>OZ059831.1:32826722-34095558 GCA_964057195.1 Orthosia cruda | reverse complement strand
CAGAAATAAGTTGAGGTTTGCACCGCACAAAACCTGTGCGATGCTTATAACCAATAAACGTAAGTACGACACGCCGATTCTGAGCATGGCCGGGGTCGACATTGGTATGGTAAGGAGTATGAAGCTGCTGGGTTTAACCATCGACGACAGACTAACTTTCAACGAGCACACCAAAAATGTCTGCAAAAAGGCAGCGGAGGTGTACAAGCAGCTTGCACGCGCGGCAAGGGTTAGCTGGGGCCTAAATAGGGAGGTTATAAAGGTCATATACACTGCAACAATAGAACCGATTATCATGTACGCGGCTGGAGCCTGGGCTCCCGCTACGAAAAAGTTGGGTATTCGTAGGAAGCTAGGCTCTGTCCAACGAGGATTCGTCCAGAAGCTCTGCAAGTCTTACCGTACAGTCTCATTAAACTCGGCACTGGTACTGGCGGGCATGCTGCCTCTAGACCTCCGCATACAAGAGGCAGCCGCCCTGTATGAGGCCAGGAGAGGGTCGTCCCAGTTCGTGCCAGGAGACCGGGAGATTGAGGGTATGGTGAGATTTGCAGAGACGTCTCACCCTGCCAAACAAATGGCTTTGGAATTCATGTGCCTGGCAGACCAACAGCTTGTGGACAGCCAGAACGTGCAGGCAGTGCGAATATTCACTGACGGCAGCAAGATTGAGGGGAAGGTCGGAGCCGCATTATCCTTGTGGGATAATGAGGGTGAAATCCAGAACCTCAAGCTTAGCCTCGCCGCGTACTGCACTGTCTACCAGGCGGAATTACTAGCCATTTGCAAAGCAACGGACGTTATCCTCACGCGCAAAGAGATGAGCTATGGTTTGTACAGCGACTCAATGGCAGCATTGCAGACGCTTGCAAGCCATGGCTCTCTCCATCCCCTAGCGGTCCGCGCACGAGCCAACTTGGCTCGGGCATTGGACCAGAAAAAAGATGTGTCTTTCTTCTGGGTCAAGGCCCACGCGGGCTTGCCGGGAAATGAGCGCGCGGACGAGTTGGCAAAGAAAGCGGCATTGTCGTTACGGAGGAAGCCGGACTATGACCAGTGTCCGGTTTCATTCATCAAGCGACAAATCCGTCTGGATACGCTTGGTGAGTGGAACCAGAGATATGTGTCGGGCGAGACGGCCTCGGTGACGAGAATGTTTCTTCCGGACGCCGTGGCTGCCTACCGTATTGTACAAAGGGTGAGGCCAACAGGCGTACTCACGCAAGTCCTAACAGGGCACGGTGGGTTTTCAGAATACTTGAATCGTTTCAAGTGTAAGGAAAGCCCATCGTGCACCTGCGACCATAATGTCGCGGAATCAGTCCCGCATATCATCCTAGAATGTCCGGTGTACGCCAAAGAGCGCTACAACCTGGAACAGGAATTGGGTGTGGAACTGCATAGGGAAAGCGTACGAGAAGTTATGTCGGGCAAAAATCGTAATATATTAATAGACTACTGTGTGAATATAGCCGAGAAAGTGATAAATAAAAATAAAACTAGATAAGACAACTATGTTACTATTATATTATGTATATAGTTCAGTAAACATAGGAAAAAAGGAAAAAAAAAAAAAAAAAAAATTGTAAAATAGCATAAGCAGTAGGATAAGACAAATTGTAATTTATGTGTAAAGTAGATTTATTAAATAAGTGTATAATGATGTATAGCAAATAAGATTATGTAAAAAGAGTACCTACAATAATTAGTTTTAGATTATTAAATAAGTAGAAAATGATGTAATGCTAAACAATGTAAATAAAAACCCTAGTAAAACAAATTATTTCCCCATAGTTCTGAAATGAAATAAAGAATTGAAATAGGACGCATAAGCAGTAATGAGCATAGGAAATAGGTCATGAAGTGGGAGTCCCACCCACTGAATAAATGGTGAAGGATGAATGAAAGATATAGTATGAGGCATAAAAGTGCGAGAAGCATAAAAGCGAGATATAGTATGAATGAGGATAAGATAAAACATAGGCACCAATAACGTTGGTGGAAATAGTCTAAAAAAAAAAAAAAAAAAAAAAAACCCTACCTACCCTACCCTACCTACCCTACCCTACCTACCCTACCCTACCTACCCTACCCTACCTACCCTACCCTACCTACCCTACCCTACCTACCCTACCCTACCTACCCTACCCTACCTACCCTACCCTACCTACCCTACCCTACCTACCCTACCCTACCTACCCTACCCTACCTACCCTACCCTACCTACCCTACCCTACCTACCCTACCCTACCTACCCTACCCTACCTACCCTACCCTACCTACCCTACCCTACCTACCCTACCCTACCTACCCTACCCTACCTACCCTACCCTACCTACCCTACCCTACCTACCCTACCCTACCCTACCTACCCTACCCTACCTACCCTACCCTACCTACCCTACCCTACCTACCCTACCCTACCTACCTACCCTACCCTACCAACACTACCCTACCTACCCTACCCTACCTACCCTACCCTGCCTACCCTACCCTACCTACCCTACCCTACCTACCCTACCCTACCTACCCTACCCTACCTACCCTACCCTACCTACCCTACCCTACCTACCCTACCCTACCTACCCTACCCTACCTACCCTACCCTACCTACCCTACCCTACCTACCCTACCCTACCTACCCTACCCTACCTACCCTACCCTACCTACCCTACCCTACCTACCCTACCCTACCTACCCTACCCTACCTACCCTACCCTACCTACCCTACCCTACCTACCCTACCCTACCTACCCTACCCTACCTACCCTACCCTACCTACCCTACCCTACCTACCCTACCCTACCTACCCTACCCTACCTACCCTACCCTACCTACCCTACCCTACCTACCCTACCCTACCTACCCTACCCTACCTACCCTACCCTACCTACCTGTTAGATATGCAGATATAGGACGGACAACAGTCAAACACGCTAGTCAATGACACACTAACTTTATTTTTCTATAAACGGTTTACTTAGCCGGGTCGCAGCCGCGGCACGTTACACATACATACATAACATCCCCTTCCCTTTATTTTGCTATTACAAAACAACCCCATTGTAATATACATTAATTGTATAACTATGCTAAGGAGTAAAGTTGTCAGGTGACAACTCGAGACGACGTGGGTTTATCGCTGGTATGGGTGTCAGCGCCTCAACCGAGCCATCAGACTCTACTAGTGGAGTGTCGAAGGTCACATTTCGCTCTGAACTACATTCACCTCCTCCTTCTCCTCGGACCGGTGTGCTAGTGCCTGACGGAGATAATGTGATGTGTACTGATGATGGTGTTCCTATTTCCTCTAAATCAGAGTTGGCGTTGTTGCTGGTTCGGTCGTCGTTGTTGGCGCTTATTGGATGTTGGTCGCCATCATTCAGTGTCGTCTGGTTTGCGTCTGGTTGGTCGCGTTGTACATCCGGGGAGACATCTGAATCCCAGTACGACTCGTTTCCTGGCATTTGTGTTTTTCCATGTGCCCGTATCTGGTCTATGTGTCTTTTTACCAAGCGATCCAATTCAGGAACATATACCTCGTACATTACGTTTCCGATCTTTTTCTTTATAGTTCCTTCGACCCATACAAACTTTTTATTATTAAAATTTTTTATTATCCACACTACTTCTTTCTCTTGGAATTGTTTCCTTTTTTTTCCTTTATAGTATTTACGCTGTAAGAACTGGTTTTGCTCCACGGTTTGAGTGAGGCAAGTGGAAGAGGAAGTCGACACTGCGGACGTCGCCGACGCCGATGTCGGTGTCAATAAATCGAGCCGCGTGCGAAGCGACCGGCCGTACACGAGCTCAGCGGGTGATTTCTCGGTGGTACTATGCCTGGTGTACGGGTTGTAAGTCCGTACATGTAATTTGTCGTGAAGGTTTGTAAGTTAAGTTAGTGAAGAGAAACGCGTTCCACTAAGATGCAGTTAAGTTTATTGAGAGTAAGTTACAGTACTTGAGCGGAGGCGATTATTTCTCTCAGTTGTTGATAGTCACACACTTGTATGTTTACTACGATTAAATTAGTTAATAAGGTTATTTTTATAACGCGCAATCGTGACGCGCATCGCTGGTCTAAAGTAGGTTACAGCGTAAGCAGAAAAATGTACGGCGATGAGACCGTACATATTGGCAACCCCTAAAGAAGTTAAGATGAGTAAAGAGAGAGAAAGAACCGCCTGTACAAAGTTAAGGCTTAATGTTAAAGTAAGTATACAATTAATCAAAAGTAAAGGCAATGTTGTCTCGATGCCCTTGAGGTTGAGTGTGGCAGACGTGGTCGCGCGCCTGCTGGTTTTCGTCTCTGGCAGTCTGCTGTCGAGGTCCCATTGGCTGAAGTTCGATGTCTTCATGTTTTGGCTTCGTATTTGTTGTCCTCGGAAGTCGTTTCCTGAGCCGTACGCAGTATTTTCTTGTGACGATCCCCAGACACGTGATGACAGCAATTGTAAGTAAAAAGTAACTAATTGCATATTGGTGAATATCATGCTGTGTGATGGTGGATGGTAGTTGTGGCTCGTTCTCTTGTTGGAACCGTAGTTTCTTGTCGATTACTGTGAAGTCGTTTTTCTTGAGAGTGAAGAGTTCGTCTTGAGAGCCGTGTAGTGTTATGTTGACAATGTTATTAATCGACGAGTTCAAGTTCGGTACATGCATGTCGTAGTTTACGTTGAGGTTGCTGTTGTACTGATTGTGTGAAGTGATGGTGAGCTCTTTTGACTGCAGAACACATCCTTGACTCAAAGTTACAATAGCCGCTGATGTGATAGTTTGCGAAGTTACGTCGTTATCACAAACAGTACGTAATTCGCATCTTCCGCAACAAACAACCAGCCAGCTGTTTGATTCTTGCAATTTGATCCATGCCTCGTCGCATGACACACTGACGACGTTGCATGGCGGCGTAGTTACACGATGACCCAGTAGTTTTGCTTCGCAAGGTGCATTCTTGTTCTGTAAGTTGAACACTGGTATGTTTGCATTGCAAATAAAGTTATCTTTTTGTCTTTTGGTACATTGCTTGAAGTCTTCATCCTTTAATGAGATGTAAGACTTCTTTTCAAAGTTCACGGCGATGTACTCTGACGATAACTGCATCGATTTGAATTTTTCCTCAGTTTTAAAAGGTATAGCGATAGCCCGGTAGTAGGTGAAGTCCTCATCCGAGATCAACGGAATGTGAACTTCGAACATAAAGTAGTTTTTTGTTATTCGTGCTTTCACGTAGAGCAGTTTGTAAAGTTCCTTGATATCTTGTTTGATGTTGGTCGTCGGTAGTGTCAGAGTTCTCGGCAGTTTGCCGGCTATGTCTTCCATTTGTTTGACTAGGCTGACTGGTGATATCAAGTGCACGTCCATGTGCCCACTGTAGACATTCGTGAGGGTGTTTAGGAGCATTGTTTGAATTTCTTTAAGATTTCGTAATAGTAATGATGCTGTGAGCGAAGCGGAGTTGAAGTAGCTTGTAGCCATCATTATTTGTATTTCTGTTTCAATGTTGCCCAAATTCGACTTAGTTTCATTCATGAAGCGTTCTATCATTTTGCATTGTAATTTAATGTTTTCATCGTTTTTCTTCAAAACATCGTTTTGTAGTTGCATAATTGACGTTTGGTTTTTTGCGAGTTCGCGTAAATAGTTTTCGTTGCGTTGAATGGCATCAATATCTTGGTGATATTTGTCAGCAAATCTCTGGTCTAAGACGCCGAATAAGCTGTTTAGTTCCATCTCGTGTGAAAGTTGATCTGTCGTAGCTTGGCAATAGCTTTGATGGATTTTCTGGCATAAGCTATTTACACCGTTGACGTAGTTTTCAATGTTTTGAACGCCTTGCCAGTAGTTAGTTAGATTGTAGTACGTAAGCAAAGTCCATTCGTCGTGAATGAGTTCAATTTTGCCTATGGTGTCATAATAAATCGGCCGCTCGGGTTCCAGGTTTGTAATCTGAATTCCTGACCTTTGTTGCGTACCATATGATCCATTCACGAATATCAACATTGTGAAAATACACATCAAAATGTTTGTAAGACATTTTTTCGTTGACTGTTTTGTTGTGGTAGGTCTTTTAGTTTTGTCAGCGTTTTGTAAGTCCGTCTGACATTCTTCACTATCTCTGTTGCAAGTAGTTTCGATGGGTAGAGCAGATAGTTTCACAATTGGTCGTTTGATGACACCGGTTTGTGTTTTCAGGGTTGTCACTCGAACGTATCCGTCGGCTCCAGGGTGTAATTTCAGCACCCGTCCCATGGCCCATTTTCCTGGCGGCAAATTGTTGTCCCGGACTAGTACGATGTCCCCCTCGTTGAGGTTTTTCTTAGGATTGTTCCATTTGCTGCGCCTTTGAAGTTGTGTTAGATAGTCGTTTGACCAATTCTTCCAAAATTGTTGGTACATGTGTTCAGTTAGCTGCCATCGTCGGCGTAGATCTATGTTATGTTTTTCATTGTAGTCTGCTCGTGGTAGAGACATTGTTGGTGCCCCCGTTAGAAAGTGACCTGGTGTCAGATAGTTATAGAATTCTTCGGGGTCCTCAGTAAGCTGGCAAAGTGGCCTGGAGTTCATGCATGCTTCTATGTTCGCAAGCAAGGTAGTAAACTCCTCGTACGTCAGTTTTTGGTCTCCTAGCACCCGACGAAGGTGATACTTCATCGACTTGACCGCTGCTTCCCATAGTCCACCAGCGGTTGGCCAGGCGGGTGCATTGAAGTGCCATTGTACTCCCATGTCAGCAATACTATTGAAGAAGTCTGGCGATAAGATTTGCTTGAAGTCTTCAAACTCTTTCTGAAGCAATCTTGATGCGCCGATAAAGTTCGTACCACAGTCCGAGTAGACGTGACCTGGTGTACCGCGCCTGGAGCACATTCTCTGGAAGGCTGCTATGAATGTTTCGGTGCTTAAGTCCGATGCGAGTTCGATGTGTACAGCCTTAGTTACCATGCACACGAATATGCATATGTAACCCTTTGAGGTCCGCACTCCCTTTCCTTTGTTAAGTTTGACTTCCACGTGTCCTGTGAAGTCAACTCCTGTGTGGGTGAACGGTCGCGATGGTGTCACACGTTGTGGTGGTAGTTCTCCCATGAGTTGGTTTAACTCCGATGGGTTGTAGCGGTGGCAACGCACACAGCGCCGTAGTTCAGCTTTTACCGCTCTGTTGCCGCCAACGATCCAGTACCGTTGTCGGATGTGCGCTAAAGTTAATCTGGCTCCTCCGTGTAAAGTCGTAAGATGAGCTTGATGAATCACCAACTCAGTAAGTCGTCCACTCTTAGGTAGGATGATTGGGTTCTTCATCTCGAAAGGTAGAACAGAGTGGTTCAGTCGACCACCGACTCGGATGATGCCTTTGTTGTCCAGATATGGCTTAAGTTTGAAAATGTAACTTTTAGTAGAAATAGTTTTAGTAGTTTGAAGTTGTTTGTATTCTTGCGCAAGTTCCGTTTGTTGCACATATTTTATTATTTGTTCTTTTGCACTGCTTAATTCGCACAAAGTAAGGCATCCGGTGTCACGTTTGGCCTTGTTTCTTGTATTTGCAATGAATCGTTGTATCCATGCTGCAATTCTGTTCACTTTGGCAATGAACTGCAATTAGTTAATAAATTATGAATACAGTTATTGTTTTCTTTGTTCGTCGAGTTTGATTTTGCTTGGCAAACGCTGCCTATGTTCGTAGTAAATGTGCATGTTACGTTTTCTTCACGACTTTGTTCTTGGAAGCTAGGCAGAAATGTAGGACCTTCCCACCACAGACTGAAAGTTTGTAGCTTGGTGGGTAGCATGCCTCTTGATGCGCAGTCTGCAGGGTTATCTTGTGACTTCACATAACGCCATTGCTCGGCTGGTATGATTTGTCTTATTTTTTCAACCCGGTTAGCGACGTATTTTTCCCTTTTGGATGTGTCCCCCTGTATCCAAGCCAGGACCACTTGGGAATCGCACCAAACGCTTGTAGTTATGTCGAAGCCATTCAGGGCGTCTCTGATTTTTTCGATGAGTTGCGATAGTAAGAGTGCGCCACAAAGTTCAAGTTTCGGTAATGTGATCGTTTGTGATAGCGGCGCCACTCTTGTTTTAGCAGCGAGTAATGTTATTGTTGACTTGTTTGTTTCTTCTCTGACGCAGCTGTATACCACGCAAGAATAAGCCTTTTCACTGGCGTCACAGAATCCAAATAGTTCTATCTTCTTGTTTGTTGTACGGACCCAGCGCTTGATTACCATAAGTTTTAAATTGGGTATGTCAGCTCTTAGTTTCAGCCACTTTTCTGCTATTTGTGACGGTAACTGATCATCCCAGTCAAGTTTGTTGATCCAGACTTCTTGAAATAGTAGTTTTGCCGCAATAGTTATGGGTGATAGCCAACCCAGCGGATCGTAAAGTTGCGAAATTTCAGAAAGCAGCCGCCTTTTAGTTATCTCGGATCGACCTTTTTCTTCAAATTTCCAGTTAAACACAAATGTGTCGGCGTGCGGATTCCAACCTAGTCCTAGGGTTTTCATTGATTCCTCTTGCTTAAAGTCAAAAGTAGTTCTGCGTGAAATCTGTTCATCGCTTAAGTTTACTAGTAGTGCTGGATCATTGCTGGACCACTTGCGTAAGTTCATCCCGGCTCCTTTTAACATGTCGATAAGAGATGTCTGGAGTTCCTGGGCCGCTTCTAGTGAGTTGTGGCCGCTTATGACGTCATCGACGTAAGTTTCGTTCAACAGTATTTTAGCAGCCGTGGGGTATTTGCAGCCGTCATCGTATGCAAGTTGCTTGATGGTTCTCATGGCTAGCCACGGTGCGCACTTAGTGCCATAAGTGACAGTGCAAAGTTGGTACTCCTGCAGCTTCTCTGACTGTGTAGTTCGCCAGATAATTTTCTGCAAATGTTGTTGTTCCTCAGACAGCCAGATACATCGGTACATTTTCTCGATGTCAGCTGTAAAGGCGTATTTGTAAGTTCTCCATTTTATGATAAGTTCTTGGATATCTTTTTGTAGGTTGGGGCCTTTTTCTTGTAAGGCGTTCAAGCTGTATCCTGTGTTAGTTTTCTGAGATGCGTTGAAGACAACCCTGAGTTTCGTGGTTGTAGATTCTTCTCGAAGTACTCCGTGATGTGGTAAGTAGCATTCCGTCGTTGACGATTGTATAGGTTTTGTTAGTTTCATGTGACCTAGCTCCAGGTATTCCTTAAGGAACCCTTTGTATAGCAATGCAAGACGGCTATTTCTTTGAAACCGTTTTTCTAGTTGCAGCAATTGTGATACTGCTATCGTTTTCGATGATCCAAGTTTATGTTCGTAATCTGAACATAGAGGCATCTTCACAATGTATCTTCCGTCTAAACCACGGCGAGTAGTTTCCTTGTAGTAAGTTTCACATTGATCTTCTTGAGATTGATCAGTGTTTGCTTTTGTTACGTCTTCACACTCCCAAAATTTCGTTATTTCGGACAAGTCGAGTAGGGTGACGTGACAGTTAAACGTTTCTAGTTTTCCACACAAAATCCATCCCAGCTGTGTCTGTTGAGCAACTGGTGATTTTGGTGCGCCCTTTAGTATTCCGTCTTGGATTATTTCTGCGTATACGTCAGCTCCAAGCAGTATGTCAACAGCCCTTGAAATGTTGTAGTCAGGGTCTGCTAGTTTTAAGTTTTGCAAGTGTGACCACTCAGGTCGTTCAAATGTGTAGTTTGGTAGTTTGTTGATTAATTTCTTCATAATCAACGCCTCAGTGTCGAAAGTATATTCGGAGTGGATTGATTTGCATGTTAGCTTCAGGCGCCCTTTACAGTCGCCCGATACAGTACCAACTCCCGATATCTTTGCAGTCATTTTGCTTCTCGGCAGCCTCAGCAGTTGTGCTGCATTTTCAGTTATCAAATTAACTTGTGAGCCCTGGTCTACGAGCGCACGAAGAGCGATGTAAGTGCCATCTAACGATTTGACCTTGATCTGGACGGTTGTAAGTAAAACCTCCATCTCGTTGGTTGATAGGTGGTTTGAACTTGGTTCCGTTTCCTTTGGTCGTTGACCTGAACGCTGATTTTCATAGCTCGGTGAAAGTGTATTTTTGTTGTAGTTGTTGTAATGTAAGAGCGTATGATGTTTCATATTGCATTCCTTACACGTTTTTGTAGAGTTGCAAGTCTGGTTTTCGTGTTTGAACAAACAGTTTTTGCATATCCGCAATTTTGCAACTGTGTTGTTACGTTGCTTAGTATCCATGTCCACAAATTGCTGACATTTCATTAGAACATGATTGTTTTTACAAAGAGGGCATCTATATAAAAGTATTATAGATATCTTAAGTGACGCGGCTATAAGGACGTGTGAGAAGGTTCGGGCCAAGCCAAGGAGAGGCAAAGTGTTGTGTGGCTGGAACAAGTATGTTCGAGACGCTTACCGAGAGGCCAGGCTTAAATTCAAAGCTTGGGTATTGCAGAATAGACCGACTTCTGGAGGGACATATGAACAAATGTGTGAGGCCCGAAAAATATTTAAGGGCCGTCATAAATGGTGCCAAAAAAATAGGGAACAAATAAAAATGGATTTTTTAGCCGAGCAAAGAGCGACTAAAAATTTTTGTAAGTTCTGGAAGGCTACGGGTAAGCTGGATGCCAGGCCTGGGCTGCCGGTGAGCGTCGGGGGAGTGAATGATCCAAAGCAGATTTCTAATATGTTCATGGAACATTTCAAAGTGCGATCACCTCTCGGCCCCTCAGTTGCGATGACCGATGCTGAGTCCTTCGGTGGGGGAGTGGAACCGGTAACGTATTTTTCGACTAAGCAGGTCAGAGCTGTAGTTAAAAACATGAGTAGAGGTAAATCACCCGGACACGATGGACTCAGCATCGAGCATTTTAAGTTTGCTGGGGTTCACCTGCCGAGGGTCCTGTCATTGTTTTACTCAATGTGCATTAGTCACGCGTACCTACCGGCAGAACTAATGAAAACGGTTGTGGTACCAATAGTCAAAAACAAGACAGGGGATATCTCGGACAGGGAAAATTACCGGCCAATTTCTCTTGCAACTACCGTTGCTAAAATATTGGACAGTGTGCTTGATTCGTGCTTGGAAAAGCATCTGTACTTGCACGATTCACAGTTTGGGTTTCAACCTGGACTGTCTACTGAAAGTGCAATCCTAAGCCTCAAGAATACTGTCCAATATTATACGGATCGTAAAACGCCGGTGTATGCTTGTTTCCTGGATCTTTCCAGAGCTTTTGATCTTGTGTCATATGATGTGCTCTGGAGGAAGCTGGGGGACAGGAATGTACCGGCGGAAGTTCTTAAAGTTCTGCAATTTTGGTATGCGAACCAAACTAATCACGTGAAGTGGTCCAACTCTTTCTCCGAGGCATATGGTTTGGAGTGCGGAGTGAGGCAGGGAGGTTTAACGTCTCCCAGGCTCTTCAACCTATATGTAAATGACCTCATGGTCGAGCTCAGCAGCATGCGTGTCGGCTGTTCGGTGGGTGGTACTAATGTTAACAGCATCAGCTATGCAGACGACATGGTGCTGCTGGGCCCGACTGCGGGATCTATTAGGGAGATGCTGAAAGCTTGCGAGGACTACGCGGCTGCGCACGGGCTCGTATATAATGTTAAGAAATGTGAGTACATGGTCTTTGGGGTCGCCGGTAAGTGTACAGATTATTCACCTAACCTTACCCTAAATGGCTTGAGCATAAAAAGAGTGAACCAATTTAAATATCTGGGACACATACTTACCGACGACCTGAAAGATAATGTGGATATTGAGAGGGAGCGCAGGGCATTGGCGGTCCGCGGTAATATGTTGGCTCGTAGATTCTCCCGCTGTGCAGACCAGGTCAAAATAACACTTTTCAAGGCATATTGTCAGGGTCTGTACGCGGGGGGTCTATGGACCAGTTACACCAAAAGGTCGCTAGATGTCCTGCGCGTCCAATATAATAATATTTTTAGGATGCTCTTGCGGCTGCCCCGGTTCTGTAGCGCGTCAGAGATGTTTACACTGAATCGTACTGACGGCTTCCACGCAATCGTGCGGAAGAAGATAGCGTCGCTGGCAGCTAGAACTCGGGCCAGTGGTAATAGCATCCTAAAAACAGTGTCCGAGCGAGTGTTTTCCCCTTTTATGAGGCATTTTGTGGAGAGGATGACCGAGTAAAAACTTGCTCATCTTCTGTGCAAAGTGCTTCTCAACCTTATTGTTATTATTTACTAACACTAGGTATAAGGTATGTTACTAACACTATGGATTTCTGTTATCCGAATTTTTAAATAAATAAATAAATAAATAAATTGCCCATACGAAGTGTGGTAAGTTTTCGGATGCCATTTTTTCTGATCGTAGTTTTTTCGAAACGTATGTTTTTCGTTTTCAGTTGATTTTCCTGAATTCTGTACCTCTTTCTTCGAAGTTTTCATGGTTTCAAACGCTGTAAACTGGTTTTCTAAGAACATTAGAAATTCATGAAGTGTTGGTACCTCTCTGTTGTCGTTTAAGTCTTTTATATATTCGTTGTATGTGCCACAGTCTAGTTTTAGTGACATCACATGGACAATCATAGATTCTCCACCGGTTGTATCAAGACCCATATTTGTCAAGCCGTTTAGACATTCCGTTGTTACGTCATGTAGCTTCTTCAAGTTGTAAGCGTCAGGCTTCTGTATGACAGGCAACTGTAGCATAGTGTTCATATAGGCTGAGAACTGTAGTCGACGGTTATCGTACCGTTGATTCAATATTTCCCAGCATGAAGCGTAGTTGTTGGCGCTGATGCCCAGGTGTTGCACCAGCCTTTCTGCTTCGCCTTTCAGTTTGGTCTTCAGATGCTGCATTTTTTGTGCGTTATTCAGCGACGGGTTTTTGTGTATGGTCTCCAGGAATAGATCTTTAAACGATGTCCACTTGCTGTAGTGTCCTGAAAACTCTGGTATCTCGATTTTCGGTGCTGAACGTTCGTGATGAGCGTTAGACCATATTTTGCCTTTCAGGCGTTTTCTTGTTTCGTCGTATTTGGATTCCATGCTGTAGAACATGTCATAGTATGTCTGATTCGATCCTTTTAGTAGGGCTTCCAGTTCCCAGTGAGTGTTGTCAAGAGCATCCCATTTCGACTTCAAGATTGACAAGTGATCATCAAGTTCCCATTTTTCAGCTAGGCCTTCATAGTCAATTTTAGCCATAGCACGATCCATCGCCTTGAAGTTACATTCTTGCTTAGTCAGTAGCGTCTTTGTCTTCTCATCAAGCTCTCCCCCTGAGGACTCCGTAAGGTCGAATTTGACGTTTTCTCCTGCAACTTGTTGTAACATACTCGTAATGTCGGCTCTAGTTGTTTCATACATAGTTTTTGTCTTGCCGTAGACATCTTCCACAAAGTAGTTTATGTTTTTATCTTCAATTTCCTGCAAAAGCAATGTGTGCCTTGCATTGAAATCCATCCATTGAGCTTCTAATGAAGACAGTCGCTTGTTCAAGTAATCAGTTGTTTTTCTTGTCTTGCTATCCTTTTTGTAGTTGTTGCATAATGTTTTTATGTTTTCGAAACACGTAGACTGGAGTTGTAGCTTATTCATCTTGATTTGTTAGAGAAATAGCTTCCTTATAGTTTACAAGATAACTTTCCTTACGTATTTGAAGTCTCTTCTAGTTATAGTTGAAGGCGCTTCCAGTAGTCGAAGGCTCTTCCAGTAGTTGAAGTTAGTTTCAGTAGTTGACGACTCTTCTAGCAATCGAAGACTCGTCCAGTAGTTGAAGTCAGTTCTGCAGGTGACGGCTCTTCTAGTAGTCGAAGACTCACCCAGTATCTGCAGCTGGTTCCGGTACTCAATGTGCCTGTACTCGAGCTAAGTATATGCGCCTTCTCAATCCAACTGGGGCGACCCTCTTCCGGGAGACCAGCTGAACCGATTCGCTACCGTACAAGAGACACAAACACACTAAGATACGCGAAGGCTCGAAGGACCATAAATGTACGGGTTGTAAGTCCGTACATGTAATTTGTCGTGAAGGTTTGTAAGTTAAGTTAGTGAAGAGAAACGCGTTCCACTAAGATGCAGTTAAGTTTATTGAGAGTAAGTTACAGTACTTGAGCGGAGGCGATTATTTCTCTCAGTTGTTGATAGTCACACACTTGTATGTTTACTACGATTAAATTAGTTAATAAGGTTATTTTTATAACGCGCAATCGTGACGCGCATCGCTGGTCTAAAGTAGGTTACAGCGTAAGCAGAAAAATGTACGGCGATGAGACCGTACACCTGGAGTTCCGATAGTCGAATAAAAACTTTGAAATTTGTTCCTTAAGTGGTTTCCCCTTATGATCGCAAATAATGCCTTTGAGACCCCTTTTAATTATTTTAACAAAGCTTTCGGCTTGTCCGTTACTCGACGGATGATATGCCGGAGCAAGCGTATGCGTTATACCATTCTTTGAACAAAATTCATTAAACTCTAGCGAAACAAACGAAGTACCGTTATCCGTTACGATAGTATGTGGAATACCGAAACGCGACATCAAATCTATAAGTTTCTCAATGACTGCTTTCGACCCATATGACGAAGTCATTATATACACTTCTACCCATTTACTATAAGCATCAACTGCGATTAGAAACATTTGGTTATTAAAAGGCCCTAGAAAATCTAAATGTATTCTATGGAAGGCGTGAGGAGGATGTGGCCAAGGCGCAAGCGGGGCGCGGGGGGGCGCGGGGCGCAGCGCGTTGCATACTGCGCACGCGCTGGCCAGCCGCTCCAGCGCGCCGTCTATGCCTGGATACCACAACCGCTTGCGCGCCTCCGACTTCATCTTTACCACCCCAAAATGTGAACTGTGAAGCTCATTACATATTTGATCTGTCAACAATTCGGGTATGATAACTTTGTGCCCACGCATCAGACAGCCGTTTTCTACCGATAGTTGGTTACGACAGTAAAAGTACGGCATTAATTTGTCGTCGTATACTTTTCTCGGCCAGCCTAATAACACATAATCTTTTACTTTACGCAATATTGTATCCTTCTCTGTTTCGTGTTGTAAAACAGTTAACGTGATAGGCAGCCCACCGTCAACAACGAAGTAAACATAAGTGGCGCGGTCATCCGCGGCCTCTCGCCCCGACCCCGCGCGCGCGCACCCGGCGTCGGCGCCCGGCCCTGCACCGCCTGATTTCGGTGACTCATTCCCTACCGGAGCGCGCGATAGATAGTCGGCACTGTTATTTTTACTGCTAACATATTCGATTACATAATTATATGCAGATAAAAATATTGCATACCGCTGTAGTCGGTTAGCTGAAACCTCCGGTATACCACGGTGTGGACCGAAGATGGTTAATAGCGGCCTATGATCCGTTCGCAAGGTGAAGGGCACCGCTCGGGCATATAAATACTGATGGAAACGCTTTACCCCGAATACTATAGCTGTTGCCTCTTTTTGTATTTGCGCGTATTTTTTTTCCGCTGCTGTTAACGTTCTAGATGCATAGCTTATCGGTCGTTCGTGCCCATCCCTTCCTACTTGTGATAGCACAGCGCCTAACCCGTATGGAGAGGCGTCTACTGTTAATATTAATTTCGCGGCTGGGTCAAAATGTGCGAGTACCTCATCTGATGCCAACTGCTGTTTGATTAGTTTAAAAGCATTATCGTGTACTTGAGACCATTCCCATTTTGTCGATTTGTGCAACAAATTATATAACGGTGCTAATATTGTTGACGCGTTTTGGACAAAGTTGCGATAATAATTTGTTAAACCTAGAAAAGACTGCAATTGTGACACGTTCTGCGGTCGAGGTGCTTGCGAAACTGCGGTGATTTTTTCTGGTGACTTTTTTATACCAGTTTTGTCTATAATGTGTCCTAGATAGTTTACTTCATTTTTAAAGAACTGGCACTTGCTTGGTTGTATTGTGAGCCCTGTGTCCGCCAGCCTTTCTAGTACTGTGATTAACCTGCTCATGTGTTGTTTACTATCGACTCCTGTTATTAATATATCGTCTAGAAAAAACACTACCCCATCTAAACCTGATAATATACATTCCATTGCGCGTTGAAATATTGCTGGTGCGCTCGATAAGCCAAATACCAATCTTGTATATTTGAACAGTCCGCGATGTGTATTGATACAAGTCATACTCTGTGATTTTTCCCTTAAACAAAATTGGTTATAAGCCATAGACAGGTCTAATTTGCTAAATTGCACGCCACCGTGCAACTTAGCGAACAAATCATTTACCGTTGGCAACGGATACTTATCGACGATTAGTTGCTTATTAATTGTCACAGAAAAATCTGCGCAAATTCTCACTCCTCCGTCCTTTTTCAAGACGGGTACGATTGGTGACGCATACTCTGAGTACTTAACTGGCTCTAATACTCCTAATTCGACGAGTCGGTCTAATTCGTTATCAATTTTGTCTTTCAAAGCATATGGTACTGATCGTGCTTTAAAAAATATTGGTTTCGAGTGCGGTTTTAAATGCAACTCCACGGCGTACTTATTAAATTTTCCTAGTTTACCAGAGAACACAGTTGGGAATCTTGTAATTAAATAATCCACTGTTGAATTGTCATTCGATCCGCCAATTGATTTTACTATTGGTGCTAGTTCCAAGTCGAACTTGCTAATAAAATCTCGTCCTAACAATGGTGGGCCGCCATTACGTACAACAAACAAGTGTAGTTTACGCGTCATCTTGGAATATTCTAAATCTAAATGAATAACACCAACTGTTTCTAGAATTTCCCCCGTATAACTGAATAGTTTTTTATCAGTAACTAATAACGGTACTTTGCTGAAATGCTCGTTATATATCTGGTGTGATATTATACTAACCGCGGAACCACTATCTATTTCGAACTCCAACCCTAGTCCACCGATGAAAACGCTTGCCAGCATCGGTCGGCCTTTATCACAACGAATATTTAAACAAAACTTACCGTCGTCGCCCTCATCATCCACTTTACCTTCCTCTACGTGTTTAACTTTTACGTCACTTGAGCACATCCGTCTCAGATGGCCCTTGCTATTGCACTTTTTACACTTGTAGTTTTTAAACCGGCACTGATTGGATTTGTGATTAGCGTAGCCGCACACACTGCACTTTTCCTTAACCACGAACACGGAACCCTCATCGACGCTGCCGGCGGCCGCGCTCGCGCCACGTGCTACCGGTGTGGCTTGAGAGGCACGCCGGGCACACCGCACGCCCTCTGCTAATTCTACCGCCTTGGCTAGCGTCAAGTCAATGTGGTCCTGAGAAAAGAGCTTGTCTCGCTCGGGTCCTGGCATCATGCCCATGATGAACTTATCCAGAAGAGCTTCCTCCAAGTTCTTAAATCCGCAGTGTGCCGCCAATCCCCTAATTCTGGCCGCCCATTGAGTGTGGCTCTCGTCTGGTCGCTGCACCGCCGCGTAGAAAATCGATTTTTCTGCGAATCCGAGCCGCTTTGGCTCAAAATGACGGTCTAGAAGTTTCAGGATATCTTCAAAATCTGTTTCTTCCAACTTCTTTGGCAACGCCAGATCCCTTGCTAGCATATAAGTAGGTCCGGTGAGAGCGCTTATAAGAATTGCCCTCCGAGCGCTTATAAGATCTGACCTTCATCTTGTCTGCTTCGTCCGTAATGTCGTTGGCAATAAACCATTGCTGTAGCCGTGACTTGTAACTTATCCAGTCCTGGGATAAGTGGTCAAAGTTCGTCATTATTCCGAATGAAACACCAAAAGTAGACATTGTGCACTCGTAAATTCGCCCTCGTCGCCACTGTTAGATATGCAGATATAGGACGGACAACAGTCAAACACGCTAGTCAATGACACACTAACTTTATTTTTCTATAAACGGTTTACTTAGCCGGGTCGCAGCCGCGGCACGTTACACATACATACATAACACTACCCTACCCTACCTACCCTACCCTACCTACCCTACCCTACCCTACCCTACCTACCCTACCCTACCTACCCTACCCTACCTACCCTACCCTACCTACCCTACCCTACCTACCCTACCCTACCTACCCTACCCTACCTACCCTACCCTACCTACCCTACCCTACCTACCCTACCCTACCTACCCTACCCTACCTACCCTACCCTACCTACCCTACCCTACCTACCCTACCCTTCCTACCCTACCCTACCTACCCTACCCTACCTACCCTACCTACCCTACCTACCCAACCCTACCTACCCTACCCTACCTACCCTACCTAACCTACCTACCCTACCCTACCTACCCTACCCTACCTACCCTACCCTACCTACCCTACCCTACCTACCCTACCCTACCTACCCTACCCTACCTACCCTACCCTACCTACCCTACCCTACCTACCCTACCCTACCTACCCTACCCTACCTACCCTACCCGTAGTCTGGCGATTACTCCACTGTTTGACGGTGTACGTTCAAAATAAAAAATAATATCAATTTGTCTCATCATTATCTAGTCCTGTATGGAAACAGAAAAGTAAAAAAATACAATATTTGAAAGTTATGAGCATCGAAATTACCATATTACAACACTAATTTTAGCTGTTTAATAATTAGCTGATATGGTTTTAGCATTATTTATGTATTATATTTTTTATTGTACACCACAAAAATATATGTACAGGACAAAAAATCATAAAAGCAAGTGTACAATGGGCGGTCTTTTCGCACAGGGCAATCTCAATACTAGTTATTTAAACAAAGTTATGAACTGCTAATTAGCATGTTATTAAACTGAGTCTGGTTGCGGTTGGGCCTCAAAAAATGTGGCATTATTAGCAAAGAATGGCTTTCGAAGTTTTTGTAGACATATACAAAAATATCAAGTCTGACACATCGTCTGTCAAACACGTCGCGTTCCGTTGTAAGTATTTTATTTTGTGAGAAAAAAAATGAACTAAATGCATCAAAATATAAAAAAAAAAAAAAAAAACATGCAAACAATACCAATACACAATAACAAGACAGTTTCGTGTGAATTAAATGTTCCTAATAAGTGAACATGTCGTACAATTCACGTCTAATAACTTACGTGCGTGGTGAGGAACGTCCAATAATATATTTTTTATCTTTCTCTATGGTCTATTATGGCGGTAGGTGACACATGGTACTTTAATTCGTCTTGCACTACTTTTTATTTTGAAATAGAAACGTCAAGTTCAGAGAGGTAAAAAACTGTGTAGTAACTAATTCATTTTTATTTTTTTTTATTCAATAATATTTATTATGTATTTGTAAATAGAATGTACTTTCTGTCCATGTCCTTTCCTTATAGATAATGGGTTCGGCTACTATATATTATGTGACTTCGATATTTATGTCCAATGTTTTACTTTTATGTTTCATATTTAATGTGTGTTGGATTTACGAAGAGTTGACAACATGTTGTATAGTAAATATCGAACTGTTTTTATTTCCAATCACTTTCGAACTTATTTGAACTTGACTCGCAAACAAAATTTGTGTCTTGGAATGGTGCTTTAAGTACTGCTATCAAAGTTTGAAAAAATATTGGAGAATAAACATAAAAAACCGGCCAAGTGCGAGTCGGACTCGCGTACGAAGGGTTCCGTACTGTTATTGCAAAAAAATCACGTTTGCTGTATGGGGACCCCTTTAAATATTTATTTTATTATATTTTTAGTATTTGTTGTTATAGCGGCAACAGAAATACATCATCTGTTAAAATTTTAACTGTCTAGCTATTACAGTTCATGAGATACAGCCTGGTGACAGACAGACAGACAGACGGATCGCGAAGTCTTAGTAATAGGGTACCGTTTTTACCCTTTGGGTACGCAATCCTAAAAAGCTAGAACTTGAGTTTTAATTTAATAGCTGCTCGAACGAGCTCTGCTCGATTGAAATACGGAGACAACGACTTTTCTCAGATATTACACCTAGCTAGATGGATTGTCGCCCTTGAAAACCTATTACAAATTTTATCGAAATCGTTAGAGCCGTTTTTGAGAACGTGATGACAGTAAAATATTGTTCGTTTAATTGTATAGGATTATTTTTGAAATACCATATAACAAAAGACAAATAGATGCTTGCGTTTGTAATTAAGGCTTACAAACGCAAGCATCTATTTATACCTAATCTCAAAATAATGAAAAAAATCGCAGCTTGTTATTAAAGCTCCGATTCATCCGACAGTAAAAGTAAACACGCATAAATTACCAATAGCTACTCAACAATCACGAATGACCCTCAAACTGCCCAAAAGGGCCATTCTGCAAATGTCATTTATAACGGACACTTAGCAATTTTCCTTCTTGAAACATTTTTCCGTCATAAAAGGTTTACAGCGGGTCTGCGGCCGTTCGTTTGCAGAAACAAAAATGTCATGGCCTGTGCATGTAGCTAACAGGGATTAAGAGTTGAAACATTGCGGCGGCCCGTAATAACTGCCTTGTTTACTGTGCAAGTGTGCAGCTCGATGTCCTTTGTAAAGGACATTAGGGGAAATTGCATTGAGTGTTACGTTGATTGGGTGAGTAATTAAATTGTTAGCAAAATAGGGTTGAAAAGGGTTTTTTTTTAATTTTCATCACACCTTAATTGGGCTTGGTTGGCGCAGTGGCTAAGTGATTTGCTGCTTCGCTGCGTGTCGCGGGTTCAACTACCGTATGGAAAAATATTTGTATAGTTAACCAAACGACCAAAAAACCAAAGTTTATTCACCGTCAGTCACTTAATAAAGGAACAAAAAAATGCCCCGAAACTATAACAAGTAAGTAGGATTATTTGAAAGTGAAAACAAAACCAACAAAATGAACAATCATCCGGCCAAACTGCCTGTAACCGCACTGATATTTATAAACTTCGTAACTTCAACTATGTTGTTCTGAACTCCGCTTACTCCGATCGATCTCGAAACTAATCGCAATCACAAAACTTGCAAGTCATCTCCAGCAATTCTGGGTGTATTTCAGAACAGCGATACATCTCTCAAATGTTATTTTTGTTGCACAATATTGTGAATGTACTTTTTATAGCACAACTTTTTTATTTTAAACAATGGGAGTAGTATAGATTCGTTCATTGTTCAGTTAGAAAATACATTTTTTCGATCGGCAATCTTCATCTAACAACGATGTATCGTTCTCAAATGTTCTTTTTGTGTGTTTCAACTATTGAGAATGTCCTTTTAATAGCACAACTTTATAGTTTAAACAATAAGAATGGAATATAGTGTTCAGATTTGGTCTATCAGTTAGAAAATGCGTTGGTTCGATCGAAAACGTTGATCAATCAACAATTCATCTCTCAAATGTTCTTTTTGTGGTACAACTATTGAGAATGTTCCCACTCATCATTTGGAGACTTTCATGAAGGAAGAATTATGGCCGACGGGTGTCGTGTATCGGCGTTTCCGCGGAACGCTACATGACACCACGACTCAGCGCAATACGTCGCCGACCCAACGTACTAAATAGATTTGTGTTAACTTTGTTAAGGATTATGTATTAGTTTATTTTGTATGTTTAATTTGTTTATTTTATCTATGGGCCTTAGTTGCCTGAAAATAAATAATAATTATAGCTAAATTATCTAGTAAACGCAAATATAATTCTACACTAGAATCTACAATTATTTGTAGTACTGTATTATTATCACTGTGTAATTAATTATTTGGGACTGTTGCGGCGTATTTTCCCGACTACGATGCAATATTTGTTTTATGCATTTGAAAGCACACTATTATGAATAGGATGATCGAACTAACAAATAATTGAAATTCCATAATCGATTTGCTTCCCTGTCTGTTAAATTATTAGGCTGGTTCTATTCTTAGCGATGCCAGCAAACCGCCATCATAACACGAACTAACATCAAGCTGTAATACCGTCGAGGCCTCGCAAATTACAAGCACCAAGCCTCCACATAAATCCAACCTTTACAAGTTAATAAAAATGATTTAAGCACGCATTAAAAGGATCTTTTTCCCGCTGAGAACACGAAATTTATAATGGTTAATAACTTGGTTGATTGTCCCGTAATTACGTGTTGTACATAGAAATTCACAGCGCTACGGTCGCCAGCAGGGTTAACGTTTACAAAAGACTTGATAATTATAACCGTTTTGGAACAAAAGCAGTGGTGGCCCAGTGGTTACGGTCCCGACTTACGAGTTGTAGGTCGTGGGTTCGAACCCGAGCAGGCGCTTTACTTTGTGTAATTTATTTCATCACCACTGCTCTCAAAACGGTGAAGGAAAACATCGTGAGGAAACCGGCATGTCCTAGAACCAAAAATTCAAAGACATGTGACATCTACCAATCCGCACTGGGCCCGCGTGGTGGATTATAGCCCACTCCCTCTATGAGAGGAGGCCTGTGTCCCAGCAGTGGGAACTTTAAAAGGCTGATGATGTGATGATGATGTGAGGAACAAAAGCCGCGGTTGCATTCCTTGTGGCTTTCGCATCATTCATTTCCACCTTTAAGGAGTACCTACTTTGGCTTGCTTAAGTTGGCCTTACTGAAAATTATTGTGGCTATCCTATCCGAGGCAATTTCTGTAAAGCCTTTATATTTTCCTGGAATGCCTACAATTAATAAGGATGAGCCCATTTTTTTTTTATCCAAGAATGAAGTAGGCTCTTCCTAAGGCCTAACTTCTTGGACAGATTTTGACCTACATCATTAGTAACTATTTTCATGATACGGTACTCATTACTAAGGATATTCAATATTGCAGTTAGCAAGGCAAAATTCACGAATAACTTAGCTAGCAGATAACAATAATTCAGATGGGTCAAGCGCAGATAGAAAGCACTCCGATAACAAGTGGCCCCCATAATGCGCTGGACATAAATTTCAACTAGGCAGGTAATTGTCCAAATCACTGTCAATCTCTAATGACGATATCGTTTGTCCTCCTGATAGAGCCATTAATTTCAAGTTTCTGCTTAAAACTGATTTAATATTATTGTGTTTCTGCGCTGTAGGAGTTATAGGTCACACAAGTGTCGACAATACATAGATTCTTATAGGTACTAGCTATCTTGTGAGTTGATATAAGAAGACATTTCAAAGGCAATGTCAATGTCAACGATGGTTAGAAAAGAGGTTACTAGTAGTAGTGAGTACTCCATTTCCGCACTTTGATTCACATTTGTTCCGTTGTGCGTGCAGGTCCGGGCTAGTATAACCAGCCTAGCCCCGCTCAGAAGCTTCCTGGAAACTTCTCAGGCTTTGCACAGCGACCTTATTGTACCTCTACGAGGATATGTGCGCGTTGGCAAGGTTGCCCTGCATTCCAGGATGACGTGGGCGACTGATTCTTCACCGAAAAGAAAAGAGGTTAAAGAATATTAGAAATTATGTGGAAAACTTGCAAAATATTTTCCAAAGCATTACGGGTATTAATTAACCGGAGAATTACGATTCAAGATCCATTGTAGAAGTTACTGGCAACAATGTATACTATCTTATTTTAAAAGAATCTGTAATAATACTTGTTCATGGTATAAACTGTAACAAATATATTTTCTTCCCACGACGACGAATGAACGCTGGTATTAAAACTAAATGAGATTTTCCGAAACTAAATTATGAGAGTAGAATGTTATTTGCATAATCTTCACATTATGAAGATGAAATTCACACAACGATGATTCTTGCAACCATTCCGGGGCAATGAATAATGGCATAATTAGCCATAAAATAAGAATTTTCTAAAATTTACTCTTAAAGATTCTTACAGATTTCTGATTAAATAGATGGTTCCTTTTATTATATTAAATAAATGTCTTGCTGACTTTAACAATTTGTCAGAAGAGACATTTTTCATTTATTTACAGGTAAGTCATACCAAAAACACCATCACTATAATTATATAGTGTTACAAATATAAATATACAATTACCAAATAATTATATATTGTATAATGAATTGCAACGGAATAACAAAAGTTTGATAGGTAACAAATAAATCAGTCGATAACAATTATCCAATAGTTTGGGGTGGGTATGGGATCTACCTCATAGCGGTTCATCCCGGGCAACGGCACCCCAGGCTTGCCTGTGGTACGGCTGAATGATCCCACTTATACGGAAATAGGCTCCGCAAGGGGCCGCCTGACTCGCGACCACCATCCCACCGGAGTCCGGCGCCAAGCAGCTTGCTGTGTTCCGTCGGTATGTGGGACTGCCAGTGCCTTTGGGGGAGAAAGAGGATGTCAGTTGTGCTGTTCAGAACATGTCTTGGTCTCTGGGCAAAACTTGCCATTAACTCATTTTGGAGGGTAGCGGGATCCGAAGCACGGTGCCAGCTGTTGGCCAACCGCAGTCAGTAGAGCGCCCAAGTAGCACGCCAGCCAAGTGCCAAAGGCCGCCAACCAACAAACCGCCAACTCGCGAAAATGCCGGTATGCTCCACCTTGCCAGCTGGCGACCGGATGGGAGGACCCGGTGGCCATATCCGGGGGGTTCAGGCGTCCCCGCAGTCTCCAAATGAGTTCCCCATAGGTTGGGTTAGCTCCAGTGTTCCACTTACTTCACTGAGCAGCACCTCGATAGTTCAACTTCTTCCCCAGAAAACTCTACAAAAATAACATGACCAAAGCAAAGAAGAATATGGTAAAACAACGGCTGCACTTCCTCCCACTAAAAGTACACTCTAATCTCGATCCGGTCCACCACCACCTTGAGACCGAAAAGCCGCACCTGTTTTTCCTAACGGAGACGAAGAAAACAACCCCGTCGGACGTGGCGTACCTCATCTACCCGGGTTACTATCTTGTACACAAGTTCAAGAAGCAAGCTGGTGTTTGTGTATACGTCCGGGATGACATTTGTTGCCGTCTCCGTTGCTTTGAGAAATCGGGTTTTTCTGCCTTATGGCTACTTGTGGAAAATGGCGTGAAGAAGTCCCTCTACATCGGCGTCTACTGGTCGCACGCTGGTGACCAGGACACGATAGCGCTCTTTAATTGCCTCGTGGAGTTGGCTGACATGGCCCAGCAACGGTACCCAACAGCGAAGCTCAATTTTCTGTGGGACTTTAATGCCTATCATAAGGAGTGGTTGTACCCGTACCGGAAAACTGACCATGCCGGGTTAGAGGCGCGCAAGTTTTCTCTATCGCTAGATCTAACCCAGCTCCCACTTTATTTCCAATGCTGAAACCTGATGGGTCGCTGGCTCACTCTGCAAGTGAGAAAGCAAATTTATTTGCATCTCTCTTTGCTAGCAATTCACCTCTGGACGCTGGCTCCAAGCAACCACCTACTGTACCTCATTGTGACTCTTCGATTCCGGAGATCGCTGTGCACACTAAAGAGGTCCGGAGAGTAATGTGCAGTCCAGACGTGAACAAAGCCTGCGGGCCTGACGGCATTCCAGCGAGAGTGCTGAGGCAGTGTGTGCCTGAATTTTCTCCTGTGTTGACACGCATGTTCCGCCTCTCTCTTGTAAAAAGAACGGCACTGAAGTCCTGGAAGCTTGCAAATGTGCAACCAGTGCCCAAAACAGACAACCGTACGTACCCTGTCCATTACCGTCCGATCGCCATTACATCCATTCTGTGCAAAGTTATGGAAAGGGTACTGAACAGTAAGTTGCTGACCTACCTTGAAAACAATAATCTCCTCAGAGACCGTCAATATGGCTTTCGCCGGAACGGTCAATTGGCGATCTTCTCTTGTATGTCACGCACTGCTGGGGCGAAGCTATTGAGAGACACGGCGAAGCACTTGCTTTATCGCTAGATATCTCGAAGGCCTTTGACAGGGTCTGGCACGCAAGTCTACTCAGTCAGCTTCCTGCTTATGGCATCCCCGCTGGTTTTTGTAGCTGGATATCAGACTTCCTTAGTGAACGGTCGATCTGAGTAGTCATTGACGGCTGCTCCTCTGGCCGGAGTTCTCTGCAACTCTTTTCCTGCTGCACATCAATGAACTACTTCAGCCTGGTATTGTTAAGTACGCAGATGACAGTACTGTTTTAGAGAGATACTTGTCCAGCGCAAAAACCAGCGTGGATGAAGTTCGTTCATCCACGCTGGTTCTTGAGAGCTATGGTGGAGCGGACAGATTTGCCTTGTCTCCCAGTGGGGTGATGCCAATCTGGTCTCCTTTCACACCACCAAAACCCAGAGGTGTCTTTTTACCGCTAAAAGGAGTCTTTTCGATCAAACACCTACTTTTCGGGGTGCGTCCGTGCCCGTGACTGATCGTTTCGAGCTCTTAGGCTATTTTGGGTAAACTCAATCCATCGTCGACTCTGTCTCTGTCACGTCCGACCTTGACTAGAGTCAAGAGGCAACCCATTACAAATAATAAAAAAACCATTACAAAAAAAAAAAAAAAAGATATATTTAGACTTCCACTTTATATTATTACTAGCACTCCGCCCGCGACTTCGTTCGCATGATTTCGTATTTTATTCAACTAAATTATGTGCAGTTAGTGAAGGCGGCCAAAAATAAGCTATTGTTAAAACAATAATAAATGGGATAATAATATAAGGAATCGTAGATATCTACGGTTCAAGTTATGATTTAGAGGACATAGAACCTCCTTCTTATTGGAAAGACGGTTAAAAATCTTATTCCTTGGGCAATAATAAATTGCCATCATTAGTTTTTCAGAATTACCCCCAGAAGATGTTTTAGATGTGTCAACGGTTTTTTGAAGAATCTTACGGCACTAAGACGACCACTTCCTCGATTTGGAACTACAAACACAGTGTTGTTTGACGGAGATATCGGCGAACATACACAAAAAACAATTAAGTGCCAAAAGGCAAATTGCCTATTAGGTACGTAAAAAGTGAAAAACACTACAAACACTACCGACACTGAAATCCAACTAAAAACACTACAAAGTGAAAAATAACTTTCTTTTTCGAAGTCGGTGTCCATAACGAAAAAAAATTGTAACTACCAAAGACACCGACTTCGAAAAAGAAATTTATTTTTCACTTTGTATTGTTTTTAGCTGGAAATGTTTAATATTTTTCTAAAAATGTTTTTATACAAATAAATGTCTCTTTAAAGGTTGAATTTCCAAAAATCCCTCCTTAGTGATCCCCTACATCATAAAAAGAAGCTATGTGCAATAAAATACTTCAAAAATCTTGAACACCCTCTAAATAGTATTTTGGGAATAGTTCCGAAAAACTAATAACAACCTACATTTTTTATTAAGGTTAGTATTTGTGCCAAATTTCAAGTTTATTAACCCAAGATCTTCAACACCCCCCTAATCATCTTTTAGTGGTAGTTTCGAAAAACTAATAATGATATCCTTTAATATTGTTACGAGCTGGGGTTCAGGGATAAATTATTGAAACAGCAGACTTCAATTAATCACTGTTTATTGCAAAAACACTTCTTAAACAATTCTATTACTTCGCACTATTTTCCGCTTTGATCGCTCTGTATCGCTTCTCAATCGAAACTGACTCATAACGAACCCGATCGCTCTTTATAAAGCACGGAGGAAGTTTCTAGAACGTTCCACACTGTTCCAGATAATTCGAGAAACTTCCAGAACAATCGACTTTCGAACTAATTGTTCCCGAAGCGACTAGAAACTTCCAGAATGTTCGGTTCGAACCTTCTGGAAAATTCCATTCGACACGAGCTTTCGAGAACATTAGTTCCGCTATTCGATACTGGATGGCGCCACTAGTTACTACCTAGTTCTTCCTCTCGTTACTAGATGGCGTTGGCCTATCTTGTAACAATATTTACTTAGGTTAGTATTTGTCCCAAGTTTCAAGTTAATTCATCCAAGAAATGAGATTTTCCAAACAAACTTTAACATCCCTTAAATCGTCTTTTGGGGGTAGTTCCGAAAAATTAACGTTACCTTTATTATTTTGCCCAAGGAATTAGAATTCATTCCAACAAATATCTCTCGTTTGCTTTCCTACATCAAAAAAAGATGCCTTGTGCAATAAAATTCTAGTAGGGAGTCGTTTTGAAAAACTTGTAATGACAACCTTTACTTTAAAAACAATATAAAATATCAGCTGTTAGTATTTATGCCAAGTTTCAAATATATAAGCCTAACAAATTGCCACCTTTAACCTCCATTAGGGGTAGAATTTCCGGAAATCAATAAACTCGTTACTTTTTTTATTAATCAAGAGCGAAAACCACCTATTTCAGATATTTTACCTTCCAAACCGAATAAATTTCATATAAAGTTTCAACCCCTATTTTATCCCCATAGGGGTAGAATTTCCAAAAACTAATAAATACATAATTGTTTTTTATCTACCTAGAGATTAAATCTAAAATTTCACGTGTCCGGCTTTCAAACTGTAGAAATTACACACAAAATTTTAACCCCTTATTTACCCCCGTCAGGGGTGATATTTCCGGAAATAATTAAACTCATTGTTGTTTTTTTAATCAGCAGCATAAACCTACAATTTTAGATGTTTTACCTTCCAAACCGAAGAAATTTCGTATAAAGTTTCAACCCCTATTTTATCCCCATAGGGGTAGAATTTCTAAAAACGAATATATACATAATTTGTTTTATCTACCTAGAGATTAAATCTACCACTTTCAAACTATAGAAATTACATACAAACTTTCAACCCCCTTTTTAACCCCTTAGGGATCAAATTTCCAGAAACCAATAAATATATTAATTATTTTTATGAACCAAAAGCGTGAATCTAAAATTTCACGTGCCCAACTTACAAACTGTAGAAACTACATACAAACTTTAAACCCTCTTTTTACCCCATTAGGGGTGGAATTTTCAAAAACCAATGAATACATTATTTCTTTTTATCAACTAAAAACGTAAAACGTATATGTAAAATTTCAAGTGTCCAATTTACAAACTGTAAAAATTTCATACAAACTTTGAACCCCCTTTTTACCCCCTTAGGGGTCGAATTTCCAAAAACTAATAAATACATTACTTCTTTTTATCAAACAAGAGCCTAAATCTAAAATTTCACGTGTCCGTCTTACAAACTGTAGAAATTACATAAAAACTTTCAACCCCCTTTTTACCCCCTAAGGGTTGGAATTTTCAAAAACCAATAAATACATTAATTGCTTTTATCAACCAAGAGCGTAATGTAAAACTTCATGTGCCCAATTTACAAACTATAAAAACTTTATACAAATTTTCAACTCCCTTTTTACCCCCTTAGGGGTCGAATTTCCAAAAACTAATAAATACATTAATTCTTTTTATCAAGCAAGAACGTATATGTAAAATTTCATGTGCCCAACTTACAAACTGTAGAAATAACATACAAACTTTCAACCCCCTTTTTACCCCCTTAGGGGACGAATTACCAAAAACCAATAAATACATTATTTTTTTTATGAACCTGAAACGTAAATCTAAAAATTCACGTGTCCAACTTGCAAACTGAAGAAATTCATATAAACTTTCAACCCTCTTTTTACCCCCTTACTGGTCGAATTTCCAAAAACCAATATATGAAATAATTTTTTTTATCAACCAAGAGCGTAATTCTAAAATTTCAAATGTTCATCTTACAAACTGTAGAAATTACATACAAACTTTCAACCCCCTTTTTACCCCCTTAGGGTTGGAATTTAGAGTAACCAATGAATACATTAATTATTTTTATCAACCAAGAGCGTAATGTAAAATTTCATGTGTCCAATTTGCAAACTGTAAAAACTTCATACAAACTTTAAACCCCCTTTTTACCCCCTTAGGGGTCGAATATCCAAAAACTAATAAATACAGTAATTCTTTTTGTCAACCAAGAGCGTAAATCTAAAATTTCACGTGCCCAACTTACAAACTGTAGAAATTACATACAAACTTTCAACCCCCTTTTTACCCCCTTTGGGGTAGAATTTCCAAAAATCCTTTCTTAGTGCTCACTTACGCGACATGAGGAACCTTTCTGCCAAATTTCATTCTTCTAGGCCTAGCGGTTTAGGCTGTGCGTTGATCGATCAGTCAATCAGTCAGTCAGTCAGTCAGTCAGTCAGTTTCTTCTTTTATATATATAGATAAGCTCAGCGAAAATAACTTTTATCATCATTTAAAACAACCATAATGTTCAATCAGTCCTCTGTAGATCTGATCAGTATCCGATAATAGACCATAATATACCGTACTCAGTAATCCTTTCTCAGATAAGGGTAAATTACTGGGATAATCTGTTTATATTCGTCGCAAATAAATATGGCGCCGTCTCTACTGCTTTTTCCTTTTTGCTCCGCACGATACTACATGATAACGGCTTGTCACAGTTGTATGATACCCAGGGGAATCATTCCTATCTGATTATGTGATAATACTTTTAATATTTGAGGTACTTATGTCCGACGGATGACAACGCTGTATGAGGCCGTTATCGCGTCATACGATTCATATTAATTTTCCGTATTGAAAATAAGCCATGCTATTTTAACATTTAAGTATGTGTATATATGTAGTACTATGTATGCCTTAAAAAATTCAGCAGAAACGCAGCGCAGTTGCTAAAAGCTAATAGTGTATAAGCAAAGCGGAAATGAAAAAGCCATATATACATATAGTAGCAAAATAATACTAAACCGCAAAAACAGTCCTTATAACAAATTCCCAGTTCAAATTTTAGTAACAAATATAAAATGAACGTTATATTTCCCTCTTGAACCAAATATTTGGCCCATTTCATGTTAAAAGCATTACATTAGGTATCAGGAGAGCATATCACGTGGGTAACTTTTCGACCGCGTCCCGTAAGTGGCCGTCCTCTGCCTACACAAACTATTTGCCAAATGATCCGTGCTTATTGGAAACAAACATGGCCGCGCGGTTGGCTGTGGACACTTCCACGATGAATCTACCCGCAGGCTCGTATTACACTGAAATTGTTTGAATTTAAAACCATCCTCATCAGTCTTGGTCCGCCCACCACAGGATTTAATCGTCTAATGTTACTTAAATTTGCTTTTTTAGTTCAGTCTTCATGGTAATTTTTGTGTTGTCTTTCTAGGGTGGTTCCGCATAGTTTTTATTCGCATTTTAATCGCGCTATAATTCATCTGCTCTTAAAAATGATATAAAAGACTTTGCAGATCGCAGTTAAACAGGATTTCTGCAGCGTTAAGGACGCTGTTACATTTTCGACGAACTCAAATTTAGGTATCTAGTAGCACACAGCAACATTACGCGCACGCACTCATTGAAACTACTGAGCGCTCGATTTTATTCATCACTGAAATAATATTGATCCTTGATATTATTTTTTTATTTTATTGGAGTTGATTTAGGAAGGTTAGTTGGCACTTTGAAAATGCATTTGGTAACTTTAACAAACCGTCGTCGTAAAAAGTTGGTTATTATTTTCAACCGACTTCAAAAAAAGAGGTGCTCTATCTTTTCGTGAAAACTACTTATCCGATACTGATCGGGTTTTTGTCGATAAATGTATGTTTTTTCAGGGAAGGTTTTATTGTATAATATATTAGAATCTGATAAAGGTCTTCGGCGATAGACAATTGAACTCTTCAATAACAAATAGCAAATGACCTGCGAATAGTGTGATCGTATGTTTGTTTTGTTTTACCATACCATAATATGAAATCACGCTTTAATAGTTTTAGGGGGTAAACAGATGTATTTAGTATACCCACTATGGGGTACAACAAAAACTAAGAAGAGAAAAATAATAACTTTCCTGTGTCGAAAAACCAAAAAACAATAGGTACCGACACCGACATCCGAAAAGAAAATTAGTTTGGACTTTGTTGTAGTAAGTAGGTATTTAAAAAAAAATGTTAGGTACGTGAAATAAGTAGATACCTAAAACGAAATAATTTTTGGTCACAAGGATTAAAAATGACTTGAATTTTTAATTTGCTTTACATGGAAAATATAAAATATTATTATCTAAAATTTTTACATAATGAGCAGCAGCTAATGACATACTACCCAAAATCCATTAAAATGACACCCATGACGAAAAGATGTAAAATTTTCGTCGGCGCCATCTTGTATTTTGTTTTTGACCCCATATTCGATATAAGCTACCCCAAAAACCATGACAATGACACCCATGAAGAAAAGATGTCAAATTTTCGTCGGCGCCATCTTGTATTTTGGTTTTGATCCCATATTAGATATAAGCGAACCCAAAAACCATGAAAATTACACGCATGTCGAAAGGCGACCATATTTTCGTCGGCACCATCTTGTATTTTGTTTTTGACCCCATATTCGATTTAAGCGACCCCAAAAATCATGAAAATGACACCCATGACGAAAATATGTCAAATTTTCGTCGGCGCCATCTTGTATTTTGTTTTTGACCCCATATTCGATATAAGCTACCCCAAAAACCATGACAATGACACCCATGAAGAAAAGATGTCAAATTTTCGTCGGCGCCATCTTGTATTTTGGTTTTGATCCCATATTAGATATAAGCGAACCCAAAAACCATGAAAATTACACGCATGTCGAAAAGCGACCATATTTTCGTCGGCACCATCTTGTATTTTGTTTTTGACCCCATATTCGATTTAAGCGACCCCAAAAATCATGAAAATGACACCCATGACGAAAATATGTCAAATTTTCGTCGGCGCCATCTTGTATTTTGGTTTTGACCCCATATTCGATATAAGCCACCCCAAAAATCATGAAAATGACACCCATGACAAAAAGATGTCAAATTTTTGTCGGCGCCATCTTGTATGTTGGTTTTGACTCCATATTCGATATACGCCACCCCAAAAATCATGAAAATGACAACCATGACGAAAAGATGTCAAATTTTCGTTGGCGCCATCTTGTATTTTGGTTTTGACCCCATATTCGATTTAAGCGAACCCAAAAACCATGAATATGACACCCATGTCGAAAAGCAGCCAAATTTTCGTCGGCGCCATCTTGTATTTTGTTTTTGACCCCATATTCAATTTAAGCGACCACAAAAATCATGAAAATTACACCCATGACGAAAAGATGTCTAATTTTCGTCGGTGCCATCTTGGGTTTAGGTTTTGGCCCCGTATTCGTCATACATACAAACCGGTTAAAATCATAAATCTCCTTCCACTCATCCACTTCTAACCTTCACCGCCGATAGCTTGACCTTATCCATCCAAATCCTAATCTTACTAAGAGCTGTTTAAACCCACCCATCCATTTCTCAACCTTGTCAACAACTGCTTAACACCACCTATCCGAATCCCGATCTTACCCAATATAATTTCTAAATCACATTCTAATGATAATAGGTAACTCAAACTTATTTTTATTTCGGCCCGATAAAATATCAACTCCATTCGATCAAGACAAACGACGACGCCGACGGTACTCACACGCATGCACACTACAATCTTTTCTATTACTTTTATCGTAATTATTTTTTGCGAAAAAGCGATACGGCCGTCCTTCCACGAGCGCTTCTGAGCGCGGAATGAAGAGCCTCGGTCAGCCTCGTGTGCAAAATGTATGAAGAAGTCGGCAAGTGTTTTTATTTTAGTTAATAATTAAAAAATATAATGATTTAAGTAAAAAATAATTAGCTGAACCTGTAAAGGACTATATATACCGCAATTTCTTATAATTTTGATGATTAAAAAATGCTGTAAATTTACCTAAACTGGGACCTATTCGGATCCTACTTTTTTAATATTTTTGCGATTATTGTGATGGGCAAAACGTATTTGTGCAAAAATTTTGTATGATGTCATACAATTTTTCTGATGCCAATCTGGAGCTGAATATATTATCTTTAAATTAAGACCATGATATCTTCACATCTGTGATTGCATATACATTAAAATTGTACCTGAAAAGCACTGTTATTTGTAGAAAAATGTAATAGCGTCCTTAAGCAACTATTTGTAGCTTCCTCTACAAAGTGTACTTTTGAAAGTTTTTTTTTTGTAATTGAAAGATGTTGAAGCAATAAACTAGCACTATATCTAAACACTATTGCGACCTGCCCAACCGATGCCAAAAGTGCCATTTTTCTAAAAAAATAAGACTGGCGTTTCTGGTCTGAAAAGCCGAAAAAAACGGGAGCCTAACCTAACTGTGTAGGTAGTAGGTACACACCACTTAATAGAAAATATTTAAGCCGACCCACTTGTACAGAAACACGACAAAGAGATAGAAAGAAAACAAACTCGGAGGCAGAACTGAATCTCATTAGAGTACAGAATCCCAGTTGACGTCAACAGGGTTTTTTGTAAATCAAGCACTTGAAACCGGTGAATACGCGAATAAAGCAATAAATAATAGACCGATGGTGAACACAAAAGCACCTTTCAGCGTACTCAACGTTTATTAATCTCGGTTAAAATTCTTGAGCAGGGCCTCTTGACCGAGATGTGCAGTAAGCCGATCAGCACTTTATCCCGAGTTCCTTGTGTACCCACGTAATTGCCTGTAATATTTTAATAAGTCTCCGAGATAACAATTTCTGCGTAACGTGACTCTTAAATTTTGAGAACCCCTAAACAGATATTTATCGAATAGCTGAAACAAATTACTAATAAATCATGATATTAGGCAAACATGATATATTAAAGTTTTATTTAAGTGGATTTTGTATTTTGAGTTGAGAAGTATTTGGAGAACAAAGTTCGTCTTCGAATCATAATGTGGCCTTCAACTGAATACGGAACACACACAATACTTTTAATACGGAAGTAGTTTTTGCACAGAGCTCCGCCCACGCAGAGAGGTTGGGAACCTCCTTTCTTACAAAATAAAAAGCTACTTTTAAGTAAGCATTAACCATTGGGGTGGTTGATAAATCTTTTTTTATATCTTTGATAGGCTCGCGCTTGACCACTATCTCACCGGATAGTAAGTGATGATGTGATCGACGATTTAGCACGCTGACCTAGAAGAAACCTATTCACTCTTGGCTTAAAGACTCCCAGGAAATACAGACTCCGTCAGAGAATGCCACTCATTAGCTGTATGCATAATAAAAGTATTCCCAAAACGTTTGGTGCGTAGGGTTAGGATGTCCAACATGTACCGATGACGCATCGCCGTACGTCTTGTAGTCCGATGATGGAACGGGCAAGGAGGAATTAGTGCATGCAATTCCATCGCACACTCCCCAAAATGTAACCGACAAAAACCGACTGATCGGCTATTTGGCGCCGGTGTTCAAGGTTCTGGAGCCTAGACTCGACCAGTATCTCATTGCCGATGAGCCTATTGGCCCGTTTTTCGATTGACTATAGTGCATCCAGTAGGTAGGTACTTGGCAGATCCGTCCCAGAGATGAGAGCAGTACTCCATGCATGACCGAACTTGCGCTTGATACAAGTTGAGCAACTGTTCCGGCGTGAAGTACCGTCTCACCTTTGCAAGGATCCCCAACTTTTTGGCAGCCAGTTAAGCTTTTGCCTCAATGAAGCTCAAGATGATCCGTTATCGGCACGGTCACACCACGGAAAGAAGGAGCCGGGTGAAGAAGACACGCCTGGGTCTTAGCAGCATTGAACCTGACCAGATTGGCATCGCCCCACTTCCGAGAGTTTTTTTTTCAGTAAAACCCTAAAACAGATTTTACTGAAAAAATAACCTTATCAGATAACGCTGAATTATTTATTTTTCATAAAAACGAATGGCCACTAGTCATTTCAAACAATTATTAAGTGGTTAAAAAAGGTATTAAACAAAAATTTAAATCTAAAATCGATTGTAAAACAAGTAAGCTTTTGTTTAAAGCCTGAATAAACGATTCATTGACGTTCATCCCCCAAATCCTCTTAACGTCACCCTGAAGGCAAGGGGGGATGCATTGCCTTCCACTTATCTCATTTACCATACGCTGCAAGTCATCGAAAACCAACATGGGAGAGCAGTAATATTGCTCTCCTTATAGATTTCTCAATAAACAAGTTTTGATCAACAAAGGACTGTTCAGAAAATGGTTTTCATCATGAATCGTTGAGCAGCGTATAAAGGGAAAATAATAAACCAAAAGAATATTTTGAAAATCCTAGTCTTTAGAAACATGGGGGAATACTTTATGAAAAATGTAAGCTCAACTTAATTTATCTAGAAAATTGTGTATTAATATAGACATGTATTAGTTCTTAATAACCATAAGTGTGCTTGAATCATCGTGTTGATAAATATTTATAGATACATTTTGAATAAATATAAAGTTGCTTTACTTTACCCCCGCGTCAACTGTCCCGTAGACGAGCAACTAATTTACAGCCGCGTTCCCATTTTAATTAAAAGGGTTCCGTTACTTCAACACCACTGAAAAGCTACCTACCTACTTCGACGAATTTCATGCTTTTGCAAAATTCAAATAAACTGTATACTGTGAGGACTCTGCTTAACTAGAAGGCAACCTACTTGCCTGTAAAAATACTGGCAATTGGTATTACTTGAAAGGTAAATGAATTTCGAATAGAAAATAAGTGAATATGTTTTTGATTGTCGATTCTAGTGTAGCCGCCCAGAAGGCAGGCATATTGTAAATTCTTACGAAATATATAAACTATAAAAGTAATTTGGTAATTTATTTATATAACCTCTGTCTACGCCTTCTACATTTGGTGGAGGCGCCGGGTACAGAATCCCAGAAGATTAGAAAATATAAAAAAAAAAAATACGCGTGTATACGGCGTACAGTATACGTATAAGTGAGTGAAAAACGTTGAAAGTGTTTAAAGACAGAAGTTCGCGTGTGCATGGCGATATACAGTGCACGAAGCCCTATCGGCGTACATAAAGCGCGATAAGTTTAACAGAGAGGGTTGTTACCTCTCATTCCCTCCCTTAAGCGGATGGAAATATAAGGAAGAGTCGGAATAAAGCTAAGTGGTCTTATTATTTAGTGTTATTGAGCATAAAGCAAGCATGATGCATAGTTATTACACGGGAACTAACGGATATTGTCTAGAGGAATTTTTAACCGAATTCAAGTCGGTGGCCGAAATAAATGAATGGAGAGAGAGCGACTATAGCCTCATCTTGGGAGGATTCCTGTAGGGGGCTGCATATTATTTTTATCGTATGATTTTTAAATATGACATGGACTTTGAAGTGTTATGCGATCGCTTGAGGAGTGAATTCTCTATATTTCACCGCAGATGCCGTTATTGCGAACAGCGCATAATAATTGCTAAAATAAAAGCAGATAAAAAACAACCTGATGTATTGTGTGAGGATGTTAATGCACATTTATTTTCTAGTATCGTGATTAAGGACGAACAAACACAAAACAATATTCAGTGCAGTGAGAAAAGCGTTGACCACGTTGACGGAGAAGGCGACGCAGTTGATGGCGATGGCGATGACACCAACGGAGAGAGCTGCATGTTGGAGCACGAAGGTGACCAGACCAGCGGAGATGACGGCCCCGTCGATGTCCAGTTGGAGGTAGATTCTTCGTCGTCGTTCCAGGGCGAGTGCGCGGACGGCCCGACTGACGAGGAGTTGGACTCCCTATCCAACAGCGAGTGCGTGGACGAGGGTATTGTGATGTGTCGGTCCAGTCCAATTGTCTCCACTAATTCCATTCGTCTTGCAGAGAAAAATGATGAGATTTCGTCGGAACAACTAGTTGTGGTTCCATCGGGACACCAATATGTCTCGGATATTAAAATGCATAAGAATTCCATTGATTTCAACCATAAAATTGAAAATAATATTAAAATTTTTCAATCTGACATAAAACAAAATTTTATAAAAGTAATTTTGAAAAGAAAGAAGTTGACAGCCATTAAGAAAGGTTTTTCTCGAAATAAACCGAAAGAGATCCATAGGAAATTCAAAAGAGTCTTTAGTAAGATTTCTTATTGCGCCAACACAAATTCAAAGAAGGCGATCAATAAAAAAATTATGATTCGAATTAAATACAAGAGAATTTATAATAAAACTTCTTGGGGAGCAAGGTTTGGTTCAAGTAAGATTACTATGATTGTTGCAAGGAAAAATTCACTTCATATTTGCCTTAGATATAACATTGTACAAAGATTTTTGGATTGCGAATACATAAAGCAATTCGAACTCGTAAAATGCAAATTATGGAAATTTTATAGAAAGAAGATTAGGTATAAAATGTTGTAAATATTATATTATGCAAACTGATTTATTTAATCTTGTGTCTTATATTTTGTGCTTTATTAACCAATGTTTTCTTTTCATGTCGTGCAAATGAATACGGTAAGGAATTTGCGATGCGCGCTGGGCATCGAATGAAATTAAATGCGAATGATTGTTTGAATTATTTATCTGTATATGTTTTTATGAAATTAAATATTCCTCTGCCTTGTCTTTATTTACTAAATAGGATTAGCTTTTGAAATTACTGACGAAGTCCAAATACAAATCCATAAGGACTAAGTCAGAAACAGTCAAAAATTTATAGAAAAGTCTTATAAGCCCCTAAGGCGAATAAATGCTCTGAAAGCATAGATGTATGGTTTGACACGTAGTCCCACAGATAATACAAAAAAGGACAGTGTCAAAACCTTGTCAAAAGTAAAGCATAGTTTTCATTATAAGAATTGATTTGACACGTAGTCCCACAGATAGTACATATAGATACACACAGGTGTTCACACCATAATTAAATTTAATAATACTCTATGCGCCGTATTAGCCACAGATTAGATAGGCCGGACCACAAATAGAAGTATATAACTATGTAGGTTGTATAAAGGCCCATACCGAATAGTTAGAAGATTATCTGATGTAAATTATGTAATTATAAAAAATAATAATAGGCGATTTAGGGACATAGTACATGTAAATAGATTAAAACCTTTTAATGTTAGAATAGGATAAGAGATAGGTTTAAATAGGTAAGAATAGGTTAAGGTTAGTAAGGTTTTCATAAAGGAAGAGGCCCGTTGTCAAATAAAAGAAAAAAATATGAATGACAACTATCAAATTTGACATATTGAAGTTAATAGTGATGGGAAAGTAGGAAAAAATGTATCGATAGTTTTCTTATCGATATTCTCAAGTAGTATCGATATATATAATTAAATTAGTTCTTTCCGTTGCATGTGCTGATGATGTGTGAGTTGTAAGCCGCAGGGGGAAGAAGAGGCTGGCAACGTTGGCCACGCATCGAAGAAATATTTTTTGGTTATGCGATTAAGGCATAGGCACAAGCCAGGGTAATAGTATAACCCAGGGGTTTCTTAAAGTAATAGTCATAACTGAAACCGACTTTGCTAACGGGGCATAGCCTTTGCAAAAGATGTCGAGTTGACATCATTGGTCCAGTTTATGTCTGATGTTTAAAATAATAAATGCATTTATAATAATAAACCCTGGTGCAAGTTCTATGAATAGGATTAGAAATTCGATGCGATCCAGCCTTTCCTTCTCTGGCCTGATAAACGCACGAGATCGAAAAATTGTATCTTATTTGAATTTTTGAGATTAAACCCCATCCGGGTCGATGTGAGTTGACGCATCATTCTTGTGTTGGGAGGACGCCTTGTTCCTTTTTTAGGGTTTTGGTCAAGGAGGTTCAAGCATGACGGCGTTGATTTGTTAGTGCGTATGGGCACGTCAACTGAAGTTAAAAGCACATATCGGAGCGTCCGATAACTCGTTTGTCATGATTAAGCCTTCCCCTTTTAAGGGTCGTACCTCAATTGTAAATGTGATTTCCCTATTAGGTAAATGCTCGGGTTAGGGTAAGGTAGGATTCATGTAACCTTTCAAGACATAGAATAGAAGCACTTCATATGATTCTGCGCGTCTATTCGTAGGGGCGTAGCTCATGTGAGGACTCTGCTTAACTAGAAGGCAACCTACTTGCCTGTAAAAATACTGGCAGTTGGTATTACTTGAAAGGTAAATGAATTTCGAATAGAAAATAAGTGAATATGTTTTTGATTGTCGATTCTAGTGTAGCCGCCCAGAAGGCAGGCATATTGTAAATTCTTACGAAATATATAAACTATAAAAGTAATTTGGTAATTTATTTATATAACCTCTGTCTACTACTACAATACTGTATATGAAAAAATACAACCGACTTCCAAATAAAAAAACTACAAAGTGAAAAATAACTTTAATTTCGGAAGTCGGTGTTCTTGTTTCCGTTTCTTCGGTTTTTGACACCGACTTCCGAAATTGAAGTTATTTTTCATTTTGTAGTTTTGTTTTATTTGGTATCGGCGTTAAAATCTATAACAGACTCCCAAACTGTATTAGGAATATCTCATCATTAAATATCTTTAAATTAGAGCTAAAAGAATTTCTCATATTTAAAACGTATTATTCAATTAACGAAATTCTTATTAACCGAATTATTGACTAAAATTGTTTTTGACTTATTAAATGACCGTAATAACTATGACGAATAATGAATTTATTATGATATGTTATTCTTATTTTTTGAATTATTTAATGTAAATTGCATGAGCATAACAAGTCTTTTAATAATAAGATGAGATGACCTATAAAAAAAATTTACATGTTAAATTTGTTTTTATTTTTTTGACTTGTGAAACGTAAATTGTATGACCGTAATCATGTATAATAATTGATGTAGAATGAGGTTGACTAAACAATCAATGCAATGTATACCAGCAATTAAGGAGTGTAATTGTATTACTATTAATTATTTTTAACATAGCCAATATTATAGACATACATATAAATATTGTACATCCCATGGGTATGTTACAGTGATACAAAAATACTTATTGTAAGACCTGCCTTTTCACCTGTGACAAACAATAAATAAATGAATTTGAATTTGTTATTTGGAAGTCGGTTGTATTTTTTGTAAAAAGTTTCTCTTTTTAGTTGTGGTACATAATGGACCAGTTATATAGGCTAGGTACAAATAACGCCCAAAGTGAAGCCAGAATAGATTAACCCAATAACATGAAACTTAAAGAAAACCGCTGGAATAAGAGTATACCAATGTGAACTGTTTACACCTGCGTACCCCTTTAGAGCGTACTAGTGTGATGTTATGTTATGAAATGGTGTAAACAATAAACAGAAATGCGATTGCAGCTATCCCGAGTGATTAACCTTCATTTATTGAAGAGTTCTGATGTATATCTCCGAAGTTCTTCATCAGATCTTGATGGAAATCAAATGGGACCATATGACAAGCACCAACTTTCAAATAAAAAAAAATCATCAAAATCAGTTCACCCAGTAACAAGTTCTGAGGTAACTAAAATTTCGGAAGTCGGTGTTCCTGTTTTGGGATCTTCGTTTTTTGACACCTACTGCCGAAATTGAAGTAATTTTTCAGTATGTATTGTTTTTATTTGGAAGTCGGTTGTATTTTTTGTTTGTTAAAAGTTTTTTTATTATTCACTTTTTAGTTGTGGGTACATAACGGACCAATTCTCCAAAGTGAAGCCAGAATAGATTAACTCAGAAACAAGAAACATAAACAAAAACGGTTGAATTAGAGTATACCAGGGTGAACTGTTCACACCTACGTACCCGTTCAGGGCGTGCTAGTGTGATGTTATGTTATGAAATGATGTAAACAATAAACAGACATCCGATTGCAGCTATCCCGAGTGATTTTCCGTCATTTATTGAAGAGTTCTGATGTATATCTCCGAAGTTCTTCATCAGATCTTGATCAAATTTAAATGGGACCACATGACAAGCACCAGCTTTCAAATAAAAAATAATCATCAAAATCGGTTCACCCAGTAACAAGTTCTGAGGTAACATACATAAAAAAAAATACAGTCGAATTGATAACCTCCTCCTTTTGAGAGAAGTCGGTTAAAAAAAAACAGTCGAATTGATAACCTCCTCCTTTTTAGTAAGTCGGTTAAAAAGTAAACGAAACCTTTCAATTCTATTCGAGGAATTTAATCAGGGTGGATTTTCGATGGTTTTTCAGTGAAAACAATATAGGATTTAAAGCTAATACGGTCAGTGCTGCGCAACAGTAAATACCGCGAACTGACACACACGCATCGTGTGGACTATGGCGTATCTGCGAGCTCGGCTGATCGACTGCCAGTGTCAACACGCACCAAAGATCAGAGGGATGGACGCACCGCACTGTAACTATTTACAGAGCAACAAAGCTCAGCCCGAAGTTATTTTATTGGATCCACACGTCAACGAAAATAAAAAAAACAGAAACACGCCACGACCGATACCCACCCGATAGCGCTATATTAACTAAGAGAGTATACATAATAGAAGCTGCAAAATCTCTTTAAGTCGTACATTCACGAAAAGGTTACTGCATACATAAGGGAGCCAATATGAGACCACTGTCGGCGGAGAGCGGGTTGTTACGTAAAATAGTGAGTTTACGTTAGCGGCCCCGGCCCGGGATCCCGCCGTCGAATTCTCTCAGCCACTTGCATACTATACGCTTGCATATACTTTTCCCTACCTTATACCTACTTGAGTCTCCATCAAATCTAATCAACGTAAGCGAACGGTTATTAATATTATACTACAAAAATATTGTCTCCTATCGACATCAACAAGGTTGGACATACTAGGTTGCTCTAAGGACTCTTGTAAATGAAACGTTGTAAAGTGGCTATCAGCTCAGGACTATGTCCCTTTCACACAAACATACAAACTACACATAGTTATTTACCGCCCTCATAAACGTTTTAACTTTTGCATGATTCCCTTCATTAAGTTCAAATATTGTTTAGTCTTGTAACCAGACCATTAATTTGGGAACTACGCCTAAATGCACTTACAAAGTGTGACGAGAAAACTAAAATCCCTAAACAGGGTATCCTTTATAGGTTGTGCACACTTTTATTATTACGGGTATAGCCTTATAGGTAGGTAGGTCTATTACAGAGAAAATAAAACAATGCCTCTAATAGCGCAGTTTAGAAATTAGCAGAAAATATTTACAAACAAACTTACTAGCGAATCCTTCTACTTACATTACGAGAAAATGAAGTAAAAATGGATAAGTCATCATTAATTCAGCCATTATTGTGTAAAGTTAGTTAGTTAGTTTATTCGTTATTATTACTTTTATATACACACAATTTTTACCATCTGCAGAACTCGGCCTTCTGCGACCTTTAAATAGTCACACATAACGACTTTTATTAATATTCTCAAACTTGACTAAAAGAAATCAGTTAACCCAATCATACTCTGCTTCATTATACCTCCCAAAGCGTTACTTAGCCATGTACCTCCCTTATCCATATTATAGCCGCGGTTGGCGTGAAGACGGTCCATGTGTAGAACGTGTTTAATGCAATCAAGTGGTCCAAAGAGCCACGCTAATAACTTTATGTCAGGCCGGGGCTTTGTCACCCATGATGACACTGGTTTAATACTGTAAACGTTTTAACACTAGTTGTTAAGATAATGTTTTTTTTTTGTTTCACTTGTAACGGAACAACGAGCATTTGCGATATTTAACCGCACTTCGAACACGACAATCGAAGAAAACGGCGAATGCTCGATGTTCTGTTACAAGTAAATGCTGTAGTCTATACTAACCAATAGGTTAACAAGCATAGATGAAAATAAACTAAAAAAGGTGATAAAACAGACAAACAATATTTTAAACTGATTTGAACATAACAATAGCCTTTATTTACAATCTTACAATTACACTTTATCTTATTTATACGTATTACTACAGGTATGTTTAAATTATATTATAGTTTTCTTTATTTGACAATGGCTCCTCGATTGTCTTGCTTTTCAGCATAGGCCTCCCCACAAGCAAGTGTTCTCCACAAGCATCGATCTCTAGCTTTCCTAGTCCAAGTCGTCCCTGCCACCTTTTTCATGTCATCTTCCCATCTACGATACTGTCTGCCTTTCCTTCTTGTTTTATATATAGGACACCATTCTGTCACTCCTTTGGCCCATTTCTCTATCTTACTTCTTATTAAATGATCCACTTCAATTGTTTTATTTACTATTTCACATCTATTATTTTAGTATGTTTCCTTATTGTTTTGTGGTTAATCTTACTTTGTCTTTTAATTTTGTGTTAAGTATACTTATTTTTCTATTCTATGTTGACATGTTTCTAGCGTTTTAATATATTTGTTTGTGCCGCTCCATGTCTTGTCAGAAAATGGGTGTCCTCATTATGTGATGCTCGGCAGAATACGTGTATTAAATACTTTCTGTTTTGATTTTATTTTTAAGACCTTCTTGGCAAATAAAAAAAAATCTGCAGCCACGACCGACCGACATTTTGAAATGAATTACATTTATCGAGATCGTATTCGAATGCTCCAAGCTCGCAAGGGAATGATCGACTCGAACGTTCATGAGCATTTCTCAAAAAAAATGTACCATGATTCAGAAATGCACTAAAATTAAAATGTTGTAACAAAATTAGTTTTTTTAATTTTAAGTATTAGATAAATGTCTAATAATTCGGCATTCATGGTTTATTTTAAGATTTAATATGTAAAAAGCAGTGCAATGTACAAAACTAAACCCAAGTCGGAAAAATGATCTTATTTTGTTACTTTCAATCTACTAGGTAAATTCTATGAGCAAATCAATTTCGATAAGTTGTAATTCATTATGTTGTAATAATGTCATAATATAACTTTACGTGTTTTTAAGAAAATCAGTTTAATATTAAAATTAAAACGTTACATTAAAAGCGCTAATAGATCCTTTACGTTACCTTCTGGCCACACCTCTATCTGTTTTAAAATTACAGTAACGCAGTTATGGTGTTGTTTAATAAAATGTTATATGTATACATATGCGAAAACAATGCACATATCTGTGTTTTTATCATAAAAATATCTAAATGATTAAAAATAAAACATTATTGTAAAGTCGTCGTCCACTTTTATGGGACAGTAACAAATATAGAATTCTGGTAACAAACTAGGATCTTTTAAGCTTAGTGTTTACAGCAGTTTAAATCATCATTAATTATTGGCCTATACTAATAACATTAGAGCGTCATTATTTGAACTGCTGTCAAGGGACAATACTTAAAAAATAATAAAAAAAAGATAATGTTAAGGAACATTTATGTGACTGATATACGACTTAGGTACATTGAAGTAGCTGAAAAATAAGTTCAACAGTTTTTAACAATTTATTAGTATCATAGAAATTGCCTCTTATAACAATAGTTTGATTGGATACACGGTACATAACTTTGAGTATTTTTTTTGTAACACAAATATCATATCAAAAAGTTTCTTAATTAAATAATTATTTGTTCAGCCTTCATATTGGACACAAAATGCAGCAAATTACAAAAAAATCCGTTATATCAAAGAGTATCATTTTTTAAGATTACTTTTGTATTTATTCCTTATAATATCAGAAACAATTTTTTTTCATATTTTTTTACTTATTATTTATATATATACATATATTTTACTATTACATTATATATACTAACCTCATCTTCAGAAGTCATATTTGCGGTGAATTAGTGGCTTGGCAGTGAGCACCATACGCGTGCAAAAGGTAAATACAATATTGAAAAAATACTTTTATTTTTCATAATCAGACAATCAATACTCTGCCTAATAATTTCCAATTTTGTTACTCTCTTTTCCATTTATACGTTACCACTCAAAAGTAACAAAAAAGGAGGTAATAAGTCAAGTACAAAAAAGTTATTCAAATTGTAAATACATGCAACTCGAAATTGATCTGGTTTAGGATTTGATTAACGAAATCAAGATTGAAAGCTTTAATAGTAGTTTCAATTAAATAGCAATAAAAACTGAACTCACCTGTGTTTTCTCGGTAACAAAGTTCGGATTTTTGACGTCTCGGACCCGTAACTGAAGATGGAGAACATCAGGGAGCTGACCAGTTTCACCTTCGTCTTCCTTGAAATGTTACGGTCTCTCCATACTCTTTGCAGCTGGGTCATTGCATTTTTGGCCATCCCTATACGCCTCCAGATATCTTTCTCACATGACCCTGTGTTGCTGATACTTGCAACCAGGTAGACAAAATCGCTTACGGTTTCCAGTGATAGGACACCTGTATGTTGGAGATGGTTTGCGCGATCCACTACCATTACCTTGGTTTTAGCATGATTAATTTTGAGCCCCAGTTCCATACTAATTCTTTCCATCCTTTCAAGGAGATTCACCATTTCGGTTTCATTCACAGCTAGTAGTGTAGTATCGTCTGCATAGCGGAGTTTAGTTAACTTGGTGCCACCTATTGTGACCCCACCGTCCGCATACGGCACAGAAAAGAACTTTCAAAATTAAAGTAAGATGGATGTCAAGCGTAATAGTGTTTGCCAATATTCTCAAATATGTTTACTAAGAAATCGTAACGGATATTACCGAAATTATGGTAACAAAAATTGGAATTTTCCAAAGGAACTTTGTACAGGACAAGTTAATAAAATTCATTACAAATATATTTGTCAAGAAATGTATAAAGGATATTTTCAACTAAATTGTAACATACGTTTATAAATATTATACATTTGTTATTTTTGCAATACCCATGTTCACTCAATGAAAAATTGATAGTTTGGTTAAGTATTCAAATTGGGACACTTCACTTTTAATACAACTAGATCAGACCGATTATTAAAATATTATTTTAATAAAAATGTTCTTAATATATATGTGTCTTTTTTATTTTTGGTTATAGTTGTTATAATGATTATTATACAATTTAATAAAAAGTAATAATGCTTTATTCTATACAAAGAAAAATATTTTATAAAGTAGGACAGGGCTGATAGACGGTTACTACAATTATTTTGAGAAATGCTCTCATAGTTTTGCTCGAAAGTGAATGCTGGGCTCGCTGGGAAGCATTTGTTGCTCGCCTGCGATTGCTTGTTTACAAATGCTTACGAAAGAATGATCCCAGTGAGGACGTTCCTATATTTATTATTTATTATATTCTTTATTGTATACCACACAAATATATATACAGGATAAAAAATCATAAAAGCAAGTGTACAATGGGCGGTCTTATCGCACAGGGCAATCTCTTACAGACAACCTTTGGATGGACTGAACGAGAGGAGAGGAATTTAGGGTTGTCAGTGTACAACATATCTTAAATAATAATACTTAGACATAATAACATAAAATACATACATAAAATATATATAATATACTAATATATAACAAAAATATCATAGAGAAAGGAGAAGACTAATTATAGTGAAAGGAAATGCTCCTTCACCATTTTTTTGAATGTTGGTAAGGATTGAGCACGCCTCACTTCAATAGGTAATGCATTCCACAAACGAGCTGCTTGAACTGTAAAAGATTTGTCGAAGAAGGATGTGGAATGCATACGTATACTTAATTTTAGATTCTCCGATGATCTCAAGGACTTAGAATGTGTGTCACAAAGGAACTGAAAGCGTTCTTTAAGATAAAAAGGACTTGATGGATTAAAGAGCACGTTATATAGCAAAGAAAGTATGTGGGCATTCCGGCGAAGGCGAATAGGAAGCCATTTGAGCTTGGTTCGAAATTCAGAAACATGATCATACTTGCGCAAGCCAAATATGAACCTGACACAGAGATTTTGAAGTCGCTCAAGCTTGTCCAATTGGTCTTGGGTGAGATCAAGATAGCTGGCATCAGCATAGTCCAGGATAGGGAGAAGTAGAGATTGTGCTATCGCAATTTTAGTGGTCATGGGAAGAAAATTACGAAGCCGTCTCAGGGAACCAGCAGAAGCAAATAGTTTACGACTAACCTCCTGCAGCTGTTTGGTCCAGGAAAGAGTGCCGTCGATATATATCCCCAGGTTCTTCACAGTGTGAGTTATAGGAATAATAGTATTGTTGAAAGAAATCTGGGGAAGTGACGCCCAATCAATCCTAGAAACGGTTCGAGAACTACCCACAACAGCCACTTGAGTCTTAGTCGGATTGATCTTCAACCCAAACTCAGTGCTCCAGTCACCTATTCGAGCCAGGTCCATATTAATAGTCTCAATAGCGTCAGATAACTCACTGAGAGGGGCTTGGGTATAAATTTGCAGATCATCAGCATACAGGTGGTAGAAAGAAGATAGTCGTTGAGTGATAGCATTAATAAAGAGTGCGAAAAGTAGAGGAGATAAAACGCCGCCCTGCGGCACACCGGCAGAGGTGTGGCACCAAGAAGAGAAATATTCCTCAATGCAAATACGCTGCCGGCGGCCAAACAGATAACTATGAAACCAGTCAATTACCGAAGGAGATATGTTAAAAGAGCATAGGACGCCCAGCAAAATGTCGAAATCAACCGTGTTGAAAGCATTGCTAAAGTCAAGCAAAGCAAGTACAGTTAACTTGCCCATTTCCATGCCTGACCTGATATCATCCGTAATGTGCACAAGTGCTGAAATAGTGCTGTGTCCTGGACGAAAACCAGATTGGAAAGGATTTAGCAGTTTTTGTTTGGAAAGGAATGAGCTAAGTTGATGGTGGACAAGTTTTTCAAGGACTTTGGATAGGAAAGGAAGAATAGAAATGGGACGATAGTCAGAGAAAGAAGCAGGATTAGATTTTTTGGGTAGAGGAATAACTTGAACATCTTTCCAGGCTTGTGGGAAGACACCACTGGAAACAGAGAAGTTGAGGATGTAAAGGATAACAGGAAGAATATCATCAAGGATGGGGATAATCATTTTACGGCTGACACAGTCACTACCAACAGCATTGGAAGTAATTGATACAATACTCTTTTTAACATCACAAGCAGTGAATTGACTTAAGACAAAAGGGGGAAAATCAGTTACCGGAAGGTTCGAAAGATTACTTAGCGTAGTAGCTTTGGTGGCCCTATCCAATACGGGTGAAGTAGAAAAATGACTATTAAGTAAGTTGAAATCCAAGTCTTTAGGAATCGTGTTATGAGACTTTTTTCCGATACCTAATGATTTGAGAAAATGCCAGACCTTAGCTGGATCACCATTCTGAACTTTACTATGGATATGTTGGCGGTTTGCGATTCTACACACCATGCTGCAGTGGTTTCTTATTGAGACGTATTTATCCCTATTGACGTCATTGGGCCTAATTTTGAACTTAAATTTCGCAGCTGCTTTTTTACTTAGTAAAAGTTTAATTTCCTCAGTCAACCATGGCGCTGGAAGATGTTTAACTCTCACGGCTCGAATAGGTGCATGTTTGTCGTAAAGCTGAATTAGGGTGGAAGTCAAGATTTGAACTTGTTCATCGACGGATGAGGATGTCACCAGCGCTACACTCTATACTCGCGCTATACTCTATTAACTAACTGTTAATTAACATAAAAACCGGCCAAGTGCGAGTCGGACTCGCGCACGAAGGGTTCCGTACCATTATTGCAAAAACGGCAAAAAACACGTTGGTTTTATGGGAGCCCCAACTAAATATTTATTTTATTCTGTTTTTAGTCTTTGTTGTTATAGCAGTAAGAGACATCATCAAGAATACATCATCTGTGAAAATTTCAACTTTATGGCTATCACGGTTCATGAGATACTGCCTGGTGACAGACAAGCAGACAGACAGACGGACAGTGGAGTCTTAGTAATATAGGATCCCGTTTTTACCCTTTGAGTACGGAACACTAAAAAGGAGGAGGTTCCCAATTCATCTGAATCATTTTCTTGTGTAAATATTATAGAGTACAATTTCGAATAAGGTTAGTGTAAAAACAAAAACAAATTTCAATAATACTCTGTTGCACGTTTTAAAAATTCAAATTAAGTTGAATTCACAGGCATTCAAAAATATAGTGGCTGTACGGATATTTAAAATTTTAAATATGCGTACAGTGAATTAAAATTGTATTTATGTAGTAATATAATATAAACTCTTTGGTCAACATTGACCGTCTTAAAAAAAAAGAAGAAACTGGATTGTCAGAATTGATTGTGTCATTGTAAAAATATGTTGAATTTTGTTAAATAAAACCTAATTGCGGGTATATTCTTTTTTTACTTCAATTTATTTAACAAAATGGAAAAATATCTACGACCAGATCGTTTTGACGGAGATCCGTCCTCCAACCAAGATCTTTCCTCTCAATGGTCACACTGGAAAAGCACATTCGAAAATTTTTTGGCCGCTATAACTACGAACGAGAAAACATTTGCAAAAGAAACTAAATTCCAATTACTAACTAATCATCTGTCCCCTACGACTTTTGTGTGCATACAGGATTGCACTGATTACGATACTGCTTTAAAGAGACTTGATGCATTATTTCTGAAGCCACCTAACGAAATATATGCCAGACACAGATTAACAAAACGAGCGCAACAACCAGGTGAGTCCATCGACCAGTATCTACAAGCATTGAAACTGCTCTCAAAAGAATGCAATTTCAAACAAGTAACCGCTGAACAAAACGAAAGTGATTTTATTAGAGACGCTTTCATATCCGGAATTTCGTCATCCATAGTCCGTCAAAGACTTTTGGAAAACAGCACTCTCACATTAGACGCCGCATTCAAGCAGGCCCGCGCTCTAGAGTTGGCGCGAATACACAATGATTTATACCAGCAACCTAATACTAGTACCTTTGTCAATGCGGTACCCAATAACAATCAGAAAACAAACATATAAGAACTATGCTATTTCTGTGGAAACAAGAGACATGCACGGCAAAACTGTCCGGCTGCTGGTACAACATGCTACAAATGTGGAAAAAGGGGGCATTTTGCAAAAGCATGCAAAAGTGCAGTGATGTCACCATCACAACGGAGTGCTTTCACTAGTGCTATAGATGAACCGAACAAATACGTGGAAAATGGTGAGTCGCAGAAATTGTTATCATGTATTGTGTCCGCTACAGCTGATCTCGATAAAGCTATGATACCTATAAAAATTAACGGATTATTTGTAGCCAGAGCATTGATTGATACAGGCAGTACAGCTAGTTTTATAGACAGCCGACTAGTTTGCCAAAATAATATAAAAAAGAGCTCATGCTACCAAAATGTCAGCATGGCAGATTCAAATATGAAAACAAAGGTAGATGCACTGTGTTCCGTCAATATTGATCTACAAGGTCATAGTTTTCAAGTGAACCTATTAATAATGAAGAACTTATGTACGGATGTTATAATCGGTCATGATATTCTTAAGAGATATAACACATTAGAAATGCATTTTGGCGGATCTGGAGCTCCATTGAAATTACGTGCACTATCTCAAGCCAATATCGATCCAATCTGCTTATTCCCGAATCTTCTAACAAACTGCAAGCCAATAGCCGTTAAGTCACGAAGATACTCAGATAGTGACATGCAGTTTATTCGTAGTGAAATAAGGAAATTACTAGCTGAAGGGATTATAGAACCTAGCTCGTCACCATGGAGAGCACAAGTGCTTGTAACTACAAATGAAAATCATAAAAAAAAGGATGTGTATTGACTACTCTCAGACAGTAAATAGATACACGCAATTAGATGCTTACCCTTTACCAAGTATTGAACAAATAGTTTCTAAGGTAAATTTTGCTGTAAACATAGCGTTTACAGCAAAATTGACTTGAAAAGTGCGTATTATCAGATTCCGATTCTTGAAACAGAAAAACCTTATACAGCATTTGAAGCAGAGGGTAATTTATACCAATTTCGAAGAATACCTTTCGGAGTTACCAATGGAGTAGCGGTTTTTCAAAGAACTGTCAATAATATAATTGCGAAAGAAGAACTTAAAGGAGTATACGCATATTTGGATGACATAACAATCTGTGGAACAACTCAAGCTGACCACGATCAAAAATTGCAGCGTTTTCTGGATATTGCCAACCGGTATAACCTTGCCCTGAATCTTGAAAAGAGTGAATTTTCATTGAAGGAGATAAGTATTCTAGGATATATTATAAACAATGGAGTAATTAAACCCGACCCGGACCGTCTACGTCCACTATTAGAGCTGCCTCTGCCTTCAGACTCGGCATCGCTCCGGCGGGCATTGGGATTATTTGCTCATTATTCTAAATATGTGCCAAGATTATCTCATAAAATTCAGTCCCTCGTTTCGCAAGGCATATTCCCTCTCAATTCGGATGCAGAAAATGCTTTTCACGCTCTAAAGCAAGAGATAGCTACATCAGCAGTAAATGCGATTGATGACAACATACAATTTGTTGTTGAAACAGACGCATCAGACTATGCTATAGCGGGTACTCTGTCACAAGAAGGCAGACCTGTTGCATTTTTTTCGAGAAGCCTTCACAGTAGCGAGCGGAATCACCCAGCCATAGAGAAGGAGTCCGCAGCCATAGTCGAATGTCTTCGGAAATGGAGACAATTCCTGATCGGACGAGAGTTTAAACTGATAACTGACCAAAAATCGGTCGCATTCATGTTCAATCAGCAGCATTCGTCAAGAATTAAAAATGACAAAATACAACGTTGGCGATTAGAACTTTCTGAATACAACTTTGATATAGTTTATCGCCCCGGAAAGGAAAATATAGCCGCTGATGCTTTATCAAGAGCCAATGCACCATTAGTAGCCTCTGTACACAGTTCAGAAAATGCACTCAAAGAACTGCATAAAACCTTGTGTCATCCTGGAGTAACAAGAATGCTTCACTGGGTTCGAAGCAAAAATTTAGCATATTCCACTGAAGAGATAAAAAGTATTACGGCGAATTGTCCTATATGTGCAGAAGTGAAACCTCGTTTTCAACAAAACACGGGCAAACTAATAAAAGCGATGGCCCCGTTCGAAAGAATATCGATAGACTTTAAAGGTCCACTTCCCTCAGATGGCACTGGGAACAATCGATATATCCTTACGATTGTGGACGAATATTCTCGATTCCCATTTGCATATCCCTGCTCAGACTTGAGCACGAACACGGTAATTAACAAACTGACTGATCTATTTTCTCTATTTGGAATGCCAACTTACGTACATTCAGATCGTGGTACTTCTTTTCTTTCAAAAGAGATGAAAGACTTTCTTCACCAGAAATGCATTGCTACGAGCTACACTACACCGTACAATCCTCAGGGTAATGGACAAACGGAGAGATATAATGGCATTATTTGGCGAACAGTACAATTGGCTTTGAAAAGCCGTGATCTGCCTATAACCAAATGGGAATCAGTTTTAACTCAGGCTCTGCATTCTATAAGATCACTTCTTTGCACGGCTACAAACAGTACGCTCCATGAGCGGATGTTCTCTCACGCCAGGAGATCCTCAAGTGGCCAGTCGATGCCCACATGGCTAAATGTCCCAGGGAAAGTATTAATGCGAAACCATAATCGAACCAGCAAATATGATCCACTAGTTGAAGAGGTAGAGACTCTGGAAAGTAACCCTCAACATTCTCGTGTGCGTTTGAGCAGTGGTAGAGAAGTTGTCGTATCTAATCGACACCTAGCTCCTGCTGGGGAATCATTAGAAATGGATGAAGCCGATTCCAATGATGACGACGAATTCATTGATGCAGTCGATCGTAACACAGATGGCCAGAATGAAATGGTCCAGCCACAGAACATCACGCCGGAGACGACTCTGCGTCGTTCTGAAAGAGTATGACGACCGCCTGCTCATCTTACTGACTACGTGGCACAATAAATAAGCCCAGGAGAATGTAGTAATATAATATAAACTCTTTGGTCAACATTGACCGTCTTAAAAAAAAGAAGAAACTGGATTGTCAGAATTGATTGTGTCATTGTAAAAATATGTTGAATTTTGTTAAATAAAACCTAATTGCGGTTATATTCTTTTACTTCAATTTACTGGGTTAATTTACGTTGTGCATGATTCACAAGCACCTTATCAGTCAAGGACCGGCGTAAAATGGCGTCCCTTATTGCGTTAACATCTAATTTATCTCTTCTTTAACTTAATTGACTCCGCGCGAGCGCGTAGTAGCGCTATTAAATTAAATTTTTTTGATCTTAAGGTTAATTTGGATTCGATACCATAACGAAAAAGAAATAAGGTTAGAATATACATAAAAATCATACAACTATTGAGTAATACACGATAAACACGTTTCTACAAAAAAGTATGCTCACTAGTGTAAGCACTACTAGAGGCTCTAAAGAAGTGTAAATCGACGTCGGCGATGGCGATGGTTGAAATGCCAAAATGTAAGGGACTGTGACATTAAATGATAAATCATTTTATTTCTGTAAGTTGGTTTGTACAAACTCTTTTAAATGTCGATCATATTTTTTTTAAACTAAATGATGTCGGCGTTTCCTATCTGATTACTATGAGAAGAAAGGCCGAAACAAACTCAGAGGTCACAGTCTCTTTTAAAGTCCAGAAAAAAACTTGGTTAGATCATGTGAAGACCATGTAGACAAATGTCTAAAATGGTGTTTTGAGGAAAGAACCAGCCAGATTGAGTGGACCTGTCCAGTCAGTTTACTTCATCTGAGGTCAGTGCACGCATATATCAATAAACGAGCAGCTCAACTCAGAATTTGGAGCTCAACGATCCGACGAATAATACCAAAGAATGGACAATCGGGTAGGCCGCATAAACTACTCAAACTGCCAGACCATGATTAAAAACTAACTAAGATAAAAACAAAAAATTAATGATCCTTATAGTCTCCACATTCCTTCTCCTTGCGTCGTATTCCTCAGTATCGTCGGGTCGTGACCACCTTTCTGCATCACCTTCTCTCTAACGATCTTTCTCCATCTGTTTCTGTCTCTGGCGGTGTGGAGGGCGTTGTAACCTGTAGAGTCAAGAGCTGTGCGGATCTGGTCAGACCAACGTATTGGGCTGCGTCCACGAGGCCTTTTCCCATCCACTTTGCCGGTCACAATGAGCCTCTCGAGGATGGAACCGTATTTCCTTGCAATGTGGCCGAAGTATTCTAGAACTCTGCGCAGACACTCGGATGACAGCCACGGGGAGATTTTGAGTTCTCACAATATGGAGACGTTAGTCCGAAATGCTGTCCAGGGGATACGGAGCATCTTTCTCCAGCACCACATCTCGAAGGCGTCGATGCGTTTGCGGTCTGCAGCTTTCAGTGTCCAAGTCTCAGCGCCATATGGAAATATCGAAAAGACCAAAGTCCGTACCAGTTCGGTTTTAGTTAAATTAAAATAATATAATACTTTAAAAAGTAAATATTCTTGACATTGCAAGAACTATAAAAAAAAAAATCGCTAGATTTTGATATTCCCACACATTTTTCCAATTGCCACTTGTCTAGGGACTCTAATCGCAAGTCGCGTAAATTTTTTGTTGCAATAATGTTTTTGGCAAAAAATACATTCACACATCAAAAATAAATTTAACCATAGATTAGTAACAAAATTTGGATTAGGATTATGTGGTTGTTGCAGGAGGAAATTAAAATGTATATCAATAGAACAGAGTGGTACTGCCACAAACACATCTCTCAGGTGTTCTAGTAAGATGTACAGTCAAGTGTCAAAAGTGCAGTCTTAACTCTCCCAAAACTCAAATGGCTAGTTTTTGTAGAAGAAGTTAAATTATCCACAACTGATTTGATATATTGTATAGAAATTAAAGTATAGATTATATCGCCTAACCGTAAAAAGTTGAAATACTTCACCCAAAAAAAAATCCGCTGCTGTTTTGGTAGAGTGTGACTGCACTTTGGACCCTTAACTATACCGATCGCAAAGCATGTCAAAAATAAGTACACGATCTAGTAGCAAACTAGCATGGTTTTTAATAGCATTTGTATTCAAGGCTTTACAGGTACGATCGAAAAGTTTTACCGTACCTCCCGAGGCTTAGAGCGACGAATTACATTTTAGACGCCACAAGACGCATAGAAATGACGGAAATTGAGCCAGGCAGGATTTCAGAGGCGATTGTACAATGGCGACCGACAAAAACGAGCAAAAGTTCAAAACATGAATTTCATGAAAGCACTTTAGCTGCTTTTTTGAATTGTTTTGGCATAAAGAAGTCTCATTCATTGGTTTTATAAAAATATCGGTTAGCTGAGTGAGCGCTTCGAGAATGTCTTTCCAATAATCATGAAAGTCTACGAGACAAATGTTAGAAAGTTTGAAGTCGTTTTATTTGATACGTGAATCATATTCCCATTTAGGCTTGAAGGTCAAAATGTGAGTTTTGAAGATGATGTAACTAAGGAGAGTGGACAGTTAGGAGCAAATAAAAACGGTGTTTAATGTTCTATGTAATGTGAGGTGGACCATATAGCAGCAGCCGTGATTTAGGCTTGTGTTCCATATGGAAATTAATAATAAAAATTCCTTCTTGTTCCATTGTGACGAAATCTGTCAAAATGAGCCATAAATTTTTATTGTTTGACTCATTCATAAGTTATGTAATAAGAAGACATGCTACACCAACCTTAAATGAATGGGGATAGATAAGGGCAGCTAGACGACTCTGTAGAAAAGTCACCGTGAAAGCTTAGGTGAAGTGAGCACCAAGTGAGGCATGATGGTTATTGTATTTAATTTTATGAAATACAATAATCTTTGTAAATATTTAATCTTTGTAATTTTTTTTAAGAGGTAACGATGCCCTTCTATGTGCTGATGATGATCATCAGTGTGGTTTTAGTATCTTATCTTATCTTCTGGAGTGCCCGAGAGACAACTCGGACACTTCGACCCATTGGGATCTATTGTGGTAAAGTTAAAAATTCCTCTCCCTTTTTCGTCCAGGTGGCTTTTGAAGATTGCTCCCCGATAGGAAAAAGAAAAATAGAGCCTCGATACATTGAGATAATAATATGTACTACGTAGTACATTATTACCTCAATGCCTCGATGTAGCAGGCAGTAGATAATGGAATTTCAAAAGATAGTTGTCGGTCGAACAGATGACATGTGACACACGTCTGAGAACGTGTAGACCATGTAGAGAGAAGACCGCAATAAATGTATGGATCCGGTTGTTCGAATCACAGAGAAACTTATAGTTTGAATAACAAAAACTAATAAGAAAATTGAATCGTAGTTGCCTCCCGTCAAATTCCATAAATAAAGATTAAATAAATATTATTTTGACCTCGGATAAAACCCTTTTAGATTTATGGCTATCGGTGGGTGGAACCCCTATTTATAATACCGAATGTATTTGAAAGTTCTCCATAGTCCAAACCCAAAAGTTTCCACAGAAACAAATAATACAACTAACTACGTATCTGAATAGAACAACAACAACTTGGTCTGGTCCAAAAAGTGTAGGTACGTACTTACATTCATATTATAATATTTTCATAACTAAGAAGTTGAAACGTACACAATCATAAAAATACACATCTTTAAAAAATAATGTTGCTAGAGCTTGAACATTTACCAAAATATAACCTTTTCAATATTAGGTATGACAATAACATTTTTTCAACACACTTCCACGAATACTGGCTCTTACTTTTCGACTTACAATGGGAAACGGAAATATAATAAAAACAGCTGTTCTCGACAAAATGTAGGGAACAGTTTCATTGGAACCATTGGTATCGGCAAAACGCGACATTTTGACCTTCCAAATGCAATAGACTTAGACGATCTCAACGCTCATTTCGCCGCTGTACCTGCCATGGATCGTCTAACCAAACAACAAACTTTGACTTTTATCCCTGTTCTGATGCGTCTTCATATCAATCCTTTTCGTTTTGTTCCAGTTGAACCGGGTGAGATAAGAAAGATCATTCTATGCAACAAATCTAAAGCGCTATTATGTGATAATATCACTCGTGCTATCACACATTATCATATTTTTCCCCTGTACACCGGTGTACCTTCCTTGTGGTGTGTGTTCCTTGTGTCCACTACCCAAAGTTACCAATCCCAATCTCCCAAACCACTTCCACCCAAGTTCTATCCTTCTCTTCCTATCCAAAGTGCTTGAGGCCTGTGTCCACAAACTACTTTCTAACTTTGTGCAATGCAATTCAGTGATTAGCACTGTGTCCGCCCTCCTTTAAGTGACTGGCGATATAAGAGCAGGACTGGAAGACACCAAAGTCACTGTATTGTACTGTTGGTCGATTTCTCGAACGCCTTCAATACGTCAGTCACGACATCCTGCTCGCCTTCTTTTCTTTCCTCAAGGCTGCATTCTTTCTCCTCTTCTGTTGTCTATCTTTATTAATCTCATTACTTCCGAACTTCAGTGTGCGTATCATCTGTATGCTGACTTGATGTATAATGACCTCCAATTTTAGTATCAGGGGAGAGTCGACGAAATACCTGATGCTATCAATAAATTAGATGGAAACTTGACAGCCATAAAAACTTAGTCCAATATATTTCGTGTTGCAGAAAACTGCAATAAGTGTCAGCCGATCATCATTGGCTCGCTAAAGTGAATGTTGTCACTCTGTTACCCGTTCTTCGTTGTTCGTTGTTTTCGACAGTACGATCGTCCCATTTAGCACTGACGTAAATAAAGGATCTATGCTTACGTATTGATCGAACTCTGAGCTGGCAAACTCAAGTCGCTAGTGTCAGTCAGGAGGTTACTGGAACGCTCCGGGCTCTGTATCGTCTGAAAAACTTTTTGCCATCGAACACAAAGACAATGCTTGCGCAGACCCTAATTTATCCCATCATCGATTATGGTGACGTGTGCTACTATGACCTGAATGCTCCTCAACTAACTTGACCGTCTACTAAATTACTGCATTCGATTTGATTTCAATTTGCTTAAATATGATCATGTCTCTGCGCATCGGTCGCTTCTAAAGTGATTTCTCATACGCCAGCGCAGAGAACAAAGGGCACTAACTAAATTGTCTTCATTTCTTAACTTCTATTCGTTTGGGTATTTATTATATTGCATTTATTTATAGTTTGTCTTGTATTTAAATAAATATTACCTTAACGCGTTTTGGTGTCGTTATTGCACGTACCACTATTTGTATCTGCATCACCCACTGGTAGAAAATGCCTATGGCATTAAGTCCGCCTCGGTACGTTTGTGTGCTTAAGGGGCTGAATACTCAAAATAGGCTTTCTTTTAAACTTTTTTTAGCCAAATATATTGAAGATGTGGCAGCGGAAAAAAGATATGTTAATCTTGATCATATTTCCGACAACTTTGTTGTGGCCGAAACACGTTTACGCACAAAAACCTCGATACAATTAAATGGCAAAGTAACCTCTTACCGTGATCTTAAAAAAAAAAATACCGGTAATACTGACCTGCGTACATTTGTACAATTAACAACAATAACGTATCATAACAGGACGCAAAACTTCATTGTCGTAGATTTTGAAGTTTCATTCATTATTTTTAAGTAATACATATTATTATGTTTTATAAAAAAATCTATACAAATTCCATCGTGCTTCTCTTTCCATCCAGTGCAATTCGACAGTGACCGCTTTGCGGCGTTGCTAGGTGGACGTATGTCGCTTTTTTCCGCAAAAAGCAAAAATAATATTTAATTTATTTCTCGTCAATTCCATGGTACAATAAGATTCAATCTGTCAAAAAAATATCAGGTATAATGCAGCCAGATCATGTAGCCTGGTGGCTTTAATTGGAACTAACGAAATCACAAGTAATATTGTCAAAGTTTGTATTATTTTTATTTTCTGGCACTACCGCTGTCACTGGCATCTATATTTTTGTTGTATTATAAACAGCTCACGTCGGTTAGTTTACTTACTAAGTCCATAACTAAAAAGTATTTAAACCTCTTTGAAAATACAACTTAAGTTATCTCAATTTGAATTAAAAATATTTAAAATAGGGTGGGAGGTCGAATACGATTTCAACCTTCTTCGTTGATGTAAAAACAATAGAAGGAAAAAACACAGAACATGGAATGTTCGTCCCGTTGACGTTGAGGCGTGATTAATTAGAGAAAATACAGTTTTAGATAATATCAGATTCCCATATTTCGTTTACTTATTTATTTTCGTTTTTTTTTTTAAGTTAGTAAGTCGTGTTTATATTTTATTTTGTTAGTAGGTATAAGTTGTAAAGTACAAAACTAAGCCGTGTAAATGATATTATAATTCCGTGCCAAATGGGAACAAACAAAAATGTCTCAAATCAGCAAAAAAGCGTTTGTATTCTAACAGACAAAAACATATGGAAGAGGTAATGTAAGTACCTACACATTTTTTAAATAATTGTTATATTGATAGCTAGCTTTTTTCAGCGCAACGCTTTCGTTTTTAGGGTTCCATAGCCAAAGGGATCCTTTTACTAAGACTCCACTGTCCGTCTGTCTGTCTGTCACCAGACTGTATATATTTCTGTAGCCGCTTTAACAACAAATACTCAAGACAGAATAAATAAATATTTAAGTGGGGCTCCCATACAACGTGATTTTTTTGCCGTTTTTGTCGATAATGGTATGGAACCCTTCGTGCGCGAGTCCGACTCGCACTTGGCCGGTTTTTTAATAGTCCAAGAATTTTTGTAATCTGGTCAGTACATCCAATGCATCCAATCCAGTCCATCCTATCATATAAAATATATATGAGTATAGATTTAGATAGATTACCCATAATAAGAGTACCGTCCGGGTCCATGGAACAGACATACGAATGAATGATTTTTCTTAACAGTAAGAGAAGACGTTTGGCCAATTCAGAAGCAGGTGAAGCATCGGAGATTGGTTTTAACAAGTAAGTTATTATTATATAAGTATCGCTTGAACCTGACATTATTATTGTTTCGTTTATATAACTTTCATATACATTGTTACATATTTCTTAAGAAATAATCATGGCTAAGTCCGTACCAGCCCTTACTGAAATACTTTCTACTCCGAGTACGGTTGCCTTTGCGAATCTCCACTCAAGCCAGTTAATAAATGCAAACCAGAGATGAGGAATAAGACTTTTCCAAAATATCAGGTCCGTGGGTTCGCCAAAGAAGTTTATTCCGATATGGTCCCATTTAAACTTGGTAAAGATCTGATGAAGAACTTCGGAGCTATATAAAACATAACTCTTCAATAAATGACGGCAAATCTCTCAGGATTGCTGCAACCGCATTTATGTTTATTGTGCATCACTATAGAACATGCCCACTAGGTAGGTACCACAACTAAAAAGTTAAAAATAAAAACATTTTACAAAAAATACAACCCGACATCCACATAAAAAAAAATATTACAAATAACTTCAATTTCGGAAGTCAGTGTTCCGGTTTTCGTTTCTTCGTTTTTTGACACCGCCTTCCGAAAGACAAATAATTTTTTACTTTGAAGTTATTTTTCACTTTGAAGTGTTTTTATTTGGAAGTCGGTTGTATTTTTTAGTAAAAAAAGTTATTTTACACCTACCACGTAAGTAGTATTCTGGCACGTTCTTGTTTTTATGTCTTGATGTTTTTGGGTCCAGCCATGTTCCAAACAATCTGAGTCGTGGTTCTCGACAGCCCGAATGATTAATAACCCCCTGGGACCATGCCTGCAAGTAGGTACTTATTGAGCTGCTCCAATTAATTTTGCTTTTTTATTATATTTTGCACCGTGAATTTTGTTTTTTTTTTTTTTTTTGGTTTTCTTGCAATGACAAGAATATTAACTTTTTAAAGTATTATATTATTTTATTTTAATTATTGTGAATGTGAAGACTATCTGGATCATTCTTTTTTGTTTTAATTTAAATTTATCTTAGTTTTTAATCATGGTCTGGCAGTTTGAGTAGTTTATCCGGCCTACCCGGATGTCCTTTCTTTGGTATTGTTCGTCGAATCGATGAGCCCCTTAAATTCTGAGTTGAGCTGCTTGGTTATTGACAAATGCGTGCACTGACTGGACGGGTTCCTTCAATCTGGCTGGTTCTTTCCTCAAAAGACCATTTCAGACATCAGTCTACATGGTCTTCACATGATCTAACCAATATTTTGTCTGGACTTTAAAAGAGACTGTGACCTCTGAGTTTGTTTCGGGCTTTCTTCTCAGAGTAGTCAGATAGGAAACGCCGACCTCATCCAGTTTTAAAAAATATGTTCGACATGTAAAAGTGTTTGTACAAACCAACTTACAGAAATAAAATCGTTTATCATTATCATTATCAATTGTTTGCAAATAAAATGTAATGTTAATAAAATTGCTCGTATTTTTTTTCGCCCTGTCTATTACTTTTTAACTCTATGTAAAAATGCAACATGTGAACAGACAGTATCACGGCTGTTACACGCTATACACAAAAACCCAGTATATAACTTTTTCGAACAATATTTTCCAGGAGAAAGCAAAAAATATGTAAAATTATATAAATTGAAAAGGCTTTTGGAAAATAATCTTGTGTTCGGTAACTACATAAAATTATAAGACTTATAGTGATAGAGTTATAATATTAAAATAACCCATACAAAAATACGCACACACATATTATCTAATAATCATAGTAAATATTTTCTCCATGTTCTTACGTAGATTTATAAACCTTTACTAGGTTGAAAAGCTTGCCTAAATAGAGCAACTAACCATTTCAAAGCCTAGTAAGTTAGTTTGTTTTTACGTAACTGCGGTGGAGCCCAAAAGTACCTTTATTCAAAATTTGATGGGTCTACTCTGCTATAAATTTGAGTATCTGGGTATAAAACCATCATAAAGAAGTTGGTTCAAAATGTCACCTACTGTGTTCTTATTTGTGGCAGTCGCATAGAACCAGACAAAATTTTAATATTTATTCAATTTGCACGGCAAGAACTTGTATGACACTAGCCAGATTGCCTATTTTAGTGATCTTTATTTTCGTAGCAATAAGGTTGCATTCATAGGCAAAATAACAGTGAACGATATGATGTCAGTTGCCAGCCGCCAGTTTGAAATAAGAACTTGCGCAGTAATGTTTTTGTAAAAACTATCGGAAGAGTCCGTTTATGATGCGGGCCTCTGTGGTCGGCCTTATGAATTTATTTTCAAATAATTTTCGCTCCAATTTAAAGTTTTCCCCTAAGCTGTCAATGACAGTGGGTGTGGCTTAGAACCTCAGATGTCGATTGTCAACTGTTCGAATACAGCCCCTTAAGGTATTAAATAAATAAACAGCTCATTCTTTTTCGTGGTTTCATCCTAAAAGTTTTTCTTAAACCAAAAGTTGTTTAAACTTGTTCATGAGGAATTATTTTCATGACGTTAAAGATTCAAAATTAAAGTCACCCTATGTACTAGAAATCCAGTACATGTTCTCACCGTGTATTGTAGTCCCAATTCCACCCATTCCACATTGTTAAAACGTAAAATTACATCAAGATCATATTAAGGTTCGAATTCAGCGCAAATGGATCATTATAAGTGTTATACGAGAGGAAGTTCGTATTATTAAGTAATAGAACTGCTGCGAAATTGACTTGAAATTCCTTCGCCGCGCGGAAAATTAACGGGCTAGTCCGACTAAAACTATTTCTCGATAGAATTTTGAAATCACTCGAATACTGAACGAGTTTTCAACCTGTAGTTAACCAGTACCCACCTACGTGTAACGGAAACCTGAAATGGGTCATATTTAGATTCTTTCCTGTAGTTGTTTTACAAGTTTTTGATGGTCGCAGCGAATCAAAAATTACAGCATGTATTTATTGATACTGGTATTAAAATATCGTATTGAATTTATTTTTGTACGTCTGTCGAGAGTATCTTGCACTTTCATCTCCATAGAGATCTACCTACACCTACGCGTGCGATTGAGCAATTAGCTTCATGTTTTGGCCTGACCGACTGCCTGCAAATGGGTTAATTGAATTAAATTATTTGAGTTTCAGTTTGTGAAATATGTACCTACAACCGTCATTTTGAAGAACAAAACCTTTATTTTATTGTCACATTCATAATAGGTATACAATAATTCTTACGCAGGGGTCTCCTTTTAAGTATATCTAATACCTGTGCTAGGAGGCCCCGCTCTTAATCTATACCTACTAATATTATAAAGAGGAAATATTTGTATTTTTGTATGTAACGAATAAACTTAAACACTACTGGACCGATTTCAAAAATTCTCTTCACCTTTAGGATGCTGCACTACCCGGGTGACATAGGCTACTTTTTATCCCTGTATTCCCACGGGAACGGGAACTACAAGGGTGAAACCGCCAGGCGTCCACTAGTAACTAACAAAGTTAGAATGAAAAAGGCTAGTAACAAAAAAAAATATGTTGTGTGGGTGTGTGTTGTGTGTGACGTCGAAGTATTTAAAATTTCACTGAAATTATTAAACATTTTTGCTAATAGTAAATAGCCACATGAACGGTTCCTACCACTTAACATCTGTTCATATTTTCAATAAACCACACATCAAAATATTTTTCATTGGGCACTTATAATATATGAAACTGTGCAATGTATTTTCGCGGGATGTAAAGCAAACAATAATTATAGTCCATCGAATAAAGACATAACTCATAATATTATGAAGGATTCACAATCCTTTTCCGTCAGGGGACGTAGATGGGTACCTACAGTTTGAACTGAAGGGGACAAAGTTATTTCACCGTGAAACAGACGAACGTCACTAGACAAAAATAACAAAGCTGCCGATTTTGCAAATAGAATAACTTACCGATATACATATCGGTAATTCATAAGTTCTCGGAAGAGTTAGGTAAATGTGCACCCATGTGTGGAAATGTGTTTTCCGGATAAAAAAATTATAGTCATTCGGGATAGAGATTACAACAATTACCAATACTTTGAGAATACCTAGAAATAGGGTAGGGTAGGTATATTCAGGTGAGAATGGTTATAAAGTAGATCCATATAAGCTTTTTCGTACATATCTGGAAATAGGATTGCCTGATTTGGTAGTTTTATTTTACTTGTACATATAAACACCAAAGTTTAAAGGTCATTGAACGATTCTGACAAGATTTAGTTAAGTTGACCTCAGTAACTATATTAATATATTCCTTTGCCCCCGTTTCAAACTAATATAAGCCTGAAATTCTTAACTTTACAACTATTTGCATATAACACTATGATTCTTTAAATAATACTATCTACAAGCCGTGTGCCCTTTGGGGTTTTCCCAACAATAACAGGAACCTTAGAGGGAATGAGTTTCCAATAAACGATGACGAACATACATATAATACATTGTTACTAGGTATCAAAATAAATCTAAGTATCCAAGTAGTAGACGAGCAAGTCCTGGGAAACGACTCGACTGGGATCCCGCAACGAAATTAATCAGAAAAGTACAGCGGAGGAGTAAAAAAAAAATTATTTCTAGTTCGCAAGGAGGAGAGAGAACAGCAGTAAGCTAACAGTCATTAAGTCACAACCAGGAAAAGCCCAGGTGCCAAGCACCAGAGAAAATTAACACTAATATTAGGTCCTTACCTATGAACTTGGCGTTTTGTCGTACTGGCCACTTTGATCTCAAATATCTCTCTTTGGTTTGGTCAATAATCTCTCTTTGGTTTGAAATTCCAATTTTAAATTTATACATATTATACATTTATAGCTATTAACTCATGCTTTTGTGTTTGGAAGACCGTATTTCATTTGTTTTTTCCTCTTTTGGTTTTTCCTTGCGCCAGTAAGTTAACAAAATGGAAAACTTGAAATATAGCGTTATTTACGAGTACGAGTTCCATCGTGGTACCAGTGCTGCTGAAACGGCTCAAAGGATTAATGATGTGTATGGTGACGGTGTCGCAAAAGAAAACACAGTGCGTTTTTGGTTCCAACGTTTTCGTTCTGGAAATTTCGACATGAAGAACAATCCCCGTGGACGGCCGAAGACCAAAGTTGATAAATAAGAATTGAAGGCTATTGTAGAAGCGGACGCTCATCGCAATGGCTGAACCCTGGCGAAACAGCCAAATTAACTCAAAAATAAACTCAAAAAAATTGATCGTTTGGTGGACTAGTGCCGGTGTCGTTCACTACAGCTTTCTTAAATCTGAGCAGACGATTACGGCGGATGTCTATTATCAGCAACTGCAAACCATGATGGAAAAGATAGCTGCTAAACAGCCGTGGCTGGTCAATCGCTATAGGCCACTGCTGCTGCAGGATAACGCTAGACCACAAACAGCACAACAGACGGCTACCAAATTAGAGAAGCTTCAATTGGAATGTCTAAGACCTACACCGTATTTTTTTCGAAATTTGGATAACTTCTTGCAAGGGAAAAAATTCAACTCCGATGGGGCAGTCCAAAGCGCCTTCAAAGATTTTATTGATTCCCGTCCGAATGTTTTTTTTAGTAAAGGCATTAATGAACTATCTATGAGATGGCAAAAGTGCATAGATAGCAATGGTACATACTTTTATTAAATAAATATATTATATTAGAAAAAAAACGACTTTATGCTCCTCCCTTACAAAACGCCAATTTCTTATGTAATGAATTGAATTATGAATTTCAATTAAATATTATTGGGTCCTAAATTGTGAAAATGTAACAAACATTTGATTCCAGAAGGCAAAGTCTACAAATTAAGCAGGATTTTAGTTAATTGGCAAATAAATTCTCAACTTTTATAAACTTTTGAAAATATAACATAGGTAATATTTTCAGGGAGGTATACAGAATGTGTTCTTCAAGTGATCACAGATGGGCAAATATGAAACTATGAGCTATAGCGAAAAAAGCTCAAAGGAGTCACTGCACACTCAATACTGGATTATGGGATTTTTGAAAATGAATTTTCCTAGCCAGAAAAGCTAGTTTAAAAATTATTCATTAAAATATATTTTTTCTAAACAAGCATTTTTCGTATTCTTCTCTGCAAACCTTTTCATTTGATACCCATATCATGGCAATGCACAAAAATAACTTGTCCGCCATCTTAGGCCGTCCGCCATATTGGATTTAGAATGACGTCACTTAGTTAATCATGTATTATCATCCAAACTAAACGTGTATGCAAAATTTAATTTTAATCGGTGGACGATAACTGCTTTAAAATTCAGTTGCAAGATTTGACCCAAACGCACTTACATACATACATACATTGCAAGTGAAATAAAAGCTTGTGAAAATGGGGTCTTTGCTTAAGTTGGCCGCATGACATTACTTCCCAGAATTTGATCCTTATTAGTGATACAACCGGATGGTGTAATAAAAAGGCTTGTGTTTCCTAAAATCTTCTTGTTCGATTACTGGCTGGGAGTAGATAATGATTAAAAAAAATATGCCGTTTTAGTTTTCATCAAAATCGGCAAAATCGGCCCCGTAACTCCTTTGAAAATGTTTCACTGTTCCTCATAGTTTCTGATTGGCCATCCATGCCCTCTTGAAAAACTCACCCTGTGTATGTAGGTTCTCAGCGTGGAAAATTTTACATAGAACTAAATTCAAAAGCTGCTTAAGGTTTCACTTCTAGTCAAACATTTTCCTACGAATTTACTATGAAACACAAAGCTGCTATTGCGAATAGTATCTTAAAGTAAATATAGGGTGAAATAGCCTTAAATTACGATTATTTGTATTAAATACACACTAATATTTATTGATTATTTTATTTACTGTCACTTTTTGAGCTATTGAAATAGTTTGAGTGAGTTGATGACAATTTAATTTTAAGTTAGAAACAGTTTTAATTTTATTTATGTTAATGAATGCATCTATGTTATTTTGGTTATATCCGTTTTCAATTTATTGTTTACAAATGTAAATATGTCTGAAAATAAATAAATATTCTGTTAATTATTTTTTTATTGTTGAACAAAAAGTGGGCATGCAAATACAACTCCATCATAAAACATTTAGGTAATCGCATATGATGAATGTATTATTTGTATATTTCCAAATATGATGGAATATTATTTACACAGAATCAACATTTCTGTTTTTATGACGTGCAGTGAAAAGGAGGAAACACGCGAATGTTCTCTTGCGTCACCTTGCCCACCCATCCGTCGCAATTTTTTATGACTGACCTATTTTATAAATATAACGCTTTATAATTTATAGATTATTGTTTTTTTTTTCAGGGACTTCGCCCGGGTGGTATTCGTAAATTAACCTACGGAAACGTACTATCGGTCTAAAAATATCCTAAATCGTAACTCTTAATCCAAGTCATGGTGTACCAGTGTGGAAAACTGCAGAGCTAGATAAAAATTGCTACCGAAGTCAAGGATCAGATATAGAAACGAAGAAAGATTTTTGGAGTTATATTTTCGAATTCCTTTCGGATCGGGATCATAGCAGAAATTTCAGTTCTTTAGAAAATCATTTTGATATTCTTGTTGATATCAACATGCAGTTATAAAATGTTTAAAGGCTTTCATCATATCATCATCATATCAGCCGCAAGACGTCCACTGCTGGACATAGGCCTCCCCCAAGCGTCGCCACATTGACCGGTCCCGTGCGTCACGCATCCAGCGGATCCCTGCAACCTTCACCAGGTCATCGGTCCAACTGGTGGGAGGCCTTCCAACGCAACGTCTTCCGGTTCGCGGTCGCCACTCCAGAACCTTTCTGCCCCATCGGCCATCCGTTCTGCGAGCAATGTGCCCTGCCCACTGCCACTTAAGTTTGGCAATTCTTCGGGCTATGTCGGTAACCCTGGTTCTCTTGCGGATCTCTACATTTCTGATTCGATCACGTAAGGAAACTCCGAGCATAGCCCTCTCCATTGCCCTTTGGGTGACTGTAAGCTTTCTGATGAGGCCCATTGTGAGCGACCACGTCTCAGAGCCATAGGTCATAACTGGCAACACACACTGGTCATAGACTTTCGTCTTGAGACACTGTGGTAAGATGGACGTAAAGATACCGCGCAACTTCCCGAACGCTGCCCAGCCGAGTCGGATTCGACGGTTGACCTCTTTCTCGAAGTTGGACCTACCCAACTGGATCGTTTGTCCCAGGTAGACATAGTCATCCACAACTTCGAGTGTAGAGTCTCCGATCCTGATAGGAGTGGGTGTGACATGGGCATTCAACATCACCTTGGTTTTGTCCATGTTCATCCTAAGACCCACTCTTTCGGAAGCTCTACTGAGGTCATCGAGCATTGTATTGAGGTCCTCCATATTCTCAGCCATGACCACTATATCGTCGGCAAACCGAAGGTGAGTGATGTACTCGCCATTGACGTTGATGCCTAGCCCTCTCCAGTCCAGAACCTTGAAGACATCCTCCAGTGCAGCGGTGAACAGTTTCGTAGATATGACATCACCCTGCCTCACATCTCGCTGCAGAAAGACAGGTTCCGAGGTCTGATCCTGAAGTCGAACTGACATGGTGGCGTTTTTGTACAAACACTTCAACACCTCGATGTACCGGTAGTCAATATGGCACCGTTGGAGAGACTGCAGCACAGCCCAAGTCTCGATCGAATCAAAGGCTTTCTCGTAGTCCACAAACGCTAAGCAGAGAGGCAGGTTGTACTCTTCGGTCTTCTGTATAACCTGCCGCAGCGTATGTATGTGGTATACGGTGTTAAAGCCTTTACGGAAACCGGCTTGTTCAGGAGGCTGGAAGTCGTCAAACCTGCGCGCGAGACGATTCATGATGACTCTTGAAAACAGCTTGTAGACATGGCTAAGAAGTGAGATGGGCCTATAGTTCCTTAGTAGGGCATTGTCGCCCTTCTTGAAGAAGAGTACCACCACACCCCTGCACCATGCCTGTGGCGTTTTGCCCTCGAGTATGACGGAATCAAACAGCTTCTGAAGGGCCTTAAGAACCGGTTTTCCACCCGCCTTCAGGAGTTCGGCTGTTATTCCGTCTTCACCCGGCGCCTTGTTGTTTTTAAGCTGTTTAAGAGCCATCCTAATCTCATACAGGCTGACGTCCGGAATGTCTTCGGTATAGTGCCGGGTCAATCTAGCTCTAGGATATTTTGCTAGATTCGCGACGGGTTTACTGGTTGACGTGTACAACTGCCCATAGAATCTCTCGATCTCTCTCAATAGCTCCGGTTTGGCGGATACGATCCTGCCATCGTCGGTCTTCAGTTTCGTGAGCTGGCTCTGCCCAATAGTCAGATCTCTTGCAAATACCTTGGAACCCTTATTCCGCTCAATCGCGTCTTCAATACGCTCGGTATTAAAGCGGCGGAGATCGCTTTTCAAGGACTTTGAGATCCGTCTATTGAGCTGCCGGTATTTCAACGCATCGTCTGAAGACTGCAGGATCATCTCACGCCTCTCCTTCATGAGCTTGAGAGTAGGATCAGAGAGCTTTTTGTTTATATCTGTACGGCGGGTCTTGAAAAACTTAGACCCAACCGTATGGACAGCTTCCACGAACCCATCGCTGTATTCGTCCACGGAGCTCCCTAGGCACTCGAAACGATTCTGGAGTTCGAGCTGAAAGCTCTCGGGGTTTTGGATCTAGATCTGTGCTGGACGGAGCGTAGACTTCATCAGTCGAGACCTTTCAAGCTTGATATTAATGTTCAATGTGCCTCTCACCATGCGGTGATCGCTCCCGGTTTTCACCGAATTGATCACAGAGACATCATTGAACATTTGCTTCTTGGTGGACATGATGAAGTCGATCTCGTTTTTAGTTGCACCATCGGGGCTTTGCCAGGTCCACTTCCTGTGCTCACGCTTTCTGAAGAAGGAGTTCATCATATAGAGGCCCTCCTTCTCCATAAAGCTGGCCAGTAGGTGACCCCGATGGTTCCGATGTCCAACTCCAAATTGGCCCACTTTCAGCTCATCCTCGTCTCGTTTGCCCAGTTTCGCGTTGAAGTCCCTCATGACAACGGTGAAGTGAGTTTTGAAACCATGCATGGCTCTAGAAATATCCTCATACATGGTCTCTACCTCGTCGTCGGGGTGTGCCGAGGTCGGGGCGTAGACCTGTATAACCTTCAGCGAATATCTCGAGGATATTCTGAGCATAAGGTACGCCACCCTGGTCGACACACTCTCGATCTTCACCACGTTGTTCACAAGGGACTTGTGGACGATAAACCCGACACCACCCTGGGACTGCCGGTCACCCTCTCGGAAATAGAGCAGGTTACCGGATTTGAGGATTATCGAGTCCTCCCCCTCTCTTCGGACTTCAGATAACCCTATAATACTCCACCGCAACCTGCTCAATTCTTCCTCGAGTTCGGCTATCTTCTCGTCGGTCCGGAGTGTTCGCGTGTTATACGTTGCCAGGTCCAGTCGTCGGTGTTTATTAGGGTAGCCGGGTCCACTCCGGGGATTCTTCGCACCCCTTGCCACGCCATCGCCTCGACCGCTACCGTAGTCGAGGGTAGACGGGCTGCCGGGCACTCGGGGCCATTTTTTCTTTGTGCTTTTCATTTTGGTATGGGGGGGTTTGCCTTAATCGCCACGCTTGGCAGGCGGGTTGGCGATCGCAGTTTGTTGTTAAAGTGTACAGAGAACGCTGCTGCCCGTTCTCTGGTGTATCCCTTAGTCTCCTTTTACGACACCCATTGGAAGATATGGGATGGTGAGATTCTTTACGTCCGACACCATACGGAACAAAGGCTTTATTGAACATTAATACTTAAGTTAACATTTGGTACATATTGTAGCAAACGTTACCAAATGTTTTAATGTTATGTAACATTAATGATAAATGATTTATTTCTGTAAGTTGGGTTGTACAATCACATGTCGATCATATTTAAAACTAGATGAGGTGACGATCTGACTATTCTGAGAAGAAAGGCCGAAACACACTCAGAGGTCACAGTCTCTTTTAAAGTCCAGACCAAATCTTGGATTATTATTGATTATGTTAAAAAACGTTTTGAAACGTTTTATAACTGCAGTGAGGTCGCACCTTTAACCCATCAGAAGAACACAATGTGAGTGGTTCATCATCATAACCATCAGCCTTATAATGTTCCCACTGCTGGGACAAAGGCATCATCTCTTCTTGGTGGCTTTTTGGGTTTTGCACGGGGGTTTTTTGTATTATTGTTTAGTTTTAGGGTTCCGTACCCAAAGGGTAAAAAAGGGAACCTATTATTAAGACTCCACTGTCCTTCTGTCTATCTTTCACCAGACTGTATCTCATGAACCGCGATAGCTAGACTGTTGCCACTATAACAACAAATACTAGAAACAGATTAAAATAAATATTTAAGTGGGGCTCCCATGCATCGTACGTGATATTTTTGCGATAATAGTACAGAAACCTTCGTGCGCGAGTCCGACTTGCACTTGACCAGTATTTTTTTTTTTTCTTTATCTCTCGTGTCTCCAGTGCGGGTCACAAATAAGTATCAATTTCTTTCTTTCATGTATGTACTATTATTACATATTTACATTCAGGAACAAAACAATTGTTTTGTAATGCTGCGTGCATTACAAAACAACAGTCGCCATGAAAATTATCTCGGCAACAACATACTATGAATTGATAATGTTGCATCCACTAAATCAACGTGCCAGTCTGGCGCACATAACTTAGGCAATAAAACGTATTCATACGTAAAATAGCCCGTTCATACAATGTTTGTAATTTACTAACAAAGTCAAACTAACAACTGTACTAATAAACTAGTTAGTGCGGCTTTGCGTTCTGTTATCAGTTCACTTATTTTCATTTGTATGTGTTTGATTTTAAATTAGTTTATTGTTTTTCTTTTATTATAGCTGATAGATTGATTATTTATTTTTCCTTTGTTTAAGGGTGAAGACAAACGATTTTTTTTTTTACTGTGAGTCGCGTAAAATTAGTGCCGGAATTTACGCTGCTTTCGGTTTCATACTAAAGTCCTGTTTCTAACACACGGCGCGGGTGACGCAAAATGAGTGAAATATTCCAGTAGAATGTAAATTACGTGACTCATAAAACGCCACCCACAACTTATAAAATTACGTTCGTTTGGGTTCACCCTTATTGTTATATGATAGCAATTGATTATGTTTCTCGTTTAAAAGTATTTGCAACCTACTAAGCCGGTTTGAATAGGCAAGGTAAAGAAGGTCTCAATATACAAAAACTTTTCCCTTAACAAATCGCCGACAAAAACAAAAAAATATTTTTTTTTTAAGGCAAGACGTTTTTCAATTCAATTTGAATTCCAATGATTTGTTTTGCATTCATAACCCTAATTCACTTAATATACAGAGAGGTAAAGCCGAACAAATTTTGGTGAGAGAATTCGAATACGCCTCGTGGCATCGTGCATCGCGTTCATTTCGAAGAGTCTCGAGGTGCAGCCCGAAGCGACGCAGCGATGCAACTGGTATACTGGCAAAGCATAAGGCAACAATTCAGCATCATGCTGAGAGGGATCCTTTGGCTCTTAGTCTTAGGCTTTGGGTCAACCAAAGACATACAAATAGTCAAAAAATATTTTAAAATGTTCTTATCGTGGCTCCCATACAACAAATACCCCCCCCCCCCCTTTTGCTGTATGGGAGCCCCGATAAGAACATTTAAAATATTTTGAAAAACCTGTTACATTGCATGGGATATCGTTGTTTAGAACTCGTTTAATAGATAAGTACTGTATTTTTTGTCTAAAAAAATATTGGAAAACAATGGAATGAGGAGCCACCAAAATCAGCTCTTTTTACAATATTTTGTACCGAAGAATTTAACTGCCCATTGGCCTATGAACTTGAAATTTGGTAATAATGTTTATTATTACGTATATTTTACTTACAATTACCAATATATTGATAACTCCCATTTTTCGTATTACAACCATTTAATTTTGCGGTTTGGTACGGAATCTTGTGCGAAGTCCAACAATCACTCGGCCAGTTTCTTTATTACTCGTTTTTATATATCTCTAATCTTTTTAAACTGAATTACAAAGAGGCAAACTTGTTTGATTTGCTATATCTATGGTATATATGGTGGTCACCGCTTCGATTTCGAACACTCTTTCACCGATAGAAAGCTGCCAAATGTTTGCAAATAGTGTTAGTAGGATTAACTAAAACTTAACATACACATATAAAAATACTGCAAAAAGGTGTCTTTAATCCTTAACTCTCATTTGACCGGTTTTTTTTGCATCATCATTACGTTTTAATCATTGTTACAGACATAGCTGCAACCTTTTAAAATTGTTGTTTATCTAACTCAAAGCGGCTTAGGGCTTTTATTTTGAATTAACTTAACTAACGCTATTGATGATGACATAAAGGTCAAAATAAGGTCGAACGAAGAAAATATGAATACACTAAGTAATAACCTTATTCCTCGAAATGATTTTCAATTACAAAATTTAAAGACATTATGAACAATGGCCAATGCATTTGCCCTTCGATTTCGGATGGTTCTCGTATCGCCCATTGTAATGACCTCCGAAGGGATTTGCGGTTCCACTACAAGGGTCCGTGTTTACATTTTCTCGATGACAATACTCCCCGGTCACACCTCTTTGCGGTTAATTCGAGAGTTTTCGGTATATCGATGTTACCCGAACGATTGTTTGCGAACATTGCAGAACAATCATGTAAATTCAGTTGTGATCTTAATTGAGATCATTTGTCTTTGGTGACTCATAAATCCCTTGTTAAGATGAGGTCACTTTATAATTGTTTGATTGTTTAGTAACAGTAAATAAAGATGAAGAAGAAGACAGAATCGCCGCGGCTGACGGCGGTGACTAAACATGCCATTAATAATGTGGGTGCCCGCGCATTGTGCGTTGAGCACAAGTTTCAGCTGTCATAAGCTTTGGTCTCTTGATCGGAACGCACAACGCTGCGGTATACGGTGCCGGTCAAGCAGTGAGAACACCGCTGACGCATACTGCGACGGAACAAAAGACCTTTCTTGATGTTTTTGATACGGTTCTGTGTCTGGCACTGCTGTACGAGCATCGCCACATGAACAAGCGAACAAGCATTTGGTAATACACCGATTACTTATGTACATTCGCTGACTCAGCTATCGCACCCACCACAAGTAACCTACTTTATGTATAATATATTTTCATGTTTTTACTAATAAACTGTCAATCATTCACGGACACATAACAGCGAATATATTGCCTGTTGACATCCCGTGTGATTCGTCCACCTACTTACCACATCTCAGTGTACGTAGTTACTGCCCGTACAACTCGATAACGCAGCGTTGTGCGTTCCGATCAAGAGACCAAAGTTTTATCCATAGTAAGAATTGTCATGAATGATAATTTATGACATGGTATGATTGTATTAATACTTTAATGAATAATTTAAGGGAATTAATATAATTATAATAATAATTTTGCATGCCTGGATTGGTACAACACAGTGAACTGCGTATTCACCTAACATCTGGAAATGTACTATGTTTAACAATTAAGATTAAATTTGAATTCATCAATGTCTATGAGTTAACTATGACACTCAATGACAAGATTGGTTTGTATGGAAAATCTTAAGAATACCGTCCATAGAAGTCCATGAGGTGTCTCGGTGCTCTATGCAGTAAAAGTTTACTTAAGCAAACTATTTCATATCCTGTGTAGAAAACCTATCATAGGATTCAATTTACGTTCAGTCATTGAGATTATATATAAAAAAAAGAAACAAATTAATTTGACACAAGTAACAACACAAACATAAAAAAGAAAAAAAGATAACTTAGACAAAACAACAATAATATAAAAAAAAAAGAAAACTATATATAAGTAACATTGTGTGTCCCACGGCTGCGCCAAATAGGACCAGTTTAGCAAAATTTCGGGCAACTAGTGCCCGACGCTGGTTTTCAACTTGACCTGTAACCGATGACGTCAAGCAGTTTTATTAACTTAATATATATACCTTCAATATGAGTCATATCAGTATTGCGGTTTTATAGCACGTAAAACTGGATCACGATTCAGTTGGATTGTTCTTGAATAAAGTAGCAGATTCTGAAGTAATTTTGGCTCCGTTCTTGTAATTGCTGCAAAGTGTTCCATCGCGAGGATAAACGAATAAATAAATAATCTTGAAATACCGGCAAATACACAACTCAAAAACGCATGGTTTTTTGCGGAGATATTATTAGCTCTTAGCGATAATGCCGATTAATAAATAACTCCTAAACTCCTAATTGTATTTTGTTATTTATTTACGGTATTAAAAATATTCTATCGATCAGTAGATATTTGATGGAACTGTACTCATGTAACTTCTGTTGTAAATATCCGAAATCTAAGATCTCATAAAAAATCTTGAGCAAATAGTAGAGCTTCGTTGGTGCAAAATAACACATTTACGATTTCTAAAGCTGAGTTCAAAACTTGATGAATTCGTTTGTTATTGTTAGCAAGCTACATTAGTGCACTATGGCGCCATCTATTCTCTGACTCGAAAGTGTTTACAAGGCAAACTTCAGGAAGTACCCCGCAGTTACCAGCTAGTTATGAAGTAAAAACTTCTTAGTGCGCCATTAAACCAGCAAAGGGATATTGTTTCAAAAATATTTGTGCTGGAAATAATCCTGAAATATAATGAGGGGTATTAAAAATAGAGGTCAAAGTAAAATGCACCGTAATGGCATTGGAAAGTAAAGACTACTGACTGCTTAACCTCAATGTTCATTACGCTCATGTTAGATTGATATCTACCTTTGCTCCCGTACCTATGAATTTATTTTATGTTTTTTAATAATAATCTATTTTAAGTTTCCTTATTTTTTGCTACACACTGTGCTTTCGTCTACCATCAAGCTTTCCTGTCTCAGGTCTGTTTTGTATCGATTACGCATCACCGTACTTCTTGTAGTCCGATGATGGAACAGGCTAGGAGGAATCAGTTCATACAATTCCAACGCACACTCCACGAAATGTAACCGATAACAAACCGACAGGCTGGCCACTCGGTGCCGATATTCAAGGCTCTGGCGACTAGTATCTCATTGCCTATGAGCCTCTTGGCCCGTATTTTGATCGACTCAAGTGCATCCAGCTGGTATTACAGAGATGAGAGCAGTACTCCACGCATGATCGAACATGCGCTTGATACAAGTTGAGCAACGGTTCTGGGGTGAAGTATTACCGTCTCACCTTCGCAAGAATCCATATTTTTTTGGCAGCCAGCTGAGCTTTTGCCTCAATGAATGTACCAAAATTAAGGGTCGATGTCAACGTAACGCCAAGAAGCTCAAGACGGTCTGTTATCGGCACGGTCACACCTCGGCAAGAAGAAGCTGGGTGGAACTGAAATCCCTTTAACGGAAAAATTTCTGGTGGGTGTTTGCCTGGGTCTTAGCAGCATTGAACCTGACCAGATTGGCATCGCCCCATTCGGAGATTGCCTTCAAGGACAGATTCGAGCGCCCAACCATGGCTTCTCGGAGCGCGTGCATCGGACAGTACGTATCTCTCTCCAACAGTGCTGTCGTCCGCATACCCAAATGTTTTTGATTTTAGCTGATCTTTTATGTGCAGCAAGAATAATGTTGCTAAGAGTACCGAACCGAGTTCGGTCAGACGAGTGGCCATCAAACTCGGATGGACCGGTCCCTCAGAAAGTATGCAAACCAATCGCACAGACCACTGGGCAGACCGAATGAAGGAAGCTTAAGCTGAGAAGCTTACTAATAAGGTTTTCATGCCAGACCCTTTCAAAAGCCTTCGAGATGTCCCGTGAGACGGTAAACGCTTCGCCGTGCCTCTCGATGGCCTCACTCTAGATGTAAATGGTATACTAGAAGATCCCTAGTTGATCGATTCTGGCGGCAGCCATATTGGCGGTCAGTGAGGATGTCATTAGCTTCTAGGTATGCCTGAAGCTTAGAGTTGAGTACCCGTTCCATACTCTTGCAGAGGATGGTCTGTAGTTGGCCGGGTCAGCCCGACTGCCTTTCTTGGGCACAGTCTGAGCGTTAGTTTACTTCCAAGCATTCGGCACTTTTCCAGTCTCATGCGAAAGGCAAAACAAGCGTGTCAGGGTCGTAAACAGTTCAGGCGCACAGGTTCTCAGAACAATTGCTGGCATCCCGTCGGGGCCACTAGCTATGTTCACGTCGAGGTCTCCTCTAGTTGGTCACACCGAGCATCGTACCGAAACACGTCTAGGTCGCTTGGCGGTACGTCTTTGCCCGGTGGGTGGTCTTCGGTCGAAGCCTAACACCAGGTGGTGTCACCTGATTTGCACTACCCAGGGACCACGTGTAGATAATCAAATCGGGTAAACTCCTACAGGCGTGGGTAACTCAACCCCCAACATCTTCCTTTTCTGTATTGAGTGTTTTGAGTGTACATAAATAAATATAGTTGAGGAAAGGTACGGCCCATTGATTGAGTGACGACGTGAAGAAGATTTCCTCGAAAATAGGCAACACCTATGAATATTTTAAAGTCCAGAAATATGGTAGTTAGTTGATTGTCAAAGTGAACGCCCACCTACACAGACAGTCAATTAATCTTTCTAAATAATTACTTCCACAATTAACTAAACCTTGGAGTAGGAACATAAGCGTCAATTAATTAACGGTGACAATGCGTTTAACATTGTTTTTCAATACTGATAAAAAACTAACTTCTGCCAGCGGCTTTGCCCGCGTGAATGTCGCAAATTTTCCCAAGGGAACATATTCCCGGGATAAACGTTGCCTATGTGCTTTGCCAGACTATAATCTATCTCTGTGCCAAAATGCATCCAGATCCGCTCAGCAGTTATGGCGTGATTGAGTAACAAATATACATCCATCCATCCAAACTTTCGCATTTATAATATAACTAGCTTCTGCCAGCGGCTTCGCCCGCGTGAAAAGTGGTTTTCTATCCCAAGGGAACATTATACCGGGACGAAAAGTTGCCTATGTGCTATTCCAGACTAAAATGTATCCCTGTACAAATTTCACCCAGATTCATTTAGCTATTCTGACGTGATTGAGTAACAAATATACATCCATCCGACCAAACTTTCGCTTTTATAATATTATTAAGTTTATAAATTATATTATATAGTTAAATAAGTATATATGGTATATAAAAATAAAAAATTGCTAACCGTATTTAGCGATAGTGCAGTTTCATTTGATTACATAATTTTAGTATTTAGTTTAACTAAACTATGCATGATTTCTAATTTGAGGTTCTAAATGTAATTTGTCGATCGATTTTCATTTTCAGCATCTTTCTTTGATCCATATTAATTAATATCATAAATGCGAAAGTAACTCTGTTTGTCTGTCTCCTTGTTTTAACAACAAGTTTTAACAGCTGATAAGACTTAGATGACACTTGACACCCTAGTAAACCATATCCTGAATAAGGACATTGGATACTTCTAAACATTAGTATAATTTTCAAATAGCTCGCGGGCAAAGCCGGTGACTAAAGTAGTGCCTAATAATTGAACAGGCCACTACCACATTGATCCAGGGATAACCAATTAAGGTGTGTTCCTTAAGATCCTAACTTCAATCAAGGGGAAATGTAATTGGGTCCCTCTATTACAAGATTGTCGGTTGTTTCCAGAGGCTGAATTGGTTCAGACCCATATTAGACCTTATGGAAGGATCGGCCCTTCCGAAAATCAGAACAAAGGAAAACAATATAAGACCCTGAAAACAAAAGTACTGAACCAAACCGATCCTAGTATTTGTAAATAGACGTGACCTTGGGTTCATTCCAGGGTTTATCCACTTTAAAAAAGGGGAAAAACCGGCCGGGGGCCGGTGGTGCCGGACCAACCAAAGAGTTCCTTAGTTGGGATGAAAATTTGCCCAAACACAGTACTTCTCTGAGAATCTGTGAATCACCAAGTAGTGTCTGCATGTCCGTAAGGATTGAGGAGCCACTTTTCGTATCTTAATGAAATGAATATACTTATTTAGTAGTAAGTTTAAAAAAAAATTTGGTTAGGTCCTCGATTTTGTAGTATAATACTTCAAAAGTTATATGGACATAAAGGTGGCTCCTCAATCTAAATGTTTGGATTGAGAAGCCACGTCAGAACTAGGAACATCAAAATTAAAAAATCTAAAATTCAAAATCTTGTCATCCTGGTTTCATTCATATAACATGGTCACCCTTAATACCAAATTCTTAAGGAATATCGAAAAGTAATCTGTTTTTCAGATGCCGAATATATACAATTTTGATATCTAATTAGGTATTTAGTAGACATTCATACTAAATGTTAGTGTCTCTGGTTTTAGATTCCGTTGTAATCTCAGGTAGGTATAGTAACGTTGTGATCTCAGGTAGGTACACTAACGTCAGGATTGAGGAGCCAATTAAAATGTGCCATATCTCCCAATGCACTCATTTTTAATTACTGATTCTTGTCCTACAAATCTAATAGACTTACTAATAAATGACGAAGAAATTGCGCATTAATTGAACTACGGCTTCTTTGAAAAATTACGAGTCGTATGTATGGTCTGAGGAGCCACATATAATGTATGGTAACTTTTTAATTTTAATGCAACCACGCTCAGATTTTGTCTACTAAATACGCTCAAATGCTACAAAATCATACCAAATTATGGTAAATATTAATCCATGATGTGCCTAGTTCTGACGTGGCTCCTCAATCCAAACATTTAGATTGAGGAGCCACCTTTATTTTCATACAACTTTTGAAGTATTTATACTACAAAATCAAGGATCGAACCTACAATATGTTTAAACTTACTACTAAATATGTATATTCATTTCATTAAGATACAAAAAATTACTCCTCAATCCTTACGGACGTGTCTGCGTTTGTAACCAAAATATCCGTTATCTCGTAAACCACTGTATGTTTGTTATGAAAGTTTTCAGTCAAACTATTTTTTTTTGTAATTTCTAAACTTACTGGCACATTTTTTGCGACTACCAGTAATTTCACTCCACCGTTGTTTAGAGATTCATAGAACTGATCATCCTTCCAAACGTCATCAATGTAGTGCCAATAGTCTCTGAGTCGGATCACAGTGATTGATGAGATCAACTTTCCTCCAATGTTTTTCTTTACCGTAAATCAGCGAGAATAATTACCAAAAACTCAAAAAAAAAAACACAAAGTCAACCACATCCATAACCTACCACAACAAACAACAGCAATAATAGTTTAAAAACAAATCACATTCGGGCATAAACAGGAGCATAACATTCCTACACAAACTATTCGAGTATCATGCATTATTTATGTGCACACGGCGGCCAAACGTTGCCAAGTCCTCAGCAAGGTTACTGGGCCAGCAAATATTTTTTAGCACGAACTGTTAGACTTCCAGGAGTGTGAGATTATGTCCAAATCAACTGATCGATGAGCTTAGGAATTTGTAGGCGGATCCAGGAATATAGATAATGTTTGGGTTAATAGGGGATCGCAGGTTGTATTGCAAATTGGGTTATTATGTTTGTGTCTGTGGCCAAATATTGGTGTACTACCTATACACTACTCCATTATTATTTTCTGATTAATTTCGTTGCGGGATCCATGGTACTTAAATTCATTCTCCGGGAATTCGTTGAGTTCATTGGCTCGGCGCATTTCTGGTGGTCGCCACTGTTGTTTCTGGTTTTCAGGAGTTGTAGTTGTTTGGGAATAGTGCGGTGGGATTGTCACAAAAAATACTACACATTACTGCGTATTGCGTAAACTTTACGAAAAATTTAGGTGATAAATTTTAGACTAGCTTCTGTCCGCAGCTCTGTTTCATTTTCCTATCCTACAGGTGGCGTGAATTTTTGGGATAAGGGCCTATATACATCTCAGTGATAAAGTAATTTTCGATAAGTGAAATAATTGATGTATCGGGATCAATACTTCCAAGAGATAAAATCCTCCAAATAAATAATTTTAACTATGTATAGTTCTGTTTTCGTTCGGTCGTTTATATTAAGTGTAGTCTTGCTTGAGTGAGATTTTGGGACTAGCTCACCTCAGTAGAACTGCCGAAAGAATGTATTAAAATGAACTTGGGACAAACAAATCACGGTCGTGTTCAATACCCACGCAACACCCACTCACATCAAGATCGGGAATTCCAAAGTAGCTGTTGAAGATTATGTTTACCTAGGACAAACAAACTATCAAGTTGGGTAGGTCCAACTTCGAGGAAGAGGTCAACCCTCGATTTGAACGAGCAATTAAATTCCTTGAAAAATTGGGAACAATAAGCGACTGACGCTTTTTTCTTGGCTAAAGTCTATACTTATCCTTACATAGTATAAAACAAAGTCGCTTTCCGCTGTCTGTCCCTATGTATGCTTAGATCTTTAAAACTACGCAACGGATTTTGATGCGGTTTTTTTAACAGATAGAATAAATCAAGAGGAAGGTTTATATGTATAATACACGCAGGCGAAGCCGCTGGCAGACGCTAGTCATATTTTAAAGGTGAAGGGTTTGTTTGTTTGTTTGCACGGGCTAATCTCAGGAACTACTGTTTGCAATTGAAAATCTTTTTATCGAGAAAGTTTATAGGCTATATAACATCACGCTACGACCAACAGGAGCGGTGCATAAATGAAAAATGTTGCAAAAACGGACAAAATGATTCCTTTTTGAGAGCTTCCGTTGCGTGAGCTGCGTTAACGGTTTAAGTTACGCAACAATCATGTATGTAGGGTAGGTAGGGTAGGGTAGATGGGTAGGTATGTAGCCAGTTGACGGGAGCGAAGCCGCTTGGGACAGCTAGTCATATATAACTATGTGTATTCGATTAGCTTCCCATTAAAAAAGCTTTCGAGAACTTAATAGTTCCAAACTCGTAGCGACCTCACATTGTAGCACTGTTTGCTACGCCGTAATGCAGATTGCTACGCTGTAGCAATGCGTGTATCGTTTTGAGATCGAAGGCCTTAGTGCGAGTTTTTACTCACGCTCAATCGCGTTAACGTAAACATCATTTTGTATTGAAACTGGATAAGCGCTGTCTGGTGACGGTAAGGACAAACCACTTTTTTATGTATACATTTTGACATAAGAGATCGTTTACGTTATCACGAGAGAGCGTGAGTAAAAACTCGCACTAAGTCCTCCGTGCACCCGCACCGATTCCTGTAACGACCCACATATTTCTACGCTACTTTCTAGGTAAACTGTAGAATATTTTGCAATCTTATTTGTAGAACAAGATATTGTTTATGTTCTTCGGGTTTGCAACCAATATAAACAAAAGATTTCATATCAGTAGCATAAACACACCGTTTTTGCAGCGATTCCTATCTCGGCAGTCTGGATTATTCAAAGGAATTAATATCTCTGCGAAGTAATGAAAGTAAACGAAGGTAAGATAAGGCAGTTAAAATATTCACGAGGGCACGGATCCAATATTCTTGTTATCTAGTTAGCGAGCATCGGAGCCTTGCACCGAAATATAACCATGTTCCTGTGAATTATACTGAAAGAAGAATGCATACGTACCTACATACTTATACATGCATTAATTTATGTATCGCTCCTGGTTTTTCAATTTAATATTAACTACCATTATACAATTTAAATAACATATTTATAAAGAGGTAAAATTATATGTTAATATCTAAATCAAATAAAAATCAAGGCATGGGAGTGAAGCCGCGGGGTAGAGCTAGTTGCATATAATGTTGTTGAATAAATAATGGCTTATTATTCTTACTTCCTAAATTGTTACTGTTGATTGTAGCCAATCATAGGCATTTTCCAATGAGTTTGTTGATCAGATAGTGGGCAATTCAAATCTGAGATTCCCATAGGAAAGAGGGGGCTTGTGGCTTCTGATTGTGAGTGACAGTGCCAGTGTAAATTTAAAGGAATAGGTCGGATATCTATTTTATATTTTACAGAGTATTTCTTTGGTTTATCTAGAAAACTTTATTAAAATCTCGCTTATTATACGAATATTATGGTCGTTTTTTTTTCGAATTTTGAGATGGATGTGCGGAGTGACGAGAATGGATAAAGTGAGAAATGAATATATTAGAGGAGTTTTGATAGTGGTGCCATTGACAGAAAAGTTTAAAGAAAACTGTTTGTCCTGGTATGGTCATATGATGAGGAGGGATTAAACTCATGTTACTAATAGAGTTTTGAATATAAATATGGATGGATGGAAAGAGAGAGGAAGGCCTAAAGAAATGATGAATGTGAGGAGTGATATGAAGGAAGAGGGAGTCAGTAATAGCGTGACGGGGGAAAGGACGGTACGAAAGAAGAAAAGGTGTTGCGTCGACCTCAAGTAACATGGGATAAGGGCATGAAGCTGATGATACAAATATTTTTGTCGACTCGAAATCTTACTTTTTAAATATTTGAAATGATACGGGGAAGGATATGGGAGAGGCATTTGCCCTTTGCAGGACAATATAGACTAATGAAAATGTATATTGAGAATACCTCATTCGTAATAATTCACTCTCATAATACCTACTTACTTGTCAAACAGAAAAAAATAAAAAGGGTTGCGCTGTATTTAACCATAGCCAAAAGCAAACACCATTAATGTAAGAGGATCCAGTCGAAACATGATATCGATATGCCAGGGAGTCGATATGGAATATTCCGGGCATAAAAGAGACATTCGTACAGATATTACAGGAAAAGTATGCGTTTTGGGCATCATTGTCTTCCTTTGGTGATATGAAGTGTGGAACTCACTGCCTGCGTCTGTGTTTCCGAACGCATACAACCCGAATCTCTTCAAAGTTATAGTGAACAGGCATCTTCTGGGTACGCTCACTCCATCGTCGACTTTGTATCTGTCACCTCTGACCTAGACTAGAGTCAAGAGCAAACCCATCATAAATAAAAATAAAATAAAATGAACTCGCAACGGTAATTTAATATAGAGGCTACAAATGTAAAGTACAGTCAACCTGTTTGATTCATGACGCTTTCAGCTATTAACTTCAAAACATTAGTTTTCGTGATGCTATACTTTAAAATTAATTAATGCTAGTTTTACAGAATATTTCACAAAATTTGTCAAATAAATCTGGGTGTTTTATTACTGCTATCCTTTATACAATACTAGAACCCAGTACACGTATCATTTTATCTTTAACCATCGACTATTCCTGTAACAAAGTGCCAGTATCCAGTATATTACTATTTTACGCCAACTCCCAATGAAAGATAGTCTCTGCTGGCTCACTCCTTTTGTAAAGCTAAACTTGAAAGGTATAATAAATAGTCATCTAATACAATTGTGACGGATGCGAAAAGCAATTTAGTACGACGTTTTTTCAGGCGTAGAATAAAAGGACTTTTGTTCGTGACTTTCAGGAGTTCATAAAATATATTAACAAATAACCTCCTTGTTTTAGAAGTCGGTAAAAATTAAGAAAACTCTGAATTCTTGGAAATTTTTATATAATTATGTTAGAGAGTAGTTTACAATAAAAGGCATGTATTTTTGTTTAGCTGCCTAATATCAACCTATTGGGACAAATTGTCCTCCAAAGTTCTGAAAAGTGACAAACCCTCTTGATTCTGTAGAGTTTTGTTCAAGCAAATTGCTAGTTAATTACTGATTTGATTATATGTTTGAGAACAATGGGCACGGGTTTTGCTCAAACTCATATTTTCCTAAAAAAAACACCCTTCAAAGTTTTATATATTTATTTATTTAAGGATCAGCAAAGAGTGTTACAATACCATAAAACTTACACAAAATACAAAAATTGGTACACATTATCATTATCCTGTAATGCACACTCAATTGTAGGCAACCACATCTTTTACATAGCCGAGCATACACAGCTTAATATAATTGATAAAGAAAATGAAAAGTATACAATACAAATTAATTGACATGCGATACGAATACGAAATACAAAATAAAACAAATCATTAAAATTTAAAATTCAGTAATACCTAAATGTCAAATGTTAATAAGAATAACAGTAATTTCAACAATTAAAATTAGTTAAATTAACATGTCAACACTTGCATCAAATTATAATGGAATTCAAATAAAATTGGAATAAAAAACTGATATTATACATAAAATGTCCTAGATAAAATAAAATAAAATAAAATCTAAATTCTCATTAAATTATTTTTTGTGATTTATAATAAAAGTTATAAATTAACCATTACAACAAAAAAAGATGAAACTATAAAACTTATAACAAGTTTTTCTAAATGTCAAATAATAATAATGTCAATAATTAAAATTCATCATCATCATCATCATCATTTCAGCCGAAAGACGTCCACTGCTGGACATAGGCCTCCCCCAGGCGTCGCCACATTGACCGATCCCGTGCGTCTCGCATCCAGCGCCTTCCCGCAACCTTAACCAGGTCATCAGTCCACCTAGTGGGAGGCCTTCCAGCGTATCGTCTTCCGGTTCGCGGTCGCCATTCCAGAACTTTTCGGCCCCATCGGCCATCCGTTCTGCGAGCAATGTGCCCTGCCCACTGCCATTTAAGTTTGGCAATTCTTCGGGCTATGACGGTAACTTTGGTTCTCCTGCGGATATCATCATTTCTGACGTGATCACGCAAGGAAATTCCGAGCATAGCCCTCTCCATTGCCCTTTGGGTGACTTTGAGCTTTCTGATAAGGCCCATTGTGAGCGACCACATCTCGGTTCCATAGGTGATCACTGGCAACACACACTGGTCATAGACTTTTGTCTTGAGACACTGCGGTAAATTGGACGAGAAGATACCACGCAACTTCCCGAACGCCGCCCAGCCGAGTCGGATTCGACGGTTGATCTCTTTCTCGAAATTGGACCTACCCAACTGGACCGTTTGTCCCAGGTAGACATAATGGTCTACAACTTCGAGTGTAGAGTCTCCGACCTTCATGGTGAATGCCCATGTAACACCCACTCCTAGTGGGTGTTACATGGGCATTCACCATGATCTTGGTTTTGTCCATGTTCATTTTAAGACCCACTCTTTCGGAAGCTCTACTTTGGTCATCGAGTATTTTACTGAGGCTTTCCATGATTTCAGCCATGACCACTATGCCGTCGGCAAACCGAAGGTGAGTAATGTACTCGCCATTAACGTTGATGCCCAGCCCCCTCCAGTCCAGAACCTTGAAGACATCCTCCAGCGCAGCAGTGAACAGTTTCGGAGAAATGACGTCTCCCTGTCTCACGCCGCGCTGGAGAAGGATTGGTTTCGAGGTCTGATCCTGAAGACGGACTGACATGGTGGCGTTTTTGTACAAACACTTCAACACCTCAATGTACCGGTAGTCGATCTGGCACCGTTGGAGAGACTGCAGTACAGCCCAAGTCGAATCGAAGGCTTTCTCGTAGTCCACAAACGCTAAACATAGAGGCAGGTTATACTCTTCGGTCTTCTGTATAACCTACCGCAGCGTATGTATGTGGTCTACATATCGTATGTATGTGGTTCCGTATGGTGCCGGACGTAAAGAATTTCACCATCCCATGTCTTCCCGTGGGTGTCGTAAGAGGCGACTAAGGGACAAACCAGAGAATGGGCAGCAACGTTCTCTGTGCTTCTATAAGAACCATACTGCGATCGCTAACCCGCCTGCCAAGCGTGGCGATTATGGCAAAACCCCCCAATGAATAGCACAAATAAAAAATGGCCCCTAGTACCCGGCAGCTTGCCTACCCTCGACTACGGTAGCGGTCGAGGCTACGGCATGGCAAGAGGTGCTAAGAATCTCCGGACGACCCGGCTACCCCAACAATCACCGACGACTGGACCTGGCAACGTACAACACGCGCACACTTCGGACCGACGAGAAGGTCACCGAACTCGTGGAAGAATTGAGCAGGTTGCGATGGAGTATTATAGGGTTATCTGAGGTCCGAAGAGGACTCGACAATCCTCAAATCCGGTAACCTGCTCTATTTCCGAGAGGGTGACCGGCAGTCCCAGGGTGGTGGCGGGTTTATCGTCCACAAGTCCCTTGTGAACAACGTGGTGAAGATCGAGAGTGTGTCGACCAGGGTGGCGTACCTTATACTCAGAATATCCTCAAGATATTCGCTGAAGGTCATACAGTTCTACGCCCCAACCTCGGCACACCCCGACGATGAGGTAGAGACCATGTATGAGGATATCTCCAGAGCCATGCATGGTTTCAAAACTCACTTCACCGTTGTCATGGGGGACTTAACGTGAAACTGGGCAAACGAGACGAGGATGAGCTGCAAGTGGGGCAATTTGGAGTTGGACAACGGAACCACCGGGGTCACCTACTGGCCAGTTTTATGGAGAAGGAGGGCCTCTATATGATGAACTCCTTCTTCAAAAAGCGTGAACACAGGAAGTGGACCTGGCAGAGCCCCGATGGTGCAACAAAAAATGAGATCGACTTCATCATGTCAACCAAGAAGCAAATGTTCAATGATGTCTCTGTGATCAATTCGGTAAAAACCGGGAGCGATCACCGCATGGTAAGAGGCACATTGAACATTAATATTAAGCTTTAAAGGTCTCGACTGATGAAGTCCACGCTCCGGCCAGCGCAGATCCAGGTCCAAAACCCTTTCTGAGAAGAAAGAGCTTTCAGCTCGAACTCCAGAATCGTTTCGAATGCCTAGGGAGCTCCGTGGATGAATACAGCAACGGGTTCGTGGAAGCTGTCCATACGGTCGGGTCTAAGTTTTCAAGACCCGTCGTACAGATAGGAACAAAAAGCTCTCTGATCATACCCTCAAGCTTATGAAGGAGAGGGGTAAGATGATCCTGCAGTCTTCAGATGAGGCGTGCAAATACCGGCAGCTCAATAGACAGATCTCTAAATCCTTGAAAAGAGACCTCCGCCGATTCAATACCGAGCGTATTAAAGACGCGATCGAGCGAAATAAAGGCTCCAAGGTGTTTGCTAGGGATCTGGCTATTGGGCAGAGCCAACTCACGAAACTGAAGACCGACGATGGCAGGATCGTATCCGCCAAACCGGAGCTTCTAAGGGAGATCGAGACATTCTATGGGCAGTTGTACACATCGGTCAGCAAGCTCGTTGCGAGTCTAGCAAACGACCCAAGAGCTAGATTGACCCGGCACTATACCGAAGATATCCCGGACGTCAGCCTGTACGAGATTAGGATGGCTCTAAAACAGCTCAAAAACAACAAGGCGCTGGGTGATGACGGAAATACGGCCGAACTCCTGAAGGCGGGTGGCAAACCGGTCCTTAGGGCCCTTCAGAATCTGTTTGATTCCGTCATACTCGAGGGCAAAACGCCACAGGCATGGTGCAGGGGTGTGGTGGTACTCTTCTTCAAGAAGGGCGACAATGCCCGGCTGAAGAACTATAGGCGCATCTCACTTCTTAGCCATGTCTACAAGTTGTTTTCAAGAGTCATCACGAATCATCTGACGCGCGCAGGTTTGACGATTTCCAGCCCCCCGAACAAGCCGGATTCCGAAAAGGCTTTAGCACCGTAGAATTAAAATTCAAATCAATATAAATGTCAATATTTAAAACTATAATTATACTGGAATTGAATTAAAATAAAATAATAAAAAACAGAAATGATACTAAAATGTCCTAGAATAAACAAATAAAAAAATCAAATGAATATTAAATTATATTAAAGTAATTTTTTGTAATAGAAAAGTCATGAAAGTTATAAATTAATGGAATAAGTTGTTGGAGTGATAAATCAAAAGTCCACCGTCTGAAAGTACTTATACAATTTCTTTTTGAAGGAGCTAAGAGTGTCGTGATTTATATCAATGTCAGCTTGGCGGCATATAGCGTTGTACAATGTGGTAGTTCTTGCAAGAGGAGAGTTGTTGCCAAGGTTAGTTTTCCACCAAGATTGTCCGAACAATTTGTAGGTATGGGACCGTAGTAATCTACTAGGGACATTAATGGATATTCTCGACAGAAGGTCAGTATTTAGTTTGGATGACACCACCTTATGAAGAAAACACAGATCCAGTATTTTTCTACGATTCGCGAGGCTTTGAAATGTATAGTGCTGAATTCGATCTTTGTAAGATCCTAATTGATTCGCGGTTTTATTTGCAAAGGATAGATGGTATAGAAACCTTTTTTGTACTCTTTCAATTCGTTGCTTATGAACGTTGTAATGTGGTGACCATACCTGTGAGCAGTATTCTAAATTGCTACGGACCAACGTCTCATAAAGAATAATTTTCGTCTTTGGGTTGTTAAATGGCTTGGAGGTCCTTAATACAAAGCCTAGCATTTTGTTCGCTTTTGCAATTATTTTGTCTATATGATCATTGTAGCTCAATTTACTGTCCATCAAGATACCCAGATCCCGGACACTATACACTTCTTTGAGTGTTTGACCTGAAATAGTGTATTTTGTGTTGTGAGTTTTTTTGTTGCGGCAATATTTTATGTGTAAACATTTATCCAAAGTTAGGCTCATCCTATTTTCGTTGCACCACTCGGCCAATCTATTCAAGTCGGCCTGTAGCAAATACGAGTCTTCCATGGACCTTATAGGCAAGGTCAATTTGAGATCATCCGCAAATAAAAAAGATTGTGCGTGATGAAAACAATCTATAATGCTGCTAATGAAAATGTTGAATAACAAAGGTCCTAAGTGGGAGCCCTGTGGTACCCCAGAAGTCACATTGAAGTCTTCGGATCTGGTCCCGTTCAAAACGACGAACGATACACGATCACTAAGGTATGACCGAAACCATTGTAATAGTGGACCATAGATGCCGTACTTCTCAAGTCTCCTCAATAAAAACTGATGGTCTACTTTGTCGAACGCTTTACTGATATCTGTGTACACTGCATCAACCTGAATCCGTTGGTCCACCAACTGGATGACATTCTCCGAAAATGCTACCAAATTGGAGTGTGTTGATCTGCCCCTCATGAAACCGTGTTGATTACCTACTATGTGGTTTTTCAAGTGGCTATACAGATAAGGATACACTAATAGTTCGAATACTTTAGGGATAATTGATATGATCGAAATTGGCCTATAGTTTTTTATGTCGTTCTTGCTACCATTTTAAAAAATAGGGACTATTTTAGATTTCTTTCACGCGGATGGGAAGTGACCTGATTCAAGGGAGCGGTTAAATAGAAGGGTTAATGGCCTTGAGAAGGACTTAGAACACTTAGCAAGTAGAATTGGGGGCAGCTCGTCAGGACCCGGTCCTTTGCGTACGTCCAGACATTTTAATTTGCTAGCAACCAAATCCTCTGTAAGCGATATGCAACCCAAAACATTCATACCTTCAGAACTCAATGAGCTGTTCATATTATTGGTTAGTAATGTAGGGGGCGTGGCAGGCGTGGCAGGGTTCTGCTGATTATACACAGACGAAAAGTTGTTTGCATATAATTGACAGATATCTGTATTGTTGTCAGCTAATTCATCATTCAAGCTCATATTTTCCGAAATTGTGCTTTTATTTTTACGCTTATGTTTAATATAAGTCCAAAAGTATTTGGAATTTGTTTTTATTCTAGCCTCTATTGTCTCAATATAGGCAGTGTAGGATGATTTGTTTAATAACCGGCATCTCTCCCTCAGCAAGGATAAACCAATTTTGTCCATAGCGTTATTATATTTTTTCACTCTAATTCTAAGGTTATATGTTTGCTCTAATAATTTAGTAAATTCTTTCGTAAACCATGGTGGCTGTTTGTTGTATTTTACCTTATACGATAAAGGAACGTGGTTGCTTATACCTCTCGTAACCCTTTCGTAAAATATTTCAACCATTTCGTCCATAGTTACACAGATTTCAAATATTGTAGTCCAGTCGATAGAGTCTAGATCTTGTGCGATGGCCTCAAAATCAGCCTTGTGGTAGTTACGTGTAGGCATAAAATTGCAGTTAAGAGCTCTTTCCGGTAGTATTTTTAGGTAAATCTGCAGAGGAGGGTGGTGTGTGTCTACCTTGGAAAGGAGGTCGTTGCAAATGTTCACTCTAATATTCGTAATATTAGCTAAAATTAGGTCAAGAACCTTTGATTTATCATTCCTGACACAATTAAACTGCTCCAAGCCGTTAAGCGCAATGAACTCCGTAAACAGGTGGTTACTGGAACAATTAGTACTCTCGGGGACTAAAAAACTACTGTTATCGCTGTTGAGCCAATTGATGTTAATTAGGTTAAAGTCACCCGCAATAAAAGTATTCGCCTCTGTACCAATGACTCTGCCCGCATTCTCAAAATAATGCTCCAAACTAACGGAATATAGACCGCACAAAAACATAGACTAAGTACACCTTTGATGGTTTTAATGTGAACTTTTACCCAAATATCTTCACACAAACTGTTGTGAAAGGCCAATTCAACAGAATTATGCTTTTTTGAAATAGCAATCAGTACCCCGCCACCAGTCTTCTTCCTACAAAGCTCATTAAGTACACAGTCTCTTCTATATACATTGTAACGGTCATCAAACAATTCCGAACAAAGAACTAGAGACATCATCACTAAGCCAAGTTTCAGTAAGAATAATAACATCATAATCATTCATTAAAGTATTCTGATAAAAATCATGCGTTTTTGTCTTTAATCCTCTGGTGTTTTGGTAATAAATATGAAAATTTTAGAATTTTACAGTATTTGTACATTAAGCATTCAAAGAAGCTAAAGAAAACAAAATCAAACTAACTTATTCAGAGAGTCCATGTCCCTTATATGAAGCCGTTCGGAGTTTTCGTTTTTCTTAGAAAATATGCGACCATTACGCACCTATACAAACTTGTAGTTCTTCTCCTTCGCCGCCATCCTAGTAGCATAGTGTAAAGATCTATTATGTGGGGACAAGTGTTCAGCTACATATACCGGTATTTTATCTCCTCCCATTCCCAGGTGGGCAGTGTTAAGCTTATCCGTCTGATTAGCCTTGTTAAACTTAATCACAGCAGCCAGAATTTCATCACGCACCGCCGGAGAAGAAAGTTTGACGATTATTGATCTTGGACGCGTACTCTCCGAGTTTTGTTTGGCAATCCTAGTCAACATAACGATGTTATTTTCTTTGAGGGGACATGACACGACCTTGCATAACTGCATCATTGTTACATTCCGGTTTTCAGACTTTTATTCAGGCACAGATAGGACTTCAATGTTACAAGATCGCGCGTACTATTCCATCTGAGTTATTTTTGTAGTCAGATCTTTCATTACTAGTTTCATGCTGTTATTTTCTTTTTGTAACTGATCTATCTGCTTTGATTTTTCCTCCAAAATGGCCTGTATGTCATCGTACTGCTTACTTGTAAATTCCAGGGAATCCTTCACCGTGTTTAGTTCTGCACGGATATCCTTTAGTTCAGCTCTCACGCTCTCCTGCACAATTTTTCGAATATCGCTAGCTAGAAGGTTTCGTAGTTCGGTGCGTATAATTTCTCGAATTAAATCTGGCGTTATTGTCTGGTTTGTAGATTTGTCGCTGGATTTCTCGGGCGATGATTCAGTAGAGCTATTGTTACTATTTTTCTAGGACGTTTATTGTGACGCGTTGTTACGTTGGATTTTAAGTCCAAGTCACTCGACCTGCTCATCTGAGGCGACGTACGTTGTGTGTTAATCATCTCGAACAATTTTAAGAAACTCACAAAAACAATACCACTTTGTGAGGTTCGAACTCGGACCACTGTGCGCGCCAGTCGTAAACAAACCCAACGCGCTGTTTGGTACTATTGTAACCTGGCGACACAAGCGGCTATATCCGTACGACAACGACAAGGAGCAACGGTCTGCCAGATGAAGTTGTTTCCAACTACCTTCGCCACATATATTGAACCAATATTATCGTATTTATTAACCGACTTCAAAAAAAGGAGGAGGTTCTCAATTCGTCGGCATCTTTTTTTTTTATGTATGTTCCCCGATTACTCAAAGACGCCTGGACCGATTTCAAAAAATCTTCTTTTGTTTTGAAGGGTATAATACTTCCTAGTTGGTCCCATAGTCATCAGGTCAGGATCTGATGATGGGATCCTAGAGAAATCGAGGGAACTCCTCAAATATTATAGGCATTTATATAGTGATTTTGGTATTTTCACCAACAATGCAATCACTTGCACTCAGAAAGTATAATTTGGTGAAGTGGAACTGATGAAGAAGACCACAGATGGCCACTGAAACTCCTTAATGCTAAGTATGTCACGGGTATAAAATATCGCGAATAGTTAACCGACTATGATTAAGCAAATACTTATAAATGAATGGTACTGATGAAAATGGTACCATTGAACTGTTCTGATGATGAAGCCGGAAGGTAGGCACTGGAACTCTGAAATAAAACAATGTATCCTAGTCGTGCTTGGACTTATTGGAATCGTCATGAGATGTACTTTGGCCATAAATAATTACCATGCTGATTGGAGATACCTACCAAAACTAAAAAGAGAAAAATAAAAAACTTTTTAACAAAAAATCAAACCGACTTCCAGAACAAAAAACTACAAACCAAAAAATAACTTTCTTTTCCGAAGTCGGTGTCGAAAAACTGAAAAAAGTTGGGTACAAAAGACTTCGCCTTTTCAACGTAAGATAACACTCGTACTCATGTTGCTTGTGGTAATCCAACCAATAATCCAACCAATATTATGCAAACATTTTAACCATTTTACTATTTTTAAACTACATTTTTTCGCGGAGCCAATGTTTACTCGATAAGCGTAGGGTAGTATTATGTAAATAAAATAAATCAAATCTGGACAATTGGGTACCTTTCCTTGTTAGATATTCAAGTTTTTTTAAGCCTTTATGCTAGTAACTTTACCATACTATTTCTATTGGATAAACTGTTACCGGGACCTGCGTCTTTCTTTTCCACTTAGTTTTTCACAATAAAGTTCACCTGTCCATCCGTCTGTCAGTATGTCCGACCGTCCGTCTCCCATCTCGAGGTAATGAAAACGTCCAAGTCGAAAGTTTTCACACGACCACATACATTTATTTTCACACCGTAGTTACCAGGTGGTCTGATGAATTCTCCACTTATTTCACAGAATTTTTCATGATTGAAAAATAAACACCATTTTCGTCACGGGATTTCACCGAAATGCAATTTCCTTTTAAATCCCCTTCACATTATACAAACCCACAAAGATGACCTTGCAAAATTGATAACTAGCTACATTTCAGAATGATATACAGGGTGTTTGGAAGGGAGCTGTACATACGCCTAGGGTAGAAACTAGGGATAGTCTGCTACCTACCCCCGCCCATTATATTGACCTTGGCCTCAAGGTTTTTTTTTAATTTATTATTATTTTTTATTTGACTTTTTTATGATTTTTTGACTAAAACTACCTGTAGCTCAAAATCTATCCATGGGACCGGTCGGCTAATGGTCTTGTTTTAATCGTTAGAGTCTTAGGGTCCTGCAAAAAATTATTTTACACCAGAAAATTGTGGAGAAGAAAAGTTATGGGGCCTGAAGTACCGTAGTAAGGTAAAGAAATAATTTTAAGGGCAACTTTCTATGGGGTTTAAAAAAAAACTAACAGGGTTGGAGTTCTTCTGATTTTTTTAAAACATCCTCAGTCCATGCCCTTTCTAACGATATGCTAAAAGTGTAATTATCACTTTTAGTTTTAAAGTTATTAATTAATTTCCGCAACTAGGGCACTTTTACCACCACGAGTCGACATTTGTAAGACAAATGTAATTTCCAGAATTTAAACCAGTTTGGCCTACAGTTGGCAAATTTGTTGTCTCACTCTTACACGAGAGCAACATGTAAGAGACAAAACATGTCAAGAAGGGTGGAGTTTTGCCGCCACTTGCTCCATACGGACGTGGAAGATATTAATTTTTTACGGAGTATTCTCTGGACTGACGAGTCCAAGTTTGACAAGGAAGGAATTGTAAATTACCACAATCTCCATCACTGGGCACCCAGAGATCAAAACCCGAGAGTCAAGAGGCACAGAGGTTTTCAACGAAGGTTCTCCGTGAACGTATGGGCAGGCGTCATCGGTAATCGGTTGATAGGGCCGCACTTTTTGCCAGACAACCTAAACGGGCAAAACTACTTAGATTTCCTCGAAAACGATTTGCCTGATTTAGCGGAAGAAGTGTTTGACGAAGATCGGCCCATAGTCTTCCAGCACGACGGCTGTCCTGCTCATTGGAGCCTAGCAGTGAGGGAGCTTCTGGACAACTGCTTTCCTAATTCTTGGATTGGTCGGGGTGGGCCAATTCCCTGGCCCCCAAGGTCGCCTGACCTTACCCCACTCGACTTCTACGTCTGGGGAAGGGCGAAAGAGTTGGTGTACGCAGAAGAAGTACCAACAAGGGAGGTTCTAATTAACAGGATCCACGCCGCATTCGATACAATGCGCGAGGAACTGCTGCTTAGAACGGTGACCGTGGAGATGAGGAAGAGGTGCCGAGCATGTTTACAGGTCAATGGTCATCAATTTGAACAAAATTTGTAATTAATTAAAATTAGTAATTAATTAAAATTTGTAATTTAATGACATTAGTCATTACCAAATTTTTTGTTTCATTTGCCATCCTTTTACGATCGAACACATTTAATTTTCATTAGTTGAAATTTTTGCTTGAAGTGCCCTAGTTGCGGAAATTAATTAATAACTTTAAAACTAAAAGTGATAATTACACTTTTAGCATATCGTTAGAAAGGGCATGGACTGAGGATGTTTTAAAAAAACCAGAAGAACTCCAACCCTATTAGTTTTTTTTTAAACCCCATAGAAAGTTGCCCTTAAAATTATTTCTTTACCTTACTACGGTACTTCAGGCCCCATAACTTTTCTTCTCCACAATTTTCTGGTGTAAAATAATTTTTTGCAGGACCCTAAGACTCTAACGATTAAAACAAGACCATTAGCCGACCGGTCCCATGGATAGATTTTGAGCTACAGGTAGTTTTAGTCAAAAAATCATAAAAAAGTCAAATAAAAAATAATAATAAATTAAAAAAAAACCTTGAGGCCAAGGTCAATATAATGGGCGGGGGTAGGTAGCAGACTATCCCTAGTTTCTACCCTAGGCGTATGTACAGCTCCCTTCCAAACACCCTGTATGATAGTAACGGCCCGAAAGAGATCAGCAAACGTATCCGTCTGGCCCACGGAACAGAAACGTGGTCTGGCCGGTGAGTTCGCATTTGTATGCTTGATGATTTACACGGCTTATCTTTGCCCCTTTGTGTCTTGTTCGGGTTTCCATGAAGCCGCTGGATATACAAGCCATTTGATCGGAAACAAACTGACGTACTGTATTGATATGCAAGTTCGTTCTTCAGAATTACGTTGTTTGATTCGCATTGTGAGCTCAAATCCTTCAGCCATCTAGTTTATTCTTCATATCCATAATACGAAACTAAATCAGTATTGATATAAAACAAAATGTGCCACGAGATGGATCTTTTGTTATACAATATGGTTTTCGGTGTTATGTTGAGAAAGGAAATCCAATATACGTATGTGAGTAAATGATGGATTATTCACGCTTTTTCCTTTTCGTTGATGAGATAGACAGACATTGAAAGATTATCAATAAGGAGTGAATGTCGAAGGTGTGAGATATTTTCGTAGCAGGTATCTTATTACACGGATTTAAAATTATTTCTATGAAAAAGCGTACATAAACCTGCTGACTTATTTAAAACAGCACCATATTGGTCAGTTTTTCACGAATTAAAAACAGGAAGGTGTCTTTTTCATTACCTGAAACTGGAACCAATAGTCATATCGTAATAGATTTCAAAAATTGCGAGAATCGTTTTCAAAATACTGGGAGATTACGTGTGAAAATATCCCAATCACGGCTAAAACATTGGCATATCATCAATGCTCAGATTACACATTCACTAAATTGAGATAACGACACCGAAACCGGTCGAACAGAGCGTCCAATGTACTTTGACACGTGGTTAAAAAAGGAACTATATTCAATGTGTCGTTTTGACACGTTATTGACTTTAGCATTCACAAGTAGCGCTGTCGTGAGGTGTCGAGATATACTGGGTACGCTGTATGATAGTATGTTACTTTAGAGACGAACGCTCGTAGGAAATAATTGCCCCCGGCAAATGGTCGATCTGGGGCAAAGAAAAGGTCGAATGGATTCTGCTGCTTCTCATACAAATATGTCTATTTAATTTGTGATTTTATTCCTTACGCGTAGACAAGGTTTTTCACTTTTCTGATGTTAGCAGGGAATCACATCACCCTTTCTAACATCTTCTTTGGAATATAAAATCAATATAAAATCAATTGTGGCTGTACTACATATGTATACCTCTATCTATCCTTCAGGGCATTCAGTAGTGGTGATGTAGTATATTAAAAACAATATTTAACAGGACTCATCTCCCGCTTTTTTTACGCAATTTAGCGTATGTAGCACTCAGTTTAGTTAGCACTTAATCATAATTTTGTTTTTTTATATTGTGTCATGTGTCGCACATGAGCCGTACGAATTGTTTCTAAAAGATAAAAAAATATTTTTCATTAAATCACAAACATTCAAAATTGTTTTGTTTCACACGTTTGTATTGAATGTGGACGAAGCACGCTACAACAAACAGTGAACGCTATGACCAGCGCAATTTAAATTTAACGATAGTTGCCTCTGCCACTGCTTTTTTATGCGGACCAATGAAAATAAAACATAAATAAACGGAAATAAAATGTAAGAAAAAATATAAACTGAACTTATTTCAATAAAATTTTATCTTGCGCCTTAAAATCACGCCAAAGAAAACACGAACTGTTCTCTTGTAAATCATAGTGTATCGGACAAGTACCGACTAGAAAACCCCGAGTAATATAAACACTTAACTTCAGAACAAGCATTTAATTTGAAATGTAATTTTTAAACATAAAAACTTTTCGATGTTCAGCTTTGAAAATGGTTGATATTAAGGGAATATTTTTAATTAAACTTGCTCGATGTTGCGTGAAGGGGAAGAACTAGAAGAGTCGGAAAGTTGTGCCGTCGGACGCATTCAAGGCTCAAGTCTTCGGAACAGCTTTCTCTACGCCTTTCATACGCTAACTCGTCAGCCGGAGCCCGACTTTGTAATAAAACTATCCACCATTCAGCATCGCTCAACTTGTACGTTCCTACCTAGAAAAAAAATAACGAGACAAGATTTCTCAGAAACTTGAAAGAACTAGTTCTACATAGATTACCTTATTTACGAATTAATTGAGTTAATAGGATAATACTACTTTATTTTTGTAATAGAATGTATAATTTAGGAATATTTCATGAGGGCTGGAAAACTTTTCCATGCCATAATTTTATACACAATGTCTTGAGGTAGACCAGGTAAGTAAATAAAAATAACGTCGCCTGTAATTTCCATACTTAATGAATTTAGTTATTAAGTATGCTAATAAAGTAAAAAAGATAAAAATACTGATCTATATTTTATACGAGCGATAAGGAGTCAGTATAAAATTTAAGGTTATTTTATGATAAGCTCTGTAGATATAATTACTTTGACACAAGAAAGATATGGTCCATTTTCCTTCAGTTTCAGTGTTCATATTTTATAGGGAAATAAAAGACTTAACGCAGATACATCTGTTATCAATAGGAGTCGTATAAAAATATGGTTCCATATTTACGATCACTTCATCATGAAATTCTTCCAAATGGAATAAAAACACTGACCATGTGAAACGTAGAATAAAATTGTATGAGAAGAACTCGCGAGTTAGTGACTTGTATCCATGCAAACTATAATGTGCTCTCTTATGTGACTAGTGCCAAAAGGTGGTCACTGTTAATGCACTACAGTTGTATTTAACTCACGTTTACACATTATCACTGTACGTGCTCCAAGCCAAGAACAAAGAAATTTGAAATAATACTCAGCGAAATCATGGCATATAAATAGTCCACTTAAAAATGTTATGTATCTCTTCCCTGCTGGTGCCCATTCTTAACTTTTAGGTTCCATAAAAAACAAATAAAACATTTTACCTAGAAAAAGTAGCTCGCTCCGAAGAAATCAAGAAAGAAAGCAATAACAATTTGCATACAAAACTATGTTATTTGTAACCTGTGCTTTCTGAACAGTACAAAAAGTATCTTCTGCCAAGTCTTATAAGAGCGACTTGCGACCGATATACTTAGTACGCCCGAGCACTGATAAATAACTGGTACCCAGAAAGCCACCAAGTGCTAGAACTTGGTGACGTGCTCCGACTGCCAAACAACACAACACCGTACACACAGACTCATCACAAATCACTCCATTTTCATATTGAGTGATTTATTATTGCGCGCTTTCGGTCTGCGCCAACCTCTGCACTAAAACAGCTGTGAAATATAAAAGAGAGTCACATGCTAAGAAACCGGCACACATAGTGCTTGTATCCATTACAACTTTATAACTTGCCAACAAATACTAGGATTTGGTAGGACGAGCGACGACGCGACGTGATAATTTGGAAAAGAGGGCAACGTGACCAAGTTTTAATTTACTTAACCAGAAGTTTGTTCTCGTGAACAGAATACAAGTGATTTACATTTATCACCAACAAACACAACACCAATTCTGTTTCTGTCAGCGTGAGCAGCAGCTATACTGAATATACGACCATCCCTGTAACACGTGTGTAGTAACAGTAATACGTGTGTATTAGGATTCTTTACCATCCCCGTGATATTGGGCAATTTAACACAGGCACCTTTACGTAATTTTCCTTGCGACTGTGATCTCACAAATATACGTATCTACCAACCTATGTAAAATACTAAATAGCTATAGAAAAAGGACGGGAATATAGTGTGACAAGTTTGACAAGTGGGGCAAAGAATTCTTCCTCAGTGCAGGGCGAATGACACTTGGGTTAAATTTAGCAGGCATCGGCCGATTCTCTGCTGAAAGTTGAGTACGTGCCCAGCATCAACGGACGTTATACCCGCTTCACCGATAATATGACGCTATGGCGGATTATTGAAATTCTTTGTTAGTGTAACAAAAGACATGCTTGCGTTCAGATTATGCAAATTAGGACGCACATTTATTAAAACTTAATACGGACCATTGCGAATAAAATGGTTCCCAATAAATGCTGACAAAGGTCGCAGAAATATTCGTATATCAAGGGAACACGTTAAGTCGTATAATACCCTTGTTAACAAAAAGTATGCCCGAGGAAAGGGACCGTATTGTCAACATTCACGTTTATAATGGCAATAATACCAATTTTACTATTATGAACACAGATTTAAACGACATAATACGAAATAACGAGTGGTTAGCATTTATTTCAGCATTCTTTGCGTTTAGAATCGTTTAAAAGTATGACTATATTACTTGGAAATTTTCCTGAAAACGATAAACTTAATTTTAAATTTTAGTTTTCATGAAACAATTTGCTCGTTATTTTACGCTTTCCTCGTTGAAGTTTTTAATAAAGTATCAAATTGGAGATAGTTGCAAAAAAAAAAAATTAAGGTCGGTTTCACACCGTAGGATATTAGATAACCTGCTTGAGTTTTTAATTATACCAGCGATAATAGGATAAAATGTACGTTTTTCAATTCTTAAGTAAGGTGTGCTTACCTTACTTAAGAATTGAAAAACCTACATTTTATCATAGATTTTAAAATGGTCCTACAATTAAAACGCTATTTCGACTGGTTCGCTAATTCAAACACCCCGTAAAAAATATAGTACGTTTCGTAGTAAAATCTATTTTCAACGTGAACAAGGTAGTTAATGACTTAACTTACAGAACAATCTGAACGGAACTGCTTCCACTATAAATGGGTAATTGTAAGCAAATTTGAACAGCAACTCGTTAGGTTTTGAGGGACAGCGTTAATGTCCTAATTACTAGGCAACAAGTACAAAGTAGTCGTGTTACAACGGGGCAGCACAGCGGTTGTATATCTACCAACTTATCTAATTACCGCCAACAGAAGGCGCTGGCTTGTCCTTAAAGCTCAGTTTACACTGGTCGAATAAGTAATCTAGTAGAGTACTGAACTGAATAACCCAATACTGCGTCGACTTACAAAAGGGTAACGGGAAACGTACAGAAAAGTCTAGTTTGTAGTACGCAGTATAATGTAGTATTGTCTACGTGTCGTGGAAAACTGAAAACTCCAATCATAACAAGCTTTCATTGATAGTTGTTTTCACAAAAAAAAAACCTTTTAATTAATATTGTACTGTCACGAAAAATAAATGTGTGCAAAATTTCTGCTCAATCGAAGACCGGGAACTTGGTCAAAAGTAACTTGCGAACTTTGATTACATATACGTAAACACCAGCAGATTCCTATACCTCGATTGATGGCTGTCAAACACTTTGCCTTGCCGAATTCTCTTACGCAATTAGGCTGCAGGACAGGTAAAACAGCCTTGCTAATATTATTTATTTCCAGCCTGAGTTGTCCCACTGGTGGGCAAAGACCTTTCCGTTTCTTCCGCTTGCTAATAAAATATCAAAGTCTGCTTAAATGGAATAACACTGGACAAGTTATGAGCTGAAGTTACGCTACTATCTATTATTCGCCCGCTACTGCACCACTCTCTAACTCTCCCAATGTAAACCCGACTTAAGCCCAAGTTCTGTGTAAACCAAGCCAAGTTATTACTCTTATTACTACTCGATACTTAACTATTCCTTGCCGCTATTGTGTTATGAAGTAGTACAGTCATGAACAAAGAAATTGTGCTGAGAGTTTGTTCGAGCGTATTTCTTGTGGGCTTTAGCCGTAGGTCAGTGTAGATTGTTAAATATAATTTACTATAAGGCCAACGTCAAATTATTGGGTTCCGTGGTGGTCTTTTAAGAGGTTACCCAGGTTATCCCAGGTGCTGATGGTGATCATCAGGGTGGTTTTAGTATGGTAAAATTCGACATCCCCTAGTTTTTTCCTCAAAAGTCCAGGCGCCTTTTGCAGGCTTCTCCCCGATCACAAAAAAGGGGCATCTTAGCGTGTGGCTACTAAATATTGTATTTGTTAAAATTAACCGTTTGGGTATAAAGCATTGTGAGTATATTGGTATTATAGTATTATATAGGTATTTGGTCTATGACGAAAATTAAATATGCGCCAACAATTTCCATGAAGTTGGTTTTATATTACTAAAATTGTTCAAAGTTAGCACAGTTCTATGTTGATTCTTAATAATCGTACCAGAAAAAAGAAATCCGATTCAAATAGCTTAAAACTCAATTACGTTTTGATTACAGAGGGGAGTTCACTGTATGAGGAAAATAATGAAAACAGAGAGGAAACCAAATTTTAATCAGAGAAGGAAGGTTGACTATCAACGACACCCTTTAGGCTGATTTTAGAGTCACGCTGACCGTGACGCTGACCGTTGGCGTTTACGGTGTCCGCGAGCTCGTTAATGATCTAGTCTGATGGCCGTCAGCACTGAACTGAGCGACTCGACCAATGAACGAGCGACAGTCAGCGCCAACAGTCAGCGTCGGTCATTGTGACTCTAAAATTAACCTTAATCTATCTACCCAACAAGACACACTGATCAGCATTAATTATCACATTAGATCAAATGCTGCTCGCTGACCGCTACGATGAGCAGCTAAAGAGAAAATTGCTGCAATCATCACGGTTTTTCATGTAGTAGAATTTGACTACCGAACTTCAGGTAGAGTTTGTCTACTCAACTTTAAATTGGAGGGTTAATCTTCGTAGTTTTAGGATAATCAAGCAACTTGAGCAATGTCTTTTTAGGGTTCCGTTCCTCAAAAGGAAAAAAGGATATATTATAGGATCACTTATAGGATCTCTTCGTTGCCTCCGTGTCAGTCTGTCTGTCTGTCTGTGTGTTAAGACCATTTTCTCTGAAGCGCCTGGAGGTTTCAAGTTGAAATAAATATGATATACTCAAAACTGCAATCACTTGCAGATATGGAAAAATCAAACTTGTAAATCAAGGCGATCTTTTGATTAATATAGCCGTTTATGTCGCATATTTGAGGGACCTATAGGGAAACAAAACCTAAAGGGTACATCCCATTGATCTATAATCATGAAATTTGGCCAGACGCAATGTCTTACAGCACAAGTAAAGGAAAAATCTGAAACCTGTAAATTTGTACCAACTTATATTAAAAAAAACATATTTGCAGTTAGTAACCTGACCTAACTTTCATTAGAAGTAAATGAACTTTACCAACATAACATTTCCATTTGGAATTCACGCATGTGCAGCGTTATTTAATTTCGGTTACTCATGAACACTTCACCGCCCGACTGTACACTATTCAAAAAGAATATTTCAGGTAGCATGCAATTCAGATATTTATGAATGAAGTCAAATATTCAACAAAACCAATGGCTAGATGAAATGAAGCTTGCACTATGATATTACACGTTCTTTTGTTCCATAAACAATAGATACGCCGGCGAAACTATGAACGACTTTTATTAAAACGAATATCTTTTTGTATGAAGATTCGGCGCCGGGGATATTAAAATGTCATTGCAAGGAAAATACGGGTTTGTTTTCGCTCTGTAAGAGCTAGATTTGACCTCATATTGTAGATCGGGTACCTAGACGTAGATAAGCTATCCTGAAATTACGAAGTTATCATTTCAGACCCTTTATTAAATTTAAGCGCTCGCCGTCTATTTTGATTCAAAGGTTAAGGTATCTTTTTCAGAAAATGGAGACTAATTTTTGCTGAAATGTTAAACATTTATACTGAACGAGAATTTAACTCGGCTACTTGTATTTTTCAAAGATTCGGCTAGTGAATTTAAAAATATGATGACGAGTAATTTAGAGCATTTTATAAAATTCTTGCTTAATACTGAAAATAAAAAAGTCAACCATTTTTACAACATAATTCATAACGAAAAGATTTGTTGGCTAAAAGTAATTGCTAATGGACTTGAGCAGCTTATTATTTTTCTCTTGATTTCACTACCATTTACAGGATGGAATATAACGGTGATAAACTGCCCTTCAAAACATTTTGCCACAAACCTACCCGGACCCACCACCAATCCCATAGCGTTAAAGTAATTCCTTTTTTCCACCCTTTTTTTAGAGTAAATGACTTGTACGAATCAGCGGACTATGCTATACATATACATGTTTCTTTATTTCGATATGCCCGCCGTTGACCCGTAAATCAAATCGGCGAGTGTACACTCCGGGAAATCGAAAAATATGCCTAATGAACCGAATTGTAATTTTCCCCCAATAGAGGTGTTCCTTCCACCGGATATTTAAACTATACAGACAGGTTTTAACTGTGGATAACGAATGATGTGACGAGGACACATCGGGTGCCAGCCATCCGTCTAAATTCTGGATGACTGATTTTAACTGAACTTATACACTGAAATCGAAGGAGTTCACACACGTAGTATTAGACAAGGAAAACAAGATTATCCATTACGTTATTTATCCTCTTCTTCTTCATCTTTTTCAAAATATTAGTTATCAATAAAAAGTATTCTTGAAAAACCAGCCAAGTACGAATCGGACTCGCGCAAGAAGGTTTCACGTTTGTTGTATGGGAGCCCCACTTAAGTAGTTATTTTATTCTGGTTTTAGTCATCATATCAGCCGAAAGACGTCCACTGCTGGACATAGGCCTCCCCCAAGCGTCGCCACATTGAGCGGTCCCGTGCGTCCCGCATCCAGCGGATCCCCGCAACCTGCACTAGATCATCGGTCCACCTGGTGGGAGGCCTTCCAACGCAACGTCTTCCGGTTCGCGGTCGCCACTCCAGAACCTTTCTGCCCCATCGGCTATCCGTTCTGTGAGCAATGTGCCCTGCCCACTGCCACTTAAGTTTGGCAATTCTTCGGGCTATGTCGGTAACCCTGGTTCTCTTGCGGATCTCTACATTTCTGATTCGATCACGTAAGGAAACTCCGAGGATAGACCTCTCCATTGCCCTTTGGGTGACTGTAAGCTTTCTGATGAGGCCCATTGTGAGCGACCACGTCTCAGAGCCATAGATCATAACTGGCAACACACCCTGGTCATAGACTTTCGTCTTGAGACACTGTGGTAAGTTGGACGTGAAGATACCGCGCAACTTCACGTAAGCCGAGTCGGATTCAACGGTTGACCTCTTTCTCGAAGTTGGCATTGGTGACATGGGCATTCAACATCACCTTGGTTTTGTCCATGTTCATATATCCTAAGACCCACTCTTTCGGAAGCTCTACTGAGGTCATCGAGTATTGTATTGAGGTCCTCCATAGTCTCAGCCATGACCGCTATATCGTCGGCAAACCGAAGGTGAGTGATTTACTCGGCATTGACGTTGATGCCTAGCCCTCTCCAGTCCAGAACCTTGAAGACATCCTCCAGTGCAGCGGTGAACAGTTTCGGCGATATGACATCTCCCTGCCTCACACCTCGCTGCAGAAAGACAGGTTACGAGGTCTGATCCTGAAGCCGAACTGACATGGTGGCGTTTTTGTACAAACACTTTAACACCTCGATGTACCGGTAGTCAAATTGGCACCGTTGGAGAGACTACAGCATAGTACAAGTCTCGATCGAATCAAAGGCTTTCTCGTAGTCCACAAACGCTAAGCAGAGAGGCAGGTTGTACTCTTCGGTCTTCTGTATAACCTGCCGCAGCGAATGTATATGGTCCACGGTGTTAACTCCTTTACGGAAACCGGCTTGTTCAGGAGGCTGGAAATCGTCAAACCTGCGCGCGAGACGATTCGTGATGACTCTTGAAAACAGCTTGTAGACATGGCTAAGAAGTGAGATGGACCTATAGTTCTTTAGTAAGGCATTGTCACCCTTCTTGAAGAAGAGTACCACCACACCCCTGGACCATGCCTTCTCTCATCTTCGTTTTGCCCTCGAGTATGACGGAATCAAATAGCTTCTGAAGGGCCTTAAGGTCCTGGTTTTAGTATTTGTTGTTATAGCGGTTACAGAAATACATCATCTGTGAAAATTTCAACTGTCTAGGTATCACGGTTCATGATACAACCTGGTGACAGACAGACGGACAGTGGAGTCTTAGTAATAGGGTCCCGTTTTTACCCTAACTTACGAAATGTGGGAGCCCCTTCCTCCTTTCACCCTCTTCGGGGAATACGTCTGTATTCCCCGGATGTTAAATTATTCAAAGTCAAATTCTTTATTTCAATTATGCCATTTAGCTACACTTTTGAACGCCAAAAATTTCATAATATATTTGATTCAACCGTCCATTATGAAAAGTAGCTTGTTATGGAGAGAACGGACAAGAAACTCTAAATTCCTCTTTTAAAAAAAAGTAATTTATAATATTTACATTCATACATTAATTCATATACGCGAGGACGATGCAACCAGACCAACACTATTATATCACGTATAGGTATAAAGTATTACAAGCACTAACAGGTAAATTCATTAATTTGATAAATAGGAACATGGTTCTCACATACTTACAAATATTGCAAACATAGGTAAATTACCTAATTCACACAACAACGGAACATTGTGTGAGTCAATTTCTTTAAAAAAAGGGACGAGAAAAAGCAATACTATAATTGTGAATATTTAAAATAACCAGTTTGATTTTTCTACACTAAATAATTCGCTATGGAGCAGGACCAACATGTATTATTTATTGCATTAGTTTGCAAATTTACAGTAAACGTTTCAAAATTAACTACCTATTACCATTAACCATGAGTAAAAGCGAGAATTTTCCCATACTTTTTCATAAACCACACTATAGAAAATAATTCACCCCAGAATTGATATCGTAGCATAGAGGCACGTATCGGTACAGACGTGACTGAAGTAAAACTAGAAATCGTTAACAGGCAAAAAATTCGCGGTAAATTGAAAAAAAAAACACTACTAGCTGATAAACTTGATCCATTCGTTTTTTAGAATATGTTCACAAACGACCCGTACGAGTAAACATCCGTTATCTACATTGTACATGATTTTATGGCTTCGGTTCAGCCAATAAGAGATATTGGTATGCAGGCATTATTGCATTAAGCAGGCACTATGGGGGAAACAATTATTAGAAAGCTTCCACCGTGGTGAATTTATCTTGTTTTCTTAATCATCTGCTGTTTTCTTTCTGGTCCTAAATCGTTTTCTACAGGATTCTTTGGGTTTTACTATATCTCGCCACTTTGCTTGTGGTAACCAACTCTTGCAGAAGTTGGGCATAGAGTAACATCCTCGCTCCAATAAATTGATATCTTTATTAACCACAGCTTGAAACATTGTCATCATAATTATGCTTCATATCAATACGAGAATACCTAAAAGACTACACAGGTAATTTGTCATTATTGTATTATAACAACTTTTTAGAAACACTTGACATACTCAGATTAGTGGCCATCACTTATAGTGTGTCAGTTAGGGTACCTGCATGAAGAAATTCGAATGTATAAGTGTCGTTTCTTACGACTTATTGTCATAAGTCGGGCCTACGTTGTCCCCCCATATCTAAGTACTAATGCTGTAACATGGAAATATTGTAAAACCAAACCATTTTTAAAAGAGTAACCATGGAGTTTCTTGCCGGTTCTTCTCCATAGGAAACGACCAACCCGAACCGTGCACCTTTTGTCGACGTTTTATAAGTGCCCATGTAGGCCTATGTGAAATAACAAAAATGATTTTTGATTTTGTAAATACCTAATTAATTTGGAAACATTCTAATTTCTTCTTGATGGTAGCTTAGCTCGGGTTGGTGTCTATAAAGTATATATCTGCACACCTATCCCTATTGTTGACTATACACTGTATCAGTCTATGTCCATTGCTATTTCCAGAATACGCGCATTGAATAATTTGAGGTCAGACTTCGAATCCCAGTACTGACAAAGTTTAATTGGGTTTTGGTATTGGCAATCGGTAACAGTCTCAGAGTTGGAATTATGCAGGTAAATGATGATATGCTCTCTTTGGGTATACCGCCATCAGGGGGGTTTGAAGAACAAATTATATCTCTGCCTAACCTTTTAGGAATTACTTTCGTGAAGGTGTCGGTGATAAAAAAAATTGTTTGTTTGCGCTACAAATAAAACATAATTAATACTTGTTTCTATTAATATTGTTAAAAAAGGTGAAGGTTTGTGAGGAAATCTTGCATTAATATAGCTTATACGTCAGAATAACACAAAGGCTATAGTTTATAAGGAAATAAAGTACGCGGGCAGAGCCACGGGCAGCCGTTAGTTATTACATAAATTGAGAAAATATGCGTTAAATCCGCGTAAAACGGCTATTACTCAGCATACTGCTGGGACAGCACCCCGACGCGTGCGTTCATTAGTGATAGCATATTTGTACCGTTGCATCAGAATGACGTCACAGCCAGTCATTTGGACGGTGAATACCGTTGCGTCAGAATAAAAGCGGTGGTTTTCAAATGATAGCTTAACATTAAAAGATACGCTGATATCTACGTACGGATATTGAATCCGTATTTAGATTCATTTTCATTAGTATTCCTTTATCTTCCTGCCTAATTAGTTGAATCTCCTTGTCATCAATACGATGAATACACTCAGTCTCTATAGAACGTTACATATGGAAAAGTATTCATAGATGTATATTTGATTTATAGAAAGTTGTGATGTAACAAGGTATTCAAAGAGCCATCAGAAACCCGAACATATCTACCCGATTTGAATGTGACCAAAGACTCACACAAATGTAGTCCCTTTATACAAATGCTAAGATCTAGGTGTGTATGTATCCCCCGCGGTGGGTTCCCGCATTGACGAGGCGGGGGGGCTTAGTAACCGTGGCTTGGTCAGCCACGGTGAAGCGAAGAGGAACCTGAGGAGGGGCCGCTCGTCAGGGCTTTTGGCGATAAGCCGACGACGTAGCGGCCAACATGTAGGTTGCGGTGCTGCCTGGGCGACACCGCAACTGAGGCGGGCCGCGATGTTGTATGGGGCCTCCCAAACCCATACGATGTCGCGGCTGAGGGTTGGAGGCCGCGGCGGGAGAGGAGGGCCGGTATTGCGGTGCGCCGCCCTCCCTACCTTCCGCGGCCTGGACGGGGTCGCCACCGTCTGATGCGGTGGGGCCGCAGGGGAAGAGGAGTGTCGGTATAGCGATGGCCGCTCTCCCTATCCTCTGCGGCCGAAAAATGGTAGGTGGCGGGGCCATTGACCTCGACCCGTCACAAGGGGACCAAGGGTGCCATACACGGGGTCGTCTGGCACCCATGTGCTAGTTTGGTCCGTGGGGTGGTCACGGCGCACAGCGTGTTCTGGTGCGCCGGGTGATGGGGGGTTCTCCCACGAGGAGGGTCCGGTGACGGACAGCCGCGGTGGGTTCGCGGTGAGTGCTAACGCGTGCCCGTGTTCCCGCCATAAGCGGCACAGGAGGACACCGTGGAGTTTTAGTGGGTTAGAGTCCCACATAACTGCGCTATCTCCCCGTGGTAGCGCAGTATTTAGGCAAAAGGTACAAACATTTAATAACTTATAGGTTCGTAATATTAATTAATTTTCTTTGACTCTAACCCCGTAATATAACGTAAAAATAGTTGTTTGTGATAACGTTCAAGGCTGTTTAAATTAAAATATAATATTTAAGCTTTGATGTCTATATCAACAAGGATATTTACTTTTATAACTTTGCGTTATTACATACATAGTATGAATTATTCACGTAACTCTTTTTCCAATATTATTTTTCATGGATGGAAATAAAACTTATTTATTATTCACCAGATATTTTTGTTTTCAAGTTATTTTAACTGTAACTTAACCTACATTCCTTTGAAGTTGAACTGAAAGGCAATAAGTCCTTGAAAACATAGAAAATTATATATCATATTAGACATCAAAGAAAACTTCTCATAGAATTCGAAGGCATTTCAAATTAAAATCTCTGTCGCAATATTTTAATCTACGAGTTTGAAATGTATTGCTACGCCGTAGGCTCGCAGCGGCTACGGGGCGTAGCATCGTAGCACCATTCTACACGCATGGCTTACGAAGCGCGCCTACCGGAACCCGGCTCAAAGGCCATGGCTTTAGGCCCGCCTGCCTTTTGTCGCGGCGACGTGAGATAGCTAATTACAAACGACGTGTGTTTGCCCTCGCACAGATTACCTGCCGTGAGCCGTATTGTCCCAGCAAAACAATATGCACGACCTGTTCCACTGACAATACCGAGCCGAAATACCTCTGAAATAACACCCAAACTTTCGCAGCTGTTACTCTAACATACACGTTACATTGTATTCTATCTACATAATCGACATAAATAGTACCACCCTTGATAGTCGAACAATACAATGATCAGATAAGTTACGAAGCGAGAATACGAAGTAAATGACACGTTGAAGACGAGTAACATCATTATTTAAGTGTGAGGAACGAAAGAAACCGAACAATCTATACTAATATTATAAAGCTGAAGAGTTTGTTTGTTTGTTTGTTTGTTTGTTTGAACGCGCTAATCTCAGAAACTACTGGTTGGAATTGAAAAATTCTTTTTGTGTTGGATAGTCCATTTATTGAGGAAGGTTATAGGCTATATAACATCACGCTACGACCAACAGGAGCAGAGCATAAATGAAAAATGTTGCAAAAACGGGCAAAATTATTCCTTTTTGAGAGCTTCCGTTGCGTGCGCTGCGTAAACGGTTTAATTACACAACAATCATGTATGTAGAGAAGGTAGGGTTGATGGGTAGGTAGGTAGCCAGTTGACGGGAGCGAAGCCGCGTGGGACAGCTAGTACTTTTATAAAGTTGGTTTTTGCGAAGGTTCTTACTCGTAGGACTAATAATAATGTAATCTCGTTAAAACTAAAGTAATCAGGGACATACATATTGCATATTTTACTATAATGGCAGGAACAGCAGTGCTCTCGAATAGGTCACGACTCCCTTCTAATGGTTAGCGAGGAAGCGCGCGGCCACTGCCTCTCAATACTGAATAAAAGCGAACTTACACTCAAGAAGTGCTTCGTTATATCTCGATGGTCCTTAAGAATAGTGACATAAGATTGGTTATTGTGTTATAAACTTAACCGTGTTAAGGTGACATTTGTGACGTATTCACACGCACGCATCACACATTGTGTGCGCGCGAGAAGAATGATTCCTGCCCGAGGCTTTTCTCCACAATAATGAGTCACTTGACGTATTGTCCCGTGGGCGCCATCTCGTCCAAATTACGAAGCCATTGTTACTGAGATATTGTTCGTCGCCTCGTGAATATGTGCGAAAGGAAATGAAACTGTTCCCTTGTGCCAGTCAACGTTTGTTGCTTTCCCCGCGCCGACATTCCCCGCTATATTTCCATTTCAGAGATCCGCTAAATGAGACTGCCACCATGTGTGATGATATACCTTTGTATACTAATACGTGACGCTAAGCGAATACGGGTTACAGAACATTATTAATTAGCTTGCTTCTAAGTTGTTTTATTAAGACTACGGAAATTGTGAGGCGAATAATTTTGAAATTAAATTATATACGGTGGCTTTTGGTAGCAGATGGTAGATACCTTATTGGAGATGTCAGGAACATGAGATATGTATTTGATTATTAATAGATCCAGGAAAACAATCTGTCATTAAAATATCCAGGGAAAAATTTACACTGTGGCCTTTTAAAGCTTGTAAGAGGAAACAATTATAAAATATTAATTTTTGTTTCTGAAAACTGTAAAACGGAAATCGATAATTCCAGAAACAAACACAATGGTACATTTATTTTAATAGGAAATGGATACAAGCATTAATCTAGCAGTATTGGGATTCTTCTAACAGTAGCCTTACTTTGTATTGAATATAAATATTTTATGTTTAGTACTAATTTAAATTTCCTCATTTGGTCGGCTTCGAGGTTTTACGAGTTTTTACTCGTGCTCGCGATCGCGGTAACGTAGACGTCAATTTGTATTGAATGTGGATAAGCGCCGTCTAATGAAAGTAAGGCGAAACCTCTAAAGTTAAGTTAAGACGGGCTGGTGTCCGCGCGTATTTTGCGTACGAGTGGGATTCATCTACCTCACTAGATCCACCCAGCTTCTCGAGAAATGCCAGGAGCGCCTTGGTGTTGCGAACTATCCCCTGTACGGCACCTGGGTCACCGAAAAATGTGGCCCTGTAACCACACAGGTGTGCTGCGGTCACGTCCTCCTCCATGCATGCTCTGCATAGTAGGCTGTCCGTGATTCCTAAAACAAAAAGATGCTTCTTAAAAGTCCCATGGCCAGTCGTTACGGCTGTGCATGTAACTGTGGTTTATCGGCCATCTAAAGAGGGAAGTGCCTCCTAGGCCTGCCTGCACTCACTGTGGTCATTCAACAATTTGTGGTGTTGTTCTTCGGTGCGTTTCCTTAACAGATTGCGGAGGTTACCCAAGGATAGTGGCACGATAGGTTCCGGTCATACTGGCGCCCCTTCGGGCCAGCTCATCCGACGAAACCTCTTTTTTTGTATACAAATGACATAAGAGAACATTTACGTTAACGCGATCGTGTATGTTGAAAACCTCGCACTAAGGCTTCATCATCACAACACAGTAGCTACGTAACACGGTACCCTTTATCAAAGTCAAAGTCAAATGTATTTATTTCAACTGGGCCATTAAGCGGCACTTTTTAACGTTAACAATTATTAACATTCTGAAAAGTAGCTTGTTACGCACAAGAAACTCCATACTTACTCTTTTAAAAAAATAAATGTTCAACAATATTTAACAAACATTAATAAATTCATATACGTGAGAACGATGCACCCAGAACTACTATACTTACTGCATATAGGCATAAAGTATTACAAGCACAAAATGGTAAATACCTTCACTTGATAAATAGGAACATGGTTCTCTCTCACATACTTACAAATATTGCAAACATAGGTAAATTACCTAATTCAACAACAATGGAACAGTGATCAGTCAATTTTTTTAAACAAAACGAGAAAATAAATTAAAAAATAAAGCGTTACTTTAATCCTTATCATTATACATAGTATAAAACAAAGTTGCTTCCCGCTGTCTGTTCATATGTATGCTTAGATCTTTAAAAATACGCAAAGAATTTTGATGCGGTTTTTTTAATAGATAGAGTGTTTCAAGAGGAAGGTTTATATGTTATAGTACACGCGGGCGAAGCCGCTGGCAGAAGCTAGTTATGAATATTATACAAATTAATCAGTTTGATTTTGTCTGAACTAAAGATTGCTCTATGGAGCAGGACCAGCATGTTCCCAAGCATTTTTATCTTGAATATAATCATCTAATTTGTAATATGCTTGTTTACAAAGTGTGCTTTTAACTATTGTTTTAAATTTTCTTTCATTTGGTTATAATATCTCACAAGGTATTTTGTTATAGAATTTAACACAGTACCCCACTGAAGATGTGTGTACTTTATAGCTAAAGTACACACATCTTCAGTGGGGTATCTATAAGATGGTTGATTTAACTTATCTTTATTTCTAGTATTACAATTGTGTATATCTAATTGGTACGACTATTGTCAGATTTTCTGATCGACTTTCAAAGATCTGCAAATGAAAGGTAAACGTGCTTCCGTGTTCTATATTTAATAAAAAGTTAATTAAAATAGTCTGAAAACCCGATTGCTTAAGAAACGAACTAAAAAGACGTAAACAAGAAGAAAATCATGCTGTGCAGTCGATGGATAAATATTCGCGAGCTAGGTGACCAAAACCATATGTATCCTCCGACTGCACAGCATGATTTTCTTCTTGTTTACGTCTTTTTAGATCGCTTCATAAGCAGTCGGATTTATAGAATTTTTGAATTAACTTTTTTTATTTATAACATTTTAGATAACATTTTTTTTTTCGAGTTATATATATCGGAGGAAGGTATACGATTAAATAATAAGGAACAAAGAAATATCGCTTGTAAACTTATTAATTCGGTTTTGTTTAATTGGCAACATTTAGCTTCTGATCCAAACCTCAGTTCGATTTTATTCGATTGACAACACTTTATTCTTCTTATGTCAAAAAACACGATTATGATCGATCTTCCGCCATGTTTTTCGTGGAGTTAGAAAAGAAACGCGCGGAGGCGCGTTTCGGCGTTGCAAAAGAGTTGTGAGGAAGAGAATTGAGAAGTGAAGTAGCCAAAAGGGGTAAAACTTGAAAAAAATACTACCGTATTCCAAATACAAAACTACAAAGTGAAAAATAACTTTATTTTTTGAAGATCGTGTCCATAACGCAATAAATGGTACCTACGAACGACACCGACTGGAAGTCGGTAGTATTTTTTGGAAAAAATGTTTTTTCTTTTCACTTTTTTGTTATACCTACCTAATAGGCAACTTAGTAAGGTACCTATAACGCCAAAATAGATTTCATTAAACTTGAACATAACCGGTGAAATGAGAGATCTGCGTACCCCTTAAGAGCATACTGGCGTGATGTTATGTTATGAAATGGTATAAACATTAAACAGATATGCGATTGCAGCAATCCCGAGAGATTTGCCGTTATTTATTGAAGAGTTCTGTTGTATATCTCCGAAGTTCTTTATCAGATCTTCATCAAATTAAAATGGGACCAATTTCGGAACATACTTTTTCAAAAAGAAAAAGAATTTTCAAAATCGGTCCACAATTGACGGAGATATCAGTGAAAAAAACAAAAAAAAAATCCAAACATAATGTCGAACATAGAACCTCCTCCTTTTTGGAAAGTCGGTTAAAAAGAGTGTTTTTGTTGAGAAAAAGCGAAATGCTTGGTGACCGAATCCGCTGCTTTGATAAAATTGGACCAAGGACTATCTCTAAAACGGCATTAGTTACCTGCTTTGTGCAAGCATACCCACGTTAAGCCCACAAGATCGAGGTATATTGAAGATAGCCTTCATGTTTGCGACATATACATTTAAACATATAAGTAAAATATATATTTGAAATCACCTCTTAAAACCCTTTATTTTGATACCCCACACGATAGGGTTGTAAGAAAAAGCATTGGGCCCCACAATACAGCGCCCAAAAGCCGCAATTTTTCTATTTTAATATTGCCAGTAACACTTGCAAGATGAATCGATTGACGTAAGAATCATCAAAATCGGCCAACGCGTTTGGTCTCTAGAACGCCACATAGGAACAAACATACATACATAGACTGACAAACACATTATCCCCCTTCGGCAGTCGGGTAAATATGTAAGTGAATGTGTTTTAGCGTTATAGAGTAACACAATAAAAGTGCAAACTCACGAGACTGGCAAGAGTCCCGTCCCTTGAGGTTCGCAGTCCGTTCTTCGGGACCCCGCGGTCAACACAACGGGACAATATTGTCCGATGTGACACGGGACGGCACTGCCCTACTTACCACATGACGTTTATTAAACATTATATTCGCTGTAATAAACTTTATTTGGACCCCTTATTATATGATATATGAACGTAAACGAAGAAAAAGGAGTATAAAAGGATCATGACTGATGGCGTTCTGTAGTTTTTGCCTACCCCCAGGGAATAGTTTTGAGTTTATTTATGTATATTTCTGACACCTATTTATACTTATCTTATCATACTGTTTTTTTTTTTTATAAACTATAGGCTAGCGTTTGACCACCATCTCGCCTGATGTTAAGCGATGATGTGGTCTACGGTGAAGCACGCTTGCCTAGATTAAATCTATTCACTCTTGACTTAAAGATCCCTAGGTTGTAGCTATCAGGGAACAAAGACTCCGGAAGGGAATTCCACTCCTTAGCTGTGCGCACAATTAAAGTATTAGCAAAACGCTTTGTGCGTATGGGAGGGATGTCTACCATGTACCGATGGCGCATGGCCGTACGCCTTGTAGTGCGATGATGGAAAGGGCTAGGCGGAATCAAATTGTGCAGTTCCGTCGCACACTCCCCGAAATGTAACCGATAAAAAACCGACAGACTGGCGACTCGGCGTCGATGTTCGAGGCTCTGGAGTTTTGATGCGATCAGTGCATCGTTGCCAATAAGTCTTTTCGCCCGTCTGTCAATCGACTCAAGTGCATTAAGCTGGTATTTGGCAGATCCATCCCAGAGGTGAGAGCAGTACTCCATGCATGACCGAACTTGTGCTTTATACAAGTTGAGCAGCTGTTCAGGCGTGAAGTACTGTCTCACCTTTGCAAGAAACCCCAACTTTTTTGCAGCTAACTGAGCTTTCGCCTCAATGTATGGACCGAAATTGAGGGTAGATGTCACCGTCACACCAAGAAGTTCGAGGTGGTCCGTTAACGGCACGGTTACACCACGGAAAGAAGGAGCTGGATGGAATTGGCTCTTTTTAGCGGAAAAAAGACACGCCTGGGTCTTAGTAGCATTGAAACTGACCAGATTGGCATCACCCCATTCGGAGACCGTCTTCAAGGACAGGTTCAAGCGTTCAACCATGGCCTCCCCGAGAGACCGAATCTGAGGCCCAGTAGCCCGTGCGCCGGACACGTATCTCTCAGCAACAGTGCTGTCGTCTGCGTACCCAAAGGTACCGGGTTTTAGCAGATCATTAATGTGCAGCAAGAATAATGTTGCTGAGAGCACTGACCCCTGAGGGACTCCGGCGTTGATATCTAACTGACTGGACGAGCAGCCGTCGATAACCACTCGGATGGATCTATCCCTCAGGAAGTCCGCAATCCAATCACAAGAAAAAAGGAAAGGAAGGAAGCTTACCAATGAGGCTTACGTGCCAGACCCTGTCGAAAGCCTTCGAGATGTCGAGGGAGACGGCTAGCGCTTGCCCATGGCTCTCGATGGCCTCACTCCAGATATGAATGGTATATGCTAGAAGATCCCCAGTGGACCGATTTCAGCGAAGCCGTATTGGCGGTCACTGAGGATGTCGTTCGCTTCTAGGTATGCCAGAAGATTACCGTTGATCACACGTTCCGTGGAACATTGGCTTGCTTCCAAGCCGTCGGCATTTTTCCAGTCCCTATCGAAAGGCGATATAGGCGTGTCAAGATCGGAGACAATTCAGGTGCACAGGTTTTAAGGACAATTGCTGGTATCCCGTCGGGGCCACTCGCTTTGTTCACGTCAAGGCTACGCAGCACCCTACGGACCTCCTTTTGATGGATGCAATTGTCCGACATACTGTCCGACATGTAAAAGTAAAATTATAAAATGGTTACTTAAACTTAATTATATGGAAACAGAAAAATTACTCGATGTAGCAAAATAGCAGGGTGTGTCAATTATAGGTATTCTTGTTTTTTTTTTTTTAATATACATACGTTCTATGTATATTTACATAATATTTAAATAACAAAAATTATTAAGCATTATACACAAACACATATATATATAAACACACCACACACTCATGCACTCACACACACACACACACACACACGCTTATGCACCATCCACACAGACCATTTGCAAATTTGTTCCGTGTTGACAATCTTTATGTTTAACGATGTAATGGGGGACCTGGAGTTCTGAAATACAGGCCTAGGCTTAGTTTAGACTCCAGATCTCTCACAAATTACTATTTTATTTTTGTCTAAATATCTGTCAATATAACAGCTAAGCTATGTATGTAATTTGTGGAGATAAATAAACATTTTTATTATTATTATTAAATTATTATACTCGTCACATATCCATCAGGAGATGGAGGAGGCTGCGCGCCATCAGAATTCAGATGCAAAGATTCCGCAAAAAGGGGGGAAACAAGTTTGACTTCTCCTCAGCGGAGTGGGCCAGTGACCCGTCAGGTTTCAGCAGTGGTGGTAGTGAGGTGCGACAAAAGTTTGATTCGACCGACTTAGCCAGGGACCAAAACGCTTTGCTACCCGCTGGGTATGAAGCAAGTTTGCGCCCGATTCTGCTAATGTGGTCAAACCGTGCTCTTCGCATCACCTTTTTGCAGGACTTGGCAGCTGAGTTGAAGGCTCTATTCTTCTGACTCACGTCATTTTCATCGCGCGTTCGAGCATCGACCCGTGCTTGGTAGGCCTTGTGTTTAACCGCGTTGGCGTGGTTACACTCGGCTCCAAACCATGGCCGGTCGACGCTAGACATTGCTACGTCTGAGAATGGAATATAGTACTCATCCCCCGACGCAACACATCTGTCACAGCATCAGCGCACGACGATGGATCGTCCGAAGAGAAGCAAGTGGGCTGCCAAGGATAGCATGCGAAGAAAGAGTGCGAAGAGTGGAATGGGGTGCGAACCCCATCCCAATCTGCTGACTTGTACCGCCATACCCGCCGGGGGCCTTTTGGGCTGGGATCGGGCGGGGAGTAAACGACACAGACTTCACCAGACAGTGGTCGGAACTACCCAAAGGTGAAGATATCGACACTGAGTATCGGTCTGGATCTGTTGTCAGCAGAAGGTCCAAGCAATTGGCTGTGTGCGAATCAACATCTAGCACCCTCGTTGCCCCCTGGACCAGCTGGGTGGGATTTAGCGCTTGCGCAAGCTTGCGCGTCTCTCGTCCAGCATGATCAGTGCACTGGTATGGGAAGAGCCACTCCTGGTGGTGGGCATTAAAGTCCCCCAGTAGCACTAGTTGGGCGGAAGGGTACCGCTGCTGTGCCGTATCAGCCGCCTCTGGTACGGCACAGCAGCGGTACATACCTTTCGCAAATGGTACGAAAAGTAGAGTATTTTCCTCGGTAATAAAGCTGTCTTATTCTTGCTCTGCTACGCTCGGGAGTAAACATCGAGTCCTTCGTTATGCTCGCGATTTAAATCGTCACCCGCGACAGAAGACACTGCTTTATCCCCTTGGTTAATAATCTACTAATCTAAAAGTTTTAGTAAAAATATTCGTGGAACAGTCGCTTTTCAGAATCGTATCTAGTAGGCACGGTACTTCAAAACAAGTTTTATCAAATCTATGTTATTTTATATGATATATGATATTTGGCCAATTTTGAGTTTTAACACTTCCGTTATCATAAAAAAAATCTATATCGATCTGTATAAGTAGTGTTTTTTCTGCTTCCGGAATTCCGGAAAAATTAAAAACGCCTCATATTGTTTACAAACCTATATTTGACAAGATTACGTAATTTATATATTTATCTAATTTTAACCGACTTACCAAAAACGAGGAGGTTCTATGTTCGAGTTAATATTTTTTTGTGTATGTTCACCTCACCGATATCTCCGTCATTCGTGGACCGATTTTGAAAATTATTTTTATGTTGGAAAAAGTGTGTTCCGAAATTGGTCCCGTTTTAATTTGATGAAGATCTGATGAAGAACTTCGAAAATATACAAAAGAACTCTTCAATAAGTAACGGCAAATCTATCGGGATTGCTGCAATCGCATGTCTGTTTATTGTTTATACCATTTCATAACATAATATCACGCCAGTTCGCTCTAAGCGGATACGCAGATGTTTACAGTTCACCTTGGTACACTCTCATCTCATGTCACCGGTTATGTTCAGTTTCATGATATTCGGGTAATCTATTCTTGCATTTTAGGCACTTTACTTAACTACTTGCCTATTAGGTAGGTACAACTAAAAAGTGAAATATAAAAAAACTATTTTACAAAAAATACTATCGACTTCCAAATAAGAAAACTACAAAGTGAAAATAACTTTATTTTTGGAAGTCGGTGTCTTTGGTAGGTACCATTTTTTTTTTGCGTTATGGACAACGGCTTCCAAAATATAAAGTTATTTTTTTATTTGACACCGGAAACCCTCACATAGTTGACAAACAGCATCGATTTTTACTATTTGGCGGTTTTTTGTTTTGCCGTCTCAAAACATGATTTGGTCAGTAAGTGACACTCTAGCTATGTCCTATAGCTAGAGTGTCACTAGTGCTACAGTGTGGTATTTAAGATTTTAGTTCCTACCTAGGTACTAAAATCTTAAACATGCTCATAATATTACAACACTAGACTTGAACTGGTAGAATTTTAAATTATTCCCGTACTAGCTTCTGCCAGCGGTTTCGCCCGCGTGAAAAGTGTTTTATCATCCCAACGGAATATACTGCCGGGATAAAAATTATCCAATGAGCTATCCCAGACTATAATATATCTCGGTGCAAAATTTCATCCCGATCCTTTCACCCGATCTGACGAAAAGATGGTGTAATATGAAAACACATCTGTCTTACCCTTCAGGTATTACAAGCACGATGTTATCCATGTATAGCTCAGCTAAAAATATACTAACAACATCGTGAATCATTCTCTTGATCTGAGACAGATGTCAAATGTCAAGGGTAGTTCTTTTGATTCAATTTAGGTGATTTATGTTTTCACGTTACCGAAATTGTTTACATTTGATATAAAATAAATAGCTTGTCTATTTATATGATATCGACGGTAGCAAAGAACAAACGGCTATCTGCAAAATCACCTGTTTTCAGGAGAGCGTTACATATTTGCGAGCTGGGTGACCAAAACCAGATCGCTTCTTAAGCAGTTGGGTTTATAGATCTTTGTATTCACTTTTTTTATTTATAACCTTTTAGTTATTTTTTTTCGAATTCGTTACATTTATTCATATGTGTTATACATTTTTTGAAATCACCTCTTAAAACCCTTTATTTTGATATCCAATGGGTTTGGAAGAAAAAAGAATTTAGGTTAACAATATGGCGCCCAATATCCGCTATTTTTGCGTGACACTCGCAAGGTTACGAAGAATTGATTGACGAAAGAAACATCAAAATCAGTCAACGCGTTTGAAACGCCACACAGGAACAAACATATATACACATACATAGACTGATAAACACAGTACGGCAGTCAGGTAAAAAGAGAAAATCGAAAAAAATGCAGATATCTTTTTTTTCTTTGCCGCTCAATATATGGAATATTGAGAGACTGAAAATAGACTTTCCATGTTTTCTATTGAAATAAATCAGGTTATTGTTTGTTATACTAAACAAGCCCGGGCTAGTAGTAAGTTAGTCAATAATTTATAGCCTGTGGTATTTGTTTGAACTTTTCCAGGTAAAATTTTAGTTCTAAATTCAAACTATTGAATAAAACCTTATTACGTACAAGTATAACAGAACCACAACAAATAAAATACCTTATCCTGTAGCAAAAAAGTCTTTAATAAATAGTAGATAAAAATATGCTTTAGTTTAGAACAATGAGATTTAATTATTTTATTGTAAGAGCAAAGCAAGCAGACAAGAATAGCTAGTTATAATATTATACCTGGTTACCTACATTGCTTTGCTGTTAATGTCTAACCCTATGTACAAGCCTTTATGATACCCATGGGTGCAAAAGGGGTACAGTAATCCCAAATAATATCCATAATAAATAATAAATCCCAGTAATAACAAACCGATTACCAACTTTAATGGGTTTAAATTGCAATTTATAAAGCGTTTATTAATGCCAAGGTTTATTAATAACACAGTAATTGTTTGCTAAATGACCGGTCATGGTGGTATCCAGTTACTGGTTGTGGAGGTCAGATAGCCTGATACCCTACGTAATATACTGGTATTCATCCTTAAGAACTGGAAGCTGATCCCAGCATAGTAAGAAATCTAGGCAAATTTAAAAGTATCTTGTGGCACCGACTTACCGCGTCTGACAAACCACTGTTAAGACCACGATGGTTTGTTTTGTGTGTTATTGTTTTCGTTCAACAAATGTTTGTTAAAATCTTCTCAGTTATTAAACGATAATAAAAAAAATAACGACCAAGTTTTAACATCTAATTTAAGCATAGTTGAACTCATCATTGCGCGCGGCGCCATCTTGTGTGCGTGCGCCTGTAATTTACAGCTTTTATCTGTGTGGCAGTGACGCGGCACGGCGGCAGTCATCCGAGCAAACAAGGTTACTCACACATTGCGCCACGCGAAAAGATGTGTTAAATTATCTATACTCCTCTTAAAAACACCCAAAAGGCTATCAATTAAGAAAATAATAGATAAAATCAAAACTGATCTTTGTCCGTGCACATTTCTATTTGGCTGACCTACAATTCCAATCTTATTAGAGCGTCGCCGCTCTAATAAGATTGGAATTGTATTGTGCGCCAACGCACTTTGCAGCTAGTATTGCGATACTTTCCTATGCACCGCTACAAGAGGGTTCAACCCACCATTGTTCGTTCATTGAGCACTAACTTATTGAAGAATCGTCTATTGAACATTCTAAGGTTTCTTTTGTTGAAAACCTTACAGTTACTATAGCTGAAGGAGGTTTTATTAGTTGTTCAGTATTATTTTGTTGAGTTTGATTGAGTTGAGTTGCAGTTTGGGGTGTGATGCTGTTTTTGGTGATGGATAAAGTCAAAGTGAAGTCAAAGTCAAATATATTTATTCAATTAGGACAAAAACGGCACTTTTGAACGTCGTACATAAATTATAATTAAAATTTACAAGTAATAAATATAATAAATAGGTAATCACAATTACAAAAAACGTTATCTGTGCAAGTCGCAGAAGAAGCTGTCACTCTAGTTGGCTTCATAAAAACATTTGCTTGATTTAATGATTTAAAAAGACCCAATAACCTGATACTGTTAGAGTTAAAATCGCCACATAATAATATGACGATTGATTTACTACTAGTACTTACTTTTTTTAACAGATAAATTCTGGTAACCTGGAGGTCTGTAGATACATACTACAACATGCTTATCAAGCTCAACACAAGACAATTCAATGGTGAGTTCAACCGACAGTCTAACAATGTCTTTTCTTTCTTTAGATTTAATAGAATTTTCAATAAGTATTAATGATCCGCCATGTGTCATACGTTTTCTGCTGTAATGGCTAACTACACAATAATTTTCATAATTAATGGATTGACTTGGTGATCTAACCAATGTTCTGTTAGACAAATAATATCAATAATATTAACATTATAAGCGGGATATTTACCATGTTTACTGTTTGTAGCGAGTTTCCGATATTTCGGTGCTGTTGCAAGCACCATGATCACGGATACTGCTAAATATCCCGCTTATAATGTTAATATTAGTGTTAGTGACCATGACAGTTTAAAAACTTATAAATAATATCAAATTTGGTTTATTCTACAAATAGTTCAATTTCTAATAATTTGGTAAGTAAAGTAAATGATTTTATGATGAAGTTGATTCGAAACTTATGAATATAAATGTGGAATAAGGGAGAGAGAAAAGATGGATGATTTTGTGAGGAATGATTCTGGTATTCAGCTGCATCTATTTATACCTAATGAAAGTAACCCTGAGAGGTGTGAGAAATGATAAGATAATCGGTCCTACTTCTACAGTGTTGTTACAACCACTTCTCAAGGTCAGAGATTCTACACTCGAAGTTGTGGACGAGTCTACCTGGGACAAACGATCCTGTTGGGTAGGGCCAACTTCGAGAAAAAGGTAAACCATTGCATCCGACTCGGCTGGGCAGCGTTCGGACAGTTGCGTGGTATCTTCTCGTCCAACTTACAACAGTGTCTCAAGACGAAAGTCTATGACCAATGTGTGTTGCCAGTGATGACCTATGGCTCTGAGACGTGGTCGCTTACAATGGGTCTCATTAGAAAGCTTATAGTCACCCAAAGGGCAATGGAGAGGGCTATGCTCGCTGTTTCCTTGCGTGATCGAATCAGAAATGTAGAGTACGCAAGAGAGCCAGGGTTACTGACATAGCCCGAAGAATTGCCAAACTTAAGTGGCAGTGGGCAGGGCACATTGCTCGCAGAACGGATGGCCGATGGGGCAGAAAAGTTCTGGAGTGGCGACCGCGAAAGGAAGATGTTGCGATGGAAGGCCGCCCACTAGGTGGACCGATGACCTGGTGAAGGTTGCGGGGATCCGCTGGATGCGAGACGCACGGGACCGGTCAATGTGGCGACGCTTGGGGGAGGTTTATGTCCAGCAGTGGACATCTTTCGGCTGATATGATGATGATGATAAATCGTTGCTAGCGTGATGGTTGATAGAACGGAATGGGTGAAGAAAACGTGTTGCGTAAACCCCAAATAAGAACGCTCATCTTATTTGTTGATCCCTCATACCTACATAGTCACTGGCTGAAATTTAGTATCTTCCTGCTTGATACTATCCTACTACTAATATAAACGTGAAAGTTTGTGAGGGTGTATGGATGGATATTTGTTACTCTGCCACGCAAAAACTACTGAAGGATTTTGATGAAACTTTACAGAAATATAGCATCAGAAAAACACATCATATTGGCTGGTTTCTGATTTGAGTAAAGCAGCAATAATCAGTTGAGTATTGTCAAATCATGGCCGGTTTCTGAAGTAACTAAGTATGTGCTTATCTCGATTTAAGCATCTGTCACCCTTGATCATCTGCCACTTTAAGTTTTCTGCGATGCTGAGCAAGGTTTGAGTATACGTCGTCAAGTCATGCCAAAGTATACCTTATGTCATACAAAAAACCTTCATTGACGTTCAATTGGGTTTCACAACTGAGAAAAACTCATTTGATCATTCTCAAATTCTCAAACCGTTGTCAACGTTACATAATCAGTGTGGCCAGATTGGGCGACTTTTCGCCATTTAGGCTTAGACTCAAAAGGGTGGCCGAGGCGACCAATTTTTACGATCGCAGACTGATCGCCAATTAGGCTAACTTAAAAAAACTGACCAAGTGCGAGTCGGACTCACGCACGAAGGGTTCCGTACCATTACTTAAAAATGGCAAAAAAATCACGTTTCTTGTATGGGAGCCTCACTTAAATATTTATTTTATTCTGTTTTTAGTACTTGTTGTTATAGCAGCAACAGAAATACATCATCTGTGAAAATTTCAACTGTCTAGCTTTAACGGTTCATGAGATACAGCCTGGTGACAGACGGACAGACAGACGGATCGTGGAGTCTTAGTAATAGGGTCCCGTTTTCCCTTTGGGTACGGAACCCTAAAAACATGGGACTATTTTAGGCGATTTCGGAATAAGAATGTCTAATTTTCAGGAATGATGAAAATAACTGGCAATCAAAATGCTTTTAACAGTTCATCTCTTTTTTCATTATACTTCAGTCGTGACAACATAGGGAAAATAAAGAAATGCTGAAAAATGTTTTATGCGGAACCAATAATGATTATTGTGTCAAACGCATTAAAGTTGATATTAGATTCTAGGGTGTTCAAGGCAACAATGTAAGTTTACTTTTCGTGGTTTTAATGAATAGTGGTCGTCTTGAGTTTAAAAAAAATGGAAAAACTAAATTTTCGGCGACTTGGGGCTCGTCAAATCTGGCTACACTGGTTACATTTGGCAGTTGATAGTTGACAAGTCCTTGCTTAAACGTTAATCAAGCGGAATAAATACAAAATAATATATAAAAACTTATAAAACGAGTGATGAAGATACATCCTTGTCTTCCTTAGAGATGCCTCAACGAAGACCGATGCGTGGCAGAAGAGTGTTCGACCTGAATTATCGAAAACATTAGATTGGATGCAAATATTTCACGCCTCAGTTGTTCGAAGAACGGGTGGTCGATGGGGCTGAAAAGCCTCCCTCTACAGACCGATAACCAGGTTGAGGTCGCGGGCATCCAATGTATAAAAGACGCACGGCACCGGTTGATGTGGTAACGTTGAATGCTGAGTGCCGGGAAGGCCTGTATCCAGCAGTCTTTCGGCAGAAATGATTATTATGATGAGTGAGATCCTCCAAAAATATTTGAAAGTGCCAGTTTTTGTGTTTGTGGTTGCCAGTGGCTTTTCCTGCGCGAAAACCGAGAGTTATCCTACAGGAACTATGTGAAAAGTGAAGATGGACCGGTCATATGATTCGCGATAACCAAAGGAAATGGAGAAAAGCACCAAGATGTAGGCATAAAGTGTAAGCGATGGCGCGCTGTGGTATTGGCGAGTAGTTCATGAGAGACCCCAGTGGAAAAACTGTTAGTGGAGGCCTAAGCCAAGAGGCTCACTGAGATTAGGAACTTTTTATAAACTATAAAGATGTATTGTATAGACTACAGTTTTATATCTCTGATTTCAGAATAAAAGGCTTTGTTATTCCGTTTATTTATTATTATATCTATTTTTTATTATTAAATCATTTTATTATTAGTCATTGTGTATTTGTATTCCAAATGATATATTATCAAATACGTTCAACCATTGTGTTGTCATTAACCAATATCTAAACATACAGACTTTCATACCTATAAAGAATATTGGTAGGATCCTTACGATAAGAAAAGGTTACAACGATGTAAATGTGTACAGAATTTGGCTTTTGTATGATACGATTTTGGTATCAGTACCTACAATAAAGATGATAAAAATAGCATGATAAGTCTCATTTATTTATTATTTTACAAAATAGGTAGGCAGATAATATATTGTTCGTTAACATATATTAAAACACAGTCCTCCTTCATCGGCACATATCCAATGGCACCGACCCTGGCTAATATTGTTTTCCTTCGGAGGCTCTTCGATGGCTAGCAAAGGCTTTGGTCTTGAATTGAAAACCCAGGTCACTCATTACAAATTTTATCACAAATATCCATATTTGTTGGTAAATCACAATTGAAATCAGATTCCAATGCAGATGCACGAATTCTGTGTGTGTGTCGGTTCTCTTCCCTCTTGAGAGATCTTATGAAATTCTGAGTAAAATATTCTGTAGTTCTATGAGGTATCACAAGAACCAGCAACTGCTCGCTCTGAACACATTCAATTTTAGTAATTATAAGCTTAAATTATTGATTTTGGCAATAACAAATTATATTAGATATTATTTTCTTTCGATAAGACATCTTTGACAAAATAAATACGGTTGCTATGACAATCTTGAAGTAATTGACGTGCCTCTTGAAGTGCCTACGATCCATTTCATAGTTTCATAATAAGGTTGTATACATGACTGATTTGACAATACTCAACTGATTATTGCTGCTTTACTCAAATCAGAAACCAGCCCTCAGTGTCAAATAATTTAGGAACCGTTTGAGTTTTTTACGTTTCACAATTGAGTATCTACCTAGCTCAGTTAAGTAAGTACCTACATAAGTATGGACCTGTCAAAGATCCGTTCACTTTCTCTTTCACCCTTACGTTCCATTTTACAATAGAAATCCGAGACATCACAAGATTGCATAAAATTTACTAATATAAATATTATAAAGCTATAAACAGTACGTTAGTATTATATTACTTCATTCAAGATTAAAATAAACAAGTTATTAAATGTGTTATAATCTTTAATTACTTGATTTTTCATAATTAAGCAATTTAATAGATACCTATTTGAAATGTATACAACCTTATTATGAAACTATGAAATGGATCGTAGGCACTAGTCAATTACTTCAAGATTGTCATAGCAACCGTATTTATTTTGTCAAAGATGTCTTATCGAAAGAAAATAATATCTAATATAGTTTGTTATTGCCAAAATCAAGAATTTAAGCTTATAATTACTAAAAGTGAATGTGTTCCGAGCGAGCAGTTGCTGGTTCTTGTGATACCTCATAGAACTACAAAATATTTTACTCAGAATTTCATAAGATCTCTCAAGTGGGAAGAGAACCGACACACACACAGAATTCGTGCATCTGCATTGGAATCTGATTGCAATTGTGATTTACCAACAAATATGGACTTTTGTGATAAAATTTGTAATGAGTGACCTGGGTTTTCAATTCAAGACCAAAGGCTTTTCTAGCCATTGAAGAGCCTCCGAAGGAAAACAATATTAGCCAGGGTCGGTGCCATTAGATATGTGCCGATGAAGGAGGACTGTGTTTTAATATATGTTAACGAACAATTCATTATTTGCCTACTTATTTTGTAAAATAATAAATAAATGAGACTTATCATGCTGTTTTTATCATCTTTATTGTAGGTACTGATACCAAAATCGTATCATACAAAAGCCAAATTCTGTACACATTTTCATCGCTGTAACCTTTTCTTATCGTAAGGATCCTACTAATATTCTATATAGGTATGAAAGTCTTGTATGTTTAGATATTGGTTAATCACACCTCAATGGTTGAACGTTTTTGATATTATATCATTTGGAATACAATTACTAATAATAAAATGATTTAATAATAAAAAATTGATATAATAATAAATAAACGGAATAACAAAGCCTTTTATTCTGAAATCAGAGATATAAAACTGTAGTCTATACAATACATCTTTATAGTTTATAAAAAGTTCATAATCTAAGAGCCTCTTGGCTTAGGCCTCCACTAACAGTTTCCACTGGGGTCTCTCATGAACTACTCGCCAATACCACAGCGCGCCATCGCTTACACTTTGTGCCTTCATCTTGGTGCTTTTCTCCATTTCCTTTGGTTATCGCGAATCATTTGACCGGTCCATCTTCACTTTTCACATAGTTCCTGTAGGATAACTCTCGGTTTTCGCGCAGGTAAAGCCACTGGCAACCACAAACACAAAAACTGGCACTTTCAAATATTTTTGTTGAGGATCTCACTCATCATAATAATCATTTCTGCCGAAAGACTGCTGGATACAAGCCTTCCCGGCACTCAGCATTCAGCGTCACCACATCAACCGGTGCTGTGCGTCTTTCATACATTGGATGCCCACGACCTCAACCTGGTTATCGGTCTGTAGAGGGAGGCTTTTCAGCCCCATCGACCACCCGTTCTTCGAGCAACTGAGATCTATCAGGCGTGAAATATTTGCATCCAATCTAATGTTTTCGATAATTCAGGTCGAACACTCTTCTGCCACGCATCGGTCTTCGTTGAGGCATCTCTAAGGAAGACAAGGATGTATCTTCATCACTCGTTTTATAAGTTTTTATATATTATTTTGTATTTATTTCTCTTGATTAAAGTTTAAGCAAGGAGTTGTCAACTATCAACTGCCAAATGTAACCAGTGTAGCCAGATTTGACGAGTCCCAAGTCGCCGAAAATTTTGTTTTCCATTTATAAAAAACTCAAGACGACCACTATTCATTAAAACCAAGAAACATTTTACGAAACGTAAATTTCCATTGTTGCCTTAAACACCCTAGAATCTAATATCAACTTTAATGCGTTTGACACAATAATCATTATTGGTTCCGCATAAAACATTTTTAAGCATTTCTTTATTTTCCCTGTGTTGTCACGACTGAAGTATAATGAAAAAAGAGATGAACTGTAAAAAGCATTTTGATTTCCAGTTATTTTCATCATTCCTGAGGATTAGACATTCTTATTCCGAAATCGCCTAAAATAGTCCCATGTTTTTAGGGTTCCGTACCCAAAGGGAAAACGGGACCCTATTACTAAGAATCCACGATCCGTCTGTCTGTCCGTCTGTCACCAAGCTGTATCTCATGAACCGTTATAGCTAAACAGTTGAAATTTTCACAGATGATGTATTTCTGTTGCCGCTATAACAACAAATACTAAAAACAGAATAAAATAAATATTTAAGTGAGGCTCCCTTACAACAAACGTGATTTTTTTGCCGTTTTTTAAGTAATGGTACGGAACCCTTCGTGCTTGAGTCCAACTCGCACTTGGTCAGTTTTTTTAGGGTAGCCTAATTGGCGATCAGTCGCCGATCGTAAAAATTGGTCGCCTCGGGCACCCTTCAAAGTCTAAGCCTAAATGGCGAAAAGTCGCCCAATCTGGCCACACTGATTATGTAACGTTGACAACGGTTTGAGAATTTGTGAATGATCAAATGGGTTTTTCTCAGTTGTGAAACCCAATTGAACGTCAATGAAGGTTTTTTGTATGACATAAGGTATACTTTGGCATGTCTTGACGACGTATACTCAAACCTTGCTCAGCATCGCAGAAAACTTAAAGTGGCAGATGATCAAGGGTGACAGATGCTTAAATCGAGATAAGCACATACTTAGTTACTTCAGAAACCGGCCATTTCTTGGAGTTATTAGAAGTAACATAGGATACAATTAAAGTAAAAAAAAAATTTTTCGTCAGATATCACTTTTTCCGCGATAACCGACATTCGCGCGGACGAAGTGGCGGGCAAAAGCTAGTAATATTAAAAAGGTGAAAGTTTGTGAGTGTGAATGTTTGTTACTTCTTCACCATCAAACGGCTAAACAGATACCAATGAAATTTGGCACAGAGATGGATTATAATCAGGAATAGCACATAGGATACTTTTTATCCCAGGAATATCTTAAGATACTAGCTTTTGCCAGCGGCTTCGCCCGGGCACGTCGAAAATTATCCCAAGAGAACATATTCCCGGGATAAAAAGTATCCTATATGTTAATCCAGGATACTGGCTACCTTCATACTAATTTCATCAAAATTAGTGCAGCCGTTTGAGCGTGAAGAAGTAACAAACACACAAACACACACACTCACAAACTTTCGCCTTTATAATATTAGTGTGATATTGTGATTGGGAGAAGTACAAACACCACGCGGGCGGAGCCACAGGTGGCAGCTAGTATAGTTATATACTTAAAGCTGTGTCTCATCAAGTCATCACATACATCGTGAGTCAGGCGTAACACTGAACTGAAATTGAACGCCTGGCGTCTGTAGGTATACCATAAAAGCGATAAGCAGAGTTCTTTCGTTCTTTTCTATCTTGATTTACCTAGATACGTTAAAAGTACCTTGTACCTAGGTGTGCATTTCCAATTAATAGGTGCTCACCTTCCTGAGCTTCCTGCCGAGTTGTAGCTGTAACTTTAATTAGGATACCTATCGTAGATTCTTATCACCATGGAAGCTTGAAGAAGGCAAACTAACGTTATCAAGTTAGCATTGGGTTCCGCAATTAAAGCCTTAATTGAAGCACTTCATTCCTGTAGTTGCAAGTCATCGGGATGCACTATTGGCAGTTCTTTTTCCAGAGATCCGTCGAACGTATCGGGTTGAATAAAAAATTGTTTCCCTCTTTTAAAGTTGGTACCTCACATTACCATGAAAATCATTTATAGCCAGAGTACATTTCAATTCCAATAAGTCCAAACATGACCAGGATACTTTTTTTATTACGGAGTTCCAGTGCCTATCTTCCAGCTTCATCATCAGATCAGTTCGACGGTATCATTTTCATCAGTACCATTTATTTATAATGCTGCTGCGACTGTGAAGTCGCAAAACTATTCGAGATATCTTATACCCGTGACATTACTTATCATTAAGGAGTTCCAGAGGCCATCTATGGTCTTCTTCATCAGTTCCACTTCACCAAATGATACTTTCTGAGTGCAAATGATAGAATTGTTGATGAAAATACCAAAATCGCTATATCATTTGAGCCTATAATATTTGCGGAGTGCCCTCGATTTCCTTGGGATCCCATCATCAGTTTCTGACTTCACGGTGACAGTGGGAGGTCAGGAGTATAAGACTATGATGAAGCAAATACTTATAAATAAATTGTACCAACTGATGAAAATGGTAGGTACCATCGAACTGATCCGATGATGAAGCCGACATGTAGTTAGGCACTGACACTTCGTAATAAAACAATTTATCATAGTTGCTTTTTTTTTTGTCTTTATTTATTTAGAGGTTTTTTACCTTACAAAGATACGTCAGCCTCATCATATCCTTATGTAACTAATTTAACACGTAATTATAATATTATAATACAAATATATTATTGCGTAAGCGAGGGAGATAGTGATGCAGCAACCATTGCATAAATCAGTTTCGCTTCTCCCGAATTAGGTATAGATAATATTCTAAAGAAAGCCATACATAGAGCCAACATACATATTAAGTTTTAACTCCCGTATCACTATCTCCCTCTCTCTCCTGTTCTTTTCACATTCTAGCAGCAAATGTTCGACAACTTCGACTTTATTACAAACTTGGCAATTAGGGAAATCGTCTTTTTTCATTAGATATCCAAATTTCCTGGATGGAAAATGACCAGAACGCAACCTATGTGCCATAACAACATACGACCTCATTGTATAACTTTCAGTGAACCAAGAGATTCGAGGAGGCTCACTTTGCATAGTCTTATACCATATGCTTTTTTCATTTTAGACTTCCTGTCGAAATACTCTTTAAAACGATTGTAGCATATGTTCTAATAATAGCTGAGTATTTCTATGTAGAACGGGGCGATGTCAATTTCCAATCCTACCGAAATAGTCTAAATAGTCTATGCGCACATAGAATTTCGTTCGCATTTTTAAGGCACTAAACATTATGTTTTAGTGTATATCAGTATGTATTAGGTTACTATGGGGTTTAACAAGTAAATTAGAATCATTACATACATACTGAGTGCGGTAGTTACGGAAAGAAAATAAATTCAAACTCCGTAAAAACGACCGGTCGCCATGACGGTTTAGTACGCAATGAGAATGAATGTTTTTTTTTTTTTTTATACCTGGCGTCTCACAGTTCGACCAAAGTGGCCATCTTCTGCTTAACCGGGCTACCCTGTGGAGACTAATCTCTTAGCCTCCGGCCAGTCTTCAAAATACTAAACCTAAAGCGACAGCACTAAGGGCTACCCCTGTTGGGATCGGACCTCGGCTCAGGGCGTCGCTGGGGGGATGGCTAAGGCCAGATCTAATAAAGTGATTCTACCATCCGTTCGGAAAAACCAACGTGGAGAAGAATGGACAAGAAACTCCAATGAATATCTAACTGGCATTTAACTATGGCTCAGCAACGCGGGCTGGCTTATATGAATCGAAAGGGATTACGCGACGAGCCTCTGCGGTGAGGACGGAACGAATTTGTATTTAAGTTTTGTATGAACAGAGGGTTCGTACTATTTACGAACCCATTGATCGTCCTTGTAGATAAGGCTATCGAGCTCCCTAGTAATGGACTCATACCTCGAAAAGAGGCGGGCGCATGCAGCGGGAGGGAGAGAGCCTGCATTCCGGATTTCTACATCCAGAGCACGGGCTTGAGGGGACATAAACATAGAATACGCGCTGATTATATTTTCAGCGACGCATAGATATGGCTTTGGCCCGGAGGGGGCGACAGGGGGCTGGCACTTAGCGGCAGGGGTGGTGGAAGCCACCTTCTGGCTTTGTGCGGTCATAGGGGCGGCGGGGAGCATTGAGTCGGGGATTAGAATTGGCGCTGCGATGGGAGTGGCCATCAGCGCTGGAATGGGCTGGGAGCAAGTCTGAGGGGCCACACTTTGGTGGTTCAGCTTACCCCAGGGTGAAGGCCTCTGAGGGGCTAGTCTGGGGGGGGTTGAGAGGTAGGGGCTACGCGCGCTTGGCGCGCGTCGTTACGCTTGGCCATTTTAGGCGCAAGCTTTGGGGCTTTTGGGCAACCACGGTAATTAGCCGGGTGTCCGACTTGGCCACAAAGCACGCAGCTGGGAGGCACCGTGCATTGTGAGCGGTCTTTTGGACGGGGGCAGTCCTTAGTGCCATGCTCTCCCATGCACTTAACGCGCCTGGGAGACGCAAAGCAATTGTTCTGAGAGTGACCGTAGAGTTGGCAGTTGGGACACTGACCAACGAGATAGGGGCGGTACGGCTTTTCTATGGAAATGCCAGACAAGTTACAAACGGTCTGGACATAAGAAATGGGATTGTGACCCTCGAAGGGGAAGCACATGACCAAAACAATGTCGTAGAGTTCTCCGCCTCTTGCTTTATGCAAGCGGTGGACTTCTGAAACAGGGACTTTCTTCAGGGGATTTCCTTCGGAACGCGCTTGATCACGACTCTGGTGAACTTTTCCTCCGGAAGGGAGTAAGTATGGAAATAAACTTTCCGGTCTTTGAGGAGGCGAGTTAAATCTCGGTAATCACGGGACGTGGGGACCTGAATTTCTAATGCCCTGTTGGCATGCAGTGGCCTTGGTGAAATTATTTTTTTGTGCTACACAGACGCTAGAAATGTCGCTCCATTTCCCTTTATCTTGAAGATAAATGGGTTGAGGAGGAGGGGGCTTCCTAGTGGTATTTACTATTACCATAGGGCTGGGCGACCGGCTTATCCGCTGAGAAGCGCTAGCGGGGGCGGGGGTGGGGGAGGGTTCCCTGTCGGGCAAGGCCGGCGGCAGAACTGTCTGGAAAGAGGTTAAAGCTACCGCCTTTTTGGCCTTGGTAGCATTAGAGGGACTCTTCCTCTTTTTCCTCTTACCTCCAGAATTTTTATAGGAGTCGCGATCCGAGGAGTCGGAAGAGAAGGACATGGTGGCATAGTCCTCTGACAAGTCGGGGATATTAGAGTCTACTGGGGGATTGCCAGTGATCTGATCGATGTGGTCAGCTACTGCTGACCATCCATCGTCAGTGTTGAGGGCTGTGTCCATTTCGATGGAAAAGTCATGCTCATCATCGACCCATGATTTGGGGTTGGACTTAGTTTCGGAATGCATAGCGGCTACGCGCTCTTTGTACTTCTTATATTGAAGTCGAGCGGACATCCTACGAGGAGGAGGCTTATTAGCCGAAGTCTGGGGCTTAAGAGGGCTACGGTCTCTCTCAGAGGGATTTGAATCGGACTTTTTGGTCTGAACCTCACCCTGGGAAAGGGTGGGTGATCTAGGTCCGGAAGTGGGCCTGATGGGTGGGGAGGGTGACCTTGGCGAGTCCTTTTCCACGCATGACACGGGGGCCATGCTAGGTTCAGGGGCCTCGGTCTCGGTCGGGACCGTATTGGGCAGGATGGCATCCATTAGAATTGCAAAAGGAGTACCGAATCTCATACGGGATTGGCCGTCTTGGGCAAGACTTTCTTTTATAGTATTAATAGCCGCCTGTACATGGGCTGAAGGTGGGGCATGACTTACGACAGAAGCGGTTGGGGGGCGGGGGCACCGTAATGGTCCCATTTGGGGGGAGAGGCAAGAATGATCTTGAACCTGGACTTATTTTCTTGAAGCGGACTGGGATCGTCCGACATCAAGTCCTTGACGAGCTCTATCAACAACTCTACAGGATGCATTGTTGTCGAATAGAGCCAGTACAAAGAGAAAGAAACTAATCTATTAGGGGCTGATAACCCCGAGTCCCCGAGTGGGTGGGCCCGGGGATGTGTGAAATCCTACCCTCCCAGCCGGGTTAGACTGGGAGGTGTGTTCCTGGTGAGCCCTAAGCTTGTTATCCTCCCACCAATCTTATTGGGTGGCAGGGGTCCTAAGGTACCGGTGAACCCACCGAAGGTGGGCCACCCTCCTCCTGTGTACCGAAAGTCTGGCACGTCGGGGTTGAGACACCCGACCGTGCCAGGTGAATCGCTGTGGGGCAGAGACAGGGGTTGACTAGGCTATCTACCAAGGCCAACTACCTTGCTCCCGACTCCGTCTGACTGCCGTGTCCAGACGGGACTTAGCGAGTGGGCGGGTCACCACTCCACTTGGCTTCGTTAACACCGTTAGGTATCCACCAAGGACCACTAAGTCGTGGTTTTAACCCGGAAGGGGCCAAAAAAGATGTCCCTACTAGTAACCGAAGTTACTAGTAGTGACACCTGTAGGCGGCGCGCGGAGACGCGGCGACCGCAGTGACGTCACGCAGTGGCGCGACGAGTCGGAGTGTGGGGCGCGGCGGGGCGCGCGGTGGGGTGAGCGGCAGGCGGCGAGACGACCGCTCGGCGGCGATGGCAGGCGAAGAGTGATGATGAGCAGCCAGGTGGTGTCGCTTGTTTATATAGTTTTGCGCGTAAGCAGCCAAATTTGGTAATTTAGAATAGTGTTTTAAGGGCCCTTTAATAGCTTAAAGTACGCATATAGCGGTTATCTATTAGTATTATAGTTGAAATACTTTAGATATAATGTGTAAGTAGTGATTTAAGCAAATAAAAATGTTTTTCAACACACTTGCTCATAAAGTGGCTCTAATTTCACCGCAATTAGGCACATAATGACACCTGTTATCAAACTGTGACTTTTTCATTACTATTATTCACAAGTGAGATAAAGAGTTTTTTTATTTTTATTTATTGGTTGAGTTGCTTTGTTCTTAAAAAAGTTTCGATACAAAAAAGATCGTGCTCAATAGTACAAATGCAACACATTTCATGAAACTTCGTATTTAAATAGATAATTTCAACTTGTACGTGTTTAATAAATAAAACTTTCACTTAAATATAACTTTTGTTTTTGTCTGTAATAAAGAAAAATTTAAATTCCCCATTTTTTACGTGGCTAAAACGCCATTCGCGAAAAGCCAAAAAAAAGATAACTCATTATTTTTAGTCTATGACCGATCGCCATTGTTAGATGCGCGCGCATAGGAAAACTGATTAATTTTGGCCGACATTGCGAAAAAAAATTCACGACTCGTTTTCACTCTTGGAAATGATTTTTTTGTATTATTTTCTTCACAAATGTGTTGAAAAACGTCGTATGATACACGTGTGTATTGATGATTACCGTCCTCGGCTCTCTTAAGACCCTCACCTCACGGCTCGGGTCTCAATGGCACCTCAGCGGTAATCACCAACATTACACACTTGTACCATAATGTACTATTAATCACTGTTTTCGTGTTTGAATTTAGAACACACCAATATTATATTCAAACTCCATCTCAATGCTATACAACCTCCTTGCGCGTAAAATATTCGATACAAACTTAGATAGATATAGAGTTAGAGATAGAGTTACAGATAGAGTTACAGATAGAGTTAGAGATAGAGTTAGAGGAGTTAGAGATAGAGATAGAGTTAGAGATAGAGTTAGAGATAGAGTTAGAGATAGAGTTAGAGATAGAGTTACAGATAGAGTTACAAATAGAGTAACAGATAGAGATAGATATAGAGATGGAGTTAGAGTTAGAGATAGAGATAGAGTTAGAGGTAAAGTTAGAGTTAGAGATAGAGTTAGAGTTACAGATAGAGTTAGATATAGAGTTAGAGATAGAGTTAGAGATACAATTAGAAATAGAGATAAAGATAGAGTTAGAGGTAAAGTTAGAGATAGAGATAGAGATAGAGATAGAGTTAGAGATAGAGTTAGCGATAGAGTTAGAGATTGAAATACAAGTGCTGTTACCTAGCTCATGGGTCAGGGTTTCACATTTTTTTGTAAATTTTGAAGGTAATAAACCATTTATTTATTATTATTCCTTGTGCTTTTCGCTTCAATCTTTCTTTTTCTCGTAGTCATGGTATAAAATATAGTATGCAACTCTTGAATAAAACGGATTTATATCGAGGGCCATGAATCACTCGCGTCGCTCATGATTCTAACACTTGAATCACTCGCTATGCTCGTGATTCAATCATCATGAATCACTCCCTACGGTCGTGATTCAGTCGTTAGAATCCTTCACTTACTTGTGATTCATCAACGGCCCGCGCATTAAATCCGTCTTTTATTCACTAGTTGCATAATATACTATTGTTCACTAATTTTGGACCCCCCTAAAATGGCTGGGTCGCAAGTATCGGTATGTGCGCTCTGCCTACATACCAATCATATTATTTTCCTTTCACATTTGTTTTGTTAGGAAACACCATCTAGGTGATCTAGATACTATACCTTGGTGCTATGACTGAAAAATTGTACATAACAACAGTACATATCCAGTTTTAAAACAGTTTCTTCTCATTCCTTTGACTAACAACATAAAAAAAATATCTACTTATCGAGCTCTAAACAACGATACTCCACTATATGCGGAAGGCAAAAAAAATACGCGTCCCCTCCTTTATTTGTATGGGAGTTCTCCTTAAAAACATTTAAAAATATTTTTGACAACTTGTATGGCTTTGGGTCAACCAGATACATAAACTGTGAACATTTTAAGACTGTAGCTGCAACCGTTTGGCTGTACAACCCGTGTGACAGATGACGGACAGACAGACGGTCGCGTGAGTGACAGCAATCAGACAGAGATGACAATTTGTAGAATGACGCGTATCACGTTCATATTCTCTGGAACGAGTAAAGGTGTAATTCCTTAGACTCGTAACTACTCGTAGTTTGCTAATGACGACATTAGGAGCCTCCCAATGAATCTAAAAGGAATCGGCTATTTTCTCGAACGTAGTCCTAATCACGGACTAATACTGAGAACTTCCTAATAGGAATTCGCAATTACAATTGGACGTTGGGATCGCATTGAGAACCACATAAGCGGGAGCGGTGCTAGGCACTGATTAGGACGACAATGACGAAACATTATGCACTCGATTTAAGTCACAATTGCACTGTAACTACATATTTGCTGACACAACAATTTGTAAAGCAGTGTAAATGTTACACGACAGTAACTAATTCTGTTAGTGTAAACTGAGGTGTAAACAATTACCCACCAGTGTCCCTGCCGGTATATTTTAGCTTTGTCTATTTATTTTTATACAGGCATAAAATAGAAAACTTAAGCGTCCTTTGTGATGTTTAAAATAAGTGTGTAATTACCTATTTATTATCATGTTGGTGTAAAAAAGTACCTACGAGTATATTCCTAGAAGCAATCATTTTTTTGGTTTAACGTAGGTAGGTATTCCGTATTACTTAGAGTTTGAAACATAAATAAATATGATATGTTCACACAACGCTGAAGCTACTGTGCAATATATTATATCGGAAAAACACGTCATCATTCCACAGTTCATCAGTTAAAACAAAGTGTATATTTTTTTCCGTAAAATTCCGTGTGACCCCAACGATTCAGTATAAAACATCGTACAGTAAAACGTGTGAACTCAGCCAGTCTAAACAGCAAAGCTCACTAACGACAAACCATACTTACAAATAGATACAAAATATCACATAACATGGGGATTAGATACAGAAGTCTGTTGCGAAGTTAGTGTTGGTATGTCTAGGTAAGTTTTCCTTATCCGAGCGGGGTGGAAGGAAACTTGCTCCGGATCGCGCAACACTGATTCAATAGTTGTGTTGCTGTCATAGGTATGTAGCTGGTATATTGTATAGGTAGGGTATGCAGCGAGAGAGAGAATCGTGATCCGTTTATAAGTCCTTAAAAGATCTGCCTATTCGTCAGAATATGATTAACGTTATTCAAGTGACAAACCCCAAAAAATGGAACGCTGTAAGAACTGCCACTAAACAAAGCCACATTAAAACAAACAATATTACAATTAGTCCAATATCTTTGCGGCAACCAATGAGAGATGGCACAACAGTGACCAACGAAACACAGTTTAGGCGACTCGAAAACATACTAAGGATATTGTTTGAGCTGTCCCGCACCCTGCGCACCAGCGAAGTGAACTTTTTACGCATGGTTTTGTAGAAGCAATCTACAACCGCACCTCCGAAAATTCCTGATGCACTAACTGTAAAAGCGGAGAAGCCCCCACACGCAATATCTAGCCCACAGGTAGAACGTGTAGAGAGAGGTGCTGTATGATTGAAAGAGCGTCATTTTCACCTGAAGTCATGTAAACCGAGCTAGGATATTTCCTCTAATAGAACAAAGAAAAAAACTTTCGAACTAAGTTACAATTTGGGTCATTCTTGTCACACACTCTCCGCTCAGAGAGCGAAAACCTCGAATATGTTTTGGGTCATCAAATACTTCAAGCGCTTCCACGTTCAGTACAAGAAATTGATTTTCATTTTTAAGACGTGCTTACGAAAAGGTTATCTTAAAAATGAAAATCAATTTTCTAGTGTGGGCTCACCTGGGTAGGCACCGGCAAAGAATTGAAAAAAAGATTTAAAGGACTACAAAAGAAGATTGCGCACATAAAAAGCCATCCACGACAATAGATTTTCTTTGTATAGGTTAAGAAATTCTCGTTAAATAAATTCAGGCTCTCATCCAATACAGAAAATGTGCTTCAAGATAATGATTCATATCCTACGCATTATATACCGCCTTGTTTACATTTTTATGTTCGAGACGTTCGACATCATTTAACAACGCAACTCAAGAAAAGAAACATGGCTGAAAGATAATTCGTCATTCGAACGAACCGATAAGGCGTACTCCTGATAATACGCTGCATCCGCCATTGAATCGCTTATTCCGCTTTGATAAAATAATGGTTGAATATAAATCGTGGTGTTGTCTTGAGGAACGCTGAGCGACGCATCGGGCTCGGCTCCGAGTACACATAAAGCCTTATTTATTTACAAATATTTGTTTACTTCGTGAGATCATTCGTAAGAGGGCCTAAAAGCTGAGCCTCATTTTTTTTTGGCTTAGAGTGTAAGTATTGTTACTTTAAGTTTCTCGTGTACACATAATTTGGATTTACGTTTGTCACTTTTGGGAGTAAAAAATGTTTGGTATTTTGGCATGTTAACATGTTTCATCATACGATGTATTTTTCAAAACGTTGCTGAAATTAATAATGTGAGATTATTAATTGGAAGCAGTTTCAGCTAACAAATATTGGTTTAGCAATAAAAGTTAATTTAGTTGATGGTAAATATTTGATGCTATTTTACGTTACCGATTAATTGAATGCATATTTTGTGTAGACATGCATTAGTTGAATAAACACGGTGTAATAATTTAAACCTCTCATTGATTTATTAAGCGTGCAAAAATATCGCAAAATTTGCAGGTGATAGCTAGGTTGCCATATTTTTTTGTATCTAGCCTCTTTAAGGCTGAAGGATATTCTGTAAAACAATTAAAACTGTATCTCATCCATTAGTTTAATATTTATAACGAAACGATCGAGTAATTGGTTTTATTGAGATCTGGCTTTATCTCGAAATAGTTACCAGCCGAACACAGTTCATTTTCGATTTTCAATAAAATAAGGTAAGTAAGTAGTTTTCTCTGAAACTCTCATCAAATTGTTTTTAAATCAGCAAAAGTTTAATAGAAATACTTTTCATATTTTTTTTACTACTTATTTCAGCTGTGAAATCTTTTCACATGGCATGGCATTTTATTCATAACGTAAGCCTGATACCCAATTTTACCAAAATCTACCTCTCAAATGTGTTAAATCTATAATAAATAAAAAAACATAACGGGACAGGTAGGAAACTAAATATAATAGCCTCGGTACGTTCAACAGCACTACTGGGTGTCCTGTCTACACAGCGATGGATGACACTATCTGTCTGTGTTCTGTCGCCACTTTATCCTATAAAGTTTTACCGATACGAGCTTCTTTACTGCCTTTACCAGTCAGCTTGAAATATAAGTAAATACAAGAGAAAACAGTCGTGGACATTGACTTGAAACAATTGTCGAAGGAAATCTCACACAAACGTGCTACTGGGATAAAAGATAATATCCTATATCCTAATTAAGGTCATGGACCATGGTATACCTTTATAGGTGATAAACATTCTATACTTTATCATTAATAATATTAGTGGCATAATCGAATGAGAGTCTCATTTCTATGAAAAAAAGCTACTGACATGTTCATTTAAATGCAAATAATAGCAAACTTACTCTTCTTCAGACGCCATATCTCCAACTTCATTTTCAAAGCAGCAACATAATCCGCTCCTTCGAAATTTAAAACGAATTATCCGTCCAGTTTTAATGCAAAGCCTCAATGAGTACGTTCTCAGTGTCCGCATGAGATTTAATGAATGAAGCTTGTTCTCAGCGCACTTCCTTAGCGAAAGCATTCCAATTGAATTACAAGGCACTCGGTACACGTGAACGAAGTATTTATATGATGAGAGCTGAGACGAGGAACTAGAGAGCCAAGTCGGGCAGAGCTACGTATGTTAAATTATTGCTTGAATTTCTGTACATTTTAGGATTGTTAGAGTAAAATGTGACAAGCAAAATGAGGAGCATACTCGTATAACCAAGAAATCTTCTATTGTAATAGCAGAATATGTATTGTTTTACTGTAGGGTTAAGTTCTCTCCATATACAATATAGAGAAAAATAAGCAGACTTTTCAAGTGGTAAAAATCACAGGTTATGGGAAAAGGCGTCTTCCTATTTCATTTAACTAGAGTTATGACCATGAATAGTCTATAATACAGAAGGCTTTGACTTCTGCACTTAGTTAGATGATTATTTCGTATCATTTTATATAACATGCGTTGATATTTCTGAAGTATTCTGACATAGTTGATGGCAGAATTTGAACCAAATTTCACCATTCACTTTTACTCAAAATGGGGGAAAATCCAACCTCTTTATTCAAAAAGGTAACATATTGAGTGGAAAATAAGTACAAAGCGTGCTCCCAGGTTGGTGACGGCCTCATCGGTGTCTGATCTACAGTGGGTCCTTCTTGATTTACGCCCCCGTTATTTAAACCCCGATAACTCGTACACCTGTTCCCCACAAGAATGCAGAAAATACGGTGGCAACTCAAATCGAGAAATTAAAATTCTACACATAAATATTAGAAGCATAAACAAAAACTTCGACCAACTTTGTATGTTGATATCTTTGACAAATGTTGAGTTCGACATCATCGTCCTTACCGAGTGCTGGCTTAGTAAGGTTACAAATCTGCCTGTCTTAGATGGCTATCTCTCACACTACACCAGGAACACAATAAATCAAAATGACGGTATAGTTATTTTCACAAGTACAAAACTAAATTGCTCAATTCGCGAACCAGTTTTTAAAGACGCCAATTGTCTTGTATGCCGAATAGGAAAAGTCCTAGAAATAGTCGCTATATATCGCTCTCCCTCACTCAAGACTCGAAATCACTTCGATAACTTCATCAATAGTCTAAATGATGTCTATACCGGACTAAGAACCAGTAATGCCATCCTCATTGGTGATATAAACATCGACATTAGTACCGAGAGCAGAGACTCAAGCTCAGAGGAATATCTAACCTTCCATGCAACCCACGGATTCGTTCCAACCCATATATTTCCTACTAGAACCAAAGCATGCCTTGACCACATCCTAAAAAAATCAAAATTGACCTCTACAACCTTAGTATTAGAGTCACACATAACCGACCACATGCCTGTCGTAATATTCATAGACAATATACACCCGAAATGTCCACATAATATGACAAAACCTCGCATTGACTACCCATCAATTAAATCGGAACTAGAAAGTACAGATTTTATACATATCTTAGGAATGATAAACGCTAATGATGCAACAAAAAACTTAATATCAACCATCTCTTCAATCATAAACAAACATACGCAAATGGTTACCGTGTCTAAAAAACATAAAATTCTGAAACCGTGGGTCACACCGGGTCTACTGCGTTGCATTAAAAACCGTGATAGGTTACACATTAAGGCAAAAAAAGCCCCAGACAACATGACGCTCAAAGTAACATACTCTCGCTACAGAAATTTTCTTAACCAACTCCTCCGAAAACTGAGAATAGCCCATCAAAGAATAGAATTAGAAAGAGCTGGCAATGACCCTAAAGCCTTATGGAAAATTATAAAAGAAATAACAAATACATAGAAAATAAAAACCAGTCCACTAGAACTACTCAAAATTTCTAACAACCCTAAAGCTTCTGTCAACCAAGTCTGCAACTATTTCACGGAGGTCGGAAAAAATCTGGCAGATGTGATACTTCAAACACAAACTTCGCCTACTGATAATGCCCCCCTGCAACCATCTATCCCCGGCACCCCACCCTGCCTACCCAACTCTCTCGTTATAATGGAGGTAGACGAGGCTGATGTCGAATCTGCCATATTACAGCTAAGGCCTGACTGTTCCACCGGTTGGGACGGTATTCCGTCTTCCATTCTCAGAGACTGCCGACACGTATTGATTCCTGCTATCACTCACATTTGTAATCGAGCCATTATAACTGGTGTTTTTCCAGACGATTTGAAAAAAGCAGTAGTCCATCCTATATATAAGTGTGGGGATAGAGACTGCGTCAGTAACTATCGGCCAATATCAGTTCTATCAGCGATGTCTAAGATCCTGGAAAGAGTACTGTACAAATCGTTTACAAATTTCCTAAATCGCTTTAAAATCATTGCAGATAACCAGTACGGTTTTAGGACTGGAGTTTCTACCGATGACGCCGTCTTGGATTTGACGGGTGCGGTAGTAAAGAATCTAGACGAAAGAAATAGATGCCTATGCATATTCCTAGATTTATCTAAAGCATTTGACGCAGTTTCTGTTCCTATTCTCCTAGCTAAATTGGAAAGAGTGGGAGTGAGAGGCTTATCCCTCAATATATTCAAAGACTATCTCACTCAGCGGAAACAACGTGTCAAAATAGGGGACTACCTTAGTGATGAATACAAAATCTCATTTGGAGTCCCTCAAGGGAGCATCTTAGGTCCTCCCCTATTTCGAGTCTACGTAAATGACCTCTGCACAATGAATCTCCCAAATACAAGGATTTTCACATACGCAGACGACACCGCAGTTTTCGTATGGGGACCAAACTGGCAATCAGTCAAGGAAAGAGCCGAATATTCTCTTTCTAGGATAATGACCTGGCTGAGACAAAATTTACTGACACTTAACCTAAGTAAGACCAATTTCCTACCTTTCGCTATTAGGCCGACCACTAAACCCCCGCCTGATTACTCCATAAAGGCACACACCTGCGATAACCAGCAAGGCTGTAATTGTCAGGTTGTCTCTCGGGTGAGCACTTTTAAATACCTGGGAGTGCAGATTGATAGTGGACTGAGGTGGGAAAAGCAGATTGACACTGTTATATCTAGGACCAGGCGTTTAATTTTTGTTTTCAAAAACTTAAGGGAATCTGCAACACCAGCAAAATTAAGACTGGTCTACTTGGCCCTATGTCTGTATGTGTATGGGTGCTGCCAAGACGTATCTGCTCGGACTAGAAAGTGCACAGAGAGCAGTACTTAAGGTCATAAACAAAAAGCCGTACAGATATCCTACATCACAACTTTTTGCTGAATGTGGGGTCCTTACAGTGCGGCAACTCTACGTGATCAAAGCCATCCAAAGAACACAACGAAGTTTGCCTCTCCCAGACCCAAACAAACGTCGCAAGAAATCCATCTCCCCTGCAGTCTCTTGTAGAACCTCATTTGCTAGACGTCAGTTTAACACCTTAAGCTGCAAGTTGTATAACACTGCAAATAGTGAACTAAACATAGCTGGACTGACCCGACTCGAGACCAAAAAGAAATTGTTACACTGGCTCCAAACACAGGACTATCAGGAGACAGAAGGGTTATTTACTTTCACGACATAACTACAACTTCAACTGTCATGGCTCATAATACACGAGAAAAGGGTGCGAACCCAACTTCACTCACCCACACTACACACATTACACTCAACTCATCTCAACTCTAAACTACACTCACAAAAACTACAACCAGGTATGTTTATTGTTTTCTCTATCCTCTTGAATTTTATTTGTTTTAATGTTGATTCTTTAGTTAATCTTAATCTTCATTTGATTTATTATTTTATCCTTAATTTGATTTTGGCCTGATTTTAATCTGACTTTAGTTTGATTACGAGCTGATATAAATTTTAGTTTGATTTTAATTTGATATATCTTAGATGTTAATTTGATTATGGTTCATTTTAATTTAATTCAATTGATTTAATTGATTTTTATTTTTATTGATTTTTATTTTATTTGATTTTGAAATTTGATTTTTATTTGATTGTAACTTGATTTTACTTGATTTAATTTGGTTTTAGTTTTATACTAATTTTCATTGATTCTGTTAAATTTAATTTAATTTGTTTTAGCTATTTATCTTGCTCCCAAAATACAGGCTTAGGCCTAGTTTGGGAGTTAGCATTATCATGTTACGTGTTACCTTTGTGTCAAATAAACATTTTTATTTATTTTATTTTTATTTTTTTATTTTATTTGGTTTTCATAAAGGAGTTTTGATGCACATCTGCCGTTTAATGGAAGGAAGTTGGGTTTGCCAGTTTTTTGTTTTGGAGATGATTAAAGCAGATTAGGTGATTGATAGATTCGATTATTGGCTTGGAGTTATGTAGGTACCTTTAACAAGAATTGTGAAATTAATTAGTTAGGTATATTTACATATGTATAACTGGGTATATGCTGAATAAAGGAATCGTAGCACGCCGAATATATTGATTGTATCAGCCCTCAAAACAAGAATGTACAAACCTCTTCTGGGTTTGCTCGTTTCACATACCCCATCCACTGCTTTCCAACAGGTGATATCGAGGTCAAAAACAGGCATATCTAGATTTTTTATAGGAAGGTACATTTAATCAGTCTTAGATACTAACTATCAAAGATCATGCCACACTAAAACTTACTGTAACCCCAAAAATATAGCAAGAAACTTCAACAAGTACAATAACCTATGCCCGCATTATGCATAAGGAACGAAAATAGTAGTCAAAGTTTATTCAACCTCGTTCGCGAACAGTAGGCAGCCTACCCTTTTATATGAGAACTTTCCCCATAAATTAAACTGAGATACACCTCGGGCCTTCAAAGTAAATACACAATGATTTAGTAACGCCTAAGTTAAACAAAGATGAGCTATTCAGTCGAAAGGCGTCGAGAGCGGTACGTAGGAAGTAAAGAGTTCTTTGATGACTTGTATCGAGAGGTACGGAGTCGCGGAGTTAGGGAATGGGTACTTTGCTAGCAATGAAAGGGGTTTTTAAAATTTTTTGGTGAAGAAGGCACCTCACGTTTGTCGTAACTCGTAGGAACATAGATGTATGTATCGTCACCTGGTGATGTGCTATGAAGATGTGAGAGTGGATTGAAGGCAATGTATGTAAAGTATAAAGTGTTAGTGACAGAACATTAGATCTTTAGTAAGATAATGCTTTACAAGTATTAGTGAACGTGTTGCACCGACTCCAAGTAACATGGAACAAAGGCAAGCAAATGATGAAGTATGGGTGCTACTGCAAACTTTTCAAAGTCTCAAACAGTCGCTTGTAAAAAGCCGGTCATCACCCGTTTACATCGCCTATTCGTTGGATATCTTCATACTAGAAAGCATTAAAGCAAACAATAATAATAGGCAATTACGGAGACTGCTGACAGAAATAAAAACTGAAAACTTTGGAATAACTGTATTTGTAATTCCGTTACACACATGTCACATTAGCATGTCGATGACGCTGTCACATTGTCATGTCGCTGACGCGAACACATAAGTTTTGCCACTACAAAAAATCTTTCAATTCGGCTAAAGAAGTTTTCACTTCAAAATTATCAGATCTAACCAAAAATAATGCTTTTTCATTGTATCTATAGAATTCTTTTTGACCTAGTCATTCAATCAGTTTGTAATCACGACAATACATTCCAATATAATATAACTTGTAGGTAACTAGGAAACATATTGCCACTTACATTACGTTCACATCAAGTGAGTCAATATTTGTCAGTATTTATTCATGTAAAGGAGATAGGGTCTAGTAAATAAGTAAGTATAGCGTATTCTATATAATATCACGCCTGTATTTTCCAAAGAGATAGGCAGACGTTTACTTATAGTAGCGACGCCCACATTTCGCCAGTTATGTTTAAACTAGCTGTCCCCCGCGGCTTCGATCCCGGCACCCGACATACCTACTTACCCTACCCTAAATACCTACCCTACCCTACCTCCACTACCCTACCCTACCTACCTATCCTACCCTACCCTACATATATGATTATTGCTTAGCTTTAAGGGCCTATGTACGCTTTAGTGCCGTAAAACGGTAACTTTCTAAAGCATACTTCTCAGTAACAGCTAGGTTAAAAGGTTTGGAAAAAAAAAAAAAATTATTGATTCATGTACATAATTTTGAACACAAGGTTTTTTCGTGTAACTAATAGTTTTGCTGTAAAAAAATAATTAAGAACACGATATTTTTTCGCAACTTTTGGAAACTCCTCCAAAACGACTTGGATGTTTAAAAATATTTTTATACAGAAAATTTGATGGCTGGAATTTCTTCATACCTAACATAGCATACGTAAATCCAATCATATTTTTCAAACAAAACTGTTCAAAAGGAGGTTCAATTTTGAATTTTTGGCATCGAGCGGGCGCACGGCCAGTACTGCGTTACATTGGGGCGTATATATCGCCTTAACCGTTTACGCAGCGCGCGCAACAGAAGCTCTCAAAAGGAATTATATTTTCCCCGTTTTTACAAAATTTTGAATTGATGCTCCGCTCCTATTGGTCGTAGCGTGATGTTATATACCCTATAGCCTTTCTCGATAAATGAGTTAACCAATACAAACATATTTTTCCAAATTCGACAGGTAGTTCCAGAGATTAGCGCGTTCAAACAAACAAAGAAATACACAATCAAACTCTTCCGTTCCGATATCAAAGAGGGGGTTCATGCGAGCCTTCTACTAGCAATCGGGTACAAACCATGCTGTCATCCACCGCACTGCTGCTGAACAATTTCAGATAGAAAAAAACCAATAGCACATTCTCGATCTCTCTTCTTGAGTAACTACAACAACCGACTTGCAAATAAAACACTAAAAACTGAAAAAAAACTTCAATTTCAGAAGTCGATGTTTTAGTTTCTTCGTTTTTTGACACCGACTGCCGAAATTTAAGTAATTTTTCACTTAATAGTGTTTTTATTTGGAAGTCGGTTGTATTTTTTTTGTAAAAAGTTTTATTTTGTAGAATAGATTACCCGAATAATATAAAACTTGATTTTGGGTGTATCAGAGTGAACTGTACACATCTGTGTACCCCTTTAGAGGGTACCAGCGTGATGTTCTGTTGTAAAATGGCGTAAATAATAAATAGACATGCGATTGAAGCAATCCCGAGAGATTTGCCGTTATAGATTTAATTTATTTATTGGCCTATCTACAATTGTTACACTGTTTATCCCAAAAGCAATATAAAACAAGCATAGTATACAATATGATGCGATAGACACAGCATGTAGTTATTGAAGAGTTATATTGTATATCTCCGAAGTTCTTCATCAGATCTTCACCAAATTTAAATGGGACCAATTCGAGAACATAGCCTTTCAAACAAAAATAATTTTCAAAGTCGTCGAAAAACCGGCGACAAAAAACAAAAAAAAAACCTTGTAGCCGACCATAGAACCTCCTCCTTTTTGGAAGGTTGGTTAAAAATACAGCAGTTACCTACGACAAAGACTTATGGTTTACTAAAAGCTTAATTTTATAAGTCGATAACCCATCAAAAAGCGATAAAGATCTGCAGCGAAATATTTTTGGTAAAGCACGGTTCTCACAGTAATCTAAACAACTTAACTTTAAACTTTATTGCCAGAAATATTAAGACAACCAAAGGAACATATAACATTGTTGCTGCATATTAGAATGAACAAAGGGAATGCGAATCGCACTATCCTCGGTATACTATACACTATCTCATGATAGGACAAGTGTTCCTCAACCCTTTAATTTTTCAATTATTGGCAAAATAGTTTAAAGTAAATTTATCAGAAACATATTACACTTCATAGAAGTTCAGTTTGTATCGTACGAGTAATTTCTCCATTCCTTCCGATACAAATACAGCATCGAGTATTTTATCTAACTAATAACTTTCTTCCGCTCCCTGCGCGTAAAGATGACTGCGATATCAAACAACTCACAGTTATTTAAAAATCATAAAAACGCTTTCAGTTATAAAACGGTTGATTAACATTTTTACCATAAATTACTGATAGTCCATCTTTTTCTGCAACACTAAGGAAAAGTTTTAAATCATCCTAAAGAAATAAAAGTGACGTTTTATATGATGCTACTATTAAAATATGTGCGCTTAAAATAATTAGAACATTTTATTATTATTACTGGTGCAGGTTGCGGGGATCCGCTGGATGCGGGACACCCAGGACCGGTCAATATGGCGACGCTTGGGGAAGGCCTATGTCCAGCAGTGGACTTCTTTCGGCTGATATGATGATGATGATTATTATTACGCGGTTGTTAGCCACTCTAGCAGTAAAACAGGCGTTTAAACTACAGTTAGGCTAACGAGGCATGCAAAACGACATCTGTCCTGCTCTTATGCCTCTGATGAAACATAATATAAAATTGCGCCTATTTTGTCCAAAAACCTTGTCAAGGTATGGATTTAAATGTTCTTGGGACAGGATGCAACGAAACCAAATAAATTTGAATAAGCAAGCCGAACTAGCAATGGGCCGGCCATATTAGCCGTAGAAGCGATGACCGTTAAGATAGAGGTGTTCGTGAGTTTAGATTGCGAATTGGCAGATTTAAAGTGGAAAACTTTAAGGCTGGGTGAAGCGAAAATTTTCGTAGGGTTACCAGGCTAGTACCTGGATGAGAGTTGTTGAGAATACAGATGAATGCAAGCGATTAGTAAGGTCCAGCAGTCGACTACTGTAAGCTGGTGATGAGGGTAGAAGGATGATGATGAAAGGATTTAATTAAAAAAATAACCTTCTATCCGTAGCTACATATCACCTTTTCAAGAGTAAGCGAAATATTCGTCATGCATTCATGAAGGGGTCAAAGAAAGTAGATATACAAATACTATTTAAACAAATAATGTTTTAGGTTACAAAGTTACTCTATAATCTTACACGTGGACAGATAGGTAAGCCTTTAGGTACTATTCAGAAAATAAATATATATGTGAAAATATATAAAATAGGCCTAGCCTGTATTATTCTGAAAGTCGTTTTTTATTTCTCAGTTGTGGTTAAAGGATCGTTTTAATAATAAATTAAACGTTGGATTCCTGATTCTCTAGATACTTTAATATATATAATAGATTTTGTGTCTCGTCCGAGAGTTAACAGCAACCAGAGTCACGTTTTTATAACCCCCTACGGAAAAAGACGGATGTATAAGTTTGAAGTGTGTACCTGTGTGTTTGTGTATATGTCGATTCGTGTATTTGTGTATATGTCTGTGGCATCATAGCTCCTAAACGGATGAACCGATGTTAATTTAGTATTTTTGTTTGAAAGATGACTTTATCGAATGTTCTCAGTTATGTATGATGTGAATCGGTTCAGCCGTTCAAAATTGATGGGCGTTTTCCTGTTTCATTCGGGGTATTTTCGCAAGATATCGTGTCATTATACGTTTTTGATAGATTATTGAGCGAAGCGTGTCTACTACTAGATTAATTATGTAGTTTAAAAAAGTATGAAAAAAAAATCGTCGAGGTTTTCGGAAAGTTTTAATTATTACTTGTTTGATATTTTCAATAGATGGATCTTTTTTTAGTAGCTCTCTATGTGTAATGATGTGAATGGTAAAATTGGACCATAGCATACACTACTAACCCTCAGTTTCCCACCTTAAAATTATCGGAGAATTAATGTGACAAATTGTCAAACACGCGTTATCTTCTGTGATTGGCTGTCAAAAATTCATTCAACCAATCACAGCAGATAACGCGTGCTTGACAATTTGTCACATTAAGTCTCCGATAATTTTAAGGTGGGAAACTGAGGGTTAAAGTACTCATGTACAGTAAGTACATTTTGTGTTGTAGTGACATTTCAGGTATAATGTAGCTGTAATATGATTAGGTATATTTTAAGAATGATGTGACTGAAAAGGAATTACGATGAATAAACAATGACAACTTGAGTTCCAAACAACTGAAACAGACATCGATGTGTTAATTAGGTCAAGCAAAGTTCCTTCGGACATCTGCTGACGGACATGATCTTATTATTACCGGGATTCATGAAAGAAAATTCAAGAGCAAGAGTGATTCAGCAATAAAATAAACTTTCATAACATTGTTGACGTATTTCAACTTATACCATGCAAAAACACTACATTTTTCTTCCCATAACTTCAGTCTGAACTAAAAACTCTACGTAAATGACATTCTCATTTCTTAGCAAGTCGCACATTATATTTTGCAGCGGCAAACTCCCTGGCAGTAAAACCGGCGTTAACGTTAAACCACGGTTACGCTAATGACATCACTTCCAAAGTTCCCGTCAATAGGACTCCGTCTAAGAACAGGCGAACTCAAATAGCAAGTGTTCAGATCGTGTCCTAGACTGCAAGACTGTGAAGCGCGGAGCTGCGAGGCTGCGAACCAGGTGAGCTAATTACCTATTAATTTGAGAGCTCCACGAGTATGCACTTTGTTAGCAGCGAGTGTGGAACGAGATAGCCTGGGTAATGGACCATAAATACATCGCGCTTTTTAAGGAGTTGAGCTGAAAGAACTTGAGTAATGAGTCGTTTGGAAGTGTTGATGCACAAAATTATGTAAATTAAGGATAGATAAGTTTGCAGCTATATATTCCAGTTTCAAAATATGGGCTTCCTATGTCTTTTAGAAAAGCTAACGATAGCTAGACTAGATAATGAGTTCTATCAAAAATACAAATATGGCGTAAGTAGCCTTATTTGTTTTTTTATTTTATTTATGTTTAATTTGTCTAACAACGAGAGCACAGGTCATCAACGTTAGGACTCCGGCCATGATCGGATAAACATGATGAACTTGTGTTGTGGCTGAGGGTAAACTACTACATAGATATGTAGACATTAAAATTTTTCAACATTTACTAGTCTCTGGGTAAGTTTTACCGTGTGATTTCTGGTTTGAAATTAGCGATTATCTCAGATCATTTCGGACTCAGTAGGTAAGACTTGGTAAATCTTAGGTTTCACTGGTAAACCCTAGATTTTAACGTAGTTCGGGCTTTTACAGTACTATCATAACTAAAACTCCATTTCAAACTAAACAATTGGCGTTTGCTATCTTAATAATGTGACAAGAAGTTGGCACAGTTCAACTGTTTTCCCCTGAGTACAAAAGCTGCTACGAAAACATGCCGAAAATACGCATTTAAACTGGCTAGCGCGAATTATATGCACATTAAGTTGAATTTTATGTGTCCACCGACCAAAGAAATAAGCAGTTACATTTACGTTACTTGTAATATGTTGCCGTTTTTCTGCCTCTTAGTGCATGCTACTTATGTTTCTTAGCGCTAGTTGCGTTGTTTTTTATTCTGGCAGCCTGGGGGCATCTGCTATGGTCAGTGCGGAGTGTGCCGACAAACCAAACAAAATACAATGGTCAATGTTAATTTTTAACCGACTTCAAAAAAAGGAAAAGTTTCTCAATTCGTCGGTATTTATAAAAAAACCGGCCAAGTGCGAGTCGGACTGGCGCACGAATGGTTCCGTACCATTATCGCAAAAAAACGGCACAAAAATCACTACAAAGCGAAATATATATGCAACGGTATATTTCAGTGCAGGTAAGTTTATGTGCTTTTGTTAGAGATAAGCAAGCCGCTAGGATCAACCGCTCCGATTGTGAGGCGGTCTTAAACCAATGTCTTGTGCGTTTTAGTTGAATGTGATTAATATGATGCATTGATGTGAGGATTTGCCAACTATTTTGTTAGAGAAGATACTCTAGTAATCGCAGGTAAACATATTTTCGTAACATAATTTACAGTAGAACGAGTCAAACAATGAGAAAAGTTCACAACAAAATCTAAGTAGCACAAGACCCTCAGATAGGAGCTGCACTAAATTTTGCCAGTATCTCTCCACATACAGACAGAATTACGAAACAAGTGATATTTAAAATATTCAGCTACTTTACAATTTGCAGTGGCGTGAAATTTAGTTAAAATTTCGTGCTCAACTTGCGCGGGCATTGGGAGAAATTGGCGGGCACTTAATAAATGAACCTCCTTGTCTCTGCGACTCAGGAATGGAGGAGACTGAAAGAGTACAACTTTTATACTGTGCTTTACAGAAATCTTCACGTAGTATATAGGACGGGTAATTGCAACAGTTAAAGAATTAACGTTTGAATTTTTACGGGCATTCTTCTCCATTCTCAACATTAACCGTAGCTGCGTAGTGCTGTAGCCGCGTAGCGTTGTAGACGTGTAGCCGTGGCGGCATAGTAATAGTCACGTAGTTGCGGTAGCCGCATACAATACGTATTCAATAAAATAAACCGGTCAAGTGCGTGTCGGACCTCGCACATTTAGGGTTCCGTACTAATTGTTGAATATCTTGGTATTTTTTTGTAAAATATACGTAATAATAAACATTATCACCAAATTACAACTTCATAGGTCAAAAGAAAGTTAAAAAAATATTGGTACATAATTTTGTGACAGACGACGAACAGACAGACAGACAGACACTTGAGTGACAGCAAAAGGGGGGAGGGGTCCGTTTGGAGCCTTCGGGTACGGAACCTTAAAAAGGCGCTGCGGTTCGTAGACCCTAGGGAGTCGTTTAACTACTAGCAGTGATGAACGTTTTATTATACTAATGCATTCTATTAAAGACAATTGACAGTAAAATAGATTTTAAAAGCCCTAAAGTTAATCTACCTATAGGGAATGTGACTTCCAATCAAAATATAAGGACACCTTTAGTGCCCAGTTTAGCGATAGGATCTTATTAATAGGCTCTTTTATATAATCTTAATTGACCATTTAAGTCTTAGGCACCAGTATTTCTGTCTATTGAGAATGACTATTCAGATATTTATAATAATCTATTCAAATAATATGGGGCACTTAAGACAAAGGCAAATTATACCATAAGCAATAATTCTGTGCTTTAGATCCCCAGCTGAATTTAGCAATGAATTATTAAACTACTTTGGGGAGTACTCAATTAGGCTCTATTTTAATTCTAAATAGAATTATAGTTGACGAACAATATCTATTTAGTCCGCCAGAAATCTATCTATATATAAAAGAGAAAGTATGTATGTATATTCATTATAGACTCCGAAACGGCTGGACCGATTTCAAAAAATTCTTTCAGCGTTGTGAAGCTACTCTATCCCCGGGTGACATAGGCTATTTTTTATACATACGACATAGGTATTCTCACGGGAACGGGAACTACAAGGGTAAAACCGCGAGGCGTCCGCTAGTAAACCTAAAAATATTGGACACGTACTTTTCTTTTGCCACGTAAATAAAAAAGGAAAAGAAAGAAAGAATAAAAACACATTTATTTGACACAACCCAGAGCACACAACACAAAGATAAAAAGAAAATTTAGACTAAACAACAAAAATATAAAAAAAAATACATTGAACTATCGTGTGACGTCACGTTGTGCTACACTTTATACTGACAAACTGATGTCACAAACCCCCACTCCTGAAACGCATCGGGCGTTTTATCTTTGTAAATTTTTATCTATTTGAAAAAGCGAAAAATACGGGACCAATATAATTGGGGGCGATGGGCGCACGGTTGGCGCAGTGGTTGAGCGATTGACTGCTGCGCTGCGTGTCGCGGGTTCGATTCCCGCACGGAACAAATATTTGTATGACCTACAGGTAGTTGTTCCGGCACTGGGTGTTTGTGTATGTGAGTTTATATGTTTGTAAACGCACCCACGATACAGGAAGAAATTCCTAGTGTGGGGCAACGTTTATTTTAAAATTAAATTTTATAATCTCACTGACGGACTAAATAGAATTATTATAATATTTCTACCCAGGAAACATTGTATTAAATACAGCACACAATAAACAATATGGCTGTTATAAAGAAATGACATGTCAAAATGAAGTTCCACTACTAACAGCAGAACTTTATTTTTAAGTAATTTCCTTGAACTATCAAAAAGTGACCAAAGACCTACGATGGCAGGATCGTATCCGCCAAACCGGAGCTTCTCAGGGAGATCGAGACATTCTATGGGCAGTTGTACACATCGATCAGCAAGCCCGTTGCGAGTCTAGCAAACGACCCAAGAGCTAGATTGACCCGACACTATACCGAAGATATCCCGGACGTCAGCCTGTACGAGATTAGGATGGCTCTGAAACAGCTTAAAAACAACAAGGCGCCGGGTGATGACGGAATTACGGCCGAACTCCTGAAGGCGGGTGGAAAACCGGCCCTTAGGGCCCTTCAGAAGCTGTTTGATTCCGTCATACTCGAGGGCAAAACTCTTCTTCAAGAAGGGCGACAATGCCCGGTTGAAGAACTATAGGCCCATCTCACTTCTTAGCCATGTCTACAAGTTGTTTTCAAGAGTCATCATGAATCGTCTCGCGCGCATGTTTGACGATTTCCAGCCCCCCGAACAAGCCGGATTCCGAAAAGGCTTTAGCACCGTAGACCACATACATACGCTGCGGCAGGTTATACAGAAGACCGAAGAGTATAACCTGCCTCTCTGTTTAGCGTTTGTGGACTACGAGAAAGCCTTCGATTCGATAGAGACTTGGGCTGTACTGCAGTCTCTCCAACGGTGCCAGATCGACTACCGGTACATTGAGGTGTTGAAGTGTTTGTACAAAAACGCCACCATGTCAGTCCGTCTTCAGGATCAGACCTCGAAACCAATCCTTCTCCAGCGCGGCGTGAGACAGGGAGACGTCATTTCTCCGAAACTGTTCACTGCTGCGCTGGAGGATGTCTTCAAGGTTCTGGACTGGAGGGGACTTGGCATCAACGTTAATGGCAAGTACATTACTCACCTTCGGTTTGCCGACGACATAGTGGTCATGGCTGAGACCATGGAAAGCCTCAGTAAAATGCTCGATGACCTCAGTAGAGCTTCCGAAAGAGTGGGTCTTAAAATGAACATGGACAAAACCAAGATCATGGTGAATGCCCATGTAACACCCACTCCTATCAAGGTCGGAGACTCGACTCTCGAAGTTGTAGACGATTATATCTACCTGAGACAAACGGTCCAGTTGGGTAGGTCCAATTTCGAGAAAGAGGTCAACCGTCGAATCCGACTCGGCTGGGCGGCATTCGGGCAGTTGCGTGGTATCTTCTCGTCCAATTTACCGCAGTGTCTCAAGACAAAAGTCTATGACCAGTGTGTGTTGCCAGTGATCACCTATGGGACCGAGACGTGGTCGCTCACAATGGGCCTTATCAGAAAGCTCAATGTCACCCAAAGGGCAATGGAGAGGGCTATGCTCGGAATTTCCTTGCGTGATCACGTCAGAAATGATGATATCCGCAGGAGAACCAAAGTTACCGACATAGCCCGAAGAATTGCCAAACTTAAGTGGCCCATGGCACTGGGCAGGGCACATTGCTCGCAGAACGGATGGCCGATGGGGCCGAAAAGTTCTGGAATGGCGACCGCGAACCGGAAGACGATACGTTGGAAGGCCTCCCACTAGGTGGACTGATGACCTGGGTAAGGTTGCGGGAAGGCGCTGGATGCGAGAAGCACGGGATCGGTCAATGTGGCGACGCCTGGGGGAGGCCTATGTCCAGCAGTGGACGTCTTTCGGTTGAAATGATGATGATGCAAAAGTGCATTCTGTATAACTCCTTCGATATTTAAATAAAATATTGATGCAAGCGTGTCCACTATCATCAAAAAAATAAACCAACTGACCACTATAATCACAGAAACAAACTTAAAATGAGAACTCGCGATGAAACAAAAGCGTCGCTTATTGATCTATAGGCGATAACCAAGCAGGAAGTGCCAATGGCAAGTGCTTAAATATTAAATAAGGCTGACGAAGTCTGTACTCCATTCATTACTTATGAGGGTTCAAACAACCCGATCGGCTCTGTGACATTTATACACTCTGTATATAAATAAAGGTCCGCTAGCCGACCATAGAATTCATTTTCTCCAGGCTTCGTCGAGCTTTATTGCCTCGGCGCTTTTCTGGTGGTGGAGTTGCAATTGTTTGGGAATAGTGCGGTAGGATTGTCCCAATAGCCAACCATAGACGGCGGTATTCTCAGTGGTCGCAATAAAAACTTAATTGCATTTGCCGTAAGGTTGTCATTCGCGGTTAGTTCCGCTATGCTCTAGTCCCGCTATGGTCGACTCGAAAAATACCTACTGAAAGGTGCCGCTATGCCCCCCACATTTGTTTTTGAACTCTGCATGCGGACAGAAGCTAGTTTATGATATATGTCTACTTAAAAGATTAGCTTATTAGAATGGCAAATGTTAATAAATATATAGTGCTTTAGTATTTAAAGTTATAGCTATATACCTCAGTGTGCATGTACCAATAGATTAAAGATGTAAATATGAATATCTCTAGCAGAACAAATTGGAAAAGTTTTACATTATATTTCGGTACTACAGAGCAGAGTTTTCAACTTTCTATCAAGTTAAATATACCATAAGCTCTAACTCAATAAGAATCCACATTACTTGGAGGCTAGTCATCATCGTCAGAATACCAATTTATTTAAGTGAAAAGTTCGTAGTTTTCAGTAACCAAGAAATATACATATAGTAAAAAAGAATAGAGTATGAATAATTCATATAGATGTTCTATATGAATTATTCATACTCAAAACAATAGGTACCAAAGACACCGAATTCGGAAATGAAAGTTATTTTTCGAAATTTAGAGTATATTTTGGAAGTTGATTTTATAAGTAGAACACGTTAAGCGTGTTGGGGAACTCCTAAACTTTCTACAAATGGGTTAAAACTTTGTCTAGTCACGGAGGTTTTTCAACTGAAATTATTATGAAACCATCTCTTAATGAAACTTATATGAATAAGACACCTATACCCACTATATATCATCAAAATATTAAAAACATACTTATTTACGGGTATCAATAAAGTTGTCACTAAGGCATCAGGGTCACATAAAAAAAAAGTGACAGTTTTATTGAATATTTTCCTACGCAACAATAGGTGTCGGAAAAAATCGTGCAAGTTGCTTTTATTTACAATAAAGCTTGGTGCCTTTTAACTGTATATGAAAGAACTGTGTGGAACAAGATGGCCGCTTTAGGCACGTACTCACTTAGGTATGTTATAGTGTTGTTTTCTGTTTATTGTCGTATCGGGAATAAGACCGAATGCCCGATTGTGCGGTTTTATTAAAGAATTTTCTCGGTGAGAACTACCCATGCGTGTTGGTTTAGTAATTTTTCTTTTTATTGGTGGCTTACTTCTTTTAATTTTGAAGTGCAAAGAGGAATGATAACGTCATTGTTAGTTAGGTTTGCCCACATAAATCTTACAATATTGTGGAGGTCAAACAACAAGCTTTTTTTAAATTAATTTGGTTTTTTCCACGGCTTAAGCAATGCACCTGCCATGTGATCTCTTCACCACCCTTGGTTGACTGGTAATAAAGAATTAAGAATAAAAAGATGTGCGAGACAGGAACATGAGTAAAAGCTTTTTCTGGTTTCGGCAACCAGCAGCCTTCAACCGCTTAGTGCGGCCAGCATGCCATTGTTTTAACGTACCTGCTGTACGTTAGAACCACACACTTCTTTGTTTATAAATTAACCGCAAGATATACTTCTTAAATAATATTACAATAGCGGGTATCAACAAAAGTGCTACTAAAAGTAAGTCATCAGCATTATCATTGACTTTCAATGTTTCACTGCAGGGTTAGAGGCATCCTCTCTGTGAGAGAGGGATTATGTAATTCACCAAAACAATACCATGCGGGCCCAGTGTGGATATCACATGTCTTCAAATTTTTGGTAGACTAAAAATTTTTTGAAAATAACTTTGGTCTGCCTGCGGATATCCTCAATCAAATCTTCAATTCGCAAAAATAAAAAAATCACTGATGCTAAATTAATAATGGAGTGTATGTTAACTGAAAAAAAAATGGGGTAATCGCGTTTTCACACACAGCTCTTAAAAATATGTCAATAGATTGGTGGTGTTAACTATCCAATCCAAAAATATGCGGCCCGCATACCCACCTCACATTGTACTATGCGAGAGTCCTACCTAGGTCAGAAAAGTGTGACGACTGACGACCACTGCACTATTGTACCTTTGTGCATGAAGTTTAAATAAATAAATCGCATTAATAAATTGTTTATTTCTCTTCACATATAAAAGTTACTTAGATATAAAAATAAAGCTACATATGTTTGTAGTCAAAAATATGTGCGGTAAATCACCAGGTCCCCACCAGGTAAATAAATTAAGTATCATTATTTATTATTCCTAATGCCTTGACTCAATTCCTTTACAACGAAAATGTTCTCCATCTATACGTATTACATTAAATATATGTTTACGAGGTAACGTAGCAATATTTATATGCCTCCCCATAGCCATAAAGGTTGTATAGGTGTTGTAAACAAACTATTTGTTATTGATAAAGATCGCTATGATTTGGACAGTACCGATATTATTTAGATTCAGAAGAGTTTCTCGTTGAAGAGAACATCATATCTTAGATATAATTATGTATACGTAGTATGTTATAGATTGTTTTTTCTGTCGTTTTAGGTGTGCCACCTACATATTAAGTATCATTACATGACAATAAAATAAAATAAAATATTGCCCGGCAACGCTGCAGCAATCTATTCTATTATCAAGTATCTTTCATAAAAATTAAGTTCAATTAAAAAATATATATACCTGCAGATTTTAGCGGTGGGATCTTAGGCTGTACGTCTTCTGGGTTTTCGTGAACACGTTAAAGAAATATGAGTCATTATAAACTAAAGATACAACAAATTTCATAAGTCTGCCAAGCCCGATGAAGAAAATCAAGACATGTGCCTAATATTCTTCAAGAGGTATTTAGTTCTTAAACAAAGTGTAGCCTCATAATAAAGCCTCGCTTCAGCTGCTCTGTAATAACTTATTAGCATAACAGATGCACGAGTAGTTACAGCTGTTACTGACTTATGTACTTTTATACCTAGCCAAGCTTTATTTTAAAATGGGTATTCATTTAATATTCTGCATGTCTGCGAAGCTGCAGTCATAAGACCGTCACGCTGCAAATGTGACGTATATGAAAAAGTCTGCGGCTGACGTTCTCCTGTTACACTTTTGTGGTACCATCTTCTTCTTCATCGTTCTCTCACTGCTGATGATTGTGATTTGTGACCAAATGAGACGAACTCGGTACATGTTCCGACAGCCTTCTTTATACAATCGATCAATTAATTCAATCTGTCGCATTTCACTGATGCACATAGACTTTTGCCATGCTGCGCCAGAACACGGTCCTTCGCCTTACACATCCAGTCTGTCTCAATTAGCCTTCTTAATTAGCCGGCCATACTCTGTCCTGAAAATACCTTCATTCCTTTTTCATTTCTTCGGTCCGGTAGCTATCATAAGATTATTCTAAACAATACCTAGGCGATCTTATCTTATCTTGTGGAGGGGCCGAGAAACAACTCGGACACTTCGACCCATTGGGATCTATTGTGGTCCCCTAGATACCTTACTCCTCCCCAATCTCGTTGAAAACTCTTTTCATGAATTTTACAACGAGACTGGGAGATATGAGCCTATAGTCTTCTGGTCTTGGATATCCAGCCCCTAGGAGACTCATTCGCTTACCAGCCAGTGCATCGCATGTGCAAAGAAGGTGCTCCATGCGCTCCGTATGTTCCCCACACAACCTGCAGATGGGTGTCGCGGTTATACCCATCTTCATGAGCATGTCGTTGGTTCCAAAGTGCCCAGTAAAGGCCCCAAGCAGGTAGCGGATTTGCCCCCTGCTCATATTCCAAATGCATTCCCGGGCTTTGAACGTAGAGCCTAGGAATTTCTTGGAGTGTTGTAGACCGGTGCTAGATAGCCAATGAGTTCGCTGTCTGTGATCTGCAAACTCCCTAAATGCGGCTTTTACGAGGCACGTCGAGATGCCTACACATGGTTCTGGACCCACGAAGTCATTTGCTGAGCCCTCTCTTGCCAGTTCATCTGCCATTTCGTTGCCATGGATTCCTTTGTGCCCAGGGACCCACATCAGTCTTACCCTGTTGTGCTTCCCAAGCCTGTTTAGGGTTTGGACAGCATCCAGAATAAGTCCGGAGTCCACTTTGTAGGATGCCATGGCTTTGATTGCAGCCTGACTGTCACTAAGAATATATATGGATTTACCTCTGGTTCCTCTATCTATATTCTCTTGAGCACAGGTTATTATGGCATAAGTTTCCGCTTGGAATACAGTTGCCATTTTCCCTAGGCTTTTGCTACATTTGTAACCTTTTGCGTATATTCCCGCCCCTGTACCTGATTCCATTTTGGATCCATCAGTGTACCACACCAGACTGTCTTGTTCTGGTGGATCGATTCCCTTCGTCCAGTCCTCTATTGTAGGGATTTGGACCTTGAAAGACCTTTCAAACACAAACATAGTTTGCATTTTATCGGATAACATGCTTGTTACCCGATCCAGGCCTTCATTCCCGTCAAACTTTGTATGGTTGGTCCTTGGCTTAGAGGCATCCCATAGTCCAGCCACAGCAAGTCGATGTAATGTCTTCCTTGCCTCGAATTCAACCATCATATGCAGAGGAGGGATATTGAGGTATCTCTCAATCGCTGCCGTAGGTGTTGTCCTGAAAGCGCCCGTGATGCCTAGACACACTGTTCTTTGTAATCTGGTGAGTGGCGCTTTGCACGAGGCAAGCTTTGTTCTGGGCCACCACACTATGCTGCCGTATGTGATAATAGGTATTATCATTGTTCGGTACAGCCATCGTATCACTTTGGGCTTTAACCCCCAAGTTTTACCGTAGGTGGAACGACACATGCCGAACACTCGTAGGGCTTTCGTCGTAATATTTTCCACATGAGTTTTCCACCTGAGTTCTTTATCAAGCGTTACACCCAGATATTTAACTTCGGTAGACCAGGGCAGCTTTATTCCATTGAGGGAGAGCTCTCCTAGGTTTCCTAGTTGTCTCTTCCTCGTGAATGGAACAATGACTGCTTTGCTTGGGTTGATAGAGAGGTGGTTCTTTGTACACCATTCCTCTGTCATCCTCAATGCCTGTTGTAATAATCCAGAGACTATGTTCGGGAATTTACCATTAACCATTATGGCTATGTCATCTGCATAGCCTACTGTGTAGAATGGTCCAGTATTGAGCTTGGTAAGTAGCGAGTCTACTACCAAGCACCATAATAATGGTGACAGCACTCCACCCTGCGGACAACCTCTTGTTGTTTTTGCACTAAGTCTGTCTCCCATCAGTTCCGATCTGACTATTCTGCTTCTCAGCATATAGTCAATCCAGTTACACGTGGTATCATTGATGCCATGTTCCTTTGCAGCGATGCGTATGGACTCAAATGTTGTCTTGTCGAAGGCTCCCTCTATGTCTAGGAAAGCCCCGACACAGATCTCTTGTCCCTCTAGCGCAGCCTCGGCTCGACTCGCAACATAATGCAATGCCGTTTCCGTAGATTTGCCAGGGCTGTAGGCGCACTGTAGTTTATGTAGAGGGAAGATTTTAAGTGGTCCCTCTCTTAGGTACCTGTCTACCAGTTTCTCCAGAGCTTTTAAGAGAAAGGATGATAGACTAATTGGCCTGTAAGCTTTAGCTTCTTCGTAAGTCGGTCTACCTACCTTCGGTATAAAAGTGACTTTGACTTCCCTCCATGCCTTGGGTACGTACCCAAAGGCTACGCAGGCTCTGTAGAGCTTACTCAAATGAGGTATCAAAACAGATGCCCCTTCTTGCAATAGTATTGGGTAGATGCCATCCGGACCAGGGGATTTGAGAGGCTGGAAGCCCGCTATGGCAAGCTTCAGTTTATTCTCATCTACCACTTTCTTTGCCGTGAGCCAGTTATTTTTGGACGTTTGCCTTGTGAGCTCGTCCCTTGTGACTGGTTCCTCTTCATCGCTATCGCGCAGTATACATTCCGGGAAGTGAGTTCTAAACATCACGCCCAGAGTGTCCTGTCCAGTTTCCGTTAGATACCCATTCTCATCCTTTACAGATGATAGTGGGTTTGTCTTAGTCATGGACATTGCTTTGCACAACCTCATTCCATTTGGCAGAGCTTCGATGGAGGTGCAATGCTGCCGCCAACTAGTTCTTTTGGCCTTGCGTACCGCCGTCTTATACCTCGTCAGCATGCTATGATAGTCAGAGAAATCTTTCCTGGCTTTTGCATCATTAAAGGCCTGTCGTGTTTCCTGACGTATTTTAGCTAGTTCAGGAGTCCACCATGGTACCTTTTTGCAAAAGGCCTTTTTCTCTGGGCAGTTATCTACCCATGCACCGATGGTGCCCACCTTGATTCTATCAGCTTCAAATTCTATATCTAGTATGGAATTAAGCTTACCTTTAGGGCTCCCTAGATTTACTTTTAGGTCCCTCCTGTACGAGTCCCAATTTGTATGTCTTGGGTTTCTCCTTCGTCTAGTTTCGGCTTCTCCCGCCGTCCTAAACCTAAAGCATATATAATTATGGTCAGACAGAGAGATTTCGTCCGATACATGCCAATTTTCGATGTAAGCGCTGGCCTTGTTTGAAGCCAGTGTCAGGTCAATAACTTCAGTTCTCGCCGAGGTCCTGAAAGTAGGTTTATTGCCTGCGTTAAGGATTTGTAAAGAAGAGCTTACCACAAAGTCCAACAAATCCTCCCCTCGTTTGTTGACATCCGAGCTGCCCCAAACGACATGGTGTGCATTCGCATCGCAGCCAAGTATCAGGTCGAGGTTTTCTTGGTTGCCGTAGTCAACCAGTCTTCTGATTAGTGGTGTTACTGGTTCCTTTTGTTCATATGGGAGGTAGGCAGAGGCAAGGATAATTTTCCTTTTCTCTGTGCCCATCCCCACCTGGATCAAAGTTGTTGTGAGATCCCTGTAACAGAAAGTACGTAAGGGCATTGCCTCTATACCGCCCCTGATATAGATGCAAGTCCTCGCGTCATTAGTTGGACAGTCATAGAGCACCGTGCCTCCTGTCCCACCTAAGCCTTTTATAGTCCCCTTATATAGATAAGGTTCCTGTATCAAGGCAACGTCATATGTGTTAAGCTTCAGTTGCCGAGCCAGAAGGGCTGTAGCGGCTCTGCAATGATGCAAATTAATTTGTACACACCTTAGTCCCTCCATCTTGGATGATTTTGATGGGCCTGTGTTAATATAGGAGGGCCTTAGTTTTGAGGCTCCTCCTCCATCGCCTGGGTCTCCTCGAGAGCAATCGGCGACTCAATCCCCAGGGTGTCGAACTCCCCGAGGATGTCATCCTCGTGGTCTGCCTCTGACGCCCTGGTCCCAATCTCTGCCTCCTGCGCTGCGCCGTAAGCAGAGATTTCCTCGATGGCCTCCTCACGTCGGTGTAGTCCATCCTCGGAGGGTTCCGCCTCTGCTTCCGCAGTGGGTGCCTCTCCCTTATCTTCTTCCAGGAGTTTGAACGAATACCGTTCAATTCCTCCTGGAAGAGAGTAGCCCGCGGCCTTGATGACCCCAGCGGACACCCCGTCCATGAGGACGATACGACGGATGCCGGTCTGCTCAGTGAGAGTATTCACGACCTTCCAGTCGCTCGTCCTCAAGGCAGGGTTAAGCCGCTGGAGCAATCGAATGGCCCGGGCAGAGTCCTGCAACGCCAAGTTGCGACTCTTCCATGCCATTTTGACTGGCTTTGGAAGGTCCCTGGCGTCAACAACCTTGAGTTTCAAGGGGCCGAGTTCCACATTGTGGATGGCCCCCCGAAACCAGCTAGCTGCGTCAGAGTTGTCGCAGGATACATGAACTGCACCCGCGACAACTCCGGGAGCAACCGTTAAAACAGGCAGAGGATCCGGCGCCACTTCCAGTTTCTCAATTATGAGCTCCTGGATTGGCACCAAGTCCTCCGCCCTCAAGTACTCTTCCGGGTACCTGACTGTGACGACAGCGAGTTTCACAGCCGCCACCGCATCCCTAAAGGATCCGGTTGAGGATGATTGCCCTTGGGTCTTCATCCTCTTGGCCGCCATGTCCCCGCTGTCGCCGCTGAGAGCAGCACGCGGTCTCTTTGATGGGCCCTCCGTAGGAGTCCCCTCTAGAGCCGCCTGCTGTCTCAGCTTTTGGCGCTTTTTCCTGCGCGCCCCAGATCGTCCAACCGGAAGCCAGCCTGGTTCATGCCGGCCGCCGGGAGACGACGAGGTGCTGTTTTTGCCGGTCGCGTCCGGGGCCCCAAGGTCCGAGGTCATTCGACCTCCGACACAAGGGTCACGTGTCGCGCCAGTTTTGGCAGCACCTTTGTGCCCGGTGGGCTGGTTTGCAGTTCCGCCCTTAGGTGGTCCCGCAGCAGTGCTGGCCCTCGGCAGTGCCGCAACAGTACCGTCATTTGACAGTCCCGCCGCAGCCCCACCTCGAGACGACCCCACTGCAGTCTCGCCGCCGGGCGTTCCTGCTACGGAAAAAGCAGTCCCGGCTTGCGCCGGTCCCGCCGTCTGGTGTGCAGTTCCGTCCTTCAACGGTCCCACAGCAGTGCCGACCCTCGGCAGTGCCGCAGCAGTACCGTCATTTGGCAGTCCCGCCGCAGCCCCACCTCGAGACGATCCCACTGCAGTCTCGCCTCTGGACGTTCCTGCTAAGGAAAATGCAGTCCCGGCTTGCACCGGTCCCGCCGTCTGGTGTGCAGTCCCAGCTTTCGCCGGTCCCGCCTTTTGGAGCGCAGTCCCAACTTTCGCCGGTCCTTTCGCCTTGTGGTTTTTTTTTGAATTTAAATCCATTTAAAATCCCGATATAAATTTCATCCCTCGACTATCCCCACCCTCCATGGAGTGCTCAAGTGGCGATGCTACGGTAGCACCAGGGATTAGCCGAGGGATATAGCCCCCCCCCATTAGTTGCTTACGAGACTGCACGACACCAACTCACACCACTACCACTAGCCATGCGAGCGAGCGCCGCCGTCTGCAAGCCCCCAATGGGAGTGAACTCGCCTGGGGGCCGTCTGACCGGACCCCGCAGCCGATTGGCCGTAGCTGGCTAGGCTACGGCCTCCCGTGTCGGAAGAAATCCGGGCCAAAGTGATGTGTTGTGTGCAACCTGCTCCACTCAATCACCAGGATCCCTTCATCCCTCCATACGGGTCCCCGCGCACGGCACAAACACGCGGGAGGTCATTGCTATCCAACATTTTATTTGTTCAATGGTGGACACCCAGGGGCATGACCTCGCCACCCCTGTGATACGTCGCCCGGTGATTTCAGTTACGTCTATTTCAGAGGGAATTAGACCAATAACAGGGCGGCAACCACGAGAAGGAAAATCACCGCACTTGCCTTGAGGATCTACACGACCGTAGCGCTCTCCCTCAAGACCACGCCACCTTGCCGGCTCTGAAGGAGCCAGGCAAGGTAGGACTGCATCGACAAAGCCAAGCCCTACAGAGCTTGTCGCTGACAGCTCAAAGCGTAAGTTTGCTAACACAGACCAGCCCCATATACCTAGGCGATGGTATACAATATCAATATGTATACACTATGTCGTGGTGGCCCAGTGGCTAAGACCTCGCCTCTCGTGCTATAGGTCGTGGGTTCAAATCCGGGCAAGCAACAATGTGACTTTTTCAATTCATATGTACTTTCTAAGTTTATCTTGGGTATTGCTGACAACGGTGAAGGAACACATCGTGAGGAAACCTGGATTTATAGTTGGTATTTGTAAGTTTGTGCTAAACAAATAAATAAATATCTAGAAAGCTAAGACTACGCTTCTGTTTCCTAGCAAGTTATCCAGCTCTAGAGACTGTAACCAAAGCGCATTTTCTGAAAAAACTTTAACGAAAATCTCGTTAGTCTTTTCATACATATTGAAATTTTAATATAACATAGTCTATCAATTTTGGAGGCTAATATTACTGGTGGAACGGCTGGGGCAATACAATTCGCGTTAGTGTGAAAATTCCCACCTACCGTGGCATATAATAATGCGAGGGTAGAGACTAAAGTGGGTGCATTTTACGCCAAATAGAATTTTGCCAATATGCTACTTCATAAAAGCATTAAGTACCCTTTGGTTTTGATTTTAGAGTATTAGGGATGTGATTGCCTTTTAAACGGTTTTATTGTGCCGGTTAATGGCTAGCAATATGTGTGTGTTACATTTTGTTACTATTTAACTGAATTTAAAAAAGTTGTTGTTAAGCATTAAGCACAAAAACAGAAGACACCGGATTCATTACTGTATATATTTTTCTCGTTGTTCACAACACTTTTTTTTAAAGACGCTTGCTTTTTTGTAAAAGTATTTTTTATTAAACAGATTATTAGTTAGATTCTTCTATGATGTTGATGTTGTTGATCCTTGTTGATGTTGTTTGCCTTGTGTGTGTGTGATTATCTTTAACAGATAACCTGATTTCCAGAAATCATCCTTTCATTTCGGATGTCTGTGCTTAAATGCTCAAGAAGCATTAATATCATCTAGTCGTGTTCCAGGGATTCGGCGTCGAGATTCACGATTGAATTTCTGAAAATAATATATGAATAGTACCTATACCTACATAATAAATATTCATAGTAGGTAACTTAAAGTCAACCGTCTATAAGTGCATACAAAAGTCACTCTTGCTGCTAGGACATAAAGACACAGCCGATGACAAATTGCTAACAGTTATATGCGATTGGCTGTACCTAGTGTTCTATGTATTTTTACCCGACTGCCGTAGGAGGGTAATGTGTTTATCAGTCTATAAATGTGTATATGTATGTTCGTTCCTATGTGGCGTTCTAGAAACCAAACGCGTTGGCCGATTTTAATATTCTTACGTCAATCGATTCGTCTTTACCTTGTAAATGTCACTGGGACTGGCTACATTAATATTGGAAAATAGAAAAATGGCGGATTTTGGGCGCAATATTGTGGGGCCTGAATTTTTCTTTCTTCTAAACCCATCGTGTGGGGTATCAAACAAAGGGTTTTAAGAGGTGATTTAAAAAATATAACAAGTTTATATGTAACTAATTTAATAAAAAATACTGTGCAGTGCTTAAGAAGCGAACTAAAAAGACGTAAACGAGAAGGAAATCATGCTGTGCAGTCCGAGGATTCATCTGGTTTTGTTCAGCCAGCTCATGAATATGTGTCCAGAGAAATAAAAGACTTAACTTTTCATGACCAGAAGCGACGTTTCTTCATGATCTTCGTTACACAAAGTTGCGTGGATTTTACTAAGTTGAAATAATGGCTACAAATTGGACGATGCGCCCGCGCACTATCCTTTAACTAACTTGACCGTAACGAGGACCTTGAATTTGCATGCGCGCAGATTTTTTAATAACAAAAATTTTTACTATCTGTCTTAGCTATAAACCGACAGAAACTCCCCTTCCGCTAAACCGATTTCGATGAAACTTGTACTTCTGGATAGGTCTTGAGATGACCTTTCCTCTGGACCTTCTTCCAGGTCCCCAGCTATTACCTTCAGGGAGTTCTTGCTTGAAGAACACCGAAGAAAGGGAAATTCTGTCAGTTTGTGGGTTTACGAGCTATTTTCTACTACAACTATACATCTTAGTACTAGGGTACCAGCGAGGGACTTGAAGCCCTCCTACTGGGCTATCGAAATGTAGTAGTGTCATAGCTACATCTGTAACTTTCAGGCGCACAGCCGCGTGAAAGTGTGAAAGAAAGAAAGAAAGAAGAAAGAAAGAAAAATATTTATTTGTGACCCGCACAGGATACACGAGATAAGCAACACAAACAATAATAAAAAAATAAAATAAATAACCCCGTGCGAGACCAAAAAGGCTCCTATCTCAGCATGTGCAACGTTATTAAAAAGAAAATAACGCTGCGCTGATATTCTGATAGGGCCTACTGTTGATGCCACGGACACATTCACGGAAACGGAACATACAATATTTAAAGCAATAAAATAGAATAAGATAAATAATAACAAAATAGTATAAACACAGAAGGTGAGTCACAGTATGTATGTGTATAACGTAGACAAATATATGAATAAAACACAATAAATATACGACCAAAATCCTGACGGCTCAATTATCATTTGTCGAAACCGTAGACAAACGACAGAGCGCGCCAATCTCTATCTGTGGTCAGCGTCGGCTAAAGACTAGATTATGTGCCTAGTTTTAGCACATAAAACGAGTTTGTACTCAAACTGGTGGGTGGATCCACACCCACCAACCACCATCGAATAGCCCTCACGATGGGCTATCCCATAGTGGAAGTCTGGTGGATACAGCTCCAACCCTCGAAGTAGTATTCACTCTGATATGGTTGACGATATGAAAAAACTATGGAACCTTGCGCCACGTCAAGTCGGTCAGCTCCCCAACCACCAGAGCTAGGCTCCTTTCTCCTTCGTGTGGTTGGGAAGCTGAATAATTGGGCTATCGAATGGTGGTATTTTCATGGGTGTACCACCAGCCCTTCTGGTACTTTAGGTGCCGGGAAGCGGCCGAAATAGGGAAATGTTGCGTTGTTCCATAGCTTTAACGCTTCTGTATGTGTATGTGTAGCTATATATTAGCTTTGTATTATGACAGAGTCCAGGCGCCTGCCTGAGGGCCCACGAAGATAATGCTTCAGAAAGCGTATCGATAGCCCTTCAGGCACCAAGTGTGTCTGAAGGTAGTGAGCCCTCTGACAGACGCATAGAAACGTCTATATTGGCACATACAGACACATTATCTCAAGCAAGTGATGTTTATGTACTAGAACTACATAGGTGCTATCTATTTATAGGGCCTAGACAGAATTCCAGGTCACCTAGAAGCGCTAAATCGCTTATAACGAATTTTCTATACACTTACTTGAGGAAAAATGTATGTATTTACCTTTTCAGAGTGAAACTGTATTAAACGTGGCTATGTTCTGTTGTTATGTACAGTTTTTTAGTCATAGCATCAAGGTATACTATCTAGAACACCTAGACGGTGTTTCCTAACAAAATAATGTGTGTAAGGAAAATAATACGATTGGCATGTGAGTAGAACACACATACCGATACTTGCGACCATGCCATTTTGGGGGGGTCCAAATGACCCCCCCAAAATTATTATTAATTGAATATGTAAATATTTTTGTTTCCCTAAAACATTACATTCATCTTATATCTAAGGTATTTCATGTATAATACTAATAGATACGCGCAATATGCATACTATAAGCTATAGAAAAGCCCCTAAACCACGATTTTAATATTACCAAAATTTGGCATGAATAAATTCTTACCCACAAAACTATATAAACAGATGACGCCATCTGGCCCCTCATCACTCACGGAAAAAGTGAAGGCCGAGTTGTGTGCTCTAACCGTGAGCTGGGAGGAACACATTGACGCCGCGGAGGGCGATTGGACCTCTATCCACAAGTTGTGCAGGCAACTTAAGAACACCCCAGCTCCGGTACAAAAAACTTAAAAAATATCCCACCGATGAAATAATTGAGTTATCATACAAAAAATATAGGAGCTTCTGCAATGCTTTGCTAAAGAAGCAGAAACGATTGTATGAGAGACAGGAAATTGAAAAATCAAAAAGTAACACTAAAAGGTTGTGGGAAGTTGTAAGAAATGTATGCAGCTCAAACAAAAAAGTAGACTATTCCTCGGCCCTGATCAAAACTGATAAGCCTAAAAACAGTGTTGATGAAGCTTACAAATAACCTCCATCCGACTAATATCCCCCAGACCTCTATTCCTTCATCACCCAACTCTCTTTTCCTACTTCCTACTGATGAAGAAGAGGTGGAAAAACTCTTATTTGACCTGAGGGAGGATGCGGCAGTGGGAGTGGATCAGATATCTGGCAAAATATTAAAGCGCTACGCTAAAACACTTACTCTTCCACTCACCCACATCTGCAACTTATCGTTTTACCAGACGGGGCGCTCAAATACGTAGCGGGACCGAGCGGAGGTATTTGCCGAACACCTGGAGCGTCAGTTCCAACCGAACCCGACCTCTCTACACCAACATGTCGCAGCAGTTGAGCAGCACATTAGAGACTACTTCGCCACGCCGATAGCTCCCGATGAAGATGCCATCTTTTTCTCGCCTGGCGCAGTCAGACGTGCCATCTTGCGAACGAAGCCCCGGAAGGCCCTAAGGTGCCGATAACATCCCGAACACAGCGCTGCGCCACCTGCCCCACCGTAAGATCGCGGCCATGGCGCGCCTGTTCACCGGGATACTCCGCATGGGCTCCTTCCCGGCCTCGTGGAAAGAAGGGCGCGTCATCATGCTGCCCACGGCGGGCAAGAATGTCCTGAAGCCGGAGAGCTATCGGCCGATCACACTCCTGCCCACCATCTCTAAAATGTTCGAGTCACTCCTGCTGCGACATCTAACACCACACATCGCACCGCGCCCGGAACAATTCGGGTTTCGCGCGGAACACAGTACGACGCTCCAGCTGTCGAGGGTACTGCACCTGCTGTCATCTACGATCAACAGAAAGGAGTACGCGGTAGCAGTATTCCACGACATGGAAAAGGCCTTCGACCGCGTGTGGCACGAGGGACTAGTCCACAAGCTGGCCACATTCAGTGCGCCCCGTCGCGTGGTAAGAATAATAGAATCCTTTCTGTCCCACAGGACCTTCAGAGTGGTGGTAGAAGGCGAACTGTCCGACCCCCACCCGATACTGGCGGGCGTGCCGCAGGGCGCCGTGTTATCTGCGTGTTACTCACGTTACACCGACGATATCCCCACCACCCCAGAAGCGACGCTATATAGCCTTGTATGCAGATGACGCCGCTTACATCACCAAATCTCTCAACGCCAAGCACGCTGCAGTAAAAATGCAGCGTGCCCTCAACAACATCCCCGGGTGGCTAGCAAAGTGGCGGCTGTCAGTTAACGTGGGTAAGACGCAGGCTCTTGTTACAGAACGGGGGCTCTCCCACCACTACTGAAACTACAAGGAGCCGACATCGAGTGGACGCCCCAGGCCAAGTACCTGGGCGTAACCATCGACCGTCGGCTCTCGATGAGGTTGCACGTCACAAAGGTGGTAGCGCAGTGCAAGGTCGCTCGCAGCCTACTATATCCAGTACTCTCGTCCCGCCTCCCCGCCCGTACCAAGCTGGGTATTTACAAGACCTACCTGCGATCTATACTTACCTATGCAGCCCAGCTTGGTACGCCCTCACTGGCGAGGCGACCAAAAACAAACTTAGAAGCCAACAAAACATGATACTCAGACGCATAATGAACGCGCCTCGCTATGTGAGGTATGACGTTATCCTACGGGACACAAGGATTGAGAGCCTGGATAAGTTCATCGAGCGACTTGCCACAAATTTGTTCGCGCGGGCCGACGCTTCTGCCTGGCCCCATATCGAAAGCGCCTCCCACGTGACCTCGTAAGTGATACCGCAACCTCATCCACCTCCCGGACTTGACGCCTGAGTAAGCAGTACCAGTCTACACGCTGCTTACTCAAACAATAACACTGCCCACCCCATACTACACCCACGGCGTGAAGTTTGTTCTAAGTTAATATAGACTCATTTCACGTCGTAAACAGAAATTCATAACTATACATTCGCTAGTACACTTGCACCGAATAGCGTTGCGAGTACCTCGCGCGCTTTTGGTACATAAGCGGTGTAACTCAGAACATTGCCGCTCCTAAACACACAACGGCGGCGCTAGTAGTCGTTTACATTACCAAACTGTGGGTTCGTCTAAAAGTCGACACGCCTGCCACTGGTTACCTTCTCTGAGCCTCCCAGGGTACGCCCTGGGTCTCACTCGGAGGGGGGGGACCGCCGGGTGTCGTGAAGAAGCGGCGGACCGTTCGGAACGGCCGCCGCGGCGCGCCCACAGTCACATACAACAGATAAACATAGCTAGCGTAGGTCGCTGACCCGCATAGGTTAACGGCCGCGCTACCAAATTGCTAGGCCCAGTGGGCACCAAAATGACGGGTTCGTAGTTACGAGCCCCAGTGCTGCACCCGCGGGCTGGGAACGAGGTTCCGACACCGCTCGCCCCGCTCCCTTACGGGGGCGATGCGACTTCCAGAGAGAGGCCCCTCATCACTCTTCGCCTGCCATCGCCGCCGCGCGGTCGTCTCGCCGCACCCACTCTCCGACTCGTGGCGCCACTGTGTGACGTCACTGCGGTCGCCGCGTCTCTGCGCGCCGCCCACAGGTTTCACTACTAGTAACTTCGGGTACTGGTATGGACATCTTTTTTGGCCCCTTCCGGGTTAAAACCATGACTTAGTGGTCCTTGGTGGATACCTAACGGTGTTAACGAAGCCAAGTGGAGTGGCGACCCGCCCACTCGCTAAGTCCCTTCAGGACACGGCAGTCGGAAAGAGTCTGGAGCAGAGTAGTTGGCTTTGGTAGATAGCCTAGTCAACCTGTTCACCTGGCACGGTCGGGTGTTTCTACCCCGACGTGCCAGACTCTCGGTACACAGGAGGAGGATGGCCCACCTTCGGTGGGTTCACCGGTACCTTAGGACCCCTGCCACCCAATAAGATTGGTGGCAGGATAACAAGTTTAGGACTCACCAGGAACACACCTCCTAGTCTAACCCGGCTGGGAGGGTAGGATTTCACACATCCCCGGGCCCACCCACCCGGGGACTAAGGTTATCAGCCCCTAATAGATAGATAGGAAAGGGTATTGTTTACAATATCCTATCTTATCTTATCCCTTTAGTTTCTTTTTCTCTTTGTACTGGCTCTATTCGACAACAATGCATCCTGTAGAGTTGTTGATAGAGCTCGTCAAGGACTTGATGTCGGACGATCCCAGTCCGCTTCAAGAAAATCAGTCCAGGGTTAAGATAATTCTTGCCTCTCTCGCCAAATGGGACCCTTACGGTGCCCCAGCCCGCTTCTGGCGTAAGTCATGCCCCACTTCCAGCCCATGTACAGGCGGCTATTAAAACCATTAAGGAAAGACTTGCACAAGACGGCCAATCCCGTATGAGATTCGGTACTCCCTTTGCGATACTATTAGATGCCATCCTGCCCGATACGGTCCCGACCGAGACCGAGGCCCATGAACCTAGCATGGCCCCCGTGTCATGCGTGGAAAAGGACTCGCCAAGGTCACCCTCCCCACCCGTCAGGCCCACTTCCGGACTTAGATCACCCACCCTTTCCCAGGGCGAGGTTCAGACCAATAAGATAGGTTCAAATCCCTATGAGAGAAACCGTAGCCCTCTTAAGCCCCAGACTTCGGCTGCTAAGCCTCCTCCACGTAGGATGTCCGCTAGACTTCAATATAAGAAGTACAAAGAGCGCGTAGCCGCTATACATTCAGAGACTAAGTCCAACCCCAAATCATGGGTCGATGATGAGCATGACTCTCCCATCGAAATGGACACAGCCCTCAGCACTGACGATGAATGGGCAGCAGTAGCTGACCACATCGATTCTATCACTGGCAATCCCCCAGTAGACTCAAATATCCCCGACTTGTCAGAGGACTATGCCACTATGTTCTCCTCTTTCGACTCCTCCGATCGCGACTCTTATAAAAATTCTGGAGGTAAGAGGAAAAAGAGGAAAAGTCCCTCTCATGCTACCAAGGCCAAAAAGGCGGTAGCTTTAACCTCTCCCCAGACAGTTCTGCCGCCGGCCTTGCCCGACAGGCAACCCTCTCCCACCCCCGCCCCCGCTAGCCCTTCTCAGCGGATTAACCGCTCGCCCAACCCTATAGTAATAGTAAATACCACTAGGAAGCCCCCTCCTCCTCCACCCATTTATCTTCAAGATAAAGGGAAATGGAGCGACATTTCTAGCGCCTGTGTTGAGCGCAAAATCAATTACACGAAAGCCACTGCATGCCAACAGGGCATCAGAATTCAGGTCCCCACCCCCCGTGATTACCGAGATTTAACTCGCTTCCTTAAAGACCGAAAAGTTTATTTCCGTACTTACTCCCTTCCGGAGGATAAGTTCACCAGAGTCGTGATCAAACGCGTTCCGAAGGAAATCCCTACGGAAGAAATCCGCAAGGATTTAATAGCGCAGAAAGTCCCTGTTTTAGAAGTTCACCGATTGCAAAAAGCAAGAGGCGGAGAACTTTACGACATTGTTCTGGTCGTGTGCTTCCCCTTTGAGGGTCACAATTCCATATTCAATGTCCAGACTATTTGCAATCTGTCTGGCATTTCCATAGAAAAGTCATACCGCCCCCATCTCGTTGGTCAGTGTCACAACTGCCAACTCTACGGTCACTCTCAGACCAATTGCTTTGCGGCTCCCAGGTGCGTTAAGTGCATGGGACAGCATGTCACTAAGGACTGTCCCCGTCCAAAAGACCGATCACAATGCACGGAGCCTCCCAGTTGCGTGCTTTGTGGCCAAGTCGGGCACCCGGCTAACTACCGTGGTTGCCCAAAAGCCCCTAAGCTAGCGCCTAAAATGGCCAAGCGAAATGAAGCGCGCCAAGCACGCGTAGCCCCTACCTCCCAACTTCCCCCCAGACTAACCCCTCAGAGGACTTCACCATGGGGACTGAACCACCAAAGTGTGGCTGCTCAGACTTGCTCCCAGCCCATTCCAGCGCTGATGGCCACTCCCATCGCAGCGCCAATTCTAATCCCCGACTCAATACCTCCCGCCGCCCCTATGACCGCACAAAGCCAGAAGGTGGCTTTCACCACCCCTGCCGCTAAGTGCCAGCCCCCTGTCGCCCCCTCCGGGCCAAAGTCATATCTATGCGTCGCTGAAAATATAATCAGCGCATATTCCATATTTATGTCCCCTCAAGCCCGCGCTCTGCATGTAGAAATCTGGAATGCAGGCTCTCTCTCCCCCGATGCATGCGCCCGCCTCTTTTCGAGGTATGAGTCCATTACTAGGGAGCTCGATAGCCTTATTTACAAGGACGGCCAATGGGTTCGTAAATAGTACGAACCCTCTGTCCATACAAACTTAGATACAAATTCGCTCCGTCCTCATCGCAGAGGCTCGTCGCGTAATCCTTTTCGATTCATATAAGCCAGCCCGCGTAATGCTGAGCCATGGTTAAATGCCAGTTAGATATTCTTTGGAGTTTCTTGTCCGTTCTTCTCCACGTAGGCTTTTCCAAACGGATGGTAGAATCACTTTATTAGATCCGGCCTTAGCCTTCCCCCCAGCGACGCCCTGAGCCGAGGTCCGACCCCAACTGGGGTAGCCCTTAGTGCTGTCGCTTTAGGTTTAGTATTTTGAAGCCTGGCCGGAGGCTAAGAGATTAGTCTCCACAGGGTAGCCCGGTTAAGCATACGTCAGTCACTTTGACTGTTTGCGAGACGCCAATTATTAAAAAAAAAAAAATACTGTTCCCTCATTGCGAACTAGAACGCTATGGCGTCCAGTCGTTTTTACGGAATATGAATTTATGTTTCTTTCCGTAATAACTACAATCAGTATCTATTATATTGCTTCTAATTTACTAATCAAAACCCATATAATCCTATTACATACTGATAAACACCAAAAACATAGTTTTAGTGCCTTAAAAATGCAAATGAAATTCCTTATGTGCAAAGACTATAAAAGCATTTTTGCCGACCAAAATCATTTAGTATGAGATAGCTCACTGGGATAAGCGTATGTCTGTTGATACAATTTTCTATTTACAAAAACCATACAATATTGTTGGTGACGCCTCGTTGCGAACATAATGCCTAAGGAATTTACCAGTTAAACAAGGGTGGTGACGAGAAAACTTGGCAGTTGCATGTTCTAAGCGAGTAAAGCAAAACATAAATATGAATAAGCTTTAACAATTACAATATAAGAAAAATAGTACATAAATTGCTCAGCTATGTGAGCTAAGCTGAACTAACTAAGCTTGGCTCTTGTACTGCAACCAGCTTTAACATTCGCCTATAATATTTTTTGGTAATACTGTACACGTAAAAGTCGAAATCAAATTTTCTATTTCTTCTGAAAGGATTATCTGAAAAACACTTTTGTGAATCACAAAGCCTTTAAGTTAACGATAGATGCTATTAAAGTCGTGACAATCTAAGAAGTCTGATTTGACATCTATATAAATACGTTATATAAGTTAAACTTGATGTATACGAATGATACTCGTTATTATAGTGTATGGGTAACATAGTAATTAATTAGGATTATGAATATGATTTTTCGTAGATGTTCATACAAAGTTATCACGACATTTAAAATGAGAGACGTCATCGGACTTTTTAGATTGTCACGATTATAGAATAGGGTAAAACACCAAAGAAACGAATGGATTACAAAACAGTCAATGGAAGAAAATATAAATATGTTTTTAAGAACTTATGTACAAGTATAATTAAGTCAAACCATTTCTTTCCATCCCAAATATGACCTTTCTTCTTGAAAATGTGATCTCATAAATGACAAGGCATGTAAGATTTTGTCACCCAGAGAACTTCTTAGTTAATTACAAAAATATTCGGCGGATGAAAAGGCTCGCTCGGCTTCAACACTTGTAGGCGTTATTGAAAGCTAATAATTATAAGCTGCCGTTAGAAAAACTTTGCAACCGCCGCCGCCGCCAGCACCAATTATGCACACAATGCGTGTCAGTAATGCACATTTCAACTCTAATAATGTTGAAACCAACTCTTGAATTTGTTTTTTTTACTGTCACTATGTTTATTTGTTTGTCCTGTTGTGCGATTGTTGTCATCATCGTCACTGGTCCAACTGTGTCCGATGTACTCTGTTGTTGTTGTGGATTTGAACTTTTTTGTGCGAAATTATATTTCAACCGTTATAACAGTTCCACTATGTATTTTCGTATATCATCTGATGATGGTTGCGTGAAATATTCTGTGGCTGCAGTTTTATTTTTATTTTTTGTTGTTGTTTGGCTTGTGTTTGACCACTATCTTACCTGATGGTAAGCGATGATGTGGTCGACGATGAAGAAACCTATTCACTCTTTAAAAAAAATGATCTTCATGAACGGCCTAGGCGTCCAATTAACTGGCTTATCAAACCAGATGGCTGCGACATAATAGTGTTGCCACATTATAAAATGCATAAAACGCATTATTATTGGTTGACTATTTTGATTGTTTGATGATGAACATAAATACATAGCTCCGGAATTGACATCTTCAGACAGATTTTAGTATACTTTAAAATTAGTCCGTAAGTAAGTAAATGTGTCATCTGGATGAAAACAGAATTTAACATCTAGAACACAGACACAAAATTTGTTTTAAGTGGTGTTATTTGCCATGAATGCCATAACATAGATCTTTTCTGAGAGTACTGAATCTATATTATCCCAAGCCCAAGATCCAAATTTAATTAATAAATTCTTAATTGTGTGTTTTTTACATAGGTATTTTAAATCAATTAACAAGGGTTTTTGAAGCCCAGAGTTGGGTCTGTATCTAGGCTATCTGGGTATACACATGATATCAAAGGTACATTCACAGGGGCCCAAGTAATTCTACTTACAAAAGGTGTTTTACTTATTGTTTGACCACAAAAGATTTAGCTTTTTGTAGCACAATTTTTGATACATTCACAACAATGTTCACAACACTTATTCAAAAAGCACTGGCGATTTAGAGTTCTGATGGTTTCTCCACAATTTGATCAAAATTTCCTTCTCTGTTCATCTTTCAACAACTCTGTTTTGCTCCAAACAATGGTAGGTACCTATAGCCGCCCTTATTTAACTTTTTCTTTCTAGTTTCAGTCCTGTAAATATAAATTAGGTTTTATTAACACCATCTGGTTAAACATGCGTATATGATGAGTAGACGAGAAGATAGATGGACGAAGAGACGGTATTTAATTAGTACCTACACAGTTCTATGTACTTTTAATGTCTATAGAATTAAACATAATAATTACTGTGTTTATGTGAATAAACATATCAGAGACGTGCCCGTGACGTGACAGGGCCGTGGCCGTGCTGAGACCGTGCATCCCGAGACCCGTCAGGGACTTTCTGTTCACACACGTCAGGGATGTGACAGGACCGTGGACAGGCCGCGATCTGTGCTCCTCGGTCACCATTTTGTTTTCGTATCAGAGTACCGCTTCAGTGAAGTGTAGTAAAATATAAATTACAACACGCAATATACCTAAGTCATGTCTTTGTATAATATAGACACAGATAATATAATACTAGATACAGAGGAGTTGATTTCGATTGCAATTGCTCTAGATGGAGAGGAAATGGAAGAGGTACAAGACAGACAGAAAGTGTTTAAAAACGTGTTTGGGTATCATAATTGTGGTAGGACAGAGAGCTACTGGGAGAATTTCACAGAATATACAAAAATCTAACAAAAAATGCAATTGCTTATCATAAAAAAAACATTTTCCCATACATTTTGCGACACAGCGCCATCTCTGTTACATGATAGACACAAAGCACACACAAAAATGAACATGGCGTTGTGTGCTGGTTCCGCTAGTGCCAGTTGATGGCGTTGTCGATTTTTCTGAAATTCATCCTATAATTCTAATATGTAAAACACAAAAAATGTTTCTACCTATGTCCGCTATAGACTTTGAAATCATCCAACCGATATGCCCAAATCTGTTTCATTGGAAAGGCAATGCAAAGATGGTTTAAGACCAAAAAGAATATGACTCGCTCGCATTTGGCCGGATTTTACTTATCTGCAAAATGCTCAAAATAGTTCCTTTATATCACACGAATCTTGTCCTGGTGTTCCTTCGGATTCGTTGTCAGGTTAGATATAGCATTTGGCAGTAAAAAAATCAGGGGTGGCTTTTGTGTGTTATCCAACTGTATTATTATTAATTTTGACGTATTTATTGACATCACTTGTCATTCGATTTGATTCTATCTATCTATCTTCTTGATTGATTCTATCTTCTATACAGATGTCTAATATTTGAAAAAAGAAAGAGATGATGGTAGAGATTGTGTTTCGTCAAGGTGTATTGCACTGTTCTGTTGCACTATCGGATGTGGTCTGTGACTCAAAAGACAATCCAATATACACCTTGACGAAACACAATCTCTACCATCATCTCTTTCTTTTTTCAAATATTAGAGAGAGTAAGGAGGTGGTTGATTTCGTTTCGACTTCGAAGAGGCCGGTAATAGTCCACCCTCAATATCGGAGACCAGATGTACAAAACCATTTTATTCTTTAATAGTTCAGGACTGCAGGCTCACCTTGTTAACTTTTTAAAGTTATTTTCTTTGTCGTTTATTTAATAGAAGTTCGACGGCTGTTGTTTGTTAAATACAATAAGATTTTTGATTGAGTTTGCTCTGTTTTTGTTGATTATAAATGGGCAGCTAAATTCCATTTATTCGGGCATTTGTTTCCGGATATTTTGAGTTGGGTAGGTATGAAGTTTGTTAAAACCATCATATTAATATCATCATTAAAATCTATAAAACTTTTTCATGACAAAGGAAATGTGTTAACATACATACATACACTCACGCCTTTTTCCCATTGGGTAAGCCGACACAGTCAGTACGTCAGTACGGTGTCGTCAGTACGACACCTATTAATGCATAAGATGAATTTATCATCGATCAGCTTATGGTTTGCGACTTGCCTCAGGCCGGTATTCAGCAAAGGATTCCGAGACTGGACACGACCAGACAAACAATCTACCAACCACATATATGTGGTTGTTAAAGTTGTTTCCATGACGACGGAGGAATCACGACCTTCAGTAAAGAAGACCACGACGCGAAGTGGAGTACATGTGGCAACTAATATGACACTTAGGTACCAAATTGATCATAGTATTGCCAAAGCCAATTCAATGTATATATAATTACCATCGAACAAATAAATAAAATTCCCAGGAACTGAACAAAACACTTGAGTAATTTAATTGTATGCCACTTCTAAAGCACCCTTTAGTTGCAAGTTGCAACTTTCAATATCTGTTTGGAATAGTTTCAATTATTTCAATTGTTCGATAATGGCGCCAACGCACTTTGCAGCTAGTATTGCGATACTTTTCTATGCACCGCTAGGAGAGGGTTCAACCCACCATTGTTCGTTCACTGATCACTAACTTATTGAAGAATCGTCTATTGAACATTCCAAGGTTTCTTTTGTTGAAAACCTTACTGTTACTGTAGCTGAAGGAGGTTTTATTAGTAGTTCTGCATTATTTTGTTGAGTTTGATTGAGCTGAGTTACAGTTTGTTGATGTGATGCTGTTTCTGGTGAAGAATAAAGTAGTAGTAGATGATTTTATGATGAAGTTGATTTGAAACTTTGAAATAAATATAAATGTGGATTAATGGAGAGAGCAGCAGTAGGCAGGGCACATTGCTCGCAGAACGGGTGGCCGATGGGGCAGAAAAGTTCTGGAGTGGCGACGGCGAAACGGAAGACGTTGTGATGGAAGGCCTCCCACTAGGTGGACCGATGCTCTGGTGAAGGTTGCGGGGATCCGCTGGATGCGAGACGCACGGAACCGGTCAATGTGACGACGCTTGGGGGAGGCCTATGTGGATATACTGCTGGAGCAGTGGACGTCTTTCGGCTGATATGATGATGATGATGAATCGGTGCTAGCGTGACGGTTGATAGAACGGAATGGGACAAGAAAACGTGTTGCGCTAACCCCAAATAACATGGAAAAAGAGCAGGCTGATAATAATATTCATTCTTTCAACGAAAACTTAATTTCAATTGGCTAACTACCAGCGCCATGTAAAAATGCTTTCTAAAAGTGTTGTATCTGAGCCTGTCATATCAATCATCACAAAATTAACAGGTTATGTTTAGTTGTTTACTGGTCTTTAATACTCTTTATACCATTCCCCCTCTAAAAAGCTTATTTTATTCACTGAAAACAGTGAATAAAAAGCACTTTTAATCACTGTTTTGGTGTTTGAATTTAGAACACACCAATATAATATTCAAACTCCATCTCAATGCTGTACAACCTCCTTACGCATAAAATATTCGAAACAAACTTAGATAGATATAGAGTTAGAGATAGACATAGAGATAGGGATAGAGAAAGAGAAAGAGAAAGAGAAAGAGAAAGAGAAAGAGAAAGAGAAAGAGAAAGAGAAAGAGAAAGAGAAAGAGAAAGAGAAAGAGAAAGAGATAGAGATTGAGATTGAGATTGAGATAGAGAAAGAGATAGAGATACAAAATAAATGATTGATTGATTGATAGAGAAAGATATAGATATAGAGATAGAGTAAGAGTTACATATAGAGATAGAGATAGAGATGGAGTTAGAGATAGAGTTCGAGATAGAGTTCGAGATAGAGGTAGAGATAGAGTTAGAGATAGAGTTAGAGATAGAGTTAGAGATAGAGTTAGAGATAGAGTTAGAGATAGAGTTAGAGATAGAGTTAGAGATAGAGTTAGAGATAGAGTTAGAGATAGAGTTAGAGATAGAGTTACAGATAGAGTTAGAGATAGAGTTAGAGATAGAGTTAGAGATAGAGTTAGAGATAGAGTTAGAGATAGAGTTAGAGATAGAGTTAGAGATAGAGTTAGAGATAGAGTTAGAGATAGAGTTAGAGATAGAGTTAGAGATAGAGTTAGAGATAGAGTTACATATAGAGTTACAGATAGAGTTACAGATAGAGTTACAGATAGAGTTACAGATAGAGTTACAGATAGAGTTACAGATAGAGTTACAGATAGAGTTACAGATAGAGTTACAGATAGAGTTACAGATAGAGTTACAGATAGAGTTACAGATAGAGTTACAGATAGAGTAACAGATAGAGTTACAGATAGAGTTACAGATAGAGTTACAGATAGAGTTACAGATAGAGTTACAGATAGAGTTAGATATGGAGTTATAGATAGAGATTGAAACACAAGTGCTGTTACCTAGCTCAGGGGTCAGGGTTTCACATTTTTTTGTAAATTTTGAAGGTAATAAACCCATTTATTTATTATTATTCCTTGTGCCGCTTCAATCTTGCTTTTTCTCGTAGTCATGGTATAAAATATAGTATGCAACTCTTGAATAAAACGGATTTATATCGAGGGCCATGAATCACTCGCGTCGCTCATGATTCTAACACTTGAATCACTCGCTATGCTCGTGATTCAATCATCATGAATCACTCCCTACGGTCGTGATTCAGTCGTTAGAATCCTTCACTTACTTGTGATTCATCTTTGGCCCTCGCATTAAATCCGTCTTTTATTCACTAGTTGCATAATATACTATTATACCATTCCCCCTCTAAAAAGCTTATTTTATTCACTGAAAACAGTGAATAAAAAGCACTTTTAATCACTGTTTTGGTGTTTGAATTTAGAACACATCAATCTAATATTCAAACTCCATCACAATGCTATACAATCTCTTTGCGCATAAAATATTCGATAAAAACTAGATAGAGATAGAGTTAGAGATAGAGTTACAGATAGAGTTAGAGATAGAGTTAGAGTTGGAGATAGAGATAGAGTTACAGATAGAGTTAGAGATAGAGTTGGAGATAGAGTTGGAGATAGAGTTAGAGATAGAGACAGAGTTAGAGATAGAGTTGGAGATAGAGTGGGAGATTCAGTTAGAGATAGAGATAGAGTTAGACATAGAGATAGAGATAGAGATAGAGTTAGAGATAGAGTTAGTGATAGAGTTAGAGTTGGAGATAGAGATAGAGTTACAGATAGAGTTAGAGATAGAGTTGGAGATAGAGTTGGAGATAGAGTTGGAGATAGAGTTAGAGATAGAGACAGAGTTAGAGATAGAGTTAGAGATAGAGTTGGAGATAGAGTTGGAGATAGAGATAGAGTTAGAGATAGAGTTAGAGATAGAATTAGAGATAGAGTTAGAGACAGAGTTAGATATAGAGTTAGAGACAGAGTTAGAGATAGAGTAAGAGATAGTTAGAGATAGAGTAAGAGATACGAGTTAGAGATAGAGTAAGAGATAGAGTAAGAGATAGAGTAAGAGATAGAGTAAGGGATAGAGTAAGAGATAGAGATAGAGATTGAAACATAGAGTTAGAGACAGAGTTAGAGATAGAGTAAGAGATACGAGTTAGAGATAGAGTAAGAGATAGAGTAAGAGATAGAGTAAGAGATAGAGTAAGAGATAGAGATTGAAACACAAGGGCTCTTACCTAGCTCAGGGGTCAGGGTTTTTTTTTTTTTTGTAAATTTTGAAGGTAATAAACCATTTATTTATTATTATTCCTTGTGCTTTTCGCTTCAATATTTCTTTTTCTCGTAGTCATGGTATAAAATATAGTATGCAACTCTTGAATAAAACGGATTTATATCGAGGTCCATGAATCACTCGCGTCGCTCATGATTCTAACACTTGAATCACTCGCTATGCTCGTGATTCAATCATCATGAATCACTCCCTACGGTCGTGATTCAGTCGTTAGAATCCTTCACTTACTTGTGATTCATCTACGGCCCTCGCATTAAATCCGTCTTTTATTCACTAGTTGCATAATATACTATTTTATCACATCTATTCAAAAAGAGCTAGTTTATTCCTCGTAAACAGGGACCAAAATAGCTCATTAATCCCTTAGGGACCAAAATAGATTTGAATTTGGAATGTGGATATTGTTAGTAAATGTTCCAATCAGCAAAGAGGTGAATCACAAACCATGCAGGAACAATGTATTGAATATTATGTGACTGGCTGAAAAACTGCGAGTGCACCAAATAAATAAAAAAGTAGATGAAAAATAAACAACGCGTGAAATTAAATGCATTCTGCCTTCGTTCGTAGTTGTTTCAAATTCAGATTTTAGAATTATAAAAAATTAGTGCGTCTTCCTGAAATGAAAGTATTATGATCAAGTTTCTCAAAAACTACATCTGGAACACCGTTTTCTGAGACTATTTCTTATTCCCAAGTAACTGATGGTACTAATCAAACTGTTACGATGCACTTCCATAATTGTTAAAATATAAACATTAGCCTCGAATTATTTTGTTTTATGTCTTATGGTTCTTAATTTTGTGTAAATAAATAATCATAGCGTTCTTGTTCATACGTTGCACTTACTTATTTTCTCATAGAGGGTGATAAAAAAAAACTTTTTACAAAAAATACAACCGACTTCCAAATAAAAAAGCAAAAAAGTGAAAAATAACTTCAATTTCGGAAGTCGGTGTTCTTGTTTTATTTTTCACTTTTTTATTTGGAAGTCGGTTGTATTTTTTGTAAAAAAAAAAAATATTTTTCACTTTTTAGTTGTGCTACACAATTTATATAGGCTAGGTACCAATAATGCCCAAAGTGAAACCAGAATAGATTTACCCAATAACATGAAACTTAAACAAATTCGGTCGAATAAGGGTATACCAAGGTGAACTGTTTACACCTGCGTACCCCTTTAGAGCGTACTAGTGTGATGTTATGTTATGAAATGGTGTAAACAATAAACATAAATGCGATTGCAGCTATCCCGAGTGATTTGCCGTCATTTATTGAAGAGTTCTGATGTGTATCTCCGAAGTTCTTTATCAGATCTTGATGAAAATTAAATGGGACCACACGACAAACACCAGCTTTCAAATAAAAAAAGAATCATCAAAATCGGTTCACCCAGTAACAAGTTCTGAGGTAACACACATAAAAAAAAAAATACAGTCGAATTGAGAACCTCCTCCTTTTTTTGAAGTCGGTTAAAAAGTAGAGTGTCCACCTCGGGAGCAACACTATTTTAAGCTCGAGTGACGTACTTTGAATCCCTCACTGCACTCAGGATTCAAAAAACACTCTCGCCATTAAAAAAAATGTTTGCTCTCTAGGTAAACAATCTACTATTATAGTTGTACTTCGTGAAAGAGCTGTTTTGTGTTATTTAGTTCCGATTTGCGGGTTATGATTACCCAGGAGGAATGGAAACAGAAAGACTGGATATTTCTGAACAAATTACTTCTTTCTCATTGCAAGAGTATCAGATTCATACGTTTTTAGTTGGTAGGATTTACTGTTGCATTCGGGTTAAAATAGTATCGATGGTGTCGTTCAGACAAAGAGTGGAGAAAGAAGTGTGTATATTGCAAATACGGGCAGTACTGGTTCGACTATAGTGGCTACCTTGAGAAGACCTTCTTAAACTTTTTGTCTAGCAGTCTCTTTTGGCTAGAATACTGATGATAGTGATGCATAATCATCCCGTACCGTATTTAGAGCTGGGACACTGGTTCATACAGACCCTCTCCCTGTGAGAAGGATTAGGTTGAACGCTTTATAACTTGCAATTTAAACCCATTTAAGTTGTTAAACGGTTTGAAGACATTTATGGGATTACTGTACAACTTTTCCACACATGGGTATCATAAAGGCTTGTACATAGGGGTAGACATTAACAGCAAAGCAATATAGGTAACCAGGTATAATAATAAACCTATCTATTCTTGTCTGCTTGCTCTGCTCTTACAATAAAAATAATAAAATTTCATTGTCCTAAACCTATAGCATCTTTAATCTACTTTTTATTGAAGGCTTTTTGCTACAAGACAAGGTATTTTATTTATTGTGGTTCTGTTATACTTGTAGGTAATAAGTTTTTATTCAAATGTTTGAATTAAGAACTAAAATTTCACCTGAAAAAGTTCAAACAAATACCACAGGCTATAAATTAATGACTAAAATACTACTAGCTCGGGCTTGTTTAGTATACCAAACAATAACCTAATTGATTTTAACAGAAAACATGGAAAGTCTATTTTCAGTCTCTCAATATTCCATATATTGAGAGAATGAAAATAGACTTCGGCAGCAAAGAAAAAAAAGACATCTGCTTTTTGTGATTTTCACTTTTTGCCCGTCTGCCGAAGGAGGTTAATGTGTTTATCTATCTATGTATGTATGTAAGTTTGTTCCTATGTGGCGTTCTAGAGACCGATTGCGTTGGCCGATTTTGATGATTCTTACGTCAATCGATTCGTCTTAACCTTGCGAGTGTCACTGGCACTACATTAAAAATGGAAAATGTCGGATTTTGGACGCCATATTGTGGGTGCTGTAGCGTTACGTTTAGCTCAGAGGGAGCTAAAAGTAAGCCACTTTAATAAAAATAAATAATCATAAACTAAAAATTAATAAAAAGGATATTGAGTATAAAACTATGGGTCGGCTTCACATGACGTGCGTCACTCAGGTTGACAGCTAGCTGGCAGCTGGATGGACAGGAACTCCTCAGACCTCCCAGGGCAGGATGGCACGGTGCGAGGGCATGGCTGGTGGTGCGCTAGCGCGAGATGTGGACCCTCTGGTTCAGCGTGCGCAACCTGCGCGTACTGCTGGAGGGCGTGTGCCGTATCAGCGAGGATACCACTGCGCTGCTTAGGACCTATCTGCCGCAGTATTACACCACGTGCGGTAGGTAGGCAGCAAGGAGTGTCGGGAATCGGTATGTGGTGTTACACTGCGTAGATTTGCAGGTAAACGTTTGGCAGGAAGGCAGGCAAATTATACTCAGTATAATACTCAATATATATATATTTTAAATAGTCCACTTCAGAAATTATTACTCAAAGTGGATAATATAGTTTAGAGTTTTTAAAATAGTACACTGTAATTCCAGGCTAAAAAATGTCGTGTATTCGTCTTCTTCATCAATGAAGAACACGAATACGGAAAACCTATTACGATCAACCATCAACTCCATTGTCGACTCTGTCTCTTTCACCTATGACTTAGACTAGAGTCAAGAGCAAACCCATAACAAATAAAAATAAATAAAAAGAAACCGGGCAGATATCAGAGCCTGGAACTGCAGATCAGAAATTCCTTATAGAAAAGCCGAATGAAATTTGATCGACTTAGGAGTCGCACCCAGTACTCTATACTTAGGGCCAGCGTCGCAGCGATCAAAGCAGGGGCCACGTCTCTCAGCCAGATTCGTCAGTGGATTTATAAGGAGGCCGCGTATAAATAACAATTGCGCGCACTTTTGTATATCATGGAAGAATTACTTGGCCGCGGAGACATGCCTGCGGAGCCTGGTCGGCGAATGACCGAGCACTTAGCACTAGCAGTAGCGAATGCAACCATTAGGCCAACGAATTAGATTTAATCTTACTAATATTATAATGTGAAAGTTAGTTTTTATCCCGGTATAGTATTCCCTTGGGGTGATAAAATACTTTTCAGGCGGACGAAGCCGCTGGCAGAAGCTAGTATTATAAATGCGACAGTTTGGATGGATGGATGTATGTTTGTTACTCAATGACGCCAGAACTAGTGAAGGTATAGTCTGGAATAGCGCATAGCGCTTTTTATCCCGGCAGTATGTTCCCTTGACGTGGTAATAGTATATTTCATTACGAGTGCGGAAAGCCTGTCATTGCAAAGAGTTCCGACAAATGTCTACCCGAGCCGAGGCGCAGCCGAAGGTGAGGGTTGACAGTCAGAAACAGTTGTAATGACGGTTCCGCGCGTGTACTGCACAACTATTTTTAAATACAGTGTCGAAATTAAGCAATTTAATAAAATAATAAAAACACAATAAACTCAACTAACTAATCATTTATTTCTTATAAAAGTAATAATTCACATATACATTGAAATTCTAACTGGGGAAGTTTTAGGTTGCATATTTACTGTTTGAGACAAACTATTATTAATTTCGTATGATTGTTCATGTATAATTTTCAAAGGTGTTATACAATGGCGTTTGCTAGTTGATAGAATTGGATCTGATGAATTATCATTATCAACGAAGGTAGATGGACGAACGTTCTCTTCAGTATTGTCATGTGAAGGAGACGGACTGGACTTTAAATTAAAGGATTGTGTGATTTTCTTCCCAGTTTCTAGTTTGTTGTTTAATGAATCAGCAATATAGCCTTCTGCAATTTTGTCTGACTTCCAACCTCTTAGTCGCTTTAAAGACGTCAAATTGGCTCCTGAATCTGCCAATAATGTAGCAGAGGTCCTCCTGAAGCTGTGCCCAGTATAATACTCAGCATCCGGCAGACCAAGAAACGTAGCTATTTCTTTTGGCATATTACCAAATTTGTTTATCCCGATTACTTGTGCTGTACACTTCCCTTTTTGATAATTTTGGAAAAAACTGTCGGTTTTTGGTTTTTGGGACCGCTGATTCATATATTTTTGCACTATTCTAAGAAAATCTCCTTCAACAACAAAGCTTATCGGTATCTATATTTTTTGTATTCGGAATCTTGATTAGTAGCATTTTTCCATGGGCTTCAATATCTTTTAAAGTAATATTGGCTAACTCCTCTCTGCGGCAAGCTCCAACAACGCCAAAAATCAGCCCAACCTACAAAAAGCTATAAAAAGGGATATGGTTAAATTTTTTTTAAATAATATATTAACTGTATTTTGCGATTTCGTAAACTGAATACTAAAGAAAAATATAAGTATTTATTAAAAAATTACCTTTGTGGCTAAATAACGATCATCGGAAGCTTCGTTCACAAACCTTTCAACTTCATTCGATGTTAATATTTTCGACTTTTTAGTTGTAAAACCGTCTGGTTGTCGTTTTAAGAAAGCATTTAGTTTTGGGTATTCACTTATATCCACGTTGTTCTTTATTTTCAGCATACTTTTTATCATCGAAAACCTCGACCATAACGTAGAAGGTTTTAATTTTGCTGAGAGTTCGGCGAAGTATGCCAACATAACATTTTCTAAAAAACTATTTGCTTTTTCTCTTCTCTCCACGCAATAAATTCGTCGTATGTAGATATGTAGCGACTTTTTGACTTTTCCGGTAAAATGTTCTCCGAAGCATTTTGTGCAATTATACTGAGTTCCGGCTGGCAAAGGGAACTATGCTCATACAGCCAGTAGATTTTTTTTATTGATATGAAATGAAAATGAAATTTAATGATATGAAATGAAAATGAAATTTAATGAGATGAAATGAAATGAAACCTAACCTAACTCATTGAATCAAATCATTAAATGTGATATTGAAAAAAATAGTAGCTTCTTTTTAGAAATTTTTGCATGAATCATAAAAAATTCTATGTTTTTTTTTTGTAAAAACTTTGTGGTTGGTTTTTTCTTTTTAATAGACATTATTTTGACAGTTTGGAAAGAGAACGCACGAGTTCGGAAAAGGTAAAGAAAAAGCTCGAGTATGTAAATAGAACGTCCCTGCAATACGCCACTTTTTGAGCAACTGAATTAAAAACACTTTTCATGCGGGTAAAACCGTTAGCCGAAGCTAGTACGGAAATAATTTGAAATTCTGCCAGTTCAAGTCTAGTGTTGTAATTTTGTGAGCGAGTTTAAGATTGTATTACCTAGGTAGGAACTAAAATCAAGACTTCACTGTCGTCCTATAGCTACGTGTCACTATCTGACCAAACCATATTTTAGTTGTTTACGAAAAAACCGCGAAATAGTAAAAATCGATGCTTTTTTCAACTATGTAAGAGATTCCGGTGTCAAAAAAAAAAAGATCTAATCGCGCACTTTCGAATAGGCACATTGTTAGTTAAAATAAATTACGTAATTTTGTCAAATATAGGTTTATAAATAAAGGAATTTGATGCGTTTTTAATTTTTCCAGATCGGCCATATATCATATAGTGACACTAGCTATAGGCAGCTACACAGTGGTCAGCTTTCAACTGAGCAAGTCCCTACATAATATTTAAGGCCAGTAACGGATGCATCAGCTTTTGGCTTAAAACCCTGCGCTAGCCAAATCATTAGTAAAGCTAAGAGCTAATATTTTTGGTTTATTTACACAGGAATGTACCTATCAATTTTAAATAATATCATTTCCACCACTCGACTCAACCTTGACTTCACCTTTCTCAGTCAAATTAACAGTTATAGCTTGTTATTAGTGGACATTAACTTTCACGTCTCGAATATTTTCTTGTCTGGTTGTCACGGCCCTGACTAAGGGTACCTAAGTGGAGTTACCTTCAAAAGCACATAAAAGTGTTAGGTACACAAAGATAAATGATATAGTTGTATCAAGAATTTCCTCAAAAATAAATTTACTGAAAAAAGAAAAACATGAAAGACTAAAGAATCTAATAACTAATTATAGGTAGGTACATAACAAGGTTGGCAATCAAGTAAAATTGTAAGAATGTCACAAAGCTTGCACTTTGTCTATACTTTAATATTATAAAAAGGAAAGATTTGTATTTTTGTATGTAACGAATAAACTAAAAAACTACTGGACCGATTTAAAAATAGTAGTTTATGAAACTGTTGCATAATGAGGGGTATTAAAACATGAGTGTGTGTTTAAAAACCGAGCCGTAGGCGAGGTTTTTAATAGCTTTCACACGAATGTTTTAATACCTAGTTATGTGCAGTTTCATACACTACTTTATCTACACTCATAAATTGGGATTGAACCTACAAAATACCTCTTTTGCATTTTCCATGCCATAAAATCGTGATAGCATTTGTCATATACTTTTCTCGACTTTGCTGGTAATAAATTAAGAGTAATTTCCTTCGCCGCATCTAAAATATCGGGCGTAGTTAAATTTTCTTCACATTCACTGATATCAGACATTTCACACACAATAATTTAAATAACTCATGAAATTCAGTACAGCAAAACTTGCAAAACGTATGACTGGCGCCAAAACCCAGCACATCACCGCATTAACCGCGCATGCGCTAAGGCTTAGCACGCACTGCGATCTTTATTCGCGCGATTTTTTCCGCCCATTCTGCGACCTATGTAATTGTATGAAGTTGTTCGCATCGGTAACGAAATCGTGCGGAAATAATTTCGCAAGAAATCCGTGTTTTGCCACAGAATCCACCGCACCACGGCGCGAATTTTATTCGCCCGAATATTTTGAGCTCTATGAACAGGTAGGAGGAAACAAAATTCGCGCGAATTAAAATCACAGTGCGTGCTATGTCCAAAGCGGGCATTGTCATAGACAATTTAAAATTGGAATCAAATCTTTTTATAATAGGTACTATAAAATGGCATTACAAAAAAAATATTGATGGAAACTCCTTAGTGATTAACTTCTTGGATTTGTCCTGTATCGTAATAGAAAAAAAATTGTTTTATAGCATTATTTTGTTAGAGAAATAGTGTTATAATAAGATTCTATTTTTAAATTTCGGTATTGTGTTTATAAAGTATGCCAATATAAACTCGTTTTGAATTTTATAATTCGAATATTACGATATGAGAGTAGATAAATTCTTTTTCAAGCTACATTATCCCCGGGTGACATAGGCTACTTTTTATCCCTGTATTACCAAGGGAACGGGAACTACGCGGGTGAATATTACTAGTTGTAAATATTTCTTTAGTAACTTTGTTTTTTAATTTAACTTTTTTTTATTTTTATTTAAGTATAAGACCTTACTATAATAACGGCAATAATATATTTGAATGAACAATCAAATAAACTTAATTATCAAATATTTATTTTTAGTGGGCGTTTTTATTTTCTATTTTTAATTATTCTGGATTTTATTACATCATCTTTAGCAATGTTATTTTAGATATAAAAACACCCAATTAGTCTGTTTTACTTTTTAATTAATGTTCGTCAGGGCCAGGACAAACATTGTGTTTATACTTTTTATAAAATGAAATGTCCTCGGATTCGCATGTTTGTAATTTAAACAAGACCAGGTACTTGGCACCTAAAATAACATAGATTTAATAAAAGTTGTTTTAAAGTACCGTGCCTACTATGTAGATACGATTCTGAAAAGCGAGTATCTTAAAGGTTTAATATTTTTATTAAACCTTTAAGATAGGTATTTATTTATCTAACTTATATTATTTTCAGAATGTTATGATACGGTGTCAGAAATATACATATATAAACTCAAAACTTTTACCCTGGGGGTAGGCAGAAACTACAGAACGGCACCAGTCATGATCCTAAGGATAGATGGACCGCTTTTCCGCACTTAGACTCGCGTTTTGTCCGTTATGCGTGCAGGCCTCCGCTCTGTGAGAGGTAATGGGCCGTAATCCACCACGCGGGCCCAGTGCGGGTTGGTGGATGTAACATGTCTTCGATTTTTTTTGGTTCTAGGATATGCCGGTTTCCTCACGATGTTTTACTTCACCGTTTTCAGAGCAGTGGTGATGAAACATTTTACACAAAGTAAAGCTAATATAATCCTTTTTCTTCATTTATGTTCATATATCTAGTCATAATAAGGTGTCCTATGTCAAATAAAGTTTATTACAGCGAATATAATGTTTAATAAACGTCATTTGGTCGGTAGGGCAGTGCCGTCCCGTGTCACTTCGGACAATATAGTCCCTTTGTGTTGACCGCGGGGACCCGAAGTACGGACACGGTGCGAACCTCAAGGGACGGGACTCTTGCCAGTCTCGTGAGCTTGCACTTTTATTGTGTTACTCTTTAAAACTAAAACCACAGATATAAATCTAACTAGATGATGCGATTGTATGTACTTCGCGTGCCCAAAAAACGGAGTAAAGTTACGACCAATGATCGTAATCTGAGCTTTTCTTTTAGAATTATCGGCACAGGAAATCCACCGAAATCTAGAAAAATGCCGTTTTATGCCATATTGAGTTGTAAAGAATGTATAGAAAAAGTTGGCCGAGGCGAGAGGATTCGCGAGCTGGGTGACCAAAACCAGATGTATCCTCCGACTGCACAGCATGATTTTCTTCTTGTTTACGTCTTTTTAGTTCGCTTCTTAAGCAGTCAAGCTTTTAGATTTTTTGATATAACTTTTTTTTTTAAATATAGTACACGGAAGCACGTTAAGGGGCTGAATTCCCAAAATAGGCATTCTTTTAAACATTTTTTTGCCAAATCTATTGGCAGTGGAAAAAAGATATGTTAATCTTGATCATATTTCCGAAAACTTTGTTGTGGCCGAAACACGTTTACGCGCAAAAACCGCGATATAATTGAATGGCAAAGTAACCTCTTACCGTGATCTTCTAAAAAAAATCCGGTAATACTGACCAGCGTACATTTGTACAATTAACAACAATAACGTATCATAACAGGACGCAAAACTTTACTGTCGTATATTTTGAAGTTTGATTCATTATTTATAACCGACTTTCCAAAAATGAGGAGTTTCTATGTTCGACTTTATGTTTGTTTTTTTTTTTTTTAGGTACCTAACTAATATTATCATATTTTAAAAAAAAACAATAGAAATTCCGACGTGCTTCTCTTTCCATCCAGTGCCATTCGACAGTGACCGCTTAATGGCGTTGCTAGGAGGACGTATGTCGCTTTTTTCCGCAAAATGCAAAAAAAAAGGATTTATGTCTCGTCAATTCAATCTGTCAAAAAAAAAACAGGTATAATGCAGCCAGATCATGTAGCCTGGTGGCTTTAATTGGAACTAACGAAATCAAAAGGAACATTGTCAAACTCTGTATTATTTTTATTATCTGGCACTACCGCTGTCACTTACATCTACATTTTTGTTGTATTATAAACGACTCATGTCGTTTAGTTTACTTACAAAGTCCGTAACTAAAAAGTATTTAAACCTCTTTATAAATATTACTAATGTTATCTCAAAAACGGCACCACGTGGCCTCCTTAACCCCAGAGGGCTGGTGTATATCAAAACCCAGTAAGTGCCTTGAAACTATTATATTCCAGGATAGTGCAAAAATATATTATGGTTTGAAGTAGGCTATGGAAAGCCATGTTGTATTAGTAACTAAATGACATCTTAATATTTTAAGAGAAAACTAAACAAGGAATATGAACCTACGAATTGTACAAATGATATTAATAGTGTCCTAAATTCTGTTAGATATTTTAAATATGCCTATAAAAGACAATGCCGAACCAAGTAAGTTCTGGATATTTGTAAATTTAAGGTGTTGTACAATTTGATGGGACCTACCTATTGTAAATAATGATTAAATTGATTAATGAAAGCACCAAATCTCAATTCAAATTTAAAGTTTCCATTACACAGTCCATTTCAGTATAGTATAACTCCTTAAAATAATATAAATAAAATTATATGGCTATAAAACCATTATAAAAAAAAATGTCACCAACTGTGTTCTTATATGTGGCAGTCGCATAGAAGCAGACATAATTATAATATTTATTTAATTTGCACGGCAAAGACTCTTATGACACTAGCCAGATTACCTATTTTAGTGATCTTTGTTTTCGTAGCAATAAGGTTGCATTCATAGGCAAAATAACAGTGAACGATCTGATGACAGATGCTAGCCGCAAGTTTGAAACAAGAACTTGCCCGGTAATATTTTTGTAATACCCATCGGAAGAGTCCGATTATGATGTGGGCCTCTGTGGTCGGCCTTGTTTATTTAATTTTCAAATACTTTTCGCTCCAATTTAAGTTTGCCCCTAAGCTATTGATGACAGTGGGCGTGGCTTAGAACCTCAGATGTCGATTGTCAACTGTTCGACCTCAGCCCCTTGAGCCGGTTGTCCTGTCATTTGCAGATCTTTGAAAATCGTACAGAAATTCTGACACTAGTCGTACCAAAGGGTACCGTGTTACGCAGCTACTGGGTTGTTGTAACCAGAGGCGTGACTGCGAGTTTTTTAACATACTCAATCGCGTTAACGAATGTTGATAGCAACACAAAGTTATTATATTTCTGGTTTAAACAGTTACTATATATTATCTGTGTAAGGAACTGTTCTTCTCTATAACCTCTGGTCGATATCCGACACGTTTCATGTGAGTTACAGTAAAATAATAATAAAACAAGCAATTTGTATCAATTACCAGCCTAAATCACATTTCACACAATTCCTTAGAAGCTCCTAACAACGTAAACGTTCTCTTATGTCAATTTGTATACAAAAAAGAGGTTTCGCTTACTGTCAACAGATGGCGCTTATTTACATTCAATACAAATTGACGTTTACGTTAACGTGATCGATCCGAGTAAAAAATCGCATTCAGCCTACAGAAAGGCAGTCGATCAACGTAAAATACTCGTACTCGGCTGCAATTGGTTAGACTGAAAGCCAACAGAATGAGGCAATTTAGATTTGTACCAAACCTATCATATATCATATATTCTATACAAAGTATAAGGCTACTGTTAGAAGAATCCCAATACTGTTAGATTAATGCTTGTATCCATTTAAACTGCATAGCGAATAAATGTACCATTGTGTTTTTTTCTGGAATTATCGTTTTCCGTTTTACAGTTTTCAGAAACAGAAATTAATATTGTATAATTGTTTCCTCTTACAAGCTTTAAAAGGCCACAATGTGCATTTTCCCCTGGATATTTTAACTACAGATTGTTTTCCTGGATCTATTTATAATCAAATACATATCTCATGTTCCTGACAACTCCAATAAGGAATCTACCATCTGCTACCAAAAGCCACCGTATATAATTTAATTTCAAAATTATTCGCCTCACAATTTTCGTAGTCTTAACAACACAAACTTAGAAGCAAGCTAATTAATAATGTAGTGTAAACCGTATTCGCTAAGCGTCACGTATTAGCATACAAAGGTATATTATCGCACATGGTGGCAGTCTCATTTAGTGGATCTCTGAAATGGAAATATAGCGGGGAGTGTCAGCGCGGGGAAGCCAACAAACGGTGACTGGCACAAGGGAACAGTTTCATTTCCTTTCGCACATATTCACGAGGCGACGAACAATATCTCAGTAACAATGGATCCGTAATTTGGACGAGATAGCGCCCACGGGACAATACGTCAAGTGACTCATTATTGTGGAGAAAAGCCTCGGGCAGGAATCATTCTTCTCGCGGGCACACAATGTGTGATGCTTGCGTGTGAATACGTCACAAACGTCACCTTAAGGGTAAACTAGTCAACGGCACGAACTATTTGGCGGCGGAGCTAAAATATTTTCTGTCTCATCCGACATCACGCACGAAAGAGATAGACGCTGTGATGAGCAGTAAGAAGCTAGTTTGAATACGTATACACACTCATAACGCTGTGTGACGCACACATGCGTAATTTCATTGAAGAGCGCTGATAGCGGTGTGTGTTTCACTTCATGTTATGACAACATAAACTCATAGATACAAATAGATGTGTGTAACGTAATTAGAAGGCACTCAATTTACTTGTTATTATGCACCCAAACTTACTCGCGACTTTGCCAACTTGACAATAAGATCTCTTGCGAAAATGTGCATTTACGTAGGTATTGTTATTATCAACAAGTAATTTTATTGATTTGACTTTTAAATTATTTATGGCGGCGGCGACGACAGCGCAGTGCGAGCTGCTTGCGCGCTTATTGAACCTTATGCCCTTATTTATAAGAATGAAGTGTTTGAGCGCCAAGTCGGTAGATTTTATGTTGGCAGGCCGGTCGCCAGGGCTTCGCTGATTGTAGGTATCGTACGAGTACCAGCGCGTGCGGAAAGCTAGGCTCTATACTCACGGGTGTAGGTCATGTTTTTGTATTTTATTTCAGGTTGTGCAAATATTACAATGCAATATAAAATGTTAAATAGGTATTTACTTACCTTAGCTAGTTAGCTATAACCTATAGGCGACTCCCCGTAAGTAGGAGGTATTCATACCAGCCAGAGTCAGGATAACTGCTTTTTCGACAGCGCCAGTTTGATGTAAGACTTGTTTTCTAGGTAAGTAAGTATTTAGGTTCATCTTATAAAAAAATAATGTTATTTTGTAAATTGTTTATTGATTGTTTGTTTACAATAGCGGTTTGAAATATTCTGTTTGTTATCACAATACAATAGATAAAACTTACACATTTTTGGCTTCAATCATTACCTACTTAGTAACTTAGTCACGGGATAGTAATCGGTATTGTGATACATTCAATGAATTTGAGCAATTTAATTTAAAGTTGTTTGGATAACAAACAACATTTTTGCTGACTTTACCTAACTGGTTCGATTCGGCAGCTATGACGTCACAATATGGCGCGAGGGCCATCCTATTCTTTAGTTGAAACGCATAGTGGTAGGCATCTAGGTAGGTATTGGATACTACGTCATGTCACAAAGTAAACAGTAGCTTCGCTTCGGGTAGTCGAGCCAAGCTTGTGAGTGTCGGCACGCATAGCAGGTATACAAATAAAAAAATAATCATCAAAATCGGTTCACATTAAAAAAAGTAGGTATTTAGGTAGGTACAACAAATTATAAAAAATACAGTCAAATTGAGAACCTCCTCCTTTTTGAAGTCGGTTAAAAAATAGCTTCCTTTTGTTTTTGTCCGCCGCGGAAGCCGAGCCGTTATAACAGATAGGTACTTACATTATAATGAACTGTCGCTATAATTAGGCACGACTATCGAAAATCTAAACTACATAATCTAATTGGAATTTATACAATACATAATTCTATGTAAGTGAACAAATATATACAACAGAACTCTTCAATAAACAACGGCAAATCTCTCGGGATTGCTGCAATCGCATATCTGTTTATTGTTTACGCCATTTCATAACATAACGTCAAGCCGTTAGGCTCTAAAGGGGTACGCAGATATGTACAGTTCACCCTGGTAGGTACACTCTCATTGCGGTTGTTATTCAGGTAATTTATTCAGGCATAAATTTAGGCATTATTGGCTCAGATTTTCTCTAATCTGAGATTATAGGTAAGTACCATATTGAACTTGCTCTTTATGTACACAACTAAAAAGTGAAAAATATAAAACGAAGAAACAAAAACATCGACTTCCGAAATTGGAGTTATTTTTCACTATGTAGTGTTTATATTTGGAAGTCGGTAGTATTTTTTTGTAAAAAATACTTTCTAAATAAAGATGAAGATAGGTATAAGATAGGTATCCTAAAACTCCACTTGAAATAACATTTGACATGTTTCCAAATATTTTTACAGTCCGTTCAACCGATTTTGAGTTCTATCCCGTAAACATAAGGATGACATAAAAAGCATAAACCTGTTACCAAAACCAACTGTTTACTACAGCTACCATTTGTCGTATCACCAACGCAATAGATGTCAAAATCGGTTGGACGGGCTGTAAAATGGGCTAATTTAAACGTAAAATGTTTTCGCAAATGGAGTTATAGTAGGTAATTTATAATTCTAAAATTTTATAAATGCGCGTGAAACATTAGAATTATAAGTCAGTGTTTAGGTATAAAAGTCATGTCAAGCGCCATCATGTATTGTACAAACTAAATTCAATAAAAGATTCAACTTAGAATCCAAAGTCCAACGCCAGGGTCAGTAAAATTTGGGACCAATTCAAAATAATCAAAACAAAACATAAAGGAATATCGGAATCCAAAGTTCAAGCCAGGTGTCAATGTTATAAAATATTATACGAATACGTTATCGTCGATAAATATCAGTTACATAGGTACACAGCACGCGCGTAATTACGGTGACGTATTATACAGACAACAGCCGATTGAGGCCCACCGGGGCAACCGGGCGCGGGCGCCGGGCAGCATCTATACTAATGAGCGTGTGTGTGTGTACGCGCCGCACGCGCCACCCCTCCGCCCCACTGACCGGGGAGGAAATTTGTAGCGAAATGGAAGATGATTCAGAACGAAAACGAGCGCGCGAAATTTTATAAACAGACCTTTGGGAGTCTAGATTTCATGAAAAAACTACTGAATGTATCTGATCAAAATAAAATTATTTGGATTGTTGAATTACTAATCTATCCATGTATGGAGGCTGTTTTTTTAATTTTCCTTCTTCTTATGGTATTTATTTGCGCCCAAAGATACGTTAAAATTAGTGTTGAAATACGGAACTTTCGACGCTCATAACTTTCAAATATTTGTTTTTTTTTATTTTTTCGGCTCCATACAGGGCTAGATAATGATGAGACAATTCGATATCTTTTTTATTTTGAAAGTACATCGTCAAACAGTGGAGTAATCTCTAGACTACGTTTGTATGGAAGAATTTTTAACTTGTTTACCCTTAACACGGGTAAGTATATAACACACAATAACCAACCTTATGTTACTATTCTTAAGGACCATCGAGATATAACGAGGTACTTCTTGAGCGTAAGTTCGATTTTATTCAGTATTGGGAGGCAGTGGCCGCGCGCATCCTCGCTAACCATTAGAAGTGAGTCGTGACCTATTCGAGAGCACTGCTGTTCCTGCCATTATAGTGAAATATGCAATTATACTGTCGGGCTTTTTTGTGGTTACGATAGAAGCACATTATTTTTATACCGTATATTATTATACCTACAAATAACATAATAATAGGTACGTCGCGCGTCGGAGTCATTAATAATATAAGTTGCACACCATAGTTTGGATTTATGTATGTCCCTGATTCATAACTTTAGTTTTAACGAGGTTACGTTATTATTAGTCCTACAGGTAAAAACCTTCGCAAAAACCAACTTTATAAAAGTATTGTTCGGTTTCTTTCGATTTATTTCGTTCCTCGCACTTGAATATCGATGTTATTCGTCTTCAACGTGCCATTTACTTTGTTTTATCTCTTCGTAACTTATCTGATCATCGTAATGTTCGACTATCATGGGTGGTACTATTTATGCAGAATATGTAGATAGAATACAATGTAACATGTATGTTAGAGTAACAGCTGTGAAAGTTCGGGTGTTATTTCAGAGGTATTTCGGCTCGGTATTGTCAGTAGTACAGGTTGTGCACATTGTCTCGCTGGGACAATACGGCTCACGGCAGGTAATCTGTGCGAGGGCAAACACACGTCGTTTGTAATTAGCCATCTCACGTCACCACGACAAAAGGCAGGCGGGCCTGAAGCCATGGCCTTTGAGCCGTGTTCCGGTAGGCATGCTTCGTAAGCCATGCGTGTAGAATGGTGCTACGACGCTACGCCGTAGCCGCTGCGAGCCTACGGCGTAGCAATTCATTTCATACACCTATATAGAAATATTGCGACAGAGATTTTAATTTCAAAATACCTTCGAGTTCTATGAGAAGTTTGCTTTGATGTCTAATATGATACATCATTTTCTATGTTTTCAAGGACGTATTTCCATTCTGTTCAACTTTAAAGGAATGTTGTTTAAGTAACAGTTAAAATAACTCGAAAACAAAAATATCTGCTGAATAACAAATTGAGTTTTATTTCCTCTTCTTCTTCTTCCTAGCCTTTTCCTACTTTAGGTGGGGTCGGCTCTCCTTATTACACGGCGCCAAGACGTTCTGTCGAGGGTTGTCGAGTCAGGCAATTACTCCTTCTTCAGGAGCGTCATATTGGTCCACCATGTCAAAGGAGGTCGTCCTCGGGGTCGGCTCTTTACCCCTCAGCTAGGCTCAGAGCCGTTCTCACGACGTGTTCTTCTGTCCTTCTCATGACATGTCCATACCATCTCAGCCTACTCTCCGTCAACGTGTCTTGTATTGGAGCCACCCGTATAGTACCTCGGATGTATTCGTTGCGGACCTTATGCATTCTCGTTACTCCTCCAGACCACCTCTGCATCTGCAGTGTGTAGATTTTGGACGTGGCTGTTTTCAAATTAATTTTTATTTCCATCCATGATAAAATATATTGTATTGAAAAAAGAGTTACATGAGTAATTCATACTATGTAGGTAATAACGCAAGGTTATAAAAGTAAATATCCTTGTTGATATAGACATCAAAGCTTAAATATTATATTTGATATTTAAACAGCCTTGAAGGTTTTCACAAACAATATATTTTTACGTTATATTACGGGGTTAGTCAAAGAAAATTAATTTATATTACGAACCTAGAAGTTATTAAATATTTGTACCTTTTGCCTAAACATACATACATACATACCTAGATCTTAGTATTTGTGTAAATTTAGACCAAAGACTCTCACACAAACCTAGTCCAGGTTTGTGTGAGAGTCTTTGGTCACATTCATATCGGGTAGATATGTTCAGGTTTCTGATGGCTCTTTTGAATATCTTGTTACATCACAACTTTGTATATATCAAATATACGTCTGTGAATACATTTCCATATGTAACCTTCTATAGAGATTGAGTGTATTCATCTTATTGATGAAAAGGAGATTCAACTAATTAGGCATGAAGATAAAGGAATACTAATAAAAAGGAATCTAAATACGGATTCAATATCCGTACGTAGATACCAGTTTATCTTTTGATGTTAAGCTATCATTTGAAAACCGCCGCTGTAGCTCTGTTACGTACACTACAACCCGAGCCAACTGACTGGCAGTGAGGTCATTCTGATGCAACACTAATGAACGCGCGCGGGTACTACATGGAGAAGCGGGAGATGAGTCGCAAGCCAGCGAGGTCCACAGTTAAGTCGGACGGGATGCAGTCCCAGCAGTATGCTGAGTGATAGCCGTTTTGAGCGGATTTGATGCATATTTTCTCAATTTAAATAATTACTAACGGCTGCCCGTGGATCTGCCCGCGTACTTTATATCCTTATAAATTTTCTTTTGTGTTATTCTGACGTATACGCTTTATTAATGCAAAGGTTTCCTCACAAACCTCCACCTTTTTTAGGGTTCCGTACCTAAATGGTAAAAACGGTCCTTGTAAGGGCGGGATCCTTTACACTTAATGTTAAATGTTTAATAAAATAAATGTTAATGTTTAAAAAAGGTATTTAATACTAAATTGCACTAAAATAATGTAATAATAAAATAATAGAAAAATGTTATAAAAAATGTTGAATGTTGCGCGAGCTCGATACAAACCGAAGACTGACGTTCTTGCGTAAGTGCCGATACTACATTTTATAAATTAACTAAATCTGCAGTATTCTAACTAGGCCAAAGTACAATGTGCGGTTGCTAACCGTACATCTTGGCGGGGCAAAAGGTAATAATTAAGATAACTTATTACAGAATATTTTTCCAATGTAAATAAAAATATTAAATTAAAACAATGTGAATAATAAATTATTATAAGTTAAATGTTAAAAGAATGAGGTCTCGCGTAGGTAAGTTCTATGTTTTCAGTGGATGCTTCAGCTCTTGGTGGCTTCCGTGGCGGTAATCTGGCGGACGCGCCGTTGGCGCTGACGGCGACCTTGCCGCAGCATTTGCAGTACACGTAGGCTCCTCCCGCGACGACTATTGACAAGATCAGAAGTCCCATCGTAGAGTATGATACGATGTATTGATGCACATCGTGATGCGACATTTCAGTCTGTTTTTTTTGATCTTCCAATTCTTTCAGCGAATTATGAAGTTTTTCATAATCGTTTCTTACAAATTGGGTGTTCTGTTGTCCAGTTGATAATTCAAGTGGCTGGACAGATGTTAAATTGTTGATGTCTTCTAGATCAATTAGTGGAATTTCCGGGTTGACATAGATTTTGTTTGCGTAGTTAACTTGTGTGTAATATGTTTCTTCGTTGTTTCTAATTATACATCCTTCCTTGGCTTCTAAAATTTCCGTTAAATGTATTGCCTTAGTGGTCATACGACCTTCACAGATTATTTGCAGTTGGCAATCCGTACAGCAGACATAGAGCCAGGTGTTAGGATTGCGTAATGGTGTCCATTTGTTGTTGCAGGGTTCAGATGTGTAGATACATTTTGATAATGTAATGTTTGTTATTGCGCCGATTTCGCATGGAATTTGATGATTTCTCATATTACGTGTTGGTTTGTTTAGTGAACATACATATGTACTTGGTTCAATTTTAATACAATGTTCCAGGTCACTGTCTGTAAGCTGCATATATGTCTCCTTTCTTATATTCACTGCAACATATTCTGAATTTGTTTTCATTGTAAGTGAATGTTTGTTGTTTTTTTTTTTGTTGTTATTGTGTTGTTATTTTATCATCGAAATTACATTACCATTAACAGGCGACACTCCATTCACAATATATAAAACAGTTCCTATTCCGATGATAAAATATTTATCAAATAATCTGGATTTTACTTCTAGTAGTTTGTATATGTCAGCTAATTGATTTTGAATGTTGTCAACGGGTAACGATAGTTGTTGTGGCAATTGTCCAGAGATAATGTTAAGCTCCTGAAAGAGCTGGTTTTTCGGTAAAAGTCTGGTATCTACATGACCATGGTGAATGTTAATAGCTGTGTCTAAAAGCATGTGTTGGATGTGGCGCAGTTTAGACAGAATTGTTGAACTAGTCAGAGCCATTGTGTTAAAGTAGTTCAAAGCTTCCTCTTGCTCAACAACATTACCCAATTTCTGCAAATAGTTCTCGGTAGCGTTAAGATGTTGGTTTAAGAGATTGAATTGAGTGTTCATCGTCTCTTCATTTCTCTTTAAAATGTTATTATGTGCCTCAATGATTGATGTTTGACCTTTGATCAGGTTCAATAAATGGTCTCTATTATTTTGCAATGTTTCTATGTCCTTTTTATATTGTATAGCGAACCTTTCATCTAGCACGCCGAATAGGCTGTTTGCAAGGTAACCTATTCCATTGACAAGACCTCGGGTAACGCGTCCCTTTGTCTGCCCATGATGTGTTTCCAACATGTAATTGTTATGATCAAGTTCGTTGAGTTCCTGTTTGAATTCAGTCATGATGGTTTTGCACATCGTTTGGTATGCAAATTGCTCACACCTTTCTCCCAGGTGTTTTACAACTCTATGTATGTTTGCCATGCCTTGCCAGTAAGATGTCATATTATAGTAAGTAACAATCTTCCAGTCATCGTGTACGCTTTGCAAATTTCCGATTTTGTCAAAGTACACGGCTCTATTTGGTTCAAACGGTGTGATATTTATGGCGTCGTTGCTTTGATATGTGGGCTTAAATAATGATAGTAATGTTACGAGTATACATAGAAGGCTGGAACTTATATTCCTTGATTTAAATCGTTGTTTCCTGGCGGTTGGTGGTGTGGTTTTTGTAGATTTTTGATTTTCAGTGCAGATTTTGTCATTGGTGGTGGTGTCAGGTATTTCTATATGCGATTCAGATATAGGAAGTTTGACTAATTTTGTTATTGGTCTGGTTAGCAGTCCTGTTTTTGTTTTCATCGTCACAACTCTGACTAGATTTTCTCTCCCCGGGTGAACTTCCTGTATTCGCCCAATTGCCCATTTTGCAGGAGGAAGGTTGTCTTCTTTGATCAAGACAATATCCCCTATTGATAAATTATTTGTTTTGTTCAGCCATTTACTACGAACTTGAAGTTGTTGCAGGTATTCTGACGACCACCTGGTCCAAAACCCTTGTTTCATTTTGTTTAGTAACTGCCACCTATGTCGAATGTTGATGTTTTGCTTTTCGAAATGTTCCGATGGTAAGAATGTTACTGGTCGGCCAATTAAAAAATGTGCTGGAGTAAGATAATCAACATCGTCCACATCCTCCGTTAAAGGGCAAAGTGGTCTAGAGTTCATACAGGCTTCGATTTGTGTAAGCAGTGTTAAAAACTCTTCGTATGTCAACTTTTGCTCTCCTAGGACACGCTTTAGGTGATATTTCATAGACTTAACTGCAGCCTCCCAAAGTCCTCCCGCAGTCGGCCAGCTTGGGGCGTTGAAATGCCACTCTATCCCCATCTCAGTGTTCCTTTTCAATAAAGTGTCGTTGTTAAATGTTTGTGAGATGTGTAGTTGTTTGGCTAACTCCCTTTCGGCTCCAACAAAGTTTGTTCCGTTGTCGGAGTAAATATGTTTCGGACAGCCTCGTCGTCCAATCATGCGGTTGAGAGCCAGTATAAATGTTTGTGACGTTAGATCTGATGCAAGTTCCAAATGCACCGCCTTTGTTGCCATGCATACGAATACAACGACATAACCTTTACTCGTTCTGACGCCTCGACCCTTGTTTAGTTTAACACTAACAAATCCTGTGAAATCCACCCCTGTGTGATAGAATGGTGGTGATTGCGTTATCCTCTCACTGGGTAGGTCGGCCATTAATTGGTATTGTTTCGATGGCTTAAAGCGACAACATTTTACACAGTCTTGCAAGTATTTTTTAACCGTGTTATTTCCTCCTGTTATCCAATATTTTTGTCTCAATGTAGCCATAGTTAGTCTCGCTCCACCATGTAGTGTTAACACATGCGCACGGGCAATCAGAAGATATGCCAGCTTGCTGTTTTTTGGGATAATAATAGGGTGTTTTGTTTCTTCAGGTAAGTTTGAATTCTGTAATCTCCCCCCGACGCGTAATATGTTATTTGCATCTAGGTAAGGGCAAAGTTTCTGAAGTCCTCTATTGTTGCTTACCCTTCCTTTTGTTTGCAAATCTTGGATTTCTTGTCCGTAATGTTCATTTTGTACATGTTTTATAATTATGTTAGTGGCGCATCGAATATCACCAAGTGTTAAATTACATTGTTTTGACGCGGGCGGGTCATTCATGTTTGTATGATTCATAGCTGCGTCTTCCCTGTGACGATTGTTTTGTGACGTGTTTGTTATGAAACGCGACACCCAAGCTACGATACGTATTATAGTCATAATACAGCTGTTCTTGTTAAGGAGTTCTCTTACAATGTTCACGTTTTCAGTAGTTCTTGACGTAACTGCATGCACCTTTTTAACTTCAATTTCTGGTGTCTTAATCGTGGCATATGTTTCAGGGATGTCTTCACTGTAAAGCCATTCGGGGCCATCAAACCACAGAGCAAACTTATGTAACTGAGAAGGTAGTAGTCCACGTGACGCGCAGTCGGCCGGGTTTTGCTCCGATCTTACGTGCTTCCAATTCCCTGCGGGCACTACTGATGTTATCTCCTGAACTCTGTGTCCGACATAGGCCTTCCATCGCGAGACATCGCCCTTCAGCCAGCCAAGCACGATCATTGAGTCCGTCCATGCTGTAACTTTAATGTTAGGTTTGTCGAGGCAATGTTTTATTTTCTTGACCAGTTGAGCTAATAGTTGAGCACCGCATAGCTCAAGTCTGGGCAGTGTTTGTTATTTTTGGATTGGAGCGACCTTTGTTTTTGCCGCAACCAATGCAATTTGTTGCTGTTTTCCCTCTGTAACTTTGCTGTACACTACACACGAGAACGCTTTTTCCGATGCGTCACAGAATGCGTGTAATTCCCAATCCTTGTTTGCTTCTAATCCTAGCCATCGGTTAATTTTGAAAGGTTGCATATTTGTTAACTCAGTTTTTAGTGTTCTCCATTCCTTTTCTATTCCATCCGGAACAGTGTCATCCCATTCGATTTTGTACTTCCAGATTTGTTGGAATAAAATTTTTGCCATGATTGTTATTGGAGATAGCAACCCCAAGGGATCAAAAATTGTTGATATTTCGCTTAAGATTTGCCGTTTTGACGAGTTTTTGTTAATGCCAATGTTGTTTTTGTTTTTTAATGTAGGTGAAAATATAAATTCATCTTGTTTCGGATCCCATGCCAAGCCTAATGCTTTGGAAGCTGATGCCTCTGTGAAGCTTAAACTGACTGGGCTAATCATATGTTCTGGCAGATCTTCTAGCAGTTGATGTTCGTTACTCGACCACTTTCTGAGATTGAAGCCTCCTTCTTTCAATAGCTGTATAAGTTGGTCTCTTGTATCTCGGGCCTCGTCCATGGTATCCTTTCCAAATAACGCATCATCTACAAAAAATTGGTTGAGTAAGATGTTTTTAGCTTCCGGGTACTTGTCACCTTCGTCCATTGCTAGCTGTTGAAGTGTTCGGAGTGCTAAGAACGGAGCGGCCTTAGTACCATATGATAGGTGACAGTACGTAGTTGATATTCTCTTAGCAGTTGCCGTGGACAATTCCTCCACACTATTTTCTGTAAGTGTTGATGTTCTGGATGTACCATTATAAATCGGTACATTTTCTCAATGTCTGATGTTAAGACGTATTTGTATTGTCTCCATTTCAGCAAGATGCTAAGGATATCTTTTTGTAGATTCGGTCCCGTCTCCATTAAGTCATTAAGACTGTGTTTTGAGCTGGTTTTTGCCGACGCGTTGAACACAACTCTAAGTTTCGTTGTGATAGCACCTGGCCGCACAACCCCGTGGTGCGGGAGAAAATATTCCATGTTTTTGTTCCTAGTGTTGCTTTCGACTTGCTCCATGTGACCCATTTCTTCATATTCTTCCATAAAAGCTTTATAATCTTTTGCGAACGCATGATTTTTTGCCATCTTTCGCTCAAGTTGTTGAAATTGAGCGACGGCCTGTGGTTTCGATGTTCCTAAGTGTTCAATAAAATTGTCCTTGAGGGGGAGACGAACTTGGTATCGCCCGTCAGAAAGTCGTGTTGTTGTTTCTTTATACAGCTGTTCGCACCTGTTGTCAGGGTCCACATCTTCTTTGTTTTCTTGTAAGGACTCCTGTTCCCAGAATTGGGCCAGATCCTGAATGTTGTTGACAATTACATGGCAATTGAATGTTTTGTAATTACCACATACCACCCAGCCCACTTGGGTTTGTTGTGCTATGATGGATGACGTGTTTGTTTTTATTAGCCCCTCTAACAATATTTCGGAATATACATCGGCTCCCAATAGTAAATCTATATCCTGAGATATGTTAAAATCAGGATCAGCGAGTTGTAAATGTTGTATGTGTTCAAAACTACCTTTATTTACTGTTTTACTTGGCAATTTATTTGTTATTGCCTTCATAATAAGTGCATTAATGTTAATGTTGAAATCATTGTATATTGCTTGGCATTTAAGATGGAGCACTCCTTTACACTTGGTGGTGGCTGATGCACCAATACCTGACACCACCGCGCTCATCTTGTCTCGTTTTAATTGCAATCTTTGTGCAGCATTTTCTGTAATTAGGCTAACCTGAGAGCCCTGGTCTAATAAAGCGCGTAAAAAGATCGTAGTGCCGTCATAGGCTATTGTTTTGAGCTTGGCCGTGGCTAGCAGTACCTCATTTGAGTTGTCATGTGCTAAGTGCGTGTTCAATTGTTGACCTACATTAGCCCTGCCGGTTCTCGATTTTGCAATTCCAATCGCCTCATGCAAAATGCTGCTATGCGGCTCATCGCAGTGCTTGCACTTTTTTTCTGACGAACATTTTTCGCCGTTATGACTAAATAGGCAATTTAGGCATACATGTAGGTTGTTAGCGGTCTTTAACCTTTCTTCTGGTGACATACATAAAAATTCTCTGCAATTGTAGAGCCCGTGTTGTTTATTACATTTCGGACAAGTTATAAAGGAATTATGAAATGCTTGCTTATTATGGAATGTTCTCGGCATGTTCTTAGTTCCCCCTTGAATGGGCTGTTGCTGCACCTTAGGCTTGCTGTATGTTGCATTGTGAACTGTTTTTGGTTGAAAGCTTAACTGTTGACTGTTAAAGTTTCGTGGGCGGTTCGGGTTTGTACCCGATTCCATTGACATGAACTTGGTTTCAATCAAATTCAGGAACTCGTTTAGTGGTGGCATTTCCCTTGGATTTTTCATGGATTCATTAAATGACTGGCGTGTGTCTGCGTCCAGCTTTTGCAATAATATGTGAACTACTAAGGGGTCCCAACTAGAAGTGTCGTACTGCAGATTTTTAATAGCCTGAAGGCACTCAATGGTCGTGTCATGCATTCTTTTCAGTAGAGATGCCGTTGGGGTTTGTATGTTGGGTAGACTCAGTAAAATGTTTGCTTGGTAGGTAAATAATAGCCTCTTATTATCATACCTCTGTTGAAGAATCTGCCAACTAGCTTCGTAGTTATCAGCACTGATGTTCATGTGCTGTATTAACCGCTCGGGCTCTCCCTTCAATTTCGCTTTCAGATGTTGCATTTTTTGAGCATTTGAAATGAAAGTGTTACGATGCACGATTTCCTCAAATAAGTCCTTGAATGTTGTCCACTGAGCATAGCTACCACTGAAAATCGGAAGTTCAATTTTGGGAGTGGATTTTTCCTGATGTTTGATATCCCAAATCCTCTTGTTTATTTGTTCCTTGCTGAATTCATACAGCCTTTCTAATCTGTTGTAATCACTTTCAAATGCTTGCGTGTTGTCCAACATGTTATCAAGCTTCCAATAAGTACTATCAACTTTTTCCCAACGTTGAGTTATTGTCCTCAACTTATCTTCAAGTTGCCACTTTTCTTTTAAATGTTCAATGTCCATGTTCCGTACTGTTCTCTCAAACGCCTTGATGTTTGACCGCTGCTCATTCATCATATCTTTAGTCCGTTGGTCCACGGCTAACTCTTTGTATGACGTGTTCTTCGCATCTTCCGCGATCTCATCGCTCTCCTGTTGTTCTGGAACATTCTCATGGGCACATGACCTTTCTTCTTGTTTTTGTAACTGGCTAAAAGAAGCAAATTGGTCGTCATCGATTTTCGCCAATAAGTTTTGTTGCGACTTCATTATAATACACTTCGTTTCTTCGTATATTTGTTCCAGACGCTCGTAAATGCGATTCTCGTAATAAGGTCCAGACTTTTTGCCTTCAAACAAAGCTAATTGTATGTCGTTCTTTTTAAACTCACTCCAATACCCCTCCAGCTTTTGAAGTCTGTCATCATGATATTCAAGAGTGGTTTTACGTGTAGAACTATCTTTCTTAAAGTTTTCGTTTATTCTTTTGATAGCATCAAGATTTGTAGATTGCAAGCTAAGTAAAGCATCGTAAGAAGCCATTGTTGTTAACGGTGGTTTGTGCTCACAATAAATCCAAAATTTCAGAAAAGTAAGTAATATGGAACGTGCTCACCGGATTCGCTGCTTACGCTTGCTGCTTATACTTCACCCCGATCTGTGTAGTTCTCACTCACTATCACTGTTCTCACTGTTTTGTTGAATGTTCTGTTTAATGTTCAAATGTTTCCGCGAGTGAAACGTACCACGGCACTGATTCTACTCTTAACGGCTCGAAGGACCAAAATGTAAGGGCAGGAGCCTTTACACTTAATGTTAAATGTTTAATAAAATAAATGTTAATGTTTAAAAAAGGTATTTAATACTAAATTGCACTAAAATAATGTAATAATAAAATAATAGAAAAATGTTATAAAAAATGTTGAATGTTGCGCGAGCTCGATACAAACCGAAGACTGACGTTCTTGCGTAAGTGCCGATACTACATTTTATAAATTAACTAAATCTGCAGTATTCTAACTAGGCCAAAGTACAATGTGCGGTTGCTAACCGTACAGTCCTATTACTAAGACTCCGCAGTCCGTCTGTCTGTTTGTCTGTCTGTCCGTCTGTCACCAGGCTGTATCTCATGAACTGTGATAGCTCTTCAGTTGAAATTTTCACATATGATGTATTTCTGTTGCCGCTATAACAACAAATACTAAAAACAGAATAAAATAAATGTTTAAGGGGGCTCCCGAACAACAAACGTGATTTTATTGCTGTTTTTGCGATAATGATACGGAAACCTTCGCGTGCTAGTCCGACTCGCACTTGGCCGGTTTTTTCAACAATATTAGTACGAAAAAGTATTAATTTAATTTAATATGTAGCGCAAACTAACTATATTTTTAACACCGACACCTTCACAAAAGTAATACCTAAAAGGTTAGACAGAGATATAATTTTCATAATCATAATCATAATCATTTATTTCTTTGCAAACGTGGGTAGAGTACATAGGTGTTTTTATAATAAAGTTCTCCATATTTTACCGTCACATGATACCCATGTGACGGTAAAATATGGAGAACTTTATGCAAAGGTTTACAATTCAAAATAATAATAAGTATAACAAAATTAATTCCAATAATTCCAATAATTATTTAATTTAAAACATGTCAATAATAAATAATAAAATAACTCAATGAGAAGATCACAATAATGATGTCAATCAGAATAACAGTATGTCAATCGGTTAGTGAATAATCATTAAGAAAATCGTCAATCGTGTAATAAGTTTTCGTAATTAAAAGTTCTTTAAGCGCCCTTTTAAATTTAAATGTAGTCATATTTTTTATAATATTTGGTACTCTATTATATATGAGTGGGGCAATACCAAAAATACTTTTTGTCATAAGTGCGGTTTTACATTTTACTTGACATAGTTGATTGATGTATTGAGTCCGAGTTGGATTTTTTCTGACCTCTGACAGTTTTTTAAATAAATAAGGATTATATTTCACAAACAAAGCCGTTTCCATTATATACAAACAAGGCAAAGTTAAAAATTTTAAAGATTTAAAATAGGGAACACAGCTATCAATTGTCTTAAGACCGCACATTGACCTGATGCATCGCTTCTGCAGCCTAAATACCAGCTCCCTATCAGTGGACTGCCCCCAGAAAATAATGCCATACCGCAAAACAGAGGTACCAGTCCATGGTACGCCGTCAGAAGAGCTTGACTGTTAACTTTCTTTGAGAGTTGAAAAAGAGCATATGCTTTGCTAAGTTTCTTACATAGTTCTTCAACATGAGGTTTCCATGTTAGTTGGCTATCAATTGTAATGCCTAAGAACTTAGCTTCATTAGCTTCTTCAATAGCATATCCCTCGTAGGAAATGCTAACATTTGGGTTTTCACGGCGTTGATAAAAATGCATGACTTTTGTTTTGTTTAGGTTTATAACCAAATTATTATTATTTAACCAATGTATAATGTCACCCAAGCAAGAATTAATGTCATTATTATAATTATTTGAATTAGTATATTCTATTATAGCTGTACTGTCATCTGCAATCAAAAGAACCATTTTGTTCATTGTTGCTTTCGGGAGATCATTTATATATATCAAAAAAAGTGGCGGACCCAATACACCACCTTGTGGGACGCCATACTTAACATGTCTTGGTTTTGATATATACGTGGTTTCTAATTTAGTTTTTGGACATATCCTAGTAATTTCCGTGCATTGAAGCCTATTACTCAGGTATGATTTAATTAAGTTTAAGATGTTCCCTCTTATACCATAACTATTTAATTTGTGCAACAGGATCTTATGGTCTACATAGTCGAAAGCCTTTGTCATGTCAGTGTATATTGCACAGACTGGCTTTCTTTTATCGACAGACGGCATGATGTTAGCTAGCAAGTCAAATAGTGCCATATTTATAGTAGTGTTCTTACGGAAACCCTTTTGTTCTGTGCAAAATAATTTATACTTTTCGAAGTAGGCATATCAAGAGTTATAGATTACCTTCTCGAAAATTTTAGAAATAATTGGAATTTTTGCAATGGGTCCATAATTCTTAAAATCTGTTTTATCATCCTTTTTATTTAGGGGTTTTATTATTATTTTTTTGAGCTTGTTTGGAAAAATGCCATCAATTATGCACAAGTTAATTATATGAACTAATGGAGGTGCTACTAGTTCTTTGGTAAATTTCAATACTTTTGTGCAAAATTATTGAAATTTACCAAAAATTTACCAAATTTGTTCCTCAAACCCAACTGATGACGGTATACTCCAAGAGACCATATCCTCATTTACCAGCATAATTCCAACTCTGAGACTGTTACCGATTGCCAATACCAAAACCCAATTAAACTTTGTCATTACTGGGATTCGAAGTCTGACCTCAAATTATTCAATGCGCGTATTCTGGAAATAGCCCATGGACTAGGATGATATAGTGTACAGTCAACAAAAGGGACAGGTTTTTCAGGTATATACTTTATAGACACTAACCCGAGCAAAGCTACCATCAGGAAGAATTAGAATGTTTGCAAATAGTTAGGTATTTACATTTATACATTCAAATGTCTTCGCGCAGTTAGCCTAGCTGACACACAATAAGTGATGGCCACTTATCTGAATAGGTCATATGTTTCTTTTAAGTTGATATAATAGAATAATGACAAATTACCTGTGTAGTCTTTTACGTATTCTCGTATTGGGGATCCTGCCATTTTGCCGAAATGCTTTTGACAAAATTTTACTTCCCAAACAAATTTTAGCAACCTTTTTTTACACCGATGCAATATTTGGAATGATTCTAACACGCACATTTGCATTTGGTCAAATTTTTACTTGGCATAATATTACCAAGGATAGTGTCTTTACGGCATTTGGTCTTTAATCAAATGATTTATTACAGCAAACAATCTATAGACAGTAAACGTTTGGTCAAATGATTTGTTATGACAAAAAATATAAAGGCAACAAGTAAAATTTAAAAATTTAAAAAACCCCCGACACATTTATCTTGCGAAAACATCCCGATTCAAACAGTAAAACGCCCATAACTTTTGAACGGCTGAACCGTTTTTTTTTAAACATAGCTAAGAACACTCTCGACACAATCACCTTTCCAACAAAAAAAACTAAATCAAAATCGGTTCATCCGTTGAGGCGCTATGATGCCACAGACAGACACACAGATACACAGATACACAGATACACAGACACACAGATACACAGATACACAGCAACACACCTCAAACTTATAACACCCCTCTTTTTCCGTCGGGGGTTAAAAATAAGATTGTTTAGTAATTATATAATTAAAAAATGCAATTTTATTTTAATGGGTTAACCATGTTTCATCGAAAAAAAACTGACAAATTATCCTATCCAAACAATTTTCCGCATAATTTCATTTGCTAAATTATTACTTAGAAAAAAATTTCTTCACAAATAATTGTGAAAAGACAGGTCACGGACAGGTCATCTGGTTCGTGTTAGGTTACTTTAGACCCTGCAGACAGAAATAGAAGCCCCGCGCAGCAGGGCTCCGTCGACTTTCCTTAGTAATTACACATTGTAATTTAATTTGTATATTCTGTGCAAGAGACATATAGAATAGATGCAATTTTTTTGTCATTGACTAAGCAATTGACTGAATAGAAATTGCAAACTTGAAACTGACAAACGACAAATTGAAAACTGACGAACCTAAATATTTGGCTTATTTATTTTGCTTAAAATGTGTTATACCAACTGAAATATTTGACTACATAAAAATTGGTAAAAGTACTAGTTGGTAAACAAGTTATTGTTTAAACGTTCACTTGCCAAACATTAGGTTTGCGTTACAAGTATTTGTGAAGAGATTTTTTATTAAGTAACCATTTGGCAAATGAAATTATGCGGAAAATTGTTTGGGAAGTGATAATTTGTCAATTTCTTTTCGATGAAACATAGGTAACCCCTCGTATTGATATGAAGCATATGATGACAATGATAAATGATTTTATTTCTGTAAGTTGGTTTATACAAACACTTTTACATGTCGGTCATATTTTTTTAAACTAGATGAGGTCGGCGTTTTCTATCTGACTATTCTGAGAAGAAAGGCCGAAACAAACTCAGAGATCACAGTCTCTTTTAAAGTCCAGACAAATTTTGGTTAGATCATGTGAAGACTGATGTTTGAAATGGTATTTTGAGGAAAGACCAGCCAGATTGAGTGGACCTGTCCAGTCAGTGCACGCATTTGTCAATAACCGAGCAACTCAATTCAAAATTTAAGGAGCTCAACGATTCGACAAACTATACCAAAGAAAGGACATTCAGGTAGGCCGCATAAACTACTCAAACTGCCAGACCATGATTAAAAACTAAGAAAAATTTAAATAAAACAATAAAAAGTATGATCCACATAGTCTTCACATTCACAATAATTAAAATAATATTTTTACATATAATATTTTTTTTAAATAAATATTCTTGTCATTGCAAGAAAACTAAAATAAAAAAATTATAATAATAAAAATTCACGGTGCAAAATATAATAAAAAAAACAAAATGAATTGGAGCAGCTTAATTCCAAGCCTTTTTGTCCTCAAGGTAATCTTTAATTATATAAAACGCTTTCTGGCACAACTTACGTTTAATGAAAGATTTGAATTTATTAAGACTCAGATCTTGTACGTGGCTTGGAAGCTTATTATAAAAGCGTACACATTGACATCTAAACGAGCCACCTATTTTATTGAGCCTTGTTGTAGGTACTACAAATTTGTGTTTGTTCCTAGTATTTATGTTATGGATATCACTGTATTTTACAAACAAAATTATATTTTTATGGGCATATAAAAGATTTTCATAAATATACTGAGAAGGCACAGTCATTACATTAATCTCCTTAAATTTCTCTCTGAGAGAGTCTCTCGGGCTTAATTTATAAATTGATCGAACAGCTCTTTTCTACAAAACAAAGATAGTCTGGATGTCGGCGGCATTTCCCCACAACAGAATACCGTACGACATTACACTATGAAAATAGCTAAAGATTACTAAACGGGCTGTCTCTATGTCAGTTAAATTACGAATTTTTCTAACATCATATGCTGCGGAGCTTAGCTTCTTTGACAATTTATCTATATGTGGGCCCCACTGAAGCTTAGCATCCAAAGTTAAGCCTAAGAATACTGTGCTATTTTCATGATTCAATTCTTCGTCCTTTATCAACACATCAGTTTTCGCCTGCCTAACGTGAGGCAGAGTAAACTCAATGCATTTGGTTTTTTTTTCATTAAGAAGTAAATTGTAAACATTGAACCAATGAACTACTTTTGAGATCGCGCTATTTACATCGTCAGTAACCAGCTGCTGACGTTTAAGTTTAAACAAAAGTGAAGTATCATCCGCAAACAACACTATATCATGGTGATCCTTTATGAGGTAAGGCAAGTCATTAATATAAATAATAAACAAGAAAGGACCAAGAATCGAGCCCTTTGGGACTCCCATTGTTACCATAGATCAGGAGATCTTTTTCCATTAACGTCAATGGTCTGAATCCTATTCCTCAAATATGAAGTGCAGAGCGCTGATCCCGATCCCGTAGTGTCGGCGTTTCCTGATTAGCGTTTCGTGAAAAACACAATCAAATGCTTTGGACTAGTCACAAAAGATTCCCAAGGCATCGCACTTATCTTCCCATGCATTATAAATATGTCCTAAAAGCTCAACACTCTCAATTCAATCAGTAGTTGAACGATCCCTTGTAAACCGAATTTTTTGCTATGTAATAATTTATGTTTATTAAAAAATCTTTGCAATTGCTCTAAAATTAATTTCTCAAATATTTTACTAAACGTAGGTAGTACTGAAATAGGTCTATAATTTGTAGGTTCTGATGTACTACCTGATTTAAACAAAGGTATTATTTTACTATTTTTCATTAGGTGAGGTAACTCATCGCAGTCCATACAATTATTAAAGATAATACCTAAACTAGGTGCGACAATGTCAATAATAGAATTAGCAACTTCTACAGAATGACTCCACAGATCTGCAGTCTTTTTAACATTTAAAGTGTGAAAGGTTTTAATTATGTCTTTACAAGTAATATGTTCAAAAAGAAATTCCGAATCGTTAACATTAACATTTTATTTTAGCAAAGACTCAGCAACAGAAGGTGATGAGTTTAAGGATTTAGTAGTTGAAATGGAAATATCTGAAAATAAATTTTCAAAGGCCACTGCGACTTGTGAGTCTGATTTTATGATGTTGCCATTAATAGACAGGTCGTAGTCAATATTTCGGTTACCAGATCTTTCCGTTTCACTATTAATAATCGGCCGGCCGGAGGACGGCCTCGATTTTACAAAATACCGTAACAAGTTCCTCAAAGGTTAAAATTGTTTCACCAATAACACGGCGGAGATGCGTTTTTCCCACTTTTACAACGGCCTCAAAAATGCCACCCCAATGTGGGCACACTGCGGGGTCAAATTGTCTATTAATTCCCATTTGCGCCATGGCAAGTCTCAAATTCTTTTTATCCTTATTTAGATAATTACAAATATCATTTAAATATCTATCAACGCCCTTATAATTAGAACCGTTATCAGAACGGATCAAAGATGGTAGTCTTCGGTGGGATACTAATCTACCTAGCACTGCATATATTTACAGATTATGCCCCTTATAGTGCGTCTGACAGTCAAAATTCAAAACTCACGCTGCAATATGGCTACAAGGGCGTTGCAACCGGCGTGTGCATTATTAACGTGTCGATCGGACACCAAAAACTTCACCAACGCTCCTTCCATAAGGAGCGACAAAGGATAGCACCATAAGGCAAATTCAAATCCCGCAGTCGTCCTCCAACTCGGAGCAGACCAGATTGGTCTAAGAATGGATTAAGACGATTGATTGAGCCTTTCAAAGCTGAGCATTTCTTCAGGGCTTCAATAGTCTGGTCAAAGTGCTCGGCTTGTACAGCACGAACCAACAACATCAGGGCCTCTTGGCGTTCATGAGGCGACAAAACTGGAGATAGACCCAAGCGGTAACTCCTAACAATTTCGACAAAGAACTGTATCTGTCCAAAAGATAATCCAAATTATATGCAGGTTGCGTTTCAACAATTCCAATACGCAAAACTGGCAAAACCTCTGGAGAGGAGAACCTATTCTGGGCCCAGGACGACTCGCAATGTGTCAACAAGCCTGGTCCCCACCAAAGAGAATGGTCATCAAGGGCAAGAGCCTCACAACCACGTGACGCGCAGTCTGCGGAGTTCAATTGTCCTGTATTTTCTTTAGTCTCAGAGTTCTGACTCTGTGAGACTCTATTCGCCCCAAAAACCTCCAAAGCATGAACTGAGGTGTGAAACTAACAAAGGACTATCTCATTATCAGTCCTTGGTCCTCAATTCGCGGGGCGGAGCCCTTCAACAAGGGACTCGTAAGTCCAAAACCAAAAACCGTCGGTACAAATACTAACCTATTCATCTGCAGAACCCACTTGGTCCCGGACAAAATCAAACCCAAAACATCCGCACCCATATACGGGTCCGGGTACCAACCACTTCGGGTCGGCAGGAGTTAGGTCCGACGTCAATTTCACCACTGCAGGGCTAATGGTTACCTGCGGGTGTCTGCCCAAAATATCATTCAAAACAACGGCCTTGGCCAAGATTCTTGGCCCACAATGAACAGGCGAAACACAAATTTCAATTTCTCCCCGTTAACCAACCGCTTCAATATCAGCCATATGGTAGAAGGGTGGAATCACGTGGGAGACCCAATCCTTCCACTAAACAAAAGGATACAAGACAGCCTTGATAACCCGAATCCAAAAGAGCACGAACTAACAAAGATTTACTCTTCGGGCCCCAGATCTTTACAGAGACAGTTGGCAGAAGGACTGTCTCTGGCTGGGCGGCTGTAGTGGAGGAGAGGGAGGCGACTAGCTATTGTTGATAACCCCTCTGGGGTTGACAGTCGTCCTGAAAAGCGGACGCTTCCTCCAATTGAGGAGGGGGTGTGGATTGCGAGGTATACCCCGTCGAGGATCCACCTGGGTGTTTCGTCCCGCATTTTGGTATTTTCTTGCAACACCGTGTCGGTGGGCGGTCAACGATTTGACAGATGACACTTGTCAGTCGAAAGAGAAAATTTGTTGTGAAGACACGGTGAATTCGGGTTCTTGTCAAAACATATCGAATCGAGATGTGTTTCGCCCCTTTGTAATAGCTAATAGCGCCCTCCGTTCGCAATCGGTTAGTGGGGCGCCCGCGAAGGTGGTGTTGAATATATTTCAAGTACATCGATGTGCTTTTGTGGGAAACGCGTGTGTGTCTGACGGTAGCCGGAACCCGGCCCAGATCGCGTTGGTGGTCCCATCCAATCATTGTCCTATATTATATATATATTGTCCTAAAACCCTCGGCCAGGCGCGTGATTGAACTAGCCCAGAGGATCACCGCGGGAATCTCAGGTAAGAGTGCACAAATTGTTGTAGTCGTCCCACTTCCCACCTGTTAGATAGGTACCAGGATATCTCCCAATAAGGAGCAAATCCCTAGCTTTCCACTGCTGCGAACCGCAGTTTCGTGGGGTACAGGTTCAGACAGGGTCCAGGAGTCCCAACACTGCTATGGGCCCCGGTATTTAACTCCTGGCTTGGGACCCGAAGACCTGTATTTAACATTTGGTAGCAAGAGCGTGGTTTGCATTCCACGAGCATAGTAAACGCTAGGACACTAGTTCACACTGAACGCTGTATTGTTTGTCGGTTTGCTTTTTATTGTTGAGAATACTGGTTTGGAAAGTGGTACATTTTGAGTCACTCAGAGTTAGCTGTGTCTTGTTAGGTTAGGTTAGGTTAGTTAGGTAGGGGCAAAAAACCCCACAGTTACATTCCAATTTGTTAAAATAAAGTGTACAACTCACAACTTAATATTGTCACTCCGGGATAGAAGGTTACAGTTTTGTATTGGAAATATAATTTGTTTATTTGTTGTATACAATATAGGTTTGGTGCAGACTAAATAGTCTTCCCTAATTGTATTTAATTGAATCATAGTTATTGTTGGACCTTGAACCTTTTATCTTGGTATTGTAAGTTTGTTAACATTATAAAAATACTCAGTGCCCGCTACAGAAGTTATTGTTGTAAAGGATATTGTTACCAATTATATAAGAAAATTGGTTAGTTTGTTTGATATTGACAGTAATATTCTAATTGATTCAAGTTAAAGTCATTGTTTTTAACTATTAAAGTATATTGAATTCTATTGTAAAATCAACCTACCCACTTTGTGTTGATAATTTTTATTTTTTTTGTATACCCTCTTGTGTGTTGATAATTTATTTTCTTGAGGTACCCACTTTGTTTTTGATAATTTATTAATTGATACTTGGGGTTCCATAATAATTTTGTACTGGAAAATAATTAAGTAAATGTAAAAGGGTTCAGTACTATTTGTTGAATTAACTTGTTGTTTCTCTTAAAGACTTTATGATTTGATATTTAATTTGGTAAGAGAATTACTGTCAAACTGTTGTTTTGGTTACACACATATATTATTAATTTAAGTTGTTGAACATTTTGTGTATTAATTAATATAATCACTGTTGCTTACATTTTGAAAGTATGACTGCATACTTACATTTGCTTGTAAGATTAGAGTGGAATTGAGATGGGTGGCCTCGGTGGCCTCTTTAATAAGTAGATCTGATAGATCGATCGATCGATTGTTGGCCCTTTTTAGTGAACTCCCAGCCCGTCAAGCCAGGGTGGATGAATGCTTTGCGGAGTGTTTAGCGCTATTGTCAACCGAGGACACTGAGTTGGCCGCTGCGGTTGAGGCAGACTTCCTGCAGTTTTACGGTTTCTCGGATGACATTGTTGAGGCAACCGTTAGGTTACGGGGTTTTGCAATGGGAAATATGGTGGGGATGATGCCACACACCTCCCCCCTTTTGATAATTTGTTGAAGTCTTTGGATGAGGAGTGTCGTCTTTTGGATAACTCTTGTGTTGAAGGACCCTCGCGGGCCCCAGAGCGAACCAGCGTCGTGTTGGTGCACGCCCCTCCCCTTGTGGGCTAGGACGCCTTCCTCATCAATACGTAGCGATTCAGGTTCGCGGTATGCACGGCTCATATTGTTGCACGGATGGCCATGTGGTCACGTCCTGTCCAAAGTTCCTAGAACGGAACACTAAGGACCGACGTGGAATCGCCAACAGCCGCAAAAGGTGCTAAACTTGTCTGGGACAACATTTGCAGCGGGATTGCCAGAGGTCGGATCCTTGAACGCACTGTCAAGGTAGGCACCACCGCGTGTTGTGTCCGGACCAAAATGGTGTTGGTGGCCCTGATGACGCCAAACGCTCCCCCATAGGCGGGGGAGCGCATCATCACCAACACCAGGTGGATTCTCGACGGGGTATACTTCGCAAAGGTGGGGGCACCCCTCCACCCCCTCCTCAATTGGAGGAAGCGTCCGCTTTTCAGGACGACTACCAAACCCCGAGGGGTTATCAACAATAGGTAGTCGCCTCCCTCTCCTCCACTACAGCCGCCCAGCCAGAGAAAGTCCTTCTGCCAACTGTCTCTGTAAAGATCCTGGGCCCGAAGAGTAAATCTTTGTTAGTTCGTGCTCTTTTGGATTTGGGTTATCAAGGCTGTCTTGTCATTTTTTTGATTGTATCCTTATGTTAAGTGGAAAGATTGGGTCTTCCACGTGATTCCACCCTTCTACCATATGGGTGGTATTGAAGCGGTTGGTCATCGGGAAGATAATATTGAAATTTGTGTTTCGCCTGTTCATTGTGGGCCAAGAATCTTGGCCAAGGCCGTTGTTTTGAATAATATTTTGGGCAGACACCCGCAGGTAACCATTAGCCCTGTAGTGGTGAAATTGACGTCGGATATAACTCCTGCCGACCCGAAGTGGTTGGTACCCGGACCCGTATATGGGTGCGGATGTTTTGGGTTTGATTTTGTCCGGGACCAAGTGGGTTCTGCAGACGAATAGGTAAGTAGTTGTACCGACGGTTTTTGGTTTGGACTTACAGGTCCCGTGTTGAAGGGCTCCGCCTCGCGGATTGAGGACCAAGGACTGATAATGGCATAGTTCTATGTTGGCTTTGCACTCAGCTCATACGTTGGAGGTTTTTGTGGCGAATAGAGTCTCACATATTCAGAACTCTGAGACTAAATTGAGCTGGAGACATTTCTCAGGAGAATTGAACCCCGCAGACTGCGCGTCACGTGGTTGCGAGGCTCCTGCCCTTGTTGACCATTCTCTTTGGGGGGGACCAGGCTTGTTGACGAATTGCGAATCATCCTGGCCCCAGAATAGGTTCTCCTCTCCAGAGGTTTTGCCAGTTTTTCTTATTGGAATTGTTGAAACGCAACCTGCATATAATTTGGATTATCTTTGGAGTTACCGCTTGGGTCCGGCTTACGGTACCAGACTATTGAAGCCCTGAAGAAATACTCAGCTTTGAGAGGCTCAATCGCTCGTCTTAATCCATTCCTAGACCAATCTGGTTTGCTCCGAGTCGGAGGACGACTGCGGAATTCGAACTTGCCTTATGGTGCTCGCCATCCTTTGTTGCTCACTAAAGGAGGAGCGTTGGTGAAATTGTTGGTGTCCGATCAACATATTAATGACGCACACGCCGATTGCAACGCCCTCGTAGTCATTTTGAATCGTGAATTTTGGATTTTGTCGGCCAGACGCACTATCCGTGGCATCATCTTTAAATGTATGCAGTGCTATGAGTTGAAGGCTGCTCCCACTCAACCCATAATGGGTAATTTGCCATTCGACCGAGTGACGGAGAGCAGACCATTTGCTTCGGTCGGAACCGATTTCGCTGGTCCTTTCTTGGTGAAGACTTCTCAACTTCGGAACGCCAAGGCTGTCAAGGCCTACTTGTGTGTGTTCGTTTGTCTGGCCTCCTAGGCGGTTCACATGAACTTGTAACTGCCCTCAGCACAGATGCATTTGTTGCAGCGCTAGGTAGATTTGTTTCCCGCCGAGGACTACCATCTTTGATCCGTTCTGATAACGGTACTAATAATTATAAGGGCGCTGATAGATATTTAAATGATATTTGTAAATATCTAAATAAGGATCAACAGAATTTGAGATTTGCCATAGCGCAAATGGGAATTAATTGGCATTTTTGTAAATATTGCGATAGTAGCAAAACCGCTTCTTCGCCGTGTTGTTGGTGAAACTATTTTCACATTTGAGGAACTTGTTACGGTATTTTGTAAAGTTGATGCCGTCCTTAATTCGCGACCTCTCTGTCAATTCTCCTCAGACATAAATTGGAAGTCATGACCCCTGGTCATTTTTTTGATTGGTCGGCCCCTCAGCGCCCTGCCGATATACCCCTTCAGGGAAATGAAATCTTCGCAATTTACTGGTCTTTGGAATATTTGCATATTTTGCAGCGGCGCGTTGAGTGGTCTGACAAAACAGTCCCTCCCAAAGTTGGAGACCTTGCATTTGTTGAAGAACCTAATTTGTTGCCTTTATATTGGCGTCGTGGACGCATTGTAGATTTTTTCTATGGGTCTGACGGAGATCCCAGAGTTGCAAAGTTCATGGTCGGAGATTCAGTTTTGAAGCGAGCAGTGGCAATTTAGCACGCTTGCCCATTTATTAGGGGACATAACTCCTTATGTCCGAGACGGGGGGATGTTTCGTCCCGAATTTTGGTATTTACTTGCAACACCTTGTCGGTGGGCGGTCAACGATTTGACAGATGACACTTGGCAGTCGAAAGAATAAATTTGTTGTGAAGACACGCTGAATTCGGGTTCTTGTCGAAACATATCGGATCGCCCATTTGTAATAGCTAATAGCGCCCTCCATTCGTAATCGGTTAGTGGGGCGCCCGCGAAGGTAGTGTTGAATATATTTCAAGTACATCGTTTTGTTTTTGTGGGAAACGCGTGTGTGTCTGACGGAAGCCGGAACCCGGCCCAGAACGCGTTGGTGGTCCCATCCAATCATTGTCCTTTATTATATACATATTGTCCTAAAACCCTCGGCCAGGCGCGTGATTGAGTGAGCCCAGAGGATCACCGCGGGAATCACAGGTAAGAGTGCACAAATTGTTGTAGTCGTCCCACTTCCCACCTGTTAGATAGGTACCAGGATATCTCCCAATAAGGAGCAATCCCTAGCTTTCCACTGCTGCGAACCGCAGTTTCGTGGGGTACAGGTTCAGACAGGGTCCAGGAGTCCCAACGCCGCAACACACGGTGTCCGGACACAACACACGGTGGTGCCTACCTTGACAGTGCGGGCAAAGATTCGACCTCTGGCAATCCCGCTGCAAATGCTGTCCCAGATAAGTGTTGCACCACTTGTGGCTGTTGGTTTTTTCACGTCGGTCCTTTGTGTTCCGTTCTAGGAACTTCGGACAGGACGTGACCACATGGCCATCCGTGCTGCAATATATGCAGCGCATACTGCGAGCCTGGGTCGTCACATATTGATGAGGCGGGCGTCGTGACACACCTTTCCCACGAGGGGGGGGGGGGGGGGCGCGCACCAACACGACGCGGGTCCGGAGAGGACCACTCTGGGGCCCGCGAGGGACCTTCAAACCCAGATTGGTCCAAGAGGCGACATTCCTCATCCAGGAACTTCACAAATCATCGAAAGGGGGAGGTATGTGGCATTATCCCCACCATACCTCTGCTCGAACCAAACCTTCAAATCGGAAGGCAACCTTGACAGAACAAGGTGAAGTAACATAAAAGACCATTGGTCAATAGGTAGGCCCAATCGCTTCAAGGCGTTCAAGGACACCGTCAGTGGGTTGACCAAATCCACACCCGATGGATGCGATGCAAAGACAAAATCTGCGAGACGTGGGCGTCCGCTAAAAGCCTCACGTTCGCATAGCGCTTTATCAACAGTTCCCGGGCAGTATGATAAGTCTGATCCGTAACAATTAGGTGGCTGACTAAACCTCGGGCTTCTCCTCTTAACGTGGAGTAGTAGTACAAGTAGGCCTGCTTTTGACTAGGCGACAAGTCTGTCCTAGCATCTACCAAACTGTTGAACAGGTCGAAGTAGGCAGTCCAACAACCCAAATCTCCACTAAAGTGTGGTAAGTCCAGTGTAGGCAACCGTCCCAACAAAGCAGGATGGGTGGGAGACCTCGTCTCCACCTTCAAAGCATCCTGTGCAGAACCCCTCAATTTACCAGTTGCCTCAATAATATCATCCGAGAAACTGTAGAATTGTGTGACATCTGCCTCAACCGCAGCGGCTAACTCAGTGTCCTCGGTGGACAATGGTGCCAAATATTCCGCATGATATTCATCTACCATGGCTTGACGCGATGGGAGTTCATCACAACGGACCAACAAAGCCCCTGATCTATCAGACCTACTTATTAAAGAGGCCGCCGTGGTCACCCATCTCAATTCCGATCTAATCTTACAAGCAAATGTGCCTATACATTTGCTTGTAAGATTAGATCGGAATTCATACTTTCAAACTGTAAGCAACGGTGATTAAATATTAATTAATACACAAAACGTTCAACAACTTAAATTAATAATGTATGTGTGTAACCAAAACAACAGTTTGACAGTAATTCTCTTACCAAATTAAATATCAAATCATAAAGTCTGTAAGAGAAACAACAAATTAATTCAACAAATAGTACTGAAGCCTGATATATTTACTTAATTATTTTTCAGTACAAATTTATTATGGAACCCCAAATATCAATTTATAAATTATCAAAAAGAAAGTGGGTACCTCAAGAAAATAAATTATCAACACACAAGTGGGTATACAAAAAAAATAAAAATTATCAACACAAAGTGGGTAGGTTGATTTTACAATAGGAATTCAATATTCAATTTACTTTAATAGTTAAAAACAATGACTTTAACTTCAATCAATTAGAATATAACTATCAATATTAAACAAACTAACCAATTTTCTTATACAATTGGTAACAATATAGTTTTCAACAATAACATCTTTTCATAAATAAACTTATCAAATACAATTAGGGAAGACTATTTAGTCTGCACCAAACCTATATTGTATACAACAAATAAACAAATTATACTTTCAATACAAAACTGTAACCTTCTATCCTGAAGTGACAATATTAAGTTGTGAGCTGTACACTTTATTTTAACAAATTGGAATGTAACTGTGCGGTTGTTGGCCCCTAACAAGACACAGCCAACTCTGAGTGACTCAAAATGTACTACTTTCCAACCCAGTATTCTCAACAATAAAAAGCAAACCGACAAACAATACAGCGTTCACTGTGAACGAGTGTCCTAGCGTATACTATGATCGTGGAATGCAAACCACGCTCTGCTACCAAATGTTAAATACAGGTCTTCGGGTCCCAAGCCAGGAGCTAAACACCGAAGCCCATAGCGGCGTTGGGACTCCTGGACCCTGTCTGAACCTGTATCCCACGAAACTGCCGTAACGCAGCAGTGGAAAGCTAGGGATTTGCTCCTTATTGGGAGATTTACTGGTCCCTAATACTACCACTTAGTTTATATTCACTTACCTGGGATTTCTGCGGTACGCTCCTGGGGGTCGATCAATATCGTGCCGTGCCAGGAGATTGGGGATAGGAGAATATATATAATATTTGGACAATAAGGGATAGACTGACGGCTGTCTGGACCGAAGGCTCCGGCATCCACCAGACAGCAGACGTTTCCCGCAAAAGCACATCGCTGCGCGTGAAAATATATTCAAAACCGACTTCGCGGGCGCCCCACAAACCGATTACGAACGGCGGGCGCAATTAGCAATTACAAATGGGCGAAACACATCCGATTCGATATGTTTCGACAAGAACCCGAATTCACCGTGTCCGTTACAAATTTTCTCTTTCGACACTGTCCAGTGTCAGCTGTCAAAATCGTTGACAGCCCACTGACATGGTATTGCAATTAAATATTAAAAATCGGGACGAAACAATTATCAATTGACAAAATTGGTAATTTATTAATGAGTTTAACTTTAAAAGCTGCCAAGCGACTTGCAGTTTTTGGGTTAACAGTGATATCCTTTTTAGCTACTTTGTTGTTTTGGTTTGGTATAGTAATCCTCTGCCCGCAATGATCAGAATCTAGTAAATTTAAAATTTATTTGTGGACTGGTATAACATTAGTATAACTATTATCTAAGCATGTAGCACTAGTAGGGGTTATTCTTGTGGGCTCCAAAAATAGGTTTACAAGATTGTAGGACTGAAACAGAATTATTATTTTACTACAAGAACCTGAGTTTTCAAATAAATTAACATTAAAATCACCACAAGTTATAATGAATTTATTCGAGTTACAAATCTTGTGTAACACTTCATCCATTACCTTTTCAAAGCAGTCATACAATCCTGAAGGGGGTCTGTATACGCTTAATACAATAAACTGCTCCAATTCTATACAAGCTATTTCAACTGTCCGCTCAACAGATAGGCTCACAATATCCTTACGGTCTATAAATTTAAGCTGGTTACTCACTAAAATCAACGAGCCACCATGTATAGCATTAACTCTGCTGAATGGTGATATTGAATGACCAACCTGGTGATTATTAAAATTGAACAATAACTGGTGGCTTTTAAGCCAATGTTCTGTTATAAAAAGAATATCAATACTGTTCAAATTCATAAATAATTCTACTTCTAAATCTTTGTTCATAAATCCTTGAATATTTTGATGCACCAGGTTAATACTATTTACCGAATTTAAACTTTTATTTGATTTTATTTTGCAATTTTTATCCTGTATACTTTTGCAAGGGGTTGTCCCTATTGTCCTAATTTCTAATTTAAATTATTATCAATATCAATTTCTGATACCAAATTATTGGCTGAAATAGAAAAATAATATGATAGCGACACAGCTATCTGTCTTTTATAACACTTTGAAAGAAAGTACCTATCCGTGAAAAATTTATGTTTTGTCAAATAAAAGTGATTACCAACATAATTGTTAGTGTCAATTAAATGGAATAAATTACTACTATATGTTAAATTATGTAATGTCCTATTCAATTCATATCTAAGTATGTTTTCTTCCTGTGGCAAACTTTGGCTTTATGGGAATGTGAACATCACAATTTTCTTTAAACTAAGTTTGCACAAAGATCTATAATGTTGGAGTAATTCTCCTTTGTTCACATTACCCCTATTACCAATAAAATATTAATAATGTAGAATCATGGTTAAAATTGCATTTTATAACATTTTTCATTATGTCAAATAAAGAACAACCAGGCATACAGTAGTTCATTATTGAGTGTCCTGGATATCTATTTGTCAACAAGTGGCCTAGATCCTTTCCAATTTCATCACAAAATAATACTATTTCAGAATTTTCTTTCTTTTTAGGCAAACATTTAGTAATTTCTAATAGCAAACTTGCACTAGACTGCGGTATGTTGGCATCACATATTGTCAATAAATGGGCCGGTGTGGGTTCAACAGATGGTGGTTGACAATGATCACATTTGTTAGTTTGTGAGCTTACCAGCTCATTCATTGCCAATACATATTTCCTCATTTGGTTTTCAGAGGCTGTATATTTGATGGTCATAGAAGTAAGTCTCTTCTGTAGATGGTCAAGTTCATACCGCAAGTCTTCTGTGTCAGTTTGGTATTTCCTAGTACTTTTTTCTTAGTTAAATTAATTCTTCAATGAATGAATGAATGAATGTTTCAAGCTGTGGTAAATAAATATATCAATTTATTGGCGCGAGGCTGGTACTCTATACCCGGCTACTGCAAGAGTTGGTTACCACAAGCAAAGTGGCGAGATATAGTAAAACCAGAAGAATTCTGTAGAAAACGATGTAGGACTAGAAAGAAAACAGCAGATGATTAAGAAAATAACATAAATTCACCTCGGTAGAAGCTTTGTAATAATTGTTTCCCCCATAGTGCCTGCTTAGTGCAATAATGCCTGCATACCAATATCTCTTAGTGGCTGTACCGAAGCCAGAAAACGGGTACAATGCAGATAATGGATGGTTACTCGTACGGGTCGTTTGTGAACTTATTCATAAAACTAATGGTTCAGGTTTATCGGACAGTAGTGCTTTTTTTCAACGTACCGCGAAGTTTTTGCCTGTTAACGATTTCTAGTTCCACGCCAGTCACGTCTTTGCCGATACGTGCACCTATGCTACGATATCAATTTTAGGGTGAATTATTTTTAATAGTGTGGTTTATGAAAAATTGGAAAATTCTTGCTTTTACTCGTGGTTGATGGTAATAGCACAATTTAACAATCATCAGTTGGGAAACGATTTTGATGTCGTACGACACCGCCGCCCGTGTAGGTACTTACGCTATCTGTCGCAAATATGCAAGGGTTGTCAAAAACATAATATGAACATGATTAAATTAAATTATTTAATGTATTCGCATTCGGATGAACCATCTTTTCGTAAATGTTTGAGGCAAACATGAGCATAGCTGTGATTTAAATTCTACTCTACTTAATACGTGAATAATTATTCTTAAATATTATTTCCAACTTATGAAAGAATCACACGAAATATTGTATGCACGTTGGCGTAAGTAAAAATTCGCGATTTGCATGGAAGCGTCTGCCCTCAGCATTCCAGTGCACAAATTAATCGCGATTGAGCACTGCGATCCGTGCCGTTTTGTTTAAGAAAGTAACTCACTCACAATTTACCTATCTTTGCAATATTTGTAAGTATGTGAGAACCATGTTCCTATTTATCAAATGAATGAATTTAATTGTTAGTGCTGTAATAATTTATACCTATACGTATTATAGTAGTGTTAGTATGGTCGCACCGTTCTCACGTATATGAATTTATGTATGTATGTAAATATAATAAACACTTTTTTTTTAAAAGAGTACGTGTGGAGTTTCTTGTCTGTTCTTCTCCATAACAAAAGTGCTGATTAACGGCCTTATTGAAATAAAGAATTTGACTTTGAATAACATAACATCGCGCCTGTATAGCCCGAAGATGGGGAAGGGGGGAAAGGTTCTCCCATATTTCGTCAGTTATGTAACTCCCATGAAGCAGGAGGCGAACATATTGCCATCAACCGGCGACAAATCCAGACTTCAGGTGCGGACAGTATTACAGAAATTTCAGTGGAAAACACTAATAACACTTTGACCTGCCATGGAATCGAATTCAGGACTCATATTAGATACAGCAGTAGCCCTTTGCAACCACTAGACCAACGATAAATTAATCAATCTGCCTAGCCTTTTCCCAACTATTTTGAGGTCGGCTTCCAGTCTAACTGGATTTAGCTGAGTACCAGTATTTTACATGGAGCGACTGCCTATCTGACCTCCACTACCCAGTAACTGGGTAACACGATATTCTAGACTGGATGTCAGGTGAGATCTCAGGCTTCTGACTACCCGTAACGACTGTCAAGGATCTTCAAATGACAGCCGGGACCAACGGCTTAACGTGCTTTCCGAGGCACGGAAGAAACTCGCTTTTTAAAGATGGTTACCCATCCACGGACCAACCTCGGCAAGCATTGCTTAACCTTGAAGATTGAACCGTGCGGCTGTTTGTATTTAGCCGCGAGCTCCACGATACCAACGATACAGTGCAACAATAAGAAACAATAAATTGTTATTTATTTATTGAACACATTAAGCATGCATTACTTATGTTTTTTTAACATTATAAAACATTATTTATTAGCTATTTGTCTCTGCATCACCCAAAGGTCGACTGGTAGAAAATGCCTAAGGCATTATGTCCACCTCTGTTTGTTTATTTTGTATCTTGCCACTAACTGAATGATTCTAATTTATGGTACAATCATTGGTTTAAGTCTTGAACAAATAAATATTGTTTGTTTGTTTTATTGTTTGTTTGAGTGCATGAAGTATTAAATAAATAAATAAATTATTCACAGCACATGTAAAAAATGCAATGCAACGTCGGATTTAATGGTTTCTTAGGAATTTTCTACTAGTCGACATTAGGCATCTAGTCATACACATATTGAGCTTACGTTACGTGTCGTACGTGTCAAATCCTACTTTTTAGTGTCTTTTTTGACAGGTTTTCAGACTAAAGTATGGTTTGACAACTACTCAACTAGTTCTTAACCTCAAATACTTAAATCGGAAACCGGAGCTTAGCTTATCAAAGAATCCAACTCATATCTTTACCAACATAGATTAACTATAGTTTGGTACTACATAGAACTCAGTTCATTTTATAATACCAACTTGTATATTCCGATTGTAATTCGTATTTATTCACGCTGTCGTATAAACTTCGGTAAAATAATGTGGGATTGGCGCCGGGATGTGACGTCACTGCCGGTTTGCAGGTTACGTACATACAAATATCATACATTGTGTTATTACTATGTATGCCACAATGCACGTCCCACTACTTTCATTCATTATTCATTAATCTTTAGTTAAATATTTATAGGAAACGAAACCAACACAATAAATTATTGTTTATTTTTTTAACATCTGTTTGTAGCGTTATGTACTCGTATTATGCAGTGAAATGTAGTAAAAACATGATTTTATTTCTGTAAGTTGGTTTGTACAAACACTTTTACACGTCAATCATATCTATTTAAACTAGATGAGGTCGGCTTTTCCTATCTGATTACTCTGAGAAGAAAGGCCGAAACAAACTCAGAGGTCACAGTCTCTTTTAAAGTCCAGACATAATCTTGCACAGATCGTGTGAAGACCATGTAGATTGTGTTTAAAATGGTCTTTTGAGGAAAGTACCAGATAGATTGATTGGACCTGTCCAGTCAGTGCACGCATTTGTCAGTAACCGTGCAGCTCAACTCAGAATTTAAGGAGCTCAACGATTCGACGAACAATACCAAAGAAAGGACATTTGGAGAGGCCGCATAAATTACTTACAAATAGGTACTGGAATAACTAACAATGACTAATTGAATTCGTAGGAGATCATTCAAAGTCTTGTAAAAAAAACAAGCAAATCTTGATCTTGAAATTTTTAACTTCTTAAACATCTAAACTGACTTACTGTGAAGAAAGACACTCGTTTTATCATCTCTGATGTATTGATCAGTTCTCGATCATTCTCTGTATAAGAAAAAGCATAATCCATGCTTATCTTGCAGTAGACACAAATTTATTAGGCTAAAATGTAGCTCAAGGAACTAAGCGAAACGAATCAAAATGGCTTGGCATCATTGAATTAAAAAGTTTTCTGTTTATCTGCAGTCAAGTCCTAGTCTGTTAACGCCAACACACAATAAGCAAACTTGTCAATCTATTTATGTGTGAAGCTGCTGCTGTCAAGATACAGCTGAATAAGTTTATCATTTATTTATATACACACAAAATACTTAACAGAGAAAAGAAAGAACACAGATATAAGAGCACAAAGGTACTATAGGTTGTGTTGAATTTATTATTAGTTTTGGCCAGTATGAAACGTAATCTTAATTAATAAAAGTCTTAAGTTAAACCCAAATCCATTTAGCCGTTGAGGAGTGATTGATTGACAAATATCACTCATAGGATAGAAGGTAATAGACCGCACGACTCATCATAGCGTCGGCAGCCAAGCTCAGTTTTTGTTTACCGCCATTATCTTCCCTCTACCGTCATTGACACCCGCACTACATCAACCTATGTCCCCATCGATCTCCGGTGCCAGTTACGTCATTTTTGCCTCATATATTATGCGCGCGGACACCTCAGTGCGGCCGTGGCAAACGAATACGACCATAAAGTAAAGTCACATAGACAACATGTTATCAATCTGAGTTGTAACCTGGTTCTATGCGGGTGGGACTGCGTATAGAGTCGCGTTGAAAAATGCTGTGAACGCGTTTATTTCTTTTGGCATATTAGGATGTTAGAAGTTATGTTAAAGCATTAGGTAAAGGGACTATATTCTTTCAAAAAAGATGCGCTTGCGACTGCTTTAGTTTAAACTGATAGGTTTGAGAATATTGGTTTGGGGACAGGTGGAACAGGGTGTAAAGTTCCACAAACCTCCATAGAAAAGGGAGGATCCTCCGACCAGCCGGGTGTTGCGTCTGGTCCGGGCAACTGCCCAATGGTTATTGTTGGACTGTTGTATGTGTTCTAATCGCGCCGAAAACTTTGTTTGTGCGATTGGGTTGGATTTGTGTGCGTTGGTGCCGCTACAATAAGGAGGTTAAAATTATTTGTTTCTAAAATCGCTGCTTATTTCATTGATAATACCCTGCACTATCGCTGAGTGCTGCAAGGTATTTTTTATTCCGCATGCAAAACATATGGTTCCTGTGGGCGACGGGACGGGGGCCGCGGGAAAACTTATATAAAAAATTTTTTTGAACTTTTGTACCAGGCATTTAATATTGATGGATTTTTTATAAATAATAGAGTATGTTTAGTAATATTCGCAAAATGCTTACAATTATTAAAGCGTTATAATAAAATACCTCCATTAGCGTGTGACATACAAAAAGAGAGAGGGCGCCGTCAGCGCACCAGAAATGTGGCGCAGGACAGACTAACTAGGATTGCGTTCAATATATATGTCATGTCGAGTATCTATTTGACTAAGTTACAGGCACTTTGAGTTTTCATTCGAACTTGAAGGTAAAACCACATGGTGTGGCTCGCTGGGTCGCAAATCCCTTGTCGATCTCTAGAGAAGACCCAGCAAGAAACTCTAGGATACTCTTTTAAATCTTTTTATAGTTTACACAATCACTTTATGAAAATTAGCGTTACATGTTTATTAGGTTTTCAAACATCTCATCAATCAGATTTATTAAACAGTTATTATTCTACATGTACGTAAAGTAAGTACCTACGCGCGATGCGCGTTCTATCTTAGTGGGCGGAACTTCTACATTTTATTTTTGTTTAGACACTAATTATTTGGATAGTTGAATAAAGCTAGCAAACAATACTAAAATGCTGCTCAGTTAATTATTTTAACATTAAACAACCCCAATACTCACAAACACAAAGTAGTTTGTAGATTATTATTGAAATGAGAATCACATCATTAAACTATCCAAGTTTCCGGTGATCTGACAATCTTACTAATCAGAAGGTTTCCCATTATTACATAGCTGTGTAAAATAGTCTTAAGGTGCCCCTGGTCAACGGCACGAAATATTTTGTGCGCGGGGTTAAAATGCATGCTGTCTCATCCGACAACACGTGCGAAAGAGATTGATGCTGTGATGAGCAGTAAGAAGCTAGTTCACGTACGAATTAGCACTTTTGCATATTTGTAGCGAAATGGATGATGATTTAGGACAAAAAAGAGCTCGCGAAATTTTATGAATAGACTTAATGAATGAATAGAATTTCATGATATCTAGACTCCCAAAGGAGTCTAGATATCATGAAAAAACTACTAAATGTATATATTCAAAATAAAATTATTTGCATTTATGAATTACTAATCTATCCCTGTATTGAGGCCGTTTTGCAATTTTCCTCCTTCTTATGGTATTTATTTCCGCCCAAACATGCGTTAAAATTAGTGTTGAAATATGGAACTTTCAACGCTCATAACTTTCAAATATTGTATTTTTTTACTTTTCTGTTTCCATACAGGGCTAGATAATGATGAGACAAATTGATATCACTTTTTATTTTGAACGTACATCGTCAAACAGTGGAGTTATCTCTAGACTACGTTTGTATGGAATAATTTTTGACTTGTGCAACTTTAAGACTTTTTAGTATTTAATCATTTACTCAAATTTGTTAAGTTCTCGTATTAAATTATTAAATCAAGTTATTAGTCATTAAAATTATAACATCCGGCATTGTTGACTACTTTGCATAATAAGAATAGCATTAGGTCATAATCAAACACATTTACTTCGTCAAATGTGCAACAGTTGAAATGAGAACAAATCTAAAACCCTACAATAAGTGTTCCCGTTTTATTTAAACATCTCGTATTAATTAAACATTGAAATTATCTTATCAGATGATCTTCATTCAAACAGATCAATAACTAATTTCACAATAATGGTGGAATGGATGTGGATGGATGGCGCTGAACCCAAAACCCAACTTAAATAGACCTTGAAATAGTTCAACTGGTATCTCAGAGATGACAGGATTAACGAGTTTGTGTTGATTGACAATTAAAGTTATTAATTAGTATAATGAATTAGCAAATTCACGCCTACGCGGCGACATATATATTTGTTAGTAAAATATATCAAACCGCTTAATTATGCTGTATCTGACTGGGAAAGGAAAAGGGGTGAATTATATAATATAATTAGAAATATAATTTTTAATACCCCTTAAACACAGTCGGTTGATTGTTTCGACCGGCCCTTAGTCGGAACAACGCGACGACACACTGTGTAGAAAGGGTTTAAGTCAATATGTCACCAATAAAACAAATCCTACCTACAATAACAGTTCAGATGTCCGTTACCCGTTGATAAGCAAACATTGGTATCGTAACAAACAGACAAATGGACTTGCTTTCAATCCACAGAGCACTGAAACTACCACAGACGTCATTGTAAACAATTTTTCATACAAACCAAGCTTGTCAATAAATGTCACCGTTTACTAAAAGAAATCAAAAGCCCGTGGCAATTCTGACTATATTCGATATTCCAGGTGTAGATGATTCCAACTTGACTCTATCTTTAATCACCTAATTTAATCAATTATAGCTAGCTATTTATTGACAGTAATCGAAGGTATTTTCCGTTTTTAAGGCGACCGAGTAAAGTGGAGGTCCTTCAAACTGAACAAGAATAATCCTAAGGCTTATAACAGCCGTAACTTGTTATATATGTTTTTCTAAATATTAAATTATTAATAGTAGCGTCTCTAGTCAGATGCCATCATCATCATCATCAGCCATATAATGTTCCCATTGCTGGGACACAGACTCTCTGTGAGAGAGGTAATGGGCCTTAATCCACCGCGCGGGCCCAGTGCGTGTTGGTGAATGTCACATGTCTTCTAGGACATGTCGGTTTCCTCACGTTCCGTAGTCTGTGTTTACTTTACATCCGACGCGACGCCATGTTCCTATTGTATATAAATATTTTGATGTTTCGATATGCGCCGCTGATCTGTTTTTAGTTTCCGTTTTGTTACACATTTTTTGTATTTATTGTGATTGTTTGCTGTGCTTTATAGTACGAGAATGGCGTGACACGATTGATTTTTCAGGGATTTTCAATGTTTTCTCGTGCTGTGTGAGAATAGTTTATTTAGTTTACGTGATCAAACAGAACGTAGCGAGGATGGCTACTCAGTGCACCTAATAGATTTACAGTTAGAAAATAAAATAGTTTTAGGTATCTAATACCTGTCCTGGACAAATATTGGTATTTCTATTTCGATCTTCTTCAAAAGTTAAAGATCCGCGAAGTTCATGCGAAAATAGGAGCCTAACGCTTTACCTTATAACATTTTGGCTGAATGAGACTGCGATTAGATTGTGAACGTTCTCAAATACGGGAATTGTTCCTGTGAATCTATATTGTTAACATCAATGCCGTATACATTGCCAACATGAACCATTAAATTATCGAAACAGTCAAGCTCTTCTATTATTACAGACCGTATTATATAGACAGCCAAATGCCAAATACAGATTCAAATCAATAATGACAATAGGCAGGCATCGAACCCACGACCCGTGACCCTGACGTTCCTGACCAAAGGTCGACACTGCGCCATTAGGGTCGTCTAATGCCAATGATAGGATGTATTACTTAAATATGAAGGTGCAATCTGGAGCGAGCCTTTATATAGATACATTTTTAGAAAATTTATTCCAATTACCTATGGGTTAAGTGACGAGGCGATTGAATGGGCTAGTCATTGTTTTTGTGTATAGGGCTTAAGTTCTTGGTAGGTAGAGATTCGACTTATCTTATCTTACTATCGTCACACTAATATTATAAAGGTGAATGTTTGTGAGTGTGCGTGTGTTTGTATGTTTGTTTTTTTTTACTTCTTCACGCTCTAACGGGTGGACGGATCTAGATGAAATTTGGCACAGAGGTACTACATACACACAAACACAGTACATACGTACACATACAACACACACATCACGCACGTGCTTATATGTATGTAGTGAATAGATTTATATCTTATTTTTCTTTTAATCTTTGCTTCCACCCACACTAGGAATTTCTCCCTATATCGTGGGTGCGTTTATAAACATATAAACTCACATACACAAAACACAGAGGCGGAACAACTATCTGTAGGTCATACAAATTTTAGATAGATTATAGTCTGGAATAGTACATAGGATACTTTTTATCCCGGTATAATGTTCCCTTGGGATGATATAAAACTTTACACGCGGGCGAAGCCGCTGGCAGAAGCTAGTGCTTGAATATTGCTGAATAGTAAACCGAAAAAAATAAACTAGATGATTGATCCCTGACTGACCCCGATTCCTGAATGAGAAGAGGAGGCTCTAGGCAAGTGTCATTCGATGTCAGCGATGGCGATGGTCGAAATTCCAGAATGTACAGTGACATTTCGATAGCGTTTGACATTCCCATACATTTTTGACATTCTTCCAAAGGCTAACGATGAAAGGAAAAAGAAAGAAACAAAACATATTTATTTGTCACATGCCACAAGAGCACACAATATAAAAAATAAAAACAAAAAGAAAACTTAAAACTAAACAGCAATAAAAAACCGGCCAAGTGCGAGTCGGAATCGCGCACTAAGGGTTCCGTACCATTATCGCAAAAAACGGCAAAAAAACACCTTTTTTTTGTATGGGAGCCCCCCTTAAATATTAATTTTATCTTGTTTTTAGTATTTGTTGTTATAGCAGCAACAGACATACATCATCTGTGAAAATTTTAACTGTCTAGCTATCACGGTTCGTGAGACACAGCCTGGTGACAGACAGACAGACAGGCGTACCGCGGAGTCTCAGTAATAGAGTCCCGTTTGGGTACGGAACCCTAAAAAGAGAAAAAACAATATAAATCTAATACCTTTAAACAAGCAATTCTTGTATGTATATATATCTAATACCTCTAAACGAGCAAATCCGGGAAAAAATAATTCCGCCCGCGACTTCGTTCGCGTGATTTCGTTTATCCTATAAATGATTTTCTTATGTGCAGTTAATGATGGCGACCAAAAATAAGCTATTATTAAATCAATAAAAAATTTGGTGTCGTAGATATACAGGGTTTATTGGATTGGGACAATTCGTTATTTGCCTTATAGAATAATAAATTTAAGGTTACAGCCACTAAATAAAATCCTCTTATAAACCTAAACTTAAAATAATTACCCTTTTTTGCCCCGTTGAGTATCGAGTTTTGAACAACCACTATATGTTATTCACTCTTTTCTTCTCTTTTAAATTTTTCGTTTTATGTTAGTCAGATTGCGCAGTATGATTCCTCAAAAACACTTTAACAACCCTTAACCCTATCTGAGGGGTAGTTTTATTAAAATGTTGATTATTAACTTTAGTCCCAAGGCTTTACAAAACCCGGTCCAGTAAGATTCTTAGTTTGGGGTTAGTTTCGAAAAACTTATAATTTGAAAGTTGGCAGAAATACCAACCTGAGTAAACAATAAAGATTGTCTTATTGTTTACTCAGGTTGGAATTTGTGCCTAGTTTCAAGTTTATTAACCCAAGAGATACGATTGTTAAAAAAAAAAAATTAGCACCCCCTAAATCTTCTTTTGGGGGAAGATTCGATAAACTAATCATGTCAACCTTTATTGTTTGTTTAGGTTGGTATTTAAGTAACAGAAACAGGCACTAATAATTCCACTTCCCAAAATTACCAATACTTCTTCTTTATCTCACTTGCGACCCATCTCCATACTACCTTTCCTATCTAAAGTTCTCGAGCATATCGTTCATGGTCAAAAATTTCAGATTTCTCTCGTCTAAAGCACCTATCTGAACTTTCCAATCTGGCTTTCGTGCGGGTCACAGTACTGTAACTGCACTTCTGAAGGTCACTGATGACATCCACAGAGCTATGGACAATAAGTTCTAATCGTGTTAGTCCTACTTGACTTGAGTTGTGCGTTCAATCCTGTGGATTTCGACATTCTGCTTGGGATCTTGCAATCTATTAACTTCTCTTCTTCTGCATTCGCCTGGTTTGACTCATATCTTCGGGATCGCTCTTAGTGTGTCCGCCTTGAAGAGATCTTCTCTGATTAGTGTAATCTCACTGCTCGTATTCCTCAGGGTGGTGTTCTCTGTCCTCTTCTTTTCTCTATCTTCATAAACACTGTTACCAAGGTATCGCACTGCGCTTAAGACTTCTACCTTGACGCCACTAACCCTTAACGGCTCGACCATTCCGTACATCGATACGGCAGAGAATTTCGGTGTCTTAATTGACAGCAATCTTACTTGGCGAGCGCAAGTAAATGAAGTTAGTCGTAGTCGTGCATTGCTCCTTTCACTCTTTAAAACATTTTCAAAGTCTCCTGTCATTTAGCACTTAAATTTATTTAGCCCAAACCTTAATTCAGCTGATCATAGACTACGCCGATGCCTGCTATCTGGATGGTAGCATCCACATGGCTTGCAAAACCTGTGTATTCGTTTTGTTTTTGGTCTTAGGAAATACGATCATGTCACTCAGTTCTGCAAGGATCTCAAGTGGCTCCCTATCTGCCTTCGCAGGAACACTCGCATATTATGTCCCCTGTTCAACATCCTTTTAACCCTGCATACCCTAGCTACCTGCACGACCATTTTTCGTTTACTCGCCCTGCTGACGTCCTGTGTAGATCCTTCCTTAAATTCAATCTCAATTTCCCATCCCATAAAACTCGTTTCTATTCCCACTCCTTTTCTGTTCATGCAGTACGACTGTGGAACTCACTTCCACCTAAGATCCGTGACGCTAAACGTATCTCTATTTTTAAAAAGCAAGACAAAACACACTTTCTTTCTGCTATCCCGTGATCTTATATATTATAGGTATATAGGTATTTATTTATTTTGTAGTAGTTATTTTTTTATATATATATAATAATCTTTAGGTACTAATTGTAATTTTATATATTATGTGTTTAAGTTTAGTTGTATTACCTTTCCTTGTACACACTGTGTCTATGTTTCTTATCTAATTCTCCTGTTGTAGGTCTGCTGGAAGAATTTTCTCTACAAATAAGCAGCACTTTTGTGCTATTCTATCTTTCTATGTAATTTATCTTTTAAGTGTTTTGTGTGTACCTACATAAATAAGTCAAGTTTCAAGTTTATTAACCCGAAATAAGATTCTTCAAAAACACTTTAACATCGCCTAAATCATATTTTGGGGGTAGTCTCAAAAAATAATAATAACAATCTTCTTTATTCATTTAGGATAATATTTGTGCCAAGTTTTAAGTTTATTGACCCAAGAAATCAGATTTTTTCATACAAACTTCAACATCCCCTAAATCGTTATTTGGAGATAGTTTCGAAAAACGAATACTGGCAACCTTTATCATTTACTTAGATTACTATTTGTGCCAAGCTTCAAGAATTTCGGGCGACGGAATTTGATTTTTCATACAAACTTTCTACCCCCTTTTACCCCCTAAGGGGTAGAATTTCCAAAAATACTTTCTTAGTGCTCACTTACGTCACTTGAGGAACCTTTTTGCCAAATTTCATGCTTCTAGCCACCTAACCTTACCTACCTACCAACCTACTCATCTGCACCTACCTACCCTATTTACCGGTATAAATCCGGCGATCTAATTAAATTTTAGATCACAAAAGCTGCTATTGTGACTTAACTATGTTAGTCTTTTTTTCTATTTTCATGCGAGCAGAGCTCGGTCTCCCATGTCGGTCTCGGTCTCTCGGTTTACATGTCACTGATGTAAAGCAGTTTTATAGTGACATAATGTGTGATGATAGAATGCCACTTGTTTAGGGCCTCAGAATTTGAAGTTGAGTTATCGTCAAAAGCTACTATAGCCTGAAAACTTTCAAACTTTGGTATTAAACACTTGATAAGTTTTAACGCTTAATTCTCAATTAAGAAGCTCGAAGACATGTGAAAGCTCGTGGCTAAATGATAACAGCCGCATGGGTCTATCTTCAAGGTTAAGCAACGCTTGCCGAGGTCGGACCGTGGATGTGTGACCATCTTTAGAAAGCGAGTTTCGTCCGTGCCTCGGCAAGCACGTTCAGCCGTTGGTCACGGCTGTCATTTGAGAAACTTTGACAGTCGTTACGGATAGTCAGAAGCCTGACATCTGACACCAGTCTATCCAAGAGGTATCGTGTCACCCAGTTACTGGGTTGTGGAGGTCAGATAGCCAGTCGCTCCACGTAAAACACTGGTACTCAGCTGAATCCGGTTAGCCTGGAAGCCAACTCCAACATGGTCGGGCAAAGGCTGGGCAGAAAAAGAATAGTCAATTATGAAACTGGGCCTTAAACTGTTGTTCCTAGGATATAAATAAATCCCAATTTTAATTTTTTGTACACAATCAACAAAACATTTCTGACTTAGCAAATTCTGAAAATTCGAAATTTTTATAACTTCTTGCAAGGGAAAAAATTCTACTCCGATGGGGCAGTCCAAAGCGCCTTCAAAGATTTTATTGATTCCCGTCCGAATGGTTTTTTTAGTAAAGGGATCAATATCTATACTAATATTATAAAGCTGAAGAGTTTGTTTGTTTGTTTGTTTGTTTGAACGCGCTAATCTCAGAAACTACTGGTTGGAGTTGAAAAATTCTTTTTGTGTTGGATAGTCCATTTATTGAGGAAGGTTATAGGCTATATAACATCACGCTACGACCAACAGGAGCAGAGTATAAATGAAAAATGTTGCAAAAACGGGCAAAATTATTCCTTTTTGAGAGCTTCCGTTGCGTGCGCTGCGTAAACGGTTTAATTACACAACAATCATGTATGTAGAGTAGGTAGGGTTGATGGGTAGGTAGGTAGCCAGTTGACGGGAGCGAAGCCGCGTGGGACAGCTAGTAATCTATATACATAAAAGAAGAAACTGACTGACTGACTGACTGATCGATCAACGCACAGCCTAAACCGCTAGGCCTAGAAGAATGAAATTTGGCAGAAAGGTTCCTCATGTCGCGTAAGTGAGCACTAAGAAAGGATTTTTGGAAATTCCACCCCGAAGGGAGTAAAAAGGGGGTTGAAAGTTTGTATGTAATTTCTACAGTTTGTAAGTTGGGCACGTGAAATTTTAGATTTACGCTCTTGGTTGATAAAAAGAATTAATGTATTTATTAGCTTTTGGATATTCGACCCCTAAGGGGGTAAAAGGGGGTTGAAAGTTTGTATGAAGTTTTTACAGTTTGCAAATTGGACACATGAAATTTTACATTACGCTCAAAAACCGTTGACACACCTAAAACATCTTCTGGGGGTAATTCTGAAAAAATAATGATAGCAATTTATTATTGCCCAAGGAATAAGATTTTTAACCCACTTTCCAAAAAGGAGGAGGTTCTATGTTCTCTAAATCCTAACTTAAACCATAGATATCTACGATATCCCATTTATAATTGATTTAACAATAGCTTATTTTTGATCGCCTTCACTTACTGTATATAATTTAGTTGAACAAAATCATGCGTAATATAATATAATATAATATGATATGATATGATATGATATGATATATGATATGATATGATATGATAAAATGTGATATGATATGATATGATATGATATGATATGATATGATATGATATGATATGATATGATATGATATAATATGATATGATATGATATGATATGATATGATATGATATGATATGATATGATATGATATGATATGATATGATATGATATGATATGATATGATATGATATGATATGATATGATATGATATGATATGATATGATATGATATGATATGATATGATATAATATAATAATACCCATGAGATGGAAAAAGTGCATAGAGATAGCAATGGTACATACTTTGATTAAATAAATATATTACATAAAAAAACGACTTTATGTTCCTCCCTTAAAAAACGCCAATTTCATAGGTAAGGACCTAATATTTCTCACCTCAGACACAAGAACGACCACAAAAAATGAAACGAAGTACGATCCACATTACTCTGGATTAGAGAAAAAACGCCTCTACGACTCGAACTCCGAAAAAGTGTAGATGGAATATGTACTCGTAATACGTTCACCAATATCGTGATATGAAAGGACGCCGATGGGACGAGAGCGTTAGGTAATAGCTTCCCGCAGATTGATGGAGGGCTTTTTCTGTCACGACAACACGGCCCCACGTGACACTACGTTTTCCCAGATTTTTCAACTCATTGTTTGCGGTCTCCCCGTATTTCTGGGAATGATGACGTCAATATTTCCATGTTTTGCATTTGATTTTGTAGTTGGCGTGTTTTCTTGCTCTTCAATCATTGATTATGTCTCCACATGCTTTTATTAAATATAAATTGCTTTGTTAATAAGTTAGTAGGGATTATGATCAAATCTTGCAATTGAATTATAAAACAATTATTGGCGATGGATTGAGCTGAAATTTTGCATACAAGTTTAGTTTGGACAGTGCACGGTTAGCAAAAAATCTTGTTTTTATTTAAATTAATAATTATAATTTATTAAACTTGCTTTTTAGTTAATATGCATGGGTCAATTCTTTTTTTCTTTATTTAATTAGGGACTTTTATAATCGTCACGCGTATGGCACTCCCATCATACCCTAAAAACACACTATGTACCTACTATACATCAGATTTGGGTCATGAATTTAAACAGACTTGAGATGACTCGCAACCTGATTTTAAAACAGTTAGGTATCCTGAACCGATTTTGCCAAAATATTGCACAGAAGTTTGGTTTGGATGACAATGTACGGTTACCTAAGTCTCATTATTCTAAATCCAACATGGCGGACTCCCAAAGATGGGAGCACCACATGATATGGGAATCAATGGTAAGGGTTTTCTTAGTTAATTATTCATTAGTATAATTGTAATATGAGCGTTTCCTCGAATGAACAATCTTCTGAGAATCACGATTTGATTTGATGTCTCGACCATAACGTTTATATGGCTGATCGGTTTGATTTGAATAGCGTTTCTAGGAATAAGGTTATTCAATTACTATGACAAATACTCGTATCTCTTATTGAAGATGTAACAATACAGGTTCGGTTTGTTGTTTGTTTGTATTAGGAAGTTGTGTGCTATAAGCACAATAGAGGAGTATTTATCGAGAAAATATACATAGTGCGAAAGTAAATAATTGTCTTACAATATATTTATTTTGACGAAAACCGAGAGTAAACTACCCAGTTTACTTATTAATTCAACAAACAGGTGATGTTTTTAGAGTTCCGTACCCAAAGGGTAAAAACGGGAACCTATCACTAAGACTTCACTGTCCGTATGTCTGTCTGTCACCAGGTTGTATCTCATGAACCGTAATACCTAGACAGTTGAAATGTTCACGGATGATGTATTTCTGTTGCCGCTATAACAAAAAATACTAAAACCAGAATAAAATAATTACTTAAGGGGCTGAGGACGAACAGTTGACAATCGACATCTGAGGTTCCAAGCCACGCCCACTGTCATCGATAGTTTAGGGGAAACTTAAATTGGAGCGAAAAGTATTTGAAAATTAAATACACAAGGCCGACCACAGAGGCCCATATCATAAACGGACTCTTCCGATGTTTTTTTTACAAAAATATAACCGCGCAAGTTCTTATTTCAAACTGGCTAGCATCTGACATCAGATCGTTCACTGCTATTTTGCCTATGAATGCAACCTTATTGCTACGAAAATAAAGATCACTAAAATAGGTAATCTGGCTAGTGTCATACGAGTCTTTGCCGTGCAAATTGAATAAATATTATAATTATGTCTGCTTCTATGCGACTGCCACATATAAGAACACAGTACGTTACATTTTTTTTATATTGGTTTAATAGCTAGATAATTTTATATATATTATTTTAATGAGTTTTACTATACTGAAATGGACTGTGCAATATTAAACTGGAAACTTTAAATTTGAATTGAGATTTGGTGCTTTCAGTAATCAATTTTATCATTATTTACAATAGGAAAGTCACATCAAATTGTTATATATCAATCAATCAATCAATCATTTATTTGCTATAAGTATTGGTACAGTGCAGGTGTTTAAAGATAATATAGAAAGAAAGAAAATGTTTATATGCGCCAGGCACAACGAATGCCATAAAAAAACCGGCTAAGTGCGAGTCGGACTCGCGCACGAAGGGTTCCGTACTTGTTAAATTGTGGTTTACGATTTATGACGTATTTAAAAAAAACTACTTACTTGATCTCGTTCAAACCAATTTTCGGTGGAATTTTACATGGTAATGTACATCATATATTTTTTTTAGTTTTATCATTATCTTATTTTAGAAGTTTCAGGGGGGAGGGACATTTTACCACTTTGGAAGTGTCTCTCACGCAAACTATTCAGTTTAGAAAAAAATATATTAGAAACCTCAATATCTTTTTGAAGACCTATCCATAGATACCCCACGTGTACAGGTAGGATGAAAAAAAAAATTGAGTTTCAGTTTTTTTCTATTTTTGTTTGAAAATCTTAATGCGGTTCACAGAATACACCTACTTACCAAATTTCAACAGCATAGTTCTTATAGTTTCGGAAAAAAGTGGCTGTGACATACGGATGGACAGACAGACAGACATGAAGAATCCATAAGGGTTCCGTTTTTTGCCTTTTGGCTAGGGAACCCTAAAAAAGAAAACATAAATACTAAAAACAGTGTATGCCTCACAACCACGTATATGTACTGTAAAATCCGAACTGTTGTTTCAGTTAAAAAAAAAAACTATGATGAAACTTATTATTTATCGGTAAAACAGATTTACTAAGTCTTACCGGTAAAAGTCTGAAATCATCATCATCATCTACCTGCCCTTGTCCCATGTTACTTGGGGTCGGCGCAACACGTTTTCTTCTTCCATATATCGGTCTGTCCCGCACCACGATATAATTGACTCCCTTTTCTTTAATATCACTCCTCACACAGTCCATCTATCTTTTATTTGGCCGTCCCCTCCCTCTTCATCCATCCCCAATTAAATTCATAAGAGTACACCTAAGTCATTCCAGACATTCTTTTCCCGCACCGTCTAGAACCAGACCTCACGGTACGCGTCCAAATCATCTCGGTACCTATTTCTGGACCGGCCTTAACGGTGCGTTCCATCTTCAAGATTGTGGAGGCTTGCCCAGCGCTCAATTTGCATGCTACTAACGTGAGCCGTAATGGCATTGGCCCATTTGAGCCAAACAGCCTTTTTACCCACGTCTGTTATGCTCGTTTGGGAACACAGCGTGTTCCGTATTCGGTCTGTTCTTTTTACATCTAGAATGCTGCGTAAATCTCTGGCAATCCCCAAGTGTAAGTCTTTGAGTTTACTCTCCAGGGCGATCGGCGGATTTTTTGTTAATAAATAAGAATTGTCAGTGCCGATTTGGCAAAATGATAAGATCAATTAATAATTAGCTTAACAATATTAATAGACTAACAAACTATTATTGTTGCCCGTTATTGCAATTGGGATAGTTAATTGCAAGAAATACAGGACTGATCAGTGTGATGATTCTTGGTGTGCTTTATGTCCACATGTGGACGATTTTTGGTTGAAACGACGAAAAATGTCAAATTCGTGAGAAATAGATTATCATTTCTCACGCATTTGAAATTTTTTGGTCAGTTCTAGGTGCCGTATGTTAGAAAGAAACAAAGATTGAAACAAATGGATACGAAGAATTTTATTAGTTCTGTCATTTCGAGACACTGCCAGCGTGGTTGGTACGACCATTCCATGTTCTGTGTTTTTTGCTTCTATTGTTTTCACATGAACGAAGAAGGTTAAAATAGTATTCGACCTTACCTATATTTTAAATATTGTTTAATTCAAATTGAGATAACATTTGTTGTATTTTCAAAGAGGTTCAAATACTTTTTAGTTATGGACTTAGTAAGTAAACTAAACGACGTGACTCGTTTATAATACAACAAAAATATAGATGCCAGTGACAGCGGTAGTGCCAAAAAATAAAAATAATTCAGACACACACAATATTACTTGTGATTTCGTTAGTTCCAATTAAAGCCACCAGGCTACATGATCTGGCTGCATTATACCTGATATTTTTTTGACAGATTGAATTGACGAGAAATAAATTGAATATTATTTTTGCTTTTTGCGAAAAAAAGCGACATACGTCCACCTAGCAACGCCGCAAAGCGGTCACTGTCGAATTGCACTGGATGGAAAGAGAAGCACGATGGAATTTGTATAGACTTTTTTACAAAACATAATAATATGAATTACTTAAAAATAATGAATGAAACTTCAATATATAAGACAATGAAGTTTTGCGTCCTTTAATGATACGTTATTGGTGTTAATTGTACAAATGTACGCTGGTCAGTATTACCGGAAAAATCTTTTGAAGATCACGGTAAGAGGTTACTTTGCCATTCAATTGTATCGAGGTTTTTGTGCGTAAACGTGTTTCGGCCACAACAAAGTTTTCGGAAATATGATCAAGATTAACATATCTTTTTTCTGCTGCCACATCTTCAATAGATTTGGCTAAAAAATGTTTAAAAGAAAGCCTATTTTGAGTATTCAGCCCCTTAAGTGGGGCTCCCATACAACAAACGTGTTTTTTGCGATAATGGTACGGAAACCTGCGTGCGCGAGTCCGACTCGCACTTGGCTGGTTTTTCCAGAATACTTTTGACTGATACCTAATTATTTGAAAATGATGTAGAAGAAGAGGATGAGTAACGAAATGGATAATCTTATTTTCCTAGGCTATATACTGCGTGTGTGAACTCGTTTGATTTCAGTGTATACGTTCGTAAACCAGTGTGCCACGGAGTGTCGTCGTTAAAATCAGTCATCCAAAATCCAGACAGATGGCTGGCACCCGATGTGTCCTCGTCGCATCGTTTGTTATCCACAGTTAAGACCTGTCTGTATCGTTTAAATACCCGTGGAAGGAACACCTTTATTGGGGGAGGAAATTACAATTCGGTTCGCATGAGAGGGGCTTCTGGGAGGTAAAAGTCAACTCTGCCGAACATAGAAATCAAATAGCATTAGCTAGCAGCTTCGCCTTTGTGAAGATTATCTCATGAGAAAATTCTACCTAGATAAAAATTTTCCTATGTCCCTATCCAGGCCATTGTGTATTCATGTTCCCAACCAAACCCTTTCAGCCGTGGAGGCGTGATTGATTTACAAACATACATATTTTCACATTTCCAATATTAGGAACGTGAGAAAAACCATTATCAATTATCGCTTCTGCGACTCTGTCATCCTTTTGAAACATGCCTGGCGTCTTTTAGGCACCAACCAAAAGATAAGGTGACACTAATTTCAGGGTATCATAATAAACATTACTTTTAATTTCTCATTTATAATCGTGATAATCTAACAAGTCCGATATAATTTTAACCTAACCTATCCGTGTCGGGGTGACTTAAGCTCTCGAGCTCGCTTCGCTCGCTCTTGGACTTATTTTGTTAAATGTTTGAGTATAACTTTTGCTCGCTCTGGTTAATTGGTTGTGAAGTCAGTATTTCTGATGTAAAAAGTATATAAATGATAAAAATAAATTGATAAGTGTTTATTTATTTGATGTAAAATTAATAATATCCCATTCAAAAGTATCTTTAAATGGTTTAGTTGAGATAAAATATTTTGATTTGATTTGTCATCATCTCTATCCTTTTACAGAATGTGATACCTACATTATATTTGCGAAATGATTGTCTGAATGATTAAAATTCCAATAACTTTGTATGAATGTCTATGCAAAATAAATTCATAATTCTAATTAATTACTGTTACCCATACACTATAACAACGAGTATCATTCGTAAGCATAACGTTTAACTTATTTTACGTATTTTTATAGCTGCCAAAGCCGACTTCTTAGATTGTCACGACTTTAACTACCTACACGTCATACATTGGTATCGTATGTAAAAATGTTATAACTGTTATACGACTATCAAGTCACACGAAATGGAAAACACTCAACAACAATCTGTACTTGATATAAAGCCTAATGCTCCATAAAAAAAAAAAAAAAACTGGGTTCACACTCGAGCGCCACGCAGTAGTAACAGGAGTGATTGAACGGTATTCTAATGCTGCGGTATCTTTATTGGGCATATTTTTCGATTTCCTGGAGTGTACACCCGCCGATTTGATTTACGGGTCAAAGGTGGGCGATATCGAAATAAAGCAACATGTATATGTATAGCATAGTGTGCTGATTCGTACAAGTCATTTATTCTGATAAATGACTAGCTGGAAAAAAATAATTATTTTAACGCTATGGGATTGGTGGTGGGTCCGGCGGGCTTATTACGTAAGGAACAGCAAGCAACAATAATTGTACAATTATTGCGCGATCAATTTAATGACCTAGCTACTGAGGCCTTTAAGTCAAGTCTATTTTTTTGACAGTCACTTTTAACAGAAGCTATTAAACTTGTTCAATGGTTTATAAAATTTATAGTTTGATTAAGTAACCAGCTTATGAAAATGCAACACTACGTGGACGCTGGCATTTTTTTTTCAATAATTACTATTTAGCTACAATATTCCGTTAAATTAATATAAGCAGATGGTAACAGTAAATATGGCAGTGAATATTGGATATTTTCATTTTATTTACATAATGTAATAATTAATTTGAAAAAAAAAGTTAATTAAAAAAATCTAAAAACCCGACTGCTTAAAAAGTGAACTAAAAATAATTAAACAAGAAGAAAATCATGCTGTGCTGCAGGAGGATACATATTCGCGAGCTGGCTGACCAAAACCAGATGTATCCTCAGACTGCACAGCATGATTTTCTTCTTGTTTACTTCTTTTTAGTTCACTTTTTAAGCAGTCGGGTTTTTTGATTTTTTTAATTAACCTTTTTTATTTACAACTTTTTAGTTATTGTTTTTTTAATAGGTTCATTTAAACATATAAGTGTTATATATTTTTGAAATCACCTCTTAAAACCCATTATTATGAAGAAAAAAAATGTCCCCCCCACAAAATCCACAATTTTTTTCTTATCCAATTTTTATATAGCCTATGACACTCGCAGGGTTAAGACGAATCGATTGACGTAAGAATCATCAAAATCGGCCAACGCGTTTGGTCACTAGAACGCCACATAGGAACAAACATACATACATACATACATACATACATACTTACTTACATACATAGACTGATAAACACATTACCCTCCTTCGGCAGTCGGGTAAAAAGAACAATGGCGAAATCTTAGCTGACTTAAATTTGAGCGTCTGAAAGTGAGTTATGTACGACAGAAATTCCATTAATTGTCTACGTGTTTTCAAAGTATAACTTAACTGGTGCACCACGTATAAAAAAAACATTATAAATGAAAGTTATTTGATGTTTTCGTTAAATTTAATTAGCTTAGTGTTGCCATCTTACACTTATTCTGCCAAGTGACTGTAGTTACATCACTATTGTATTTGTTATTATAATAAAATGAATTAACATAACAGTTTAACTCTAAGTGTAGGTGTCCCTTGCAGAGAGGTAGTGTAGTAGAAATAAATGAATTACTTTCAATTAATGATAGACAAAAAGACTAATACCAAAACTAAAAAAAATAGCTTGGTTGTTGACGAGGATCTTTGGATCACGTCAAAGTAGCTTAGTATAAAAAATTATACTCTTTTCTAAGAGTATTTTTTCAAATTTATATTGAAATAACTAGGTAAGGGAATAACTTCTGCGAAATTGCCCTTTTACTTCTACGAAATTAAATAATATTAAGAGTTACCCAGACTTAACCTATAAAAGTTTATGGATGAATTAAAAAAATCTATATTCTCGGCGTTCTCGAACAAAAATGTTTGCACAAACTAATTCAGAACATGGCCCTGAGTTGAAAAATTGGATGACTAAAATGGTAATGTAAAAAAACGCTTAAAATAGCTTTGTAATAGCTTTGTTATAAGAAATTGAATCGATAACACATTAGGACATCACTAAATGGAAAATATGGAAATCATCATCTCGTATAATTTGAGCTATGAAATAGATCGTTAAACACACTGATTTTCCAATTTACTTTAGACATTGGCAGAATAGTCGCCATGCCATATAGAAATAAGAATATTATAAAATATACTTATTGTGGACATAACACATTCTAATGTGTTTGAGTGTATTTGGCAGTAAATATACCTAGCGCGTCAAACTTTTTGGCAAGCTTCATTGAGGTAGCCAACACTACAATAAAAAAATATCCTCCACTTTACCGAGATCACGTCTTTTTCAATGGTTCATCAAATTGTCCAATTTTCAATATTCACTATGAATTAATTTGTGAATACTTAAAGTAGGAAGCCACAAAATAAATAACACAACAAAATGCCGATGCCAAAAACTCAAAAACTTTGTAGCTACTCAGCCATCAGCGAGCGATTGAGGGAACAAGGGAAAAATTAATCGCAATTTGACAGCGACATTGCTCGTCGATGGCTGTCGCTCTGCTTTTAAAAACCATGCGTAATACGAAATGATCGCGATCACCTTGCGATAAATGCATATTTTATTTACCAGTTTTTTTTTGTTAGCATTGCTGTCGTAAAATTATTATGATGTGGCTATCGCTAATTCATAATGCGGATTCGCGATTGAAAACCAATTATTTCGCAAAAATAAGTCTGCCGATTTTTGACGTAAAGCGATATTCGCGCGATGATTTTACAATCTCTGCGCAAATATTGCTGATTGCTGTTTCATACGTAATAAGCCTGCGGGTAGGTTTGTGGCAAAATGTTTTGACGGGCAGTTTGTCACTGTTATATTCTATCCTGTAAATGGTAGTGAAATCAAGAGAAAAATAATAAGCTGCTCAAGTACATTAGCAATTACTTTTAGCCAACAAATCTTTTCATTATGAATTATGTTGTAAAAATATTTGACTTTTTTATTTTCAGTATTAAGCAAAAATTTAATAAAATGGTTTAAATTCCTCGTCATCATATTTTTAAATTCACTAGCTGAATCTTTGAAAAATACAAGTAGCCGAGTTAAATTCTCGTTCCGTAAAAATGTTTAATATTTCAGCAAAAATAAGTCCCCATTTTCTGTAAAAGATACCTTAACCTTTGAATCAAAATAGATAGGGAGTGCTTAAATTTATTAATAAATAAAGGGTCTGGAATGATAACTTCGTTAAGTAATTTCAGGATAGCTTACCTAAATACACCCGTCTAGGTACCCGATCTACAATATGAGGTCAAATCTAGCTCTTACAGAGCGAAAACAAACCCGTATTTTCCTTGCAATGGCATTTCAATATCCCCGGAGCCGAATCTTCATACAAAAAGATTTTCGTTTTAATAAAAGTCGTACATAATTTCGCCGGGGTATCTATTGTTTGTGGAACAAAAGTACGTGTAATATCAAATTGCAAGCTTCATTTCATCTAGCCATTGTTTTTGTTGAATATTCGACTTCATTCATAAATGTCTGAATTGCATGCTACCTGAAATATTCTTTTTGAATAGTGTACAGTCGGCGGGTGCAGTTTTCATGAGTAACTGAAATTAAATAACGCTGCACACGCGTGAATTCCGAATGGAAATGTTATGTAGGGAAAGTTCATTTACTTTTAATGAACAAATTTTAAAACTGAGAATAAAAAAACCGTTCAAGTACGAGTCGGACTCGCGCACCAAGGGTTCTGTATAAACAGCTACAATCGTTAAAAATAATTAGGTAAAATTACCGAAGTTCATTAACAATCAAAGCACCGAACATTGCTCTAACGAAGGGACAAAATTAACTTTGCCGTTCGAAAACTGTTGTCCCCTTACATCAATATAGGTCGCGGTCAGTTTACCAATTGCAAATAAGTTAACAATCTTTTTTTTGATGAAGGTATAAATTCAGTTTTCAGATTTTACCTTTACTTGTGTAAGAGATTGCTTCTGGCCAAATTTCATGCTTGCTTTCGGTTTTGATTCCCTTGAGATTCCTCAAATATGCGACATAAACAGCTATATCAATCAAAATATCGCGTTGATTTAGAAGTTTGATTTAGCACAGCTGCAAGTGATTGGGGTCCTTTTTTCATTTACGGAACCCTAAAAATATATCGCTCAAGTTGCTTGATTATCCTCCAACTACCGAAATTAAGGATTTGAAGTAGAGTAGTCAATCGTTACTTGAAATTGGGTAGTCAAAATCATCATCTTCCTGCCCTTGTCCCATGTTACTTGGGGTCGGCGTAACACGTTTTCCTCTTCCATGCCGTACTGTCCCCCGTCACGCTATCACTGACTCCCTTTTCTTTCATATCACTCCTCACACAGTTCATCCATATTTTCTTTGGCCGTCCCCTCCCTCTCCATCCATCCACATTTATATTCATAACTCTTTTAGTAACATGCGCTTCATCCCTCCTCATCAGATGACCATACCAGGACAAACGGTTTCCTTTCAACTTTTCTGTCACTGGCGCCACTTTCAAACTTCCTCTAATATACTAATTTTTCACTTTATCTATTCTCGTCACTCCGCACATCCATCTCAACAATCTCATCTCTGCTACATGCAATCTCTTTTCATCCATCTTTTTCACAGCCCAACATTCTGATCCATACAGTACGACAGGTCTAATCACGCCGCGGTGTAAGCCAACTGCCACACTGAAGCTACCAGAGTGCCCACTGTAGATCGGACTTGGGTACTGCATCGACTGTACATCGCTCGGGCCAACTGTACATACTTCCCAGGCACACCTTTCTTCTCAAGGGCCCACCACAAAACCTCACGGGGCACCCGGTCGTATGCCTTTTTGAGGTCAATGAACACCATGTACAAGTTTTTATGTGCACCTTGTACTTCTCCGTTGAGCCTCTTCTGCGCGGGGAGCAGGCGGGCTTCCGTTCGATTCGCTCATGCACGGACCAGATCAACACTCTTCGTATCATTCTCGAGCAGGCCGCAGAATGGCAAAGGGAAATTTATCTTACTTTTGTCGACTTTGAAAAGGCCTTTGATACGCTGCAGTGGTCCAGCATCTGGTCCCGCCAGTTGGACATAGGAGTGCCGCCAAAAAGGGTCCGCCTGTTGGAGAGCATTTACAGGAAATATTCCTGCAAAGTGACTCACAAGGGTTTACACTTCGGTCTCCCATCTCTATCATTTTGTCTACGACTCGCTCTCGAAACTTCTTCGCACAATCATTATTCTCTTGTTTTAATTCATTAATTCTACATTATTTTATTTTAGGAGGGGTAGGTAAAGGGATTGGGTAGTCAAAATGTACTACCTAAAAAACTGTAAAATTTTGACTCTAAAGTTGGGTCAGGCGCGTTTTTAATTCCAAATACTCAATTCATAAACCGGCTCTTACCCATGAATTGGCTACGTATACATTACTTATGTATCCATGAATGGTATTTTACGATACCCGAAAGCAGCTGTAGAATAGATTAGGCAGCTTTGTCCACTTGTAACACAGCTATTACTAATCAATATGCCAACCGTGATGATTACATAAATTTTCTCTTTAGCTAATGAGCAGCATTTGATCTAATGCGATAATTAATGCTGATCAGTGTATCTTGTGGGATAGACAGATTAAGGCTAATTTTAGAGTTAGGCTGACCGTCGGCGCTGACGGTCGCCGCGAGTTCATTTGTCGAGTCACTCGGCTCAGCGCTGACGGCCGTCAGACTCGATCAATGACGAACTTGGGGCGACCGTCCGTGACGGTCTGACTCTAAAATCAGCTTAAAGGTTTTCGTTGATAGCCACCCTTTCTTCTCTGATTATTTCCGAAAATTTGGTTTCCTCTCCGTTTTCGTTATTTTCCTCATACAGTGAACTCCCCTTTGTAATCAAAATGTAATTGATTTGAAAGCTATTTGAATCGGATTTATTTTCCTGTTATGTAAGATTATTAAGAATCAACATGGAACTGTGCTAGCATTGAACAATTTGAGTAATAAAAAACCTACTTCATGCAAAAATTGTTATATTTTTTGTTAAATTTGTTATTTGTTGAATTCAAATTTGTTTGTATTGTTGGTGAATATTTAAAATTCTGTCACAGACCAAATACCTATATTATAATCTAACAATATACTCATAATGCCCAAACAGTTAATTATAACAGGTAAATTATAAAGTAGCCACACGCTTAAGATTCCCCTTTTTTGTTGTCGGGGAGAAGCCTGCGAAAGGCACCTGGATGTCACCATGTGGATGCTGGGTTTGTCGAATTTAACCTCACTAAAACCACCCCGGTGGTCACCATCAGCACATGGAATCCCGTAACCTCTTAAAAGACCACTACGGAACCAGAGAATTTCACGTTGGCCTAATAGTAAATTATATTTAACAATCTACACTGACCTACTGCTAAAGCCCACAAGAAATACGCTCGAACAAACTCCCAGCACAATTACTATGCTCACGACTGTACTACTTCATAACACAATAGCGGCAAGGAATAGTTAAGTATCGAGTGGTAATAAGAGTAATAACTTGGCTTGGCTTACACAGAACTTGGGCTTAAGCTGGGCTTACATTGGGAGAGTTAGTGGTGCAGTAGCGGACGAGTGCTAGATAGTAGCGTAAGTTCAGCTCGTAACTTGTCCAGTGTTATTCTATGTAAGCAAACTTTGATATTCTATTAGCAAGCGGAAGAAATGGAAAGAAGGTCTTTGCCCATCAGCGGGACAACTCAGGCAGGAAATAAATAATTTTAGCAAGGCTGTTTTTCAAGCTTTTATTTAACCTTTTTTTACCTGTCCTGCAGCCTAATTGCGCAAAAGAATTCGGCAAGGCAAAGGGTTTGACTGCCATCAATCGACTAATCACATGCGAGATGAAAGACGTGATTTGGTTTTCCGTCTATTTGATTGGTCAATTAATGGCGGCATTAACTTATTGCGCAATTGGGCTGCTGGGGTTAACTTGTATGTAATCAAAGCTCGCAAGTTACTTTTAACCAAGTTCCCGGTCTTCGATTGAACTGAAATTTTGATTAAAATATTTTTTTTGGTGAAGGACAACTACCTATGAAAGCTTGTTATGATTGGAATTTCCAATTTTCCACGACACGTAGACAGTTCTACATTCGTAAAAAATCTAGGCTTTTCTGTCCGTTTCCCGTTACCCTTTTGTAAGTCGACAACGTATTGGGTTATTCAGTTCAGTACTCTTCTATATTACTTACTGGACCAGTGTAAACTGAGCTTTAAGAACAAGCCAGCGCCTTCTGTTGGCGGTAATTAGATAAGTTGGTAGATATACAACCGCTGTGCTGCCCCGTTGTAACACGACTACTTTGTACTTCATCACATCATCACATCATCAGCCTATTAATGTTCCCACTGCTGGGACACAGGCCTCCTCTCTGTGAGAGGGAATGGGCTGTAATCCACCACGCGGGCCCAGTGCGGGTTGGTGGATGTCACATGTCTTCGAATTTTTGGTTCTAGGACATGCCGGTTTCCTCACGATGTTTTCCTTCACCGTTTTGAGAGCAGTGGTGAAGAAATAACTTACACAACGTAAAGCGCCTGCCTGGGCTCGAACCCACGACCTACAACTTGTAAGTCGCGGCCGATACCACTGGGCCACCGCTGCTCTCTTTGTTCCGTTCAGATTGTTCTGTTTGTTAAGGAATTATCTTGACGACGTTGATGATAGATTTTACTACGAAACGTTCTGTATTTTTTACGGGGGGTTTGAATTAGCGAACCAGTCGAAACAGCGTTTTAATCGAAGGACCAATTTAAAATCCATGCGCTACCTTACTTAAGAATTGAAAAACCTATATTTTATCCTATTCTCGCTAGTCTCATTAAAAATTCAAGCAGGTTATCTAATATCCTACGGTGTTAAACCAACCTTGTTTTATTTCTTTTTGCAATTATCACCAGTTTGATACTTTGTTGAAAACTTCAACGAGGAAAGCGTATAATGACGAACAAATTGTTTTATGAAAATGGAAATTAAAAAATGTTTAATTATTCAGGAAAATATCCGAGTAACATAGTCATACTTTTAACAATTCTACACGCAAAGAATGCTGAAATATTCTAACCACTCGTTATTTCGTATGATATCGTTTAAATCTGTGTTCATAATAGTAAAATTGGTATTATTGCCATTATAAACGTAAATGTTGACAATACGGTACCTTTTTCTCCCGCATACTTTTTGTTAACAAGGGTATTATACGACTTAACGTGTTCCCTTGATATACGAATATTTCTGCGACCTTTGTCAGCATTTATTGGGACCCATTTTATTCGCAATGGTTCGTATTAAGTTTTCAATCGATGTGCATCCTAATTTGCATAATCTGAACGCCAGCATGCTTTTGTTACACTAACAAAGGATTCCAATAATCCGCTATAGCTATACGTCGTATTTTCGGTGAAGCGGGTATAACGTCCGTGGATGCTGGGCACGTACTCAACTTTCAGCGGAGAATCGGCCGACGCCTGCAAAAGTTAACCCAAGTGTCATTCGCCCTGCACCGAGGAAGAATTCGTTGTCCCACTTGTCAAACTTGTCACAATATATTCCCGTCCTTTTTCTATAGCTATTAAGTTATTTTACATAGTTTGGTAGATATATTTGTGAGATCACAGTCGCGAGGGAAATTACGTAATGGTGCTTGTGTCAAATTGCCCAATATCATGGGATGGTAAAGAGTCCTAATACACACGTATTACCGTGGTTACGGGGATGGTCGTATATTCAGTATAGCTGCTGCTCACGCTGACAGAAACATAATTGGTGTTGTGTGTTTCAGTGATAAATGTAAATCACTTGTATTCTGTTCACGAGTACAAACTTGTGCAATAATAAATTAAAAGTTGGTCACGTTTCCCTCTTTTCCAAATTATCACGTCGTCGCTCGTCCAACCAATTCCTAGTATTTGTTGAAAAGTTATAAAGTCGTAATGGATTCACGCACTTTGTGTACGTTCATGCGAATCTCTTTTATATTTTACAGCTGTTTTAGTGCAGAGGTTGGCGCAGGCCGACAGCGCGCATGAATAAATCACTCAATATGAAAAGGAGTGATTTGTGATGAGTCTGTGTGTACGGTGTTGTGTTGTTTGGCAGTCGGAGCACGTCGCCAAGTTCTAGCACTCGGTGGCTTTATGGGTACCAGATATTTGTCAGTGCTCGAGCGGACTTATTATATCGGACGCAAGTCGCTCCTATAAAACTTGGCAGTAGATACATTTCGTACTGTTCAAAAGGCACAGCTTATAAAGAACATAGTTTTGTATGCAAATTGTTATTTCCACTCTTTCTTGATTTCTTCGGAATGAACTACTTTTCCTGGATTTTTGTTTTTTTTTTTTTTATGGAACCTAAAAGTTAAGAATGGGCAGCCAGCAGGGAAGGGACATAACATTTTTAAGCTGACTATTTATATGACCTGATTTTTTCGCTGGGATTTATTTCATATTTCTTTGTTTTGGCTCGGGGCGCATGAAGTGATAATGTGTGATTTTAATACAAATGTAGTAAATGACCATGAACCATGATCAGTGACCACCTTTTGAAACTAGTCACATAAAAGAGCACATTATAGTTTGCATGGATACAAGTCACTAACCCGTGAGTTCTTCTCATACAATTTTATTCTACGTTTCACGCGGTCAGTGTTTTTATTCCCTTTGAAAGAATTTCATGATAAGGTCACTTCATCGAAAATATGGATCCATATTTTTATACGACTCCTATTGATAATAAATGTATCTGCATTAAGCCTTTTATTTCCCTGTAAAATATGAACACCGAAACTGAAGGAAAATGGACCATATCTTTTTTGTGTCAAAGTAATTATATCAAGGCTTATCATACAATAACCTTAAATTTTATACTAATTTCTTATCACTCACATAAAATATAGACCAGTATTTTTATCTCTTCTACTATTATATCATTTTTAATAATTAAATATGGAAATTACAGGAGACGTAATTTCGATTTTTATTTACTTACGAAAAGTTTTCTAGCCGTCATGAAATATTCCTAAATTATACGCTCTATTACAAAAATAATGTAGTTTTATTCTGTTTACTCAATCAGTTCGTAAATAAGGTAATCTGTGTAGAACTAGTTGTTTCATGTTTCTCAGAAATCTTGTCTCGTTATTATTTTCTAGGTATGAACGTACAAGTTGAGCGAGGCTGAATGGCGGATAGTTTTATTACAAAGTTAGACTCCGGCTGACGAGTTAGCGTATGAAAGGCAGACTAGAGAAAGCTGTTCCGAAGACTTGAACCTTGAATGCGTCGGACGGCACAATTTTCCGACTCTTCCAGTTCTTCCCCTTCACGCAACATCGAGCAAGTTTAATTAAAAACATTGCCTTAATATCAACCATTTTCAAAGCGGTACATAGAAAAGTTTTTATGTTTATTCGAAAAAGTACATTTCAAATTAAATGTTTGTTCAGAAGTTAAGCGTTTATGTTACTCGGAGTTTTCTTGTTCTTATTTGTCCGATACATTATGATTAACAAGAGACAAATTCTTATTTTCTTTGGCGAGATTTTAAGGGGCAAGATAAAATTTTATTAAAATTAGTTCAGTTTTTATATTTTCTTCAAATTTTAAATAAACGGTTTCATTGGTCTGCATAAAAAGCAGTGGCAGTGGCAACTATCGTTAAATTTAAGTTCCGCTGGTCATAGCGTTCACTGTTTGTTGTAGCGTGCTTCATCCACATTCAATACAAACGTGTGAAACAAAATAATTTTGAATGTTTGTGATTCATTGTTTTTTTTATGTTTTGAAAACAATTCGTACGGCTCATAGGCGACACATGACACAATATAAACTGAACTAAACTGCGTGCTCCATACGCTAAATTGCGTAAAAAATAATAATTTAGCGTGAAATGAAACTTGTGAAATATTGTTTTTTAGTATATTTCATCACTGTTACTGAATGCCTTGAAGGATACATAGAGGTGTACATATGTAGTATAGCCACAAATTGGCATTTTGTAGCTGCTAAGAACCAGGTGTGTCTTTTTTCCGCTAAAAGTAGCCAATTCCACCCGGATCCTTCTTGAGATTCTGGGCATCACGTTGACATCGACGCTAAATTTTGGTCCATTCATTGAGGCAAAAGTTCAGCTGGCTGCCAAAAAATTGGGGATCCTCGCGAAGGTGAGACGGTACTTTACGCCAGAACAGCTGCTCAACTTATATCAAGCGCAAGTTCGATCATGCATGGGATACTGCTCTCTTTCTGGGATGGAACTGCCAAGTACCAGCTGGATGCACTTGATTCGATCGAAAAACGGGCTAAGACTAAACAGACAGTACTGGTCGAATCTTAGCTCCAGAACCTCGAACATCGGCGCCGTGTTGCCAGTCTGTCGGTTTTTTATCGGTTACATTTCGGGGAGTGTGGAATTTAATTGGGACAATCCCACCGCACTATGCCCAAAACACTGCAACTCCTGAAAGCCAGAATCAACATAATGAACTAATTCCTCCTTGCCCGTTCCATTATCGGACTACAAGAAGTACGGCAATGCGTCATCGGTACATAGTGGACATCCCACCCATACGCACCAAACGTTTTGGGAATTCTTTTATTATGCGTACAGCAAAGGAGTGGAATTCCCTGCCGGAGCATGTATTTCCTGATATCTACAACCTGGGAATCTTTAAGTCAAGATTGAATAGGTTTCTTCTAGGCAAGCGTGCTTCATCGTCGACTACATCACCGGTTACCATCAGGTGAGATAGTGGTCAAGCGCAAGCCTATCAATAATTAAAATTGATTTAAAATTGGTGATGCGATTCCCTGCTAACACCAGAAAAGTGGAAAACCTAGTAAGGAACAAAATCACAAATTAAATAGAGATATTTGTATGAGAAGCAACAGAACCCTTTCGTCCTTTTCTTTGCCCCAGATCTACCATTTTCCGGGGGCAATTATTTCCTACGAGCGCACGTCTCTAAAGTAACATACTATTTATACAGCGTGCCCAGTATTTCTCGATACCTCACGACAGCGCTACTTCTAAAGTCAAATGTCAATAACGTGTCAAAAAGACATGTCGAATACACTTCCTTTTTTAACCGCATGTCAAGATACATTGGGCGCTCTCTTCAACCATTTTCGGAGTCGTTATCTCAATTTTGTGAATGTGTAATCTGAGCATTGATGATATTTCAATGTTTTCGCCGTGATTGGGATATTTTCACACGTAATCTCCTAGTATTTTAAAAGCGATTCTTGCAATTTTAATATCTTTTACTTTATGACTATTAGCTTTAGTTCGAGGTAATGGAAAAGACACCTTTCTGTTTTTAATTTGAGCAAAATTAACCAGAATGGTGCTCTGTTTTAAATAAGTCAGCAGTTTTATGTGCGCATTTTCATTGAAATAATTTTTAATCCGTATAACAAGATACCAGCTACGAAAATATCTCACACCTTGGACATTCACTCCTTATTGATAATCTTTCAATGTCTATCTCATAAACGAAAATGAAGGAAAAAGCGTGAATAATCCATCATTTACTCACATACGTATATTGGATTTCCGTTCCTCTCAACATAACACCGAAATCCATATTGTCTAACAAAAGATCCATCTCGTGGCACATTTTGTTTTATATCTATACTGATTTAGTTTCGTATTATTGATATGAAGATTAAACTAGAAGGCTGAAGGCTTTGAGCTCACAATGCGGATCAAACAACGTAATCCTGAAGAACGATCTATCATATCAATACAGTACGTCAGTTTGTTTCCGATCAAATTGTTTGTATATCCAGCGGCTTCATGGAAAGCCGAACAAGACACAAAGGGGGCGAAGATAAGCCGTGTAAATCTTCAAGCATACAAATGCGAACTCACCGGCCAGACGGATACGTTTGCTGATCTCTTTCGGAGAGTTGCCATCATATATCATTCTGAAATGTAACTATCAATTTTGCAAGGTCATCTTTGTGGGTTTGTATAATGTGAATGGGATTATAAAGGAAATTCTTGTATATTTTTCAATTATGAAAAATTCTGTGGAATAAGTAATCCGAAATAGTTGAGAATTCATCAGACCACCTGCCTGGTAACTACGACGTAAAAATACATGTATGTGGTCGTGTGAAAACATTCGACTTGGACATTTTCATTACCTCGAGATGGGGGACGGACGGACGGACATATTGACAGACGGATAGACAGGTGAACTTTATTGTGAAAAACTAAGTGGAAAAGAAAGACGTGGGTCCCGGTAACAGTTTGTTCAATAGAAATATTATGGTAAAGTTACTAGCATAAAGGCTTAAAAAACTTGGATATCTAACAAGGAAAGGTACCCAACTGTCCAGCTCAGATTTGATTTATTTTGATAAATGTCAGAGAGTAGTCTAAAATGACAGACACGTTTTTTTTTGTTGCCTTCAAGGGAAAGGAGTTAGCCAGCAGTGCCTATCTTGCATTGGGAGTTGTTGTAAAAGAGTAATATACTGGATACTGGCACTTTGTTACAGGAATAGTCGATGGTTAACGGTAAACTGGTACGTGTACTGAGTTCTAGTATTGTATAACGGGTCGCAGTAATAAAAAACCCAGATTTATTTAACAGAATTTGTGAAATATTCTGTAAAACTAGCATTAATTAATTTTAAAACAAGTGTATCATACAAACTGTAATGTTTTGAAGGTAACAGCTGAATGGGTCATGAAGCAAATAGTTTGACTGTACTATACGTTTGTAGCCTCTTTATTAAATTATCATTGCGAGATCGTATTACCAAAGGAAGAAAATGATTCCCAAAACGCATACTTTTCCTGGCATATCTGGAGGAATGTCTCTTTTATCAATTAATATTCCATACCAACTCCCTAGCAAATTGATATCATGTTTCGACTCGGTCCTTTTACATTAATGGTGTTGGCTTTGGCTATGCGTAATACAGAGCAACCCTTTTAATTTTGTTTTCGGTTTGTTAAGTAGGTATCTGGTATTATGAGAATGAATTAATACGAAGGAGGTGTAGGTAGACTCAATATAAATTTCCATTAGTCTATATTGTTCTAAAAAGGGCGAAGGCCTCTCCCATATCCTTCCCCGTATTATATCCAATATTATAAAAGTAAGATTTCGAGTCGACTAAAATATTCGTATCATCATCTACCTGTCCTTATCCCATGTTACTTGGGGTCGGCGCAACATCTTTTTTTCTTCCATACCGTCCTGTCCACCGTCACGCTATTACTAATCCCTTTTCCTACATATCACTTCTCACACAGTCCATTCATCTTTACTATAACCTTCCTTTCCCTCTCCATCCATCCCTATTTATATTCAACTCTTTTTGTAAACTGCATTGCATCCCTCCTCATCACATGACCATACCAGGACAAACAGTTTCCTTTCAACTTTTCAATGGCGCCACCATCAAACTTCCTCTAATGTACTCATTTATCACTTTATCCATTCTCGTCACTCCGCATATCCATCTCAACATTCGAAAAAAAACAACCAAAGGCTTAAGCGAGATTTAAATAAGGTTTTCTAGATAAACTAAAACAAATACTTTGTAAAATATAAAACAGATATTTAACCTATTCTTACAACCTAACACTGGCACCGTCACTCACAATCAGAAGCCGCATTACCTCTCTTTCCTATGGCAATCACGAATTTGGCATTTCCCACTATCTAATCAATACACTCACTGGACAATGCCTATGATTGGCTACAATCAACAACAACATTCTAGGAAGTAAGAATAATAAGGCATTATTTATTCCACAACATTATATCCAACTAGCTCTACCCCGAGGCTTCGCTCCCGTGATTTGATTTGGATAATTATAATCATACAGTTTTACCTCTTTATAATGTTAGTTAAGATTAAATTGAAAAACAATGAGCGATACATAGATTAATGCATGCATAAGTATATACGTATGCATTCTTCTTTCATTATTATTCACAGGAACATGGTTCTATTTCGGTGCAACGCTCCGCTGCTCGCTAACTAGAAAACATGAGTATTGGATCCGTGCCCTCGTGAATATTTTAACTGCCTTATCTTACCTTCGTTTACTTTCATTCCTTCGCAGAAGTATTAATTCCTTAAAATAATACAGACTGCCGTGATAGGAATCTCTGCAGGAACGGTGTGTTTATGCAACTATATGGAATCTTTAGTTTATATTTTTTGCGAACCCAAGGAATATAAGCCACATCTTGTTTTACAACTACAATTGCCAAATATTCTACAGTTTAGCTAGAAAGCAGTGTAGAAATATATGGGTCGTTACAGGAATCGGTGCGGGCGCACAGATCTCAAAACGATACACGCATTGCTACAGCGCTGAAATCTGCGCTACGGCGTAGCAAACTGTGCTACAATGTGAGGTCGCTACGAGTTTAGAACTTTTAAGTTCTCGAAAGCTATTTAAATGGGAAGCTTATCGAATACATAAAGGTATGTATGATTTTAGCAAAGAAAAAGCGTTAGTCGCTTATTGTTCCTATTGTTCTTAAGTTGGACCTACCCTACTTGATAGTTTGTTTGTCCTAGGTAAACATAATCGTCAACAACTACTTTGGAATTCTCGGTCTTGATGTGGGTGGGTGTTGCGTGGATATTGAACACGACCGTGATTTGTTTGGTCCAAGTTCATTTTATGACACTTTTTCGGAAGCTCTACTGAGGTGAGCTAGTCCCAAAATACTCATATTCATAACATAGTCTTTGCTGACTCAAGCGATGCTGGGACGGATTACTTAATATAAACGACCGAACAAAAAGAAAAAGAAAATTATACACAGTTAAATTATTTATTTGGAGCATGTTATCTCTGGGAAGTATTGATCCTGTTACAACAATTATTTCATTGATCAAAAATGACTTTATCGCTGAGATTTATATAGGCCCTTATCCCTAAAATGAACGCTACCCGTAGGATAGGTAAATGAAGCAGAGATGCGGGAAATAGCTAGTGTATAATATTACACCTACATTCTCCGGAGGGGTACGCAATACGCAGTAGTTTATAGTATTTTTGGGACAATCCCACCGCACTATTCCCAAACCACTGCAACTCCTGAAAACCAGAATCAACAGTGGCGACCACCAGAAAAGCGCCGAGGCAATGAAGCTCGACGAAGTCCCGAAGGATTAATTTTTCTGTCTTGGATCCCGCAACGAAATTAATCAGAAAATAATAATGGGTGTATAGTACACCTATATTTGGCCAGAATATACGATTACCTATGTTGCAGACACAAACAAGCAATATCGTAATAACCCAATTTGCAACACAACCTGCCATCCCCTATTAAGCCAAACATTATCTATTATAGATAATGAATAATTTATTATTGTATTTTAAGGTGTACAATAAAGCATATAATAAATAAATAAATAAATATCTATACTCCTGGATCCGCCTACAAATTCCTAAGCTCATCGATCAGTTAGCTTTTGGCAACGCTTGCTGCTCCCGAGGCGCCCAGATTTGGCGATTCTCCAGTAACCAGCACATGATTTGGACATAATCTCACACTCCTGGAAGTCCAACAGCCCGTGCTAAAAAACATTTGCTGGCCCAGTAACCCTGCTGAGGAATTGGCAACGTTTGGCGCCGTGTGCACATAAATAATGCATGATACTCGAATAGTTTGAGTATGAATGTTATGCTCCTGTTTATGGCCGAATGTGATTTGTTTTTGAACTATTATTGTTGTTGTGGTGGGATGGATGTGGTTGTTGAGTTGTTATTTCGTGTTTTTTTCGTGTTTTAGTGATGATTCTCTCTGATTTACGGTAAAGAAAAACATTGGAGGAATGTTGATCTCATCAATAATTGTGATCCGACTCAGAGACACACTACATTGATGACGTTTGGAAGGATGATCAGTTCTATGAATCTCTAAACAACGTTGGAGTAAAATTACTGGTAGTCGCAAAAAATGTGCCAGTAAGTTTAGAAATTAAAAAAATAAAATTTTTTGACTGTAAACTTTCATTAAAAACATACAGTGGTTTATGAGATAACTTTGGTTATAACCGCAGACACTACTTGGTGATTCTCGGCGAAGTACTGTGTTTGGGAAAATTTTAATCTCAACTACGGAAACCTTTGGTTGGTTCGACACCACCGGCCCCTGGCTAGATTATTCCCTTTTTTTAAGGGATTGTTATTGGCCCGAAGTTAATTTATCGGTGGGCAAATCGATCACTCCAAAATTATTTACTAGGCGCCCAAATTTTATTTTAGAGAACAAAAAATATAAAAGTACAGTCGTGCTTACCTGTCACGGAAATAATATGAAGAATTAATCGAGGTTAACAGATATTTTACTTGAATCTAGGAAAGCAATGCATTTAATAAGTAATTACCACTTTAAACGTGGAGATATGTTACTAAGATAAGATAGTGACAAAACAATAAGAGGGGGACAGCAATATACGCTTCAAAAAAAAAAATAGAAAGAGAAAGCTATCAGCTCATTCCGGTACCGGTGAATACTAATTTATTTATTTTGTTTCCGAACGCATTCAACATACAAGTTATCTTATATATGGCTAATAAATATATCTTCTTTATGTTACACGCAATTTAAAAACTATATGACACTACACATCGGCTACTACTAGCTTACTACATATTGGTGTACAATGTACATTAATGTAACCAACCATTAAGTAAGGCTTATTTGGAAGAAGTTGTGAATGTTCACCGGCAGATCATGTTGATCATAATGTGGCAATTATAATTATAGAGGTATATATCAAGAAGTTCGAATGTATGAATATTAAAAACGATATAGTATTTGTAAAAACCAGCCAAGTCAAATCATAAGCTAGAATTTATCCTAAGTTATCTGCTTTGTATAAATAATTCGACTATTCAAAATTAAGAAGTTATATTTTAAAACAGCAAATATTTTTGTAGCAGAAAAAGCATGAAATTGTGTTTTTAAATTTATTTTAGAATGTTTTATGTTCTTGTAAATAAATTTCAGAATACAGTACTTGGCACCCATTTAGATCTCAATTCTTTTGTCGGAGTTGGCTCCCTTTTTCACATTTATGTTTTTGATGGGATGTAGTTATTCTTTACCGGTAATGATTTCAACCCCGCAAATAATAAGACTTCTTCATGATTCTGGCCTCCTGGTAGTTTGGGTATAAATGCTTATAATGTCAATATCTACCTAAAAAGGCAAAAGTGGAAGTTATATTTTTATCATGTTATTAAACTCTTTACTGAATTTAATCGAATCTTTGATTTTGATGTCCTAAAAAAATAAGCGTCCCAACACTAGTAAGTACCTAATGATTCGTAGGTGCCATTTAATTTTGTGAAATAAAATATCGATAGGTGTCGTATGTGGGATACCTCAGGTGCAATTCAATCAGTTTCCGTTTAAGTGGGTGCTCAATGTGGTATACGTCCTAAAATCATATAGTAGTTATTTTAATAAAGACAGTTTTGATTAATTTGTGTCTCATTTCATATCAATAAAAATATTTAGCCCTTAATACTTCTGTACTTGAGTGTACTTTATCTTAACGGTATTGAATAAAACACAATGTGGGTGAATTGCCTATTAAATAATAATTTGGAGTGGTCGATTCGCCCACCGATAAATTACCTTCGGGCCAATCGACACAGAAAAATGAATATTTTTAATAGTGGTCGATTCGGGCGAGTTAAATTCGGGCGAATCGTCCAATAACCCTTTTTTAAAGTAGATAAACCCAGGAACGATCCCAAGGTCACGTCTATTTACAAATACTAGGATCGGTTTGGTTCAATACTTTCGTTTTCAAGGTCTCCCATTGTTTTCCTTTGTTCTGATTTTGAGAAGGACCGATCCTTCCATAAGGTCCAGTTTGGTTCTAGACCACTTCAGCCTCTGAAAACAACTGACAATCTTATAATAGAGGGACCCAATTACATTTCACCTTGATTGAATTTAGGATCTTAAGGAACACACCTAAATTGGTTATCCCTGGATCAATATGGTAGCGGTCTGTTGCCGCTGGCAGAAGCTAGTATTATTAAAAATGCGAAAGTTTGGATGGATGGATGTATGTTTGTTACTCGATCACGCCAGAACGGCTGAACGGATCTGAATGAAATTTGACACAGAGCTATATAATATAGTCTGAAAAGCACATAGGCAACGTTCTATCCCGAGAATATGTTCCCTTCGGCTAATTTCCGATATTCACGCTGGCAAAGCCGCTGACAGAAGCTAGTTTTGTGTAAGTATTATCATCCGAAAAACAATGGTTTTAAGTGTCACCGTTAAGTAATTGACGCTTATGTTCCTACTCCAAGGTTAAGTTAATTGTGGAAGTAATTATTTATAAAGATTAATTGACTGTCTGTGTAGGTGGGCGTTCACTTTGACAATCAACTAACTACCGTATTTCTGAACTTAAATATATTCTTAGGTGTTAGTTATTTTCGTGGGAATCTTCTTCACGTCGTCACTCAATGAATCAATCAATGTGCCGTATCTTTTCTCGACTATATTTATTTAATAATGTTATGCGATTTGATTACCTACACGTGGTACCCGGGTGGTGCAAATCAGGTGACACCACCTGGTGGTAGGCTGCGGCCGCAAGCTTGCGACCACCCACTGGCCAAAGACGTACCGCCAAGTGGCCTTGTCGTGTTTCGCTACGATGCTCGGTGTAGCAAACTAGAGGAGATCTCGACGTGAACAAAGCTAGTGGTCCCGACGGGATTCCAGCAATTTTTCTGAGAACCCTTGCGCCTGAACTGTCTGCGATCTTGACATGCCTGTTTTGCCTTTCGTATGAGACTGGAAAAGTACCTAATGACATGCTCACTGACCGCCAATATGGCTGCCGCCAAAATCGATCAACTAAAGATCTTCTAGCGTATACTATTTACAACTAGAGTGAGGCCATCGAGAGGCACAGCGAAGCGCTTACCGTTTCATGGAACATCTCGAAGGCTTTTGAAAGGGTCTGATATGAAAGCCTTATTAGTAAGCTTCTCAGCTTAAGCTCCCTTAATTTGGTCTGCCCTGTGGTCTAAACAATTGGGTTGCATACTTTCTGAGGGACCGGCCCATCCGAGATTGATGGCCGCTCGTCTGACCAACTGGATTTTAATGCCGAGGTCACTCAGGGGTCGGTACTCTCAGCAACATTATTCTTGCTGCACATAAAAGATCAGCTAAAACCTACATTTGGGTATACGGACGACTGCACTGTTGGAGAGAGATACGTGTACGACGCGCGCGCTTCCATGGTTGGGCGCTTGAATCTGTCCTTGAAGGCAGTCTCCGAAGGCGATGCCAATCTGGTCAGGTTCAATGCTGCTAAGACCCACGCGTGTGTTTCTCCCGCTAAAAGGAGTTCAGTTCCACCCGGCTCCTTCTTTCCGAGGTGTGACCGTGCCGATAACGGACCGCATTGAGCTTCTTGGCGTTACGTTGACATCGACCCTTAATTTTGGTTCATTAATTGAGGCAAAAGCTCAGCTGGCTGCCAAAAAGTTAGGGATCCTTGCGAAGGTTGCGGTATTTATTCCACATCTACTTACGTTTCACAACACTATACAAACCATCTTCATATCTTTTGATATTGTATCAATTTCTGTAACTCTTTTTTATGTATTCATTCATATTTTTTAGTACTTGAAAAGCATATTTTTAGTTATCTCTGATTGATTTAATATCTAAAACTTAAATTATATTGCCATTTGTTTAATTCTTGCAATATTTTTCTACTGTGACATTTTCATCTGACATGACATCTGTCGGTCTATTTTATTTTCTTAAGCCATAGACATAACGTAGGTACCATGGACTACCTAGACCTTTCTTTAAGCTAGTTGTACATTATTATACGGGCAGCGCAGACTGCCCCGCCTCTGTAAAACCGCTTTTTTATTGAGGTTTGAATTTGAAATTTAGAAGGGATGGCAGAACCAGAAATAAACGGGCGTCAGCTTTTGAGTTTGGAATCTAGACTGTACGCCGAAAGTCGGTGGACTACTTGAAACTACCAAGTGTAATATCGTATCTAAAGCTTTTTAAACTGTGATAGTATATATCACAGTTTAAAAAGCTTTAGATACGATAGTACACTTGGTGGCTTGTGTATGTTAACAAATCTTTGAAGTTCAATAAATATAATTTATTAAGTGTGATGCTTATGTGTGTGCATTTTACTGGCACATAATCCTTGTCGGCCATCGCAACTTATCAAGGGGCTCACTATCTGTCTACTTACTTGCCCGATTGCCTGATCTATCCGTCCTGCTTCCGTCCTGCTGCCTACTCCACTTCCTGCCTGCCTTGACCATCAACCATTGCTGCCTGCTGCACTGCCTACCTGCCCGATTACCCGCTTGTCTGGCTACCACTCGTCTGCTTGTCCGTCGTGGTGCCCGCTCACCTGCCTACCTCGGGTATTCGACGACTTCCTGCCCGAGCTGCTGCCTGGTTAGCTGCCCACGTCATGCGATGCCGGCCCATAGTTTTTATATTATCTATATCCTTTTTCTTAATTTTAGTTTATAATTACTTATTTTTATTAACGAAGCTAACGTTAGCTCGCACTGAGCCTAACGTTACGTTACAAGGTGAGACGGTATTACTTCACCCCAGAACAGATACTCAACTTGTATCAAGCGCATGTTCGATCATGCGCTTGATACAAGTGCATGATCAAACATGCGAGATGAATAACGCGATGTGGATTTCCGTCTGTGTGATTGGTCTATTTGGTCGATTGGATAGCGGTCAAACTCTTTGGGTTGCCGTATTCACTTACGCAATACGGCTGCAGTATTTTACATGTAGCGACCGCCTACCTCACCACAATCCAGTACTTAAGTAACACCATACTTGGTTTCCCTCTCTTTTTAGTAGGTATTTTTCGAGGCAAGCATAGCGGGACCAAGGCATAGCGGGACTAAACGAATTTATGAATGTAATAGTGAAAAGAGATTTTAAATACTTTTATAAAAAAACATAAAATAAATTCATAGGTACGGGAGCAAAGATGCTATCTAACATGAGCGTAATGAACTTTGATGTTTGGCAAACAGTAGCCTTTACACTGCAGTGCCATTACGGTGCATTTTCCTTTATACTCTATTTTTAATACCCCGCACTATATTTCAGGATTATTTTCAGCACAAATATTTTTAAAATATAATCCCTTTTCTGGTTTAATGGCACACTGGGATGAAGTTTTTACTTCATTATTAGCCAGTGACTGCGGGGTACTTACAGAAGTTTGCGTTGTAAACACTTTCAAGTCAGAGAATAGATGGCGCCATAGTGCGCTAATGTAGCTTGCTTGCTTAAAACTTGATGAATTAATGTATTATTGTTATAATAAATTAATTCATCAAGTTTTGAGCGCGGCTTCAGAAATCGTAAATGTGTTATTTACTATTTTCTCAAGATTTTTTATGAAATCTTAGATTTTGGATATTTGCAACAGAAGTTTCATGAATGCAGTTCCATTAAATATTTACTGATAGATAGTAAGTGTATACTCTTAAGACCGTAAATAACTAACAAAATAGAATTGGAGTTTATGAGTTAATTATCGGGATTATCGCAAAGATCCAATTAACGCAAAAACCATGCGTCATTGGGTTGTATTTTTCCGGTATTTCAAGATTATTTATTTATTCGTTTATCCTCGCATTGGAACTATGGAGCAATTACAAGAACGGAGCCAAAATTACTCCAGAATCTTTATCTAAGTACAATCTATCTGAATCTTGATCCAGTTTCACGTGCAATAGAACCCCAATACTGACATGACCCATATTGAAGGTAGATATATAGAATCTCAATGACTGAACGCAAATTGAATAGGTTTTCTACACAGTGTTTGAAATAGTTTGCTTACGTAAATTTTTACTGCACAGAGCACCGAGACACCTCATGGTGCAACTTCTATGGACGGTATTCATACAAACCAATCGTATCATTGAGTCACATTTAATTCATAGAAATTGATGAATTCTAATTTAAATCTTAATTGCTCAACACAGTACATAATTGTACATTTCCAGATGTTAGGTGAATACGTAGATCACTGTGATGTACCAATTCTGGCATAATTATTATTAAAATTATACATTGACATAAAATTATTAATAAAATTATACCATTTCATACATTATCATTTACGACCATTCTTACTATGGCTAGAACTTTGGTCTCTTGATCGGAACACACAACGCTGCGGTTTGCGGTGTCAGACACAGAACCGTAACAAAAACGTCAAGAAAGGCCTTTTGTTCCGTCGCAGTATGCGTCAGCGGTGAGAAGGGGGACCGGCACCGTATACCTCAGTGTTGTGCGTTCCGATCAAGAGACCAAAGCTTATGACAGCTGAAACTTGTGCTCAACGCACAATGCGCGGGCATGCACTTTATTAATGGCGTGTTTAGTCCCCGCCATGGTGATTCTGTCTACTAAACAATCAAACAATTATAAAGTGACCTCATCTTAACAAGGGATTTAAGAGTCAACAAAGACAAATGATCTCGATTAAAATCACAACCGAATTTACATGATTGTTTGGCAATGTTCAGGAATCAATCGTTCGGGTGACATCGGTAAACCGAAAGCTCTCCAATTAACCGCAAAGAGGTATGACCGGGGAGCATTGTCATCGAGAAAATGTAAACACGGACCCTTGTAGTGGAACAGCAAATCCCTTCGGAGGTCATTATAATGGGCGATACAAGAACCATCCAAAATCGGAGGCCAAATGCAATAGGCATTGTTCATAATATCTTTAAATTTTGTAATTGAAAATAATTTCGAGTAATAAGGTTATCACTTAGTTTATTCATATTTTCTTCGTTCGACCTTACCTTGCACTTTCACGCATTTTCCAACTTTAAAACCTGAGCCTGGAGCCTTATTGGTCTCGCACGGAGTTATTTATTTTTTATTATTGTTTGTGTTTTGCTTAACTAGTGTCTGTGCTGACTGTGCGAGTCACAAATAAATATGTTTCTTTATTTTCTTTTCTTTCTTTCTGTCGGTGAAAGAGTATTTGGTTTCCAATATTTTTTTGAAACAAAAGATACAGTATTTATCTAATCAACGAGTTCTAAACAACTATATTCCTTTTATTCCCATCCCATTTATTAAATTTCAAATCCATTCCAGTCCATTTACCAAAATATTTATTCACCCTCCCCCTTTTGCTGTATGTGAACCCCATTAAAAATATGTTTTGACAATTTGTATGGCTTTGGGTCACCAAGACCCAACTGATACTACACTACACTTATACTGTGAAAATTTGAAGACTGTAGCTTGGAGCTACAGTCTTCCTTTTGGCTGTAATACCCGTGTGACAGACGACGTACAGACGGACAGACCGACGGAAACGTAAGAGACAGCCATAGGGCTCCGTTTGGACCCTTCAGGTACGGAAACCTAAACAGAAGCAGAAACTAGCAAGATGCACGTCATGACTGTGACAAGAAGGCCTCTCAGAATGATGCTGAGCCACGGCGGACCCTCAGCATGCAGCTGAATTGTTGCCTTATGCTGTGCCAGTATACCGTCGAAGTATCTCTGCGTCGCGTTGGGCTGCACCTCGAGAGTCTTCGAAATGCAGTGCGAGGCGTATTCGAATTCTCTCATCAAAATGTGTTCATTTTTGTTTTGGCAATAAAGTTACCGTATCTGTTTTTTAAGTGAATACAGAAAAAAAACGTTGTCTTGCCTTAAAAAAATCCTCGCCAGTTTTGTAGTAGAACTGACTGTCCAAGGTATTTTTTATGTTTTTGTCGGAGATTTGGCATGGGAAAAGTTTTAAGAAATTGAGACCTTCTTTATTTACCTTGCTTTTGAAGGAGAAATATGATCAATTGTTATCATAAAAATAAGGGTGAGCCCAACCGAACGTAATTTTATGAGTTGTGGGTGGCGTTTTTTGAGTCGCGTTATTTACATTCTACTGGCATGTTTCACTCATTTTGCGTCGCCCGCGCCGTGTGGTACAAACAGGACTTTATTATGAAACCGAATGCAGCGTAAATTCCGGGACTCATTTACGCGACTCACAGTTAAAAAAATACGTTCCTTAGGCCTCACCCTTAAACTAAAGAAAAATAAATATTCAATGTACCTAACCTTTTCCCAGCTACAACAAAAGAAAAACAATAAAGTAATTTGAAATCAAACACATACAAATAAAAATAAGTGTACTGATAACAGAACGCAAAGCCGCGCAAACTAGTTTATTAGTACAGTTGTTAGTTTGACTTTGTTAGTAAATTACAAACATTGTAGGAGCGGGCTATTTTATGTGTGAATACGTTTTATTGCCTAAGTTATGTGCGCCAGACTGGCACGTTGATTTAGTGGATGTAACATTATCAATTCAAAGTCTGTTGTTGCCGAGATAATTTTCATGACGATTGTGGTTTTGTAATGCTGCGTGTTTTGTTGCTGAAAGTAAATCTATACTAATATTATAAAGCTGAAGAGTTTGTTTGTTTGTTTGTTTGTTTGTTTGTTTGAACGCGCTAATCTCAGGAACTCCTGGTTGGAATTGAAAAATTCTTTTTGTGTTGGGTAGTCCATTTATCGAGGAAGGTTATAGGCTATATAACATCACGCTACGACCAATAGGAGCGGAGCATCAATGAAAAATGTTCCAAAAACGGGGAAAATTTATTCTTTTTGAGACGCAACGTATTTAGAGTAGGTGGGCTAGCTTGGTAGGTAGCCAGTTGACGGGAGCGAAGCCGCGTGGGACAGCTAGTATGTAATAAAAGTACCAAAATTAAAAAGAAAATATGACCCGCACAAGAGACACGAGAGACAAAAAAAAACAAAAAAACTAAACAGAAATAAAAAATATCCCCCGCGCGAGACCATGGTGTTATTCAATTTCAAATTCAAGTTAATACAGGCATTATTTGCTTAAATGAAGACTCCAAACCCAAAATTGTTTGTTTATATTTTTTTAGACACAATAAACGTTATTATTATTATATTATTATTCAATTTCAAAAAAAAACATGAATTTTGCAATGTGTCAAATAAACCAAGTCTCTTTTTCTGCCTTTGCATGAAGTGTACTTGATGATGAATTCTAATTTCAAATTAAGCCACTCTCAGCTGTTCAATACAATTCAAAGTAATTCGGCAACTAAATTCTAAATTCAATGTATGGTATTTGGACGATGGAACCCTAGGAGGTGATGTAGATACAGTCTTGAACGATTTAACTTTTTTGAAAGATAAATTTAGCTCCATTGGGCTAGAACTTAACCTTTCGAAATGCGAAATTTACCTCCCCCAAACTACTGACCGACAGACTACTTTAGCAAAATAAATGTGGCCTTGGACGACCGAGCATGGCAACAAGCCACGCTTCCCATTCGCTTGGGTGGCCTCGGCGTCCGCAAAATTTCAAGTATAAGTTTACCAGCCTTCCTCTCCTCGGTCTACGGTACTGATAAATTAACCAGGAACATCTTATCTTCCTCACTGGTTGATTTTGATGTACCGTGTTTGACCGATGCGTTGAACGCTTGGAAAATGGCTTGTCCCAATACGGATCTGCCCGACAACCTGTCCTCCCAGAGACGATGGGATGTGCCGCTCTGCAGTATTATACAGAATAACATTATAAATACATCGTCTAATACTGCTGAGCGTGCGCGTCTGCTGGCTGTGGGGGAATGGGAGTCGGGTTTGTGGCTTCAAGCACTCCCGTCATCCACCATAGGCACTATGATGGATGAATCTTCGTTTCGGCTCGCAACTTGTCTACGCTTAGGCGCACCTTGTGTTGCTCCGCATCGGTGCCATTGTGGTGAAGCTGTCGGCAGCCTTGGGCACCATGGCCTGTCTTGTTGCAAGAGCGCAGGACGCATAGCACGGCACGCCAGTATCAATGACATTATTCGTCGAGCCCTTATCACCGCCAGCGTACCAGCTGTATTAGAACCTAACGGCTTGGTACGTGACGATGGGAAGAGACCAGATGGCATGACTTTGGTGCCGTGGAAGGTGGGTAGGCCTCTGGTGTGGGACGCAACCTGTGTCGACACCCTTGCGCCATCTCATGTTCCTAGTTCGGCGGGCTGTGCTGGCGCTGCTGCTGCGGCTGCTGAGGCCCTCAAGCGGCGCAAATACTGTAACCTAATTGGTAATTACAGTTTTGAGCCGTTTGGGGTCGAAACGCTTGGGTCATGGGGCCCGAGTGCACGTCTTCTTTTTAAGGAGATCTCTCGCCGACTGATCGACACTGTGCGTGACCAGAGGGCTGGCTCTTTCTTTGCGCAAAGAATTAGCATTGCCATTCAACGTGGCAATGCTGCCAGTCTTCTGGGCACGTTCTCGGATGACAGCGATGTGGAGGAGTACTTCGACGCCTAAGTGTACCTGTCTTTTGTATATAGTGTAAGTAGTTTGGTTTAATATAAGTTTATATAGTTTTATTTTTATTTAGTGTTTAAGTATGTACATATTTAATTTAATTTTTAATTTAATTACATTTTCCATATTCAAAGTTACCTCAAAATTATTCTAAAATCTTACATGGTTCGCTAATAACCACTCATGTTGTGTTATCTGATGGTTAAAGTTGCAGCTTCACTGCAGTTATAAAATGATTAAAAACGTTGTTTAACATTATAACATTTACTAACATAATATGACTATTTTTACGAATTCTTTTATGCTTTCAACACTTCCACACTGTTGAAAACTTTGTAACACCGCATAAGATTTCATACCAATCCGTTCGAAACTACGAAGAAGACTTGCTCATCCGGGCTAATGTTGTTTAATAAATGTTAAAGTTTCTTATACTTTATTGCTATTTGCTTAATAACATGGAACCATTTGGTAACGTTTGCTACAATTTATAACAAAACATAATGATAACTAAGAAATGTTCAGTATCGTTTTAAATATTTTATATCTACAATGTGGCCGCACCTAAAAACATATACTTTCGAGCCATGGTTTGATCAATCAGAATACCAAAATTATTTTCAATTGTCTTTCTCAATATTGATTGGGTAATTAGCGATCAAGTCTCCAATCAATCTACTTAACAAACTGGAATTTCTGCAATGATTCCGATCCGAAAGGAGTTCGAAAATATAACTACAAATATCATCACTAGCTGTCCCACGTGGCTTCGCTCCTCAACTGGCTACCTACCCTACATACATGCTTCTTGCCCGTTTTTGCAATATGTTTCATTTATGCTCCGCTCCTATTAGTCGTAACGTGATCTTATATAGCTTATAACCTTCCTCGATTAATGGACTATCCAACACAAAAATATTTTTTCAATTCCAACCAGTAGTTCCTGAGATTAGCGCGTTCAAACAAACAAACTCTTCAGCTTTATAATATTACTAGCTGTCCCACGCGGCTTCGCTCCCGTCAACTGGCTACGTACCTACCCATCAACCCTACCTACTCTACATACATGATTGTTGTGTAATTAAACCGTTTACGCAGCGCACGCAACGGAAGCTCTCAAAAAGGAATAATTTTGCCCGTTTTTGCAACATTTTTCATTTATGCTCTGCTCCTATTGGTCGTAGCGTGATGTTATATAGCCTATAACCTTCCTCAATAAATGGACTATCCAACACAAAAAGAATTTTTCAATTCCAACCAGTAGTTTCTGAGATTAGCGCGTTCAAACAAACAAACAAACAAACAAACAAACAAACAAACTCTTCAGCTTTATAATATTAGTATAGATAAGTATATAAGTATAGATTGTTTAAAAAAAGCTAGAGACTTCAATATCTATAACTGATTCCTGATCGATCGGAAACATGTTTTTAACTAGTTCTGAAGTTTTCCATACTGGTACAACATGTCTTGGATTAAGAGTTACGATTTGGAATACTTTTAGACGGATAATAAGTTTCCGTAGGTAATCCCCTTAAGCCGAAACGCAGATCAACGCGAGACAATATGGCTTTTTCATTGTGTCTCGAATGCCCGTGTACAGGGGGCTAATTTACTAATACCACGCGGGCGTTTCTGTCCATCCAAGTACCTGGAAAAACAGTAATCTATAAATTATAAAGCGCAATATTCATAAAATAGGTCAGTCATAAAAATGGGCGACGGATGGGTGAGCAAGGTGACATATGGGAACATTCGCGTGTTTCATCCTTTTCACTGCACGTCATAAAAACAGACATGTTGATTCTGTGTGCCTGAATAATATTCCAGCTTATCTGGAAATATAAAATTCATATATATTATACATTCATCATACGCGATTACCTAAATATTTTATGATTGAGTTGTATTTGCATGCCCACGTTTTGTTCAACAATAAAACAATATTTAACAAAATATTCATTTATTTTCAGACATCGTCCATATTTTATATTTGTAAACAATAAATTGAAAACAGATATAATCAGAATAACATAGATGCATTCATTAACATAAATTGAATTAAAACTTCCTATCTTAAAATTAAATTGTCATCAACTCACTCAAACTAATTGTGAAATTATCAAAAAAAAAATACTACAATATATAATATAAATAATTTCAATAGCTCAAAAAAAATACAAAAAAATAATAATCAATAAATATTCGAGTGTATTTAATTTAAAAATTCGTAAAATAAGGCCTACTTCATCCTGTGTTTACTTCAAGATACTATTCGCAACAGCCGCTTCGTGTTTCATAGTAAATTCATAGGAAAATGTTTGAAGCGAAACCGTAAGCAGCTTTTGAAAGCTATGTAAAGATGAACGGCAGATTTTGTAATAATAATAATAAAGTATGCGGACTTTTTGTTGTTGTTCGGTTATAGAATTTGAACCACTTACTAAGGCAACTAAGCCATTTATTTTCATGTAAATTTACTATTTTAGAACTTCGGAATAATTAATAATATCAATAAAAAGATTTTAATAAATAAACGTAATAAAATCGTACACTAAATGCAGTTATGTTTTTAGAAGTTCCCTTATGTAAAATAACACAAATGTTGACATGATAATTAATTATTTAAAACATTGAAATAACATTAAAAATAATCAAACTCATCATTATCAAACTGTTACAGCCCGATCTGGACATAGGTATCTACTAATGCCCCGAGTAGGTACAATCCTCATCTCAATCTAGGTAACTTCATAATGGTAAGTAAAACACAACAAAGATAGCAACAAACCTTATTTATTTATTTATTTATTTAGGCAAACCAACTAAATACACACAAGGACATTCAAAATACTTATCATTAACACATATAATAGCACTGCATGCATCTAAATTATAGGTAAGCACAGCAATTTATTTAGATCTCACTACACAATAATAATTAATGGTGGATAACAATAACAATAATATAAATAGCAATGATAACAATGACAATGATATTATAATTATATAATTATCAAATTGAATTTTAAATTAAATTAGATAAGATTGATTGAATTAAATTAAAAACATAATACAAAAATAACTTACTCACAGAAGAAAAATAATTTAATAGAAATATTACTGAGGAAAAATTACATTTTATTGAGCACAGCTCTTTTAAACTTAGTGATGCTGCCTGAAAATATGTCGAAGTCAAAATCGTGAAAAATGTCATTACATTTTCTGAGAATATAGGAAAGGGGGGCATTACTCCCATACTTGGTTTTGCGACTTACAGGAGCAAAAGGTCTATAATTATGGAGTCTTGCTGATGACCGGGGCGTATTTATATTAATTGATGATAGAAGCTGTGAGCAATCCACTCCTTGATTTAATAACTTGAATAAAAAAATTTGACCAGCGAAATCTCGACGCCAGTGTAAAGATTTCATTTTAAAGTAGCTCAGTCTATCTTCATAGTTTTTAACTGTATTTCTTATACCTGCTTTATAAGAGAGTCTTTTTATAAATTTTCTTTGAACTCTTTCGATGCGTTGAATGTGGATATTATGTACTGGGTACCAGACGATGGAGCAGTATTCTATATGACTACGAACCAATGCAGAAAACAAAATTTTCAGTGCTGCCAAATTACTAAATTGTCTTGTGTTACGGTTTAAAAATGCTAGCATTCTATTGCTTTTATTAATAACGCTTTCGGTGTGCGTTTGAAATTTCATTTCAGAGTCGATGATGATGCCCAGATCCCTAACTTCAGACACTTTATTTAAAATTTGGTTTCTCATCATGTATGTAGAATTAAATTTATGTTTTTTACGAGAAAATTTGATATGATAACATTTACTAATATTAACTTGCATGTTGTTCTTCTCACACCAGTCACAGAGCCTGTCAATATCCCTCTGCAGAAAAGTTTCATCGTTCCTTGTCGTTACAACCCTATAACATTTCAAATCGTCGGCATACATTTCAAAGTGAGAGTTTTGTATAAAATATTTGATGTCATCTACAAACATTATAAATAATATTGGGCCAAGATGTGTCCCCTGTGGTACTCCAGACGTGGGCGTGAAGGTGTTGGATGAGTGTCCATTCACTACAACCCTTGCTTTTCGGCCAACTAAGTAAGATTGGAACCATTTCAAAAGTGACCCATGAACACCGTAAGTGATTTTGAGCTTTTGTAGCAATATACTATGGTCAACCTTGTCAAAAGCCTTGCTGAAGTCGCTATAGATGGCGTCAACTTCATTGCCGTCACTCAAGAAAGCCAGGGTACGTTCGACAAAGTTGGTCAAATTTGTGGCTGTTGATCGATTTCTGAAGAAGCCATGTTGATGTTCCGTAATAGATCCTCTGATATGCCAATTCATGATAGGACACAAAAGAGACTCGAAAACCTTAGCCAACGTAGGCAGTATACTAATAGGCCTATAATTGCATACATCAGTCTTATCCCCCGATTTTGGAATTGGTATTACTATGGCCTCCTTCCAGATCGTCGAAAAAACTCCCTCAGATAACGATCGGTTGTAAATTATACTCAAAGGTTTAGATAAAACATCAGCACACTCCCTCAAAAACAGTGGAGGTATACCGTCAGAGCCCGGCCCTTTAGCGCCAACCAAGTTCTTGAGTTTATTCTGTATGCTAGTTTCAGATAGTGTTATTTGATGTAAGCTGTTACTATTGCTGGATTTATAAATACATGCAGGGTCTGAATCGTCACTGGAAACAGGGCTGTATACCGATGCAAAGTTCTCCGCAAATAAATTTGCTATGCTTATGCCGTCGGTCGCAGCCCTATCATTTAGCCTCATATATCTCGGTATAACGCTTTTGTTTTTTATGTATGACCAAAAATACTTAGGATTTTTAATGACATTACTTTGTACATTTTGTAAATAATTCTGATACAATTCTTTTATTTTTCGGTTAGATCGGTCCTTAAGCAATATATACTCAAATTCATCACGTTTATTTTTATACTTTTTCATCCTCTGCCGACATTTTTCCTTTTCTTTTAGTATTTTTATTAAACTGTTATTGTACCAGACGGGATATGATTTTTTACCAGTATTCCGTCGTGGGACCAATTCAGCAATAATCTCCCGCAACACAGAGTATAAAGCAGTAACCGACATATCCACGGTATCCGATTTTAAAACAATGTCCCAATCAGTCTTCTCAAGACGATTTCTTATTTCACAATAGTCAGCTTTATGGAATTTATAAATGTTAGTTACTTTATTCGGAAGTGTCTTAGGAAGGTTGAGATGAATGGTGATCTGCAAAGGTGGGTGATAATCATCGACTCTTGATATGGAATCACAGGACCGAGTTACCTCGATCGGATAAACTAAATTAGATATGACTAGGTCTAGAATCCTATTCTGTTTATTTTGGATTGAGTTATACTGGTATAGGTCGTTAGATGATAAGAATTCTATAAAAGTTTTACTTATATTATTGGTGCCGATATTTGGAATCGCATGTGATGATGATTTTGTCCATTCTATATTGCTCAAGTTGAAGTCACCTATTATAATTACGGGTGCATCATCAATTACACTACTAACCTTACTGGTAAAGTAAGTTATAAGATTGGTGTTTACCGGCGGAGCCAAATAAGTGGCGCACAAGTGAATTTTTTTAGATGTTTTAAAAGCACGATTAGTTGATAAATCTAGTGTCACCCATAAATCCTCACAACAAGACTCGAATGCTGCATTTCTAAAAGCATTTATAGATCTACGCACTGCGATCAGTACACCACCACCCTCCTTGCCCCCAGAAAAAGTTCCCGACTGTCTATCTCTTCTAAAAATCTGATAACGACAATCAAAAATTTCAGAATCTAACACATTTTCATTCAGCCAGGTCTCAGTGAGCACAATCACATGAAAATTCATAGTAAGCACATTCAAAAAAATTGTATCTAATTTGCCACGGATACTTCTAGAATTTTGGTAATAGATAGTTAATTCGTTGAATTTTAAAGTTAAAATATTTTTACAATGACAATGACATATTATAATTGAAATTTTTTAAGACTTTCCAAACTTGTTATAACACGCGTTAATGAACCTTCTTCTTTCCTGATAAGAATTTTTCCATTTCTGACCCAGACAAACTTGTATTTCTTCTCCTTGGCTGCGATCCTGGTAGCTGCATGTAATGATTTGTTAACTAAAGTGAGGTGTTCGCTTACATAAACTGGGGATTGCTTGTCTCCGTAACCCAGTAACTTGGTGTTCAATTTATTGTTGGGGTTCGATCTGTTGTACAGGGAAATTGCTCCAAGCAGATTATCACGCTTAATTTTGCTTGGTAGCTTGCAAATAACTGCTCTCGGTTGATTCGACGACGCGTTCAGTTTCTGTACCCTAGCACAAGACAATATCTCAGCTTCCGCTAGAGGATAAGACACAACGTTGCTCAGTTGTACTAACGTTTTGACAAGGTTCTCTTGCTTATGCTCGGGTAAACAGTGTATTTCTATGTTGTTTTGTCTAGCATCTTGCTCCAATTGTGCAATTCTAAGTTCCATCTCTGTCACCTTCTTAATCAGACAGCTATTTTCACTGCGCAGACATTTTACCTCTTCATTGCATTCTTCATGAGCCGTCATGTCCTCAAAGTCAGCGTTCATAAATTTTATTGATTTTTCGAAGCTAATGATCTCCTCTCTCATGGATGAAAATTCATCGTTCAGAATTTCCTTGATTGCGGCGCGTGTTTCTGTTCTTATAATCTCTATAATTTCGGAGCGCATCATGGATTTAGAATCTTCACCCTGATCAAAATTATCTCGTTTCCTTTTGTAGCGACAAGTTACGTTCATCGTTGTTGGCTCATAATTTGGTTCGGAAATGCTAATGTTTGGTTCCGATTGATGGTGCATGAGAGATGACTGTCGCTGCTGGCTTGAAGAATCAGATACAACAGGAGAAACCGGAGGTGACCGATTTGACGGCATTGTAACTAAATATTGTATTTATTCGAAGAAAAATATATAAAAGTGAATATTGTTGAAAAATGCTTTTGTTTTGAACTCGGGACGTCTTGTATGATATAAGCAGAACTTTAGAAAATACAAAAAGAGTATCACTTGGTAAGATTTGAACCCGGTGCCACTGGGTTACCAGTCGTCTGTTGTAGCCACACGATCAAACGTACACTAGGCATAAGCACGAAATGTGTGATCGGTTCCTATCAGCCTGTTAAGAACGGGTTGCCGATGTAGTTGTGGGTTGGGTTGGTACCGTTATAAACACAGTCCAAAGTTCACTTTTACGTTCATTTTTTAAACTTAATACGGGTTCGTTATTTTATTCAAATGGTGTTTTGAGATAGTTTCACAACGTATATCACTTTAATTTTTTCACAGAATGTCACTCAAATATTGCACTTTAAATTTGTGAATACTTTATAGCAGATATGTTATTTTAAACCACCACATCAAATTAAAATAGTGAGGAGAACTGACAGCAGGTCTGTACGCGGGTATGTTACAAAATAAAAAAAAAAGTATAATTAAACTATAAATATATAATTATACTTTACACATTAAGTAACAATATGCAACATTTACCTATATGTAGCAATCTACATTGGCACACTAGTACATAACCTTAAAAAATTAATCTGGTTAAAACTTTTACGTCCCAAGTTCTAAAAGTCTATCAATTTAAGAAGGGACTATCTAACTTCCAATTAAAACAAAAAATATCCCAAAACACGAAATTTTATTAGCGGTACGAAATTCCCATACAAGCTTGCCGTTCGCCTTTTCCACGCTGAGAACCTACATACACAGGGTGCGTTTTTCAAGAGAGCTTTGATGGCCAGATCAGAAACTATGACTACAGTTAATAGATTATGCCGATTTTGATGAAAGTAAAACTGCATTTTTTTGATATCTTTATCCACTCCTAGCCAGGAATCGAATCCGAAGATTTTGTAAAAAAACACAAGCTGTTTTATTACACCATCCAGTTGTATAAGAATCAAATTCTTGACAGGATTGTAAAAAAATAGGGCAAACTTAAGGAAAGTTATTATATTATTATAGAGATGTTCCATACTGGCCATCAAAATGTCGTGCACCCATCGGCTATTTATAAAAATATCAGGGGGTGATTAAATTTGTTTTATGTGAGTGATGTTATTGTTAGTGAGATTACAATTAAGGATACCTGTATCTTCAAATCTAACTTACCCCATTTTAACTAGCTTTTCTGGCTAGCAAAAGTCATTTAAAAAAATTCCAATTATCCAGTTTTGAATGTGACTCCTTTGAGTGTTTTTCGCTATTCCTCATAGTTCGGATTTGCCCATCCATGCCCTCTTGAAGAACTCATACTGTTCATTTTTACATATTGGCAATTTATTGTGTGTACTGTACTCATGTTTGAGCAAATTAAGATTGAATTGAACTGTATACCTACCTGAAAATATTACCTGTGTTATATTTTCAAAGGTTTATAAAAGTTGAGAATTTTAATGCTAATTAACTTAATCCTGCTTTATTTGTAGGTGTTTGCCACACCTAACATTGGAATCAAATGTAACAAGTGCACAATTTAACCCATTAATATAAATGTTAATTTTAATCCCTGGTGCTTGGCAACTGGGCTTTTACTGGTTGTAAACTTCCCTTAATGCCTGTTAGCCTACTGTTGTTCTCTCTCCTGCTTGGGAACTGGTAATTATTTTTATTTTACTCCTCCGCTGTACTTTTCTGATTAATTTCGTTGCCGGATCCCAGTCGAGTCGTTTACCAGGACTCGCTCGTCTACTACTTGAATACTTAGACTTCTTTTTACACCTAGTAACAATCGTATGTTTGTCATTGTTTCTTGGAAACTCATCCCCTCTAAGGCTTCTGTTATTGATGGGAAAACCCCAAAGGGCACACGGCTTGTAGATAGTATTATTTAAGAAATCATAGTGTAATATGCAAATTAGTGTTAAGTACTGAATTTCAGGCTTATATTAGTTTGAAACGGGGGCGAAGGAATATCTTAATATAGTTATTGAGGTCAACTTAACTAAATCTTGTCAGAATCGTTCAATGACCTTTAAACTTTGGTGTTTATATGTACAAGTAAAATAAAACTATCAAATCAGGCAATCCTATTTTCAGATTTGTACGAAAAAGCCTATATGGATCTACTTTATAACCATGCTACAATTCTCACCTGAATAAACCTACCCTACCCTATTTCTAGGTATTCTCAAAGTATTGGTTATTATTGTAATCTCTATCCCGAATGACTATAAATGTTTTATCCGGAAAACACATTTCCACACATGGGTGCACATTTACCTAACTCTTCCAAGAACTTATAAATTACGATACATATCGGTAAGTTATTCTATTCACAAAATCCGCGGCAGCCAACGAAATCAAATGTAAAAACGGCGGCAATTTTGTTATTTTTGTCTAGTCACGTTCGTCTGTTTCACGGTGAAATAACTTTATCCCCTTCAGTTCAAACTGTAGGTACCCATCTACGTCCCCTGACGGAAAAGGTTTGTGAATCCTTCATAATATTATGAGTTATGACTTTATTCGATGGCCTATAATTATTGTTTGCTTTACATCCCGCGAAAATACATTGCACAGTTTCATATATTATCAGTGCCCAATGAAAAATATGTTGATGTGTGGTTTATTGAAAATATGAACAGATGTTAATAGGTAGGAATCGTTCATGTGTCTATTTACTATTAGCAAAAAATGTTTAATTACTTCAGTGAAACGTTCAATACTTCGACGTCACACACAACACACACCCACACAACATATTTTATTTTGTTTTGTTACTAGCCTTTTTCATTCTGACTTTGTAAGTTACTAGTAGACGCCTCGCGGTTTCACCCTTGTAGTTCGCGTTCCCGTGGGAATACAGGGATAAAAAGTAGCCTATGTCACCCGGGTAGTGCAGCATCCCAACGGTGGAGAGAATTTTTGAAATCGGTCCAGTAGTGTTTAAGTTTATTCGTTACATACAAAAATACAAATATTTCCTCTTTATAATATAAGTAGGTATAGATTAAGAGCGGGGCCTCCTAGCACAGGTATATGATATATTTAAAAGGAGACCCCTGCCTAAGAATTATTCTATACCTATTATGAATGTGACAATAAAATAAAGTTTTTGTTCTTCTAAATGACGGTTGTAGGTACATATTTCACAAACTGAAACTCAAATAATGTAATTCAATTAACCCATTTGCAGGCAGTCGGTCAGGCCAAAACATGAAGCTAATTGCTCATTCGCAAGCGTAGGTGTAGGTATATCTCTATGGAGATGAAAGTGCAAGATACCCTCGACAGACGTACAAAAATAAATTCAATACGATATTTTAATACCAGTATCAATAAATACATCATGTAATTTTTGATTTGCTGTGACCATCAAAACTTGTAAAACAACTACAGGAAAGTAACTAAATACCATTTCAGGTTTCCGTTACACGTAGGTGGGTACTGGGTAACTACAGGTTGAAAACTCGTTCAGTATTCGAGTGATTTCAAAATTCTATCGAGAAATAGTTTAAGTCGGACTAGCCCGTTCATTTTCCGCGCGGCGAAGGAATTTCGAGTCAATTTCGCAGCAGTTCTATTACTTTATAATACGAACTTCCTCTCGTATAACACTTACAATGATCCATTTGCGCTGAATTCGAACCTTAATATGATTTTGATGTATTTTTAAGATTTAACAATGTGGAATGGGTGGGATTGGGACTACAATACACGGTGAGAACATGTGCTGGATTTCTAGTACACAGGGTGACTTTAATTTGGAATCTTTAACGTCGTGAAAATAATTCCTCATGAATAAGTTTAAACAACTTTAAGTTTAAGAAAAACTTTTAGGATGAAATCACGAAAAAGAATGAGCTGTTTATTTATTTAATACCTTAAGCACACAAACGTACCGAGGCGGACTTAATGCCATAGGCATTTTCTACCAGTGGGTGATGCAGATACAAATAGTGGTACGTGCAATAACGATAACAAAACGCGTTAAGGTAATATTTATTTAAATACAAGACAAACTATAAATAAATAGAATATAATAAATACCCAAACGAATAGAAGTTAAGAAATGAAAACAATTTAATTAGTGCCCTTTGTTCTCTGCGCTGGCGTGTATGAGAAATCACTTTAGAAACGACCGATGCGCAGAGACATGATCATATTTAAGCAAATTAAAATCAAATCGAATGCAGTAATTTAGAAGACGGTCAAGTTAGTTGAGGAGCATTCAGGTCATAGTAGCACACGTCACCATAATCGATGATGGGAAAAGTTAGGGTCTGCGCAAGCATTGTCTTTGTGTTCGATGGTAAAAAGTTTTTCGTACGATACAGAGCCCGGAACGTTCCAGTAAGCTCCTGACTAACACTAGCGACTTGAGTTTGCCAGCTCAGAATTCGATCAATACGTAAGCATAGGTCCTTTATTTACGTCAATGCTAAATGGGACGATCGTACTGTAGAAAACAACGAACAACGAAGAACGGGTAACAGAGTGACAACATTCACTTTAGCGATGCTTCGAGGACTCCCAATGATGATCGGCTGACACTTATTGCAGTTTACTGCAACACCAAATATATCGGACTAAGTTTTTATGGCTGTCAAGTTTCCATCTAATTTATTAATAGCATCAGGTATTTCGTCGACACTCCCCTGATACTAAAATTGGAGGTTATCATACATCAAGTCAGCATAAAAATGATACGCACACTGAAGTTCGGCAGTAATGAGATTAATAAAGATAGAAAACAGAAGAGGAGAAAGAATGCAGCCTTGAGGAACGCCTGTCTCCATATCACACCAGCGAGATGAAGAATCCCCAACGTCAACAGACCACTGACGTTCCTGAAGGTAGGAGGAGAACCATTTCAGTGTTTTGGGAGAGGCCAGGATAAGATGGCCAGCAGGATTGACAATTTTATGATTGTGTACGTTTCAACTTCTTAGTTATGAAAATGTTATAATATGAATGTAAGTACGTACCTACACTTTTTGAACCAGATCAAGTTGTTGTTATTCTATTCAGATACGTAGTTAGTTGTATTATTTGTTTCTGTGATAACTTTTGGGTTTGGACTATGGAGAACTTTCAAATACATTCGGTATTATAAATAGGGGTTCCACCCACCGATACTCGTAGCCATAAATCTAAAAGGGTTTTATCCGAGGTCAAAATAATATTTATTTAATCTTTATTTATGGAATTTGACGGAAGGCAACTACGATTCGATTTTCTTATTAGTTTTTGTTATTCAAACTATAAGTTTCTTTGTGATTCGAACAACCGGATCCATACATTTATTGCGGTTTTTTTTCTACATGGTGTACACGTTCTCAGACGTCATGTGTCAGACGACATGTCACATGTCATCTGTTCGACCGAAAACTATCTTTTGACATTCCATTATCTGCTGCCTGCTACATCGAGGCATTGAGGTAAGAAAGTACTTCGTATTACATATTATCTCAATGCATCGAGGCTCTATTTTCCTTTTTCCTATCGGGGAGTAATCTTCAAAAGCCACCTGGACGAAAAAGGTAGAGGGATTTTTAACTTACTAAAACCACACTGATGATCACCATCAGCACATAGAAGGGCATCGTTACTTCTTAAAAAATTGATGTATAAAGATTATTGTATTTCATAAAATTAAATACAATAACCATCATGCCTCACTTGGTGCTCACTTCACCTAAGCTTTCACGGTGACTTTTTTACAGAATCGATAAGCTGCCCTTATCTATCCCCATTCATTTGGGGTTGGTGTAGCATGTCTTCTTATTACATAACTTATGAATGAGTCAAACAATAAAATTTTATGGCTCATTTTGACAGATTTCATCACAATGGAACAAGAAGGAATTTTAATTATTAATATCGATATGGAAATACGGGGAGCTATATTTAAAAAAAATCACAAGCCTAAATCACGGTTGCTGCTATATGGTCCACCCCACATTACATAGAACATTAAACACCGTTTTATTTTGCGTGGAAAAATGCTCATGCATACTGCACTACCACGGGGAGATAGTGCAGTTATGTGGGACTCTAACCCACTAAAACTCCACGGTGTTCTCCTGTGCCGCGTATGGCGGGAACACGGGCATGCGTAAGCACTCACAGCGAACCCGCCGCGACTGTCCGTCACCGGACCCTCCTCGGGGGAGTACCCCCCATCACCGGCGCACCAGAACACACTGTACGCCGTGACCACCCCAGGGACGAATCAACACATGGGCGCCAGACGACCCCGTGTATGGCACCTTTGGTCCCCCTTTGACGGGTCAAGGTCAATGGCCCCGCCACATACCATTTTTCGGCCGCAGGGGATAGGGAGAGCGGCTAACGCAATACCGACACTCCTCCTCCCCTGCGGCCCCACCGCGTCTGCCATCAGACGGTGGCGACCCCGTCCGGGCCGCGGAAGGTAGGGAGAGCGGCGCACCGCAATATCGGCACTCCTCTCCCGCCGCGGCCTCCAACCCTCAGCCGCGACATCGTATGGGACGTGGGAATCTCCATAAGACATCGCGGCCCGCCTCAGTTGCGATGTGGCCTGTTACCAAGTGGCACTGCAACCTACTAGTTGGCCGCTACGTCATCGGCTTAATTGGCAAAAGCCCTGACGAGCAGCCCCTCCTCGGGTTCCTCTTCGCTTCACCGTGGGTGACCAAGCCACGGTTATTGAGCCCCCCCGCCTCGACAATGCGGGAACCCACCGGCAGGGGTTTTATTTGCTCCTAGCTGTCCACTCTCCTTAGTTACATCATCTTCAACATTCACATTTTGACCTTCAAGTCTAAATGGGAATATGATTCGAGTATCAAATAAAACGACTTCAAACTTTCTAACGTTTGTCTCGTAGACTTTCATGATTATTGGAAAGACATTCTCGAAGCGCTCACTCAGCTAACCGATATTTTTATAAAACCAATGAATGACACTTCTTTATGCCAAAACACTTCAAAAAGCAGCTAAAGTGCTTTCATGAAATTCATGTTCCGAACTTTTGCTCGTTTTTTGTCGGTCGCCATTGTACAATCGCCTCTGAAATCCTGTCTGGCTCAATTACCTTAATTTCTATGCCTGTCTTGTGGCGTCTAAAATGTTATTCGTCGCTCTAAGCCTCGGGAGGTACGGTAAAACTTTTCGATCGTACCTGTAAAGCCTTGAATATAAATGCTTTTAAAATCACGCTAGATGGCTACTAGATCGTGTACTTATTTTTGGAATGCTTTGCGATAGGTATAGTTAAGGGTCCAAAGTGTCACACTCTACCAAAACAGCAGCGGCAATTTTTTTTAGGGTGAAGAATTTCAACTTTTCACGGTTAGGCGATATAATCTATACTTTAATTTCTATGCAATATATCAAATCAGTTGTGGATAATTTAACTTCTTCTACAAAAACTAGCCATTTGAGTTTTGGGAGAGTTAAGACTGCACTTATGACACTTGATTGTACATCTTACTAGAAAGCCTGAGAGGTGTGTTTGTGGCAGTACCACTCTATTCTATTGATATACATTTTAATTTCCTCCTGCAACAACCACATAAACCTAATCCAAACTTTGTAACTAATCTATGGTTAAATGTATTTTTTATGTGTGAATGTATTTTTTGCCAAAAACATTATTGCAACAAAAAACTGACGTGACTTGCGATTAGAGTCCCTAGACAAGTGACATTCTATCATCGAAAGCGTGGCTATAGCAATTGGAAAAATGTGTGGGAATATCAAAATCTAGCGCAATTTTTTTTTTTGTGGTTCTTGCAATGTCAAGAATATTTACTTTTTAAAGTATGTATATACCAAACTGGTACTGACTTTGGTCTTTTCGATATTTTCGTATGGCGCTGAGACTTGGACACTGAAAGCTGCAGACCGTCCTTCGAGATGTGGTGCTGGAGAAAGATGCTCCGTATACCCTGGACAGCATTTCGGACTAACGTCTCCATATTGTGAGAACTCAAAATCTCCCCGCGGCTGTCATCCGAGTGTCTGCGCAGAGTTCTAGAATACTTCGGCCACATTGCAAGGAAAGAAGGTTCCAACCTCGAGAGGCTCATCGTGACCGGCAAAGTGGATGGGAAAAGGCCTCGTGGACGCAGCCCAATACGTTGGTCTGACCAGATCCGCACCGCTCTTGACTCTACAGTTTACAACGCCCTCCACACCGCCAGAGACAGAAACAGATGGAGAAAGATCGTTAGAGAGAAGGTGATGCAGAAGGGTGGTCACGACCCTCAATACTGAAGAATACGAAGCAAGGAGAAGGAATGTGAAGACTATAAGGATTATTCTTTTTTTGTTTTTATTTTATCTTAGTTAGTTTTTAATCATGGTCTGGCAGTTTGAGTAGTTTATGCGGCCTACCCGAATGTCCATTCATTGGTATTGTTCGTCGGATCTTTGAGCTTTAAATTCTGAGTTGAGCTGCTCGGTTATATATGCGTGCACTGACCTCAGATGAAGTAAACTGACTGGACAGGTCCACTCAATCTGGCTGGTTCTTTCCTCAAAACACCATTTTAGACATTAGTCTACAGGGTCTTCACATGATCTAACCAAGTTTTTTTCTGGACTTTAAAAGAGACTGTGACCTCTGAGTTTGTTTCGGCCTTTCTTCTCATAGTAGTCAGATAGGAAACGCCGACCTCATTAAGTTTTAAAAAATATGATCGACATTTATAAGTGTTTGTACAAACCAACTTACAGAAATCAAATCATTTAGTGTCACTTGATCAATCCCTTACATTTTGGCATTTCAACCATCGCCATCGCCGACGTCGATTTACACTTGTTTAGAGCCTCTAGTAGTGCTTACACTAGTGACCATATTTTTTTGTAGAAACGTGTTTATCGTGTATTACTCAATAGTTCTATGATTTTTATGTGTATTCTAACCTTATTTCTTTTTCGTTATGGTATCAAATCCAAATTAACCTTAAGATCAAAAACATTTGATTTAATAACGCTACTATGAGCTCCATCAAATTACTTACATAAATGATCGCGCGGAGTCAATTAAGTTATCCCCAAGATGAAGGACTTAAGAGGTAAATTAGATGTTAACGCAATAAGGGACGCCATTTTACCCCGGTCCCTGACTGATAAGGTGCTTGTGAATCATGCACAACGTAAATTAACCCTCTAAATAAAATTTTAATTCACTGTACGCATATTTAAAATTTTAAATATTCGTACAGCGACTATATTTTTGAATGCCTGTGAATTCAACTTTATTTGAATATTTAAAACGTGCAACAGAGTATTATTGAAATGTGTTTTCGTTTTTACACTAACCATATTCGAAATTGTATTCTATAATATTAACACAAGAAAATGATTCAGATGAATTGGGAACCTCCTCCTTTTTAGTGTTCCGTACCCAAAGCGTAAAAACGGGATCCTATTACTAAGATTCCACTTTCCGTCTGTCTGTCGGTCTGCTTGTCTGTCACCAGGCAGTATCTCATGAACCGTGATAGCTATACAGTTGAAATTTTCACAGATGATTTCTCTTGCCGCTATAACAACAAATACTAAAAACAGAATACAATAAATATATAGTTGGGGCTCCCATAACACCAACGTGTTTTGTTGCCGTTTTTGCAATAATGGTACGGAACCATTCGTGCGCGAGTCCGACTCCAACTTGGCCGGTTTTTATGTTAATTAACAGTTATTTAGTAGAGTATAGGAACGTCCTCACTGGGAGCATTCTTTCGTGAGCATTTGTAAACAAGCAATCGCAGGCGGGCAACAAATACTTCCTAGCGAGCTCTGCATTCACTTTCGAGCAAAACTATGAATGTTCGAGTCGATCATTCCCTTACGAGCTTGGAGCATTCGAATACGATCTCGATAAATGTCATTCATTTCAAAATGTCGGTCGGTCGTGCCTGCAGATTTTATTTTTATTTTTAGAAACACTTAAGATCAAATAATTTTTCCTTGCTTTACAAGTGGCCAGTAATATTCCTACATTCTCATTCATTTCATTATCTGAATACTCGCCTTCGAGCGTTTTATTTGCGTGAACATTCGAATGCGAGCCGTTTCCGCGAATTTGGTTGCGACGTACACACCGGCCGAAGTTCGCGCTTGCGTGTTAGCTTTGTAACGATCGGCTCAACGTCCACACCACTAGAATATTCGAAGTCGAATGCTCATTACACGTGAATGCTCTCATTGAGGACGCTCCTTACCAATATATCACGAGAATTTAACGCGATTATTGCGATTGTTTCTTTACCTATTTTACCCGAAGTTTCAGACGTGTTGCAACGACCGTGTCATGTCACGGTTATGTTACGGAAGTCGAAACTCCCGCAGAGCAACATTATGAAGGAAGAGCGTCAAGCATTGAGGAATATTCGGGAAGACCAGGAAATTTTAGTGCTCAAGGACGACAAGGGGAACGCCAAGGTTGTGATGAACACTACTGATTACCAAAGCAAAGTACGGGAGTTGTTGTGTGATGATAAGGTATAGGTGTGTTGAATGCCCATGTTATAACCACTCGTATCAGGGTCGGAGACCTACACTCGAAGTTGTGGATGACTATGTATACCTGGGACAAACGATCCAGTTGGGTAGGGCCAACTTCGAGAAAGAGGTCAACCGTCGAATCCGACTCGGCTGGGCAGCGTTCGGGAAGTTGCGCGGTATCTTCACGTCCAACTTACCACAGTGTCTCAAGACGAAAGCCCAGAAACCAGTGTGTGTTGCCAATTATGACCTATGGCTCTGAGACGTGGTCGCTTACAATGGGCCTCATCAGAAAGCTTACTGTCACCCAAAGGGCAATGGAGAGGGCTATACTCGGAGTTGCCTTGCGTGTTCGAATCAGAAATGTAGAGATCAGAGACATAGCCCGAAGAATTGCCAAACTTAAGTGGCAGTGGGCAGAGCACATTGCTCGCAGAACGGATGGCCTATGGGGCAGAAAGGTTCTGGAGTGGCGGCCGCGAACCGGAAGACGTTGCGTTGGAAGGCCTCCCACCAGGTGGACCGATGACCTGGTGAAGGTTGCGTGGTTCCGCTGGATGCGGGACGCACGGGACCGACCTGTGTGGCGACGCTTGGGGGAGGCCTATGTCCAGCAGTGGACGTCTTTCGGCTGATATGATGATGATGATGATAAGGTATATAAACTGGTATTTTACAAACCTGTGATCAGTGAAAATGAAGACCTTTTTACAGAAGACGAGTTCAAAAAACTTTAGGACCCAAAACCGCACCAACCACCAAAATTATATAGGCTGCCTAAAATAAAATAAGTCTAACGTGCCGGTGCGTCCCAATCGTAAGTCAAATTGCTTCTCCCACTTACGACCTTGCCAAGCACGTTGCGTCTGTGTTACAGCCATTGGTTAAAAAAAAAAACATCGTCTATTGTAAAGGACTCGCGCCATTTCGTGCAGAGTATACAGTCCCAAACTTTGGAACCGGATGTAATTATGGTGAGTTTTGATGTGCATTCACTTTTTACCAATGTTCCAATTAAGGAGTGTTTGGACGTCACTAAAGGCAAACTGGAGGACAGCGAGATGCCGTTAGACTATGTTGATCTACTTAAAAACTTTTTAGATGGCAATTACTTCCTATTCCAAGGTCAACATTACCTCCAGATTGATGGTGTCGCCATGGGTAGTCCTGTTGCCCCGGTACTGGCTAATCTCTGGCATTGAGCCTAGGACCGAAAACCATCAGATTATGGAAGAGATACGTCGATGACATCTTTTGTATTATACAAGGAAGTAAACGGGAAGTAGAACAATATATAATATAGATCACCTCGACTCCATTCACCCAAACATGAGGTTCACATACGACGTGGAGACAGACAGGTCGTTGTTGTTCCTGGATGTCAGAGTCACTGCGAGACCTGATGGATCACTGTCACACTGCGTTAACCGAAACCCACTGATAGATACCTGCACGCAACATCGCATCACCACCCACGCCACTTACAATCTGTTGTGACGTCCACTTCTATTCAAGTATTGTGCGTAAAGCGATTGAAATTAAAAAACACAAAACGTTCAATCGGGATGCCGGTTACAAATTATCCGCGGCGTGGAATCCAAACTTACAGAATAAGGACACGGTCAGTGTAGTGTGTAGAAATGTGAGGGTAGAGGAAGAATTTTCTGCCCCAATGGAGCCAGCACATTGCGACACCAGTCTACCCGGGACCACGGTCGTTGCAACACGGACGAAACGTCGGGTGAAATAGGTAAGTAAACAATCGAAATCATCGCATTAAATGCCCGTGATATATTGTTTCTCACTATTTTTCATATTGGCAACAGGTTCTCCACATAATACACGGATTTAAAACATAAGCATATACAACCAACCACTCTGCTAAGCCATTCAGGGCACATAGGCATGATTTAATATTAAGTTTCATATCAGTTTAAAGACTGTCTTTAAAAGAAATTATGAAAACTGATGTAAAAATAAAATCAAAAATGAAAGTTTTTAATACACGTATTCTGCCGAGCATCACATTATGGGGACACCCATTGTCTGACAAGACATGGAGCTGCACAAACAAATATATTAAAGCGCTAGAAACATGCCAACATAGAATAGAAAGAAGTATACTTAACACAAAATTAAAAGACAAAGTAAGATTAACCACAAAACAATAAGGATACATACTAAAATAATAGATGTGAAATATCAAATAAAACTATTGAAGTGGATCATTTAATAAGAAGTAAGATAGAGAAATGGGCCAAAGAAGTGACAGAATGGTGTCCTATATATAAAACAAGAAGGAAAGGCAGACAGTATCATAGATAGGAAGATGACATGAAAAAGGTGGCAGGGACGACTTGGACTAGGAAAGCTGGAAATCGATACTTGTGGAGAACACTCGGGGAGGCCTATGCTGAAAAGCATATATAGATAATCAAGGAACCGGTGTCAAATAAAGAAAACTATAATATAATTTAAACATTCCTGTAGTAATACGTAGAAATAAGATAAAGTGTAATTGTAAGATTGATAAAGGCTATTGATATTGTTATGTTCATATCAGTTTTTGTCTTTTTCATCACCTTGCCTAGTTTACTTTAATATATGCTTGTTAACATATTGGTGAGTATAGACTAAAGCATTTACTTGAAACAGAACAACGTGCGTTCGCTGTTTTCATCAAGCTCGTGTTCGAAGTGCGGTTAAAATCGGCAAATGCTCGTTGTTCCATTACAAGTAGGTAAATGCTCTAATCTATATTCATATTATCTTTACAACTAGTGTTAAAACGTTTACTGTATTAAACTAGTGTCATCATGGGTGGCAAAGCCCCGGCCTGACATAAAGTTATTAGCGTGGCTCTTTGGACCTCTTGATTGCATTAAACACATTCTACACATGGACCGTCTCCACGCCAACCGCGGCTATAAATATGGATAAGGGAGGTAGGTACATGGCTAAGTAACGCTTTGGGAGGTGTAATGAAGCAGAGTATGATGGCGTTAACTGATTTGTTTTAGTCAAGTTTGAGAATATTAATAAAACTTGTTATGTGTGACTATTTAAAGGTTGCAGAAGGCCGAGTTTAATGATGACTTATCCATTTTTACTTCATTTCCTCGTAATGGCTTGTAAGTAGAAGGATTCACTAGTAAGTTTGTTTGTAAATATTTTCTGCTAATTTCTAAACTGCGCTATTAGAGGCATTGTTTAATTTTCTCTGTAATAGACCTACCTACCTATAAAGCTCTTACCTTTCTTGTCATTTGGTAGAAGTCCGTCGCACTCACTGGTCAATCTCTCCTCCACGAGTAACGTTTAAGTGTAATTTCGATTTTGGAAAAACACATCACTACAATTCTTTGTATTTGACATGTGAAATGATGCTCATGCCGAACTATGTCGAAGGCTTGCTTTATTCTCAAGCTTTTACGTGTTGTTGGTGTTTTTATAAACCTTATCAATTGTGGAATATTTTTCGCTGAACCCAAATTAATCAAGAATAAGCTGTCTATTCTGTTCAATTAAAAATCTTCAGCGACGTTTTTCAAATAAGTTTTGACATGACGGGTAACAAAAAAATGGTGCATTAAGAAGTTAAAGGTATTAAAAAAGGCTTACGATAGTTCTAAATCTAAATCTCTTTCTGTCATTTCTTTCTCAAATCGAACGCAACTTCTGATGAAGTTACTATATTAATTTTACTTGATTTGAATTTATAAGATTGTAGAATAACTGCAACATGTCACCGACAGATGAAACACAAAGCTTAACCCAGCAACCTTCCGCCTGATACAAACAGTTTTCTCGTGATTTTTTTCAGCACATAATCATGTCTTGAAAAATAATGGCCTTCTTTATTCAGCAAAACCTGGCACGATGAAAAGTTACTGCAGATTAAATCGCAGAAAAAGACGCCTGCTTAAATATAAGTATAGTCAGATTGCGATTTTTTAATACATCTTTGATTGGTTTTGTGTCGTCTGGTCACAAGGTGTAATTTTGTCACAGCTTTTTAAGTTCCATACATTGTAATGTTCATAAATTGGTTGGTTGGCCGTACTTTTTCAGTACAACGATTTTGTAGATTATCACAATCATTTTTTTTTTTTTTTCACATATTTCACATAGGCCTACATGGGCACTTAATCATTACTTGCAATTATCTTGCAAGTAATGATAGCTACCAAGATTGTGTTATTTTGTGGATTAAATTAATTAAACTCATTTTTGAAGACACGTTTTAACGTCTTAATTATTTGTGTTGTGCTGTTTTAATATATGTGTTTTATTTTATATGTTGTTATATTAGAATTTAAGAATATTTTATGCCAAATTTTAAAATACCTTGTTTTAAAAAAAGCTTACGCAACAAATAAAATTATAACATACACAAGAAAGAACTATTATTTAGTGCATTATAATAGTCTTATAACCCACACTAGGATACCCTGTTTAGGGATTTTAGTTTTCTCGTCACACGTTATAAGTGCACTTAGGCGTAGTTCCCAAATTAATGGTCTGGTTACAAGACTAAACAATATTTGGACCTAATGAAAGGAATCATGTAAAAGTTAAAACGTTTATGAGGGTGGTAAATAACTATGTGTATGTTTGTGTGAAAGGGACATAGTCCTGAGCTGATAGCCACTTTACAATTTTTCATTTACAAGACTGCTTTAAGCAACCTAGTATGTCCAACCTTGTTGATGTCGATAGGAGACAATATTTTTGTAGTTTAATATTAATAACCGTTCGCTTACGTTAATTAGATTTGATGGAGACTCAAGTAGGTATAAGGTAGGGAAAAGTATATGCAAGCTTAAAGTATGCAAGTGGCTGAGAGAATTCGACGGCGGCATCCCGGGCCGGGGCCGCTAACGTAAACTCACTACTTTACTTAACAACCCGCTCTCCGCCGACAGTGCTCTCATATTGGCTCCCTTATGTATGCAGTGACGTTTTCGTGAATGTACGACTTAAAGAGATCTTTCAGCTTCTATTATGTATACTCTCTTAGTTAATATAGCGCTATCGGGTGGGTATCGGTCGTGGCGTGTTTCTGTTTTTTTTATTTTTGTTCGACGTGTTAATCCAATAAAATAACTTCGGGCTGAGCTTTGTTGCGCTGTAAATAGTTACAGTGCGGTGCATCAGTCCCTCTAATCTTTGGTGCGTGTTGACATTGGCAGTCGATCAGCCGAGCTCACAGCCACGCCATAGTCCACACGATGTGTGTGTGTCAGCTCGCGGTATTTACTGTTGCGCAGTACTGACCGTATTAGCTTTAAATCCAATATTGTTTTCACTGAAAAACCATCGAAAATCCACCCTGATTAAATTCCTCGAATAGAATTGAAAGGTTTCGTTTACTTTTTAGCCGATTAACCAAAAAGGAGGAGGTTATCAATTCGACTGTTTTTTTTATGTTTGTTGCCTCAGAACTTGTTACTAGGTGAACTGATTTTAATAAATTTTTTTTATTTGAATGCTGGTGCTTGTTATGTGGTCTCATTTAATTTTCATAAAGATCCAATGAAGAACTTCGGAGATGTACATCAGAACTCTTCAATAAATGAAGACAAATCACTCGGGATAGCTGCAATCGCATTTATGTTTATTGTTTACACCGTTTCAGAACATAATATCACACTAGTACGGTCTAAAGGGGTACGCAGGGGTAAACAGTGTTATTGTTCACTTTGGTATACTCTTATTCCCGCGGTTTTCTTTAAATGTAATGTTATTGGGTTAATCTATTCTGGCTTCACTTTGGGCATTATTGGTACCTAGCCTATATAACTGGGCCATTATGTACCACAACTAAAAAGTGAAACTTTTTACAAAAAATACAACCGACTTCCAAATAAAAAAACTACAAAGTGAAAAAATAACTTCAATTTCGGAAGTCGGTGTCAAAAACCGAGGAAACGGAAACAAGAACACCGACTTCCGAAATTGAAGTTATTTTTCACTTTGTAGTTTTTTTTATTTGGAAGTCGGTTGTATTTTTTTATATACCGTATACAGTTTATTTGAATTTTACAAAAGCATTAAGCAAGTAACGGAACCCTTTTAATTAAAATGGGAACGCGGCTGTAAATTAGCTGCTCGTCTACGGGACAGTTGACGCGGGGGTAAAGTACACCAACTTTATATTTATTCAAAAGTTATCTCTAAATAGGTATCAACACGATGAAACAAGCTCATTTATGGTTATAAAGAACTAATATCTATCTATATTAATACACAATTTTCTAGATAAAATAAGTTGAGCTTACATTTTTCATAAAGTATAAGGATTTTCACAACATTCTTTTGGTTTATTATTCTCCCTTTATACGCTGCTCAACGATTCATGATGAAAACTATTTTCTGAAGTGTCCTTTGTTGATGAAAAGTGGTTTATTGAAAAATCTATAAGGAGAGCAATATTACTGCTCTCCCATGTTGGTTTTCGATGACTCGTAGCGTATGGTAAATGAGATAAGTGGAAGGGAATGCATCCCTCCTTACCTTCAGGATGACGTAAAGAGAATTTGGGGACGAACCCATTCGTTTATTCAGGCTTTAAACAAATGCTTACTTGTTTTACAATCGATTTCAGATTTAACTTTTTGTTTAATACCTTTTTTAACCACTTAAGAATGGTTTGAAATGACTAGTGGCCATTCGTTTTTATGAAAAATAAATAATTCAGCGTTATCTGATAAGGTTATTTTTTCAATAAAATCTTATTAAGGGTTTTATAGTCCCATAGTATTAAACTTGATGATAAGAACAGTATTTATTCTAGAGTCAGTCTAGGCAGTCCGGAGACTGCCTAGACTGACTACCTAGATTAGGTGCCAATCTGGTCAGGTTCAATGCTGCTAAGACCCAGGCGTGTCTTTTTCACCCGGCTCCTTCTTTCCGTGGTATGACCGTGCCGATAACGGATCATCTTGAGCTTCATTGAAGCAAAAGCTTAACCGGCTGCCAAAATATTGGGGATCCTTGCAAAGGTGAGACGGTACTTCACGCCAGAACAGTTGCTCAACTTGTATCAAGCGCAAGTTCGGTCATGCATGGTGTACTGCTCTCATCTCTGGGACGGATCTGCCAAGTACCTTTCTACTGGATGCACTAGAGTCGATCGAAAAACGGGCCAAAAGGCTCATCGGCAATGAGATACTGGTCGAGTCTAGGCTCCAGAACCTTTAACACCGGCGCCAAATTGCCGATCAGTCGGTTTTTGTCGGTTACATTTTGGGGAGTGTGCGATGGAATTGCATGAACTAATTCCTCCTTGCCCGTTCCATCATCGGACTACAAGACGTACGGCGATGCGTTATCGGTACATGGTGGACATCCCAACCATATGCACAAAACGTTTTGGGAATACTTTTATTATGCGTACAGCTAAGGAGTGGAATTCCCTGACGGAGTCTGTATTTCCTGATAGCTACAACCCGGGAGTCTTTAAGTCAAGAGTGAATAGGTTTCTTCTAGGTAAGCGTGCTACATCGACGACCACATCATCACTTACCATCCGGTGAGATAGTGGTCAAGCGCAAGCCTATCAAAGATTTAGAAAAAGATTTATCAACCACCCCAATGGTTAATGCTTACTTAAAAGTAGCTTTTTGTTTTGTAAGAAAGGAGGTTCCCAACCTCTCTGCGTGGGCGGAGCTCTGTGCAAAAACTACTTCCTTATTAAAAGTATTGTGTGTGTTCCGTATTCAGTTGAAGGCCACATAATGATTTGAAGACGAGATTTGTTCGCCAAATACTTCTCCACTCAAAATACAAAATCCACTTAAATAAACTTTTAATATATCATGTTCGCCTTATAACGTAAATTATTAGTAATTTGTTTCAGCTATTCGTTTAATATCTATTTAGGGATTCTCAAAATTTAAGAGTCACGTTACGCAGAAATTGTTATCTCGGAGACTACTACTACTACTACAAGGAACTCGGGATAAAGTGCTGATCGGCTTACTGCGAGCGTCGCACATCTCGGTCAAGAGGCCCTGCTCAAGAATTTTAACCGAGATTAATAGACGTTGAGTACGCTGAAAGGTGCTTCTGTGTTCACCATCGGTCTATTATTTGTTGATTTATTCGCGTATTCACCGGTTTCAAGTGTTGGATTTACAAAAACCCTGTTGATGTCAATTGGGATTCTGTACTCTAATGAGATTCAGTTCTGCCTCCGAGTTTGTTTTCTTCGTATCTCTTTGTCGTGTTTCTGTACAAGTGGGTCGGCTGAAAATATTAACTATTAAGTGCTGTGTACCTACTACCTATACAATTAGGTTAGGCTCCCGTTTTTAACTACGGATTTTCAGACCAGAAAAGCCAGTGTCTAAAATGTTTAGAAAAAATATGTGGCGCATCGGTTGGGCAGGTCGCAATAGTGTTTAGATAGAGTGCTAGTTTATTGCTTACCAACAACATCGTAATTTATTCCTCGCAGTTCAACTTTACGACCTGCAACTGATTTATCTCTTTCGTTTCTAAGCCCAGTTCTCTTAGCAGTTTACCACAGTCCACAGCTTGCATCGTACGCATCGCACGGATAGTATCCCTAAATTTTTCGGGAGGATTATAACTGAAACTATTATATACAATAGGTAATTATGTGAATTTATCTTCCCGATTCAGCTTAATTACAAAAATACAAAAAAAACTTTCAAAAGTACTCTTTGTAAAGAAAGCTACAAATAGTTGCTTAACGCTGCAGAAATCCTGTTTAATTCGAATTTACTGGCCCGAGACCATCTCTAATGTAGAGCTGTTGGAGAAATGCCACGAGAGCGCGATCGACCGCCAGATCAAGCGTCGCAAGTGGAGATGGATTGGCCTCACGCTCCGAAGGGGTCCTGATCACATACCCAAGCAAGCTTTGGACTGGAATCCCCAAGGGAAAAGAAAGCGTGGCCGTCCCCATCAAACCTGGCGTCGCACCGTGTTGGCAGAAGCGACGAGCATAGGAATGACATGGAGCGAGGTGAAGCTCAAGACCGATCGCGATGGAGGACATCTGTGGACGCCCTCTGCCCCATCTAGGGAATATAGAACATTAAGTCAAGTAAGTCAAGCCGTTGCTTTGTACCAAATTTCAAGATTCTGAGTTCACGAGAAGTACACTGTAGGGTTTGATTCCCTTGCGAGTGTCGAAAAGTTGCGGCAATTTGCGGCATAAACGGCTGTATCTTTTGATTGCGTTGGCTTAGAAGTTTGTTTTTTTCACAGCTTTAAGGGACAGTAGACTTGAGTATTTGATATAAATGTCAGCTTGATGCCTCCACGCGTCCCTGAGAAAAAGGGTCTTGACAGACAGACAGATGGACGGACAGACGGACGGACAACAAAGTGATCCTATAATGTTTCCGTTTTTTCCTTTTGAGGTACGGAACCCTAAAAGCAGTAAAGACGGCGCCATATTTATTTGCGACGAATATAAACAGATTACCCAGTATTTTACCCTTATCAGTGAAAGGGTTACTGAGTACGGTATCTATCCAGTCTATTATCGGATATTGATCAGATTTACAGAGGATTGATTGAACATTATGGTCATTTTAAATGATGATAAGAGTTATTTTCGATGTGCTTATGAATATGAAGTGGAAATGTGTAAATATGTCTTTTATTTTTTTTGCAATGGATTATTGTTCAAATTCAAATTCAAAACGTTTATTGAGAACTAAGTGTATAATATCTTGTTATCTTCTTTGTTATCGACTGATGTGTTTGTTACCTATCAAACTTTTGTTATTTCGTTGCAAATCATAATACAATTACAGTGATGGTATTTTTGGTATGACTTACCTGTGAATAAATGAAAAATGTCTCTCACGACAAATTTTTAAAGTCAGCAAAAAATAACAATCTATTTAACCAGAAATCTTCTCTGAAAGGAGTAAATTTTAGAATATTCTTATTTTATGGCTAATTATGCCATTAATCATAGCCTCGTAATGGTTGTAAGAATCATCGTTGTGTGAATTTCATGTTCATAATGTGAAGATTATGCAAATATGAAAATAACATTCTACTCTCATAATTTAGTTTCGGCAAATCTCATTTAGTTTTAATACCAGCGCGCAGCGTTCATACGTCGTCGGGGGAAGTATATATTTTTGTTACAGTTTATACCATGAAGGAGCATAATTATATATTCGTTTTATTAACCGATTTCAGAAAAAGGAGGAGGTTATCAATTCGACTGTATGTTTTTTTATTTGTGTTACCTCAGAACTTTTCACTAGGTAAACCGATTTTGATGATTTTTTTTGATAGCTAATGCTTGTCTTGTGTAGTGGTTGTCGCATTTCAATTTCATCATGATCTGATGAATAACTTCGGAGATATAAATCAGAACTCTGCAATAAATGACGGCAAATCACTCGGGATAGCTGCAATCGCAAGTCTGTTTATTGTATACTCCATTTCATAACATAACATCGTACGCTCTAAAGGGGTACACAGGTGTGAACAGGTCACCCTGGTATACTCTCATTCCACCGGTTTTGTTTAAGTTTTTTATTAGATAGCATACTTTGAGTAGATCCTATGATGAGACCTGTATTATGTGGGAAACTATGATGGATCTTGAATCGTAATTCTCCGGCTAAATTATTACATGTAATGCTTTTGGAAAATGTTTATAGCTAAGTTTGTCTCATATTTTCTAATATTCTTTAACCTCTCTTCTTTTCGCTGAAGAATCAGTCGCCCACGTCATCTTGGAATGCAAGGCAACCATAATTCCCAACGCGCATAAATCCAAATCCTCGGAAGAGGGACAATAAGGTCGCTGTGCAAACCCCGAGAGGTGCCCAGAAAGTTTCTGAGCTTCTGAACGGAGCTAGACTGGTTATACTAGCCTGGACCTCCACGCACAACTGACCAAATGGGAGTTAGACTCCCATTGGCTTCTTATATCAACACACAAGATAGCTAGGACCTATAAGTATCTCTGCATTGTCTAGTGTGACCTATATCTCCTACAGCGCAGAAACACGATAATATTAAATCAGTTTTAAACAGAAACTTGAAATTAATGGCTCTATCAGGAGGACAAACGATATTGTCATTAGAGATTGACAGTGATTTGGACAATTACCTGCCTTGCTGAATTTATGTCCAGCGCATTATGGGGGCCATTTGTTATCGGAGTGCTTTCAATCTGTGCTTCACCCAACTGAATTATTATCTGCTAGCTCAGTTGTTCGTGAATTTTGCCTTGCGATATTGAATGTCCTTTAGTAATGAGTTCAATATGGACCTTTGTACCGTCTCATGAAAATAGTTACTGATGATGTAGGTTAAAATCTGTCCAAGAAGTTAGGTCTGAGGAAAATCCATCTACTTTATTCTTGTATAAAAAGATTTTGGTCTTATCCTTATAAATTGTAGGCATTCCAGGAAAATATAAAGGCTTTCCAGAGATTGCCTCAGATAGGATAGCCACAATAATTTTCAATAAGGCCAACTTAAGCAAGCCAAAGTAGGTACTCGTGCAATGAACGGTCGGCAGTATCTCCTTAAAGGCGGGTAGGTCCGGGGACAGGCTTGGTTTACGGCCCACGATATAACCACCCACTATTGTTTGCGCTTAACACAACGTTTATATCCCAGTTATTAATTTGTGAAATTAAAATGCTTCCAAAGCCACGAGGAACGCAACCGCGGTATTTGTTCCCAAACGGTTATAATTATCAAGTCTTTTGTAAACGATAACCCTGCTGGCGACCGTACCGCTGTGTATTTCTATGTACAACATGTAATTACGGGACAATCAACCAAGTTATTACCATTATAAATTCCGTTTTCTCAGCGGGAAAAAGATCCTTTTAATGCGTACTTAAATCATTTTTATTAACTTCAAAAGGTTGGATTTATGTGGAGGCCTGCTGCTTGTAATTTTCGAGGCCTCGACGGTATTAGAGATTGATGTTAGTTCGTGTTATGACGGTGGTTTGTTGGAATCGCTAAGAATAGAACCAGCTTAATAATTCAACAGGCAGGAAAGCAAATCGAATTTTATATTTAACTTCTAATTATGTTTTCTTTATAGTTCCATGATTCTATTCATATTAGTGTGTGCTTTCAAATGCATAAAACCAATATTGCAACGTAGTCGGGAAAATACGCCGCAACAGTCCTAAATAATTAATTACACAGTGATAATAATACAGTACCAGAAATAATTGTAGATTCCAGTGTAGAATTATATTCGTGTTTACTAGATAATTTAGCTATGTTTTTTAACATTTAAAATAATAATAAAAAGGACATTTTCAAAGTTGTACCACAAAAAAAACATTTGAGAGATGTATATCGTTGATTGATTAACTTTTTCAATAATAATAAAAGAACTTTATCGATAGTTGTACCACAAAAGGAACATTTGAAACATGTATATCGTTAATTGATCAACGTTTTTAACCGACTTTCCAAAAAGGAGGAGGTTCTATGTTCGACTTCAAGTTTGTTTTTTTTTTTTTTTTTTTTTTTTTTTTTTTTTTTTTTTGTGTATGTTCACCGATTACTCCGTCAATTGTGGACCGATTTTGAAATTTTTTTTTTTGTTTAAAAAAGTATGTTCCGAAATTGGTCCCATTTTAATTTGGTGAAGATCTGATGAAGAACTTCGGAGATATACAACAGAACTCTTCAATAAATAACGGCAAATCTCTCGGGATTGCTGCAATCGCATGTCTGTTTGTTGTTTATAACATTTCATAACATAACATCACGCCAGTTCGCTCTTAAGGGGTAAGCAGACCTCTCATTTCACCGGTTATGTTCAAGTTTCATGAAATCTATTCTGGCGAAATAGTTCCCTTACTAACTTGTCTATTAGGTACGTACAACTAAAAAGTGAAAAATAAAAAAAACTTTTTGCAAAAAAATACTACCGACTTCCAACTACAAAGTGAAAAATAACTTAATTTTTTGAAGTCGGTGTCCATAACGCAAAAAAATGGTACCTACGAAAGACACCGACTTCAAAAAATTAAGTTATTTTTCACTTTGTAGTTGGAAGTCGGTAGTATTTTTTTGCAAAAAGTTTTTTTAGAATGAACGAACGCATTTTCTGTTTGAACTAATCTGAACAATATATGCCCATTCCCATTGTTTAAACTATAATGTTTTGCTATTAGAAGGACATTCTAAATAGTTATGCTACAAAACGAACATTTGAGACATGTATCGTTGTTTGATCAAGATTTCCGATCGAAACAACGTATTTTCTAACTGAGCAACGACCGAATCTATACTACTCTCATTGTTTAAAGTAAAAGTTGTGCTATATAAAGTACATTCACAATGTTGTGCGACAAAAAGAACATTTGAGAGATGTATCGCTGTTCTGAAAGATACCCATAGTTGCTGGAGATGACTTACAAGTTTTGTGATTGCGATTAGTTTTGAGATCGATCGGAGTAAGCGGAGTTCAGAACAACATTGTTGAAGATACGAAGTTTATAAATATCAGTGCGGTTACAGGCAGTTTGGCCGAATGATTGTTCATTTTGTTGGTTTTGTTTTCACTTTCAAACAATCCTACCTACTTTTTACAATTTCGGGGCATTTTTTTGTTCCTGTTAAGTGATTGTTAATTAAGTGACTTATGGTGAATAAATCAAACAGAATGCTGTTTGGTTTATAACACATTTTTTTTCTGTAGGTACGGGAATCGAACCCGCGACACGCAGCGCAGCAGCAAATCACTTAGCCACTGCGACAACCAAGCCCAATTAAGGTGTGCAAGAAAATTAAAAAAAGCCCTGTTAACCCTATTTTGCTAACAATTTAATTACTCACCCAATCAACGTAACACTCAATGCAATTCCCCCTAATGCCCTTTACAAAGTACATCGAGCTGCACACTTGCACAGTAAACAAGGCAGTTATTACGGGCCGCCGCAATGTTTCAACTCTTAATCCCTATTAGCTACATGCACAGCCCCGGACATTTTTGTTTCAGCAAACGAACGGCCGCGGACCCTCTGTAAACCTTTCATGGCGGAAAAATGTTCCAAAAAGGAGAATTGCTAAGTGTCCGTTATAAATGACATTTGCAGAATGACCCTTTTGGGCAGTTTGAGGATCATTCGTGATTGTTGAGTAGCTATTGATAATTTATGCGTGTTTACTTTTACTGTCGGACGAATCGGAGCTTTAATAGCAAGCTGCAATTTTTTCATTATTTTGAGATTAGGTATAAATAGATGCTTGCGTTTGTAAGCCTTAATTACAAACGCATGCATCTATTTGTCTATTGTTATATGGTATTTCAAAAGTAATCCTATACAATTAAACGAACAACATTTTTATTGTAATCACGTTCTCGAAAGCGGCTCTAACGATTACGATAAAATTTGCAATATAGGGGTTTCCAACGGCGACAAACCCATCTAGCTAGGTGTAATATCTGACAAAATTCGTTGTCTCCGTATTTCAACCGAGCAGAGCTCGGTCGCCCAGGTACTAAATTAAAACTCAAGATCTGGCTTTTTTTTTGTTTATTCTCCAATATTTTTTCAAACTTTGGTAGCAGTACTTAAAGCACTATTCCAAGACACAAATTTAGTTTCCGAGTCAAGTTCAAATAAGTTCAAAAGTGATTGGAAATAAAAATATTTCGATATTTACGATACAAAATGTTGTCGACTCTTCGTAGATCCAACACACATTAAAAATGAAAAAATGAAACATAAAAGTAAAACATTGGACATAAATATCGAAGTCACATGATATATAGTAGCTGAACCCATTATCTGTAAGGAAATTTCCTTAATATCTAATTTTTGGTGCCACTAACGGTCGAACTTGTCCGCGTTATGGTCAATAAATAAGCCATAATTTACTTTTATACGAATAATATACAAACTGCCTCCAAATACTGGTTTGTAATGAACTTGGGACGATACAGTCTAACTTAGCTTGATGAAAGGGTGATACCAACTTATTATTTATTTTTGGACGTAAAAAATATCTTTTGGTTCCACTATCGACATTAGCTAGAGGAGCGAGTGGCCAAAGAGGAGTTCATAGCAATTGCACGGGTCGGTCTAAAAGATTAAGCAACGCCTGCCGAGGTCGGTCCGTGGATGGGCGACCATCTTTATAAAGTTTCAGAAAGCCCGTTTGGCCGTTGGTCCAGCTGTCATTTATAGATCTTTGAAAGTCTTTACGGGTAGTCAGAAACTTGAGATCTGACATCAGTCTTGCCAAGAAGTATCGTGTTACCCAGTTACTGGGTTGTGGAGGTCAGATAGGCATTCTCTCCATGTAAAAACACTTATACTCAGCTGAATCTGGTTAGACTGGAAGGTGACTTCAACATAGTTTAGAAATGGCTAGGCAGACAGACATATCAATTATAGCTAGAGAGCTAGACCTTAAACACAAGAAAAACTTTAAAAAATGATAAATCTCCGACATATTTTTATTTCATGCTACATAATTTATCTAGTAGTAGACACTCAACTCACTAGTCACTCTCAAGTAGTAGACACTCAGTCAATCGACAATCTATTGAACACGTATTATAACACGATATCTTGCGGAAACACCACGACTCAAACAGTAAAACGCCCATAACTTTAGAACAGCTGAACCGATTTTCATCACACTCAACAACACTCTCGATAAAGTCGCCTTTCAAACAAAATAAAACTAAATCAAAATCGGTTCATCCGTTAAGGAGATATGATGCCACAGACAGTTACACAAATACAGAAATACACAGGTGCACAGTCAAACTTATAGCACTCCTCTTTTTCCGTCGGTGGTTAAAAACTGACACTGAGGCTCCCTATATCTACACCTAACACTCATCATCATTTCAGCCGAAAGACGTCCACTGCTGGAAAAAGGCCTCCCCCAGGCGTCGCCACATTGACCGATCCCGTGCGTTTCGCATCCAGCGCCTTCCAACGTATCGTCTTCCAGTCCGCGGTCGCCATTCCAGAACTTTTCGGCCCCATCGGCCATCCGTTCTGCGAGCAATGTGCCCTTTGCCACTGGCAATTCTTCGGGCTATGTCGGTAACTTTTGTCCTCCTGCGGATATCCTCATTTCTGACATGATCACGCAAGGTCATGACAACTCCCAGCATAACCCTCTCCATTGCCCTTTGGGTGACTTTAAGCTTACTTTATACCTAACACTCGTGAACAATTAATATTAATGGAAAAGCCTTCGATTATTCTTCCAATCTCAGACAAATATTCATACTAAGCTTCTTTCCTATTATAAGAATCATACGATAACTGAAGGTTGAAAAATATGAAACCTCAGATTTCAGCATCGTAAATCTATTTAAAAATTGGTTCAAAAATCTCGTTAAAAATACCTACCGCTATAAATCTGTAAAAATATAAATGTTATATAATTAAAATACGATACAAAGTAATAAATTCACTTGCTTACGATGAAGCCAGCGTCGTGTTGCAAGAGCTTGGGAGCCATTTTGTACAAGCTATTTCCAAGTGCCTTGACATAAATAATGTTTTTCTCTCCCTAAATTTCAGATAATTGAAATTCTTTAAAATTCATCTTTTACTTTTTGCGGCATCTTGGGAGATAATGTCCTATTTGCGAGGAAGATTTGGGAAACGGTTTTTGCAATATGAATTCGTTATTATCTTCTAGGACTTTTCTTTGATAAAAGGAGTCTATAAGTTAACTTAGATAAGCTTTTTAATCCTAGAATTTTATCACGTTATAAGAAAAAGCCCACTTTTCCTTCAAGTTGTTAATGTTTTTTTTTCCTAGCTATTAAATATCTATGACGAAAAGCCTTTGAAATCCCCAAACACTTTTTAACAAAATCCAAAATCCATTGTAATAACATAGAATTAAACCGGATTATAATACCGGGAGTAGGCAGACGTGATGCTTATTGCTAGTCCTTAATAAAATTAGACCAAGGCCCGCTTTTGTTGAGCCTCCTGGATTATTAATGAAACAAGAATAAGAAACTTTTACAGTATTTTTAGATCAATGTTAGATCTGTTTCATTTAGAAGTCGCCTGAATGTTTGAAATCTTGTAATCTTAATACCGGTATCACGTCGGGGAAAGTTTTGGCTGTAAGATAAAATAAAAAAATACACAACGGAGGAAGTGTAGGTAGCGCACGGTGGCGTCGGGCGCGGGTTCGTGACACGCGCTCATAAAATCTACATCTCTCGTGTATCGCAAACGTATTTACACAGTATTTTTTTCCAATTCCTCTCATGAATGTAACAACAGCCTCATGAATTTTATTGCGCGCCGCGGTCGAGAACGGACGATTGTAGCAAGACGCATCTCTACTAGTCATAATTGAATTACAAATCATTACAAATCATAGTGTGGAAAGCGAGCGGAGCGAGGCCGTACTATGCGGTGCGGTGCGGTTACGGAACACTGGTAGTCCGTCATTCGGCAATCGAGTCCAATATTCGAACCTATATACCACCACAACTTTGATATTGCACGGTCCATTCGTGCCAATCCGCAGCCGCAAATTGTGAACGTGCCTGTCTGTCTGCTAATATATCTACGAAATTCAGCGGAAAAATCCGAAATGTGATACTCGGACCATACAAGGGAGTTCGCAGAATAACAATCAGAAATACATTATGCTTATGTAGGAAGGTGCGAGCGCTTGTATGTAGATCGTACCGCTCCAAATATTCATAACTCACTTACTGGTTGATAATGTAATTACGAAAATTCAACAGCATAATTTAGTTAACTTTGCCAGTAATATTGTAGGTTGAGAGTCTCTAAATAGCAGTAGGTAATTATATATATGAATGTGATTAATTGGTACTAAAGTTCCTAAAAAACAGGATCAAACAAAATGCAAATTGTCCAGCATCGCGTGATTGTGCGTCGATTGATCGCACGGTCAGCTAATTAGATCAGAAGTATAATTAATCGAGTCGTTACGGCGGTGGCGGTGAGCACTCTACCGACTGTCACGTAATATTTGCTTAATGATGGCTTTGACGAGCCCTCGCCCGCGCCGCTCGTTCAAATACACTCCAAACGAAATCATCGGGAAATTGGACCAAAACTACACGCTGTTGTTAATAATTTAATAATAATTTTTAATAATAATTTTATTTGCTTTAACAGTAAGAAATACATACATTAGTGTTTGAAGTGTCCCTTTAGGCAAATGATTGTCTGTGTTAGGACACTTCGCTCTTCCGAAGTTTGTTTTTACATTAGTTATGTGGTACTCACAATTTCAGGAATAGTAATTTAAAATAAATGAAAGTTACAGGGTTATCTATAAATTATCAATTTTGAATCTTAAAAATATTATAAATAGCATATCAGTAGGTTGAAAGATAATAGATTGTGTTTTGTGTATGTGTCATGGTAGCTACGCAGCTTCGTGTAGAATGTAAGTGTGCGAGTCCGTGTGGAGTGAATGTGTGCGAGAGCGTGTAAAGTGTATATGTGCGACTACGTGTGTGGGTGCCATAATTACTATGTATGCTACAAGAGGGCTTCGGTGTCTTCATAAGTTAATGGTTTAATCCAGTTTATTAAGATTGTTTTACACTCTTTATGTTTCTTATTATACACGTAAATCATTGAGCTGAACTATTTTTGTACTGTATTTGAGCGAACTTAGTTTTAGTTTTAGGAACCTCCGCTATGATGTCTCTTCTTAAATCATAATCAGGATCATAAAGGAGGGTTTTGTGTTTTTTTAGGACCGTTTTAACAATGTATAGTTGCCGCACCGAGAGTAAATTACTAATTTGGTAAAGACTTTGAGTAGGATATCTAAGTTTTTTGAAATACATCATTTTTATGAGAGCTCGTTGAGTCCGCTCAAGGTTGTGTTTTCCTATGTTTAAGTACTATAGGTACTTTTCTACCGACTATTGTATTACGACTAAATTTTCATCTAACATACGTCGGTAGTCAGATAATAATTTCGCTGCGATTACAGCGGTTTTAATAATGTGGGTTGAGTAACGAAAGGGTAGCAGATTTATTTTAGGGCGATAAGCACACAATTAATATTCTACATACCAACATTTTAATAGTTATTTCTATCAAAAGCAATTTTATGAATTCTTGCAGTTGTTTATTGCTGGTATTTTCACGGTAAAGCGTGGCCATGCCTTCACATCATACTATTGTGGCTAAAACGTTGTTTGGTTGAAATATTATGCCCTGGGCTCGCCTGTATTGACAAAATTTATTGGACACTAAAGTTTTCATACGCTTTTATGTTTTCGGGAGATTACGACACTAGCAGATTGCCGGTGCCCCGATGTTTATAAGAGTCCTCGCCTTCAGAAGGGACGCGCGAAATTGCTTCTTACTCCAAACAATATTTGTGTTTCAATATTCTGTAAGAATCAATTTTTACAACCTGAGCACTTTGAATGTGAAATGCGATTTGTGTTTTGACAAAGTAGGGACGTAGGTAGGGTCGCGAGATAATTGTTACAGATATGGGTAACTGTCGTTAAAACAAAATAAAGTTGGACAGCGAGGTGGTGGTGGGCTGCGTCGGCGACTAGCCACGTCACTCGCTTTCCGCTCAATAAATGCTAACAGCCGGGCAAGTTCACCATGGGCCAGTTAGCAACCGCGCAAGTTCGCCCTGGGCCGACCGGCCGCCATGCCCGCACCGCTCTCCCAACGAACCTACAATAACAAGTTTCGTCACAACTTTATGGCAGAAAGCTTCATTCGACTTTACGTCACCTCGCTGGATTTGTGTTCCGTTTGGGTTTCAGATTAATTGGCGTGCAGACAAATTCGTGTAACAAACATTCAACGATGTTTTAAATGTGATTGATTTGTAACAAATGGATAATCTGAAAGTAATTTGTCCGTTGTGCGTGACTCATCCTATTGTATGAAGGAGATTAGGGTTAGTATTTCTAGCTCAGAACAATTGAACCTAAATTGTATTTGGAACAAAACTATTTCATTTATATATCAGAAAATATAAATTTGATATTTCTAGGATCAATTGAATCAACATAAATATTCGAACAAATAAGCACGATGAGCCGTTTTAGTTTCGTTCTACAAAAGCCATCTTTGGAATCAAACAATAAGTCGTCGAATATAGCTTATTTTGATTGATTCGTTTGAAACTTGTACATTTACTATTGTTTTGTAAGAGACATGATTTATGATCTTATTGGTACCTATGAAATAGTTACTTATATCAAATTTATATATCTGTTTTACAAACTTACAATAGGGATAAAATCACTTTCTGGTTTGAACCAAATAGTCATTCAGAAAGAATGTACCTATACCGACAGACAAAAAGAATCTGGTATTTTTTTTTTGTTTTTATTTTCTTACAATAGTCCTACAGGATCTACGTTCTACATTTTTGTAAATCCCAATCTCGGCGAGGGGGGCCAGGAGTCCATAGCACAGAATATCCTTGTTTGGATGCCTGACTACCACAAACCTTTGTACCTCCAATAATTGTAATACAATATAGAAACAAAATTGTACTTTGGTTTTGGTAGATAAATATATATAAAATATTACTATACCAACTACAAAAAAATCAAAAGAATTACAACCTAAGAAATTAATGTTTTATTAAGGAAATGACATCAAAATAAATATTTAATAGGGACGTTTCAATCAACCATACAATTAAAACAGGAAATTGAAACTGGATTAGGTGAATACCTACATTTTTACAAGAACTTTCCTTTGTACTCAATACATTATGAGCTTGGAAGGCTGTTATTAAAAATACTGATGTGTCCGTAAAATTTAATCACTCTTGATTATTGTCGGCTCGCGTTTGGCGAACAGCGCTAGCATTGATTTGACAGGTGTCACCGATGGTTAGTCGGATCGATGCTTCAAACTTGGTGTAGTAATCACCGTGAACGCGGTTACACTATACCTGTGGTATCTAGTTTATATATTATACTGAATACTGTACATTTGTTACGTAATCTAAATATTTTTTGTATGATAACTAAATTAAAATTTGTTTATTTACTACGCATATAGGCATTATTTCAGGTACTTAAATAATAGGGTGAAAAACTCTTATTGTTTATCAGAAACGTATTCGGTATTTTATTACTAACAGCCGCGCGCCACGTCGTAACAATGCCTACGCCGCGCCGCGCCGGCCGCTACACCGCTACGGCGACCTGTAGCCGCAACGCTACGACAATGCAATAACGTAGCATTGTGCTACGAATCTTTAACTTCACCCAAAGACTGAGGCAATTAACCTTTGTTGTTTGAATTCAAACAACAAGACTACAATTAAGGTTGCTCGTGGCGTTTGTCTCGAACGGAGTTACACTTAGCTACGAGTTGACATCTTTTGTGAGTATTCAAAACGACGTGAAGATACCACTGATTTATGAGCGCCCATTATTCTTACTTAGTGTGACGTAAACACATGCCGTTTATTCCACCGTCACCGCCCGATACGTAGCGAAATAAAGAGAACGCGACTTAGTAAGTGCTACGTGCGTTTCGAATTTTTATATTCGGGAGATGTTTAATGGGAGCTTTCGCTGAGGCTTTGTTATGTAGCGGGAAGATTATGGCCATTACTTACCGTCATAATACGCGATGGCGGCCAACTTTTATTTAAACTCCATTTTTTTAACTTCTGTTGTGACCGTTATATTATTTTTAGAGAACACGAGAACTTTAAGACATATTGGGATATGCGACGTACAAAGGGCCATTTGGTGCGCGGCGTGCCTTCCTGGATACCTTCGTCACAAAATGTAGGAGACGGGATTCTTGGCAACACAAATAAATATAAGCTCGAGAAGTCGCTCAAACTCTGCCGGGGCTTTCACAGTCTTGGCAAATATTACGACAAAGCGACACAAACTTAGATATTGTTAGTTGGCCACCCTTCTGTCGTAGATTGCGCCACAAGACGCGCGTCGTATTTATTAAGTAGACAACAATCAACTGTTTATCTTGGCATTTCCTCACCCCACTTCTGGATTCTAATTTTAGTCGGTAGGTACCTCATTAATTTTGTATTGGTAATACCTACCTACATAATAGCCATCCAATCGCACTAATTACTCCGTAACTGCTTATTTTGTAATTTAAAAAAAACAAAGCTTGAATCATCATAAAACGGCTTCATTAGTGTTATTTGTTTTCGTAAACAAAGGCACAGTTAATACAGAAATATAAGTACTAATTAACATTAAAGATCTTCGTTCAGTTTTTAATCACGTTGTATTTACGCCGGTGCCTCGTCTTACCTCTTTCCAAATACTGCTCTTGAATGGGCGCATTCTGCATTCCGTATTGCAACTCCACAAGGCACATCACAGACCAAAGATCTCAGAATTTCGAGCGACGTTATCTCGGTGAGTCAGTCTTTGTAATAAAGCCCACTGGCGTCGGCACATCATAAAACGGAAAATGTCTCGTATTCAACTATATCTATATAACGAGATACATAACACAGTAATAAGGCTCCCCATATAATTGATGCATATGCACCCCCCTGCACATTCTAAGACATTTTTATTACGCCCGGGAAAGAGTTAATATCGCTTAATGTAAAATGCTTTAGCAAGCTTAATTTCATTTTATTCCGCCTTTATTAAATCCGTTTATTCATAAAAATAACTGGCTGGAAGTTTTCTTGGGCGTCTAATTTTATTACTGTTAGGTGCACATTGCATAATATGCACCTACAAATGTAATGCTTGGGAGGGTTTACTTAGCGCTTTATTGAAAGACTGCTATGGTTACCGTTCAGGTTTCTGGACAGATTTCAGACAATTTTGCTTAATTAGACGTGGCTGTCGTAGAGTTAGGTATATCCTACCTGCAGAGTTATTAGTTTACTAGGTACTCAAACGTAAATTTTTAATAGCGGAATGTCAAAACACACGCATTAAATACGGAGAATTTTAAAACTGAAAATATTATGAAGTTTATTAGTTACCTGCTTAAAGTTAATTAGGTAATTTCACTCGCAAGCCACACTATATACTATCTAACATTATATAATTTGTATGTAACGCTAACGAAGCAAGGCGATATCGCTCTAGAGGAGCACATCGACGCTACAAGATATTAGCTTAACAACATTTTAACGGGCCAATTATAGTTTGATGAAGCAGCCGCGCCGCGCATCAGGCGGATCCAGGCGGACCCTTAATCGTAGATAAATGAATTATGTAGGCACAGTCATCCATCACTGTCGTAATTTTAGGATAAAACCCATGATGCGAACTTGCTTCTTCAGCTGACTTATGGTGGGATTAGATATAGATGCCGCGAAGATGATCAAATGTTTTTAATCATGGTTAACGAAAACACTTTACTAACTTAGGTAGGTAAGTACTTTGCTTGGTTTTTAGTTATTATGACTTTATCAACCTATCTTGGTTAAACGTATTTTTGTGTTGTGTATTATTATAAGCTTGTTATTCATTTAGTACCTACCTATTAAGGTAATTGAAAAACCTATAATCAACATTCTACAGTAGGTAGAATAAAGTCAATACTGTGTCTTACTATCTCCATAAATTTACATTCTCTATAAAATAGAATCCTGAACTATTTTACTCTCTGTAATGAATGACTTGCTTATTTTATTTATCAGGAAAAAATGTTGAAGAATTTTCATCTACAGTGTTTATATTTTTGACAAAGTAAATAGGTCCGAATTTTTCATGCTATTTGCATTGCATAGTTTTCAAAGTAGCCTGAAGAGTTACTTTGAAAGGTACTTTCAACGTTCTTTTCACTGTGAAAAGTAGGTAAATCATATTTTGCTGGTCGTAAGCTACATGCCTTTAGCTGTTCCCGTACCTAATAGGTACCAAAAGGTTTAAGCGTCTGTATTTTGGGGGAAGTCAGGTATCTATTGGACCAAACGTTGGTACTAACCTTCCTATAGCTACACGTGTCTAGTGTATCCAATCAAAACTCCAATGCTAGTTGCATACTAGGGCGTATTATATACGTGCTTCCTTACTAATGTACATAGGTAGGTTCACTTACAAGCGTAGGCTGAAAGTAATAATCGTTTCCCGAACTTTACGTGCCTTTGGGTTATTGGATTAAAATAGTTGAGTAAGTACTGAAAAATTTAGTTTATGTTTTACGAAGTTCAGTTGAGGCATGATTTGTTTGTCGCGAGTTCGCAACAAGTAGGTAGATATAGGAAGTACTTAGACTTGTTTTTGTATTGACTGCCTGTTGGCCGCAAGGGACTCTCAGTCGATTTCCAGGTCGTGAGGTCGTGTAGTGTATTCCATCAAGATGATTCGTTTCCGCTCCTTTTCGGACAATAGGGAATATTTATAAAAATACCAGACATATAAAAAAATAAAAATAAATTTATGCTTGGCAATTAGGTACGTGTGGCATATAAGGTTGACTTTTGGCAGATGTACCTATGCCAAATGTCCGCCTCTTGTAGCATGACACACGTCATCTCTTTTTATTGCATTTTTCATCACATTTTCGCATACTTCCGGCGTTATCTCACTGACCACGTCTTGGATATTTTGTTTTATTTTTCAAGATTTATCGGTTTTGTTAGCATAAACACGCCCCTTTAGATAGCTCCACAAAGTCAAAAAGTCAGGGTCTGTTAAATTCTGTGATCTTAGGAGCCAATCAATGTCACCATTTCTTGAAATAAAGTCACCTGGAAATAAGGTTGCCATCACTAAAATCAGCCAACCAGGATAAAAAGCGTAGTGAACCCCCGGCTTTTGGAGCTTACAACCCGGACATTTGGACAGAGTATTTTTTCTAAGTTACTCAGTAGTATAAAATATTCATTTTTTTCTCAAAGTTTTAAGGTACTATTAGCAATTCTACGTTTTTCGTTAATTTAAATAAAACAAAATTAAATATCTTTAAACGCGCTTGCGAACTGCGTGGCGACCGGTGGAGTCTTCAAATCAACATTAAAACCCGGACTTCAAATAAAACCCCGCCCGGACGCTCCCCGGACGCCTTCTAAACTAGGACAAAGCCGGTAAAACCCGGACGGATGGCAATCCTACCTGGAAAATTCCATTTCAATGTTTCGTGCCGTATGACATGTGTGGCATCCGTCTTGTTAGCACCACATGTTTTCCAAGCCCGACTGATTCGTTTGATGAAATAATAGTAGATTATTAACCATGGGGATTAAGCTGTGTCTTCTGTCGCGGGTGACGATTTAAATCGCGAGCATAACGAAGGAGTCGAGGTTTACTCCCGAGCGGAGCGAGGGTGTTAAAAACTTAAATCACGAGCGAAGCGAGGCATTTAAGACGAGTCCTGAGTGTAGCGAGGGATTAAAGTTCACCCAAGACTAAGACAGCTTTATCACCGAAGAAAATACTCTACTTTTCGTACCTTTTGCGAAAAAATTAACACAATAATAATATGAGATAAGCATTAAAATAAATTTAACGTTCATGTATTTGAAGAAAACAAAAACGCGGCAAATTCCTAGACTAATATTTTTTTGTCGGAAAAGCAAAGGCATCAAGCTCATACGGCCTCGTCGGTTTTCGTAATTTTATTTAATAATCATAACTGCATAATAAATGCGTATTCCTTTTTCAAAAAGATGTATAATGCTTTATATACAAACTCAATGGCGTAAACACAGATGTAGTTCAGTATAAATTTCGGTAAGTATTCCAAATTTAAATCACATTCTCCCCCTAGAGGATAAATGAAATTCGGTACAATTTTCTTTCCCTGTTTTTAACAGATTAAAAATTACTATTGTTATGTTCGCTTTTTGTGGCATAGAATGTCACTTTTTTAAGCAAGTGGTACGAAAAAAAATGTTAACCATCTCACGTTAACGATCGCTGTTCACTATTACAACATCACCAGTAGCATTTTCGAAGCACTAGAGCTTAATTACTCCTCCTGACCAATTTCCACTCCAAACTGTTAATCGAGAGGATGCAGTAGTCGTTCATGAATCAACGAAGTTTCTCTACTGAGATCAAAATGGGCTATGTCAATCATGAGTTTTTGATGAAAATCTGGATTGTTTTCGACCACAACAGAAGACTGGTTTGCATAGAAAGTTTTGATTATTAAAACACGTTGATCAAGCGCAAAACGCTCCATAACTAATTTGCCACATCTACACAAATAATTGTTACCAAACAGCTGTAAAATTTGCCGCCAAAACAATATTGTTATATGGCGGCAAATAAAACTTGTAAACCTCCAAATTGGCCACCCGTATCTGTCCCTCTCTACGAAAACGCCGGTTTAAATGTCTGTTTTAGGGGTGTCGCGCCCTCTGACGTCAGATGGCACGTCGGACTTCTCTTTCTAATTCTCAACTTTGACGCTTCATAACTTTGTCTCTGATCAAGATATATAAAAAAATATTTCATATTTGTTTACTATCACACCAATATCATAAAGACGAAAGTTTGTGTGTGTTTATTATTTCTTTACTTTTTCACGCTCAAACTGCTGGATGGATCTGGATTAAATTTGGCACAGGGATAGATTATAGGTAGGAATAGCACATAGGATACTTTTTATCCTGGGTATATGTTCCCTTGGGATAATTTACGAGTCGTAAATTACAACATTCACGCGGGCGAAGGCTGCGGCAGAAGCTAGTAGTTAATAAGTATTTCATTTAGCAAATTAAAAATTTACATGCATTTTCCCTAAGACCATGCTTGTTCACATATGAACTGGGATATTTTTTTTTATCTGACGAAGTACTAACGGCTGTTCACAAAAGTCTTAAGTAAGAAAAAACCTACAACATCAACTTGCGCATGTGACAGTAGAAATTCACTTAAAACTAGACTCTGCCGAGCGTGTACAAAAACAACACTGCTCTTTAATTAATTCTGTTTTGGTAGACAATTTCTTCTCATGTAACTAAGTTAGGTACCTTCCTTTTCAAATTAGTTAGGTAGTTTTTTCTACGAAACAGTGTCATTTTCCGTGTAGGTAAGATACTATCTCTAATGAGTTAGTTGGGACAGGACCTAATAATACTTACTAGTTAAAGGTACTCACACTTCGAAATTACCTTTGGTTTTTCTAGGAGCAACTAACTCATTAGAGACCGGATAGGAAGATAGGACCTTCACAGAAAATGTCTGCCTTGGAAATATATTTTGTGAAAAAGAATGACAATATTTTATCTCTAATTTACCATTATCTTATCGACGTCGGCAGCTCAATGAAATTTGTCACGCCATTCGTGTTGGACTGATATTCTTCAATCTTCTATTCCTCGAAGCACAAAATCTTATAACAATCCCAAGTTTCTTATTAACTTTTGCTCTATTGTATTTCACAGAAATTTCCTTTCATTTTTCACTGTAAAAGAAAACGGAACAAAGCAGCGCAGCTAATGCGTTTCTTTTGTTTAAGTATGCACATATCGAAACCGCAACTTATGGCTGGAACATATTTCCCGGGCGTTCCGTATCGACTATCGAACAATACTGAAGCAGTAGGTATAGCCCTCGCCAAACTTAATGGCCGCCCTGAAGTTGGTTTACCGGATGCGCGAAGCACGAAACGGTGCTGTTTTTGTATGAGATTTTCTACTGCGCAGCCATTGTAGCCAACTTCAGGGCGGCCAATAAGTTTGGCGAGAACTATAATACATTTTCAAGGCACTCGGGAGCGGTTAGGATGTATCTCCTCAGAATTGCACTCGACTGCCAGTGTTACGTATTACTGCAAATATACGGAGGGATATTAAAGAGAACCAATATATCTACACGTCTCAGTTGAACGGTCTAGCTGCGCAGATCCGCGTCGTTATCTAAACGTTTGTAGAGGCCATTACACTGCTAATCATTTGAATTAATTCGAGTTAGAGCACACAGGAATTTTTTAGAGGATTGAACACAAACGCAGTTGAGGTTTAAATCATTTAATAAAATAAGTGATGTATTAATTTCTTATAAAGAACACATTTTAAGAGCAGTCATTGGCTGTATCGGCGTAAACGATTCTCTAAATAAAATAAGATCTATTATGAGAAATGAGCTTGGGCGTTTTCTAATAGATTTCACACTGATACAAACTTGATAGTTATTTCTGAGTAGAGCCTAAAATAATTTTGAGAACTATGTGTCCTCGTCTGTTGCATTGAGTGTAGCAAGTTTCATAGCTCGCTTCTAAACATTGTAAGGCAGTTTTCTACGTAACACACATCTTCACAATATATCAAGAACATCAGAAGTGTTATATAAATTTAATATGAAGCCTCTCGACAAACATTAAACAAAAATATAATTAACGTAATTATGTACCATAAAAATATTAACATTTAACGCTATATTCAAATATCGATTCTGTATTATTTATTTTTCTGTACTCTTCTATGTACTTCTCAAGAGAAAAGGATTTTTACATGTTTTAAGTACCGACATCTATTACAACAAATAGTAAGAAACGTTCTATAATGAATCAGTTTACAAAAACTTTCATCTTCCTTGCCGAGTTATCTCGCCAATAAATTTATGCATATCAAAATATATACCAAATACATTTATGTTTTATTCATTGGGTCGTCATTGATATCATTTATTTAAAATATAACGCGACATCTTCAATATGTATATTAAAAATTCTTACGGCTAATTCGGTAACTGAACATATACGTGATGTGTCTTTATGTAGTAGTGTACAACAGCTCATGACATATGAGATACGAACTGTCCACTTGTGATACTGTTCAACGAAAGTGATTCTGCCGCATTACAAAAAAAAGACTAGTGATTTGTTCTATTGTAAAATATATTCAGACATTTAATTAATAATTAAAATAAAACACATTTCAGTGCCACTTGCGTCACTTTATAATTATGGCACAGAAGGACAAGGAGATTGTTAAAATAACGTTAGACCTACACTAATATGAAACGTACAAAATTAACTACAAATTTACAAATTGCATCAGGTACGTACATTGTAATTAAACAAAAATATTAAAATAAGCGCGTAGCGACGGTCGGTTAGAGTGTGGAATGAAAGATTACAAGCAACCATTTCATATGTATAACATAAAATATTAATAATTATTCCTAATTACCAAGCGTTATCAATTTAGCATAAAATCATGATGGGATAACAACATAATCGTGTTTAATACAAACAAGACGATACTTAATAAATGAAATGTACAAGTTGAATGAAACTACTAACAAATAGCACCTAGACCGGCGCACGAGTGCCGGGCGCTGTCCATACACGTATGGCTAAGAGACAACATGATCAGGCAAGCAAAGTCGAATCGTAACCGTTTCACTGGGAACACACAGTCATTCACTACACCCTACGTAGAGTCAAAATAAAACTAAAACAATAATATCAATCTGCATCTCGTTCCAACAGGTCAAGAACTTTAAGTCGTTTAATATCACTCTTTAAAACATTATATTACAAGAATCGATAGACAAAGATATTTGTTCAACAAGGATACTCTCACATTGAAACACTTGAAAAACAACATGCGTATGCGCGTCGCGAAGCCCGCAGTTTGTAACTTGAGGACTTTCGCATCGACCCTTGGCCTCGTCAAGGGATCCGGATGACACAGACTTTGATCAAGTCGTGTACCACTATCTTGTTTCGTCTCAACCTTACAGGTTGAAAGATATGCTATCCGTTAGACGACAGTTCGTCTTTGAGCCACTGCGGGACGGGCCGGCCTATCCTCACGAGGAGTTTGGACAGCGCTGTATTGTGCGGCGTATAGTACCGCTTAAGGAACTTGGCAGACTTCTCCTCCATTGGCGGATATATCCGACCTTTGGATTTACCCAGACATTTCGTCCTGTCGTTGCCTACTGCTTGGCAGAAAAATCCTTTTTTCACATCGTATCTGAAACAAAAATATGTAGATAAATATTTGTATGAAAGCCTATCTACCTAATAATACATCACGAGGTGCCTTTGTCTTATTGACGTTTAATGTACATGGGACTATTATATACAGGACAGTACGTAAACGATCCATCTTCGACATTATTTACCGACATTAAATAATCCCTTTATGATAGCTCACGTCTATTCTATGAATCTTTCAATAATTTCATCATCAATTTGGCTAGAAGCGTCCGAATCAACGGAGCGTGCTTTTCTGTTATTGCAAACCTTACTATTTAGGTCTCTATAGCATATATATTATTATTCAGTGCCCATTATGTCGAAATGACAAATGGGCACTGAACAAATTAACTATTTGACGTGGTTTAAATCAAAACAAGTATACATTTGAGAATACGAATGTGATACAGAATTCTCATTGCAGACGAGTCCGGCGGCGAGGAACGAAAGTCTATTTTCCTAAGGAATGCTTAGAATTGCAACAAGCTGCTTTATGTAGATAGGGCATTATGCAGTGGTATTAGTCCCAGCGAGTTACTCAGGCGAAGTTGTGCGCCTAGAGTTTAAGGGGCCATTGTAGCTAAGTTATCGCCAATTGCAGAGGTTGCTGGTCTCGCCGGCGACCGTACAATATCACTTTACAAGGTGTGGACCAGTTTTATGTCTTCGTATCTTCTCGAGTTTGTTGTCTCAGCACAATAGAACGTCGGACTAAAACGCGGCGTGACTTAATGTACTTAAACAGCATTATCTTTTACATTAATTCAACGTGGCGTCATTATTTTTGGTGCCCGGAGCAAAAAGTGTAGGTAGATAATATTTGACAGTAACAAGACGGAATATCAAATTACGAAGATAATATGGAAATGAGAACTTTCGGGACGTTACGAGAGTTAGTAGGTATTCCTACGCAACGATAATACGACCTTTTACGAGGATTATACATACACGCAAACACAAAAAAAAATTAATAGAGTAGTTTTTTTTTTGTGATTTCAGGCTTGGCCCCATAGTAAAAATATATTCATAATTACGATCATATTTCGGGTTTTCAGCGAAACCAATTTATAGAACATTCCCGTTAATCGTTAACCTGTAAAAAACGCAATATAATTTGTTACTGTCTAATTGAATGATACCTTTCTACCAAAGTGGTATCTTTTAAAGTTCGCCAACATTCGCTGTGGAAAGACAGTGCAACAGAAATTTTCTGAGGGCCTAGAGTAGAGAGTGTGACATTTTATCAGATAGAAATTTGTCGAAAGGTCTAAAATGTGCCTTGTTCATAGTGAACGAGCGGTGACTAGGGCGGGTGCGGGCGAGATTAGTTGGCCATAGCTAAATATATCGCTAGTTGTTGAAGCGGCAATAGAGGCTAGACGTGTTATTTCAGGGTTAAACCATAGACGATCGTTCGTTAGCAAGGAGGTTCCGACGCGTCCAGCTAAGCAATTATTTTCACTTTAGTATGACTAATGGCGGTTTCATACGTTTAAAACTTTGCGCCCGTGTTAGCACGCGCGCAAGCTCCTGACTCGGCCCAGGGAGTCTACTCCCTAAGCACGAAGTCCGTAGTTTCAACCTTCGTTACGAGCGTTTCCTACTCCGTATTACCTACGGACGGATGATTCATTCGGGGCCCGAACTAAGAATGAATGACAACACAAGTTGACAGTTAGTACCTACTCCCTATGTGTTTTACCGGTCCGAAAAATTGAACTTAACACTTGGTTTTTTCACTCCATAGTTTCGGAATACTTACGGACGAAGCCCGTTACTTCGTTGACGGAGATAGGAAGTAGACTCCCAGGGCCTTAGGGATTAACATGCGCTACCTAATTGTCACGTGGTAAATCCCAATCATTTTTTCATCGCTGATAGATCCTCTGGTTGTCAGAGACTTACTTGAGCAACTTGTTATAGTCGATATGCGGCGATATCTTGAGGAACTTCTGCAGCGTATTCATGACGGCGGCCGGCTCCGAGCGCAGCTGCGAGCCGTCGATGACGTGCAGCTGGTGGCTGCTGTACTCCGCCAGCCAGCGCTCCAGGTAGTGGCTATACTTCCCCGGATTAAGGCAGCAGTTTCTATGGAATTATGAAAGAATTGAAAAATTTGTCACATATTATATTTTGGGCTGAAATTGCGACCTATATACGCAAGTTCCTGGTTGACGACCTGTCAACTTTATTTCTAAGGGCATTAGTGTCAAGACCTTCACGTTGATACATGTGTTATGCAGGATAAATTTTATGAGGTGCTCGTGGCTAAATAATAACAGCCGCACTGGTCGATCATCAAAGTTAAGCAACGCTTGACGAGGTTGGTCCGTGGTTGGGTGACCATTTCAACATACCGAGTTTCCTCCGTGCCTTGGCAAGCACGTTAAGCCGTTGGTCCCGGCTGTCTTTTGAAAATCTTTGACAGTCGTCGTGTAGTCAGATCTCAAGCTTCTGACTACACGACGACTGTACAGCTACTCGGTTGTGGAGGTCAGATAGGCAGTCGCTCCAAGAAAAACACTAGTACTCAGCTAAACCCGGTAAGACTGAAAGCCGATCTCAATATGCTTGGGAAAAGGCTAGGCAGATTCATTGAGAAGTGTTTTGCAAATATTGTGCAGTAAAACCTACTTGATTTTATGATTGTTCGTAGGCAAATGCTATGGCAAAGGAAAATATTTCCAAAGTATTGAGGAAAATCAAATCCTTCTAATAAAACATGAAATACAAAATCAACAAAAAAACTTTACATAATAATATTTATTGTAAAAAACGCGAACAATATCAATTTTAATAATCCATTCTGAGCACATTAGCCAGCGGAGGAAATGCGCGTGGTGCCTGATAATAAATTCATGGCGTTGTCAAGTACACAATAATCTTTGAGCCGCACGCTCACAAATATAACTGGCTTTTTTAATGTTAAATGGATTTGGGGATGTACCGTCACCTAGTCTTGGGGAGTTGAGCTGGATTACAAACGCTGTAATACAAGGTGGTGCTTGAGTTTTTGAGGACTAACCAACTGTTTCTCAATTAAAAATGTTAAGTTGGGAACTTGCTAAACTCTTCTCTGTCATGAAAAATCGGCCAAGTGCGTCGGTACAAAATTTTGTCACGCGAGTGAGGAATAGGGCTCCGTTTGGACCCTTATTTATTTATTTAATACTTCATGCACACAGTACAGAGCAGTGTTTCTTTCAGGCAAAATTCTCCGGGGGGGCGGTTAAGATATCTGGGGGGGAGGACTAAATAAAGGAAAGAAAGTAATATTTAAAATCAATTCCAATTATTATTACAATTTCAATTAATAAAAAAAGCTGAACCAAAATTGACAAAGTAACATTGTAAAAAGCCAAGAAGAATAATATTCTTTACAAAAATCTTATTCTTCGTGGTTTTTTTCTTGCGTACACATAACGATAAGGACACAGCTATAATTTTCATTCTACAAATTTCGCGAAATTACTATCTATAAACAACTGTTTAGCTGGCCTTATGGGATAGCGTTAGAGGAAAATGGATGGCGATATTCTCGAAAGTGTGTCATTCTTTCTAGGCGCTATTCTGGTTTCTGATTGGCTTCTTTAATATGTCATGCACTACTCAATTCCTGATTGGCTGATTGAGTGCCACTTCACGTCAATAAAGGGTTTCCAGCTCTAAAATTATACCAGGTTTAAATGATTGTCAAATTTTAGGGATATTCGTCGCGAAAATACGTTAATCTGCTGTAGACGTGCGAAAGTGAGCGAGCGGCAACCTATTGCTATTGATTAAGTTCCAAACACCCCGGGGGGCTTACAGCGTACCTGAAACACTAGTACAGAGGCGGACTTAACGCCTAAGGCGTTTTCTATCCGAGAGATATACAGTGGTAGGTGTAATATATATGGTGCCTTCGGGGACGGAACCGAAAAGTAATTTGGAATGTGGATATTGATAGTAAATGTTCCAATCAGCAAAGAGATGAATCACAAACCATGCGGTCCAAAATAGGATTACATCGCTAAAATCGATTACGATGAATGTATGAGGTGAATGGCTAATAAGTGATTGTAATTCCATTTCGGGCCGCACGGGAACATTGTATTGAACAAGTGACCGGCTGGAAAAACGCGAACGAACCAAATTAAAAAATAAATCTACAACTATAACGGATAGTACTAATAAAATTATTACGATGCACATCCATAATTGTACAAATATAAACATTAGCCTCTTATTATTTCTATGTTATGTTGATGGTTTCTAATTGTATGTAAAAAAATAAACGTAACGTGTTCATAAGTTGTACTTACTTATATGCTCATAGAGGGTGATAAAAAGTAGAGTGTCCACCTCGGGAGCAACACTATTTTAAGCTCGAGTGACGTACTTTGAATCCCTCGCTGCGCCCAGGATTAAAAAAAAAAACACTCTCGCCTTTTAAATTGTTGTTTGCTCCCTAAGATAAACAATCTACTATTTCCAGAGGCTTCGCCCGCGTGAATGTCCAAAAATTTCCCACGGGAATGTAATACCGTGATAAAAAGGTATCCTAATCCAGGTCTTGATCTACTCAAGCTCCATATTCTATTCGAGGTGTAATTATATATATAAAAATAAAATAAATAATTTATTTGCTTTTACATGAGTGTACTACATGTAGTATTTCAAGTGCCCTTTTAAGCATGAATTCCCTCTCCTGAAACTGACTGATTAACAAACGTCCAAACTTGTAGACATTCACATTTACAATATTAGTAAAAGGCTGCAATTTACACGATTAAGCACAACATATTTCACTATCCCCAAGTTCGGCTGTTAATTGAAACTAAATCGTTTTCATGCCTATTGGCCCTCCAATCGGGATTACGTAAGTCAATAAGTCTCCCACTTCATCCGCCCCTTAAGGAACCAAATGGTATAAACGAGTAGGGGGATGAAATAATAGTACAGTGAAGGCATTACATTTGTTATTAATGTACAAGCACCCGGCTAGCGCAGAAAAATTGTGATCCAATATGAGAGGGTCGAAGGAGGGCGTAAAATATACGCCTATGCCTGAGATCGAAAAAAAAAAAGACTATATTAGAAACCTTAGTAGCTCCCAATGTCTACGAGATGTTTTATTACTGTGAGGAACACAGAACATGTATTTTATTTTATGTTTGTTTTGGACACGCTCTACAGTAAATTAAAGTTTAAATGGTACACTGGTGTAATAGAACGTGGGTCATTTTCACAAAAAGTGTACACTATTAAAAATATGCCGAAAATTATGTTTTTATTGTTATTCGTTTTTTAAATTAATTTTATCAATTGATATTCTTTTCACTATATGAAAATTATAATAAAACCTCTTAATCAGAGTTATTTACTGAAATACAATTAATTTATTGCCCCTGGGTAACAAAATTTATTCCATTCCGAAACTAACGGCTTTCGGCTAAAGAAATAAAATAAAACTTGTTTGGATTTAATCAAATAGTATAATTTGATAACAATGTTTTGTACTTCAATATGAAGTAGATAAAACAAAAAAAAAACAATAGCAAACATACATAATCACCATTTTAATTTCCATTACGTTACTCTTTGGACCAAATTTGTTCAATACTTTCTGGTATGTTTCTCAATTAGGATACAACTTAGGAACTCTTTTTTTAGTTACATTAATCATATGATTACATTCTAAATTATCAAAATCCAATAACAATTAAATAGCGTTTCGCTCTAAAAATAATATTTAAAACAAAATATAAAATAGGACAGTCACGGAATAGACTGTTCCTATAACGGAATAGAATTCTTAAGACTATTGCACATTATCAAGAAAATGAGATCAAATTATTACAAATATTGTAATATAAAATTAAATACAATTCAAATTTTACACCTTGTTCAAAATAATTATAATACACCCCTTTTACCGAATGGGTTAAAAAAATATTTACTATATTATTATTTCCTATTCATGGAATAAGAATAGACACATTGACAAAATACGTGCGTAAAGTTATAAAATTTAACTAAATGGTAGACATATCCAAAGTTTTAGTGTTGTTTTTATTATAAGTAAATATTATTCTTTAAAAAAATTACAACAGTTGTGGGACACACCCAAACACGAATGTACACTTTTTGTGAAAATGACCCACGTGACTTTGCTGTAGAAGGAAAACACTTTGAACTTGACATAGTACATTATAATTAGTGTTATCTTTACGAAGTTTACTTAAAATCACGTCACGTCATGTCTAGTAAATTTACATGAATAACGCTGAAGAAGGAAACTATTAAGGAAACAGTAAATATATTATCCTTTATGTTATAATAATATCTTTGCCAACAAAATCATGTAACCTACCAATCAATCAATCTGCCTAGCCTTTTCCCAACATGTTGGGGTTGGCTTCCAGACTAACCGGATTCAGCTGAGTACCAGTGTTTTACATGGAACGACTGCCTATCTGACCTCCACAACCCAGTAACTGGGTAACACGGTACCCCTTGGCTAGACTGGTGTCAGATCTCAAGCTTCTGACTACCCGTAACGACTGTCAAAGATCTTCAAATGACAGCCGGGACCAACGGCTAAACGTGCTTTCCGAGGCCCGTGCGGCTATTATTATTTAGTCACGATCTCCTCCATGTAAGTACCAACCAACGTATTTAAAACACATTACACAAATCCGTCTCATCCCAGTTACAAAACTCGAATTCGCCATCAAGAAAACAACCTACTATCCTAAAAAAATATTTAAAAAAAGAATTGTAAAAATGCTTACCTCAAATCCCTGAGGGGTTTCGGTGCGGAATCATTCGCCGCGATGACTGTATGAAACGAGTAGTTTTTCGCCACCGCATCACCGTGCGACCGAATGTGCTGGTACCACGAATACGCCCTGCACAATAAACACACGGATTTTATGTGAATTATTCAGAGCATGACATGTTACTGTGATATTAAAAATAATTGTTAATATCTGCAGAAGTCTAATGGCCTTTTTTTTCGGTTTGCTGTTGATTTTGGACTGGGGGTACTGTGTTATGGAGGTCAGATAGGCAGTCGCTCCATGTAAAACACTGGTACTCAGCTGAATCCGGTAGGACTGGAAGCCGACCCCAACATAATTGGGAAAAGGCTAGGCAGATTGCTGTTGATTTTGGACTGCGCTTTTTAATATGTTCCATTTGGTGTTTGTGTTCGCTGTTTACGGAAAGAATTTATTACCGTTCTACGGAATTAAACTGAAATAAATAGTTATATTTAAGATTATTAATTTTCAAAATAATACAGCCTGTAACTGTCTCACCGCAGGGCGATTTTTTTCACAAATAATGACAATAATAAAGGGTATCTCAGAAAAAAACTAACTTTTGTGGATGCATAAAAAAATAACATATAATCTATATATACGTTAAATTACAAAATCAGAAACTGAGAACATAGCAAAATTATAAAAAAAAAATTTTACTCAAATGTCATCCTTCGCGGCTCTGGCACTCTTCAAACCGATCTCTCTAACATCCATAAAAACGCGCCTCAAAAGTTGAGTACCCCAGACCTCACGCCTCAAATTATCTGATTTTGTAATTCAACGTGTACTACCTACACCAACAAATATATTTGTTAATTTTGTATGCGTCTACAAAAGTTACTTTATCCTGAGACATCCAGTATTAGAATTAGCCAAGGAGATTTTCTAGATCAATTCCGAAACACTGCGATGGCTTCATAAAATCATTTCAATCGCAAAAACGGAATGATTTTTTCAAATCACATATTCGAAATTCATAGTAAATTCTGAAAAAAAAATGTACAAATCTAAATATTTCACAGCATTGGATTAAAATACAAATGCAAAGTCTTGAGAATAAATTCAAGATGTGTAGCGATTCCTTGACACCGCGTAGCCATAACGTTTCGGATTTGAGCAAGCATTTTACTGGCTTGAGTTACGAGCTTCTTCTGCAGTCCAAACGTTTTTCCTTGATCGAATGTAATTTACTTAAGACTACTAATGACGAATTACACGAGATGGCTTTTCCTTGATGTTTTTCTTTTATTTATTTAGGTTTTTGGGTTTGGTTTATGAGTACGTTTGACGCAGAAGTGGGTAGTACGTCAAGTATATTTTTCTTAACTGTTTTTGGGTGCTTGGACCTTCTGCTGACAACAGAGCCAGACCGATACTCTGTGTCGATAACTTCACCTTTGGGTAGTTCCGACCATTGTCTGGTGAAGTCTGTGTCCGTCTACTCCCCGCCTGATCCCAGCCCAAGAGGCACCCGGCGGGTTTGGCGGTACAGGTCAGCAGATTGGGATGGCATGCGATCTTTCTTCGCATGCTATCCTTGGCAGCCTACTTGCTTTTCTTCGGAAGATCCTACGGCGTGCGCGGACGCCGTGACGGATGTGTTGCGTCGGGGAATGGAGTACTATATTCCGTTCTCTGACGTAACAATGTCCAGTGTTGACCGGCCATGGTTTGGCGCCGAATGCTATCGCGCCGACGTGCTTAAACATGAGGCGTACCTGGCATGGGTCAACGCTCGATCGCGCGAGGCGAGTGATGTTGGTCAAAAGAAGAAGGCCTTCAACAGGGCTGCCAAGTCCTGCAAGAAGGTGTTAAGAAGGGCTCGGTTCGACCACATTAGTCGAATAGGGACCAAACTTGCTTCTTACCCAGCAGGTAGTAAAGCGTTTTGGTCCCTGGCTAAGTCGGTCGAGTCGAACTTCAGCCGTCCCTCACTACCACCACTGCTGAAACCTGACGGGTCGCTGGCCCACTCCGCTGAGGAAAAAGCAAATTTATTTGCCTCTCTTTTTGCGGAATCTTCACGTCTAAATCCTGGTGACGCGCAGCCCCCACCTTATCCTGATGGATGCGAGACGAGTATGTCGGACATTCGCATCCATCAAAAGGACGTCCGTAGGGTATTGCGCAACCTCGACGTGAACAAGGCTAGCGGCCCTGATGGAATACCAGCGATAGTTCTCAGAACCTGTGCGCCTGAACTGTCTCCGATCTTGACACGCCTATTCCGCCTTTCGTACGAGATTGGAAAAGTGCCGAATGCTTGGAAGCTAGCTAACGTACAACCCGTGCCCAAGAAGGGTAGTCGAGCTGACCCGGCCAACTACAGACCCATCTCTGTAACGTCCATACTCTGCAAGAGTATGGAGCGTGTACTTAACACGAAGCTCCTGGCATACCTAGAAACTAACGAGATCCTTAGTGACCGCCAATACGGTTTCCGCCGAAATCGGTCTACTGGGGATCTTCTAGCGTATGCCATTCACATATGGAGTGAGGCCATCGAGAGCCACGGGGAAGCACTTGCTGTTTCCCTCGACATCTCGAAGGCTTTTGATAGGGTCTGGCATGAAAGCCTTATTGGTAAGCTTCCTTCGTTCGGTCTGCCCGGTGGTCTATGTGACTGGATTGCGGACTTCCTGAGAGATCGGTCCATTCGAGTGGTTATCGATGGCTGCTCATCGGACCAATTGGATATTAATGCCGGGGTTCCTCAGGGGTCGGTACTCTCAGCAACATTATTCTTGCTGCACATTAATGATCTGCTAAAACCCGGCACCTTTGGGTATGCAGACGACAGCACTGTTGCTGAGAGATACTTGTCCAACGCACGGGCTACCGGGCCGCAGATCCGGTCTCTCCGTGAGGCCATGGTGGAGTGTTTGAACCTGTCCTTACAGGCAGTCTCCAAATGGGGCGATGCCAATCTGGTCAGGTTTAACGCTGCTAAAACCCAGGCGTGTCTTTTTTCCGCAAAAAAGAGCCAATTTCAACCGGCTCCAACTTGCCGAGATGTGACCGTGCCAATAACGGACCATCTTAAGCTTCTTGGCGTTACGTTGACATCGACTCTCAATTTTGGCCCATACATTGAGGCAAAAGCTCAGCTGGCAGCCAAAAAGCTGGGGATCCTTGCGAAGGTGAGAAGGTACTTCACGTCGAAGCAGCTCCTCAATTTGTATCAAGCGCAAGTTCGATCATGCATGGAGTACTGTTCTCATCTCTGGGATGGATCTGCCAAATACCAGCTTGATGCACTAGAGTCGATCGAAAAGCGGGCCAAGAGGCTCATCGGCGACGAGGCGCTGGTCAAGTCAAAGCTCCAGAGTCTTGAACATCGTCGCCGAGTTGCCAGCCTGTCAGTTTTTTATCGGTTACATTTCGGGGAGTGTGTGATGGAATTGCACGATCTAATTCCACCGAGCCCGTTTCATCATCGGACTACCAGACGTACGGCGATGCGCCATCGATACATGGTGGACATTCCACCCATACGCACAAAACGTTTTGAGAACACTTTTATTATGCGTACAGCTAAGGAGTTGAATTCCCTGCCGGAGTCTGTGTTTCCCGACAGCTACAATCTGGGGGTCTTTAAGTCAAGAGTGAATAGGTTATTTCTAGGCAAGCGTGTTTCACCGTCGACCACATCATCGCTTACCATCAGGTGAGATAGTGGTCAAGCGCGAGCCTATAGGATATATAAAAAAAAAAAAAAAAAGGTGCGTTTAGAAACATTTAAACTCACTTACACAAGGCCAACAACCAACAGATCCAAGCAACCAACCAAAGAAGATACAGAAAGGAAGACAAACTATAGATATATGTATATATATATGTGTAGGATACGGCGCGCTCTTTCTTCAAAGGCGTTCTTTGTTAACCATGTCCTCAATTCATAGATGCTTCACACGTACCGTAATTAATTATACCGTATGTTCTTTAAGTATTTTATTCTCCTTTGTCGTTTAACTAAGAAGTACATATAATAAATATGGATATAACTAGCGTTATTCATAGAATAGTGTTGCGACAATTAAAAACAAAGGCATCAGTCACATGGCGTGCTTGTGTACCAACGCTTTTATTTAGGACGCCTTCGAGATTAATTACGACAAGCATTTGAGTCGGCAGTTTGACTAAGGACTAAAACAGTTGAATGGTATCAGAACGCATTATATAATAACTGCACATCTTTATATGTAAAATTCTACTGTACGTGTTATGTCATCGAACTCCTCCTAAACGGCTAGACCGATATGAATGAATTTTTTAAATGCGTTTGAGTGGCACCCCGGATGGTTTAGATTCACAATAGGGTAGAGTAGGTAGGGTAGGGTAGATAGGGTAGGTAGGGTAGGTAGGGCAGGGTAGGGTAGGGCAGGTAGGGTAGATGAATGTTTGGTGTTTTTATGGCAAAACAAAGTTTGCCGGGTCAGCTAGTTTCTAACTAAATCTAGGAACATAACTCTTTGTTAGAGTATTTTATTCCAAGAAGGAATCTAACTTAATTTCTAATCGAAAGGACCATGAAGAAGTTTTAATAGTACATTATGGTACAAGTGTGTAATGTTGGTGATTACCGCTGAGGCGTCATTGAGACCCGAGCCGTTAGGTGAGGGTCTTAAGAGAGCCGAGGACGGTAATCATCAATACACACGTGTATCATACGACGTTTTTCAACACACTTGTGAAGAAAATAATACAAAAAAATCATTTCCAACATTGAAAACGAGTTGTGATTTTTTTTTTCGCAATGGCGGGCAAAATGTATCAGTTTTCCTATGCACGCGCATCTAACCATGGCGATCAGCCATAGAATAAAAATAATGAGTTATCTTTTTTTTGGCTTTTCGCGAATAGCGTTTTAGCCACGTACAAAATGGGGAATTTCAAGTTTTCTTTATTACAGACAAAAACAAAAGTTTATATTTAAGTGAAAGTTTTATTTATTAAATACAGGTTACAAGTTGAAATTATCTATTTAAATACGAAGTTGCATGAAATGTGTTGCATTTGTACTATTGAGCACGATATTTTTTGTATCGAAACTTTTTTAAGAACAAAGCAACTCAACCAATAATTTAAAAAAAAACTCACTATCTCACTTGTGAATAATAGTAATGAAAAAGTCACAGTTTTATAACAGGTGTCATTATGTGCCTAATTGCGGTGAAATTAGAGCCACTTTATGAGCAAGTGTGTTAAAAAAAGTTTTTACTAAAGGTTACGTTTTGGCGTTACTAAGTAATGTAATCAAAATACCTCTATAAAGGAATTCAAATGAATTTTCTTGAGAACTTTTGTGGATATAAATTCAGATTTAAAATTTGCATTTTCATGAAGGAGGCCTGAAGAACGGCTGATGAAAGTATTTTCTTCTACAATCTACTAATTACGATTGAGGCTATAAGATTGATGTCCAATTTCTCATTTTAATTGCTGCCTGAACGCTGTGTGGTTTTATCGTTCGACGGGCCGAGATTTATGTAGCTGATAATATTTCTACGTTGCGAAAAGCAAAGAAAATATAAATAAGAGAAATATTAATTATAACAAAGATGACTTGGCGCAGGTCTTTTTTTTAAAGAAATAATGTTTGTTACGTTATTTCTTGTAATCATTTTTCTACAGAACGGTATTAAAATCAACTATGAGTACTGACTTAATTTTCAATCTGCAATCAGACTGTTGAATCAGCCTATTTTTACCAGACAGCAAAGATAAAGATTTGTTTAATTGATGTTCGTTGCTAACTTAAATTCCCCATTTACTATGTATACTCTCAATAGCTTTCAACCAATTTATTAATTGAAAATAAAACAATTCAATTGCCGCAGTTCGCGAATACTGGCCGCTTACAACTTAGCATCACAGCATTCGATATTCGAATGCGAGTCGCTTCGCTACGCATTCCGACGCGCGGTCGGATCGCCAACGCGTTAAGTCCTAGATCCTCGGGATTTACATACAAACCAGTGCGCACGATACCACGACCAACGCAATGTATGGGCACTTGTGCAGCTGCCGTATAATACTCTATCAATTGTTTACATTTACATAAATGCAAGGCTTTTTGCGTGGAGGTAGGCAGAAATGAAGGTGGCTGGTACAGAATGGATGCAGAAGGTAGAAAACCGGGTGTTGTGGCAACTTGGGAGAAGCCTATGACCAGCATTAGCCTGTCAATTGCTGTCGGATTTGTAAGCTGAATCAGACATTCGTAGATGATCGTGGAAGTTCCTATCCCCACGGGGCTATGGGCTATCATTGGGCAATTTGTTTCATGCAATTGATCTGTACCTTGCTCAAAAGCGAATCGCTAAGCGAGTGCGACATACAGATCCGTTATCTGCCAGTAATTGTATTCCCAATTGGATACTGCAAGGACTGCTATTGATAGCGGCTGTCATTTGATGATCTTTAATAGTTGTTACGAGTGGTCAAAAGTCCATAAACTGACCAGTCTTTCCAACAGATATCGTGTTACGCAAATACTGGGTTGTGGAGGCTAGACAGGTAGTTGCTCCATGTATAAATGCTCTGGTTTTCAGCTGCTTTTGATTAGACTGGCAGCCGACTCTAATATCATCATCATATCAGCCGAAAGACGCCCACTGCTGGACATAGACCTACCCCAAGAGTTGCTACATCGATAGGTCCCTTGCGTCTTACATCCAGCGAATCCTCGCAACCTTCACTAGGTCATCGGTCCACCTGGTGGGAGGCCTTCCAATGCAACGTCTTCCGATTCGCGGTCACCACTCCAGAACCTTTCTGCCCCATCCGCCAACCGTTAGGGTTACCGACATAACTTGAAGAATTGCCAAATTTAAGTGGCACTGGGCACATTACTCGCAGAATTGATGGCCCGTGGGGCAGAAAGGATCTGGAGTGGCGACTCTAATATACCTATAACTGGAAAAAGGCCAGATATGCTTGATATCACAGTGTTAACTTTCTTACCTTTTAGAGGGTGATATCAGGATGGCGATGACCTTAGCGTTGGGTAGGAGCGCATGCGCCCGCCGCGGCACCAGATCGCCATCGAAATATGTGGCGGACTTCTCGAACGTCATCTGAGCAGTGGCGTTGCTCATGTTGGGTGGGAAGAATTTCAGGTACCTGGTGGAAAAGACGGGCATTTAAAAGAAAAATAACTACGAATAAATATCTAGTTAGCGTACCTAATCGAAATAACTGAACAACTGTTAATAAGATTCGCATAACTCGATATAAAGTACTAGACAGCAGTTTTTTTTTTCTTGATTTTAGGTTTGGTTTAGTAAAGATTGATTATTACGATAAGTATAATGTTTCCCGAAAAGATTGTGAGCTATTTTAATTACTCCATGTAGAAACAAAGGGTAGGCTTGTTTCCAGCAGTGCCAACTTTTGGTCTGAAAGAATGATTGCAGAAACGAGGGTTCCACTCTAAAAGCGTTCTAAATTGAGCTATTAAAGATAGCGTATGATACGCCTAGTTTGATTGGATTTGTTTTTTCTAACGCGTAAAATGGTTTTATTATAATAGGGATGTTGCCTGGGTAGAAAAGTGATAATCTGTTTAGTCCGTCAATGAGATTATCAAATAATAATGGATCCGTATTTTTTGTTTTATCAAATAAATTAAAATGTACAAAGATAAAGCGCATCAAAGTTCAGGAGTGGGGTTTGTGACGTCACTTTGTCAGTATAAAGTGTATCACACCGTGACGTTACACGATATTTCAATGCACTGTATCGTCCTAATTTTTCTTTACGTGGCAATAGAAAAATTCATACTGACGGACTAAATAGATATTTTTGTCAACTACCCCATTGTACAAGTACACACATAGGTAATGCAATTTATGCGCTAGTTGTAGTACAGACCATCAATCGATTTTCCTTTGTCTGCTGCATGGCGTCCATAATTGCACAAGTCATTATACATAAGTATACCTTTTGAAAATTAATGCTGGGCAATACGACCCCGTGTAGGTACTACTAAAGAAACACGGTATGGAACAAAATCAATGTAATATCACCTTCCAACTAACACGTTTAATTAATAGGTAAGTACCTGTTGATTCGTAAGCCTAGTAATTGAATCGTTAGTCCCTAGACTCTACTTAACTAGACTATAATTACACCTATTAAAAATATTTCGCCGTTTTATATCTTAATCTTAACCAAAGAGCTGAAATTATATGTTTATTTATGTTTGTATAGATCTCGCTAAAGTTCTGGCCGCCCTGAAGTTTGCTTTCTGGATGCGCGAGGCAAGAAATGGTTCAGTTTTTGTATGAGATTTACTGCGCAGCCATTGTACCCAACTTCAGGGTCAGGGGCTGTCAATAATAATCTTATATTCAATTTTAATTTGTTACTTTGATTTTGTCAATTCTAATTAAGATAATTGTATTTGACTCATGTTATTCATTTCATTATAACTGGTGATGTAATTTTTTGTTTTGCCTGTTATTGTTATTTTATACTTTTATTATTTTTTTATTGCCCAATTAGTAACTTTGTGCTGTGTAACATTAAACACTCAATCTGCCTACTCCAAATTCCTGGGCTTCCAAGATACAATACAGGCTATGCCTAGTTTGGGCCCATTGCCACTTAAATTTTGTAACATGTTTATCATAAATCGTTGTGCAAAATGTCTATTTGTTGTAACTTGTGTGTGTCAATAAATAAATTAAAATAAATAAATAAATGAAAACTTCCAGTCAGTCTAAACTAGAGATAGTCAGAACCCCACTCGAGTTGCCCATCACTAGTTCTACACGGAAAATTTACGCGTATTCACAAATTCAAAGGAAAGCTAATCAGAAACACATCTCAAGGTCTGAATGCCTAATTAGCCGTATATTTATCGAGACTCAATCTTCTCATTGGATGCCAAAGGAACGAGGAATGTAAAGGCGTGCCTGTTTGCAACACACGTACGACGTTAACAAGGTAATACACGTGCCTGGGTTCACCTAGTGGTCTAGAACTTATCTAGGCTACACGTTGGATAAACATGAGTCTTCTTACGAGCTCATTATGCAGGATCTTGCTAGAAACTCGAATGTGTGATTTGTATTGATGATGTTTTGTTTTTAGGTTCGGTTGATTAACGATTTGTTTTGCGAATTAACGTTGATGCACAAGATAGGTTTAATTATGTATTAAATCCAAGAATATTACCGTCTACAGTTGATTAAATCACCGCCACCGTTTCAAATAATATTTAAATCAAGCAAACGACAGCCAAGCAACAATCAATCTGCCTAGCCTTTTTCACGAGATCGGCTTCCAGTCTTACTGGATTCAGCTGAGTACCAGTGTTTTACATGGAGCGACTGCCTATCTGACCTCCACAACCCAGTAACTGGGTAACACGGTACCCCTTGACTAGATTGGTGCCAGATCTCAAGCTTCTGACTACTCGTAACGACTGTCAAAGATCTTCAAATGGCAGCTGGGACCAACGGCTTAACGTGCTTTTCAACATACTGTATACCGAGTTTCACCAAAATGCACATTAACATGCACCCGGTGACGCCATTTAAATAAGGAGAAAAGCATTCGCTGAAAGCATTAAACTTTCTGTGGCCATTCCTTCTCAGTGTTGAGTTGATCCAGCTTCGCAGCGTTCTGACGAATACTGACACGTTTCTAAGCCACCGCTACTTTTGTTATAGTACTTGATAATATTAGATTGCGCATCAGTTATTCAGTTATTTTTCACAAAGCGTTAACGAGAGGAGGCGAGTTGACAGTTTAATGCCTTTTTAACCGACTTCCCAAAAAGGAGGAGGTTCTATGTTCGACTTCATGTTTGTTTTTTTTTTTTTGTGTTTGTTCACCGATATCTTCGTCAACTGTGGACCGATTTTGAAAATTCTTTTTTTGTTTGAAAAAGTATGTTCCGAAATTGGTCCCATTTTAATTTTGTGAAGATCTGATGAAGAACTTCGGAGATATACAACAGAACTCTTCAATAAATAACGGCAAATCTCTCGGGATTGCTGCAATCGCATGTCTGTTTGTTGTTTATAACATTTCATAACATAACATCACGCCAGTTCGCTCTTAAGGGGTAAGCAGATCTCTCATTTCACCGGTTATGTTCAAGTTTCATGAAATCTATTCTGTCGAAATAGTTCCCTTACTAACTTGCCTATTACCTGTACGTACAACTAAAAAGTGAAAAATAAAAAAACTTTTTGCAAAAAAATACTACCGACTTCCAAATACAAAACTACAAAGTGAAAAGTAACTTAATTTTTTGAAGTCGGTGTCTTTCGTAGGTACCATTTTTTTGCGTTATGGACACCGACTTCAAAAAATTAAGTTAATTTTCACTTTGTAGTTTTGTATTTGGAAGTCAGTAGTATTTTTTTGCAAAAAGTTTTTTTTATAGATTAAGCGATGAAGGTTTTATTTAAATGGTTTCGTTTTGATTTATTTAAACCGTTGCAAACGCGGCTTTAAGTTAAGTTTTTAATCTGTATTAAACTTTCTCGCTAATGGCAAAGATACAAACAAATACAATGAAAAGATAAGTCTCTGGAGTCTGGATACTCATAAAAAACATTGTAAACTACACTTTAGGACTACAAAGGCAAATGTCTAATCAATTTGAAGGGGAACACTTCCGCACTTCAGCTTCACGCTGAACGCATTGCAAAGAAAAGGAACCATTTCCAAATATGTACAGAAAATACACTCAATTCAAGATCTAAACATTCATTACGCCCTGTATTCCTGGAACAGTTAAAGATTGGCTGGACTAAAATCAAATACTCGGTAGTGTAAACGCAGTCCACAAGTTAAATTTATGTTACTATTCACTCCGAAAAAGCTGAAATCAGAAAGCTTACAGTCACTCAAAGGGCAATGGAGAGTGCAATGCTCGGTGTTTCCTTGCGTGATCGAATCAGAAATGTAGAGATCCGCAAGAGAACCAGGGTTACCGACATAGCCCGATGAATTGCCAATCTTAAGTGGCAGTGGGCAGGGCACATCGCTCGCAGAACGGATGGCCGATGGGGCAGAAAGGTTATGGAGTGGCGACCGCAAACCGGGTGACGTTGCGTTGGAAGGCCTCCCACCAGGTGGACCGATGACCTGGTGATGGTTGCGGGGATCCGCTGGTTGCGGGACGCACGGGACCGGTCAAAGTGGCGACGCTTGGGGAAGGCCTGTGTCCAGCATTGGACGTCTTTCGGCTGATATGATGATGATTCATTCCAACCTTTCTGTTTGTTTTACTTGTTAGGCTTTTCGTTTACACTTGGCCTTCGGCGTATTGACTTTTTTGTAACCAAGACCTCTATTTGCAGTATGGTTGCATTCGGTTTACTGCCGGCTCCGTTTGATCGCGATTACAGCCTTCAAAGCCATAAACTTCCCATACCAATGTACCACAACATATTTACCAAACATAGTTTTACTTCTTCAGAAAAATAAACTACAAAAATGTATTCATCCGTTATTATGTTTCTGTGTATTGCCAAATTGAGAAAACACATTTTGCGGTGAAATCGTAGACGTATGTTTGGTAAACAAAACTTTTAATATCGGCAATATTCATTTTCTGAAATATTTTGTAGCCGCATTCATTCATTATTCGTGGGATAATTAATAGTTGGCATGACCGCTTCATTGGACCCGCGGTCGTGGATGCGGCTACTAAAGTGAAAAGTTTTGGCTTCAATTCCTAGAACTGGCAGTGTTATCGGGGATTCTGTGGAGAAAATTCTCAGTACTAACCGCTCAGGATTGGCATAGTGCCCGATTAACGGAGATGGGCTTGCCCCTTTACACATGAGACCTAACACTTGTAAACTTGCTACACAACCTTACCCTTCGGGAAAACTCAACTCGACAGTTATATTATGACGCCTAATTAATAGTTTCGCCGTATTTCCTCGGAACTCTCGTTAGAATATTAACTTAAGGGCCTACATACCCTTAAGAGCCATAAAATGGTAACTTTCTAAAGCATACTCCTTAGTAACGGCTAGGTTAAAAGGAAAGAAAAAAAAAAATATTCATGTACATAATTTTGAACACAAGGTTTTTTTGTGTAACTAATAGTTTTGCTTACAAAAAAAATTAACAACACGATATTTTTTCGCAACTTTTGGAAACTCCTCCATAACGCCTTGGATGTTTAAAACATTTTTACACAGAAAAATGTATGGATGGAATTTCTTCATAACTAATATAATAATATGTAAATCAAATAATATTTTGTAAACATAAAGGTTCAAAAGGAGGTTCAATATTGATATTTTGGCATCGAGCGGGCGTACGGCCAGTACTGCGTTAACATTTGGGCGTATATACCGCCTTAAATGAAGCTCGTATAATACTTTAATTTAAGCGTAGCTCGGCTGTTATATTAATGAGATGTAACGCGTCACGCCAGTTCTGAAATATTCGTGGGCTTTGTAACCACCGCGGCATACTTAAAACAGGTAATACTTTTTACCCAAATGAGAACCGCGTAGAAAGTGAACATTACAATAAAGTGAATAGAATAATTAACCCCGCACACCCTAGATACATATCTTGTTTTAAAATATATTTTTCCCGGAAAATCTGTGTTGGACGTGCCTAATAAATTGGTGGAAAAAACAGTGAAATATATTGTGGAGTTTTTTCACATGGCTACACCGTGGACATTTGTTAACTTTAACAGCTTTTTGAAATGTTTGTTAAATGTTGCGTCTCATGTTCCTCGACATTTCGATAAATTTATATTGTGTGAAAATGCGCGGGGAAAATTGATGTTGTTGTATTTTTGTTTGCTTTCAAAAACAGAGTTTTCGCGTGTGTTTAGGACTTGCGAGGAACGCCTCGACCGCTGAGTGTGTGGTGAGGGATGTTTATAGCGCGGTGCTGAAGCCTGAAGTGGCCTCTTTGCAAAGAACCGCGGTTGAACACCGCAGCGCTTGCTCTTCGGCACACAAGCTGGAATAAAAGAGCATCGCAACCAAATCAGTGGTAGCGTTGAATGCGAGGTTACCGCACTATGCCACCTCTAGAATTTAACTAGTATCACAGTGTACTTTATGGTAGGTAAAGACTAGCTGAATTCATTGCTACCGTCTTCCTTGCAATCAAGAAAGTAGTCTAAAATGATTGACTTACCAATCAAGCCCCTTCAGGTAGTTGTTGTTATTGAAGAACTGGAGCTCTTCGTATGTGGTAGGACTTGGCAAGTTTGGTGCCAGTGCCGGGTGCATCGCTAAGAACGTATAAAGGGCAGTGCTGCCCGTCTTCTGTGGTCCTATTACCAGCACCCTTGGTAGAGTCCCGCACCATTTGCTCTTCGACCAGATTCGACGGTGACGAATGTCGTCGCACGGATTCAAAGAGAAAGAAAATATTAATTAAAACCGTTGTCTAAAATGGCTAAAAGAAAATAATTAAAAAAAACAATTATCCAACTGTTTACGAAGCGAACTTAAAAGATGTAAACAAGAATAAAATCACATAGATTCATATCGCGAGCTGGCTGACCAAAACCATAAGCACCTTCCGACTGCATAGCATGATTTTCTGGTAACCAACTTTAAATCCTTATAATTAACTCTGGCAAAATTAGAGGAACAAGAAAAAAATATCGTAAAACTTTGTTTTTTACCGTTTCAGGCTACTTTTTCTTTTGTTTTATAATTTATAATCAATTATGCCTATTTGATAAAACTATTGAAAATCACCTTTCATGCGATTGTTTTAACTTTATTCGAACTTAAATCATTTTGAGAGAATTTCGCTCATTGCCACTTTATGGATATGTTTTAAAATATCGAAAAAAATGCAGAATTATTTGTTTTATTTTTAACGTATAGATCTTTTTCAAAAATCAAAATTTCTTTATTCAATTAGGCCACTAAGTGGCACGTTCGAACGTCAAAAAAAATAATTAAATGTAAAAATAATTGATTCTACCGTCCATTCGGAATTCGAAGCTATGGACGACATTGTGGCCATCTTAATCCAAACTGAGAGGGCCAGGGCACTTGAGATGAGGCGAAATGATCAAACATACTGATGATGTGCATAATTCATTGTTTACTTGTTTCAACCATTTATTACAGTTAGCAATGTTTCAGAGAGACTAATGTTTAAAAAAATGTCAATATCGCAGTTTTGGAATAGCCGGCGATAACACCGTTTATGCATCCTATAGAACACGTTTGGGACCTGATAATACGAAGGGCAAAATTCATAATACCTACACCTGCCAATGTGCATACACTGCGAAGTGCCGTTGTACAGTAATGATGGAGACCACCACACGAGACAATGGGTACCATTATTCTCAACATGTCTAGGCGGGTAAAAACTTTATTAAAACAACGTGGAGAAAACACTCAATGTGATATTAAAGTTATTTTAAAAATGTTTTATAATTAACTTTTTTAACTTTCCATAGTAACCTTAAAAATCAACAATGTGCAGTTTTCGTACAAAATCATGTTCAAAAAATGTATTGAATGCGATCTTATTTTTATTTCAAAAGGTGTATTTCTAAGTAAGGAATCCTATCTCAATATAAGTTTAATAAAACTTTACAGTATTAAAAAAAAATTGTCTTTTTATTTTGGTCCGCCAATTTTGCCGGTGTTTGTATTATAACCTGTTATTTAAAGTGAAAAATGATGAAAGAGACTTAACAATGATTTTTAGAAACCTATTCAACGTTACACCACTTGACATAGTTAAAGTCAAAGTCAAAACGTTTATTGCGAACTAAGTGTATAATATTGGTGTTATGTGAAGTTCGCCGATTTCTTCTTTTCATTTTGACAATATGGCGTCTGCTAATAGCTGTGGTGAACTTTGATTACTGTCATGTCTTTAGTAACACTCGCAAGGTTAATACGAATAGATTGACGTAAGAATCATAAAATCGGCCCACGGGTTTGGTATCTAGAATGCCACATAGGAACAAACATACATATACCGGTAAATACCCCTCCTCCGGCAGTCGGGTAAAAAAAAGCAAACAAACTCTGAATCTCATATCAACGGTCCGCTGCGATTGCCCGACCGATATAGGAACGGTCAATCAAATCAGACCTGAGTAACAAAAGATTTTGCGACTAAAATACTAGTTCTGAATTGCAAAATGTGATACAAAATGTTAGGGTTACGTACAGATTTTTATACGAACATGACCTATCTATACATAGCCAGGGTGTTAAAGGATAACCAACAGAACTCATTGCCAGCATTTTTGGATTTTTTGTCTGTTTAGTTGTGCACGCATCACGTAAAATGTACGAAACCAAAGTAGATAACTTTTATACATAAAAAATGTGCGTAACTTGAAGAATTACTTAGTTTTTGTTTCATCGCAATCGGTTCACGTTATCAAAAGTTAGAGGAATTTGAAGTTTTAAAGTGTTCAAGAAGTAAAATATCACAACACACACAATAATTCAGATATTCGGACAGTTGAACTTCATATTCGATAGATGGCGTTGTGCATTTGACGTCATTTTCAAAATGGCGGTGTTGAGATTCTCCGCGGAAGAAAGACCCTAGAAAAAAAATTGGTAGGTAGGTAAGTCTAGGTAAGTAGAATGGGGTAGGCAGTTGACGTGAGCGAAGCCGCGGGCCCAGCTAGTTTATAATAAAGTCTCTTATAGTACGAAAAAAAGTCCTATAAAAATGTAAGTAGGTAAACAGTTTCTACTCAAGTATTAAAGACATGTTGTAGGTTCAACGTATATGAACCGGTGCCATATTATTTCTCAGCTTTATTACCATGAAACCAGACTGTAGATGACTTGTTTCATAAGAAACGAACTGAAAAGATGTAAACAAGTAGAAAATCACGCTGTGCAGTTAAAGGATCAGGTGGTCAGCCAGCTACGACTGCACAGTATGATTTTCTTCTTGTTAACATATTTTTAGTTCGTTTCTTAAGCAGTCGGGTTTTTATTTAACTTTTTTATTTACAAGTTTTACTTTTTTTTTTTATTACTTTTAAGCATATAAGTGGTATATATTTTTGTAACCACCTCTTAAAACCCTTCATTTTGATACCCCAATTGACGGGTTCATGTCAAAAAGATTGGGACATGAACAGTATGGCGCCCAAAATCAGACATGTTTGTTTTTTTAATGACACCTATATAAGAACACTTGGGCGGTCAAGACAAATTAACGATGTCTTAATTAAATAAATCCGTCTAGCGGTTTGAAAGATGAGGTTAATAAAGAATAATATACAAGATACGCGCGAAAAACATAACCCTCTCCTTGCAGCTGGGTATTAAAGCAAACTATTTCTATTAAAACATTTCATGGCTTATATGCCTCGTTGGTGTAGTAGCCGCAAGCGTTACTGCTGAGCACGAGGTCCGTCTCGATGGCCGAGTCGGGCAGTGTTATTAGGTATTTGGAGGTATGCAGAACAGGGTGGAAAGTTCTATAAACCACCATAGAAAAAGAAAACTGCTGCCCAATGGTTATTGTCGGACTGTTGTGTGTCCAAATTGCGGCAAAAACTTTGCTAGCGCGATGCAGAATTTGTGTGACGTCATGTCATTCGCTCGTAAGTGGCGACGTTGGTGCCGCTACATGACTCCTCTTCGGAGACCGAAGGTCGATACAGGTATTGCCATCTGGAATTTCTTAGCCCGGAGTTAGGATTTGTGGCCGATTAATGGCGATAGGCTCGCCTCATAATTATAACATGGGATTTAACACATTCGCTGCCATGGACTTGCCTCCCGAGTCCGACACAATGGCTTTTTTACGCAACTGCCGAAGGAGGGTAATGTGTTTATCAGTCTATGTATGTATGTATGTTTGTTCCTAAGTAACTTTCCAGAGACCAAACGCGTTGACCGATTTAGATGATTCTCACGTCAATCGATTCGTCTTAACCTTGCGAGTGTCACTGGCTATATAAAACTGGCGGATTTTAGGCGCCATATTGTGGGGCCCAATTGTTTTTGTTCTTTCAAAGCCATCGAAGGGGTATCAAAGTAAAAGTGTTTTAAGATTTGTGATTAAAAAAAATATATATCTCTTATATGTTTATGTACATAATTCGAATAAAAAATGTTTACTAAAAAGTTATAAACAAAAAAAAAGTTATTTTAAGAAATCAAAAATCCCGACTGCTTAAGAAGAGGTCATTTACAGTACACCCATTTACGTGTACTGTAAGGGCACCTCTGTCTACCCTTTATGGAATATTATGTACATGAATCATAATATAATATAACGAAATAATCTTATCTTACTTAATAATATAAATATGAAAGTTTGGAGGGATGTGTGCGTGGATGAATGAATGTTTGTCAATCACGCCAGAACGGCTGAACGGATCTGGATGAAATTTGGCACAGACATAGATTATAATCTGGAATAGCACATAGGATACGTTTTTATCCCGGTCACGGGGTCCCAGCGCTAGGTTCAAAAAAGTCTCACTAGATGGCGCGATATGCACCGATTTAATACTGAATTGTGTGTAAAATTAAAGTTTTCTGGAATTGAACATAAAAATGGTATGTTCTTGTTTAATCAACTCTTCTAAGCACAAAATTATGGAATATTAGGCTCTTATTTCACATTTCAAAGATTATTTGAACGGATCATTTAATATTGATGCCAATAGATGGCGCGGTATTGAATTTCTGAGGCATTCCACTCGATTGTTTAAAATTGTAACACATTTTGGTGCAGTGAAACTGTTAAAAACGTGCTAAAAAATACTATAAAACAAATCGTAACTGTATTTAAAGAAGAAAATATTCACGAACCGAGTAAACCCTTTTACTTGCAAGTCGCTGGTAGCACCATCTATCGCCGTGGAACGGTAGCGAACGCGATCGATGTACGAATACTATTCAGTTTAACCAGACGAAAAACGCTAGATACGTCGCACGGTTTCTTTTTATGGGGTGAGGCGGCTGTATGCTAGTATTATATTATCTGAGTACCGGTATAATGTTTACTTTTTACGCGGGCGAAGCCACTGGCAGAAGCTAGTTCCAAATATGAAACTAACCTCGATTTATAACCGGTCGGCTTGCTCTGACACATATCTTCTTCGAATGAATGCAATATAAATTCTAGTTTTATCTAAGCAATAAACAAGAGCTTTTACGTTCCGCCGCACAAAATATGATGTATTTTCAATTTCTCCGTCGTGTTCCAATGATATTGCACATATCTCGCAGCCCAATAAAATATTAAAACTCGCGGCATGCATATTGTTTCTCACAAGTTCGTGCCGCCGTGAGAACGATATATATGGGACCATTAGTGCTTATAAGATTGCTATGGATCGCGTATAGATTTTAACTAGTTTCTGCCAGCGGCTTCAACCGCTGGAAAGGGTTTTCATATCCTAAGGGAACATTATACCGGGATGAAATGTAGCCTATGTGGTATTCCAGACTATAATATATCTTTGTGCCAAAATTCATCCAGATCCGTTCAGCCGTTTTAGCGTTCTCTCTTCTTCTTATTCGTTGTCTTCATTACTGAAGGTCGTGCCCGTCTTGGAAAGCTTTCACGAAGTCATTGACGAGCTGCTTCCAAGCCACTCTGTCTTCGGCTCTTCTCAGGGCAGTGGTCACCGTGAGGCCCGTAATCGCCCTGATCTGGTCTGACTACCTAGTGGGTGAGCGCCCGCGTGGCCTTTTCCTTCACTTTTCCTACAACAACCAGTTTTTCTAGATTATCTGGCTGTCGCCGAGCGACTTTGGTAGCAGATCGTGGAGAGTCTGGTTTTGATGTTTAACTGGTCGAGAATGGACTTATTTGTGCGTTTTGCTGTCCATGATATGCGCAACATTCTCCTCCAGCACCACATCTCAAAAACCTCAATCTTTCTTCGATCCTCCGAGCGAATTGTTCAAGATTGGGAGCCGTAAAGGAAAATCGAGAATACCAAGGTTCTAACGAGTCTCTTCTTGGTGTTATTAGAGATATTCCTATCTTGCCATATCCTCGACATCTTGCTCATAGCAACTTTGGCCATCTGTGTACGTCTCCGAATTTACCCACTGCAGCCCCCCTGATCGCTGATCATGGAGCCCAGGTACACAAACTCATTGACAAACTCTAGATCTACAAGTTCCCCCGTGCGTTCCTTGTTAATCTGAAACAAGTTAAAATAGAGGTTAAGAATGCATCGGCCACTGACACCTTAAAATATCAAAATGCACGTGGGTAACGTTTTCCTTTTGGTGTACCCTGTAACACAACTCAACTAATAAAAAAAGTTATTTTATCTCAAGGCGCCTACATACGTCTTCATTCTGGACATGCATTATCTAGTTCAAGTTTAGTCCAGCTCTGTCGATGATCATGACTTTGGTCTTAGACTTGTTGATCGACAGTTCGACCATCTCGCATTCACGCTCTATCCTCACAAATAGCTCAGCAAGTCGCGCTCCGAAGATGCAAACAATGTGGTGTCATCTGCATATCGGAGATTGCTGATTTTATTGCCACGTACCGCAATGCCTCCCTCCCACTCTTAAGGCTCTCCTCATGATGTATTCGCCATAGATGTTAAAAAGAAGAGGGGACAGAATACAGCCCTGGCGTACTCCTTTCTCTGGCTTAAAAGGCCCAGACACCACATTGTTGATTCTAACTAGCGACTCACCACCCTCGTATAAGTTTGCGATCAATGCTGTCAAGTGCGAAGGTACTCCCATTTCCACAAGTATTCTCCATAGGCAATCCCACCTCACACAATCAAACGCCTTGGAGTAGTCGAAAAAACACAAGAGCATTGGAACATTAAACTCGCGGCTCTCCTCTTTCATTTGCCTTAAATTCACAATTTGTTCTCTCGTGCCTTGACCCTTGACAAAACCAACCCGCTCACTTGGTATTTGTCGCTGTAGGTACGATTGGTGCCATCCGTTAATTATGTACAGTATTATCTTGCTAGCATGGGATATGAATGCCACTGTACGATAGTTCTCGCATTCCTTGGTTGACCCCTTCTTGTGCAACGGTATCAAGAGAGACTCCTTCCAGTCCTTAGGCCATCTACCCGTTCTCCAAAGCTGTTTATACAGCTCCCGCCAAATGCCAACACCTCCGTCTCCAAGACAATTCAGCTCTTCGGCGAAAATACTGTCTCTTCCAGCTGACTTACCAGATCTTGGTTTTGTCAGCGCACCTTCCACTTCAGATTCCAGGATCTCCGGCTCTAAGAAGAGATCTTCAAACTGGATCACCGGCTCATCAGATTTCCCCGTGTCTTTGTATAGGCTCTAACAGTACAGCCGTCATCTCTCCGTAACCTGGTCTATTTCCGTCAGTAAGTGCCCCTGATCATCTTCAATAGCCTAGGTCTTCGGTTTGAAGTCCCGGATAATCTAATATCTTCACTTTCAGAAACAGATCTTTTGTATGCAGAGACTGCGCATGCTCCACAATATCCTGACATATTGAGTTTATGTATTGATTGTAGTCTCTGCGGCATAAACACTGCACCTTTGCAGAAAAGAGCTAATATTGGGCACGGTCTGAGTTGTCTCTGGCTGGCAGTAGCTGTTTTCTTTCTTTGATCGCCGTCCATGTCTCGTCAGTAATCCACTCCTTTTTTGGACGATCAGTGTCCTGACATTTAACTTCTGTCCGTGATTGGATCACTATCTGTTTTAATCTCGTCCAGTTGGTGTCTATGTCAGCACTGGGATCCACTTCAAACTTTGCGGCTTTCCTCTAAAACATTCCTTAAAAGCGGCGAGTGTCGGCTGGGAGGGTCGGATTTGCTGCTTGACCGTGGTTCTAATACACCTCTTTAGCTTGATGGTTACTTCTGCCACCAAAAGCTTATAATCACTTTCGCAGTCGGCTCCAGGGTACGTTTTGGTGTTGCTAATGCAGGATCTCTATCGCTTTGCGACTGCAATGTAGTCGATTTGATTTCTGAAGCGATCTTCTGGCATTACCCACGCATATAGACGTCTTGGATGGTTCTGGAAACAGGTGTTCATGATGGTCACATCTCACCTCTATCAGTCCTATCTCCAAGACCATATTTCCCGACTACTTCTCTCAGATAGTCCTCACGCGTTGTTGATCCGACCTTTGCGTTCAGGTCTCCCATCAAGAGGGTGACCTCTCTTCTGGGGAAGCTTTTAAGAGTGTCCTCGAACAGTCTATAAAACTCCTCCATTTCTGTTTCAGACGACTGAGAAGTTGGTGCATACACTACAACTAGATTCATGCGACATGGTTTTGTGTTAATTCTCATGGTCATTATTCGGTCACTCACTGGATTGTATCCGAGAACAGACTTGTTGATCAGTGGAGATACACCGACGCCTACTGCAGTTTTGCTTGCGCTTTCTGGTCTCGAAAAGTATATGGTATTTCCAGAAGCCGTGGTAAAGAAACCCGAGCCTATCATGTTTGTTTCCGTAATCCCCAGAATCTCCAGATGGTAACATTTTTGCTCTTTGCTTATAATCTCCACTTTCCCTGGTTGAAGCATGCCCCGGACATTCCATATTCCTACCCTGATCTTCTTCCACAGTTGCGGCCGGGTAGTTGGGATGTATGCATTGTTGTCACCAGTAGCATCCTGTATGCACTGAGCCCAGCGATCACACAGCCCCTAGACGCCTAATAACAGGCGAGCGATGTCTGTCAACACATATGACTAAAAATATCATATACAGGTAATACAGCTCGCCACTCGACAATTTCGAATTAGTAGCGACCACTTCTGTGAGCCGTAAACACTTCCGCGTCAATCAATAAAAAAAATATGAAATAAATATTATAATGGCCTCTTGTACAATACATTGGTATGGTAACAACAGCCAGACTTCGAGTTGCCGGAAAAATTGGCATAATATTTAATTGATAAATTAATAGTTACATAAACATAATAAGATTTATTTTCTGATATTATTTATCGGAGTTCATATTATACTGGTCAATTTTGTAGGTGAAAACGCCCACCGCATGTTTGCGTCTCTTTCTTTTTAAAGTAATTTTTTCGCTATCTCTTCTCCTCTATAATTTCGTAAACAAAACTAAATAAACAAAACAAAAATGCATCAAATCCTTTGACCAAATCTGTTATCGATAGAACTAGAAACCTTACAAATAAACACATTAAATTGAATAGTTTGTTAATTGTGAAACGATTTTTTGATTACGTTTTTTTACTTATATTTAGTATTACTATATTTAAGAACCAACAACCGAAAAAAGTAGCCTTTAGAATTTTGTATTTTTTTTTAGTTTTAACATTTTATGTTATTACTAAAATGTTAAACGCCGTATAATTAATAATACAAAAGGTAATATTAATTTAAAAAAATAAGTACAAATACTATTTATCTAAAAATATCGATACCTAAACTATAATGGTTTTATTTAAACCTGTCCCAACCTTAATGAGGCGTATGACCTTGGTAAGGGACCAATCAGAGCGCAGTCGTCCCGTTCCTCATACCTCAGCTAGTTGACAGAATTGTTTTGATGTATTAGATCAAGCATTAGGCTATGTGGTCGATGACTGAGCCTGATGAGTCACTACAGTGGCGTTATTGAGTAACAAACATACACACATCCATCCAAACTTTCGCATTTATAATATCAGTAACATATTATTAAGATGTATATCGTCGTTGATAGTCCAAGTCAGCGTAAATAACATTATTAAATACTGCGTATGTACAAAAAAAACAAAAATGATATTTCCCGGTTTTAGGTAACTGATTGTGATTGGCGTCGACCCGTACGAAATTTTTTTGAATCGACCCATAGGAAGACGAGTAGGTATATCAAAAATAACAATACCGCGGATCTTTCGACGAACAAATTACCTACGACACGAAAACCGCGTATCCGCGCCAATTTGTATTAGTGTATGCAGTGTTTATGTGACGCTCCGGGCAAAAATTGTTTTTATATGTAATTACTGGATTATTTTTAATGTAACTGTTAATTAATAACAAAATGTAACTCGTATTTTTTAATTGTTGTGTAGTAAAATGCCGCCACGACCTCATTCAAAGTTTAATGAATAATAACTAGGTATATTTTAAAGATATTATGTACTGCACAGCATTATTTTCTTCTTGTTTACATCTTTGCAGTCGGGTTTTTAACCGACTTCCCAAAAAGGAGGAGGTTCTATGTTCGACTTCAAGTGTGTTTTTTTTTTTTTGTGTATTTTCACCGATTACTCCGTCAATTGTGGACCGATTTTAAAAATTATTTTTTTGTTTGAAAAAGTATGTTCCGAAATTGGTCCCATTTTAATTTGGTGAAGATCTGATGTAGAATTTCGGAGATATACAACAGAACTCTTCAATAAATAACGGCAAATCTCTCGGGATTGCTGCAATCGCATTTCTGTTTATTGCTTATACCATTTCATAACATAACATCACGCCAGTACGCTCTTAAGGGGTACGCAGATCTCTCATTTCACCGGATATGTTCAAGTTTCATGAAATCTATTTTGGCGTTAAAGTTACCTTACTAACTTGCCTATTAGGTACGTACAACTAAAAAGTGAAAAATAAAAAAACTTTTTGCAAAAAAATACTACCGACTTCCAAATACTAAACTACAAAGTGAAAAATAACTTAATTTTTTGAAGTCGGTGTCCATAACGCAAAAAAATGGTACCTACGAAAGACACCGACTTCAAAAAATTAAGTTATTTTTCACTTTGTAGTTTAGTATTTGGAAGTCGGTAGTATTTTTTTGCAAAAAGTTTTTTTTTTGATTTTATTAACTTTTTTTACTATTTTTTTTTAATGTCTTTTAAACAAGTGGTACATATTTTTGTAATCACCTCTTAAAACCATTCATTTTGATACCCCACTCGAAGGTTTACAAAAAAAAAATGCAACTACATATGGCGCCCAAAATCCGCCATATTCCTGTTTTTTTAACGGCACTTATCGAAGAACATTTGGGCGGTCAAGACCTATCTAACGATGTCTTAATTATAAAAATCCGTCTAGTGGTTTGAAAGATACGAGGTAATAAAGAATATTACATACATACCTACAAACATACAAGATACGCACGAAATACATAACCCTTTCCTTGCAGCCGGGTAATAATTATACCATAATGATTAATTAATAACAAAATGTTACTCGTATTTTAGTTGAAAAATGCCGTTACGACCTCATTAGAAAGTTTAATGAATAATAACTATATTTTAAAATTATACATCAAATGTTGAAATGTGCGATAGTTTGCCTTCTTCTTTCTTTTCGTGTGAGGTGTGGCCACCTATAGTTACCTATAGTTTGCCCGAAGTCATTAAACGTGTGTAGGGACTCAATGTTGTCTGCTTTAGCACTTTATAATATTATAAAGGCAAAAGTTTGTGAGTGTATGTTGTGTGTGTGTGCGTGCATGTTTGTATGTTTGTTACTTCTTCACGCTCAAATGGCAGGACGGATCTGGATGAAATTTAGGACAGAGATAGAATTTAGTCTGTAATAGCACATAGGATTATTTTTCTATTAGGACTTTTATCCCGGGAATATGTTCCCTTGCGGTAATTATTGACATTCACGCGGGCGAAGCCGCTGGCAGAAGCTAGTTAATAACTAAATGTAGAACTATCTACAATATGGCATTGTGTAAGCACAATACCAAAAATATCCATTACCGTTATTATGGTTATTGAATACAATAATTCTTCCTCAAACTTCCCTTTCCTCGTCAGAAACTCATCACAAAATATAACAGTTAAAATGAAACGGACACTCTATTTTCCGGCAAGTCATCCATTTGTTTAAACTGAAACTTGACGGCCGCGAAAATGCTACTCAATATTCAAAATACGGAGACGCGATGATAGAAAATTTATGATGAATATCCCAACTTTACGGTCCGAATGTATTGAAGCGGAAATGGGGAGAGCAACTGTCAAACAGTAAAGAAAGTTAATTGATTCGAATACAATAGCTCCTCAGACGACGTCTCGAAAGCGTAACAGTCTGTTTTATTTGCATCAAAAGACTCATCGAAGTTAGTTAAATAGAATAACTGATTAATAGATTCAGAACTCCAACTGTCAAAGCCATGGAAGGATTCAACTTTGTGTGCACTCAGACGTAAGAACCGTGTTATATAGCGACTGAATAAAATCGAGTTCATTTGTTTTACTCGTGACGTAATCGAGGATAGGATGAATATGAAATTTCCTTGTAAGCGAGTACTCGTACATAACTGTGGTTGAGATCCTCGACGCGTTTGTTAATTTGATGGGCAATGTACGTTGTTAACATTCTCTAGGTACTGGCTTTGTACATAATTACATAAAAGCCTTGTTTCACATTCTTTAGAAAACCAGATTTTGATAAAGGAACTCGATGTTGTATGCTTCAGCAACATAGTTATCAGTAGAAAAGCCTCTGAATTGAATAAAAAACATGTAACACTAAAAAGTAGGTCACACGAGCGTAGCGTTATAACCTGCTCAACTACAAATCAATAGCTAGACTAGACATTGAATACTTATATTTTTATTTGCAAGACATCTTACGATACGATCGGTAGATTCGGTAGGGAGAGATAGAAGCATGTTCAAATATACCGAATTTTAGAAGTACTCGAGCGTAGAGTTTTATCACCAGCTTAAAGGAGAGGTTACGTGATATTGAGCATGTATGCAATCATTGGATTGTTGTGATGTCACGCACATCATCATCATTATTTCAGCCGGAATATGTCCACTGCTGGACATAGGCCTCCCTCAAGAGTTGTCACACTGATCGGTCCTGTGCGTTTCGCATCCACCTGACACACGCGGTCTTGACCAGGTCGTCGCTCCACCTAGAGGGAGGCCTTCCAACGCTGCGTCTTCCGGGACGCAGTCGCCACTCCAGTCGCCACTCCAGTCGTTTTCGGCCCCAACGGCCATCCGTTCTGCGTGCAATGTGCCCTGCCCACTGCCACCTAAGTTTGGCAAATTTTCGGACTATGTCGGTAACCTTGGTTTTTGAAATTCGATAACGCAAGGGAACTCCGAGAATAGCTCTCTCCATTGCCCTTTGGGTGACCTTAAAGCTTCTGATGAGGCCAATTGTGAGCGACGACGTCTCTGTCCCGTAAGTAATCGCTGGCAACACATACTGGACATAGACTTTCGTCTTAAGGCACTGTGGTAAGTTCGACGAGAAGTCTCGGATATGATATTATTTCACCAATAACTGCTAAATTAATTGCCCGTTTAAGCGCAATCCTACAATCCTTTAGTACAAAAACAAATATATTTCATATCTTCGAAACCTGGCTACTAGGCAAACAGAACACGGTACGTCTTTAATCCGTAAATCACAGATAAACAATTTACCAGCAAATTGCGCGGGTGGGTTGAACACAGGACGTGCGCGACACTAGTCGGTCATATAAATACACCGAATTGATCGATGGCGATACATTAGCGCCGCTATCTATTTACATCGTACAAACAAGTTATGTGTTTAGGTGATATTCTACTTCATCATGGGCTTATATCGGGTTATTTTTGGTAACTACTTGTGCTATTTGTAACAAATTTTGGTTTGGTGAAAGAAGCACTTTCAGGTCTTTTACTTCAAGTGTCCACGTACCAGAAAATCGAAATGAGGTACCAAAACTAAAAAGTGTAAAATAAAAAACTTGTTTACAATAAAATACAACAGACTTCCAAGTAAAAACACTAAAAAGTAATAAAAAAACTTAATTTCGGAAGTCGGTATCAAAAAACGAAGTAATGCAACCAGAATCACCGACTTACGAAAATCAAGTTATTTTTCACTTTGTAGTGTTTTTATTACGATATAAATATTTCGAATAAATTCGAATTTTAAATTCCACGGGGTGTATTTAAATTCTCTCACGGAAATATGTATACTACAATTATTTCATAATGTCCCTCGGCAAACTTCGCGTATCGTCAGTCGTCGGATTTCTATCAGTTGCCATTTGCACTTGGTGCAGACCGGACGCTCTCAATCAACTTGGCAGTATATAGAGTTGTTAATTCTCTTTGAACTAAATGTATTTGTTTTTTAAATATGGGGGGAAAGCTTCTAAAGGAAAATAGTTTTACAGCTCTATATAGATCACACGAAAATCAAAACAAAACAACGATTAAGTACTTCGTTCTGAATTCAAATTATTATACTCGATAAATCTAATAATTGATGGACATGGAAATTAGAATTCGTTTATATTCGGTAATGCGATGATTGCCGAGGGACATTAAGAAAATAGTTGTATTGTACCTTTTTGTGCAGTAAATAAAGTTCTATATTGTGTCGCAATCCCTTACCATTACCTACATATATGAACATGTGAGTGATCAATCGCGTTACATTAGTACCACTATCTTTATCAAACACATGAACATATAAACGTTCAGCTAATGGGTGCAGGAAGTTTGGATTTAAATTTTTCGGTTACATGATGATATTCGAATTGATATGGTTGAGTGAAATGGAAATATGAAAAGTGATGTTTTGTTTGATCTATTATGTTATTACTTCTGATATATCTTCGAGATTATCGACACTGTAGAGTCCCGGACCTATGTAAGGCGTACCAGGGCCGAAACCAACTCGCAGAGGTCTTGTTAGACATGTAGGATGAAATGTGTCACCAACCGGCGATTATCCCTGTATGCACTAGTCACTACGCAAGAGCACCCAACGACAATCCCCGGCGGTGCAGGACTATTACAGAATATGGAGACAAAACGCATTGGGCTATGGGTTTGGGAGGCTTCGTGGATCGATTACCTAAAACTATTTTGGCTTCTTTTACATTCGACTGGGTCGTCCCACCGCAGACAACGCTACGTAAAAGTCAGGTGAAGTGAGCTGTCACCTGTTTGACAGGTCACTTCACCTTAGTTTACACGGTGATATTTTTACAGTATAACGCTGATAGTCTAATATTATTGTCTTGAAAACATCGCGGTTAATGAAGCGTGACAAAGTGGCAATTCAAATAATGAAGGTTCCCAGGTTATAGAAATTGTTACTACGGATACAAAACCAGTCTTATCGCGCGTGTCTGTAAGAGCCTTAAACAAAAATGGAGACGGAATCATTATGAAAAGAAACAAGTTGAATAGATTTGATTACTCACCCCCCACAATGGGTTAAGTTCATCAGGCCTCAGTTGGAAGTACTTGTCAGCTAAGGCAAGCGGCGGCGCGGACGCAAGTCTGACGTTCGTCCAACATCTCAGGAACTTCACTACCGACTCGAAGGTGTACAGGGCCAGGCGGTCGTTGCCGTAGTTCGACATGTGGGTCATGAATACGTTGATCTGCGAAGAAAAGTATTGTCAGACTACGTGGCTATGCTCCTGTTAAAAAAGGAATATAGGTAAGGCACCTATATTCCTTTTTTAAAAAACGTTGCCACACACTAGTAATTATTATATTAGGAGGGTGCATTTACAAACAATTAAAGTAACATACACAAACAGCCAGAGCCGGAAAAACTACTACTTGTAAGACGTACAAATATTGGGTTCTTACATATAAAATTGGCGTTTTTTGAAACGATAAACAAAACCCTGAGAAACCAATTTATTTTTTTATACTTAGAATGCCAAGGCAAACCATAGTTATCACAGTTTAAATCTAATATATGTTAGATTATCTTTTACAAATATGTATCTTATACCCAAAGATATACCTATTCGTAGGCCCTGGGTTTTCCTACTAACTCCAAGTTAGTAAAATAACCCAGGGCCATAAGACTTATGGCCATTATGTATGACATATTTTAATGTTACCAACCTAAAACTGAGTTAAGTCTTAAAAGTGTCCTTGAATTGATGAACACTAAGAGGGGCGTGTGTGCGAGAGGTAAATGATAAGCAGATAGAACTTTTAAATAATATAATTTAAATCAACATGCTTTTCTTCAGACGGGACTTTTACAGGAATCACAAACCGAAACAAAGATATCAACAAAATTGCACCGCGTTCTAAATATGATTGACGTTCCAAAACCGAATATCTGTTGCCAGCTTTACAAAAAGGTAAAGAGATCGAGGTTGACGTAGAGTTTGACCCCCATTATAGTACTTCAATCAAACAAAACCGAACTATGTTCTATTGAAGTTGTGACATTCAAATTATGGGAATGCAATAACAAAGTGAAGCTTAGCAAAATTAACTACAAAGAGTACCAAAACTGGTGCATGATGAGAGCAATGATACAATTCGTTAGTCCATTCATCCACACGGGCTTTTGTACTCAAACACAATGTGGAACTGCTGAAGTAGTCATAATATTTATTGAGCCACCACTATTCGCAATTTATTCGGCTACGCTATTCACTGTTCACGTCAATACGGTACGCTACAAGTGGTTCCAGTATCAAGTACTGGTATATTTTATCGATACTAGTTCTGATATGGGTAATAGTTTTGTAAACCATATCAGTAATTAAAATGTCACAATATTTAATTAGGTTTTGAAAACAGGGTTACAAAGAACCTACAATAAAATAGAAACACAATTTTTCCAAGAATGAAAAGAAAAACGAATGAGCGAGCAATAATCTGAAAATTACACGAAAGGTAAAATATAGGTTTTATGTACCGCCGTTTGAAGTAAAAGGTTTCACGACGGTTAATTGTATTAACGTTAAATTAAGACGTTCTCTTGTTTTTTATTCTTGGAAAAGAGAATTAACGAAATACAAAGCGTATATACGAAATCTGCGAAAATGTTCTGGAAAGTCGTTTGGGAGGAAATAAATCAGACACGGCGCCATTTATTAATATCACAAAGAAGTTAGACAGGCTTGATATTAGCGCAAACATGTCAAGTACTCTGGGGTTATTGATGACCGTATCGTAAGAGTTCTCGGGTTGAATGGAGCGGTCGAAGCAGCTGGCCGCGCCGGCCCGAACACAGTGTAACTATCTCTATACAGTAGCCCAACGATTTTGACGTAAACAGCTTTGAAAGGCAGCTTGAGGATAGAGTATATTAGGCAGCTGGCTTAGCTATGCAAATCTGGGGTAAAACGACTGCATAATCTGAATCCGATTCAGAATCTTATGATAAGTAATTTGAAGTTCAATTTGCATTGATACTGTACTTTGTCATTTACTTTAATTTTAGAAGTTTATTTCTGGAAGAACAGATCTGATTAATTCGAATAGATGTGACATCGCGGATGATCAGAGCGGGATGGGATTTTTTTAATATTATTATTGTTTTTTTTTAATATTGTTATTGTTTTTTTTTAATATTATTATTGTTTTTTTTTAATATTATTATTGTCATTTTTAATATTATTATTGTTTTTTTTTTAATATGAAATTGAGACAGGTACAACATTTCTTTTTTTAAATATTTGCGGGATTGAGACTTTTGTATATTTTTTTCCTTTAAATAGTTTTTTAAAAGTTTCCGCATTGGACTCGCATGGTGGATTACGGTTCATTCCCTCTCACAGAGAGGAGGCCTGTATCCCAGCAGTGGGAATATTATAAAGGCTGATGATGATGATGAGATCTGATTACGTACAATAATTCTTTCACTGTTACAAATCAACGCTATTGTCAATGCCACAGGATATGTTTGTTAAAGCACGCGGACAAAGTTTCGAGCAGAAGCTAGCCTATTAGTGTCGCACATACCTACTAACCTACATATTTTCTTATCCAGCTATCTATGATTTCAAATCGAAAGTTTCACATTGCAAGAATAACAAGACAATTTTGGGATAGAACAGGCTATGGTGATCAAACAACAATGATATCGTGCAACAACGTCACTTATACTTACAGGATTATTGATGACAGTCTGAAAGAGCTCTCCTCCTTGAATGGAACGGTCAAGGCGGTGGCGTCCACCAGGGTACCTCTCAAGGAGCAGTGTATGTGTGAACAGCCCGCAGGTCTGCCGAGGTAGCACCATCACACCTCTATGTCGAAAACCGCGCCGTAACCTGATGAGTAATTTGAAATTTCTTTGTATAAGATGTTTAAGGTTTAATTTACGTGTTAGAGTTTGTAAGACTAAGTTTTGGGACAAATAAAATCTTTGTTCTGAACTGATTGGATGATTCGCAAAATCAGCAGTCGAGAGGAAAACAAATGTTTTAAGGGTTGTTTAACGGGGAGGTCTTTGCCCGGCAGTGGGATAGCACAGGCTAAATAAAAAAAAATTGTTGGTTCGTTAATAATGCATGATAATAGTAAATTGCATTGCCTGATTATATTCTGTAACAACTAATCAGGCAGATAATTGCATGTTTTTGTGTTGCATTATGTATTTGAAACTCTGATAGAAATGTATATTCAGACTTAGTGAAATCGATCACTGTAACATTGATTTTTATCATGCAAGGAATAAACTCACTTTCGCAGAATCGACATTGCTCACCGTGCTAACTAGGGAATCCAATCTCGCATCAAAATCACGATCCCGCACGACTGCGGGATGGAGTTGTTTTTATATTTTAAGTTATTTTTTTTAAATGATATAAAGACAAGTCATTTTTCTTTTTAATTATTATTTGCGGGACTAAGATTTTTTTATATTTTACTACCTTAAGTTATTTTTTTTTTCAAAATATATGAAATAAAGATAATTATTTTTTCTTTATTAATATTTTTTATTTTTAAGTAAGTAGTTATTTCTCATTACTAATTATCAATTTAATATAATGATGATATCCCGCTTGAGTAATCCCGCATTTCTAAACCTGCAAAAAAAGTGCGGATGCGAATCCCGCGTTTGCAGGATTGGGTTACCTAAGTGCTAACCATAGGAATTTAGATGTAAAGCTTATACATCTTAATTACATAAATCAAATAAAATAACGCTCTATCGCTTCAATACGCATTTATTTTATTTATTTATTCATATAACAATTCGCATTGTGTTTGAATTATTTAGTACATCAATTAATTTATTATAGCCAAGAATAAAAATTATGAATTTCAAAACAGTAAATTTCAATTATAATAATCAATAACATATGATAAATATTATGTCAATAGATAGTAAACAGTTATTATATGAATGGTTGCAAAAAATATCATGTCAAATGTTTATAAATTTATTCTATAAAACACAAAAAGTCTAATAATGCTTATATGTAATGTCATAAATAAATGGCGAGTACAAAAAGGTAAATTACTAAAAATAAAAACTATTTACCATCCCTTGTCTACAATTCAGATAAAGAATACAAACATTTATTCAACAGGAACGCCTTAAGTTTAGCTTTGAATAGAGTACCCTTGTAAATTAATGATCTTAAGTCGGTAGGCAACCTATTAAATAATTCCACTGATTGGTATTTAGAGCAATGTTTAGCAATATTGACTTTAGTAGCAATTTTGTTTTTTATAACGTTTCTTCTAGTGTTCTCTCTAAGTTCACGTTCTTCTTGTGATTCGTGCTCGTGTATGTATTTTGCAAAGTGGCTGAGTAGTACTAAAACATATAAACTTGGTACTGTTAATATACCTAGCTTTTTAAAGTATTCTTTACATGACTCTCGTTGTGGGATTCTGACAATTGTTCTTAATGCACGTTTCTGCAGTACGAATGCTCTTTGGCAATTATACCCGTAACTGCTCCCCCAACACATAATGCTGTATCGTAACCTGGATTCTACCAATGCATAATATACTGATTTTAGCTGCTTTAGATCTATATCGTCCCTGAGGTTTCTTAGCGCGTAACAAGCTGAAGATATTGAGGAATCAATGGCGGTGAGCTCTTTTTTCCAGTTTAATAGGGCATCTATATAGACTCCTAAAAATTTAACTTCGTTTACTAGTCCAATATTATCCCTTTTAAGCATTAAAAACCATATAAATTATCTTATTTATATCTACTTGCAATTGAAAATTAAACAAGCACTAGCACTAACCTGCACATTGATAACCTCGTGTTCAGTACAATTGCAGGTGTTGAGTCTACTCGCTCAACTTGAAAATTTGATCATCCAAGCAACTATAACTTTTAGCCACACCCAATTAGGTTCACATTCGAATACCGCAAGACTAATTCGTTTCGTATATGTATGAACATAGTAACGCATCGGTATACAGCACTATTATCTAATTGTAGAGCGTGTACTGAGAAACAAAGCGGCCAGGTATTTACGTACGAATGCAAGTATGTAAGTACACCCGAGCACAATATTAAACACACACATAATTTTAACAACGACACATGAATATGTAAAGCTGCATATTAGCGCGTACATTAATGTACGGTTCGTATCGCGCCTGGTTTCTCTGGGGAGTGAGCAGAGATATAACTAGTTAAACCTGCATTGGTTTAGGATTTCTAACAGTTTGGAGCTACGACTAATAAATAAGTTAACATCATGAAATCATCGTAATTGATACCAGTTACACTTATTTTACAAGCTTTTATTTAACTTGCAATGTATGTACTCGTATGTTTGTAAGTGTGTTCGGGTCAAACCTTGCAACTGAATTTTAAAGCAGTTGTCCTCCACGTATTAAGATGAAATTTTGCATACACATTTAGTTTGGATGACAATGCATGGTTAGCTAAATGACGTCATTCTAAATATAAAATGGCGGACGGCCCAAGATGGCGGACTAGTTATTTTTTGTGCTCTGCCGACTGCCATGATATGGATATCAAATGAAAGGGTTTGATGAGAAGAATACGAAAAAAGCTTGTATTAAATACTATTTTTTAATGAATAATTTTATTTTATGGTTATCTGTATGTAAGAACGTGAAGAGAAATATGAAAAATATACGTGTCGAATGAGGAACCTCCTCCTTGTTGTTTCGTCGGTTAAAAGAGAGTCAGTGATAGCGTGACGGTTTATAGGATGGAATAGAAGAAGCAAATGCGTTGCGCTGTCCTCAAGTAACAAGGGACAAGAGAGGGAAGATTATGATAGGTTAGAACGTATTAACATACCTTTTTTCTTGTGGGTAGTTGTACCAGTTGCATTAAAAACAAACGCTCTTAATTAAAATTTAATAATAATTTAATATAATAATATTTGCAGTCATTTAATGTCATATTTTAAAAGTTCATAATCGGTACCTGCTGGTGTAGCGTTATCTCCTCACAATATCTTCTTTTCAAAACACTATTAATATCATTTCATCACTATGGATTCGCTGGCAAGCACTTTGAGTGATCTCAAGGAGTTATTTCACACACGGATGTCCGTCTTTGAGGCTGAACTGCAGAAGGCCCCTCCATCACCAGTCACAAGTTCCAGCCTAGCAGCGGAGTTTGTTATCTTTCGGACTTTCATCTCGCAAGCTCTCAACAGCCTTCAGAGTCAGGTGGAGCTTCTAGCCCAAAGTGTTGACCAAATAGAGATGCGAGGACGGAGGAAGATCTTGCTTTTGCATGGCGTGAGCGAGGAGCAGAAGGAAGATACCACCAAGGTGATAACTGAGGTGGTACGTAGCAGGCTCCAGATGACTGAATTCACCGTGGCGGACATCAGCCGGTGCCACAGGATGGGACGAGCAGTGGCAAGCAAAACACGGCCTATCCTGTTCAAGGTTGGCAGCCTCGCTGTTCGGGATAAAGTTTGGTTCTCTAAAGCCAAATTAAGAGGTTCGGGCATCACCTTGTCTGAATTTTTAACAAAGGGGCGGCATGACATATTCTTAGCTGCAAGGGAAAGATTTGGCGTTTCCAAGAGCTGGACTAAGGTGGGCTGCGTATATGTCCTTGGTGCCAATGATACGCGACATAGGGTCGAATCCTTTGCTGAATTGGATAAGATTGCGCCGATTCCCTATGAGCCGAAGCAGAGCGAACCCAAAGCGCCAGTGCCGGGCTCTATAGCCGAACGCTGCTGCTATGAAGACCGCAAGATTAAAGCGTGCTGCGGCTGTGAAAAAGTAATTTCATCTTTGTGATTTTTTACTGAAGGGCTGGGTAATAACCAATATTATTTTCTTATGTTTTTTTTTCACCTTCACAATAATTAAGTTTACAATTTTACGTCAGACACAATTGTCATAAGTCACTGTCAATGCAGTACGTACGTCACTAGGTACTGTCAGTTCAACGTCAATTGTTTTCTTTCCTTTTGATTTTTATGGGTGCGTTCCGTTTTTAGGTAACGGCGCACTGGTAAGGGGCAACATTTAGATTATTGTTTTATTTATATGTTTCTTGTTGATAAACTGTTTTATTGTTTCTTGTCACAAGCACGTCACAAGTTATTTTGGTTGTGCTGGTGTTACCCGGTCACTCATCTAGTTTTTGTTTAAATCTTTATAACGTAATAACGCAACTAGCAGGTGAACTTGTGATTGGTTTTTAGTTATTAGATAGGGTTTTATATATTAATATTATTATAGGAAATATTTATGTCTATAGATCAGAGGGCTGACAGCAGCGATAACAATAGTTATTTTTCGGCAAGCAGTGATGACAGTTTTGTGAGCATCCCTTCTCTTGCAGACAGTCTTGAGGCGCAGTTCTCTGATGTTCCGAGGAATTTTAACGTGATTCATATTAACGCCCAGAGTATTCCGGCCCATTTCCACGATATGTTGGCAAGTTTTGACTGTAAAAACATACATGCTATTCTTGTATCCGAGTCATGGCTTAAACCTTGTCTCCCTTCAACTAGCTACTCTCTACCTGGTTTCGTACTCGTAAGAAACGACAGGACGGTTGGTGGTGGTGGTGGTGTTACCATATACCTCCGTGCACACATTCCCTTCTCCATAGTCCATGTGTCAGCGCAACCACCGCCATCAAATGCTGGTGAACACCTCTTTCTTGAGGTCGAACTACATCACTCGAAATTACTTCTTGGCGTCTATTATTGTCCCTCCTTACGCATCAATTTCTTCGCATCTTTTGAAAATCTCTTAGAACTTCTGGTCCCTTCTTACAGTCATAGCATAATCATGGGTGATTTTAACACTTGTCTCCTTAAAAAAGACCATCGCTCTTCTTCTCTGACTAGTGTTGCGACTTCTAGCAATCTTTCCATTCTGCCACTATGCGCTACTCATAATTTGCCAAACTGTACTCCTTCGCTTCTTGACTTGATTTTTGTCTCCTCTCCTGATCGCGTGGCTAAGCATGGCCAATGCGCAGCCGACGCCTTTTCGCATCATGACCTGATTTTTCTATCTTATAAAATTCGTCCACCTAAGGCTAAAGCTAAAATTCTCATGCAACGCAATTTTGGTGGTATGAACATTGACAGTCTTTGCGAGGATGCCAGCAACATTGATTGGTCTCCTCTGTTTGCCTCCACGTCGGTCGATGAGCAGGTTAATGTCTTTACTGCTAAACTCATCGAGCTGTATGATGTTCATGCACCTGTTCGAGCTGTTAAAGTCAGGCATTTGCCGGCGCCGTGGCTGACAGATGAGATCAAAAAGTTAATGCACAAAAAAGTTGCGGCGAAGGCCAAATATAAGCGACGACCTACTGCTGCAAATAGAGACAAATATGCCTCAATCCGCAAACTCTACAACAAGGTGTGTAGGAATGCTAATCGCCAACACATTCATAACTCTGTCCAAAACGGAGACGCATCCAAAGTTTGGAATTTTCTAAGATCATTGGGGGTCGGTAAAGCGCGACAAGAGTCAATCCCTAAAGATTTAGATATCGATGCATTGAATAATCATTTCACAGCTTCGTCCAATTTCGATAGGACAGTAAAATTGAATACATTGGATTATCTTTCATCTCTTCCGACTCCCAGTTATGCTCCATTTGTTTTTAGTCAATTCACCGCATGTGATTTTAAGAAGAGCATACTATCGATTACTTCCAATGCAATAGGAAGTGACTGTATCAGCCGTAAAATGTTACTCCCGGTGCTGGACGTTATCCTTCCTGTCATTTGCCACATCCTTAACTTTTCTGCGTCTAGCGGTGTCTTTCCATTCTCATGGAAAGATGCACAGATAATTCCTTTACCAAAAAAGTCCAATCCCACATCCTTTTCTGAATACCGTCCAATATCTGTCTTACCATTCCTGTCCAAAGTCCTAGAACGGTTAATCCATAATCAAATAAGTACTTTCCTATCCAAAAATAATCTCCTGAATCCCTTCCAGTCCGGCTTCCGTCCTGGTCACAGCACCTCCACAGCTCTTCTCAACATTACGGATGATATTCGGTCAGCCATGGAAAGTAGCGATCTCACGGTCTTGGCATTGCTGGATTTCAGTAATGCTTTTAATACTGTTGATTTCGATGTTTTGCTTGGCATACTATGCTCTCTTAATATATCTCCATCGGTGGTTGACTGGTTTCGTAGTTACCTGTTCGGGCGCCGGCAACGTATTAACATCGGAGAGAAGTTGTCTTCCTGGTGTAGTACTTCAGCCGGGGTACCACAGGGTGACGTTTTATCCCCTTTACTTTTCGCAGTTTTTATAAACTCAATCTCTAATGAACTAATTTCTTCCTACCATCTTTATGCAGACGATCTGCAATTATACTCGCGAGCTCCTCTCGGAAAGCTGTCTGAGGCTATAGCTACCATCAATCTTGATCTGGCTCGCATTTGCGATTGGAGCAGGAGGTATGGGCTTATGGTCAACCCTGTAAAGACGCAGGTAATTGTAGTGGGCAGTTCTAGAATGGTTTCTAGGATTGACTGGACGTGTCTTCCCCAAGTTCTTTTTGACAATTCAGTAATTCCCTTCAGTGAAAAGTTAAAAACTTGGGGATATTCATCGACAAGAGCTTCTCTTGGACTGCACAACTGCAAGAAGTCAGCCGCAAGTTGTTTTCATCTGCTGCAACTTTGAGGAGACTGCGTAACTTTCTTCCGACTGACACTAAGATTGCGCTTGCACAATCTCTTCTTCTTCCCATCCTTGATTATGCTGATGCCAGCTATCTTGACCTTACTCAAGAACAACTCGATAAACTTGAGCGGCTTCAAAATTTTTGTATAAGGTTCATATATGTTTTGCGCAAATATGACCATGTTTCCGAATTTCGTGTAAAGCTCAAGTGGTTGCCAATTCGCCTTCGCCGGAATGCTCATATTCTTTCTCTTTTGTTTAATGTGCTCTTTACTCCTTCCACCCCTCTTTACCTCAAGGATCGTTTTCAGTTTATCTGCGATTCACACACGAAATCTCTGAGGTCATCAGATAACTTGCGACTTAAAATGCCAATGCATTCCACAACTTTTATGGATAAATCTTTTACTGTCCAGGCTGCTCGTCTGTGGAATGCATTGCCTGACTCAATAAAACGTGCTCAGTCGTTGCCGGTATTTAAAAAACTCGTAAAAGAACATTACCTATCGCTGTGATTGTGCTCTTGGTTTTTTTTTTTTATATAATGCGCTATGAATGTCGTAATTATATTTTCTTTTTTTTTTCATTGCTTATATATTATGTATATATTTATATTTATATTATTAAGAATATGTATTTTTGCTACTAGTGAGTATTGTTGTATGTTTATTATGTTCATTGTTGGTATTGTCGCACCACTGAGAACCCCATGTCATGTCCAGGTAATCTCTGTCCATTCCAGGTTGCCTGGAAGAGATCGCGGAAAGCGATAAGGCCGCCTATTGTATTTTGTTTTAGTATTAAGTTTATTTTTCTTGTTTATTATGGTGTACAATAAAGTGTATATAAATAAATAAATAAATAAATAAATACCGCACTTAATAGAGGGCTAGACTGTTTAAATCTTCCCTACCATTTTCTTCAGACTTTTTGTATACCCTGATACGTAGGTAGGACATAAATCTGCTCTCATGTGGGTGGCACCTTATCCTTAAAAACCCATTATTAATTGATAATACCGGCCAGAGAGACTAATTGAGTACTAATAAGTGAAAGTGTCAGTAACCTTACCACTGCATGCAGTTGTATAACGCGATATGCTGCACATGCCATGGATCATGTTACAGTCGAGAATGACCAATTCATACAATAATAAAAACTGAATCAGACCCAGACAAAGGTCGTTATCGGTAATGCTGTGATTGTGGACTGAAAAGGCGAATCACATTCCCAGCAATCATTGAACTTGAAATATATAAAGTAGAAAGGAATTAAGGATATCTACTGATAACTTACAAGACGAAGTCAAGCTATATATCTGTATACTCGTAATTATAGCCTTTCATGGCAAACCAAGCCTGGTGGAAATGGTTTAATATTATTTAAAAAAATCTAAATATTTAGCAATGCAGTTGTTTTAGTTTTACAGCGTCTAGATATGAATTAAGGCGCTATATACGCCCCAATGTTAACGCAGTACTGGCCGTGCGCCCGCTCGATTCCAAAATATCAATATTGAACATCCTTTTGAACAGTTTTGTTTGCAAAATATTATTTGATTTACATATGCTATGTTAGTTATGAAGATATTCCAGCCATCATTTTTTCTGTGTAAAAATATTTTGAAACATCCAAGTCGTTTTAAAAGAGTTTCCAAAAGTTGCGAAAAAATATCGTGTTTTAACAACAATATTTTTTTCAAGCAAAACTAAGAGTTACACGAAAAAACCTTGTGTTCAAAATGATGTATGTGAATTAGTAATAAATATATATTTTTTTCAAACCTTTTTACCTAGCTGTTTCTAAGGAGTATGATTTAGAAAGTTACGACACTAAAGGGTATGTAGGCCCTTAACATTGGGGCGTATATAGCGCCTTAACACAGTCACCTTCTATTTGATAGTGACACCGGATTGGGAGCCACATACGACGTAAAACAAATACATTAAAACCGTACAGTCCGACACAGAAACAACCACACACAACGGTGCAGCAATTTTAATCACAATTGATTTCATTTTGCACATTTTGAACAGACATACCTTTGCTCAACGATACTCGCGTGCAGTATTAATATAATTATTGGAATTTCATTGTCGGGGCCTGGGTATCGAGATAGTAGTTGCCCGCAACGCAACGTTTGCGGTCGATATGAGTTAGGGTGAAGCCGCACATTGGCCGCAAACATTTGGGTGAACAGGACACTTATTGCGTGCGTTAGTACTCCGCTGTTATCGGTACTATAATTAATGATTTTAGGTGATGAGGTTTGATTTAATTGGAAGCGATAATTCATTGACGTAGTTTACTCTTCTATAGGCCTTCATTAAATTTGTTGCGTTGATTAAGCAGAATAACATACAGCAATTAATTACACACGTTAACACCGTATCTTCCTCATTTAATAAATACGATCTAACAAAATGTTTAGAAGAACACCGACACGAATTGCATAAAGGCGCGTTCAAAGCGTTCTAACCAAGTGAACAGATCGCAAGAACACGAATTCCTCCAAAAATTCCTTTGTCGCTACCTCGTTAATTAAATCTTAAACTCGAAATTACCAGAACGAGATGGAATTCGTATTCTTTTCAAGTATGTTTGGGAAGAATGTTGAAACTGATCTAAACGCGCCCTAACAGCCACATTAGTTTGAGTAAATAGACACAGTAGATCAAACAAAACTTACCTAGCGGGTCTTAGATGCGGGTATTCCTCGGTACTGGTCACTTTGACGTCCCACACTTTCCTCCAAGCTTCGTATAACTGTTCATGTACTGGGTACACTTCTGAATGATGAGGGGATACGGAGTAGCAGGAGTTCGTGGGGATGCCGTTTTCTAAGCCGAACTGTTTGTTCAACATCATCTCCGATTCTAAGTGGGTAACGTTGTTGTAGAGGTGCGGCTGCTGGTGGTTCCACATGTGGCAAAACCTTTGAACAAGAGGTCATGTTGTTAAGTATGTAGGTCATGGCGAAAACGTACAAGTCAAAGAGTTACTGAGTTAGGTAGGTACCTATAGCTATGTTAAGGAATCGAGCTTATTGTTGATAGATTATGTAACCTTCAAAATCACTATTATTACATTTTCTAATTCTACAAACATACAACTTTGTATCTTTCATACATTATGTAAGGTAAGTCACCATCTTCCTGCCCTTGTCCCATGCTACTTGGGGTCGGCGCAACACGTTTTCTTCCTCCATAACGTCCTGTCGCCCGCCACGCTATCACTGACTCCCTTTTCTTTCATATCACTCCTCACACCGTCCATCCTTATATAACGTAAGGTAAGTATACGAGCCGTAATTATACAGCTATGTAAATATAACACCTGTATGTTCTCATAAGATGCTTTATCTCCACGGAAGGGTGAGTCTGCAAATGGCGGATTGAACTCGTAAGTTCCACGAAAATTTCCAAAAGGATGCACTGAGCTGTCGCCCAAAGATCTACCATTTCCTTTTCAGTAACAAGGACATAGATTACACATTAATTCGGAAACCCACACGGATCACTGCGTTAATTTCCTCTACCGGTCGGAGTGGTCAGCTCAAGGTAAACGGACATAATGCAATAATGCTTGCAATTGAGACCACTTAGTACAATAACGCGGGTTTTGCGATGAGATGATAACAAAGCTGTTGGTTCTAATAAGGTTACATGAGCAGACTAATGGACAACATTGTTCCGTTATCTGTTTGTTGAGACAGTGATAATGCTGGCACATTAAGTGACATCGCGTTAATTAAATTTAATGTTCGTATGATTGATATGAAGCTAATGCATATAGTTTACTAGTTTGAGAAATGTTCACATAACGCCAAAGTAAGCTTTGTTAGGTACCAACACTTCGTCTTTTTTTCCGAGCTGATGCTTAATAACATATTTAAGTAATGGTTTGGGCCGAGTAAATGTGGTTACATTTTTGAGGTGTAATCATCTTAAAATTCCACTGTTGAGATTAGTATGCGCCCATTTCTTTGCTTACAGACGTTTGTACACTCATAAAAATCAAAATCAAATAGTTTATTTCAAATAAACCATAGATGTACTTTTGAATAGACAAACAAAAAAAAGATGACTCTAGTGGTAGGTCTCAAAGGAGAGGAATTTACAAGAAACTCCACGGACACTCTTTTCCATCAGTTTTAATAACAAGTATTTGGTAACATCATTATTTTTGAAAAATACATATACGTAAGAACTAAGTAAAAAGACGTGCACGTTAAAGCGTCTAGAGTAATAAACAATAAAATAAATACAATAACAGGCCGAGGCAGCTAAGTTATGACCAATCCCAACTGATGGCGCCCGTTCACGAACATGACGCATGGATCGGCACCACTCAACTCAACCATCATGAAGGGAACCGAATGATCCCACACATGTGCCACCATCAGAGGGACATTAGAGAGAGCATGACGCACTCAACTGCCAGGGCACACGGAAGTCAACGAACGACACATAGTTACAGTGAATGGTAGATTTACAGTCGGAACATAGAACACACACATGTGCTGTGTAGTTATACAATACTAAAAGAAATTGAGTTTATACAGTACAAATTTATTCAAACAGTCTTCAGCAGGTCCAACAATACTTCAAAACTTTTCTGCCCATCACTTGGTTTTGCGCCCTAATGGCTGCGGAGCAGGACCAGCATAGTACCTTCAATAGCTGTTAGTGTCAATATTCCATAGCAACGATGACACTGGCAGCTTTGTTCCTTTTTAGATTAGATGTGCTGATTGCGTTCAGTTTAACTGGTGAAATTGGAACGTAGTTGATATTATTTGGTGTAACTTTGAACCAAACACCAAACCTGAACGAATTTTTTCAAGATAAATGGGCTTCTAAACAAATTTCCCTACAGCCTTTTCAGATGCATCTTTCAGTAAAACTCAATATACTGTGCATAGGTACTTGGTTGATAAATGAACTGACAGAATACGCGAGAGAACTGAAACTTGGCCCTCATATGCATATTAAGTTCACGAAGACTTGTCAGGTTCAAACTAAGTCCTCTGCAGATGGTTACCTTACCTTGCCTAATAACGTACTAACGAAAACGAGATAACCGTGCTACTAACAGCAAACTTTTTATGAGGAGAAAATTCTAAACTTTGGTATTTAAACTCAAAAGCTTGGGGACTTCTCTTTTTCGAAGTTATATATAAATAAAGTGTTAATAACTACACACTTAGTTAATAAAACTGCTTTACGTCCGTCACGCCATCGGGTACAGGTCCAGTAAAAAACCAGCGTCAAGCACTAGTTGCCCGTCATTTTGCTGAACTGGTCCTATTTGGCGCAGCCGTGGGACACACAATGTTACTAATATATTGTTTTCTTTTTTTTATATTATAGTTCAGTCTAAGTTTTCTTTTTTATGTTTGTGTTGTGTGCTTCGGCTTGTGTCAAATAAATGTGTTTTCTTTCATTCTTTATGTCCTAATCCAAGGCATGGTCTACCCGTGTGACAAGTTTCACCCAAATCTGTTCAGCTATTAAGAAGTTGAAAAGGTAACAGACAAAGTTATTTTCGCATTTATAATATTTTATTATGACTTGATTGTAACAAGTGTTTCAAAGTGTCATTTATTTTTATTTTTGATGGAGTGCCATCAAAGGATATGTACAAAAGATATCATGACTTATAAATAATGAGTAACAACAGGTATCTAGTAGTTATACTGCTTGACTTAGGTACACTGAACACTGAGCATGAAAAATTTAATTATTGATGTTATGTGTTTGTACACTTTAGAAACTAGTAACTAAAGCCCGCTAGAATTCTTGCAGGAACATCCTCCGACGACTCCGAGTTGTTTTGCTAGAGAGTTGTACTCGTATGATCCTATTTTGCGCTTCATCTATCACCGCACTTCACTCCTACGCCGGCTTTGGTCAATCAAACGCAAGCACTAGGTGTAGGAGCTCTACGTCTATCTAGTGAATTGCCAGTACCTTGGAAAATATTCACCAGATGGACACAAGACGTCTTTATTTTCACAGTGATAAGGCACACAGTTTATACCAATAGCAGATTCACTATATCCTTCCGTTCCACAAAATTATATCTCTAACTGTAACATAGTTAATACTCTATTTTTGATAAAGCAGGATATTTTCTTTTCTTAGTTCGTTAGTTTCGTTATGTTTTCGCATGTATCTTGTGTATGTACCTATGTTAGTATGTATGTATTTAATATTCTTGATTACCTCGTACCTTTCAAACCACTTGACGGATTTTTGCAATTAAGACATCGTTAGATAGGTCTTGACCGCCCAAGTGCCGTTAAAAAAAAGAAACATGGCGGATTTTGGGCGCCATATTCTAGGGTTTGCAATTTTTTTTCTTCGCAACCCATCGAGTGGGGTATCGAAATGAAGGGTTTTTGGAGGTGATTATTAAAATATATACCACTTATATGTTTACAAGTTATAAACAAAAAGTATAACTAAAAAGTTTTAAATGAATAAAGTTAATAAAATCACTTCATCAATCTTGTTTACATCTTTGCAGACGGGTTTTTTTGATGTTATTAACTTTATTTTAATACACTATACAGGGTGACCTGTAAGTTATTGACAATCTTTCAAATGTGAATGTCCTCAGGCGTGTAAAAAAATAGAAGTCTACTCGTTTTGGACTTAGGAAAAGTTACTCACCAATTAAAATGTTCCCTATGCCTCAGCAAGGCATCATCGCCCATGTTTTCAAGCGATGTCCCGTGATGGTAATACTTAGCGCTGTAGCCCAGGTTGAACCTGAAGCCAGGCACTAGTCGTTGCAGCGCCGCTTGCGAAGCTAACATGGCTGCTACGTCTTCTTCGTGAAGACGGGTTCCTAAGAAAAAGAGAACATTGAATAGAAGTAACTACAAACAAGACAACATTAACAACCAATGATTCATACTAGGACCGAGATGTGATGGAAGTCATGGTCCCAGACCAATGCCCTCTCATATGATGATACAGGCTGACAGAAATGAGAAGAAGTATATTCATAAAGTAAGAGACTAAACTATAGACACACTATTTTACAAGCTTTTATTTAACTTGCAATGTATGTATGTGTGTTCGGGTCAAATTTTGCAACTGAATTTAAAAGCAGTTATCTTCCACCGACTAAGATGAAATTTTGCATATACGTTTAGTTTGGATGACAATGCATGGTGAGTTAAGTAACGTCATTCTAAATGTTATATGGCGGACGGCCCAAGATGGCGGACTAGTTATTTTTTGGGCACTGCCATGATATGGGTATCAAATGAAAGGGTTTGCTGAGAAGAATACGAATAAAACTTGTTTTAAAAATAATATAATTTTATTTAGATGCTCGTTTGAAGTAATTGTCGCAACACTACACCTTAAAGTGGCAAAAACAGCATCAGTCAGTCTAAAAATAATGCAACAAGAATTACAATTTGCATTCCTTGCGTTCGGCTCGCAGCAAAATGATGTCAGATTTTACTACGTCATTTTATGCATGTATAGTAGGATTTGAATTGCAATACAACAAACCAAGTTATTCCAAGGTTACAAAGCGAGTTCAATAAACTTGTTAAACACTAATTGTCAGTCGTTATAGGGTATCTATTTAGCACAGTCTAGCAATTTGATTAAGCATAAGAATCTATACTAATAATATAAAGCTGAAGAGCTTGTTTGTTTGAACGCGCTAATCTCAGGAACTACTGGTTGGAATTGAAAAATATATTTGGTTTAGATAGTGCATTTATCGAGAAAGGTTATAAGCTATATAACATCACGCTACGACCAATAGGACCGGAGCATAAATTAAAAATGTTGCAAAAACGGGGAAAAATTAACGGTTTAAGTTACGCAACAATCATGTATGTAGGGTAGGTAGGGTAGATTGGGTAGGTAGGTAGCCAGTTGACAGGAGCAAAGCCGCGTGGGACAGCTAGTACAAACGTATAAAGGGCACCTATTATTATTCAATGCAGCTAGGTGCTAATATTATTCAGATCTTGCGCGCATACTAATAGTTAAGACAAAGACAACTAAACGCTACACAATGTTGGATTGATTGAGCTCTATAATTATTAATGTATTCGTGTTTTACGTTAAGAAATGCTTAACATTCCGGTGTACTTCTGCCTCTTGTATCGCTTTCTGGAAATGAATATGGGTAATTGTCGATATGTATTCAGTGCTCAGAGTCCAAGACGTTTGAGTCTTTGATAACACAAGAATGGTAATAAAAAGAAGTCAATTGTACTATTCTGTGTACGTTAATACGAGAATGGGCAGTAAAAACCTAATGTAAGTATACGATTAAATTTTACTGAGTTTGTTAAGCGCTTGTTATTGAATTGCTTGGTAGCCTTTGAAAGAAGGGCATGGAAATATCCTTTAGTTCGTGCTTAGAATGTTAAGGATTACTTTTAATTATGGGCGAACACAAATCTTTGGGCAGGGCACTCACCTACCTGCACATACACAGTCACATAGTAACAACTTTTTTACTTTTTTTTAACTTTTTTTACGGACAAGCAAACCTTCAAAAGACGCCTAGACAGTGGCGTGCCTAGACTTTCAAAATAAGGCAAGCCCAATAAAATGTTAACCGATTTCAAAAAAAGAAAGTTCAGTTTTATGTATCATCGCAATTTTCTCATAAACTACTGGTTAGGTACAATAAATTAAAAGTGAATTCATTCATCTTCTTCTTTCCTCTTCTTTCTTCAATTTCACTCTTGCTTGTCGTGCGGTCAATGAGGTAACCAAAGCTCACTGCAGGCATGCTAGTGCTAGATTGAATATAATAAAAATATCACTACGGTTGTTATCAACGCGCGTGTTATATTTTGAAATTTCTTCAGATAACTGGCGTGATATAGATGTCTCAATTCGTTATTTACCAAAATTATCGAAAGAAACCATTGCACACAGGTGTTTATGGGAATTTGCGTGCCTTTTAGTGGTGCCAGATATGTTATTTAAATCATTATAACCAGATGTATTTCAAACGGAATCTTCATTCGAAAAAAAAATGTAGTACCAGCAATACAACTTATTAGTGTGCGAACAGCCAACAATCCAACTAGTTTTATACACTGATCTATAAAATTTTCGTTTATGCGATTTACTAGTCTGAGAAATACACAGATTAGGCGTCGGTTTTAATGAAGAAATTAACTGTTTTTTTCTGAGCAAAGTTTAAAGATTTTACCTTATCTTCGCCAATCAAAACTTGAACGCATTTTAAATCCTCACAAGGTACAATTACCTCCGTTGTTGTTGGTAAGTCACCAAAACAATTGTATCACAGAGAAAATCTTAGAAAACACACAAAAAACTTTAACAACAAATCTTTTCCCACTCAAGCAAATGAAACTGAAGCATAGACTACTAAGAGATATGAACTGAAGTGAGTTGCACTCGGGTCGTTGCAGTGTTGTCATTTGGCAAAAAAAGTCGCCAGGTATATGAAAAATCTAGCTAGATGTCGCAAATTTTTATTTTTAAGATATTGCTTGAATATTTAATTTCGTTATTTTCAAGTCGCTAGTTTTTATTGTTGCTAAATCTTAAAAAAAGTCTCCAAACTCGTTAAAAATCTCCAAGATCTCACAACGTCGCTAAGACGGCAACACTGCAGAGTTGGCAAGGTAACAAGGTCACGCATACGCGTGCAACTTCATAGGCAAGCACGGCTTAAATCTTCCAAACTGATCGATTTGTAGACGCACAAGTTTCTAACTCGTTATACGGCATATCACTATAAGTGCGAAAGAAACAGAGATAGTATTTGAAAGCCCAGCAAAACCGGTGCGTGTAAGCGGGATAGCTATATGTAGATGCTGCAAATGCAAATGCGAAACTCTGGGCGGGCGCGAACAATCGCGATGTGTTGTAGTGTGGCATAGGTAGATACTTTGTGTTATTTTGATAAGAATTAAGCGCGCGAACTTTTAAATAGTTCAGGTTTGATATTGATTCTCTATCGAGCATTTTAGTAAGGCACGCCGGGCTTTTGGGCTTATATGAAGCTACCGCCACTGGCCTAGAATTTTGAGTGTGGGTTTTTTACCTCACTAAAACCACCCTGGTGATCACGATCAGCAAGTAGAAGGAGTCCCGTGACTTCTTTAAAGAAAACCCCGATACCCCCTCTGTATAGTCATCATCATTAGCCTATTAATTTTGCCACTGCTGGGACACAGGCCTCCTCTCTGTGTGTTCTAGGACATGCCGGTTTCCTCACGATGTTTTCCTTCACCGTTTTGAGAGCAGTGGTGATGAAATAATTTACACAAAGTAAAGCGCCTGCCTGATCTCGAACCCACGACCTACAAATTGTAAGTCGCGGCCGATACCACTGGGCCACCACTGCTCTCTGTAGAGTAACTACTCCTAATAACAAAGTTGCTTTTAAGCAAATTATTATGATTCTCACGAAACAAAATAAAATTGATAACATACCTCTTTCTCCCACGAAGATATCATCAATATCGACGAGTATCCACCTGTCGAGGTTCAAGCTAAGCTGGCCGTGGCTGAGGTAGCTCAGAGCGTCCAGGAACAGAATCCTATGCAGCCAGAACTGTAGGCCCGAGCCGAACAGAACGCGTTGGACGCCGTCCAAACGTCCGTGGTCTTGTATCACTGTCGCAAGCGGCATGCGCTCCTCTGTAAACATTGCTATAATTTAGTGTACCGCTTTATTGACATGGATTTCGTGCTGTTTTGCTTTTGCAAGATGGATGGGGAAAACTGTATGGGATATTGGCATTCCATTCGAGAGTCGATAAATCTAGTGTTAGAACAATGAAAGCTATTGGAGATCGGGCCATTTGCCACAGAGCTTTTTGCATCATTGTTTTATTTTGGATGGAATGCTACTTCATCGACCCATGAGAACTCGATTCTAATGAGAAGAATATTCGTATTTTATGGATCCGTCGTTCGTCGACATTTTGAGAACTTAATGAACGCCACAGACAGAAATTAAAGTGGTCACCTACTGACCTTAAACTATCTAGACATTTTCACCAAAGGCTCGAATTGAAAAACAAATGGTACGAATTTAACACATCTAGCAAAGTGAGCTCCTTTAGTAAGTTCCCATAGATTTATGCGATGTTTTTTCCTTGATGCCTTAAGTATGCCTTCATCAGCATATAAATTATTGGCGCGAGGAAGTTAACAGCTCCACTGACTATATTGTTCAACAGTTCGTGCTTTTTGAAAGGAAATATTAGCTTAAACAATGTGCGGAACTGAATTATCATTATTATACAATGATGTCTAAAAGTTGTAAGTACAATTACATTCTAAGAAATGATTATGGTTAGGGTTTTTATTACAGTATTAGTCACATGGGTAGGCCTACGTGTTCCATGTCACGGCAACGAGACACGGGTATGTTTAAAAATACATATTCATATGTAAGTAAGTGTAGTAGCACGTGGCCTTCTTTAAGGTTGCCCTAGGCGATCATTTTTCCATACAAACTTAGTCTGGCAATTACTCCACTGTTTGACGGTGTACGTTCAAAATATAAAATGATATCAATTTGTCTCATCATTCTATCATTCATCTGGCCCTGATTGGAAACAAAATAAAATAACTTTTTGCAAAAAAATACTACCGACTTCCAAATACAAAACTACAAAGTGAAAAATAACTTAATTTTTTGAAGTCGGTGTCTTTCGTAGGTACCATTTTTTTGCGTTATGGACACCGACTTCAAAAAATTAAGTTATTTTTCACTTTGTAGTTTTGTATTTGGAAGTAGGTAGTATTTTTTTGCAAAAAGTTTTTTTATTTTTCACTTTTTAGTTGTACGTACCTAATAGGCAAGTTAGTAAGGGAACTATTTCGCCAGAATAGATTTCATGAAACTAGAACATAACCAGTGAAATGAGAGATCTGCTTACCCCTTAAGAGCGAACTGGCATGATGTTATGTTATGAAATGTTCTAAACAACAAACAGACATGCGATTGCAGCAATCCCGAGAGATTTGCCGTTATTTATTGAAGAGTTCTGTTGTATATCTCCGAAGTTCTTCATCAGATCTTCACTATATTAAAATGGGACCAATTTCGGAACATACTTTTTCAAACAAAAAAGAATTTTCAAAATCGGTCCACAACTAACGGAGATATCGGTGAACATATTATACAAAAAAAAAATACAAAAAACAAACATAAAGTCGAACATAGAACCTCCTCCTTTTTGGGAATTCGGTTAAAAATATATATTTGAAAGTTATTAGCGTCGAAAGTTTCATATTTGAACAGTAATTTGAACGCTCCTTTGGGCGCAAATAAATACCATAAGAAGCAGGAAAATTGCAAAATAGTCACCATACAGGGATAGATTAGTAGTTCAACAATGCAAATCATTTTATTTTGGACGGATACATTTAGTATTTTTTTCATGATATCCATATTCCCAAAGGTCTGTTTATAAAATTTCGCAGGCTCGTTTTCGCCCTAAATCATCATCCATTACGCTACAAATTAGCAAAAGTGTGTTCGTACGCGAACTAGCTTCTTACTGCTCATCACAGCATCTATCTCTTTCGCACGTGTTGTCGGATTAGATAGCATGCATTTTAACCCCGCGCACAAAATAGTTCGTGCGGTCGACTAAGCCAACCTTAATTCCTGCTTATGACTACTGGCGTAACAATTATGACTTCCGAGCTTAATGTAAATATTTCTTGTACTTAGTGGGTGTCCCGCCATCATTTTCCTCTTCCGTAATTTTAAATCTGTTACATTAGCTGCGTTCAGCTTTTAGGCTTAAGTTAAAATTAAACAGATTATTTAAATTTAATTTAATTAATTCACTGTTGCCTTTTACTTTGTGAGGGTCCATCTTTAAAGCATAAAATTCTCCTCCTAATCGGTACCTAACAGTCATTTAATTTTTATCGTTTTTTTGTGAGTAAACGTGTTCAAAGACTTCATCATCCTCCCGTCAGTATCCAAATTTATTAGCGTTTGGCGTAGCATGGCTTCTTTTTAATCCCCGAAGGAAAAAGAGGGGTGTTATAAGTTTGCCGTGTGTACCTGTGTATTTGTGTATTTGTGTATATGTCTGTGGCACAATAGCTCCTAAACGGATGAACCGATTTGATTTGTTTGAAAGTTGACTTCATCGAGAGTGTTCTTGGCTATGTGTAGTGAAAATTGGTTCAGGCGTTTAGCAGTTACGCAGTTATGGGCGTTTTACTGTTTGAATCAAGGTGTTTTCGCAAGATATCGAGTCATTACTACAATAGATGGATTGTTCAATAGATTTTCGATCGAAGTGTGTACCACTAGATAAATTATGAAGCATGCAATATAAATGTGTAGGCGTTATTTTATATTGTTTTAATTTACCTTGTTTTACTCTATTTGCTTGCTTCTTAACAGTCACCTCATTTCTAGCTATTTCTCATCTTTCACATAATCTATCCGTCGTTTTTTTCTCTACTCTTTCCCCGAGCCTTTGAATTAAAATCCTTTTTTAGAGGCAAAGTAACGTCAGAAACATAAAATCAGTAGAGAGTTTAATAACATGATAAAAATATAACTTCCCCTTTTGCTTTTTTAGTTAGATGTTGAACATTATAGGCATTTATATAACCTAACTACCAGGAGGCCAGAATCATGAAGAAGTCTTAATATTTGCGGGGCTGGAATAATTACCGGTAAAGACTAACTTAAGTACCAGGAGATTATAGTAGTAGTACTAGTATTACCGAGGCTGGAATCATAAAATGTAAAAAGATTACCGGGGGATTTTAGTTTCTGCCTCCTGGTACTCTTTTAGTCTCTACAGGTTTTATTCTATGCCCACAAATACTTTTTCATGATTCTGGCCTCCTGGTAGATTGGGTATAATGTTCAACAAGTAACTGAAAAAGCAAAAGTGGAATTCAACAAATTTTAGTCGAATTATTGATTTTGACGTCCTAAAAAACTAAACGTCCCAATAGTAGTACCTACTGACCCGTAGGTGCCAAATGTGAAATAAAATTTTAATTAATAAATTATTACACTTATCGCACCTGCGAATAATATCGATAGGGTCATTTTCTACCATTTTCTTATTGATATATAAGACTGATTATGGAGATTTATCATGTTTACTGTTGATTGTTGTAATGGTAAATTAAGCTTTATCTGTTTCCAAAAAATGCCTGACTTTTACTTACATAATATAACCCTACCTAAAGTTTTTCATTCTGACTGTACAAATTTTGCTTTTACAAAAGTATAGTCCGAAACACCACTCAAAAATATTAATAATAATGAAATGCCTGTTTCTACCGGATCGGACAAAACTTAGCGGCCGAAACGCATACTAAGCCGTGTGTTTGTTTTTATGCTCCATTATACGGGGATAAAAAGTAAACTATGTGCTATTCCAGACTATAATCTACCTCTGTGCCAAATTTCATCTAGATCCATTCAGCCGTTCTGGTGAGATTGAGTAACAAACATACATCCATCCAAACTTTCACATTTATAATATTATAGTAAGTTTGATTTGATATATTATAAGTCAGGGTATAATGAGGAATTATCAAGTCGTAAAACTTGGTGAAGATTAATGGTTATTCCTTGGTAACTATCTCGTCAAGTGATCATTGGAATAGCAAATCGATGAGCTTAGTATTTTCTGTTAAACCGGCTCAATGTTACTTACTAACGTTGAAGCCTAGCTTAGCTTGAATCTGGTTCTAAGGACAACAACTATTATTGACTAGATTATCTAGTCTAAGATAATCTAAGGAACTCCTTTGTCGCGTTTATATACCTAATTAATTAATTATGTATATTATAAAAAAAGCAAAAATATATGAAAATATTGTAAAAAAAAACGATCAGTTTATATTCCACTAGCTTCTGCCCGCTGCTTCGCCCGCGTTAAAAGTGTTTTAACATACCAAGGGAATAAAAACTATCCTATGTCTTTCCCAGGGTCTCAAAATATATATTCATGCTAAATTTTATCTAAATTGGTTCAGGAGATCCAAAGATTACCCACCTACAACCTCACAAACATTACCTCCTTATAATATTAGTATAGATGGGAAGCCGGGACAAATAAATGAAAATAAAAAAACGAAATACCTATTCGTATTAGACAAACATTTCTTATTTTTTATTAAGAAATAATAATCGATGAACGTATTAAAAATTTGTAATAGTCTGTTTTTTTTGCAAAGGGGTTTATATTGAGCCCACACGTTTTGCATGACGTTGCGTAGACACGTGAATCAACGAAAAGAAAATGTAGACCGGTGTGACCACAGACATAAATCTAACTAGATAACGCAAGTCTCTCCATCTGTATGAAAACCAAGCGTAACACTTCTTCACACACAATTTAGAAACAAATTTCATTACCAATGAAAGAAAACATTTCAATGCTTCGGCCAACCTTTTTTTATACAGTTTTTACAGCTCAATGTGGCATAATTTGGCATTTTTCTAGATATCGGTGGGTTTCCGGTGCCAATAATGCTAAATGGAATGCTCAAAGTACGATCATTGATCGTAATTTTACTCCATTTTTTGGCACCAAATAGTAAAATTAAATTAAGGAGTCATGCATGACACTTCGATTCGTTGAATCACTTATGATTGAGCCTTACCTACAACACTATACTCTACGCTTGCAACATTAAAAAAAAGTCAGGTAATGCATTGGCAGCTGTCAGTTTAGTCTACGGGATAAAAAATCACAGTAAAGTTAGATTTATATCTGTGGCGGAGACTTCTCAACAAAAATACCAAACACAATTTTCAGAATCAGAAAAACCTTGCCAGGAACACCGTAACATCAAGAATAGATTGCTCGAATCTATGTAAGTGTTATAGCATTCCTTCCATTAATTAGAACATGATGACGAAGCGTGATTAATATTAATTTACGTTATTCGAAACTACAATTAGATTTGAGCACAATACTTGTATATCGGGTAATGTGTTGCGTAATACGTTCCGTTCTTTATGAATCTCTGTAATGTACAACCCTAGGCTAGGGTTGTACATTATCGAGTTTATGTTATAATGTTCTTGGTTACATAATAGGTACATGGGTCGGACCTTCGAGGTTCAGTAAGGCTTGCAAAGGTCGACCTGTAGATGGGTACAGACCATTCTTAATAAATTGATTGGATGTCATTTATAGATTGCTAGCTGTTGCCCGCGCCTTCGTCTGCATAGCCTTAGTACTTCGAAAAGCCTATGTTTTTAAATGTGCGATATTGTAGGTTTGTCATACAAACTGCTAGCCCCTTAAGGATGATTTCCGGGATAAAAACTATCGTATAGCCTTCCCAGGGTCTCAAACTATCTCTATACCAAATTTCATCTAAATCGGTTCAGCGGTTAAGGCGTGAAAAGATAATAAACAGACAGAGTTACTTTCAAATTTATAATATTATGTATATATATATTACTATATAGTATGGATTGTCGGAATGGATAGTCCGAATCCAGAAAATTTATACCCGTCTTGTCATATTAGGATATCTATAGTGACACGGTTGTGTCGGTCAGACAGGCAGTCGCTCTATGTAAAATATTGGTACTGAGCTGGATCCGTTTAGACTGGATGCCCACCCAACATAGGAAAATGCTGGTTAGATTGTTATTCGAAACTACCATTAGATTTGAGCTTGATACTCGTATATATATATATATATATACTAGCTGACCCGACAAACTTTGTTTTGCCATAAAAACACCAAACAACCCTACCTACCCTACCCTACCTAACCCTACACACCCTACCTAACCCTACACACCCTACCTAACCCAACATACCCTACCCTATTGTGAATCTAAACAAGCCGGGGCGCCACCCAAACGCCTACAAAAAAATTCATTCAAATCGGTCCAGCCGTTTAGGAGGAGTTCAATGACATAACAGGTACAGTAGAATCTATTCTAATATTATAAAGAGGTAAAGTTTGTGAGTTTGTGTCGTTGTAAGGGGCAATGTCTGGATCATCTGAACCGATTTTGAAAATTCTTTCACCGGTAGTAAGCTACATTATTCCTGAGTTTCATAGGCTATAAAATATTTCCAAAGAAATTAGAGATCCTTATGAAAATTGCAATAATGTAACCTAAGGTAGCAAAATGTTGCCTGTAAAATACATTATTTGGCGTGAGCAGAGGAAACTATTGATGATAGATGAAAATTTGTAGGTAGGTAGGCAGGGTAGGCAGGGTGGCCAGGGTAGCCATGGTAGCCAGGGTAGGCAGGTTTTGGGCAGGGTAGCCATGGTAGCCAGGGTAGGCAGGTTTTGGGCCGGGTAGCCAAGGTAGCCAGGTTTTGGGCAGGGTAGCCATGGTTGCCAGGGTAGGCAGGTTTTGGGCAGGATAGTCAGGGTAGGCAGGGTAGGCAGGGAAGGGGCAGGGTAGCCAGGGTAGGCGGGGTAGGGGCAGGTTAAGCAGGGTAGCCAGGGTAGCCATTGTAGCCAGGGTAGGCAGGGTAGGTAGGTAGCCAGTAGACGGGAGCGAAGCCCCGAGGGTCAGCTAGTTTTATATATAAACTATTGATGATAGATGAAAATTTGTAGGTAGGTAGGCAGGGTAGGTAGGGTAGGCAGGGTAGGCAGGGTGGCCAGGGTAGCCATGGTAGTCAGGGTAGCCAGGGTAGCCATTGTAACCAGGGTAGGCAGAGTAGGGTCAAGGTAGCCAGGGTAGCCAGAGTAGCCAGGGAAGCCAGAGTAGCCAGGGTGGCCAAGGTAGGCAGGGTAGCCATGGTAGCCATGGTAGGCAGGGTAGGGGCATGATAGCCAGGGTAGCCAGGGTGGCCAAGGTAGCCAGGGTAGGCAGGGTAGCGGCAAGGTAGCCAGGGTAGCCAGAGTAGCCAAAGGAGCCAGGGAAGCCAAGGTAGCCAGGATGGCCAGGGTAGCTAGGGTAGCCATGGTAGCCAGGGTAGGCAGGGTAGGGGCAAGGTAGCCAGGGTAGCCAGAGTATCCAGAGTAGCCAGAGTAGCCAGAGTAGCCAGGGTAGCCAGGGTGGCCAGGGTAGCCAGGGTAGCCAGAGTAGCCAGGGTAGGCAGGGTAGGGGCAGGGTTGGCAGGGTAGCCAGGGTAGGGGTAGGTAGGGTATGCAGGGTAGGGGCAGGGAAGCCAGGGTAGCCAAGGTAGCCAGGATGGCCAGGGTAGCCAGGGTAGCCAGAGTAGCCTGGGTAGCCATTGTAGCCAGGGTAGCCATTGTAGCCAGGGTAGCCATGGTAGCCAGGGTAGGCAGGGTAGGGGCAAGGTAGCCAGGGTAGCCAGGGTAGCCATGGTAGCCAGGATAGCCATGGTAGCCAGGGTAGGGGCAAGTTAGCCAGGGTAGCCAGAGTAGCCAGGGAAGCCAGGGTAGCCAGGGTGGCTATGGTTGCCAGGGTAGCCAGAGTAGCCAGGGTAGCCACGGTAGCCAGGGTAGCCACGGTAGCCAGGGTAGCCAGGATCGACGCCAAGGTGCTAGTGATCGTCGAGTTGGCCTATTCGCGACTAGGACGCGACATCGTTGAGCTGCTTGTCGTCAACCGTATACGGTAAGTAAATCCACCTCAAACAAACAAAAAAACAATTTACCGGTAGAAGAAAAAGCCTGAAAACACATCAGTAGTCTATGGGAAACTAAATGAAAACCTCGTGAAACTACAAGAAAACGTGGTGAAGGAATTCTTAAGGCTTGTCCAGGGTGAACATCCGGTGACTAGGGCGTGTTGTGGGCCCGATTAGTTGGCCCCAGTGCATCACAATTTGTAGTAGTCGATCATACAAATATTAAAAAAGGGAACCGGTAGAAGAAAAAGCCTGAAAACACATCAGTAGTCTATGGGAAACTAAATGAAAACCTCGTGAAACTACAAGAAAACGTGGTAAAGGAATTCTTAAGGCTTATCCAGGGTGAACGTCCGGTGACTGGGGCGTGTTGTGGGCTCGATTGGTTGACCCCAGTGCATCACGATTTGTAGTAGTCGGTATTAGAAGCTATTTCCTCAGGGTTTAATTATTTATTTACTAGTTTATCCTCGCATTGGAACGCTTTGCAGCAACTAAACCAACGGGTCATAATCTTATAATAAACTCACTATCACCGTTCAAAATCAAAATCATTTTTTTTATTTCACATAGGCCTACATGGGCACTTATAAAACGTCGACAAAATGTGCACGGTTCGGGTTGGTCGTTTCCTATGGAGAAGAACCGGCAAGAAACTCCATGGTTACTCTTTTAAAAATGGTTTGGTTTTACAATATTTCCATGTTACAGCATTAGTACTTAGATATGGGGGGATAACGTAGGCCCGAATTATGACAATAAGTCGTAAGAAACTTAAAAAAAAAGAAAAAGATTATATAAAAAAGTTAACAAATGTTAACTAGCATCTAGAAGGCCTACAATGTTCACACATTCACAAAACAATCGGTAAAAGAATCTATACAAAGGTAAAAAATAATAAAAATAAGTATAACAAGACTAAATTTAACATGTTGCACAAATTTTGTTATCAGTGCTGTAACTATTCTTAGCAAAGGGCTTTAAAGATGATTGAAAACCATTGTAAAAAGTCTAATTAAAAGAAGGAAAGAAAAAATGAGATTGAGAATAGTTAAGAGACATCCACATATTTGTGCCGTTTACAAGTTACCAGGGAAGCTGCATGCGCAGAAGGAGCTAAGGCCAAATGTTTTTATCTTCAACGTAGTCCTTGATTTTATAATATGCTTTTTTAACAAGGATACGGTCGATGCGCTGACGCGCGTCTGATCGGTGGTCTCGCGCCACCTGTTCTTGCTACGCGAGTAACGAGCATTGCGACAACGGTCGCGGGACGCGGTCACGCCACACCAGACTGGAAACAAGCTTATATTGTAATCGAAACTAACATAATGAAGTGGTGAAATACAGTAAACTCTTAAAAGAAACAATTTACTCAATATTCAGATTGTCAAAAAATGTTAGGTACCTAGGTGCACACTTATTTCTTCTTTAAACAAAAAAATATGGCGATATAGTTCACAGTGTGCTGAAATTTTCGCATGACGTCACGATTTGGTACACTTTTTACTTAGAAGTGACGCCACAAACTGTTAAATAGTGAATGCAACCATTTAGTTGCAACATTGTAGTTTAGTTATCTGTGGTCTAAACTTTTGTAACGCTTCTTCTTTTGTAAACTGTTGTACTTGATTCGCGCCATAATATAGAACTTTTATATCAACGAAGTCTTTCTTTTACTAAAGTAATCACAAAATCCTTCATGGCAGCATAGCGTGGTTGCGCAAATAAGTGGTTACTCGGATTAGTAAAGTGAAAAGCCCGAAAAGTTATTTGCAATAAATTCTACCGGCGAAGTGTCACCCTCAGCGTCTGTGAAAAATGTCTGCAAATACGATGTTTAACATTGAAAAACTCGTTGGACGGGATAATTATGCAAATTGGAAGTTTGCAACAAAGGCGTATTTAGAGCATGAAGATCTCTGGCAGTGCATAGAAGGAGAAAAAGTAGACGGCACGAAAGACATCAAAGCCAAGTCAAAGTTAATTTTGTTAGTGGATGCTATCAATTACGTTCATATTCAGGATGCAAAAACAGCTAAAGAAGTCTGGTTGAATCTGGAACGAGCATTTGACGACAATGGTTTGACACGAAAAGTGGCTTTGTTGAAAGATCTCATCACTACAACACTGGAGTCCTCTAAGAATGTTGAGGATTATGTTAATAAAATTATGACATCAGCACATAAATTACGCAACATAGGATTTAGCGTCGATGACGAATGGCTAGGCACTCTGATGCTGGCGGGTTTGCCGGACCTATACAAACCCATGATTATGGCTATAGAGAGTTCAGGGGTAAAAATCAGTGCAGATAATATTAAAACTAAACTACTACAAGAAGTTCAGAGTTCCGATACTACTGCTTTTTACTCAATCAAGAAGAAAACTTATGAAAAGCAGAACAACATGAAACCCAAAGGCCCAAGGTGTTTCAATTGTAACAAGTATGGCCACTTTGGTAAAAATTGTCGGACACAGAAGAAAACTTCAAGTAAAAGTGAAGATAAAGGCTATGTAGCAGCATTTACAGCTTCTTCTGTAACCAATGAAAGTGATAAATGGTATGTGGACTCCGGAGCTTCAATGCACATGACTAACCGTTGTGATTGGATGTATGATGTCAAAAGTCCACCAGTTTCAACCATCACTGTTGCTAACAATACCTCGCTACCTGTGAAAGGAATAGGAAAAATTAATCTAGTATTGCATGGTAATAATGAGAACAGAATTCAGGTAAGAGATGTCTTATATATACCTGAACTTGCTGGAAACTTACTTTCTGTTAGTGCAATGGTCAGCAAAGGTTACAAAGTAAACTTTAATAAAAACAATTGTGAAATATTTACCAGTGATGGAGTGTTTATATGTTCTGCATTATTAGAAAACAACTTGTACACACTTAATATTTACAGAGAAATAAATGCTAACCTTAGTATTTCTGCTATTTCAAATGATGTTGTCCTGTGGCACCGACGCATGGGACATTTAAACTTTCCAGATGTGAACAGATTACCAGAATGTACAGAAAGAATGAGCTTGCCGGACACAGTGAGACTACCAGTGACTTGTACCATCTGCCTAGAAGGAAAACAGACGAGACTGCCCTTCAACCATGAGGGATCCAGAGCGACAGAATTACTCGAGGTGATTCATTCTGATTTATGTGGTCCGATGGAGACGCTTTCCCTTGGAGGTATGAGATATTTCATTACTTTTGTGGATGATTACTCCAGATCAGTCTTTATATATTTCCTTAAAGACAAGCTCAACATCCTAAGTGCATTTAAAGATTTTCACAAGAAAGCAGAAAATGAATGTAATAAGAAAATAAAGATTATTCGTACAGATAATGGATTAGAATATTGTAACAGAGATTTTGAGTGCTACTTAAGTCAGTATGGCATAAAACATCAAACAAGCACACCATACACACCACAACAAAACGGTCTTGCTGAAAGGATGAATCGTACTCTTGTGGAGAGGGCTAAGTGTATGTTTGCTAGATGCAAAGTTACCTAAACCATTCTGGGCTGAGGCGACTGCTACTGCGGCTTACATCATCAACCACTCGCCTACCACCTCTATAATGAAAAGGACTCCATACGAATTGTGGACAGGTAAGCTGCCTGATTTATCCAATATGAAAATCTTTGGTTCCGAAGTCATGATGCAAGTTCCCAAAGAGAAGCGAAAGAAATGGGACCCGAAATCACAAAGAATGATCTTTGTTGGTTATTGTGATAGCACAAAAGGATATCGTCTTGCTGAACCTAAAACAAATAGAATCATGAAAAGTAGAGATGTTGAATTTTTGGAAAATGTTAAAATGAATAATAATATATACCTACCTTCTGAACTTACTGATGTGTCACAATCAGCGATGCCACCAGCAGCAGCAGCACCTGAAACTCAAACAGAAGAACAATTAACAGAGTTTACAAACACAGATATTAGTAAGACCTCTGATGAATATGAAACTGATACAGATAATGATGAAGAATACATACCACAAAAAATCAACAAAAGACATACCTCATAGCACCGTCACCTTACGGCCAAGGAACAAGCTCGGAAAGATTGATTACAGTCCTAAACCCAGTTATTTTTGTCCTGTTAAAAACCTCAGAGATCCAGATTCAGTAAAGGAAGCCCTGTCCTCTGATCATGCTGAAAATTGGAAAATTGCAATGGATGACGAATTCCAATCATTGTTAAGTAATAATACTTGGATACTTACCGACTTACCTCCTGGAAAGAAAGCTCTTCCTTGCAAATGGATTTTTAAAACCAAAACTGATAATACTGGGGCTGTAAATAGACATAAAGCTAGACTGGTCATAAAGGGTTATGCTCAGAAAAGAGGAGTTGATTATGACGAAATATACTCACCAGTAGTAAGATATACATCTGTAAGATACCTCATTGCATTGGCTGCAAAATACAACTTGGATATAGACCAAATGGATGCCATAACAGCATTTTTGCAGGGAGACTTGGCGAACGAAATTTATATGATGCAGCCGGAGTCATATGAAGTGGGCACAAAATTATGCTTGTTACAAAAATCCATTTATGGTTTAAAGCAGGCCAGCAGGCAGTGGAATTTAAAGTTGGATAGTGTATTACAGAAAATTGGCCTTACTAGATCTAAAATAGATCCCTGTATTTATTATTACATAAAACAACACACTATGTTATTTGTAGCTGTATGGGTTGATGATCTTATTATTTTTACTAACAGTAATTGTTCAAGTTCTAAACCTTTATTTACGTATATTAACGTCAACGTAGTTCACATGTTTTGGCATAGATGGCGTATATTTAATTAGTACCTAAATTAATGCCTAGATAGCGTTGTGCAAATACGTCATCACGGTGAATCACGGTGTTAAGATTCTCCGAGTGTTCATGACCCTCTGCGATATGTTCGATTTTTGTAAGTTTAAATAAGGTGCATTAAAGATATACATCTAGTAATACAGTGTATTATTTAGTGTAGATTCAGTGCCGCGTGACCAGGTCAAACATTGGTCCTACGAGTCGGAGAGTGACTATTGTCACAAGGTTAGGGTCGTCGGAGAAGGGCGCCGACACAGTAGTGGATCGCTGCTGATGGTGCCAAGGTGCTGGTGAGTATTGCACCGAGGTGGAAACACCCAGTTCGAGAGGAGCGGCAGCGGGATCAGCGGCAGAGAACAGTTCGAGATCAGCGGCAGAGAACAGTTCGAGGGTAGCAGCGGCCAGTACGCGCAACTGCTAAGTGCGTGGTCACGGGTGCCAGTGCGGCGCGTTCAGCAGCAGTGCCAGTGCGCGCGCTCAGCAGTGCCAGTGCGCGCGCTCAAGAGTGCCAGTGCGCGCGCTCACGAGTGTCAGAGCGGCGCGTCCATCAGTGCCAGTGCGCGCGCTCATCAGTGCCAGTGCGCGCGCTCATCAGTGCCAGTGCGGCGCGTCCATCAGTGCCAGTGCGCGCGCTCATCAGTGCCAGTGCCGCGTGACCAGGTCAAACATTGGTCCTTCGAGCCGGATAGATACTCTTAGCTCTAATAGACCGAGTTCTGAGTCAGCTGACAGTGGTACCTCAGTTGACCCAACACCAATAGTATCCTGTGTTTCTACTAGGGAAACAATTAGCACTAGACAAGTATTATTAGCTACAGCATTGGTTCAGGCACAAACAGCTTCGCGAAATTATCAGGTAGTTCGAGCGTTGTTAGATCAGGGGTCCCAGGCTTCGTTTATCACTGAAGCTACGGTACAATTTTTACGGTTAAAAAGAGTTCCGGTTAGGGGTGTTGTGTCAGGGCTCGGTAGTAATAAGACTACAATAGCCAATCACATGGTCACATTAGTTTTGCGATCGGTGACAGATCCTCAATTCAAGTTTGAAGTAGAAGCATATGTTTTGAAAAACATAACTACGTATCTTCCTGAGAAACAAGTACCGCCTCTTGTGTGGTCTGAGTTAAGGCAGATATCGTTAGCAGATCCTCAGTACAGTGAGCCCAATAAGATTGACATTTTGTTAGGCAAATAATGCAAAATAATCAAACAAGGTCTAAAGAGAGCGCCCACAGGGTCGGTAGTTGCACAGTGTACAAGATTAGGTTGGATTCTATCTGGTGCAACTCAAGCGGATAACGAATCACCTTTATTACCCAAAATTACTTCTTTGCACGCCCACGTAGAACAAAATGAACTCTTGAAACAGTTCTGGGAGATTGAAGATCAACTGCCCCACAGTGAAAGGTTATTTACAGAACAAGAGCAGAGATGTGAAAAGCTGTTTACATCTACAACGATAAGGTCTACTGATGGTCGTTACATAGTGCGGCTGCCATTCCAAGAGTCAAAACCGTCTTGTGTGGGTGGTAACATAAGAGAAATAGCAATGCGACGATTCACAGCATTAGAAAGGAAGTTTGGGAGAGATCCAGATTTAAAAAGAGAATATACAAGGGTCATAGAGGAATATCTACAATTAAACCACATGAGGAGAGTACAGAAACCAGACTGTAAATTAAATGAAGCGTTTTACTTACCACATCATGCCGTAATTAGAGAAGACAAGTCCACCACCAAGGTCCGCGTGGTGTTCGATGCTTCCTGTAAAAACAGCAAAGGTGTATCACTTAATGATACGTTGATGGTGGGCCCTACTTTACAGTCTGATTTGAGACACATTATACTTCGTTGGAGACTTCATCGTATAGCACTTACAGGGGATATAGTTAAAATGTACCGACAGGTGAGAGTTGCTGAAGAAGATGTGGCATATCAACGCATATTGTGGCGTCAGAGTCTAGAGGAAGAAGTACAGGATTACGAGCTACTTACCGTGACCTTTGGCGTTGCTTCCGCTCCGTACTTGGCAGTAAAGGTTTTGCATCAGGTCGCGTTAGACCACCACAAAGAGTTTCCAAATGCAGCTGAAAGAGTTCCCACTAGTTATTATATGGATGATCTAATGACAGGATGTTCTACGGTAGAAGAGGGAAAGCAATTGTACCTAGAAATGAAGGAGTTAGTAAGTAAAGCAGGATTTCAGCTACAGAAATGGAATAGCAACAACCAGGAATTACTTAGGGAAATAGAGTCATGTGAGAGTAAGGAAGAGAAAGAGCTAATGGTAGATCATACTAAAATATTAGGACTTACCTGGTGTCGGAGTACAGATGAGTTCAAGTATACAGTGCAGCTTCCATCAAGATCTGAAAGGGCAACTAAACGCAATATTATCTCTGATATTGCGCGTCTGTTTGACCCCTTAGGCTGGATAGCGCCCAGTATAATACTGGCAAAAATACTTATCCAGAAACTGTGGTTATCAGGAATAGGTTGGGACGATGAGGCACCTGAAACGATAAAACATGAGTGGGATACTTACCGTAACGATTTAATACAGCTTCATAAAGTGCGAGTTCCTAGGTGGTTAGGAGTATCAAACAAGGCTCAAGTCGAATTGCACGGGTTTAGCGACGCGTCAAAGGCAGCTTATGCTGCGGTTGTCTATACTCGTTATGTAGATAGTTCAGGCAAAATTTATATTACACTTTTAGTCGCCAAGACAAAGGTCGCACCAATAAAAACAGTAAGCATTCCGCGACTGGAACTTTGTGCAGCAGTGCTTTTGACCCGTTTGTTATCGGATGTGGCTAAAGCAATGAATATTGAAAGGGATAAGGTCCATGCTTGGACAGATTCAACGGTAGTCCTCGCATGGTTAAATAGTCACCCCAGTCGATGGAAGACCTTTGTAGGGAACCGAGTGTCAGAAATCTTAACAACACTTGAAGCAGATCAATGGTCGCACGTGTCATCAAAGGACAATCCGGCAGATCATGCATCAAGAGGTGTATTACCCACATTGCTATCCGAAAGGGAGCAATGGTTTAAGGGGCCAAATTTTTTATACAGCACAAATATTACATATAATAGACCAGTTAATTTAGATATACACTTAGAAGAAAATATCAAGTGTCATTTAGTTCTAAGCAACGAAGATTCTCCATGGGTCAAGTTTAGTTCATTAAGGAAATTATTAAGAGTTGTAGCGTTGTGTAGAATTTTCGTTCAGATCAAATGTAAGATTAGAAATGAGAGGTCTAAGTATTTAAGTAAGTCAGAGTTAGATGAGGCGTTAAAATGTTGTATAAGACTGTGTCAAAGAATAGAGTTCAAAATCGAATATGATCTGTTAAAACAAGGAAGACCATTAACAAACAAAGCAAGTAAACTTAAATCACTGTGTCCGTTTCTAGACAAGGATGATATAATCCGTGTTGGTGGCAGATTACAACAAGCCTTTCTGTCCGATCAACAAAAGCATCCTATAATACTTCCACATAATACGCATCTTACAAAATTGTTAGTTGCTGATGCACATGACCGTACATTGCATGGTGGTCCTCAGATGATGACCAACTTTATTAGATCAGCGTATTGGATTATTAGATTGAAGAGTGCAGTAAAAGATCACGTGCGTAGGTGTGTAGTGTGTGTAAAGACCAAGGCTGAAACCTACAATCAGCTGATGGGATCACTTCCCGTGGCACGTTGTACTCCAACTAGAGCATTTCTACATAGCGGGGTGGATTATGCAGGTCCAGTTCAAATTCGTACGGCCAAGGGTCGAGGTCATCGTTCACATAAGGGGTATATTTGTGTGTTCGTATGTATGGCTACTAAGGCCATACATCTGGAAGTAGTAAGCGATATGAGTACATCAGGTTTCATAGCAGCATTCCGTCGATTCGTAGCTAGACGTGGCCATTGCGCACAATTATGGAGCGATAATGGAACCAATTTTGTCGGAGCTGCAAGAGAGCTCAGAGAGATACTTGCTGTCCAGCAAGATAGTGCAACGTATGTAGAGGCACATGGAACTACGTGGAATTTCATACCTCCCCGAGCTCCTAATTTCGGTGGACTATGGGAGGCAGCAGTGAAATCCACGAAGTTTCATTTGAAGCGCGTAATCGGAAACACTACTCTGACGTACGAGGAGATGAGTACTCTATTAAGTCAAATAGAGGCTTGTCTAAATTCAAGAACGATGACCGTCATTAGTGGAGAAGACATTCATGAACCTATGCCATTGACCCCTGGTCACTTCTTAGTTGGGGAAGCATTAATTAATGTTCCTAGTCCTGATTATACAAATTCCAACGTTGGTTCGTTGTCTCGGTGGCAACACATACAAAAAATGTTACAAACCTTCTGGCAGCGTTGGTCCACAGAGTATTTGAGTGGTTTAGTTCATAGATACAAATGGTCTGTTCAAGCTCCAGAGCCTAAAATCGAGGATATAGTACTAATTAAAGAGTCAGACTTACCTCCTGCTTGTTGGTTGCTTGGCCGAATAGTAGAAAAACATCCTGGTTCGGATGGTATAACTAGGGTGGTAAAATTGCGCACTAGTAAAGGTCTCTTGAAGCGACCGACTTCAAAACTATGTATCCTACCGGTAAATGAATAAACCTTTACAAATTAATTCTTGGAATTCTAGTTTGATTATTGTCATCGCAAGTGCTTGTTATACGTTAATTGAGTTTATATTTGTTCTTAGATTAAGTATTTGAAGAATGGTACTTGTTGTAACATTATTAAGGTTTAAGTTCACTGTAAAAATTACAATTAGATGTTAAGAACTGTTTGTATTGTAATTTCTAACGGGCTGCCACTTACCAAAGACACTATTAAATCCAATAAATTAGTCAAAGATCAATAATAGTATTCGAGTTTACATTTCTATTGATAAGGACATTCTGCAATAATGTCCTTGGTGGGCGGCATGTTCAAGTTCTAAACCTTTATTTACGTATATTAACGTCAACGTAGTTCACATGTTTTGGCATAGATGGCGTATATTTAATTAGTACCTAAATTAATGCCTAGATGGCGTTGTGCAAATACGTCATCACGGTGAATCACGGTGTTAAGATTCTCCGAGTGTTCATGACCCTCTGCGATATGTTCGATTTTTGTAAGTTTAAATAAGGTGCATTAAAGATATACATCTAGTAATACAGTGTATTATTTAGTGTAGATTCAGTGCCGCGTGACCAGGTCAAACAGTAATGATTTGAAGTCTGATACAAAAGAAAAATTGAAAAAAGAATTCCATATGAAAGATCTTGGAGAAGCAAAACAATTTATAGGAATAAATATCAATAGAAGTCGTAAGGAAGGAAATATAATGCTTGATCAAAGAAACTATGTAATGGAAATATTGGATCGATTTGGGATGTCAGAATCAAAACCGGTGAAAACACCAATAGAAGTAAATGCCAAATTTGAGGCCCATCACTCTGACCATGTTGAAAACATACCTTATAGACAAGCGATTGGATGTTTATTGTATCTAGCACAAGCCACTAGACCAGACATTGGATTTGCAGTCAACAAGCTCAGCCGATATGTCAGTAATCCTGGTCAGCAGCATTGTCTTGGTGTCAAAAGAATAATGAGATATCTCCAGGGCACCAAAGATTTACAGTTGACATTTTCCAAAGATGTGTCAAATGAGATAAGAGGCTATTGTGATTCGGACTGGGCCAGCAGTCCAGAGGACCGAAGGTCCTGCACTGGTTATATTTTTCTTTTTCAGAACGGCGCGATTGTTTGGAACTCCTGTAAGCAATCTACTGTGGCTCTGTCCACAGCTGAGGCAGAGTATATGGCTATGGCCGCTGCTACACAAGAAGCACTTTGGCTCCGCCAGCTCCAGCTAGAACTAGGCCTCCAAGAAGACAGTCCCCTCCCTATTTATTGTGATAATCAAAGTGCGATACGTTTAGCTTTAACTGATTGTTATAAACCTAGAACAAAACATATAGACATCCGCTATCATTTTTTGAGAGACAATGTTAATTCTAAATTTATAAATTTTGTGTATTGTAAGGGTTGTGAAATGGTCGCAGACATTTTAACAAAAGGTACTGCACTAGAGAAACATTTGTATTGTTTGAAGAAAATGGGTTTGCATTCTAGAGGGGGTGTTAAATAGTGAATGCAACCATTTAGTTGCAACATTGTAGTTTAGTTATCTGTGGTCTAAACTTTTGTAACGCTTCTTCTTTTGTAAACTGTTGTACTTGATTCGCGCCATAATATAGAACTTTTATATCAACGAAGTCTTTCTTTTACTAAAGTAATCACAAAATCCTTCACAAACCCACACTTCTGAACTTTTGATGGGCTTTATCTTTGTCAATTATTATTGCAGACAAAACAAAAAATACCATTTTTTTTTTTTTACTTACTAAAAAACTATTGTATATTATTGTTTTTTTTTACTCAGGAGTCATCCCTATAGTATTTTTGAAAGTTTATATGCTTCTGAAAGGTAATCTCTGGCAGTACTGATCTGCACTAACACGAATGACGTTTTACTTCAAAAATATGCACTGTTCGTGGTATAGGCCCCGGAAAAATGCACGGTTCGTAGAATAGGCTACGGGGAAAACTCACGGTTCGCGAAAGGCCACACGAGAAAAATGCACGGTTGGTGAAATAGGCCACGGGCAAAACACCCGGTTCGTGAAATAAACCACTCAAGAAAAAATCACGGTTGGTGGAATAGGCCACAGGAAAATGCACGGTTCGTGAAATAGGCCACACGAGAAAAATGCACGGTTGGTAGAAAAGACCACGGGAAAATAAACGGTTCGTGAAAAAGGCCACACGAGATAAATGCACAGTTGGTGGAATAGGCGACGGAAAAAATACACGGTTCGTGAAATAGGCCACACGAGATAAATACACGGTTCGTGGAATAGGTCACGGGAAAAATGAACGGCTCGTGGAATAAGCCATAGACAAAATACATGCTAAAAGTTAATGTTTGTTTAGGCGAATTTCCAGAAAAGCCATATGAAAACTATGAAAGCAAATGAATACCGATGTTAATTCAAACAAATTAGTGCTTTGAAGCATAAAATCAGTTATAAATAACAAATTAATAGGTAAACCAACTGGAACGGTTAAGAACTGTGTTGGAAATTATCAGATTTTATCAAGAAAATTATCGAATTTTCACCCAGCAACATAACATCATGAAATGTAATCATCATTCAGGTATCTAAAGGCTAGTAAGCTAGGCTAGTAGGCTGCCAATCCGCCTTCACCGGAATGCCCACATTTTATCGTTACCCTACAGTGTTCTGTTTATTTCTACAACCCCCTCTTATCTCAAAGAACGCTTTAAGTTCTTTCATGACACACATTCTAGACACTTGAGATCTTCGGAGAATTTGAGACTTTTGATGTCTGCTCATTCTACTAACTTCTAAAAAAAAACGTTCACGGTCCAGGCTGTGCGATTGTGGAATAAGTTGCCGATTTCAATAAGAGAAGCCCAGTCACTAGCATCTTTTAAAAACCTAGTTAAGAACCATTTCCTTACTCTTTAATATTTTTCTGTTTCTATCTAATTTCTTCTATCATTGTTCAACCCTTCTTTGAAATTTTGTTACATGTAATATTATGTATGTATGTTTATTTGTAAGTTTGTGTAGTATTTTATATAGCTATATAATTTTTATGAAATAATATTTATTTTATGTAGCAGTACACCGTAGGCTACCCCTGTTTTATCTTTAGTCCATCCAAAGGTTGTCTGGTAGATATCGCTGTCAGCGATAAGACCGCCTTTGTACCCATAGTATTAAGTTGCTGTAAAATATATGTGTAATTTCTTTTTTTTTGGTGTACAATAAAGTATATTCTATTCTATAAATGAGTACTAACTAGGCCGCTAGTTTCTTAACAAATGTAATTTTTGCCGTGAAATAGTTCCATTTTCGATCTACTTCGAGTTTCGATAAACTTTCGATCATTCAGGATATGACACTATTTTTATGTGACGATATAGTGACAACGCCCCAAACGTCAGTTTAGTCTACGAAATTAAAAATCACAGTATAGTTAGATTTACGATTACTACTTCTTGCATGTTGGCGGCGATGTTTATTACCGCATTAAAGTAAATAGGCTAAGATATACCTGGCATCCGTCGGAAAGAATGCGAAAAGTGTTTTAAAATGTACTAGTGAAAGACTTAAAAACATTCTAGAACTTATAGATGGAATAAAAACCAGCCAAGTGCGTGTCGGTCTTCGCACATTTAGGGTTTCCAATAAATCTAAAAGGTGTCCATAGCTATTTTCTCGGACGTAGTCCTAATCACGGACTAATAATGAGAATTTCCTAATAGGAATTCGCAATTACATTTGGACGTTGGGATCGAATTGAGAACCACATAAGCGGGAGCGGTGCGAGGCAGTGATTAGGACGGACAATGACGTAACATTATGTACTCGATTTAAGTCACAATTGCACTGTAACTACGTATTTGCTGAAACAACAATTTGTAAAGAAGTGTAAATGTTATACGACCGTAACTAATTCTGTTATAGTAAACAATTACTTGTCAGGGACACTGCCGGTATATTTTAGTTTTCTCTATTTATTTTTATATAGGCAGTTAATAGAAAACTCAAGCTAATTAAAATATATTAATTCAATGCACCCTTTGTGGTGTTTAAAATAGGCCTATAGGGTTACCTATTTATTATAAAATAGGCCTATAGGGTTACCTATTTATTATATGTTGGTGTCTAGGTAAAAAAGTAACTATATTCCTAGAAGCAATAAAACATTTGTTTTAACGTTTTGGTACTCCTAGGTATTCTGTATTACTAAAGAGTTAAAATGCTTCGAAATAAATATGCTTCGTTCACACAGCGCTGAAGATACTGTGCGATATATTATAGTATATCGAAAAAACACGACATCATTCCATAGTACATTAGTTAAAAAAGTGTATAAATTTATTTAAGTGAAAAGTTCGTAGTTTTCAGAAACCAAACATCTATATATTAGGTCCTTACCTATGAAATTAGCGTTATCTCCTCTTTGGGTTGGACATCCAATTTTAAATTTATACATCTATTTACTCATGATTTTGTGTTTGGAAAACCGTAATTCATTTCTTTTCCTCTTTTGGTTTTTTTCTTTGCGCCAGTCAGTTTACAAAATGGAAAACTAGAAATATTGCGTTATTTACGAGTACGAGTTCCATCGTGGCACAAGTGCTGCAGAAACGGCTCGAAGGATTAATTATGTGTAAGGCGACGGTGTCGCAAAAGAAAACACAGTGCGTTTTTGGTTCCAACGTTTTCGTTCTGGAAATTTCGACCTACAGAACAAGCCCCGTGGACGGCCGGAGACCAAAGTTAATAATGAAGAATTGAAGACTATTGTGGAAGCGGATCCATCGCAAACCACGTCCGAGTTAGCTGCAGGCTGCGGTGTTAGTGATAAATCTGTTTTAATCCACTTGAAGCAAATCGGGAAGGCGACAAAGCTTGAAAGGTGGGTATCTCATGAATTGAGTGCAGCAAACCGACAAACGCGCATCGACTGCTGCGTTATATTACTCAACCGGCAGAATAATGAAGGGATTTTAAATCGAATCATTACCTGTGATAAAAGTGGATCCTGTACAATAATCGGAAACGTTCATCGCAATGGCTAAACCCTGGCAAACCAGCCAAAATCCTGCTCCAAGCGAAAATTGACTCAAAAAAAAAAACTTGCCTAGTGCCGGTGTCGTTCATTACAGCTTTCTTAAGTCTGGCCAGACGATTACGGCGGATGTCTATTGTCAGCTACTGCAAACCATGGTGGAAAAGCCAGCTGCTAAACAGCCGAGGCTAGTCAATCGCTCTAGGTCACTGTTTCTTCAGGACAACGCTAGACCACAAACTGCACAACAGACGGCTACCAAATTAGAGGAGCTTCAATTGGAATGTCTTAGACGTCCACCCTACTCCCCGGACCTTGCCCCAACAGATTACCATTTTTGACGAAATTTGGATAACTTCTTGCCAGGGAAAAAATTCAACTCCGATGGAGCAGTCCAAAGCGCCTTCAAAGATTTTATTGATTCCCGTCCGAATGGTTTTTTTAGTAAAGGGATCAATGAACTACCTATGAAATGGCAAATGTGCATAGATAGCAATGGTACATACTTTGATTAAATAAATACATGATATAAAAAAACGACTTGTTGTTCCCTTACTAAACGCCAATTTCATATTTAATGACCTAATATTATATACTCTATTCTTTAAACATTATTTATTTTCAACCGACTTAACAAAACACTTTTTAACAAAAAAATAAACAGTCTTCCAAAAGAAAAACACTACACAGCAAAAAATTCGCTTTCGCTTCGGTGTCGATAAACATTATGTACCAAAGACTTCGGAAAAGAAAGTAATTTTTCGCTTTGTAGTTTTTTTTTTTGGAAGTCGTTTTAATGGTTTCGTTAAAAAGTTTTTTCACGAATTCTTTTAATGAATTTTTCATCCGCAAGTGCAACAGAAATAGGAGGGATTTTTTTTATGTACAGCTAGGTACAGCTGAAATGAAATGTTGAACAATGTAGAAAAAAGCCATGTAGGTACAGATGATTGCGTTTACCTAATTTGATTTACAAATTTTAGGCTGACAGCTGCAGGCATTCAGCAAAATGCGGAGTAGTCTATAAATGGCCATACTTTTTTTATCTTCGCGGTGAAAACAGAACTTTTTCATAGACAAAGCGATCAGGCAAGTAGACCAGGCATTTTCATGGAACAAAACCAGTTTTGTAGTCTCCACCGTGGTCGGACTTTATAGCAGCAACGGATTTTACAGTTCGGAGTTGCTGGCTTATTACTGTCCTGATTAAAGAGCTTCCTTACAAACTTAGCAAATGTACGAAACAAAACTGGCCGTATTAAATTGCTTGGACAAAGTTTGATGTACTTTGTTTGATCGCTTAGCTATAATATTTGTTTTTTTTTTGTATTTTAACTATTATGATAGGTACTTTTAATGAGTAGTAAGTAGGTAGCTAGTTTTCTATTTTGGATAGGCTTGCGATTGACCACTATCTCACCTGATGGTAAGTGATGATGTGGTCGAAGATAGCACGCTAGTTTTTTGAAAATGTTTCAATATCTATCTAACAGCCTCTTAAGTAATCATTCAATATTTACTATAGGTACCGTAAAACGAGGTTAAATTGATTAATTTTGAAATTAAAATTTACATAACTAGTTCAATTATAATTTGAAAAATATGAATATAATGCAGTGTTGGCTACTTCACAAAAGAAATGATATTACCTAATACAATTTTTTTACTTTCATTTGTTGGGGAGAAACCAAAAACTGGTTACTTTGATACCCCATTGTTTTTTCATTGCAATTTAAAGTGACCCCAATTTAAAATGTATTTTTAATGAATTCACACTGTACAATTCAAAATATTCATATAATATGTTGGAAATTTTAAAAAGAAAATTGAGGTGCGTTCCGTTTTCAGAGAGTTTTAAAAACCTAAAAAAGTAAAGTTATCATCAAAGTTACCCCAGATCTCAATGTAACCCCGTTTAACCAGTACATCATCAATAAAACCCAGCTTTATAGTGTAAGTGAATTCGGCAAGGCTTAGGGCAAAGAGTATGAACAATCGACGAATCACATAAGTGGAAATCCACATGGCGTCTTTCATCTACATCAAACTAAGACATGAGCATGATCTACCTCCGTACCATGACGTGTCAAAACTATCGTGGTGCGACTGGGAAAAAGGGACAGGTATACAAGTCATATACATCTGTCCCTTACGCACACTCGAAATAACCTTGCTCTAAGAGCTTATGGTTACCCCCTGGACACAAGGCATGAATCTTCAACCATTCAGTCTAGGCTTTTCCCCAATATGTTAGAGTGGGCTTCCAGTGTATCTGGTTGCAGTCGAGTACAGTACAACTATTTTACTATTGCCCCTCAGCTATCATCTAATTTACGAATACAAACGAATGCTAACTTCCATGTCCATCAATTATTAGATTTATCGTGTATAATAATTTGAATTCAGAACTATATACCTTTTATGGTTTTATTTTGATTTGCGTTTGAAATATATAGAGCTGTAAAACTAGCAACTTTAGCAGCTTTCCTCCCATTATTAAAATAAATTACATTTAATTAAAAGAGTATTAACAACTCTATAAATTTTCAAGTTGATTGAGATCGTCCGGTCTGCACCAAGTGCAAAGTCTAACTGTTTGAAAGCCGACAACTGACGAAACACGAAATTTGCCGAGGGACATTAAGAAAATAGTTGTACTATACAGTATATACTTAACATGGAGCGACTATCTAACTAAGGCTTAGATTTTGTTATCCCTTGTTAACTAAACCATTGGTTAAATATGCAAACCAACGGTTTTAAATTCGGTAAAATGCGTTTTTTCATCAATTTCTACCGCGAGAAATGTTCAAATAAGTTGGAGAGTTTATTATTTTACCATTTGTTTATATAAACAACTGATGAATAAATGCGTTTTACTGAAACTTTCAACCACTGGTTAGCATATGAAACCAATGGATGATTCAAAAAGGGATCAAATCACTGGGCCTGAGACACGAATCTGATTAACCATAAATAACCCTACAATAGGATCCAAATCACCATCGATGATAAGCCCTTTATCCAAGGATAGAAAAATGCTTGAAACCAAAACGATAAGTAACTATTTTAAAATGCAACTTTCGAATTTCTTAATAAATAGCTAGCTTGCCACTTTACTAAGTCCTAACTACTTACGCCATAACGTTGATGGTTCTTGGAGTTTTGTGAATTTCATTGAATTCTCACTCAGTTTTCTAAGTTGTAACGATTAAATGCTAGAAATAAAATTATTCTCCTTAACGAGGCCAAATCTACACCTGGGGTGTGACCATATATGACTTGTATACATCTGTCCCTTACGCACACTCAATATAACCTTACTCTAAGTGCTTATGGTCAACTCTTTACTTTTGTCTTTTGTTCTCCCCTGACCACACTTGACTATGGAATTAAATTTTATCTACAGGGTGTGACGTAAAGGTGTGGTCACATTTCAAAAACTGCTAATGCCCATGTAAAACAATAACTGTATCTAAGGAAGTACTTGCCGAATTCACTTACGCAATAAGGCTGCAGGTCCAACCCCGGGGGTATTACTGACTGATCATCTGCTGTTACTATGCCCCTGAGATCGAAGAAATCATCATCATATCAGCCGAAAGACGTCCACTGCTGGATATAGGCCTCCCCTAAGCGTCTCCACTGTTATCGGTCCTGTGTGGCTCGCATCCAGCGGATACCCGCAACCTTCACCATGTCATCGGTCCACCTGGCGGAAGGCCTTCCTTCACCATGTTATCGGTCCACCTGGTGGAAGGCCTTCCAACGCAACGTCTTCCGGTTCGCGGTCTCCATTTCAGAACCTTTCAGCTAGGGCTTCCATTACGCAATTACGTAATTATGGACCAATTTTAAATTATTCTCAAATCCGTAACTGAAGATGTCAATTCCGGACTTACGTAATTATTGTCATCATCAATCAAAATATTCATCCAATAATAATGCATTTTACACATTTTATAATGTGACAAATCTATACAAAATAACTACATCAAAACAATATGAACAGGGCTCCTCCGCGGTTTTATCTTGCAGAAAGTTGTTCTAAGACGTACAGTATAGAGTGCATTTCAAATTATTGACAGCCAACGCTGCACTTCATTATAAGATCCAGAAACTTGATCTTCAATCAAACGATCTCAGTGGAAAACTAGCCACATCTCTTAGAAAGAGAATAAAGGAAAGACGGACAAATATATTCGGTGTTTTGCAATTTTTATGACGCAGCCATCTGATTGAATTAGCCAGTTAATTGGACCCCTAAACCTTTCATTAAACGCCAACATCCAGTTGGATGCATAGGCCAATCGTTAATTGAACTAGAATCATTCAAAGTTTAACAACTTGCCGTATTAAGAAAATTAAAAAAAATCGTAAACATGAGTGACCATGACCAAGACTCAGCCAAGTGATCCTAATTTAGTTCAGTTTTTTTCATTGCGGCACTAGTAGTCACCACAATAAATATGGCGTCAACAACGCAAAGCGTCAATATTATTTTTCGTTTTTGTGAGCAATTTTAAGTGAAATTAAAGTGTGATATTGTCAAAATAGTATAAAAATGTTTTTCTAACGGCAGCTTATAGTTATTTGCTTTCAATAACGCCTACAAGTGTTGAAGCCGAGCGAGCCTTTGCATCCGCCGGATATTTTTGTAATAAACTAAAAGTTCTCTGGGTGACAAAACCTTAAATGCACAGGGCATTTCTGAGATCACACTTTCAAGAAAAAAGGTCTTATTCTGCACGAAAAGTAATGTTTTACTTAAATTATACTCGCACATAAGTCTTGAATATATAATTTATTATTTTTAGAAACATGATTTATAATTTATGTTGTTAATTCCTTACTAGGTACAATAATACCAACAAAATAAAAACCACTTAAAAAAATTAAGGGAAAAATACGTAATTACGGAATTGGAGATAGAAATTGCGTAACTAGTTCCGTAATTGACATTTCCGTAATTTTGGAAGCCCTACTTTCAGCCCATTGGCCATCCGTTCTGCGAGCAAAGTGCCCTGCCCACTGCCACTTAAGTTTGGCAATTCTTCGGGCTATATCGGTAACCCTGGTTCTCTTGCGGATCTCTACATTTCTGATTCGATCACGCAAGGAAACTCCGAGCATAGCCCTCTCCTTTGCCCTTATATTGAACGAATGACTGACAAAATATATTATCATAGGGATTACAATATATTTTGCTGATCAAATACTTTCCAATGACAAATTAGAAAGTCTTTAAGAAAGGCACCAAATTGGCATTTCTGTTATAGGTACCTAACTACCAAATTGCTCAATTCCCATTATTGTAATGGTCTCAATTTATCCGATCAAAGGTATTTTATTGCGATGTTTCTATTGATTGCCCGATATAAAATATTTCTGCGTAGTGGTACCCTTTACTTTGATTTATTTGATACGGACCTGACGATATCCATTACCTGATTACATAAGCCGTTACTGTTTGCTTCAGTTCTATATGAAACTGCCTATATGTTGGATTAAAAATTTATTTTTGTTGTTGGTTTTTTGTGCTCGAATAGTTTTACGCTGATCCTTTTTAAATTCGTATCGGTGGCATTGGTACGTCAAAATACCTAGATGTTTAATAACTTTGGCATTAAGTTATATAAAAGTCTAGCAGGCTTCAAAATATTAGTGCTAGCAAAGCAGTGGGTAGACATTGTTGCCCCCAACAGCAATTAGATAGGTAACTTCATCTTATAAACGCATACCACTATTCGACTTATCCACAAAACCACCCCACATGTCCATCATATTTGTCTATTATATCTGAAATCCCCAAAAAGAATTCGGTAACTCTCTGCATGATTACATTCGGTGGTCGTTTAATGTCCGAAGTAACCAGTCTGCGCTTCGCCGCTGCGCGCTGGGACCGAGCGAGCGTAGTTCGCTCGACCATGAAATTGCGCCGCCGAGACTCGCTTAAATGACGTGATAATTTACAAGTGTGTTCATCCACACTTCTGTCGTGCCGTAAAGGCGAAACTTTCATATTAATTTTAGCCGTTGAAAACTAGGGACGCTGAAATTCCGTCCATATGTGTGTGCTTTAAAATATTTTGGCGTTTGCAATTTAATTAGATTTCATGGTGTGCTAAATGCGTGTGATTTTCGTAATATTACAGAAAGTATATTTTTATTGTATTATCATCATCATCATCATGAGCCTTTTAATATTCCCACTGCTGGGACACAAACCTACTTTCTGAGAGAGTGAATGGGCCGTATTCCACCACCCGGGCCCAGTGCGTGTTGGTGGATGACATATGTCTTTGAATGTTTAGTTCTAGGACATGCCGGTTTCCTGACGATGTTTTCCTTCACCGTATTGAGAGCAGTGGTAATGAAATAATTTACACAGAGTAAAGCGCCTACCTGGGTTCGAACCCAACTTGTAAGTCGCGGCCGTTATCACTGAGCCATCACTGCTCCTTATTTTATTTTATTATAAGGACTTTAAATTGCAATAAAAAAAACAATAGGAAGTTTTCCCTGTATCTATGAAGAATGAAATAGTTACTTTAGATTAATTATACATATATTCCATTGGTGAATCTCTCTAGTAGGTACCTACAGCGGTTAAGTGGTAGACAAGATTTAGAATAACAAACACCGAGTCAATCACGAGAATAAAAAACAAAGGCCTACAAAAACAACTGATCGGGCCGCACGTAGTACAACTCTGCTGTGAAATGAAATCCGTGTAGTAGTTACATTGATAATTTAACCACACCGCGGCCTGCCACTTTTAATTGGCACCCCGCATTGTGGTTAATTTGAAGAAGAAGCCTAACGAACCAACAGGGCCTAGTTAGTGGACAGCTAAAGGATTTATCTGCATTTTTTAAAAAAAAATACAGTCGGAATAAAAATGAAATGTTCCGGTCATTTCATTTTTATTCCGACTGTATTTTTTATATAGTTATTCTTCATAGTTTTTCTTCATCCCAAGGGAATACAAACTATCCTAATTATTTCCCAGGGTCTTAAACTATCTCCATGCCTAATTTCATCTAAATCGGTTCAGTAGATCCAGAGATTAATCCCTACAACCTAACAAACTCACAAACTTTGCCTCTTTAACTATAATATTAGTATAGATAAAATGAAAACCCAGTTTTCTAGTGGCTATCTTATTAACAGTTGCACTTTTGTAAAGAAACTACGGAACCACTGAAAGTAACACGTAACACTACCGTGACGGTCTGAAGTAGAACACAGAAAGGGCTAAAAGATAAAATCTTTGAACCTGTCTAGTTAGATTTACGATTACTACTTCTTGCATGTTCGCGGCTTTGCTTATTACCGCATTAAAGTAAATAGGCTAAGATATGCCTGGCATCCATCTGAAAGAATGCGAAAAGTGTTTTAAAATGTACTAGCAAAAGACTTGAAAACATTTTAGAACTTAAAGATGGAATAAAAACCGGCCAAGTGCGTGTCGGACTTCGCACATTTAGGGTTCCGTGCCAGACCGCCAAATTAAGTTGGTTGTAATAGGAAACATGAGGGTATTTCAAAGAAAACAATCAGATTTATCAATATATTGGTATTTGTTAGTAAAGTATACGTAATAATAAACATTATTACCAAATTTGAAGTTCATAAGTCAATGGGAAGTTAGAATATTCTTAGGAACAAAATTTTGTATAAAAGGCTGACTTTGGTGGCTTCTCATTCCTTTGACTAACAACATAAAAAAATATCTGATTATCGAGCTCCAAACAACAAAAAAAAAATATACGCGCTCCCTCCTTTATTTGTATGGGAGTTCTCCTTAAAAACATTTAAACATATTTTTGACTATTTGTATGGCTTTGGGTCAACCAGATACATAAACTGTGAAAATTTTAAGACTGTAGCTGCAACCGTTTGGCTGTACAATCCGTCTGACAGATGACGGACAGACAGACGGTCGCGTGAGTGACAGCAATTCGGGAGATTTGTAGAATGACTCCTATCACGTTCAAGTTCTCTGGAACGGGTAAAGGCGAACTCCCTTAGACTCGTTACTACTCGTTGTTTGCTAATGATGAGATTAGGGGCCTCCCAATGTATCTAAAAGGAGTCCATAACTATTTTCTCGAACGTAGTCCTAATCACGGACTAATACTGAGAATTTCCTAATAGGAATTCGCAATTACATTTGGACGTTGGGATCGCATTGAGAACCACATAAGCGGGAGCGGTGCGAGGCAGTGATTAGGACGGACAATGACGTAACATTATGTACTCGATTTAAGTTACAATTGCACTGTAACTACATATTTGCTGACACAACAATTTGTGAAGCAGTGTAAAAGTTACACGACAGTAACTAATTCTGTTAGTGTAAACTGAGGTTTAAACAATTACCTACCAGTGTCCCTGCCGGTATATTTTAGTCGGTCTATTTATTTTTATACAGGCATAAAATAGAAAACTTATCGAATTAAAATCTACTCATTCAGTGGACGCCCTTTGTGATGTTTAAAATAAGCGTGTAATTACCTATTTATTATTATGTTGGTGTCTGGGTAAAAAAGTACCTACGAGTATATTCCTAGAAGCAATTATTTTTTTGGTTTAACGTAGGTAGGTATTCCGTATTACTTAGAGTATGAAACATAAATAAATATGATATGTTCACACAGCACTGAAGCTACTGTGCGATATATTATAGTATATCGGAAAAACACGTCATCATTCCACATTTCATTAGTTAAAAAAAGTGTATAATATTTCCGTGAAATTTCGTGTGACCCCAACGATTCAGTATAAAACATCGTACAGTAAAACGTGTGAACTCAGCCAGTCTACAAAGCAAAGCTCACTAACGACAAAACATACTTACAAATAGATACAAAATCTCACATACCATGGGGATTAGATACAGAAGTCTGTTGCGAAGTTAGTGTTGGTATGTTCAGGTAAGTTTTCCTTATCCGAGCGGGGCGGAAGGAAACTTGCTCCGGATCGCGCAACACTGATTCAATAGTTGTGTTGCTGTCATAGGTATGTAGCTGGTATATTGTATAGGTAGGGTATGCAGCGAGGGAGAGAAACGTCATCCGTTTATAATTCCTAAATGAACTGCCTATTCGTCAGAATATAATTGACGTTGTTCAAGTGACAAACCCCAAAAAATGGAACGCTGTAAGAACTGCTACTAAACAAAGCAACATTATAACAAACAATATTACAATTAGTACAACATCATTGCGGCAACCAGTGAGATATGGCACAACAGTGACCAACGAAACACAGTTTAGGCTATTCGAAATCATACTAAGGATATTGTTTGAGCTGTCCCGCACCCTGTGCACCAGCGAAGCTAACCTTTTACGCATGGTTGTGTAGAAGCAATCTACAACCGCACCTCCGAAAATTCCTGATGCACTAACTGTAAAAGAGTAGAAGTCCTCACACGCAATATCTAGCCCACAGGTTGCACTTGTAGAGAAAGGTGCGGTAGGATTGAAAGAGCGTCATTTTCACCTGAAGTCATGTAAACCGAGCTAGGATATTTGCTCTAACAGAACAAAGAAAAATGCTTTCGAACTAAGTTCCAATTTGGGTCGTTCTTGTCACACACTCTCCGCTCAGAGAGCGAAAACCTCGAATATGTTTTGGGTCATCAAATACTTCAATCGCTTCCACGTTCAGTACAAGAAAATTGATTTTTAGTTTTTAAGACGTGCTTACGTAAAGGTTATCTTAAAAATGAAAATAAATTTTCTAGTGTTGGCTCACCTGGGTAGGCACTGGCATAGAATTGGAAAAAAATATTTAAAGGACTTCAAAAGAAGAATGTGCACATTAAAAGCCGCCCACGACAATAGATTTTCTTTGTAAAGGTTAAGAAATTCTCGTTAAATAAATTCAGGCTCTCATCCAATACAGAAAATGTGCTTCAAGATAATGATTCATATCCTACGCATTTTTATACCGCCTTGTTTACATTTTTATGTTCGAGACGTTCGACATCATTTAACAACGCAACTCAAGAAAAGAAACATGGCTGAAAGATAATTTGTCATTCGAACGAACCGAGACGAAACGACGACGGATAAGGCGTACTCTTGATAATAAGCTGCATCCGCCATTGACTAGCATGCGCATATTCCGCTTTGATAAAATAATGGTTGAATATAAATCAGGATGTGTTGTCTTGAGGAACGCTGAGCGATGCGTCGGGCTCGGCTCCGAGTACACGTAATGCTTTCTCGTGTACACATAATTTGGATTTACGTTTGTCACTTTTGGGAGTTTTTTTTTTTTGGTATTTTGGCATGTTAACATGTTTCATATGATTTATTTGTCAAAACGTTGCTGATATTAATGATGTGAGATTATTAATTGGGTGCAGTTTCAGCTAACAAATATTGGTTTATCAATGAAAGATAATTTAGTTGATGGTAAATATTTGATGCAATTTTGAGTCACCAATTAATTGAATGGATATTTTGTGTAGACATGCATTAGTTGAATAAGCATGGTGTATTTACACCTCTAATTGATTTATTTAGCGTGGTAAATATTGCAAATCTTGCAGTTCCTAGCAAGGTTGCCATTTTTTTGTGTCTCTTTTAGGGTGAAGGCTATTCTGTACAACATTTAAATTGTACCTCATCAATTAGTTTAATATTCATACCGAAGCGATCGAGTAATCGATTTTATTGAGATCTGGGTTTACTTTGAAATCATTACCAGCCTTTATGAACACAGTTTATTTTCAATTTTCAATAATATAAGGTAAAGAAGTAGCCTTTCTCTGAAAAAATGTTGTTAAATCAGGAAAAAATTCATAGAAGTCTTTTTTACAATTTCAGCTGTGAAATATTTTTACATGTTTATATTTAATCTACCTCTAAAATGTATTAAAGCTTTAATTAATTAAAAAACTTAACAGGATATGTAGGAACCTAAATTTAATAGTCTCGGTATGTTCAACAGCACTACTGGTTGTCATGTCTACACAGCGATGGATGACACTATCTGTCTGTGTTCTCCAGCCACTTTATCCGATTAGGTTTACTGATGCGAGCTTCTTTACTGTCTTTACCAGTCAGCTTGAAATATAAGTAAATACAAGGGAAAGTAGTCAACATTGACTTGAATCAATTGTCAAAGATAAATCCAATGACAAATATGAAGCGCTGGATTTGCCCGCGATTTCGTTCACGTCAATGTAGAAATTATTCCCACGGAAACTTGCTATTGGGATAAAAGATATTCTTAATTCTAATTCAGGTTGTAGCTGCTAGGTGGCTGGTTGTGAGAAATAAAAGACTGAACTTGAAATTGCAAATTAAAAGACCATTAGAATGGAATGCGCGGGCGTTTTTCTTGTACGCATGTCGTCGTCGCGTAGTTTTTTTGGCACTAACTCACGTTATTTTCAATCGCGGCCGCAGACGCGGGGGCGGGGGAGGGTCGCGCATCTACCAATGAGAGCGCCCGTGTGCAGTTCGTTCTTGTTGGTCTTTTATTTATTTTAAAAGTAAAGATACAACCAGGTAGTACAGGTAGTACATCAGACCCTACAAATTATAGACCTATTTCAGTACTACCTACGTTTAGCAAAATATTTAAGAAATTAATTTTAGAGCAATTGCAAATATTTTTTAATAAACATAAATTATTACATAGCAAACAGTTCGGTTTTACAAGGGGTCGTTCAACTACTGATGCCGGTGTTGAGCTTTTAGGACATATTTATAATGCATGGGAAGATAAGTGCGATGCCTTGGGAATCTTTTGTGATTTGTCCAAGGCATTTGATTGTGTTTTTCATGAAACGCTAATCAGGAAACTCCGCCACTACGGGATCCGGAACAGCGCTCTGCATCTTCTTACTTCATATTTGAGTAATAGGATTCAGACCGTTGACGTTAATGGAAAAAGATCTCCTGGATCTATGGTAACAATGGGAGTCCCGCAGGGCTCGATTCTTGGTCCTTTCTTGTTTCTTATTTATATTAATGACTTGCCTTACCTCATAAAGGATAACCATGATATAGTGTTGTTTGCGGATGATACTTCACTTTTGTTTAAACTTAAACGTCAGCAGCTGGTTACTGACGATGTAAATAGCGCGATCTCAAAAGTAGTTCACTGGTTCAATGTTAATAATTTACTTCTTAATGAAAAAAAAACCAAATGCATTAAGTTTACCCTACCTCACGTTAGGCAGGTGAAAACCGATGTGTTGATTAAGGGCGAAGAATTGAATCCTGAAAATAGCACAGTATTCTTAGGCTTAACTTTGGATGCTAAGCTTCAGTGGGGCCCACATATAGATAAATTGTCAAAGAAGCTAAGCTCCGCAGCATATGCTGTTAGAAAATTTCGTAATTTAACTGACATAGAGACAGCCCGTTTAGTTTACTTTAGCTATTTTCATAGTGTAATGTCGTACGGTATTCTGTTGTGGGGAAATGCCGCCGACATCCAGACTATCTTTGTTTTGCAGAAAAGAGCTGTTCGATCAATTTATAAATTAAGCCCGACACACTCTCAGAGAGAAATTTAAGGAGATTAATGTAATGACTGTGCCTTCTCAGTATATTTATGAAAATCTTTTATATGCTCATAAAAATATAAAATTGTTTAAAAAATACAGTGATATCCATAACATAAATACTAGGAACAAACACAAATTTGTAGTACCTACAACAAGGCTCAAGAAAATAGGTGGCTCGTTTAGATGTCAATGTGTACGCTTTTATAATAAGCTTCCAAGCCACGTACAAGATCTAAGTCTTAATAAATTCAAGTCTTTCATTAAACGTAAATTGTGCCAGAAAGCGTTTTATACAACATAAGATTACATTGAGGACAAAAAGGCTTGGGATTGAGCTGCTCCAATTAATTTTGTTTTTTTATTATATCTTGCACTATGCATTTTGTTATTATAATTTTTATTTTATTTTTTGGTTTTCTTGCAATGACAAGAATATTTACTTTTTAAAGTATTATATTATTTTATTTTAATTATTGTGAATGTGAAGACTATGTGGATATGTTTTTTTTTGTTTTTATTTAAATTTATCTTAGTTTTTAATCATGGTCTGGCAGTTTGAGTAGTTTATGCGGCCTACCCGAATGTCCTTTCTTTGGTATTGTTCGTCGAATCGTTGAGCTCCTTAAATTCTGAGTTGAGCTCCTTGAATTCTCGGTTATTGACAAATGCGTGCACTGACTGGACAGGTCCACTCAATCTGGCTGGTTCTTTCCTCAAAAAACCATTTCAGACATCAGTCTACATGGTCTTCACATGATCTAATCAAGATTTTGTCAGGACTTTAAAAGAGACTGTGACCTCTGAGTTTGTTTCGGCCTTTCTTCTCAGAGTAGTCAGATAGGAAACGCCGACCTCATCTAGTTTTAAAAATATGTTCGACATGTAAAAGTGTTTGTACAAACCAACTTACAGAAATAAAATCATTTATCATTTAACCGTAGAAAACATACTTAAAATACAACCAAAATTATTAAAGAGTACAGTATACATTGTTACTTAAAAAATAACTAAATATTAAAAAGACGGGCGGACCGTGACATTGTCGTCAACACAGGTCATGGACCATGGTCTACCTGTTTAGGTGATAAATATTAATACTTTATCAATTATAATATTAGTGGCATAATTCAATGAGTGTCTCATTTCCACGAATAAAAGCCACTGACATATTCACTTATATGCAAATAATACCAAACTATTTTTCTGCAGACGCAATATCTCCAGCTTCAGTTTCAAAGCAGCATCATAATCCGCTCTTTCGAAATTTAAAACGAATTATCTGTCCAGTTTTAGTGCAAAGTTTCAATGAGTACGTTCTCAGTGTCCGCATGAGATCTAATGAATGAAGCTTGTTCTCAGCGCATTTCCGTAGCGAAAACATTTCAATTGAATTACAAGGCACCCAGGTACACGTGAACGAAGTATTTATAAGAATAGAGCTGAAACGAGGAACTAGAGAGCCAAGTCGGACAGAGCTAAGTATGTTAAATTATATACTACTTGAATTTCTGTACATTTTAGGATTGTTAGAGTGACAAGCAAAATGAGGAGAATATAACAAAGAAATCTTCTATTGTAATACCAGAATATGTTTTGTTTTACTGAAGGGTTAAGTTATCTCCATATACAATACAGAGAAAAAAATAAGCAGACTTTCCAAGTGGTAACAGTAACAGGTAAAGGACAAAGGCATCTCCCTATTTATTTTTATTTAATTTTATAATCATGAATAGTCTATAATAAAAGCTTTGACTTCTACACTTAGTTTGATGATTATTTCGTATTATTTTATATAACAGGCGATGATATTGCTGTAGAATTCTTGCATAGTTAATGGCAGAATTTGAACCCAATTTCACCATTCACTTTTACTCAAAATGAGGGGAAAATCCAACCTCTTTATTCAACAAGGTAACATATTGAGTGGAAAATAAGCACAAAGCGTGTTCCGAGGGTGGTGACGGCCTCGTCGACGTCTGATCTACAGTAGGTCCTTCCTGATTTACGCCCCCGTTATTTGGTTTTCATAATGGGTTTTTGATACACATCTGCTATTTTATGGAAGGAAGTTGGGTTGGCCAGTTTTTTTTTTTGTTTTGGAAATGATGGATTAAAGCAGATTAGCTGGTTGATAGAGTAGATGATTGGCTTGGAGGTATGTACCTTTAACAAGAATTTGAAATTGATTAGGTAGGTATATTTACATATGTTAACTGCGTATATGCTGAATAAAGGAGTCGTAGCACGTTGAATATATTGATTGTGTCAGCCCTCAAAACAAGTGTTTACCAACCTCTTCTGGGCTTGCTCTTTTCACAGACCCCATCCATTGCTTTCCAACAGGTGATATCGAGGTCAAAAACAGGCACATCAAGATTTTTTTAAGCAAAGTACAATTATTCAGCCTTAGATACTATCTATCAAAGATCATGCCACGCTAATACTTACTGTAACCCCAAAATGATACCAAGAAACTCCAACAAGTACAATAACCTATGCCCGCATTATGCACAAGGAACGAAAATAGTCGTCAAAGTTTATTCAACCTCGTTCGTGAACAGTAGGCAGCCTACCATTTTATATGAGAACTTTCTCCATAAATTAAACTGAGATACATCTCGGGCCTTCAAAGTAAATACACAATGATTTAGTAACGCCTAAGTTAAACGAAGATGAGCTATTCAGTCGAAACGCGTCGAGAGCCGTACGTAGGAAGTAAAGAGATCTTGATGACTTGTATCGAGAGGTTCGAAGTCTCGGAGTTAGGGAATGGGTACTTTGTTACCAATGAAAGGGTTTTTTTAAAGAGAAAATCTGTAGAGTGGGCACTTTACATTTGTCGTAACTCGTAGGTAAATAGTTGTATGTATGGTCACCTGGTGATGTGCTATAGAGTGGATTAAAGGCAATGTATGTACAGTATAAAGCCTTATAGTGACATGACATTAGATCTTTAGCAAGATAATGTTTAACAAGTATGAGTGAACGTGTTGCGCCGACCCCAAGAAACATGGGATAAGGACAGGCAAATGATGAAGTACACTGCAAACTTTTCAAAGTCTCAAACTAATAATAGGCAGTTACGGGGACGGCCACTGACCTCTATCATACTAGTACTATAATAGAGGTCAGTGGGGACGGCCGACAGAAATGAAGACATTTAACAACTGTGTTTGTGATTCCGTCACGTCATGTTGATGACGCTGTCACATTGCCATGTCACTGACTTGAAAATATAAGTCTTGCCCTTATAAAAATTCGCTCAACGCGGCTAAATAAGTCACTTCAAAAATTATCTGATCTAACCCTTCACCAAAAATAATACTTCTTCACTATATCTAAAGAATTATTTTTGCCCTAGTCATTCAATCACTTTGAAATCACGACGATATATACCAATATATCTTGTAGGTAACTAGGACACGTATTGGCACTTTCACATCAAGTGAGTAAATATTTGTCTGTATTGGCTAAGAATAGTCCAAGAGTTGTAAAGATTTCTGAGGATTTATTTTGTGATTTATTTATGTAGAGTAGGATAGGGTCTAGTAAATAAGTATAGCGTAATCTAACATAATATCACGCCTGTACTCTTCGAAGGGATCGACAGACGTGTAGGTACTGACACCCACATTTCTCAGCGCACTTCCCTAGCGAAAGCATTCCAATTGAATTACAAGGCACTCGGTACACGTGAACGAAGTATTTATAAGACTAGAGCTGAGACGGGGAACTAGAGAGCCAAGTCGGGCAGAGCTACGTATGTTAAATTATATACTGCTTCAATTTCTGTGCATTTTAGGATTGTTAGAGTAAAATGTGACAAGCAAAATGAGGAAAATATAACCAAGAAATCTTCTATTGTAATATCGGAATATGTATTATTTTACTGTAGGGTTAAGTTCTCTCCATATACAATACAGAGAAGAAATAAGCAGACTTTCCAAGTGGTAACAGTCACAGGTTCAGGGCAAAGGCATCTCCCTATTTATTTTAATCAGAGTCATGAACATAAATAGTCTATATTATAGAAGGCTTTGACTTCTGCACTTAGTTAGATGATTATTTTGTATCATTTTATTTATTTATTAGTTTATCCTCGCACTGGAACGCCTTGCAGCAATTACACCAATGGAGCACAATCTTATAATAAACTCACTACAATAATATGTCCAGGTTTCCTCACAATGTTTTCCTTCACTGTTGTCAGCGATGTCCAAGATACACTTAGAAAGTACACATGAATTGAAAAAGTCTCATTGGTACTTGCCCGGATTCGAACCCACGACCTCAACCACGAGAGGCAAGGTCTTAGCCACTGGACCACCACGACACAACCGTATATAACAGGCGATAACGTTGCAGTAGAATTCTTGCATAGTTGATGGCGGAATTTGAACCCAATTTCACCATTCACTTTTACTCAATATGTGGGAAAATCCAACCTCTTTATTCAAAAAGGTAACATATTTTTCTATACCTGCAACATTTGTGATGAGAAAATAAATTTTAATATTATAATTTTTAATATTATTATATTGAGTGGAAAAAAAGTACAAAGCGTGCTCCAAGGGTGGCGATGGCGTCTGATCTACAGTGGTCCTTCCTGATTTACGCCCTCGTTATTCGATTTTTGTTACACATCTGCCGTTTTGTGGAAAGAAGTTTGGTTTGCCAGTTTCTTTTTTGTTTTGGTGATGATGGTGTACTCTGTATCTATAGAATTATTTTTTCCCTAGACATTCAATCACTTTGAAATCACGTCGATACATACTAATATATTAATATATCTTGTAGGTAACTAGGACACGTATTGGCACTTTCACAACAAGTGAGTAAATATTAGTCTGTATTAGCTAAGAATAGTCCAAGAGTTGTAAAGATTTCTGAGGATTTATTTCGTGATTTGTTTATGTAGAGGAGGATATGGTATAGTAAATAAGTATAGCGTAATCTAATATAATATAACGCCTGTATTCTCCGAAGGGATCGACAGACGTGAAATAATGTAGCGACACCCACATTTCGCCAGTTATGTTTAAACTTGCTGTCCCCTGCGGCTTCGCTCCCGTCAACTAGCTACCTATCTACCCACCTGCCCTACCTACCCTGCCCGACATACCTACTTACCCTAACCTACATACCTACCCTATCCTACCTAAACTACCCTACCGTAGCGCACGCAACGGAAGCTATCAAAAGGAATAAATTTTCCCCGTTTTTACAATATTTTCCATTGACGCTCCGCTCCTATTAGTCGTAGCGTGATGATATATAGCCTAAAGCCTTCCTTGATAAATGGGCTAACCAACACAAAAATACTTTTTCAAATCCGACAGTTAGGTCCAAAAATTAGCGCGTTGAAACAAACAAATACAAAAATTCTTAGTATAGATAAAGAAAGAGGGGAATCATGCGAGCCTATTACTAGCAACCGGCCACAAACCATGCTGTCATCCACCGCGCTGCTGCTGACAAATTTTAGATGGACAAAAACCCAATAGCATTTCTCGATCTCTCTTCTTGATTAACTACAACCGGTTGTTGTTAAAAATAATTTAAATTTCGAAAGTCCGTGTTCCTGTTTTAGTTTCTTTTAGACACCGACTGCTGAAATTGAAGTATTTTTCACTTTGTAGTGTTTTTATTTAGAAGTCGATGTATTTTTTTGTAAAAAGTTTTTAATTTACACTTTTTAGTTTTGGTACATAATGGGCGATTTCTATAGTAAGGTACCTACCTACAATGCCCAAAGTTATGCCAGAATAGATTACCCGAGTAACATAAAACTTAAACTTGAGTGTATCAGAGTTAATTGTACACATCTATTTACCGCTTTAGAGCGTACCAGCGTGATGTTATATTATAAAATGGCGTAAATAATAAACAGACATGCCATTGCATCAATCCCGACAGATTTTCCGTTGTTAATTTTATTGATTTATTGGCCTGTCTACAATTCTTTCACTGTTTACCCTAATAATACAAGCAATATGACACAAATATAGTGTACAATATGATGCGATAGACACAACATGTAGTTATTGAAGAGTTATATTGTACATCTCCGAAGTTCTTCATTAGATCGAGAACATAATCTTTCAAACAAAAAAAAAAAGTCAAGATCGGTCCACAATTGACGGAAAACTCGGCGAATATAAACAAAAAACTAACTTACAACCGACCATAGAACTTCCTCCTTTTTGGAAAGTCGGTTATACGGCAGTTACCTACCACAATGACCTGTGGTATACTGAAAGCTTATTTTTTTAAGTCGTTATTCCATCAAAAAGCGATAAAGATCTTCAGCGATATATTTTTATTAACCACCGACATTTATACCATAAATTACTGATTAATATTCTATGGAAAAGTTTTATAATTCATCCGAAAGAAATTAAAGTGAAGTTTTGTATGATGATACTGTTAAAAATTGTGCGCTTAAAATAATTAGATCATTTTATTATAATTCCGCGGCTGTTAGCCACTTTAGCAGTTAAACAGGCATTTAAACTACAGTTAGTCTAACGAGGCATTTAAAACAACATCTGTCCTGCACTTATGCCTGTGATGAAAGGACCTAAATCATATAATACTGCGACAATTTGGTCCAAAATCCTTGTCAAGATATGGATAAAAGTGGCCGTTGAGAAATGGAAAAAAAAGACAGGTTGCAACGATGCCAGATAAATTGGAATACGCAAGACGAATTGGCAATGGGCCGGCCATCTTAGCCGTAGAAGCGTTGACCGTTGAGATAGAGGTGTTCGTGAGTGAAAACTGCGAATCGGCAGATTTAAGGTGGGAAGCTTTGAGGCTGGGTCAAGTGACAATCTTCGTTGGGTGGCTGAGGGCACCTGGATGAGAGTTATCGAGAATACAGATGAATGCAAGTGATTGGTGAGGCTTATGTCCAACAGTCAATGATGAGGGCAGGAGGATGATGATAAAAGGTTTAAATAGTTCTCGTAGTCAGTATTTAATAAAAAACATCACCTCTTCAAGCGTAAAAAAAATCTTTGTCAAGAATTCATGAAGGGATCAAGAAAGTAGAAATAAAAATACTATTTTAACAAGTAGTGTTTTAGGTTACAAAGTTACTGTATAATCTTACACATGGACAGATAGGTAAGCCTTCAGGTACTATTCAGAAAATAAATAAATATGTGAAAAGATATAAAATATGCAGCCGGTATTATTCTGAAAGTCATTTTTATTTTCTCAGTTGCGTGTTATAGGATCGTTTTAATAATAAATTTGACGTTTCATTCTACGTCTCTAGATACTTTAAGTATACTATTTTGTCTCTCGTCCGAGTGTTAATAGCAACCAGAGTCACGATTTTTTTATATTTTCAATTGATGAGTCGTTTTTAGTAGCACAGTATGTGTGAAATGGTGCGTATAGAGTAATCGGACCAAAGAAATCGGCATATACTTCTAAAAGTATTGAAAAGTCACAGTAAAATTTGTGTTGTAGTGACATTTCAGGCATAATGTAGCTATAATAAACGACTAAGTATATTATTTTACATATGATTAGACTGAAAACAATCGCTCTGTTAATAATATAATTTAGTTTTTAAAGTTAATTTTATTGAATACCAATTTAATCAATGACATGTATATTTAAATTTAATTTTATTTCGTTTTGATTTTATTTTGAAATTATTTTATTTTGGTTTAATTTAAGTATTATTATATCTTTTATTTATTTATTTATGTACACACAACGCTTTACAGAGAAAAGAAAGAATAGAGATAGAAGAGCACAAACGTACTGCTTATTTCAATAGAAATTTCTTCAAGCAGACCTGCGACAGGACAGTTGGATGATAGACGAAGACACAGTGTGTAGAAAGAAATAAGGCAACCTAAAATAGACTATAATAACTTAACTAATTATACATAAATTACACATATACCTTAAATAAATATAAGTATAGAAGAGAAAAATACATACAATATACAAAATTACAATATGGTAGAGAGATAATGTTCTTTGACTTGTTTTTTGAATAGAGATACTTTTTGAGAGTCACGGATTTTAGGTGGAAGTGAGTTCCACAATCTTACTGCATGCAAGAAGGAGTGGGAATAGAAATGAGTTTTATGGGATGGGACATTGAGATGAAGTTTAAGGCGGGATCAGCAAAGAGCATCGGCAGGGCGAGTAAAAGAAAAACGATCGCGCAGTTAGCCAGGGTATGCAGGGTCAAAAAGGATGTTAAAAAGGAGACATAATATGCGAGTTTTCCTGCGAAGACGGATAGGGAGCTACTTGAGATCCTTGCGAAACTGAGAGACATTATCGTATTGCCTCAGTCCAAAAATAAAACGGAAGCACAAGTTTTGCAAGCGCTCAAGCTTATTTAAGAGCTCCTCGGTGGCATCCAGATAGCAGGCATCAGCGTAATCTATGATCGGCTGAATCAAAGTTTGAGCTATGTAAATTTTAGTTTTATAGGTTAGGAAAGATTGAAGGGTTTTTAATGAGTGAAACGAATATAAAAATGCACCTTACGACTATTCTCATTGTACACTTGTGCTCTCGAGATTCTTAGCCGTTTCGATAATGGTGTCAAGATAGAAATGTCAAACGCTGTGCGATAACATCGACTGCATATTATCATGGCCTGGGACTTGGAAGGCCATGATAATAGGCCCCGCCGGTATTCTAATGCCGCGGTATCTTTATTGGGCATATTTTTCGATTCCCAGAGTGTACACCCGCCGGATTGATTTACGGGTCAATGGCGGGCATATCGAAATAAAGCAACATGTATATGGATAGCATAGTGCGCTGATTCGTACAAGTCATTTACTCTGATAAATGACTGGCTGGAAAAAAAAAAATTAATTTAACGCTATGGGATTGGTGGTGGGTCCGGGTAGGTTTGTGGCAAAATGTTTTGACGGGCAGTTTGTCACTGTTATATTCTATCCTGTAAATGGTAGTGAAATCAAGAGAAAAACAATAAGCTGCTCAAGTCCATTAGCAATTACTTTAAGCCAACAAATCTTTTCATTATTAATTATGTTGTAAAAATATTTGACTTTTTATTTTCAGTAATAAGCAAAAATTTTATAAAATGGTTTAAATTCCTCGTCATCATATTTTTAAATTCACTAGCTGAATCTTTGAAAAATACAAGTAGCCGAGTTAAATTCTCGTTCCGCAAAAATGTTTAATATTTCAGCAAAAATAAGTCTCCATTTTCTGTCAAAGATACATTAACCTTTGAATCAAAATATTTTTTTTTTTTTTTTTTTTTCTTTTTTTTTTTTTTGAGTGTAGTCGCTAAGTACACACGAAAAATTTTTAGCTCTTATATTTTTTTATCTGAAAAATATTAAAAGCGTTTATTAAATGCAAATTCTTTATTAGAGTTGTGCATTAACCTCTGGTGCACTCAGTCCGTGGATAAACTTTCCTTGACATCGCTTCCTACGCTACCAGTATTGCCCTTTAGTACTATGGACCTATACACCAAGTTGTCAAGCTGTGTGGAAGAACTCACGTCAACATTTACTTCAAGAATGGCCCAATATGAAGAAGACTTGAAGAATGCCAGTGGCGAAGCTCCGCACAAGTCACTTGCCAGCCTTTCCAAGGACTTTACCGAGTTCAAGGGCTTGGTCTGGAAAACCTTGAGCTCACTTAAATCTCAGATGGAGTTGCTTGTGGTGGGCCTGGACAGACATGAAATGGCATCCCGTGCAAAGGTCCTTTTATTGCATGGCTTATCTGAGGCAGGTGAAGCTGATCATAACAAAAGTTTTCTCAAGGTTTTGTCGGAGCGTATGGATATGGGAAGCATTACACTGAAAGACCTAACATCCTGTCATCGCCTCGGGAATAACACCAGCAAGCCTCGTCCACTATTAGTGCGGTTAGAAAGCAGAGTCGTGCGGAGTGAGGTGTGGCGTAATAAGACCAGACTAAAAGAGTCTGGCCTGACAATTTCTGAGTTCCTCACCAAGCCCAGACACGAGTTATTTCTTAATGCCCGGAAGTACTACGGCATACACAAGTGTTGGACGTCTGAAGGGAAAATAATCATCCAGGTCTCTCAAAAATCACGTCGTAAGATAGAGTCTGCAATGGAATACCGAGAGGTTGTCGCTCAGTTTCCTGTAACAGAGTTCTCAGCCGTAACATCGCAGCATACAATGAAGGCCGTGTCCGAGAAGAGATCACGTAAACCAGCGAAATGATGGTACTTTTTCATGATTCTTCTGTTTGTTTTGTTTTCATTATGTTAGCCGGTAACTCGATTTTTTAGTTTTTTTGTTTTGTTTTTGGCTGCGACATTGTCACTCATGACAATTGACAGCCATGACATATGTATTTTAATTTTTAGATTTACGTTCGGAAACACACCAACTGGTTTTTATGATGTTTGGCTTCTTGGCTTTTTATCTATTTTACGAATCTTACCAAAGTTAATGTAACCGGCGAGTGCATCGAGGTTGGGTGCTTTGATTAAGTTTTGTTTATTTTATTAGTTTAGTTAACCATAAAAGGTTAACTTTTAGTTTATTTATATATATTATTATTGTCAATTTATTTATTGTAGGTATTATGTTAGATGACACTTTTTATTCATGCTCATCCTCTTGTGGGTCAGATGAGAGCTACGCTAGTGTTTTTGGCGTTGATAATTCTCTGAGTCTTAGAGACCTCCTAACATCTTCATTTTTAAATTGTCGCAAATTTTTTAACGCAGTGCACATAAATGCTCAAAGCATTCCTGCTCATTATTCTGATCTGCTGTCATCCTTCGACTCAGATCTTGTTCACGCTGTCCTTGTGTCCGAAACCTTTCTCAAGCCTGCACTTCCTTCCACGCAGTATTCTTTGCCTGGATACAAGATTGTGCGCAATGACAGAACGGGCAAGGGATGTGTAGGGGTTGCTATTTATCTCCGTGGAGATATCAGTTACAGGATAGTTGACCAGTCTCCGAGTGTTTACACAAAGTTTTCCGAACACCTTTTTATTGAAATAGACTTCCTACATACTAAGATACTTTTAGGAGTCTATTATAGTCCCAATTGCCAAATTGATTACTTTTCTTCATTTGAAGCTCATTTGGAAAATTTTGCCGCACTATATGAGCATACAATCATCCTCGGAGACTTCAACACTTGTCTGCTGAAAGGAGATTCGCGCAGCCGTAAACTCCAATCTCTTGTCTCTTCTGTTAATATGCACTTACTTCCATTAAATGCTACTCACAGGGCTCCTCACTCTTCTCCTTCTCTATTAGATCTCATTCTAGTTTCCGACCCTAACAAAGTAGCCACTCATGGACAGCTTCCTGCTCCTTTTTCCTACCATGACCTCGTTTATCTTTCCTACAAGATTCGACCTCCTAAACGCAAGGCCAAATTTCTTACACTTCGTAGTTTTAAAAACATTGATTTGGAGCGTTTGAGGGCTGATGCGGGTAGTATTGACTGGTCTCCTATATGCGCCTGCGAGGATATGGACACTATGGTGTCAATCTTCAGCAAGATAATGTTGGATTTATATGAGGCACACGCGCCCTTAAAAAAGGTGAGGGTCAAACACCTTCCTGCACCGTGGCTATCTCCAGCAATAAAAAACCAGATGGCTAAGCGAGACAAAGCCAAGCGCCTGTACAGGAAGCAACCAACTGAGGAAAACTGGGACATTTATAAAGGGATGCGAAATCGCTGCAGTCGTCTGTGTAGGAATGCGAAAAGGCACCACATTCACAACTCAATTAACAACTTCAACCCAACAAAAGTATGGCAATTTTTAAAGACTCTTGGTATTGGTAAAGCCTCTAGCAAGAGTTCTTCTGATAAGATGGACCTTAATGCACTTAATGCACACTTTTCTAGTGCCCCAATTACCCTCGATAACCATGTTAAATCTTCCACTCTCAAAGATCTCTTTAATCTTCCTTTGCCAGCAAATACTTCTTTCTCTTTTCACCCAGTTACTGAACTAGACATTAAGAAATGTATCCTTTCCATCTCCACTAAGGCGGTAGGTGACGATGGCCTTCAACTCCAAATGTTCTTACCCATTTTAAGTGAAGTAGTTACTGTCGTTACTCACATAGTTAATTTTTCTCTCTTCAATAACTCCTTTCCTTCAGCTTGGAAGAAGGCTCACGTCCTACCGCTTCCCAAAGTTTCTAATCCCTCCTCACCATCCCAGTTCCGTCCAATATCCATCCTCCCAATCCTCTCCAAAGTCCTCGAGAGTATTGTTCAGAAGCAACTATCCTGTTATTTGTCCTTTAATAGCCTGCTGAGTCCTTACCAATCTGGTTTCAGACCTGGCCATAGCACTGTTACAACTCTAGTCAAAATAACTGACGACATAAGACTGGCTACGGAAAATAAATGTCTAACCATATTCGTTCTGCTGGACTTCAGCAGTGCTTTTAACTCAGTTGACTTCGACATTCTCTTAGGAATACTTTCCTCCCTTAATGTCTCTGCTCCGGTAATTGAGTGGTTCAAATCCTATCTTCGCGGTCGCTCGCAGTCTGTTCGATCCGATGAGGATTCCTCTGAATGGTGTGACTTGGCTGCAGGCGTTCCTCAAGGTGGTGTGCTCTCTCCTCTTCTTTTCTCAATTTTTATAAATGCTATCACTAAGGTCCTAACTTCTAACTTTCATCTCTATGCAGACGACTTGCAGTTGTATCGCCATTTTAAAGTGAATGAACTCGCTGAGGCTGTGGCTGCCATCAATGATGACCTGGAAAATATCAACAAGTGGACTAAATCCTTTGGACTCCTCCTGAATCCAACTAAATCTCAAGCGCTCATTATTGGTGGCAAATACATGCTCAATCTGTTGGATCCCCAGTCTCTCCCGCCAGTATTGTATAATTCAATGCCCATATATTATTCTAAAAGTGCGAAAAACTTGGGTGTCCATATAGACACTAATCTCTCTTGGGAGGTTCATATCGCTGATGTGAGTAGGAGGGTCTTCTACTCTTTTCAGTCTCTTAAACGTCTCCAAATTCTTACCGTTTCATACTAAGGTCACTCTTGCTCAATCTCTTCTTCTACCGCTTATAGACTATGCGGATGTCTGTTTTCTAGATGCAACGGAGGTACTCCTAAGCAAACTCGAACGACTGCAGAATTTGTGCATCCGCTTTATTTTTGGCCTCCGAAAGTACGACCATGTGTCGGAATTTCGGACCAGATTGAAGTGGCTGACAATTCGACGTCGGCGAGATACCCATATCCTATCCCTTCTCTATACTATCCTGCACAATCCTACTTCTCCTCAATACCTTCGCGAACGGTTTGAGTACCTCATCCCAAGGGGTAAGCCATGTCGCACGGCCACTTCGCTTCTCCTTCGTACTCCTCGTCACATTTCTAGCCGCTACGATGGCTCCTTCTCTGTTACTGCAGTGCATCTCTGGAACTCTCTTCCACACTCCATACGCGATAGCCCTTCTCTCGATGTCTTCAAGAGGAAAATTAAGGAGCATTTCCTTTCAACGCAATGAATTATATATGTATTATATATATGTATTTGTCTTTATAAACGTAGGTAGGTATTTTATGTATTATTATATAACTAGTTTCATCTTACTATATAGGTATATATATTGTACAATGGATTACTGCCCTCTATTATGATCTCTATCACTCAAAGGTTTGCTGGAAGAAAATTCCATTTGGAGTTAAGCTCGCCTTTGTACATGAAATATGTTATCAAATTTTTTAAATGTAATGTCTTGTTGTACAATAAAGAATAAAGAAAATAGACAGGGACTGCTTAAATTTATTAATAAATAAAGGGTCTGGAATGACAACTTCGTAATTTCAGGATAGCTTACCTAAATACACCCGTCTAGGTACCCGATCTACAATATGAGGTCAAATCTAGCTCTTACAGAGCGAAAACAAACCCGAATTTTCCTTGCAATGGCGTTTCAATATCCCCGGAGCCGAATGTTCATACAAAAAGATTTTCGTTTTAATAAAAGTCGTACATAATTTCGCCGGGGTATCTATTGTTTGTGGAACAAAAGTACGTGTAATATCATATTGCAAGCTTCATTTCATCTAGCCATTGTTTTTGTTGAATATTCGACTTCATTCATAAATGTATGAATTGCATGCTACCTGAAATATTCTTTTTGAATAGTGTACAGTCGGTGGGTGCAGTTTTCATGAGTAACTGAAATTAAATAACGCTGCACACGCGTGAATTCCGAATGGAAATGTTTTGTAGGGAAAGTTCATTTACTTTTAATGAACAAATTTTAAAACTGGGAATAAAAAAACCGTTCAAGTACGAGTCGGACTCGCGCACCAAGGGTTCTGTATAAACAGCTACAATCGTTAAAAATAATTAGGTAAAATTACCGAAGTTCATTAACAATCAAAGCACCGAACATTGCTCTAACGAAGGGACAAAATTAACTTTGCCGTTCGAAAACTGTTGTCCCCATACATCAATATAGGTCGCGGTCAGTTTACCAATTGCAAATAAGTTAACAATCTTTTTTTTTGATGAAGGTTTAAATTCAGTTTTCAGATTTTACCTTTACTTGTGTAAGAGATTGCTTCTGGCCAAATTTCATGCTTGCTTTCGGTATTGATTCCCTTGAGATTCCTCAAATATGCGACATAAACGGCTATATCAATCAAAATATCGCGTTGATTTAGAAGTTTCATTTACCACAGCTGCAAGTAATTGGAGTCCTTTTTTCCTTTTGAGGAACGGAACCCTAAAATTAACCCTAGAATTCCAAATTAAGGATTTGAAGTAGAGTAGTCAATCTTTACTTGAAATTGGGTAGTCAAAATCATCATCTTCCTGCCCTTGTCCCATGTTACTTGGGGTCGGCGTAACACGTTTTCCTCTTCCATACCGTCCTGTCCCCCGTCACGCTATCACTGACTCCCTTTTCTTTCATACCACTCCTCACACAGTCCATCCATCTTTTCTTTGGCCGTCCCTCCCTCTCCATCCATCCACATTTATATTCATAACTCTTTTAGTAACATGCGCTTCATCCCTCCTCATCAGATGACCATACCAGGACAAACGGTTTCCTTTCAACTTTTCTGTCACTGGCGCCACTTTCAAACTTCCTCTAATATACTCATTTTTCACTTTATCTATTCTCGTCACTCCGCACATCCATCTCAACATTCTCATCTCTGCTACATGCAATCTCTTTTCATCCATCTTTATCACAGCCCAACATTCTAATCCATACAGTACGATAGGTCTAATCACGCCGCGGTGTAAGCCAACTGCCACACTGAAGCTACCAGTAGTGCCCACTGTAGATCGGACTTGGATACTGCATCGACTGTACATCGCTCAGACCAACTGTACATACTTCCCAGGCACATCTTTCTTCTTAAGGGCCCACCACAAAACCTCACGGGGCACCCGGTCGTATGCCTTTTCGAGGTCAATGAACACCATGTGCAAGTTTTTATGTGCACCTCTGTATTTCTCCGTTGAGCCTCTTCTGCGCGGGGAGCAGGTGGGCTTCCGTTCGAGCTGCTCATGCACGGACCAGATCAACACTCTTCGTATCATTCTCGAGCAGGCAGCAGAAAGGAAAAGGGAAATTTATCTTACTTTTTTCGACTTCGAAAAGACCTTTGATACGATACTCTGCAGTGGTCCAGCATCTGGTCCCGCCTGTTGGACATAGGAGTGCCGCCAAAAATGGTCCGCCTGTCGGAGAGCATTTACAGGAAATATTCCTGCAAAGTGACTCACGAGGGCCTCATTTCGGAGGACATCGCAGTGCACGCTGGTGTCCGCCAGGGGTGTCTTCTTTCGCCCCTTCGCCCTTTTTATAATCGTTCTCGACGGAATCATGTTGCGCATTAACAATAGTAAGTGTCGCGGGATAGAGTGGGGATTGACCAACGTCTTGGAAGACCTGGACTATGCTGATGATCTATGCCTGCTGAGTCATACACATGCCGACATGCAAGCGAAACAGAACGACCTGCGCCAGGAAGCGGCGAAAAATGGGCTCAAAATTAACATCCGGAAGACCCAGGAGATGCGTTCAGGTGTGAGGAATTCTTCACCGATGTTAATCGGCACAGAGGTTGTGGAACGCGTCCACAAATTCACGTACCTCGGGAGTGTCGTGTCAGAGACTGGAGGAACTGAAGAGGATATCACTTCACGGATCGCCAAAGCGCGAGCTACCTTCGCACAGCTGTGTGGCAATCGCGGAAACTGACCCGAAGGGTGAAACTCAAAATCTTCGGGTCCAATGTCAAATCCCTGATGCTCTACGGATGCGAAACGTGGAAGATAACAAAGGAAATCTCACGCCAAATCCAGGTCTGCGTCAACCGATGTCTTCGTCGTATCCTCGGAATTTACTGGTCCGAGATCATCTCTAATGTTAAGCTGCTGGAGAGATGCCACGAGACCCCGATCGACCGCCAGATCAAGCGGCGTAAATGGTGTTGGATTGGTCACACGCTCCGAAAGGATTCCGATCACATTCCTAAATAGGCCTTGGATTGGAATCCTCAAGGAAAAAGGAAACGAGGCCGTCCCCGTCAAACATGGCGACGCACCGTATTGGCTGAAGCGACGAGTATCGGAATGGCGTGGAGTGAGGTGAAGCGCGAAGCTCAAGACCGGTCTCGATGGAGGATTACTGTGGATGCCCTCTGCCCCAGTTAGGGGCCATAGGATCTTAAGTAAGTCTGTATTTCTCACACAACTGGCGGATTGCGAAAATGGCATCCGTTGTACCCCGACCAGGCATAAAACCGAATTGGTTCTGCGATATTTCATTTTCTTCTCTCAGCCGCCTTTCAATAACTTTTTCCCAAGCTTTCATACTATGTGACATTAGCTTTATTCCTCTATAGTTGTTGCACTCCAGCACATCGCCTTTGTTTTTAAAGATGGGCACCAGCGAACTATTGCACCATTCATCATGTATGGCTTCTTCCCGTAACAACTTATTGAAGAATAAAGCTATCCACGTCCATCCATCTACGCGCAATATCTTCCACACTTCAACTGGTATTCCGTCCGGACTAACTGCCTTACATTCATTTACTGCTATTCTTACTTCCTCAATACTAATAATTCTCACTAACCCCTCATTCACAGAATTATTTTCTAACATACCACTCCAGTTATTTCCCTCATTCATCAGTTTCTCAAAGTATTCCTTCCACATATCCTTAATTTTTTCGTCATCAGAAAGAATCATTCCAGCCTGATCTTTTATACATCTTACTTGACAGACATCTCTCGCACTTTTCTCCCTAGCTCTAGCAAGCCGGTACAGATCCTTTTGGCCTGCTGGACTATCCAGCGCGTCGTATAGCTTGTGTTGAGTTTGGCTCTCGCTATAGAATAATAAAATGGGAATAATATAATGTTATACAATAATATAATATTAAATTGTGACTTCATTAAACTGTGTGAACTTCTGGTTGTTGTTACAATTAAGTTAATTTACTTGTATATTAATCTGTGGAAACTGTTTCTGGATTGTGTTGAACTAATTGTATGCTTATGTTTGTTATTGCATCTGTTTGTTTCCCAAATAAAATAGAATAAATAAAATAGCCACAGCTTTGTTAGCTTTTTATTTGCAGTATCATACTCACCCTTTTTTTGCAACTTTCAAACTAGCATTTTCCTGTTCTACACTTTGCCATTCCTTAAATGTTTTCTTCTTTTCCTTTAACACGCTCTTACCCATAAATTGGCTACGTATACATTACTTATGTAGTCATCCATGAATGGTATTTTACGATACCCAAAAGCAGCTGTAGATTAAATTGATTAGGCTTTTTTTAGCTTTGCCCACTTGTAACACAGCTATTACTAATCAATATGCCAACCGTGATGATTACATAAATTTTCTCTTTAGCTAATGATCGTAGCGGTCAGCGAGCAGCATTTGATCTAATGCGATAATTAATGCTGATCAGTGTATCTTGTGGGATAGACAGATTAAGGCTAATTTTAGAGTTAGGCTGACCGTCGGCGCTGACGGTCGCCGCGAGCTCGTTCATTTGTTGAGTCGCTCGGCTCAGCGCTGACGGCCGTCAGACTCGATCAATGACGAGCTTGCGGCGACCGTCAGTGCCGACGGTCGGCGTCGCGGTCAGCGTGACTCTAAAATCAGCTTAAAGGTTTTCGTTGATAGCCACCCTACCTTCTCTGATTATTTCCGAAAATTTGGTTTCCTCTCCGTTTTCGTTATTTTCCTCATACAGTGAACACCCCTTTGTAATCAAAATGTAATTGATTTGAAATCTATTTGAATCGGATTTATTTTCCTGTTATGTAAGATTATTAAGAATCAACATGGAACTGTGCTAGCATTGAACAATTTGAGCTCAGATCAAATAAAAAGTCAAGATGGAACGTTGCAAACAACAAAGTGAAGCCCTTAATTAGGCCTTAGCTAGTCCTTCGAGCTTATAGATCAAATAATAAAGCTCAACTGACAAGCTAAAGGGTAGTTTCGTTATACATGTGCGCATATAATTGTGTATTTATACGGCAAGGCTTAGTTTGAACCGGCTTCACTTTGTTGTTTGCAACGTTCCATCTTGACTTTTTATTTGATCTGAGAATTTGAGTAATAAAAACCTACTTCATGGAAAAATTGTTATATTTTTTGTTAAATTTGTTATTTGTTGAATTCAAATTTGTTTGTATTGTTGGTGAATATTTAAAATTCTGTCACAGACCAAATACCTATATTATAATCTACCAATATACTCATAATGCCCAAACAGTTAATTATAACAGGTAAATTATAAAGTAGCCACACGCTTAAGATGCCCCTTTTTTGGTGTCGGGGAGAAGCCTGCAAAAGGCACCTGGACTTTTGAGGAAAAGATCAGGTTTTGTCGAATTTAACCTCACTAAAACCACCCCGGTGGTCACCATAAGCACATGGAACCCCGTAACCTCTTAAAAGACCACTACGGAACCAGAGAATTTCACGTTGGCCTAATAGTAAATTATATTTAACAATCTACACTGACCTACGGCTAAAGTCCACAAGAAATACGCTCGAACAAACTCCCAGCACAATTACTATGCTCACGACTGTACTACTTCATAACACAATAGCGGCAAGGAATAGTTAAGTATCGAGTGGTAATAAGAGTAATAACTTGGCTTGGCTTACACAGAACTTGGGCTTAAGCTGGGTTTACATTGGGAGAGTTAGTGGTGCAGTAGCGGGCGAGTGCTAGATAGTAGCGTAAGTTCAGCTCGTAACTTGTCCAGTGTTATTCTATGTAAGTAAACTTTGATATTCTATTAGCAAGCGGAAGAAATGGAAAGAAGGTCTTTGCCCATCAGCGGGACAACTCAGGCTGGAAATAAATAATTTTAGCAAGGCTGTTTTTCAAGCTTTTATTTAACATTTTTTTACCTGTCCTGCAGCCTAATTGCGCAAAAGAATTCGGCAAGGCAAAGGGTTTGACCGCCATCAATCGACTAATCACATGCGAGATGAAAGACGTGATTTGGTTTTCCGTCTATTTGATTTGTCGATTAATGGCGGTATTAGCTTATTGCGCAATTGGGCTGCTGGGGTTAACTTGTATGTAATAAAAGCTCGCAAGTTACTTTTAACCAAGTTCCCGGTCCTCGATTGAGCTGAAATTTTGATTAAAAGATTTTTTTTGGTGAAAGACAACTACCTATGAAAGCTTGTTATGATTGGAATTTCCAATTTTCCACGACACGTAGACAGATCTACATACGTAAAAAATCTAGGCTTTTCTGTCCGTTTCCCGTTACCCTTTTGTAAGTCGACAACGTTTTGGGTTATTTAGTTCAGTACTCTTCTATATTACTTACTGGACCAGTGTAAACTGAGCTTTAAGAACAAGCCAGCGCCTTCCGGTGGCGGTAATTAGATAAGTGTGTAGATATACAACCGCTGTGCTGCCTCGTTGTAACACGACTACTTTGTACTTGTTGCCTAGTAATTAGGACATTAACGCTGTCCCTCAAAACCTAACGACTTGCTGTTCAAATTTACATACAATTACCCATTTATAGTGGAAGCAGTTCCGTTCAGATTGTTCTGTAAGTTAAGGAATTATCTTGACGACGTTGATAATAGATTTTACTACGAAACGTTCTGTATTTTTTACGGGGTGTTTGAATTAGCGAACCAGTCGAAACAGCGTTTTAATCGAAGGACCAATTTAAAATCTATGTGCTACCTTACTTAAGAATTGAAAAACCTATATTTTATCCTATTCTCGCTAGTCTCATTAAAAACTCAAGCAGGTTATCTAATATCCTACGGTGTTAAACTAATTTTGTTTTATTTCTTTTTGCAATTATCACCAGTTTGATACTTTGTTGAAAACTTCAACGAGGAAAGCGTATAATAATGAACAAATTGTTTTATGAAAATGGAAATTAAAAAATGTTTAATTATTCAGGCAAATATCCGAGTAATATAGTCATACTTTTAACAATTCTACACGCAAAGAATGCTGAAATAAATTCTAACCACCCGTTATTTCGTATGATATCGTTTAAATCTGTCTTCATAATAGTAAAATTGGTATTATTGCCATTATAAACATTAATGTTGACAATACGGTACCTTTTTCTCCCGCATACATTTTGTTAACAAGGGTATTATACGACTTAACGAGTTCCCTTGATATACGAATATTTCTGCGACCTTTCTCAGCATTTATTGGGACCCATTTTATTCGCAATGGTTCGTATTAAGTTTTCAATCGATGTGCATCCTAATTTGCATAATCTGAACGCCAGCATGCTTTTGTTACACTAACAAAGGATTTCAATAATCCGCTATAGCTATACGTCGTATTTTCGGGAAACGGGTATAACGTCCGTTGATGCTGGGCACGTTCTCAACTTTCAGCGGAGAATCGGCCGACGCCTGCAAAAGTTAACCCAAGTGTCATTCGCCCTGCACCGAGAAAGAATTCGTTGTCCCACTTGTCAAACTTGTCACAATATATTCCCGTCCTTTTTCTATAGCTATTAAGACATTTTACATAGTTTGGTAGATATATTTGTGAGATCACAGTCGCAAGGGAAATTACGTAATGGTGCTTGTGTCAAATTGCCCAATATCATGGGATGGTAGAGTCCTACACACGTATTACCGTGGTTACGGGGATGGTCGTATATTCAGTATACTTGCTGCTCACGCTGACAGAAACATAATTGGTGTTGTGTGTTTCAGTGATAAATGTAAATCACTTGTATTCTGTTCACGAGTACAAACTTGTGCAATAGTAAATTAAAAGTCGGTCACGTTTCCCTCTTTTCCAAATTATCACGTCGTCGCGCGTCCAACCAATTCCTAGTATTTGTTGAAAAGTTATAAAGTCGTAATGGATTCACGCACTTTGTGTACTTTCCTAAGCATGCGAATCTCTTTTATATTTTACAGCTGTTTTAGTGCAGAGGTTGGCGCAGAACGACAGCGTGCATGAATAAATCACTCAATATGAAAATGGAGTGATTTGTGATGAGTCTGTGTGTAGGGAGTTGTTTTGTTTGGTAGTCGGAGCACGTCGCCAAGTTCTAGCACTCGGTGGCTTTCTGGGTACCAGATATTTGTCAGTGCTCGGGCGTACTAAGTATATCGGAGGCAAGTCGCTCCTATAAAACTTGCCAGTAGATACTTTTCGTACTGTTCAAAAGGCACAGGTTACAAAGAACATAGTTTTGTATGCAAATTAGAGCACATTATAGTTTGCATGGATACAAGTCACTAACTCGCGAGTTCTTCTAATACAATTTTATTCTACGTTTCACGTGGTCAGTGCTTTTATTCCCTTTGAAAGAATTTGATGATAAGGTCACTTCATCGGAAATATGGAACCATATATTTTTATATGACTCCTATTGATAACAAATGTATCTGGCTTAAGCCTTTTATTTCTCTATAAAATATGAACAGTGAAACTGAAGGAAAATGGACCATATCTTTTTTGTGTCAAAGTAAATATACCTACAGAGCTTATCATAAAATAACCTTAAATTTTATACTGATTTCTTATCGCTCGTATTAAATATAGATCAGTATTTTTATCTTTTCTACTTTATTAGCATACTTAATAACTAAATTCATTAAGTATGGAAATTACAGGCGACGTTATTTTTATTTACTTACCTGGTCTACCTCACGACATTGTGTATAAAATTATGGCATGGAAAAGTTTTCCAGCCCTCATGAAATATTCCTAAATTATACGCTCTATTACAAAAATAAAGTAATATTATCCTTTGTACTCAATCAATTCGTAAATAAGGTAATCTGTGTAGAACTAGTTATTTCAAGTTTCTGAGAAATCTTGTCTCGTTATTATTTTCTAGATAGGTACGTACAAGTTGAGCGAGGCTGAATAGCGGATAGTTTTAATACAAAGTCGGGCTCCGGCTGACGAGTTAGCGTATGAAAGGCGTAGAGAAAGCTGTTCCGAAGACTTGAGCCTTGAATGCGTCGGACGGCACAACTTTCCGACTCTTCCAGTTCATCCCCTTCACGCAACATCGAGCAAGTTTAATTAAACACATTGCCTTAATATCAACCATTTTCAAAGCGGAACATCGAAAAGTTGTTATGTTTATTCGAAAAAGTACATTTCAAATTAAATGTTTGTTCTGAAGTTAAGCGTTTATATTACTCGGGGTTTTCTTGTTCTTACTTTTCCGATACATTATGATTTACAAGAGACAAATTCGTGTTTTCTTTGGCGAGATTTTAAGGGGCAAGATAAAATGTTATTAAAATTAGTTCAGTTTTTATATTTTATTCAAATTTTAATACCGTTTATTTATGTTTTATTTTCATTGGTCCGCATAAAAAGCAGTGGCAGTGACAACTATCGATAAATTTAGGTTCCGCTGGTCAAAGCTGCTGTTTGTTGTAGCTTGCTTCGTTCACATTCAATAGAAACGTGTGAAACAAAACAATTTTGAATGTTTGTGATTTATTGAAAATATTTTTTTATATTTTGAAAACAATTCGTACGGCTCATAGGCGACACATGACACAATATACAAAACAATATTATGATTAAGTGCTAACTAAACCGAGTGCTCCATACGCTAAATTGCGTAAAAAAAAAACAATTTAGCGTGAGATGAAACTTGTGAAATATTGTTTTTAATATATTTCATCACAACTACTGAATGCATTAAAGGATACATAAAGGTGTACATATGTAGTACAGCCACAAATTTGCATTTTGTAGCTGCTAAGACCCAGGCTTGTCTTATTTCCGCTAAAAAGAGCCAATTCCACCCAGCTCCTTCTTTCAGAGGTGTGACCGTGCCGATAACTGATCATCTTGAGATTCTTGGCATCACGTTGACATTGATGCTCAATTTTGGTCCATTCATTGAGGCAAAAGTTCAGTTGGCCCCCAAAAAATTGGGGATCCTCGCGAAGGTGAGACGGTACTTCACGCCAGAACAGCTGCTTAACTTATATCAAGCGCAATTTCGATAATGCATGGAATACTGCTCTTATCTCTGGGACGGATCTGCCAAGTACCAGTTGGATGCACTTGATTCGATCGAAAAACAGGCTAAGACTGTACAGACAGTACTGGCTGAATCTTAGCTCCAGAACCTCGAACATCGGCGCCGAGTTGCCAGTCTGTCGGTTTTATATCGGTTACATTTCGGGGAGTGTGCGTTGGAATTGCATGAACTAATTCCTCCTTGCCCGTTCCATCATCGGACTACAAGACGTACGGCGAAGCGTCATCGGTACATAGTAGACATCCCACCCATACGCACCAAAAGTTTTGGAATTATTATATTATGCGTACAGCAAAGGAGTGGAATTCCCTGCCGGACCATGTATTTTCTGATAGCTACAACCTGGGAGTCTTTAAGTCAAGATTGAATAACCTAGCCTTCTTTTTTTTTTTTACCTAACACCAGAAAAGTCACAAATTAAATAGAGATATTTGTATGAGAAGCAACAGAACCCTTTCGTCCTTTCCTTTGCCCCAGATCTACCATTTTCCGGGGGCAATTATTTCCTACGAGCGCACGTCTCTAAAGTAACATACTATTTATACAGCGTGCCCAGTATATCTCGACACCTCACGACAGCGCTACTTCTATAGCCAAATGTCAATAAGGTGTCAAAAAGACATGTCGAATACACTTCCTTTTTTAACCGCGTGTCAAGATACATTGGGCGCTCTCTTCAACCGTTTTCGGTGTCGTTATCTCAATTTTGTGAATGTGTAATCTGAGCATTGATGATATTTCATATTTTCACACATAGATTATGTAGTATTTTAAAAGCGATTCTTGCAATTTTAAAATCTTTTACTATATGACTATTGGCTTTAGTTCCAGGTAATGGAAAAGACACCTTTCTGTTTTTAATTTGAGCAAAATTAACCAGAATGGTGCTCTGTTTTAAATAAATCAGCAGTTTTATGTGCGCATTTTCATTGAAATAATTTTTTCTCAAAAATGGTATGTAATGTTGCCGTAACATCTCTAAAAAGTATCCAGAAAGTGAACTTTACTAGAGACTTATTCACAACTGTCCAGGAAGTAAGTATGTAATTTACTTACTGGACAGTTGGTCATCCTCTTTAGATCTCCTTGGAAAAAAAATAGTACATTGTGTATTAAGGGCGGTAGGTAAGGAATTACGATCGAGACTCTAGTAGAAGCCCGAAGTCGAAGACTGAGGGCTTTCTGAGTCGAGGTTCGTAATTCCCGTACCGCCCGTGATACACACAATGTTTTTCATCACATTTGCGAGTAATAATTATGAATTATAGCTTTAATACAGAAGTCAGCACAGCTGTTATTACGAAAAACTTGAACCTTTTTTTTAAGCGGTTGGCGAATTTTTGCCCACACCACAGATTATACAGTGTTTCGTTCAGAAACTTTAAGGGCAAATACTTACGTAGGTATACAGCCATGACGGAGTATAAAAAGAATTAAATAATTTCGACGTTTTCATACTATAACTATTAAAATCGATTATTAAGAACATTAGTTGAGTATTTAAGTAACATGTAGCGAGATTGCAAAGAAATTCCTGTTTAGATAACATTTTAAGACAATTTTTCAATTGCGTGTAAACTCCTTGCTTGAACTTGCATGACCTGTGTGCTGTGCTGTAAATTAAAAAAATATTACTTACCGCCCTTGGGTTTCATGACAAACAAAAAAGCCCGAGGGTTTTATATAGGGCATTACGGCCAAGTTAACCTGTATGTTTTGATACTGTTTACGTGCAAGTGTGTTGAAAAACATGTTACCAGACACAGATTAGAGTTTAGCCATTATAACATGGTTATAGGGTAGAGGCTCCAAATATATATTTATCTCTCTTTTTGGTTTGACATTTTATGAGATAGATATATTTTTGGAGCCATCCATTTTATACTCTGTGACACTTACCGCGACGCAGAAAAAGTACGCACATTGCGTTTTGTACTTAGTAATGTTGTAGAAGTATAGTGTGGGATTTTATGTTTGTATTTAGTAATTTAAGTTTATAAATAATGTTGGATTAAAACTTTCCATTATAATATTAACATGGAGATTCAAAAACCCTTTTTTTGTTTTCTTACTAGTACATTCATGTCATGTAAAAATAGAACAATGTTCAAAACTAAACGCAAACTTTTTAGTAAAAAAAAAACAATTTTATCGTCTGGCGGCATTTCAATTGTGGTTTAATTTACCGCGTGAACATAGATAATCCCAAAAAATTTGTTCAAGCGAATCTGATTCGGCAATAGATGGCACTCCTCCTGATGTAAAAGCTGAGGCCGAATTAGCAAAACAAATATAAATGCCCCCGGTAAATCGATCACAATATCTATCAGTAATTGCCCTAATATGAATGTAACCTTCAATATTAATTAAACGAATTTGGTGTTACACTTTCTTACATTTTTGAGAAAAGCATTATACAAGCCTCAACCAGTAAGAAAGCCATCCTGGCCTCGTATATAACCGGACCTCACCTGCGGTTCGGTCCGGTTAACTCATACTTGGCCAGGAAAGCTTACTTACTGGATTCTGCAGTAATGTACTATTAATCGGTATAACAAGATACCTGCTACGAAAATATCTCACACCTTCGACATTCACTCCTTATTGATAATCTTTCAATGTCTCTCTATCTCATGAACGAAAATGAAGGACAAAGGGTGAATAATCCATCATTTACTCACATACGTATATTGGATTTCCGTTCCTCTCAACATAACACCGAAATCCATATTGTCTAACAAAAGATCCATTTCGCGGCACATTTTGTTTTATATCTATACTGATTAAGTTTCGTATTATTGATATGAAGATTAAACTAGAAGGCTGAAGGCTTTGAGCTCACAATGCGGATCAAACAACGTAATCCTGAAGAACGATCTATCATATCAATACAGTACGTCAGTTTGTTTACGATCAAATGGCTTGTATATCCAGCGGCTTCATGGAAAGCCGAACAAGACACAAAGGGGGCGAAGATAAGCCGTGTAAATCTTGAAGCATACAAATGCGAACTCACCGGCCAGACGGATACGTTTGCTGATCTCTTTCGGAGAGTTCCATCATATATCATTCTGAAATATAGCTAGTTATCAATTTTGCAAAGTCATCTTTGTGGGTTTGTATAATGTGAAGGGCATTTTATAGAAAATTGCTTTTCAGTGTGATCCAGTGACGAAATTCTTATATATTTATCAAACATGAAAGATTCTGTGGAATAAGTGAGCCGAAATAGTAGAGAATTCATCAGACCACCTGCCTGGTAACTACAGCGTAAAAATACATGTAAGTGGTCGTGTGAAAACATTCGGGTTGGACGTTTTCATTACCTCGACATGGGGGACGGACGGACGGACATACTGACAGACGGATGGACAGGTGAACTTTATTGTGAAAAACTAAGTGGAAAACAAAGACGTCGGTCCCGGTAACAGATTTTCAATAGAAACGGTGTGTTTATGCAACTGATATGGAAACTTTTGTTTATATTCTTTGCGAACCCTAAGGACATAACCCACATCTTGTTCTACAACTACATTTGCCAAATATTCTACAGTTTACCTAGAAAGTAGTGTAGAAATACATGGGTCGTTACAGGAATCGGTGCGGGCGCACGGATCTCAAAACGATACACGCATTGCTACAGCGTAAAAATCTGCGCTACGGCGTAGCAACTGTGTTACAATGCGAGGTCGCTACGCGTTTGGAACTTTTAAGTTCTCAAAATCTTTTTTAATGGAAAAATAATCGAATATTTAGCTATATATGATTTTACCCAAGAAAAAAGCGTTAATCACTTAATTGCTCCCAAATTGTTCAAGGAATTGAATTGTTCGTTCCATTCGAAGTTTGAACACTTTCTCGAAGTCGGACCTACCCAACTTGATAGTTTGTTTGTCCTAGGTAAACATAATCGTCAACAACTACTTTGGAATGCCCGATCTTGATGTGAGTGGGTGTTGAGTGGGTATTGAACAAGAACATGATTCGTTTGGTCCAAGTTCATAGATATAAGATAAGACACTCTTTCGGAAGCTCTACTGAGGTGAGCTAGTCCCAAAATACTTATATTCATATCATAGTCTTTGCTGACTCAAGCGATACTACACTTATTATAAACGACCGAACGAAAATAGAACTATACACAGTTAAAATTATTTATTTGGAGGATGTTATCTCTGGGAATTATTGATCATGTTTATAACAATTATTTCACTTATCGAAAATTACTTTATCACTGGGATGTATATAGGCCCTTATCCTAAAATCATCATACCACGCTACCTGTAGGATAGGAAAATGAAGCAGAGCTGCTGTCAGAAGCTAGTCTAAAATTTAACACCTATATTTTCTGGATGTGTACGCTTCGAAGAATACGGTGTACGCAATACGCAGTAGTGTATAGTATTTAATAATAAAAAAAGTAAATATTTTTTTCTTTCTTTCTTTCTATGTTTTGGGACAATCCCAGCGCAATATTCCCAAAATACTGCAACTCCTAAAAACCAAAATTCAACATTAGCAACCGACAGAAAAGCGCCGAGGCAATGAAGCTCGATGAAGTCCCGGAGAATTAAGTTTACTGTCTTGGATCCCGCAATTAAATTAATTAGAAATGAATAACAGAGTAGTGTATAGTATACCAATATTTGGCCAGAAATTACCTATATTACAGACACAAACAAACGGTATTATAATAACCCAATTTGCAACACAACCTGCCATCCCCTATTAACTCAAACATTATCTATACTCCTGGATCCGCCTACAAATTCCTAAGCCCATCGATCAGTTAGCTTTTGGCAACGCTTGCTGTTCCCGAGGCGCCCAGATTTGACGATTCTCCAGTAACCAGCACATGATTTGGACATAATCTCACACTCCTGGAACAGTCCGTGCTAAAAAAACATTTGCTGGCCCAGTAACCTTGCTGAGGAATTGGCAACGTTTGGCCGCCGTGTGCACATAAATAATGCATGATACTAGAATAGTTTGTGTATGAATGTTATGCTCCTGTTGTGGTGTTCTGATTTACAGATCCACATTTTTTAACTCTATTTACAATTCATAACACTATACAAACCATACCTTCATATATTTTGATATTTTATCAACTTTTGTAATTCATTTTTATGTTTTCTTTCTTTTGTTATCATCTGAAAAGCATACTTTTAGTTATATCTGATTGTTTTAATATCTGAAACTTAAATTATATTGATAATTTGTAATTCTTGCAATATTTTTCTACTGTGACATTTTCATCTGACATGACATCTGTCTGTCTATTTTATTTTTCTTAAAACCATAGACCGTAACATAGGTACCATGGACTAAACCTCCTTTAAGCTAGGTTTACACTATTATAAGGGTAGCGTAGACTGACCCCTTTGTGAACCGTTTTTATTCGTTCTGGTCTTTATTTCTTAATTGAAATTTGAATTTGAAATGTAGATAGAACACAGAACGAAGAAAAACGGGCGTCAATTTTTAGTTTTCGGATCTGGACTGAACGCCGAAAGACGGTTGAATTCTTAATACTACCAAGAGTACTATTGTATCTGAAGACTCTTTGAAAACTATAACTTATACGGCTGTGAATGTTATCAATCTTTTAGTGCATTAAATATATTTTATTGAGTGTAAAACTTAAATGCGAGCATTTTTACTGCGTCAATAACCTCGTCGGTCACCGCTTCATCTAAAAGGGGGCGTTTGATCGGCGTATGAAGCCACAGCCCGGCCTCCACACCCCTTGCTGCCTGTGCCTGCACCCCTTGCTGCATGTGCCTGCACCTGTGCTACTGCCTACCTGCTCGTTAGCCTGACTATTAGTTCAGCTGCCTTCGACCATCTATCTGTGTACCTGCCTATCCGTCCTGCTGTCTACTCTACATCCTGCCTATCCGATTGCCTGCCCTACTCTACAGCCTGCCTATCCGATTGCCGTCGTGGTGCCTGCTCATCTGCCTACCCAGGGCCTACCACGTCTTCCTGCCTGGTTAGCTGCCCACGTCGTGCGAAGCCGGACCATAGTTTTTATTATCTTTATCCTTTTTCTTAGTTTTAATTTATATTATCTTTTAATTTTACTAACGTGGCTAACGTAATAAAGAATATAATAAATAAATAAATAAATAAATAACGTTAGCTCTCCGGAGCTTACGTTACGCTACACTGTTTATGGCCGAATGTGATTTGTTTTTAAACTATTATTTGCTGTTGTTGGTTATGGTGGGTTATGGATGTGGTTGTTGAGTTGTTATTTCGTATTCTTTTTGTTCTTGATATGATTCTCGCTGATTTACGGTAAAGAAAAACATTGGAGGAATGTTGATCTCATCAATCATTGTGATCCGACTCAGAGACTTTTGGCACTATATTGATGACGTTAGGAAGTATCATCAGTTCTATGAATCTCTAAACAACGGTGGAGTGAAATTAATGGTAGTCGCAAAAATGTGCCAGTAAGATTAGAAATAGAAAGTTATTTGACTAAAAACTTTCATTAAAAACATACAGTGGTTTAAGAGATAACGGATATTTTTGGTTACAACCGTAGACACTATTTGGTGATTCACAGATTCTCAGAGAAGTACTGTGTTTGGGCAAATTTTCATCCCAACTACGGAAACCTTTGGTTGGTTTGACACCACCGGCCCCTGGCCGGTTTATTCCCTTTTTACATCTGGTTTTGGTCAGCCAGCTCGCGAATATGTATCCTCCGACTGCACAGCATGATTTTCTTCTTGTATACGTCTTTTTAGTTCGCTTTCTAAGCAGTCTGGTTTTTGATTTTTTAATTAACTTTTTTTTAAAGTGGATAAACCCAGGAACCAACCCAAGGTCACGTCTATTTACAAATACTGGGATCGGCTTGGTTCAATACTCTCGTTTTCAGGATCTTCCATTGTTTTCCTTTGTTCTGATTTTCGGAAGGACCGATCCTCCCATAAGGTCCAATACGGGTCTGAACCACTTCAGTCTCTGAAAACAATTGACAATCTTATAATAGAGGGACCCAATTACATTTCCCCTTGTTTGAATTTAGGATCTTAAGGAACACACCTAAATTGGTTGTCCCTGGATGAATGTGGTAGCGGCCTGTTCAATTATTAGGTACTAGCTTCAGCCAGCGGCTTCGCCCGTGTGCTGGTTGAAAATTATTCGGATATGACATACTGCAAGGTTAAAAAGTATCCAATGTTCTTATTCAGGACATGGCTTGCTAGAGTGTCAAGTGTCATCTCAATCCTATCAGCTGTTAAAACAAGCAGACAGACAAACAGAGTTACTTTCGCATTTATGATATTAATTAATATGGATCAAAGAGAGTTGCTGGAAATTAAAGTCGATTGAGAAATTACATTTAGAACCTCAGATTCGAAAAATATGCATAATTTAGTTAAACTAAAGACTGAAATTATCTGATTGTTTGTTTGTTTGATTGCAATTCTTTCGAAACAAATAGAAAACTGCACTATCTATTAAATACGGTTAGTTACTTTTTATCTCGAAAAAAGCACTTTTCTTGTGGTATGTCCACTAGAGTGAAGCCGACGGAAAATCTTTGTTATATACTTCTTATCTTACTATATAATATAATTATAGTTTGGATGGATGTATGTTTGTTACTTAATCACGTCAGAACGGCTAAACGGATATGGATGATACAGAGATACTGTTAAATACAGGTCTTCTGGTCCCAAGCCAGGAGTTATACACCGGGGCCCATAGCGGCGTTGGGACTCCTGGACCCTGTCTGAACCTGTACCCCACGAAACCGCGGTTCCGGCAGTGGAAAGCTAGGGATTTGCTCCTTATTGGTAGATATCCTGGTGCCTATCTAACAGACGGGAAGTGGGACGACTATAAGATTCCTTACCTTAGATTCCTGCGGTAGACTCCTGTGGGTCGATCAATATCAAACTCAAAAACAAACTAGCTTCTGCCAGCGGCATCGCCCGCGTGAATGTCCAAAAGTTTCCCAAGGGAACATATTCCCGGGATAAAAAGTATCCTATGTGCTATTCCAGACTATAATCTATATCTGTGCCAAATTTCATCCAGATCCGTTCAGTAGTTTTTGCGTGAAAGAGTAACAAACATACATACATCCATACTCACAAACTTTCGCATTTATAATATTAGTAGGATAGGATTAGTAGGTTAGGATTAGTAGGATATGTGGCCAGAGTAAAAATAATAATTCGGGCCCTATCCCGAATTATTATTGTTACTCTAGCAACACTTCAAATAGCCCATGAAGGTACCATAAATATCGTTGATTCGACTTAGAGAGTTGGCCCCCACGTTGATTCGACTTAGAGAGTTGACCCCCTGGTTCGCTGCGTCCCCGCATGAGGGCGCGTTGGGCGTGTTTTAGGGAACCCAACTACCTACCACTTTTTTCCTATGGTCATTATTCCGCGGAAAATCTTAACACGGCCATTCAGTCAAATGCACAACGCCATTTATCGAATACTAGCTGACCCCCGCAGCTTCACTCCCGTCAAAATTATAGCCTATGTTACTCGGGAATAATGTAGCTTTTCATAGGTGAAAGAATTTTCGAAATCGGTCCAGTAGTTTCGGAGCCTATTCGGTACAAACAAACAAACAAACAAAAAAATCTTTCCTCTTTATATTATTCGTATAGAATATACCAATATTATAAAGAGGAAATAATTAATTAATAATTAATTAATTAATATATTGGTATTGGGTGGTTTATAATATTGGTTTGGGTTTGGTTAAGTTTAAATTCCTGATTATAATGTCAAACTCTTTGGGTTGCCGTATTCACTTACGCAATACGGCTGCAGTATTTTACATGGAGCGACCGCCTATCTCACCACAACCCAGTAATTAAGTAACACCATACTTGGTTTCCCTCACTTTTTAGTAGGTATTTTTCGACTCGAGCATAGCGGGACCAGAGCATAGCGAGACTGAACGAGTTTATGAATGTCATAGTGAAAAGAGATTTTAAATACTTTTATAAAAATCATAAAATAAATTCATAGGTACTGGAGCAAAGCTGCTATCTAACATGAGAGTAAAGAACTTTGATGTTTGGCAAACAGTAGCCTTTACACTCCAATGTCATTACGGTGCATTTTCCTTTGTACTCTATTTTGAATACCCCGGACTATATTTCAGGATTATTTTCAGCACAAGTATTTTTGAAACATAATCCCTTTTCTGGTTTAATGGCACACTGGGATGAAGTTTTTACTTCATAACTAGCTAGTAACTGCGGGGTACTTACAGAAGTTTGCGTTGTAAACACTTTCAAGTCAGAGAATAGATGGCGCCATAGTGCGCTAATGTAGCTTGCTTCCTCAAAACTTCGTTCATCAGAAATCGTAAATGTGTTATTTACTATTTTTCAAGAATTTTTATGAAATCTTAGATTTCGGATATTCGCAACAGAAGTTTCATGAGTACATTTCCATTAAATATCTACTGATAGATAGTAAGTATATACTCTTAAGACCGTAAATAACTAACAAAATACAATTAGGAGTTTATGAGTTAATTATTAGGATTAACGCAAAGAGCCAATTAATCAAAAACCATGCGTCATTGGGTTATGTTTTTCCGGTATTTCAAGATTATTTATTTATTCGTTTATCCTCGCATTAGAACTATGCGGCAATTACAAGAACGGAGCCAAAATAACTCCAGAATCTGCTACTTTATCTAAGTACAATCTATCTGAATCGTGATCCAGTTTCACGTGCCATAGAACCCCAATACTGACATGACCCATATTGAAGGTAGATATCAATCTCAATGACTGAACGTAAATTGAATAGGTATTCTACACAGTGTATGAAATAGTTTGCTTACGTAAACTTTTACTGCATAGAGCACCGAGACACCGCATTCATAGAAATTGATGCATTCTAATTTAAATCTTAATTGCTCAACACAGTACATAATTATACATTTCCAGATGTTAGGTGAATACGTAGATCACTGTGATGTACCAATTCTGGCATAATTATTATTAAAATTATAAATTGACATAAAATTACTAATAAAATCATACCATTTCATACATTATCATTTACGACAATTCTTACTATGGCTAGAACTTTGGTCTCTTGATCGGAACACACAAAGCTGCGGTATGCGGTGTCAGACACAGAACCGTATCAAAAACGTCAAGAAAGGCCTTTTGTTCCGTCGCAGTATGCGTCAGCGGTGAGAAGGGGGACCGGCACCGTATATCTCAGTGTTGTGCGTTCCGATCAAGAGACCAAAGCTTATGACAGCTGAAACTTGTGCTCAACGCACAATACGCGGGCATACACTTTATTAATGGCGAGTTTAGTCCCCGCCACGGTGATTCTGTCTACTAAACAATCAAACAATTATAAAGTGACCTCATCTTAACAAGGGATTTAAGAGTCACCAAAGACAAATGATCTCGATTTAAATCACAACCGAATTTACATGATTGTTTGGCAATGTTCGGTAATCAATCGTTCGGGTGACGTCGGTAAACCGAAAGCTCTCGAATTAAGCGCAAAGAGATGCTCCCCGCATTGTCATCGAGAAAATGTAAACACAGACCCTTGTAGTGGAACCGCAAATCCATTCGGCGGTCATTACAATGGGCGATACGAGAAACATCTGAAATCGAAGGGCAAATGCAATGGGCATTGTTCATAATGTCTTTAAATTTTGTAATTGAAAATCATTTCGAGGAATAGAGTTATCACTTAGCTTATTAATATTTTCTTCGTTCGACCTTATTTTGACCTTTATGACCTCATCAATAACGTTAGTTACGTTAACTCAAAATAAAAGCTCTAAGCCGCTTTGAGTTCGATAAAAAGGTAATTTTAAGAAGGTTGCACCTATGTCTGTAATGCCGGTCACTCACATTCGCACGAATACGCAAACCCACAAGTGTAGGACGACATTTTCAAATGATTATGCAAAGTTTTCGCTGTATTCGCGGTTTTTTTTTTTTTTTTTTTTTTTATTATCAATAGGCTCGCGCTTGACCACTATCTCACCTGATGGAAAGCGATGATGTGGTCGACGGTTTTCCAAGCTGTGTCGGTTTTTTAATGGACATCAAAGCGCGCGAATCTCGATCCTTCGCGTAGTCTCCCACACATTCGCGTGCGACCAGTTGCACACAAGATTGCTAAGGTAACGGACGTTTCGCCATTTTCATAGTTCGTGAATTCTACTGTGTAGTGTAGTTCATCATGGATTGGAGCAACACCAAGGTGCTGGCGTTCATTAAACTCCTCCAGAATGAATCGACCATATGGGATCCTCAAAATAAATCCATAAAAAGCAACCAAGACTGAGATATTCGTAAACAAGTGTAGGAGGAAGCGCAAACGGTTTCGCAAATTGAGTATGCGAACCCATTTGCATATCCCCTAAGTATGCGAATGAATGTCTGACGGCCCTTCACATGCGTGAAAACATTCGTACAATGTACGAACGTTTGCGCGCATGTGAGTGACCGGGGTAATAATGATTAAAACGTAATGATGAGGCAATAAAACCGGTCAAGCGAGAGTTGAGGATTGAGGACACCTTTTTGCAGTATTTTTATATGTGTATACAGAGTTAAATCGTACTATTAATAACACTATTTGCCACGCATTTTGCAGCTTTCTATCGGTGAAAGAGTATTCGAAATCTGATCGGTGATTATAGCAAACAAACAAGGAAACAATGTTGCCTCTTTGTAATTCATTCAATTTGAATAAAAACGTTAAGTAACTAGTAGAGTAATTAAAAAAGAAGAAAACAGAAACTAGCGAGATGCACGTCATGACTGTGACAAGAAGGCTCCCTCTCAGCATGATGTTGTGCCATGGCAGCATGCGTTTGAATTGTTGCCTCATGCTTTGCTAGTATACCGACGAAGCATTGCTGCGTCGCGTTGGGCTGCACCTCGAGACTCTTCGAAATGCTATGCGATGCCGCAAGGCGTATTCGAATTCTCTTACCAAAATGTGTTCATTTTTGTGTTGGCAATACCTTTATGTATTTTAAGTGAATTAGGGTTGTAAATACCAAAAAAAAAATAGGAATTTAAATTGAATTGAAAAACATTGTCTTACATTAAAAATGCCTCGCCAGTTTTGTAATAGAACTGACTGTCCAAGGTATTTTTTATGTTTTTGTCGGTGATTTGGTATGTGAACAGTTTTTGGGATTGTGACTTTCTTTGCCTTGCCTACTCTACGTTTTTTTAAGGCACGTAATTTACATTCTACTGGAATATTTGACTCATTTTGCGTCGCCCGCGCTGTGTGTTATAAACAGAATTTTAGTATGAAACCGAAAGCAGCATAAATTCCGGGACTCATTTTACGCGACTCACAGTTACCCTTAAACTTAGGAAAAATAAATAATCAATCAACCTAGCCTTTTCCTAACTATAACTAAGGAAAAACAATAAACTAATTTAAAGTCAAACACATACAAATGAAAATACGTGAACTGATAACAGAACCCAAAGCCGCGCTAACTAGTTTATTAGTACAGTTGTTAGTTTGACGTTTTTAGTAAATTACAAAGATTGTAGTAACGGGCTATTTTATGTGTGAATACGTTTTATTGCCTAAGTTATGTGCGCCAGACTGGCACATTGATTTACTGGATGTAACATTATCAATTCATAGTCTGTTGTTGGCAAGATAATTTTCATGGTGATTGTGGTTTTGTATTACTGCGTGTTTTGTTGCTGAAAGTAAATATGTAATAAAATTACCTAACTGAAAAAGAAAAAAATATTTATGACCTGCACAAGAGACACGAGAGATAAAGAAAAATTAAACAAAAATATCACCCGCGCGTGACCAATATGCTCCTGTCTCATTATCTCTGAAATTAACGTTTGGTGTTATTCAATTTAAAAAAAAAACATGATTATAGCAATGTGTCAAATAAACCAATTCTCTTTTCTGCCTTTGCATGAAGTGTACATGATAATGAATTCCAATTTAAAATTTAGCCACTCTCAGCTGTATTCAAAGTTACCCCAAAATGATTCAAAAAACCTTACATGGTTCGCTAATAACCACTCATGTTGTGTTATCTGATGGTTAAACTTGCAGCCTCACTGCAGTTATAAAATGATTAAAACCGTTGTTTAACATTATGTAACACTATAACATTTACTAACATAATATGAGTATTTTTACGAATTTTTTGATGCTTTCAACACTTCCATACTGTTGAAAACTTTATAACACCGCATAACATTTCATACCAATCCGTTCGAAACTACGAAGAAGACTTGCTCATCCGGGCTACTGTTGTTTACTAAATGTTACAGTTTCTTACACTTTATTGCTATTTGTTTAATAACATGGAACCATTTGGTAACGTTTGCTACAATTTATAATAAAACATAATGATAACTAAGAAATGTTCATTATCGTTTTGAACATTTCATACCTGCAATGTGGCCGCAACTAAAAAGATACTTTCGAGCCATGGTTTGATCAATCAGAATACCAAAATTATTTTCAATTGTCTTTCTCAATATTGATTGGGTAATCAGCGATCAAGTCTCCAATCAATTGGCTTAACAAACTGGAATTTCTGCAATGATTCCGATCCGATGGGAGTTCGAAAATATAACTACAAATATCGTTCACTAGCTGTCCCACGCGGCTTCGCTCCTCAACTTGCTATCTACACTACATACATGATTCTTGCCCGTTTTTGCGTTCTTGTATGCCGAAACGCAGATCAACGCGAGACACAAGGGCTTTTTCATTGTGTCTCGAATGACCGTATACAAGAGGTTAATTTACGAATACCAAGCGGGCGTCCCTGTCCATCCAAGTCCCTGAAAAAAACAGTAATCTATAAATTATAAAGCGCAATATTCCTAAAATAGGTCAGTCATAAAAATGTGCGACGGATGGGTAAGCAAGGTGACTTATGGGAACATTCGCGTGTTTTGTCCTTTTCACTGCACGTCATAAAAACAGACATGCTGATTCTGTGTGCCTGTATAATATTCCAGTTTATCTGGAAATATACAATTCATATATATTATACATTCATCATATGCGATTACCTAAATATTTTATGATTGATTCATTTATTTTCAGACATCGTCCATATTTTACATTTGTAAACAATAAATTGAAAACAGATATAATCAGAATAACATAGATGCATTCATTAACATAAATTAAATTAAAACTGTTCCTATCTTAAAATTAAATTGTCATCAACTCACTCAAGCTAATTGTGAAATTATCAAAAAAAAAAACTACAAGATATAAGGAAAATCAATAGCTAAAAAAAAACAAAAAATTAATAATCAATAAATATTCGAGTGTATTTAATTTAATAAATTCGTAAAATGAGGACTACTACATCCTGTGTTTACTTCAAGATACTATTCGCAATAGCTGCTTCGTGTTTCATAGTAAATTCATAGGGAAATGTTTGAAGCGAAACCGTAAGCAGCTTTTGAATTTAGCTCTATGTAAAGGTGAACGGCAGATTTTGTACTTTTTTTATTGTTCGGTTATAGAATTTGTACCACGTACTAAGGCAACTAAGCCATTTATTTTCATGTAAATTTACTATTTTTAGAACTTCGGATTATTTAATAACATCAATAAAAATATTTTAATAAATAAACGTAATAAAATCGTACACTAAACGCAGTTATGTTTTTAGAAGTTGCCTTATATAAAATAACACAAATGTTGAAATGATAATTATTTATTTAAAATTTAAATAACATTAAATATAATCAAACTCATCATTATCAAACTGTTACAGTCCGATCTGGACATAGGTGCTCCTAATGCGCAGAGTAGGTACAATCCTCATCTCAATCTAGGTACCTACTTAACGGTAAGTAAAACACAACAAAGATAGCAACAAACCTTATACTTTACACATTAAGTAACAATATGCAACTTTTACCTATATGTAGCAATCTACATAGGTACACTAGTACATAACCTTAAAAAATAAATCTGGTTAAAACTTTTACGTCCCAAGTTCTAAAAAGCTAACAATTTAAGAAGGGACTATCTATCATATTGTTACGAGCTGGGGTTCAGGGATAAATTATTTAAACAACAGACTTCAATTAATCACTGTTTATTACAAAAACACTTCGTAAACAATTTTATTACTTCGCACTATTTTCCGCTTTGATCGCTCTGTATCGCTTTTCAATCGAAACTGACTCACGACGAACCCGACCGCTCTTTATATAGCACGGAAGAAGTTTCTAGAACGTTCCATACTGTTCTAGATAATTCGAGAAACTTCCAGAACAAACGACGCTCGAACTCATTGTTCCCGAAGCGACTAGCGAATGTTCGGTTCGAACCTTCTGGAAAATTCCATTCGCCACGAGAAGATTAGTTCCGCTATACGATACTAGATGGCGCCACTAGTTACTACTTAGTTCTTCTACTCGTCACTAGATGGCGTTGCCCTATCTTGTAACATTGGCTCCCTCTTAGACATGCTCGTCCCGAGCATTGTTAGACCCATGATAACGGGCCAACCGATCCACATGAACGACCTTTGATGCACCTCGGGGTCCCTTTTGAATTCGGTAGGTGACGTCATTGATCTTGGTAACTACGCGATAAGGTCCATCCCATCTTGCTTGTAATTTAGGCGATTTTCCTTTGCTCCGTGCCGGGATATGTAACCATACAAGAGATCCTTCATCGAAGCCCTTATTGTTCGCCTTCCGATCGTAGCGAGTCTTCATCCTCTCAGACATCTGTTGACCGGTCTCTCTGATGTGCTCATACATCTTTGATGCACCTCTACTACGAATGTGTGGTCCTTTCACCGCCGCACCCACACAACTTGTGCATTTGCGGCACCATTCCTTAACGTCTTCTCGACAATGGATCCAGTAAAATCGTTCTCGGATCTTGATCAGAGTCCTCTTAACTCCCATGTGACCTCCTGCACTTCCAGTGTGATAGAGCTGTAGGACCTCAGGCACCTTAACTTTAGGTACGACCATTTGTAGATGACACTGGTCACCGCGAGCATTCACCCACTTCCGGCACAGAACTCAATCCTGGATAACCAAGCTTTCCCACTGTGCCCAATAACTCTTAGTGATAGAACACAGTGCTGCAACATCACTCCAATGAGGCCTCGGAGCTCCTGATTTCTTCCATTCGAGGATCGGGTTTATGTCTTCGTCATCTTGCTGAGCACTCTGTAAGATTCCCTTTCAATCTTCGCTAAGATCCGTCCTCAACATTCTCACAAATGTCGTCTGCTTAGCCTTTTGCCTGGCACAGGGCTTACATTGATCGGAACATGACCTACGTGAGAGAGCATCTGCATTACTGTGTGGTGTTCTGTTCCCGTCCCATGATTGTGACTCACACACAATTTGTGAAATCGAGTTCCTTGGGGCTCTTTCATCACCAGCCACTAACTGCCACTTACTCCTGGCGTCTACTGGTTTTCCTGCTGTTGGTGACTGACTTCCGCAATGGGGACTCCTTTGCTTTGGGCAGCTCAACCGGATGTGGCCTCTCTCTCCACAACTATAGCACCGGGGTGAAGTGACAACCTGCCTTATGCGATGAGCTCGGTCGTCCCGTCGTACAGCTTCCACCTCCAAAGCGTAGGCTAGGGCGTTCTTAAGGTTTTTAAAATGGCCTAGCCTTACGGCAGCCCTAACCTCCAGGTCACGGATCCCATCCGTGAAAACCTGTACGAGATTCCCGTCGATCAGCACAGGTGAAGACTTGTAAGCCTTCCGGACCAGCCTTTCTACCTCCAGAGCCCATAGCTGTAAGGTTTCACCAACACGTTGCGATCGGTCCTTTAGCTGGGCGCGAAACACATGTTTCAGATGCGCGTCGCCGTATCTAGCTTCCAATGCTTCCAGAAGCTTTTCGAAAGTAACGTCCTGTCCAAGTGCCTCTAACACAATCAAGGCCTGGTCGCAAAGACCCAAGGTTAGAGCAGTCAAGGCCTGTTCTTTGGTCCACCTATTCGATTTCATGACGGCCTCGAACTGTATCTTGTAGGCAGAACATGACGAAGATCCGTCGAATGGTGGCACTTTAAAACCACCTGGCGAGGGCACAACTGCAGGTGCCATGGCCTCTCCTCCAGATTTGAGCCCACGTATTGACTTCTCCATTTCGACGATGCGGGTCTTATGTTGCTGGATCTCGTCCTTTACCTCTTTCATCTCCTTACCAATGGCTCCGCGGAGGTCCTTAATTACCAAAAGCTGCTCCTCCTGACGGCGAGCTTGCTCTTCTTTGTCACGCTGTAGCTGCTCCTCTAAGCGGCGCGCCTGCTCCTTCTGACGGCGAGCCTGCTCCTCTTGACGACGGGCCTGCTTCTCCTGACGGCGAGCCTGCTCCTCCTTGTCACGCTGCAGCTGCTCTTCCAAGCGGCGAGCCTGCTCCTCCTGATGGCGAGCCTGTTCCTCCTTGCATGAATGCCATAAGGGCGGCTAGGTCAGGCGATGCCGACGATTGAGCTGGTTCCGCTGCAGCCGCGGAGTCTCGATGTCCACTTGATGACGGTGAGGGAGCGTCTCCAAAGCGCCTCTGGTCTACGTCTTGCTGGCGCTGACTCCTGGTACGCATCCCTTCCGTTTGTTCCTTCGGTAGAACCGGCATAATTTATCCCGCACTTCTGACACCAATTTGTTACGAGCTGGGGTTCAGGGATAAATTATTTAAACAGCAGACTTCAATTAATCACTGTTTATTACAAAAACACTTCGTAAACAATTCTATTACTTCGCACTATTTTCCGCTTTGATCGCCCTGTATCGCTTCTCAATCGAAACTGACTCACGACGAACCCGACCGCTCTTTATATAGCACGGAAGAAGTTTCTTGAACGTTCCATACTGTTCTAGATAATTCGAGAAACTTCCAGAACAAACGACGCTCGAACTCATTGTTCCCGAAGCGACTAGAAACTTCCAGAATGTTCGGTTCGAACCTTCTGGAAAATTCCATTCGCCACGAGAAGATTAGTTCCGCTATACGATACTAGATGGCGCCACTAGTTACTACTTAGTTCTTCTACTCGTTACTAGATGGCGTTGCCCTATCTTGTAACAATATTAACTTCCTATTAAAACAAAAAATATCCCAAAACACGAAATTTTATTAGCGGTACGAAATTCCCATACAAGCATGCCGTTCGCCTTTTCACGCTGAGAACCTACATACACAGGGTGCATTTTTCAAGAGGGCGTTGATGGCCCTGATGTTTATAAAAGTTGAGAATTTTTATGCTAATTAACTTCAATCCTGCTTAATTTGTAGGTGTTTGCCACACCTATCATTGGAATCAAATGTAAGAAGTGCACAATTTAAGATCCATTAATATAAATGTTAATTTTAATCCCTGGTCAACTGGGCTTTTCCTGGTTGTAAACGTCCCCTAATGCCTGTTAGCCTACTGTTGTTCTCTCGCCTGCTTGGGAACTGGTAATTATTTTTGTTTTACTCCTCCGCTGTACTTTTCTGATTAATTTCGTTGCCGGATCCCAGTCGAGTCGTTTACCAGGACTCGCTCGTCTACTACTTGAATACTTAGACTTCTTTTTACACCTAGTAACAATGTATCGTATGTTCGTCATTGTTTCTTGGAAACTCATCCCCTCTAAGGCTTCTGTTATTGATGGGAAAACCCCAAAGGGGTGTGCTCTTTGGGGTGGGCTTGTAGAATAGTATTATTTAAGGAATCATAGTGTAATATGCAAATAGTTGTAAAGTTCTGAATTTCAGGCTTATATTAGTTTGAAATCACGGGGGCGAAGGAATATCTTAATATAATTACTGAGGTCAAATTAACTAAATCTTGTCAGAATCGTTCAATGACCTTTAAACTTTGGTGTTTATATGTACAAGTAAAATAAAACTATCAAATCAGGCAATCCTATTTCCAGATTTGTAAGAAAAAGCCTATATGGATCTACTTTATAACCATGCTACAACTCTCACCTGAATAAACCTACCCTATCCTATTTCTAGGTATTCTCAAAGTATTGGTCATTATTGTAATCTCTATCCCGAAAGACTATAAATGTTTTATCCGGAAAATATATTTCCACACATGGGTGCACATTTACTTAACTCTTCCGAGAACTTATGAATTACGATACATATCGGTAAGTTATTCTATTCACAAAATCCGCGGAACTCAACGAAATCAAATGTAAAAACGGCGGCAGTTTTATTATTTTTGTCTAGTCACGTTCGCCTGTTTCACGGTGAAATAACTTTGTCCCCTTCAGTTCAAACTGTAGGTACCCTACGTCTACATCTACGTCCCCTCTCGGAAAATGTTTGTCAATCCTTCATAATATTATGAGTTATGTCTTTATTCGATGGCCTATAATTATTGTTTGCTTTACATCCCGCGAAAATACATTGCACAGTTTCATATATTATCAGTGCCCAATGAAAAATATGTTGATGTGTGGTTTATTGAAAATATGAACAGATGTTAATAGGTAGGAATCGTTCATGTGGCTATTTACTATTAGCAAAAAAATGTTTAATTACTTCAGTGAAACGTTAAATACTTCGACGTCACACACAACACACACCCACATAACATATTTTAATTTGTTTTGTTACTAGCCTTTTTCATTCTGACTTTGTAAGTTACTAGTAGACTCCTCGCGGTTTCACCATTGTAGTTCGCGTTCCCGTGGGAATACAGGGATAAAAAGTAGCCTATGTCACCCGCGTAGTGCAGCATCCCAACGGTGGAGAGAATTTTTGAAATCGGTCCAGTAGTGTTTAAATTTATTCGTTACATACAAAAATACAAATATTTCCTCTTTATAATATTAGTAGGTATAGATTAAGAGCGGGGCCTCCTAGCACAGGTATATGATATACTTAAAAGGAGACCCCTAAGAATTATTCTATACCTATTATGAATGTGACAATAAAATAAAGTTTTTGTTCTTCTAAATGACGGTTGTAGGTACATATTTCACAAACTGAAACTCAAATAATGTAATTCAATTAACCCATTTGCAGGCAGTCGGTCAGGCCAAAACATGAAGCTAATTGCTCATTCGCAAGCGTAGGTGTAGGTATAATATACCTACACCTACGATATATTATATACGAGATATTATCTCTATGGAGATGAAAGTGCAAAATTATCTCGACCGACTTACAAAAATAAATTCAATACGATATTTTAATACCAGTATCAATAAATACATGCTGTAATTTTTGATTCGCTGCGACCATCAAAAACTTGTAAAACAACTACAGGAAAGAATCTAAATATGACCCATTTCAGGTTTCCGTTACACGTAGGTGGGTCTGGGTAACTACAGGTTGAAAACTCGTTCAGTATTCGAGTGATTTCAAAATTCTATCGAGAAATAGTTTAAGTCGGACTAGCCCGTTCATTTTTCACGCGGCGAAGGAATTTCGAGTCAATTTCGCAGCAGTTCTATTACTCTATAATACGAACTTCCTCTCGTATAACACTTACAATGATCCATTTGCGCTGAATTCGAACCTTAATATGATTCTGATGTAATTTTACGTTTTAACAATGTGGAATGGGTGGAATTGGGACTACAATACACGGTGAGAACACGTACTGGATTTCTAGTACACAGGGTGACTTTAATTTAGAATCGTTAACGTCATTAAAATAATTCCTCATGAATAAGTTTAAACAACTTTTGGTTTAAGAAAAACTCTTAGGATGAAATCACGAAAAATAATGAGCTGTTTATTTATTTAATACCTTAAGCACACAAACGTACTGGGGCGGACTTAATGCCATAGACATTTTCTACCAGTGGGTTATGCAGATACAAATAGTGGTACGTGCAATAACGATAACAAAACGCGTTGAGGTAAGGATTTATTTAAATACAAGACAAACTATAAATAAATACAATATAATAATATAATAAATACCCAAACGAATAGAAGTTAAGAAATGAAAACAATTTAGTTAGTGCCCTTTGCTCTCTGCGCTGGCGTATGAGAAATCACTTTAGAAGTGACCGATGCGCAGAGACATGATCATATTTAAGCAAATTGAAATCAAATCGAATGCAGTAATTTAGAAGACGGTCAAGTTAGTTGAGGAGAATTCAGGTCATAGTAGCACACGTCACCATAATCGATGATAGGAAAAATAAGGGTCTGCGCAAGCATTGTCTTTGTGTTCGATGGTAAAAAGTGTTTCAGACGATACAGAGCCCGGAGCGTTCCAGTAACCTCCTAACTGACACTAGCGACTTGAGTTTGCCAGCTCAGGGTTCGATCAATACGTAAGCATAGATCCTTTATTTACGTCAGTGCTAAATGGGACGTTCGTACTGTCGAAAACAACGAAGAACGGGTAACAGAGTGACAACATTCACTTTAGCGATGCTTCGAGGACTCCCAATGATGATCGACACTTATTGCAGTTTACTGCAACACCAAATATATCGGACTAAGTTATTATGGCTGTCAAGTTTCCATCTAATTTATTGATAGCATCAGGTATCTCGTCGACCCTCCCCTGATACTAAAATTGGCGGTCATCATATATCAAGTCAGCATACAGATAATACGTACGCTGAAGTTCGGAAGTAATGAGATTAATAAAGATAGAAAACAGAAGAGGAGAAAGAATGCTGCCTTGAGGAACGCCTGTCTCCATATCACACCAGCGAGATGAAGAATCCCCAACGTCAACAGACCACTGACGTTCCTGAAGTTAGGAGGAGAACCATTTCAGTGTTTTGGGAGAGACCATCACCCGGTTCAACTGGAACAAAACGAAAAGGATTGATATGAAGACGCATCAGAACAGGGATAAAAGTCAAAGTTTGCTGTTTGGTTAGACGATCCATGGCAGGCACAGCGGCGAAATGAGCGTTGAGATCGTCTAAGTCTATTGAATTTGGAAGGTCTAAATTGCTGATACCAATGGTTCCAAAGAAACTGTTCCCTACATTTTGTCAAGAATAGCTGTTTTTTTTTAGATTTCCGTTTCCCATTGTAAGTCGAAAAGTAAGTGCCGGTATTCGTGGAAGTGTGTTGAAAAATGTTATTGTGATACCTAATATTGAAAAGGTTATATTTTGGTAAATGTTCAAGCTCTAGCAACATAATTTTTTAAAGATGTGTATTTTTATGATTGTGTACGTTTCAACTTCTCAGTTATGAAAATATTTGATTATATTAATGTAAGTACGTACCTACACTTTTTGAACCAGACCAAGTTGTCGTTATTCTATTCAGATACGTAGTTAATTGTATTATTTGCTTCTGTGGAAACTTTTTGGTTTGGACTATGGAGAACTTTCAAATACATTCGGTATTATAAATAGGGGTTCCACCCACCGATAGCCATAAATCTAAAAGGGTTGTATCCGAGATCAAAATAATATTTATTTAATCTTTATTTATGGAATTTGACGTAAGGCAACTACGATTCAATTTTCTAATTTGTTTTTGTTATTCAAACAACCGTTTTCAATCCCAATCTCAATCCCAATCAATCAATTCCCAATCCATACATTTATTGCGGTCTTCTCCACAGACTACTTAGAGATAGGTCTTCTCTCTACATGGTGTACACGTTCTCAGGCGTCTGTCACATGTCATCTGTTCGACCGACAACTATCTTTTGACATTCCATTATCTGCTGCCTGCTACATCGAGGCATTGGGGTAATAATATACTACGTAGTACATATTATCTCAATGCATCGAGGCTCTATTTTCCTTTTTCCTATCGGGGAGCAATATTCAAAAGCCACCTGGACGAAAAATGGAGAGGGATTTTCAACTTACTAAAACCACACTGATGATCACCATCAGCACATAGAAGGGCATGGTTACCTCTTAAAAAATTGATTTATAAAGATTATTGTATTTCATAAAATTAAATACAATAACCCTTAATGCCTCACTTGGTGCTCACTTCACCTAAGCTTTCACGGTGACTTTTTTACAGAATCGACTAGCTGCCCTTATATATCCCCATTCATTTGGGGTTGGTGTAACATGTCTTCTTATTACATAACTTATGAATGAGTCAAACAATACAATTTTATGGCTCATTTTGACAGATATCATCACAATGGAACAAGAAGGAATTCCAAAAAAATCACAATCCTAAATCACGGCTGCTGCTATATGGTCCACCCCACATTACATAGAACATTAAACACCGTTTTTATTTGCTCCTAACTGTCCACTCTCCTTAGTAGGATCATCTTCAACACTCACATTTTGACCTTTAAGCCTAAATGGGAATATGACTCGCGTATCAAAGAAAGACTTCAAACTTTCTAACTTTTGTCTCGTAGACTTTCATGATTATTGGAAAGACATTCTCGAAGCGCTCACTCAGCTAACCGATATTTTTATAAAACCAATGAATGAGACTTAAACTTATGCCAAAACACTTCAAAAAAGCAGCTAAAGTGCTTTCATGAAATTCATGTTCCGAACTTTTGCTCGTTTTTAGGGTTTCGTACCCAAAGCGTAAAAACGGGACCCTATTACTAAGACTCCGCGGTCCGTCTGTCTGTCTGTCTGTCACCAGGCTGTATCTCACGAACCGTGATAGCTAGACAGTTGAAATTTTCACAGATGATGTATTTATATTGCCGCTATAACAACAAATACTAAAAACAGAATAATATTAATATTTAAGTGGGGCTCCCATACAATAAACATGATTCTTTTCCGTTTTTTTCGATAATGGTACGGAACCTTTCGTGCGCGAGTCCGACTCGCACTTGGCCGGTTTTTTTTGTCGGTCGCCATTGTACAATCGCCTCTGAAATCCTGCCTGGCTCAATTACCGTCATTTCTATGCCGGTCTTGTGGCGTCTAGAATGTTATTCGTCGCTCTAAACCTCGGAAGGTACGGTAAAACTTTTCGATCGTACATGTAAAGCCTGGAATACAAATGCTATTAAAAACCATGCTAGTTTGCTACAAGATCGTGTACTTATTTTTGGCATGCTTTGCGATAGATATAGTTAAGGGTCCAAAGTGCAGTCACACTCTACTAAAACAGCAGCGGAATTTATTTTTAGGGTTAGCTTAGGTGATATAATCTATACTTTAATTTCTATACAATATACTAAATCAGTTGTGGATAATTTAACTTCTTCTACAATGATGTTGATGCCATTTGAGTTTTGGGAGAGTAAACAACATTTTCCGACCCACGACTGTACATACTGTATAGCACGCCTGAGAGGTGCGTTTATTCTTCATACCAACACTTGTACGGGGTTGTATTTACGTTACTTGTTCCCAAGCCTGCCATTAATACAGACAAACAACTGAAGCGAAGACGCATGTGTTGATTGTAGAACGATACACGGTTCATGAGTTTTGTCAAAGAAGGGTACCTAAAGCCATATTTACCATTTGTCTGCCCGTTAGCATCTTTAGTACAACTCTGTGTTATTACCATACATTTTCATTTCCTCATTGCAACAACCAAATAATCATAGAAATATTCCAAACTTTGTAACTAATCTATGGTCAAATGGATTATTGATGTGCGAATGGATTTTTTGTCAAAAACATTATTGCACCAAAAAATAGACGCAACTTGCGATTAGGTAGTGCTTACTCTAGTGAGCATACTTTTCAGGGTTCCGTACCCAAAGGATTCAAACAGGAGCCCTATTGCTGTCACTCACGTGTCTGTCTGTCCGTCTTCTGTCACACAATTTTGTTCCGAAGATTAGTTTTAACTTCCTATCGACCTATGAACTTTGATTTTTGTTGATAATGTTTATTATTGGGTATATTTTACTAACAAATACCAATATATTGAAAAAGCCGTTTTTCATTGATGCGGAACCCTAAATGTGCGAACTACACCGAACACGCATTTGGCCGGTTTTTTGTAGACACGTGTTTATCCTATCAACAAAAGTTTTGTTTCAATAGTTGTATGATTTTTATGTGTATTCTAGCCTTATTGCTTGTTAGATATTATCATTGTTGTTTGTTTTTATTATTTTTATTTTTAATGCTTTTTATAAATCATGTGTAACTATGTAATTGGCCTTTGGCCGTGTTATGTTAAAATAAATAAATAAATCGAATCCAAATTAACCTTAAGATCAAAAAACATTTGATTCAATAGCGCTGGCAGGAGCTCCATTAAATTACTTACATAAATGATCGCGCGGAGTCAATTAAGTTATCCCCAAGATGAGGGACTTAAGAGGTAAATTAGATGTTAACGCAATAAGGGACGCTATTTTACGCCGGTCACTAACTGACAAGGTGCTTGTGAATCATGTACAAAATAAATTAACCCATTAAAGACATTTTTAATTGAAAAAATATTCGACTATATTTTGAATGCCTGTGAATTCAGCTTTCATTTGAATATTTAAAACGTGCAACAGAGTATTCTTGAAAATTGTTTATGTTTTTATACTAACCTTATTCGAAATTGTACACTACCTATCTATCTAATCTAATAGCTTTTAAACGAGCAATTCTTGTATATATCTATATATATATTATCTGAATCTCGCAAACGGCCTCAACGATTTTAATGAAATTTAGTATGTAGGGGGTTTCGGCGGCGATAAATCGGTCTAGCTGTGTTTCATTTTTAGAAAACATCGTTTTCTCTATTTTCACCCGAGCAGAGCTTGGTTGCCCAGGTACTAATATTTACACAAGAAAATCATTAAGACGAATTGAGAACCTCCTCCTTTTTATTAAGTTAGTAAACAGTTGGTTAATATGTTGAACTAGCTTTTTTCATATTTGCAATAGGTTCGCCACGTATTACACGGATTTAAAATATAAGTATATATAACCAACCCCTCGACCGAGCTATTCAGGGAATATAGGCATAATTTAATATAAAGTTTCTTTAAAGACTCTTTAAAAGAAGTTAAAACTCTGAAATAAAAATAAAATCTAAAAAGAAAGTATTTAATACATGTGTTCTGCCGAGCATCACATATGAGTGTCAGACATGGAGCTGCTCAAACGGAGATATCTCCGTTTGAGCAGCTCCATGTCTATTTCTAGCGCTTTTATATAAAAGCGCTAGGAACCTGCCAACATACTCATAGAATGGAAAGAATAATTTTTATTATCTCAATATAAAATTAAAAGACGAAGTAAGATTAACCACAATAAGGAAACACTAAAATAATAGATGTGAAATATCAGATAAAACAATTGAAGTGGAAATGGGCAGGTCATTTAATAAGAAGTAAGACAGAGAAATGGGCCAAAGAAGTGACAGAATGTTGTCTTAAATATAAAAAGGTAAAGGAAAGGCAGACAGTATCGTAGATGGGAAGATGTCATCAAATTTGGTGACAGGGCCGACTTGGACTAGGAAAGCTAGAGTTCGATGCTTGTGGAGAACACTTGGGGAAGCCTGTGTTGAAAAGTAAGACAATCGAGGAACCGGTGTCAAATAAATAAAACTATAATATTATTTAAACATTCCTGTAGTAATACGTAGAAATAAGATAAAGTGTAATTGTAAGATTGTTAATAAAGGTTTTTGTTAAAGCTGTTGTTGTTGTGTTCATATCAGTTTTAAATATTAATTGTCTTTTCCATCACCTTGCCTGATTTACTTTCATCTATTCTTGTTAACCTGTTTGTGAGTATAGACTACAGCATTTACTTATAACAGAACATCGAGCATTCGCCGTTTTCATCGAGCATTCGCTGTTTTCATCGAGCGACGAGTTCGTAGTGCGGTTAAAAACGGTAAATGCTCGTTGTTCCGTTACAAGTAGGTAAATGCTCTAGTCTCTCTCTCTACCTTATCATTACAACTAGAGTTAAATCGTTTACAGTATTAAAACCAGTGTCACCATGGGTGCCATGGGTGGTTAGGTCCCGGCCTGACATAAAGTTATTAGCGTGGCTCTTTGGACCTCTTGATTGCAATAGACATATCATATACATGGACCGTCTTCACGCCAATCGCGGCTTTAAATATGGATAAGGGAGCTACATGGCTAAGTTACGATTTGGGAGGTGTAATGAAGCAGAGTATGATAGGGTTAACTGATTTGTTTTAGTCAAGTTTGAGAATATCAATAAAAGTCGTTATGTGAGACCGTAAACAAAGCAAAAGGACTATGTAAAGATCGCAGCAGGCCGAGTTCTGTAGTTGGAAAAAGTTCTGTGCAATATAAAAGTAATAATCTATGCTAATATTAATATTATAAACAGGTAAAGTTTGTGAGTTTGTAGGGGTAATCTCTGGATCTGCTTAACTGATTTAGATAAAATTTGGCATGGAGATAGTTTGAGACCCTGTTAAGGACATAGGATAGTTTGTATTTCATTGGAATGATAAAACACTTTTTACGCAGGCAAAGCTGCGGGCAGAATCTGGTAAGTAATATATTACTTTACACAATAATTTCTGCGCATTCTCTCTCACAGAGAGGAGACCTGTGTCCCAGCAGAGGGAACATTAATAGGCTGATAATGATGATGATGACAATAATTACTAAATTAATGATGCCCTATCATTTTATTCTCGTAATGACTTGTATGTAGAAGAATTCGCTAGTAAGTTTGTTTGTAAAGATTTTCTACTAATTTCTAAACTGTGCTATTAGAGGCATTGTTTTATTTTTAACATCCGAAGGTAAAGAGGGGTTTTATACGTTTGACGTGTGTACCTATGTGTTTCTGTATTTGTGTATCTGTCTGTGGCATCATAGCTCTTAAAAGGAAGAACCGATTTATATTCAGTTTTATTTAAAAAAGCATGTAATAAGAAAGTTTCAGGGGTTTTTATATTTTTTCTTGTTTCTGTAATATTTATATAGACATACCTTTATGCTCTTATATTTTCTCTTCTTTCTTTTCTTCTCTCTCACTCACTGGTCAATCTCTCCTCCACGAGTAACACTTTATGAAGTGTAATTGGGATTTACGAAAAAATACATAGCTGTAATTTTTTGTATTCCACATGTGAGTATGCTCATTCCGAACTAAGTATATCGAAGGATTGCTTTCTTCTAAAGCTTTTTCATGTTCTTGGTAATTTTATGATCCTTATCAATTATGGAATATTTTTCGCTGAACCCAAACCGAGCAAAAATTAAGGTCTCTCCACAAATATCAGGGCCGTGCCCGGGACGTGACAGGGCCGGGCCCAATCATTGAAGCATCGTCAATGACCCGTGCGCGGCCCGTGCACGGACGTGTGTGAATGAGTTCATATAAAATATACACAACGATATTTTTTGAGCCCCTGGCGGGGCACGGTCCATCCAAGTCCCTGGATTGGCCCTGATATGTGTGGATAGACCTTAAGCTGTCTATCTGGTATCAATTAAAAACCGTCAGCAACTTTAAAACTTTCAAATAAGCTATGGAATGACAGGTAAATAAAAAAATGTTCCAAAAAAAAATTGAGGTTTAAAAAATGCATTTGGTTGTTGAAAAAAATATTATTACTATTTTCTTTATTTCTTAAATCGAACGCAACTTCTGGCGTAGTTACTATATTAATTTTACTTGATTCAACCATTGCATTTTGTTTTCATATTACCCTTTGTTATTTACATTTATAAAAGTTTGTTGACCAACTGCAACATGTCACCGTCAGGTGGAACACAAAACATATCCCAGCATAACCTTGAGCCTAGGGTTGCCAGTTCTTAAAACCGAAAAGCCGGTCAGTTAAAGTACGGACATCTTAAATTTTTTAGTCTTAGTATAATACGCCAATTGTTATAGTAAAACAAGGTTTTATATCATTTACCATAAAATCTTCTTTAATTCTAATGAAACAACAATAAAATTTAATGAATCAGTCTTCTTTATTATTAATCATTCAATATTATATTCAATCATTGTCATAGTAGTTATCAGTAACTACTATTACAATTTGCAATGAAAAGCAAATTAAAACGTTTATTTACCATTTGGCCGCACAGGCAACCAAAAAGCCTGACCGTGTCCAGTTTTATCCGGACGCCTGGCATCCCAGTTCCGCCTGATACAAGCAGTTTTCTCGTGATTTTTCTCAGCACATAATCATGCCTTGAAAAATAATGGTCCTCTTTATTCAGCACGATGAAAAGTTACAGCAGATTGAATCGCAGAAAAAGACGCCGGCTTAAATATAAGTATAGTCAGATTGTGCTTTTTTAACTACATTTTGGTTTTGTGTCTTCTGGTCACAAGGTGTAATTTTGTTCCAGCTTTTTAAGTTCCAAACATTATAATGTTTGTAAATTGGTTGGCCGTACTTTTTGAATACAACGATTTTGTAGGATATCACAATTATCTTGCAAGTAATGACAGCAGATTGTGTTTTTTTTGTGGATTAGATTTATTAAGACACATTTTTGTAGACTCGTTAAGCACAACAAATAAAATTAAAACATACACAAGAAAACACATTTTTTATTGCATTAAAATAGCCCTATATCCCATACTAGTATACCCTGTTTAGGGAATTTAGTTTTCTTGTGACACACATTATAAGTGCACTTAGGGGTAGTTCACAAACAAATTCATGGTCTGGTTATAAGACTAAACAATATTTGAACTTTTTTGCATGATTCATTCAGGCTAAAACGTTTATGGGGGTGGTAAATAACTATGAGTGTAGTTTGTATGTTTGTGTGAAAGGCATGTAGGCCTGGGTGGGTCATTGCGAGGGATATACCTACGAGTAGTAAGGGCATTAGAAGAGCTTCAGTCTGTGCATAGTCCTCAGCGGATAGCCACATTACAACTTTTCATTTACAAGACTGCTTTAAGTAACCTAGTATGTCCAACCTTGTTGATCTCGATAGGAGACAATATTTTTGTAGTTTAAGTTTAATAACCGTTCGCTTACGTTGATTAGATTTGATGGAGACTCAAGCATAAGGTAAGGAAAACTATATGAAAGCGGTATGCAAGTAGCTGAGAGAATTCGACGGCGGGATCCCGGGCCGGAGCCGCTAACGTAAACTCACTACTTTATGTAAGAACCCGCTCTCCGCCGACAGTGCTCTCATATTGGCTCCCTTATGTATGCAGTGACCTTTTCGTGAATGCACGACTTAAAGAGATTTTTCAGCTTCTATTATGTATACTCTCTTAGTTAATATCGGGTGTAAGCGCTATCGGGTGGGTATCGGTCGGTGCGTGTGTGTTTTATTTTATTTTCGTTCGACGTGTGAATCCAATAAAATAACCTCGGGCCGAGCTTTGTTGCGCTGTAAATAGTTACAGTGCAGTGCGTCCGTCCCTCTGATCTTTGGTTCGTGTTGACACTGGCAGTCGATCAGCCGAGCTCGCAGCCACGCCATAGTCCAGCTGCGTGTGTGTCAGTTCGCGGTATTTACTGTTGCGCAGCACTGACCGTATTAGCTTTAAATCCTATATTGTTTTCAGTACCATCGAAAATCCTCCTTGATTAAATTCCTCGAATAGAATTGAAAGGTTTCGTTAACTTTTTCATATACAGTATACAGTTTATTTGAATTTTGCAAAAGCATGAAATTCGTCAAAGTTGGTAGGTAGCTTTTCAGTGGTGTTGAAGTAACGGAGTCCTTTTAATTAAAATGGGAACGCGGCTGTAAATTAGCTGCTCGTCTATGAGACAGTTAACGCGGGGGTAAAGTAAACCAACTTTATATTTATTCAAATTGTATCTATAACACGATGAAACAAGCACACTTATGGGTATTAAGAACTAATATCTGCCTATGTTAATACACATTTTTTTAGATAAATTAAGTTGAGCTTACATTTTTCACAAAGTATCCCACTCATGTTTCCAAAGACGAGGATTTTGACAATATTATTTTCGTTTATTATTCTCCCTTTATACTCTGCTCAACGATTCATGATGCAAACCATTTTCTAAAAAGGCCCTTGTTGAAGAAAAGTTGTTTACTGAAAAATCTATAAGGAGAGCAATATTACTGCTCTCCCATGTTGGTTTTCGATGACTTGCAGCTTATGGTAAATGAGATAAGTGGAAGAGAATGCATCACCCCATGCCTTCAGGGTGACGTCAGGAGGATTATGAAGGAATAGAGGAAGAAAGGTTTGAAATGACAAGTGGCCATTCATTTTTATTAAAAACTAGCTGATTCGGCAAACTTTGTTTTGCCATAAAAACGCCAAACATTCCTCTACTTTAACTACCTACCCTACCTACTCTACCCTACCTACCTATATTTTTTTTTTCATAAGAACCTTCTCCTAACAATCACAAACACAATAAAAAAGAATAAACAAAATCGGTCCAGCAGTTCACGCGTGATGCCGTGATCAAGGGAAATAGGGATTCATTTTTATTACATATATTATTATTAAAAATAAATAATTTAGCGTTACCAGATAAAGTTATTCTTCCAGTTAAATCTGTTTTAGGATTTTATAGTCCCATAGGACGTATTAAACTTGATGATAAGAACAGTACCTATTCTAGATTTATCAACCACTTCAATGGTTAATGCTTACTTATAAGTGGTAATTAAAGTTTTTATTTTGTAAGAAAGGAGGTTCCCAACCTCACTTCGTGGGCGGAGCTCTGTGCTAAAACTACTTCCGTATTAAAAGACTGCAGCCGAAAGCCACATTATGTTCCCAAGACGAGATTTGTTTGCAAAATACTTCTCAACTCAAAATACAAAATCCACTTAAATAAACCTTTAATATATCAAGTTCGCCTAATAACGTAAATTATTAGTAATTTGCTTCAGCTATTCGTTTAATATCTGTTTAGGGGTTCTCAAAATTTAAGAGTCACGTTACGCACAAATTGTTATCTCGGAGACTTATTAAAATATTACAGGCAATTACGTGGGCACACAAGTAACTCGAGATAAAGTGCTGATCGGCTTACTGCGAGCGTCGCACATCTCGGTCAAGAGGCTCTGCTCAAGAATTTCAACCGAGATTAATAAACGTTGAGTACGCTGAAAGGTGCTTTTGTGTTCACCATCGGTCTATTATTTGTTGCTTTACTCGCGTATTCGCCGGTTTCAAGTGTTTGATTTACAAAAAATCCTGTTGACGTCAACTGGGATTCTGTACTCTAATGAGATTCTGTTCTGCCTCCGAGTTTGTTTTCTTCGTATCTCTTTATCGTGTTTCTGTACAATTCGGCTTAAAATATTTTCTATTAAGTGGTGTGTACCTACTACCTACACAGTTAGGTTAGGCTCCCGTTTTTAACTGCGGATTTTCAGACCAGAAAAGCCAGTGTCTAAAATGTTTAGAAAAAATGTGTGACGCATCGGTTGGGCAGGTCGCAATAGTGTTTAGATAGAGTGCTAGTTTATTGTTTAACAACAACATCGTAGTCTATTCCCCGCAGTTCAACTTTACGACCTGCAACTGATTTATCTCTTTCGTTTCTAAGACCAGTTCTCGTAGCAGTTTATCACAGTCCACAGCTTGCATCGTACGCATCGCACGGATCGTATCCCAAGAATATTCGGCAGAATCATAACTGAAACTATTATAAACAATAGGTACAATAATTGTTAATCGGTTAATAGGTACAATAATCTTCCCGATTAAGCTTTATTACAAAAATACAAAAAAAAACTTTCAAAAGTACACTTTGTAGAGAAAGCTACAAATAGTTGCTTAACGCTGCAGAAATCCTGTTTAACTGCGATCTGCAAAGTCTTATATATCATTTTTAAGAGCAGATGAATTATATCGCGATTAATATGCGAATAAAATCTATGCGGAACCACCCTAGAAAGACAACACAAACATTACTAAGAAGACTGAATTAAGAAAGCAAAGTTAAGTAACATTAGACGATTAAATGCTGTGGTGGGCGGATCATGAGTGATGAGGATAGTTTTAAATTTAAACAATTTCAGTGTAATACGAGGCTGCGGGTAGATTCATCGTGGAAGTGTCCACAGCTAACCGCGCGGCCATGTTTGTTTCCAATAAGCACGGATCACTTGGCAAATAGTTTGTGTAGGCAGAGGACGGCCACTTACGGGACGCGGTCGAAAAGTTACCCACGTGATATTCCCTCCTGATACCTAATATAAAGCTAATTTTAACATGAATTGGGCCAAATATTTGGTTTGAGAGGGAAATATAACGTTCATTTTATATTTGTAGATAAAAAAAAAATTAACTAGGAATTTGTTATAAGGACTGTTTTTTCGGCTCAGTATTATTTTGCTACTTTATGTATACATGACTTTTTCATTTCCGCTTTGCTAATACACTATTAGATTTTGGCAACTGCGCTGCGTTTCTGTTGGTTGTTTTTAGGGCTTACGTAGTACTACATATATACACATACTTAAATGTTAAAATAGCATGTCTTATTTTCAATACGGAAAATTAATATGAATCGTATGACGCGATAACGGCCTCATACAGCGTTGTCATCAGTCGGACATAAGTACTTCAAATATTAAAATTCTCACATAATCAGATAGGAATGATTCCCCTGGGTATCATACAACTGTGATAAGCCGTTATCATGTCGTATCGTGCGGAGCAAAAAGGAAAAAGCAGTAGAGACGGCGCCATATTTATTTGCGACGAATATAAACAGATTATCCCAGTAATTTACCCTTATCAGGGAAAGGGTTACTGAGTACGGTAACTATCCAGTCTATTATCGGATACTGATCAGCTCTATAGAGGACCGATTGAACATTATGGTCATTTTAAATGATGATAAGAGTTATTTTCGCTATGCTTATGAATATAAAGTAGAAATGTGTAAATAATTATGTCTTTTATTTTGTTTGCAATGGATTATTGTTATCGATCGACTGATTTGTTTGTTACCCATCAAACTTTTGTTATTCCGTTGCAAATCATAATACAATTACGAGTACAGTAATGGTGTTTTTGGTATGACTTATCTGTGAATAAATGAAAAATGTCTCTACTGACAAATTGTTAAAGTTAGCAAAATAGAACGATATAATTAACCAGAAATCTTCTCTGAAAGGAGTAAATTTTAGAAAATTCTTATTTTATGGCTACTTATGACATTAATCATAGCCCTAGAATGGTTGCAAGAATCATCATTGTGTGAATTTCATCTTCATAATGTGAAGATTATGCAAATATGAAAATTACATTTTACTCTCATAATTTATTTTTGGCAAATGTCATTTAGTTTTCATACCAGCGCGCAGCGTTCATACGTCGTCGTCGGAAGAAAATATTTTTGTTACAGTTTATACCATGAAGGAGCATTATTATACATTCGTTTTAAATTAGATAGCATGCATTGTTTGCAGTAACTTCTACGATGAGACCTGTATTTTCTGGAAAACTACAAATGTATCTTGAATCGTAATTCTCCGGTTAATAGTAGTTTAGTAATGGTTGATTTTCTCATGAATTCTAATATTGTTTAATCACTGTTATTTTCGCCGAAGAATCAGTCACCCACGTCATCCTGGAATGCAAGGCAACCTTCCCAACGTGCATAAATCCTTGGAAGAGGGACAATAAAATCGCTGCGCAAAGCCTGAGAGGTTTCCAGGAAGTTTCTGAGCTTTTGAGCGGACCTAGGCTAGTTATTCTAGACCGGACCTCGTACAACGGACCAAATGAGAATCTAAGTGCGAAAATTGAGAAGATTACGATTTGACTTGTCTTCTTCTATCAACCTACAAGATAGCTAGTACCTATAAGTATCTCTGCATTGTCTAGTGTGACCTATATCTCCTACAGCGCAGAAATACGATAATATTTAATCAGTTTTAAGCAGAAACTTGAAATTAATGGCTCTACCAGGAGGACAAACGATATCGTCATTAGAGATTGACAGTGATTTGGACAATTACCTGCCTAGCTGAATTTATGTCCAGCGCATTATGGAGGCCATTTGTTATCGGAACGCTTTCAATCTGCGCTTGATCTATCTGAATCATTGTTATCTGCTAGCTAAGTTATTCTTGAATTTTGCCTTGCTTACTGCGATATTGAATGTCCTTTAGTAATTAGTTCAATATGGACCTTAGTACCGTCTCATGAAAATAGTTACTGATGGTTAAAATCTGTCCAAGAAGTTAGGTCTTAGGAAGATCCATCTACTTTATTCTTGTATAAAAAGGCATTCCAGGAAAATATAAAGGCTTTCCAGGGATTGCCTCAGATAGGATAGCAACAATAATTTTCAATAAGGCCAACTTAAGCAAGCCAAAGTAGGTACTCGTGCAATGAATGGTCGGCAGTATATCCTTAAAGGCGGGTAGGTTCGGGGACAGGCTTGGTTTACGGCCCACGATATAACCTCCCACTATTGTTTGTGCCTAACACAACGTTTATATCCCAGTTATTAATTTGCGAAATTAAAATGCTTCGAAAGGAACGCAACCGCGGTATTTGTTCCCAAACGGTTATAATTATCAAGTCTTTTGTAAACGTTAACCATACCGGCAATCGTGTCGCCGTGTATTTCTATGTACTACAACACGTAATTACGGGACAATCGACCAAGCTATTACCATTATAAATTCCGTGTTCTCAGCAGGAAAAAGATCCTCTTAATGCGTGCTTAAATCATTTTTATTAACTTGAAAAGGTTGGATTTATGTGGAGGCCTGGTGCTTGTAATTTGCGAGGCCTCGACGGCATTAGAGGTTGATGTTAGTTCGTGTTATGACGGCGGTTTGTTAGAATCGCTAAGAATAGAACCAGCCTAATAATTCAACAGGCAGGAAAGAAAATCGTATTTTATATTTAACTTTCAATTATGAAATTTTAACTATTTGTTAGTTCGATGATCCTATTCATAATAGTGTGTGCTTTCAAATGTATGAAACCAATATTGTAACGTAATCGGGCAAATACAGTCCTAAATAATAAATTACACAGTGATAATAATACAGTACCAAAAATAATTTTAGATTCCTGTGTAGAATTATAATTGTGTTTTCTTTCAACTACGTAGTAATGTTATCATTAATCACTACAAAACCGATCACAAAGGACGTCTTTTTTGCTTAGAACCAAAACAGTGCAGAAACGTTATATGAAATCTCATTGTTGCACAGTTTTTTATTATTGCACTGTTTTTAATTTTTAATGTCTCCCATTATGTTGAATATAAAATGTATGCATTAGATCAAAAAGATACTGGCTGAAAATAAAAATCGGCTAAATAAAATCGATTTGTTGAAAAAAATAACAAATGGCGCGCATTTTGTACCATTGTAAAACTTTGATACTTCATAAATATAGCAAGAAAAGTAAAAAAAATGGAAATAGACTGCGATAGCGATATGAATTCAACTCCAGAAAGCTGCTGCTACAGCTGCAAATTAAATTGTTCATAACCTTTTGCCTCAAAAGTCGCGGGGTAAATATTTTTCATTAACTTGAGTATTTGTTTTGAGTAGTTATATTTTATCACGGTAGGTAGATTCGTAGTTGAAAGAAAGGTAGATTGCGCACCTCGCTAAAGTGAGTAATTATTGCACTAGTGCCAATTTAGTGCCCTCGCTTGCTCTCGGGCACCAACATAACACTCGTGCAATAATAACTCACTTTGCGCTCGATGGAACAATCTACTATTATTAAATAATTTAGCTATGTTTGATCAACATTTACAATAATAATAAAAAGGACATTCTCAAAGTTGTACCACAAAATGAATATTTGAGAGACGTATATCGTTGATTGATCAATGTTTTCGATTGAACGAACGCATTTTGTAACTGTTTGAACTAATCTGAACACTATATTCCCATTCCCATTGTTTAAACTATAAAGTTTTGCTATCAGAAGGATATTCCCAATATTTATGCTACAAAAAGAACATTTAAGAAATGTATCGTTGTTTGATTAAGATTTCCGATCGAAACAATGTATTTTCTAACTGAACAATGACCGAATCTATACTACTCCCATTGCTTAAACTAAAAAGTTGTGCTATAAACAGTACATTCTCAATAGTTGTGCTACAAAAAGAACATTTGAGAGATGTATCGCTGTTCTGAAAGACACCCAGAGTTTCTGGAGAGTATTGCAAGTTTTGTGATTGCGATTAGTTTCGAGATCGATCGGAGTAAGCTGAGTTCAGAACAACATTGTTGAAGATACGAAGTTTATAAATATAAGTGCGGTTACAGGCAGTTTGGCCGGATGATTGTTCATTTTGTTGGTTTTGTTTTCACTTTCAAACAATCCTACCTACTTTTTATAGTTTCTGATACATTATTTTTTGGGGCATTTTTTTGTTCCTGAATTAAGTGACTGATGGTGAATAAATCAAACAGAATGTTCTTTCTGATTGGTTTATAATACAATTTTATTTCTGTACGGGAATCGAACCCGTGATATGCAGCGCAGCAGCAAATCACTTAGCCACTGCGCCAACCATGTCCAAAAGATGTGCTTGAAAAATTTGGAAAAACCCTTGTTAATCCTATTTTGCTACAAATTTCACTACTCACCCAATCAACGTAAATTCAATGCAATTTCCCCTAATGTCCTTTACAAAGGAAATCGAGCTGCACACTTGCACAGTAAACAAGGCAGTTATTACGGGCCGCCGCAATGTTTCAACTCTTAATCCCTATTAGCTACATGCACAGCCCCGGAAATTTTTGTTTCTGCAAACGAACGGCCGCAGACCCGCTGTAAACCTTTTATGACGGAGAAATGTTAAAAAAAGGAAAATTGCTAAGTGTCCGTTATAAATGACATTTGCAGAATGACCCTTTTGGGCAGTTTGAGGGTCATTCGCGATTGTTGAGTAGCTATTGGTAATTTATGCATGTTTACTTTTACAGTCGGATGAATCGGAGCTTTAATAAAAAGCTGCGATTTTTTTTTTCATTATTTTGAGATTAGGTATTCAAGGCTTGCAAACGAAAGCCTCTATCTGTCTATTGTTATAAGGTATTTCAAAAGTAATTCTACCCTATACTAATAAACTAACAATATTGTTATTGTAATCACGTTCTCGGAAACGGCACTAACGATTTCGATAATATTTGCAATATAGTTTTCGGGAGCGCCAAATCGATCTAGCTAGGTGTCATAATGTGGCACAGTAAATATTTCTGTGAGTCTGTCAAAATTTCTTGTCTCTGTATTTCACCCGAGAAGAGCTCGGTCGCCCAGGTACTAAATTAAAATACAAGATCTCGCTTTTTTTAGTTTATTCTCTCAATATTTTTTCAAACGCTGATAGCAGTGCTTAGTTTTCGAGTCAAGTTCAAATATGTTCAAAAGTGATTGGAAATAAAAATATTTCGATATATACGATACAAAATGTTGTCGACTCTTCGTAGATCCAACACACATTAAATACTCGTATGAAACATATAAGTAAAACATTGGACATAAATATCGAAGTCACATGATATATAGTAGCTGAACCCATTATCTGTAAGGAAATTTCCTTAATATCTAATTTTTGGTGCCGCTAAGGGCCGAACTTGCCCGCGTTATGGTAAATAAATAAGCCATAATTTACTTTTATACGTATAATATACAAACTGCCTCCAAATAAATGGCTAGGCAGACAGACATATCAACTATAAACACAAGAAACACAAGAAAAACTTAAAAAATTGATAAATCCCTTACATATTTTTATTTCATGCTACATAATTTATCTAGTAGTAGACACTCAACTCACTAGTCACTGTCTAGTAGTAGACACTTAGTCAATCGACAATCTATTGAACATTTATTATGACACGATATCTTGCGGAAACACCACGACTCAAACAGTAAAACGCCCATAACTTTAGAACAGCTGAACCGATTTTCATCACACTCAACAACACTCTCGATAAAGTCGTCTTTCAAACAAAATAAAACTAAATCAAAATCGGTTCATCCGTTTAGGAGATATGCTGCCACAGACAGATACACAAATACAGAAATACACAGGTACACAGTCAAACTTATAACACTCCTCTTTTTCCGTCGTGGGTTAAAAACTGACACTGAGGCTTCCTATACCTACACCTAACACTCATCATCATCATTTCAGCCGAAAGACGTCCACTGCTGGACATAGGCCTCCCCCAGGCGTCGCCACATTGACCGATCCCGTGCGTCTCGTATCCAGCGCCTTCCTGCAACCTTTACCAGGTCATCGGTCCACCTAGTGGGAGGCCTTCCAACGTATCTTCTTCCAGTTCGCGGTCGCCATTCCAGAACTTTTCGGTCCCATCGGCCATCCGTTCTGCGAGCAATGTGCCCTGTCCACTGCCACTTAAGTTTGGCAATTCTGCCCTTTGGGTGACTTTAAGCTTACTTTATACCTAACACTCGTAAATAATTAATATTAATGGAAAAGCCTTCGATTATTCTTCCAATCTCAGACAAATTTTCATGCTAAGCTTCATTCCTATTATACGAATCATCCGATAACTGAAGGTTGAAAAATATGAAACTTCAGCTTTCAGCATCGTAAATCTAACCTACCGCTGTAAATCTGTAAAATAAAAATCTTATATAATTAAAATACGATACAAAGTAATAAATTCACTTGCTTACAAAGAAGCCAGCGTCGTGTTGCAAGAGCTTGGGAGCTATTTGGAACAAACTATTTCCAAGCTATCATAAATAATGTTTTTCCTCCCTAAATTTCAGTTTTTCAGGGTTTGCTATTGACTCTCGTCTAAGTCATAGGTGACAGAGACAGAGTCGACGATGGAGTGAGCTTACCCAGAAGGAGCCTGTTTACTCCAACTTTGAAAAGATCATTGAAATTCTTTAAAATTCATCTTTTACTTTTCGCGGCATCTTGGGAGATAATGCCCTATTTGCGAGGAGGATTTGGGAAACGGTTTTTGGTATTTGAATTCGTTATTATCTTCTAGAATTTTCTTTGGTGATAAAAGGAGTCTATAAGTTAACTTAGATAAGCTTTTTAATCCTATGTCCAGCAACCTTGATGTAGCTTAAGCCTCCTAGAATTTTATCACGTAAGAAGAAAAAGCCCACTGTTCCTTCAAGTTGTTCATGATTTTTTTCCTATCTATTAAATATCTATGACGAAAAGCCTTTGAAACCCTCAAACACTTTTTAACAAAATCCAAAATTACTACCAACGACCCATTGTAATAACATAGAGTTAAATCAGAATATATAATAGGTGCAATTATAATACCGGGAGTAGGCAGAGGTGATACTTATTGCTAGTCCTTAATAAAATTAGGCCAAGGCCCGCTTTTGGTGAGCCTCCTAAATAATTAATGAAACAAGAATAAGAAAACTTTTACAGTATTTTTCGAGCAATGTTAGATCTGCTTCATTTAGACGTCGCCTGAATGTTTGCAAATTTTGTTATCTTAATATCGGTATCACGTCGGGGAAAGTTTTTGGTGTATGATAAAATAAAAAAATACACAACGGAGGAAGTGTAGGTAGCACACGGTGGCGTCGGGCGCAAGGCGGGTTCGTGACACGCGCTCATAAAATCTACATCTTCTATTTTTCCCTATTCCTCTCATGAATGTAACAACAGTTTCATGAATTTTATTGCGCGCCGCGGTCGAGAACGGACGATTGTAGCAAGAATTGCGGTCTCTACTAGTCATAATTTAATTACAAATCATAGTGTGGAGAGCGAGCGGAGCGAGGCCGTACTGTGCGGTGTGGTGTGTCATTCGGCAATCGAGTCCAATATTCGAACCTATATACCTCCACAACTTTGATATTGCACGGTCCATTCGTTCCAATCCGCAGCCGCAAATTGTGAACGTGCCTGTCCGTCGGCTAATATACCTACGAAATTCAGTGGAAAAATCCGAAGTGATACACGGACCATACAAGGGTGTTCGCAGAATAACAATCAGAAAATACATTATGCTTATGTAGGAAGGTGCGAGCGCTTGTATGTAGATCGCACCGATCCAAATATTCATAACTCACATACTCGTTGCTAATGTAATTACGAAAATTCAACAGCCTAATTTAGTTAACTTTGCCAGGAATATCGTAGGATGAGTCTGTAAATAGCAGATAATTACAGACATGAATACAGACAGCTTACTGTGATTAATTGGTACTAAAGTGCCTAAAAAACAGGATCAAACAAAATGCAAATTGTCCAGCATCGCGTGCGTCGATTGATCGCACGGCCAGCTAATTAGATCAGGAGTATAATTAATCGAGTTGTTGGGGCGGTGGCGGTGAGCACTCTACCGACTGTCACGTAATATTTGCTTAATGATGGCTTTGACGAGCCCTCGCCTGCGCCGCTCGTTCAAATACACTCCAAACGAAATCATCGGGAAATTGGACAAAAAACTACACGCTGTTGTGTTTTCCAGTGTTTAAGTACTATAGGTACTTTGCTACCGACTATTGTATTACGACTAAATTTTCATCTAACATACGCAGGGAGTCAGATAATAATTTTGCTGCGATTACAGCGGTTTTAATTAATGCAGGCGTGGGCTGAGTAACGAAAGGGTGGCAGATTTATTTTAGGACGATAAGCACACAATTAATATTCAACATACCAACATTTTTAATATTTATTTCTATAAAAGCAATTTTATGAATTCTTGCAGTTGCTTATTGCTCGAAATTTCTAGGTAAAGCGTAGCCATGCCTGCACGTCTTACTATTGTGGCTAAAACGTTTTTTGGTTGAAATATTATTCCCAGGGCTCGCCTGTATTGACAAAATTCATTGGACACTAAAGTTTTCATACGCTTTTATGTTTTCGGGAGATTACGACACCAGCAGTTTGCCAGTGCCCCGATGTTTATAAGAGTCCTCGCCTTCAGAAGAGACGCGCGAAATTGCTTCTTATTCCAAACAATATTTGTGTTTCAATGTTCTGTGAGAATAAATTTTACAACCTGAGCACTTTGAACGGGAAATGATGATGATTATTACAGATTTGAGTACTTGTCGTTACAAAAAGTTAGGGCGAAACTACAGAACAAAATAAATTTGGACAGCGAGGTGGTGGTGGGCTGCGTCGGCGACTGGCCACGTCACTCGCTTTCCGCTCAATAAACGCTAGCGCAAGTTCGCCCTGGGCCGACCAGCCGCCACACCGCTCTCCCAACGAACCTACAATAACAACTTTCGTCACAACTTTTTGGCAGAAAGCTTCATTCGACTTGACGTCACCTCGCTGGATTTGTGTTCCGTTGGAGTTTCACATTAATTGGCGTGCAGACAAATTCGTGTAACAAATTTTCAACGATGTTTTAAATGTGACTGATTTGTAACAAATGGAAAATCTGAAAGTAATTTGTCCGTTGTGCGTGACTCATCCTATTGTATGAAGGCGATTAGGGTTAGTATTTCTAGCTCAGAACAATTGATCCTAAATTGTATTTGGAACAAAACCATTTCATTTTTATATCAGAAAATATAAATTTTATATTTCTAGGATCAATTCAATCAACATAAATATTCGAACAAATAAATACGATGAGACGTTTTAGTTTCTTTCAAGAAAAGCCATATTTGCTATGTTAATGTTGTTGGAATCAAACCAATGGGTCGTCCAATATAGCTTCTTCTAATTGATTTGTTTGAAACTTGTGCATTTACTACTGTTTTGTAAGACACGTGATTTATGATGTCTTATTGGTAACTATAAAATAGCTACTTATGTTGAAGTTTATATTCCTGTTTTACGAACTTACAATAGGGATAAAATCACTTCCTGGCTTGAATCAATTAGTCATTCAAAAATAATGTACTTACCTATACTATCTACAAAACAATTAATATAATTATAACCTAAGAAATTAATCAAAATAAATATTTAATGGGGACCTTTCACGAATCTTTCAATCAACCATAAAATTGAATTAGGTGAATACCTACATTTTAAAGAGAGCAATCCTTTATTTTCCTTTATATTTAAATAACAAGCGAATTACACAAGTCAATACATTATGAGGTTGGAAGGCTGTTATTATAAATACTGATGTGTTCGTAAAATTTAATCTCTCTTGATTATCGTCGGCTCGCGTTTGGCGAACTGCGCTGGCATTGATTTAACAGGTGTCACCGACGGTTAGTCGGATCGACGCTTCAAACTTGATGTTGTAATCACCGTGAACGCGGTTACACTATATCTGTAGTACCTAGGTTATATATTATACTGAATACTGTACACTTGTTACGTAGTCTAAATAGTTTTTGTATGATAACTAAATTAAAATTTATATATTTATTAGTAATATAGGAATTATTTCAGGTACTTAAATAATAGGCTGAAAAACTCTTCACTTACCAACCGCCGCGCGCCGCGTCGTAGCAATGCCTACGCCGCGCCGCGCCGGCCGCTACATCGCTACGGCGACCTGTAGCCACAACGCTACGACAATGCAATAACGTAGCATTGTGCTACGAATCTTTAACTTCACCCAAATACTGAGGCATTTAACCTTTGTTGTTTAAATTCAAACAACAAGACTACAATTAAGGTTGCTCGTGCCGTTTGTCTCGAACGGAGTCACACTTAGCTACGAGTTGAAATCTTTTGTGAGTATTCAAAACGACGTGAAGATGCAACTGATTTATGAGCGCCCATTATTCTTACTTAATAATAATAATAATAGCCTTTATTCAGACATCTTATACAAAAAGTTTACAAATTAATTTATTAAAAACATTGTTCTATTACACCTGCCTGTGTGCCTTTATGGGCAAAGGCCTCCTCCAACTGTTTCCATTTTCCTCTATCTTTAGCAACTGTTGTCCATCCACCTCCAGCTACGATCTTTAATTCATCCACCCATCTTCTTGGTGGCCTTCCTCGTTTTCGCTTAATATGCCTTGTGAACCAGTTTATTATTGATTTAGACCATTTCTCTTTTCCTCTGATTGTGTGTCCTGTCCATCTCCATTTCAACTTTCTGATAGTTACTGTGACATCTTTTGTTCTTGTACAATTGTTTATGATGGTGGTTCTTACTCTATCAGAAAGTCTCTTCCCCATCATGCTTCTTTCCATTGCGTTTTGGCATGTTTCAAGTTTATGGATATGAGTTTTATTCAGCGCCCAGGTTTGGCAGCCATATGTAAGGACAGGCAGTACGGAAGTATCGAAAAGTTTACGTTTGACATTCATGCTCATTTCAGGGTTTTTCATAACTTCTTTTAAACTCCAGTATTGTTTCCATGCATTACCTATACGCCTGTTGATTTCCTTAGAGGTAAGGTCCATTGGCGAGATTGTTTGACCGAGATAGGTGTATTCATCTACATAATCAATTGTGTTGTTGTTCACGTGGATTGGTTCTTGGTTCCCGTTTGTCATGGCCTTGGTTTTTTCTGTATTCATGATTAATCCCACTTTCCGACTTTCTCTATCCAGATCATTCAGCATAGCTCTTAACTCTGCGCTTGATTGAGAGATGATGATCAAATCATCTGCAAATCGCAAATGCGACAGGTATTCGCCATTAATAATCAGTCCACATTTCTCCCAATCCAATTGCCGGAACACCTCTTCCAGGACAGCAGTGAACAGTTTAGGGGATACTGGGTCGCCCTGACGTACACCTCTTTCTATTCTTATTTCCTTACCTTGCTTTTCTAGCTTGATTTTGGCTTTGCTGTTTTCATAGATGTGTTTGAGAATTCTGATGTATTTACATTCTACACCTTGGTTTCTGAGTGCTTGCCAAATCGCTTCATGTTCTAATGAGTCAAAGGCTTTGCTGTAATCCACAAAGCAGCAGAAGAATGTTAAGTTGAACTCTCTGCCCTTTTCAAATAATTGTTTTACTACGTGGATGTGGTCCAATGTTGAGTACCCACTCCTGAATCCGGCCTGCTCTCTCGGTTGGTTGTCATCTAAAGTCCGGGTTATTCTATTGAGAAGTATCTTAGCGAATACCTTGTAGATATTCGACATTAGACTAATAGGTCTGACGATTGATGATTCTTACTTAGTGTGACGTAAACACATGCCGTTCATTCCACCGCCACCGCCCGATACGTAGCGAAATAAAGAGAACGCGACTTAGTGCTACGTGCGTTTCGTATTTTTTTATTTTCGGGAGATGTTTAATGGGAGCTTTCGCTGAGGCTTTTTTAAGTAACGGGAAGATTATGGCCATTACTTAGCGTCATAATACGCGATGGCAGCCAACTTTTATTTATATTCCATTTTTTGAACGAACACTTCTTTTGTGGTCTTTTGTATTATTTTCAGGGCACACGAGAACTTTAAGGCATATTGGAATACGCGACATACAAAAGGACATTTCGTGCGCGGCGTGCCTTCCTAGATGGATACCTTCGTCACAAAATGTAGGAGACGGGAATCTTGGCAACACAAATAGTAATAAGCTCGAGAAGTCGCTCAAACTCTGCCGGGGCTTTCACAGTCTTGGCAAATATTACGACAAAGGGACACAAACTTAGATATTGTTTGTTGGCCATCCTTCTGTCGTAGATTGTGCCACAAGACGCGCGTCGTATTTATTAGGTAGGCAACAATCAACTGTTTATCTTGGCATTTCCTCACCCCACTTATGTATTCTTTTTTTAGTCGGAAGGTACCTCATCAATTTTGGATCGGTAATATCTACATAATAGCCATCCAATCGCACTAATTACTCCGTAGCTGCTTATTTCGTAATTTAAAAAACAAAGCTTGAATCATAATAAAACGGCTTCATTAGTGTTATTTGTTTTCGTAAACAAAGGCACAGTTAATACAGAAATATAAGTACTAATTGACATTAAAGATCTTTGTTTATTTTTTAATCAGATTGTATTTACGCTCAACATTTTCAGTTCGTTATTTATTGAAAGCTTATTTCGTATCTATGGAAGAGAGTGAGGAAGAGAATCTTATTTGGAATATTTATGTTAAGGGTTGTGAAATAAGGAAATATCTTATTTACACTGTCTTGATATCAAATACCTCCCTACATAATTTAAACAGGACGCTTAGCTAGCTCCCAGTTGATGCATCTAAGTTCTCAGTGTATTTGTAGAAGGTAGTGATCAAACGGACATGAAAAATTGATAGAATACTTCGAGAGAGGTCGAGGAGCTCGTTAAATTCACGTTATCTCCGGCACTAACAAACACTAGACAGGCGGGCTCGTGCTGGCGCCTCGTCTCACCTCTTTCCAAATACTGCTCTTGAATGGGCATTCTGCAGTCCGTATTGCAACTCCACAAGGCACATCACAGACCTAAGATCTCAGAATTTCGAGCGACGTTATCTCGGTGACTCAGTCTTTGTAATAAAGCCCACTGGCGTCGGCACATCATAAAACGGAAATTGTCTCGTATTCAACTATATCTAGATACATAACACAGTAATAAGGCTCTCCATATAATTGGTTGATGCAAATGCGCCCCCGTGAGAATGTGTCTAAGACATTTTTATTACGCCCGGGAAAGAGTTAATATCGCTTTATGTAAAATGATTTAGCAAGCTTAATTTTATTTTATTCCGCCTTTATTACTACATTACGTAATGTGCACCTACAAATGTAATGCTTGGGAGGGGTTTACTTAGCGCTTTATTGAAAGACTGCTATGGTTACCGTTCAGGTTTCTGGACAGATTTCAGACAATTTAGCTTAATTCGACGTGGCTGTCGTAGAGTTAAGTATACCCTACCTGCAGATTTATTAGTTTACTAGGTACTCAAACGTTAATTTTTAACAGCGGAATGTCAAAAGACACGCATTAAATACGGGGAATTTTAAAGCTATGTTATGTAGTTACCTGCTTAAAGTTAATTAGGTAATTTCACTCGCAAGCCACACTATAAACTATCTAACATTATATAATTTGTATGTAACGCTAACGAAGCAAGGCGATATCGCTCTAGAGGAGCACATCGACGCTACAAGACGTTAGCTTAACAACATTTTAACGTGTCAATTATAGTTTGATGAAGCAGCCGCGCCGCGCATCAGGCGGATCCAGGCGGACCCTTAATCGTAGTTAAATGAATTATTTAGGTACAGTCATCCATCACTGTCGTAATTTTAAGATAAAACCCATGATGCGAGCTTGCTTCTTCAGCTGACTTATGGTGGGCTTAGATATAGCTGCCGCGAAGATGTTCAAATGTTTTTAATCATGATTAACGAAAACACTTTACTTACTTAGATATGTAAGTACTTTGCTTGGTTTTTAGTTATTATGACTTCATCAACCTATCTTTGTTAAACGTATTATTGTGTTGTGTATTATTATAGGCTTGTTATTCATTCAGTACCTACCTATTAAGGTAATTGAAAAACCTATAATTAACATTCTACAGTAGGTAGAATAAAGTCAGTACTGTGTCTTACTATCTCCATAAATTTACATTCTCTATAAAATAGAATCCTGAACTATTTTACTCTCTGTAATGAATGACTTGCTTATTTTATTTACCAGGAAAAAATGTTGAAGAATTTTCATCTAGTGTCTACATTTTTGACAAAGTAAATAGGTACGAATTTTTCAAGCTATTTGCATTGCATAGTTTTCAAAGTAGCCTGAAGAGTTACTTTGAAAACTCTTTTCACTGTGAAAAGTAGGTAAATCATATTTTGCTGGTCGTTAGCTATATGCCTTTAGCTGTTCCCGTACCTAATAGGTACCAACAGGTTCAAGCGTCTGTATTTTGGGGGAAGTCGGGTATCTAATGGGCCAAACGTTTGGGACCAACCTTCCTATAGCTACACGTGTCTAGTGTATCCAATCAAAACTCCAATGCTAGTTGCAAACTAGCGCGTATTATATACGTGCTTTCTTACTTATGTACATAGGTAGGTTCAATTACAAGCGTAGGCTGAAGGTAATAAGCTTTCCCGAACTTTGCCTGCCTTTGGGTTATTGGATTAAAATAGTTGAGTAAGTACTGAAAAATTTAGTTCATGTTTTTCGAAGTTCAGTTGAGGCATGATTTGTTGGTCGCGAGTTCGCAACAAGTAGATAGATATAGGAAGTACCTATACGTGTTTTTGTATTGACTGGCTCGTTGGCCGCAAGGGACTCTTAGTCGATTTCCAGGTCGTGAGGTCGGGTAGTGTATTCCATCAAGATGCTTCGTTTCCGCTCCTTTTCTGGCGATAGGGAATATTTATAAAAATACCAGACATATAAAAAAATAAAAAATTATGTATGCTTGACAATTAGGTACGTGTGGCATATAAGGTGGACTTTTGGCAGATGTACCTATGCCAAATGTCCACCTCTTGTACCATGACACACGTCATCTCTTTTCATCACATTTTCGTTGTCTGTTGGCGTTGTCTCACTGACCGCGTCTTGGATATTTTGTTTTATTTTTCAAGATTTATCGGTTTTGTTAGCATAAACACGCCCCTTTAAATAGCCCCACAAAGTCAAAAAGTCAGGGTCTGTTAAATTATGTGATCTTAGGAGCCAATGTCATCATTTCTTGAAACAAAGTCACCTGGAAATAAGGTTGTCATCACTAAAATCAGCCAACCAGGATAAAAAGCATAGTGAATCCCGGCTTTTGGAGCTTGCAACCCGGACATTTGGACAGAGTATTTATTCTAAGTTACTCAGTAGTCAGTAGTATAAAATATACAATTTCTTCTTAAAGTTTTAAGGTACCTACTATTAGCAATTCTACGTTTTTCGTTAATTTAAATAACACAAAATTCAATATCTTTAAACGCGCTTGCGAACTGCGTGGCGACCGGTGGAGTCTTCAAATCAACATCAAAACCCGGACTCCAAATAAAACCCCTCTCGGACGCTCCCCGGACGCTTTCTAAACTAGGACAAATCCGGTAAAACCCGGACGGATGGCAATCCTACCTGGAAAATTCCATTACAATGTTTTGTCCCGTATAACATGTGTGGCCTCCGTCTTGTTAGCACCACATGTTTTCCAAGCCCAACTGATTGGTTTGATGAAACAAAATTTTTTTAACCATCTCACGTTAACGATCGCCGTTCACTATTACAGCATCACCAGTAGCATTTTCGAAGCACTAGGGCTTAATTACTCCTCGTGACCAAATTCCACTCCAAACTGTTAATCGAGAGGATGCAGTAGTGAATCAACGAAGTTTCTCTACTGAGATCAAAATGGGCTTTGACAATCATGAGTTTGAAGAAGTGATGAAAATCTGGATTGTTTTCGACCACAACAGATGAATGGTTTGCATAGAAAGTTTTGATTATTATAACACGTTGATCAAGCGCAAAACGCTCCATAACTAATTTGCCACATCTACTCAAATAATTGTTACAGCTGTAAAATTTGCCGCCAAAACAATATTGTTTTAGGGGTGTCGTCCCCTTTGACGTTAGATGGCACGTCGGACTTCTCTTTCTAATTCTCAACTTTGACGCTTCATAACTTTGTCTCTGATATATATAAAAAAATATTTCATATTTGTTTACTATCACACCAATATTATAAAGGCGAAAGTTTGTGTGTGTGTGTTTGTTACTTCTTCACGCTCAAACGACTGGGTGGATCTGGATGAAATTGGCACAGGGATAGATTATAGTCAGGAATAGCACGGATATTTACTTTTATCCCGGGAATATGTTCCCTTGAGATAATTTTCGACAATCACGCGGGCGAAGCCGCTGGCAGAAGCTAGTAGTGAATAAGTATTTCATTTAGCAAATTTACATGCATTTTCCCTTTGACCTTGCTTGTTCACATATGAAATGGGTTTTATTTTTTTATCTGGCGAAGTACCTACGGCTCTTTACAAGTCTTCAGTAAGAAAAACCTATTACAACATCAACTTGCGCATGTGACAGTCGAAATTCACTTAAAACTAGACTCTGCAAAGTGTGTACAAAAACACTGCTCTTTAATTAATTCTGTTTTAGTAGGCAATTACTTCTCATGTAATAAGTTACCTTCCTTTTCAAATTAAGTAGGTAGTTTTTTTTACGAAACAGTGTCATTTTCCGTGTAGGTAAGATACTATCTCTAATGAGTTAGTTGGGACAGGACCTAATAATACTTACTAGTTAAAAACCAAAGGTAATTTCAAAGTGTGAGTACCTACTCACACTTTGAAATTACCTTTGGTTTTTCTAGGAGCAACAAACTCATTAGAGACCGGATAGGAAGATAGGACCTTCACAGAAAATGTCTGCCTTGGAAATATATTTAGCTGAAAAAGAATGACAATATTTTCTCTCTAATTTACCATTATTTTATCGACGTCGGCAGCTCAATGAAATTTGTCACGCCATTCGTGTTGGACTGATATTCTTCAATCTTCTATTCCTCGAAGCACCATTCCTTATTACCAATCCCAAGTTTCTTAATAATAACTCGAAATTCACAGAAATTTCCTTTCATTTTTCACTGTAAAAGAAAACGGAACAAAGGAGCGCAGCTAATGCGTTTCTTTTGTTTAAGTATGCACATATCGAAACCGCAACTTATGGCTGGAACATATTTCCCGGGCGTTCCGTATCGACTATCGAACAATTCTGAAGCAGTAGGTAATAAATTTTTCATCACACTTGCACGTAAACAGTATCAAAACATACAGGTTAACTTGGCCGTAATGCCCCATATAAAACCCTTGAGCTTTTTTGTTTGTCATGAAACCCAAGGGCGGTTAGTATTTTTTTTTTAATTTATAGCACAGCACACAGGTCATGCAAGTTCAAGCAAGGAGTTTACACGCAATTGAGAAATTGTCTTAAAATGTTATCTAAACAGGAATTTCTTTGCAATCTCGCTACATGTTATTTAAATATTCAACTAATGTTCTTAATAATCGATTTTAATAGTTATTTGTATCAAAAAGTCATTTTTTTTTGGTCTCCTTCATGCCTGACTACCTACGTAAGTATTTGCCCTTAACGTTTCTGAACAAAACATTTGTATAATCTGTGGCTTAGGCAAAAACCGCAATAAAAAAAAGTTCACGTATTTCGTAATAATAGCTGTCCTGACTTGTGTATTAAAGCTATAATTCATAATTATGAAAAACATTGTATTTTTCACGGGCGGTACGGGAATTACGAACCTCGACTCAGAAAGCCCTCAGTCTTCGACTTCGAGTTTCTACTAGAGCCTCGATCGTAATAACTTACTTACCGCCCTTAATACACAATGTACTATTTCAAGGCACTCGGGAGCGGTTAGGATGTATCTCCTCAGAATTGCACTCGACTGCCAGTGTTACGTATTACTGCAAATATAAGGAGGGATATTTAAGAGAACCAATATATCTACACGTCTCAGTTGAACGGTCTAGCTGCGCAGATCCGCGTCGTTATCTAAACGTTTGTAGAGGCCATTACACTGCTAATCATTTGAATTAATTCGAGTTAGAGCACACAGGAATTTGTTAGAGGATTGAACACAAACACAGTTGAGGTTTAAATCATTTAATAAAATAAGTGATGTATTAATTTCTTATAAAGAACACATTTTAAGAGCAGTCATTGGCTGTATCGGCGTAAACGATTCTCTAAATAAAATAAGATCTATTACGAAAAATGAGCTTGGGCGTTTTCTAATAGATTTCACACTGATACAAACTTGATAGTTAATTCCGAGTGGAGCCTAAAATAATTTTGAGAACTATGCGTCCTCGTCTGTTGCATTGAGTGATTTAAACGATCCATGTCGAGACATGTTCACTGCAGAACTTTAACAAGTTTCATAGCTTGCTTCTAAACATTGTAAGGCAGTTTTCTACGTAACACACATCTTCACAATATATCAAGAACATCAGAAGTGTATAAATTTAATATGAAGCCTCTCGACAAACATTAAACAAAAATATAATAAACGTAATTATGTACCATAAAAATATTAATATTTAACGCTATATTCAAATATCGATTCCGAATTATTTATTTTTCTGTACTCTTCTATGTACTTCTCACGAGAAAAGGATTTTTACATGTTTTAAGTACCGACATCTATTACAACAAATAGTAAGAAACGTTCTATAATGAATCAGTTTTACAAAAACTTTCATCTTCCTTGCCGAGTTATCTCGCCAATAAATTTATGCATATCAAAATATATACCAAATACATTTATGTTTTATTCATTGGGTCGTCATTGATATCATTTATTTAAAATATAACGCGACATCTTCAATATGTATATTAAAAATTCTTACGGCTAATTCGGTAACTGAACATATACGTGATGTGTAATGTAGTAGTGTTCAACAGCTCATGACATATGAGATACGAACTGTCCACTTGTGATACTGCTCAACGAAAGTGATTCTGCCGCATTACAAAAAAAGACTAGTGATTTGTTCTATTGTAAAATATATTCAGACATTAAATTAATAATTAAAATAAAATACATTTCAGTGCCACTTGCGTCACTTTATAATTATGGCACAGAAGGACAAGGAGATTGTTAAAATAACGTTAGACCTACACTAATATGAAACGTACAAAATTAACTACAAATTTACAAATTGCATCAGGTACGTACATTGTAATTAAACAAAAATATTACAATAAGCGCGTAGCGACGGTCGGTTAGAGCGTGGAATGAAAGATTACAAGCAACCATTTCATATGTATAACATAAAATATTAATAATTATTCCTAATTACCAAGCGTTATCAATTTAGCATAAAATTATGATGGGATAACAACATAATTGTGTTTAATACAAACAAGACGATACTTAATAAATGAAATGTACAAGTTGAATGAAACTACTAACGAATAGCACCTAGACCGGCGCACGAGTGCCGGGCGCTGTCCATACACGTATGGCTAAGAAACAACATGATCAGGCAAGCAAAGTCGAATCGTAACCGTTTCACTGGGAACACACAGTCATTCACTACACCCTACGTAGAGTCAAAATAAAACTAAAACAATAATATCTATCTGCATCTCGTTCCAACAGATCAAGAACTTTAAGTCGTTTAATATCACTCTTTAAAACATTATATTACAAGAATCGATAGACAAAGATATTTGTTCAACAAGGGTACTCTCACATTGAAACACTTGAAAAAACAACACGCGTATGCGCGTCGCGAAGCCTGCAGTTTGTAACTTGAGGACTGTCGCATCGACCCTTGGCCTCGTCAAGGGATCCGGATGACACAGACTTTGATCAAGTCGTGTACCACTTTCTTGTTTCGTCTCAACCTTACAGGTTGAAAGATATGCTATCCGTTAGACGAAAGTTCATCTTTGAGCCACTGCGGGACGGGCCGGCCTATCCTTACGAGGAGTTTGGACAGCGCTGTATTATGCGGCGTGTAGTACCGCTTCAGGAACTTGGCAGACTTCTCCTCCATTGGCGGATATATCCGACCTTTGGATTTACCCAGACATTTTGTCCTGTCGTTGCCTACTGCTTGGCAGAAAAATCCTTTTTTCACATCGTACCTGAAACAAAAATTTGTAGTCAAATATTTGTATGGAAGTCTATCTACCTACTCATACATCACGAGGCGCCTTTGTCCTATTGACGTTTAATGTATATAGGACTATTATATACAGGACAGTACGCAACCGATCCTTCTTCGACATTATTTGCCTACATTAATAATCCCTTTCACATAGTTCATGTCTATTATTCTGTGAATCTTTCAATAATTTCATCATCAATTTTGCTAGAAGCGTCCGAATCAACGCAGCATGCTTTTCTGTTATTGCAAACCTTTCTATTTAGGTCTCTATAGCATATATATTATTATTCAGTGTCCATTATGTCGAAACGACGAGTAAAATTAACTATTTGACGTGGTTTAAATCGAAACAAGTATACATTTGAGAATGTGACACAGAATTCTCATTGCAGATGAGTCCGGCGGCGAGGAGCGAAAGTCTATTTTCCTAAGGAAGGCTTAGAATTGCAACAAGCTGCTTTATGTAGATAGGGCATTATGCAGTGGTATTAGTCCCAGCGAGTTACTCAGGCGAAGTTGTGCGCCTAGAGTTTAAGGGGCCATTGTAGCTAAGTTATCGCCAATTGCAGAGGTTGCTGGTCTCGCCGGCGACCGTACAATATCACTTTACAAGGTGTGGACCAGTTTTATGTCTTCGTATCTTCTCGAGTTTGTTGTCTCAGCACAATAGAACGTCGGACGAAAACAAGGCGTGTCTTAATATACTTAAACAGCATTATCTTTTACATTAATTCAGCGTGGCGTCATTATTTTTGGTGCCCGGAGCAAAAAGTGTAGGTAGATAATATTTGACAGTAACAAGACGGAATATCAAATTACGAAGATAATATGGAAATGAGAACTTTCGGGACGTTACGAGAGTTAGTAGGTATTCCTACGCAAAGATAATATGACCTTTTACGAGGATTATACGTACACGCAAACGCAAAAAAATGTTAATAGAGTAGTTTTTTTTGTGATTTCAGGCTTGGCCCCATAGTAAAAAATATATTCATAATTACGACCATATTTCGGGTTTTCAGCGAAACCAATTTATGGAATATTCCCGTTAATCGTTAACCTGTAAAAAAATGCAATATAATTGCTTACTGCAAACTGAATGATTTCTTTATACCAAAGTGGTATCTTTTTAAGTTCGCAAACATTCGCTGTGGAAAGACAGTGCAACAGAAATTTTCTGAGGGCCTAGATTAGAGAGTATGGCATTCTATAACATAGAAATTTGTCGAAAAGTCTAAAATGTGCCTTGTCCTTAGTGAACGAGCGGTGACAAGGGCGGGTGCGGCTGCCTTTAGCTAATAGCATAAAGCTTAATAGTTGTAGCAGAGGCTAGACATGTCACTTCAGGGTAAAACCATAGACGACCGTTCGTAAGCAAGGAGGCTCCGACGCGTCTAGCTAGGTCACCATTTTCACTTCACTATGGACGCAAATGTTTCATATGTATGATACTTTGCGCCCGTCTATCTTAGCACGCGCGCAAGATCCTGGCTCGGCGCAGGGCCTTGGGGATTAAGATGCGCTACCTAATTGCCACGTGGTACACAACATTTTGTTATCGCTGGTATTACTGATAGGTCTTCCTCTGGTTGGTCGAGACTTACTTGAGCAACTTGTTATAGTCGATATGCGGCGATATCTTGAGGAACTTCTGCAGCGTGTTCATGACGGCGGCCGGCTCCGAGCGCAGCTGCGAGCCGTCGATTATGTGCAGCTGGTGGCTGCTGTACTCCGCCAGCCAGCGCTCCAGGTAGTGGCTATACTTCCCCGGATTCAGGCAGCGGTTTCTATGGAATTATGACAGAGATGAAAAATTGATATATTGATATTTTGGGCTGAAATGGCAACCTTTATACGTAAGTTCCCGGATGACGACTTTTCAATTTCATTTCTAAAGGCATTAGTTTCAAGACCTTCACGTTGATATATGTGTTAAGCATGATAAATTTTATGAGAAGCTCGTGGCTAAATAATAACAGCCGCACTGGTCGATAATCAAGGTTAAGCAACGCTTGACGAGGTCGGTCCGTGGATGGGTGACCATTTCAACATACCGAGTTTCCTCCGTGCCTCGGCAAGCACGTTAAGCCGTTGGTCCCGGCTGTCATTTGAAGATCTTTGACAGTCGTCGTGTAGTCAGAAGCTAGAGATCTGACACCAGTCTTGCCAAGCGGTACCGTGTTACCCAGCTACTTGGTTGTGTAGGTCAGATAGGCAGTCGCTCCATGTAAAACACTAGTACTCAGCTAAACCCGGTAAGACTGAAAGCCGACCCCAATATACTTGGGAAAAGGCTAGGTAGATTGATTGTTATTTGTTTTGCAAATATTGTGCAGTAAAACCTACTTGATTTTATGATTGTTTGTGGGCAAATGCTATGGCAAAGGAAAATATTTCCAAAGTATTGAGGTAAATCAAATCCTTCTAATAAAACATGAAATATAAAATCAACAAAAAAGGTTCCTTAAAGCTCTCAGTTCTCCATTAAACGAAATTCATAATAATATTTAGGGTAAAAAACGCGAACAATATCAATTTTAATAATCCATTCTGAGCACATTAGCTAGCGGAGGAAATGCGCGTGATGACTGATAATAAATTCATAGCGTTGTCAAGTACACAATAATCTTTGAGCCGCACGCTCACAAATATAACTGGCTTATTTTAATGTTAAATGGATTTCGGGGATGTACCGTCACGTAGTCTTGGGGAGTTGAGCTGGATTACAAACGCTGTAATACAAGGTGGTGCTTGGAACTATGAATAATAAAATATCTAAAAGTTTTTGAGGACTAACCAACTGTTTATCAATAAAAAAAAATAAGTTGAGAACTTGCCAAACTCTTTTCTATTATGAAAAATCGGCCAAGTGCGTGTCGGACTTCGCACATTTAGGGTCCCGTAACAATTTATCAATAGTTTGGTATATGATAGTAAAATATACGTAAGTCTAAACATTATCACCAAATTTCAAGTTCTTAGGTCTATGGGCAGTAAAAAAATTCGTCGGTACAAAACTTTGTCAGGTGAGTGAGCTCCGTTTGGACCCTTCGGGTAAGGAACCCTAAAAATTTTTACACTTATTCAAATTCTCAATTCGGCATCCGTTAGTAAGATGATTTATTAAAGTAACAAACACTTACAGATTTTGTATCTTGAGCAAGTCAATACGCAAAAGAAGAAAAGGGCTTACAATAAATGAAAAAGGCAAGCGTTTTCAATTGATTTAAAGATTAAATAATAATGATGCTGCTCTGCCCGATTTACAGATCGCAACCTCAACAACCTGTTCTTCAACCTCAAGCTTTGCTTTCAAGTATCTTGTTAAATATCTGAACAAACTGGTATTCTGGGAAACGATTAGAGTATTGTATATCTATACTAATATTATAAAGAGGTAAAGTTTGTGAGTTTGTAAGTTTGTGACGTTGTAAGGGGTAATCTCTGGATCTACTGAACCGATTTTGAAAATTCTTTCACCAGTAGAAAGCTACTTTATTCCTGAGTGTCATAGGCTATAATATATTTCCAAAAAAAATTGAGATCCTTATGAAAATTGCAATAATGTAACCCAAGGTAGCAAAATGGTGCCTGTAAAATTAATTATTTGGCGTGCGCTGAGGAAATTATTGATGATAGATAAAAAATTGTAGGTAGGTAGGCAGGGTAGCCAGGGTAGGTAGGGTAGGCAGCGTAGCCAGGGTAGCCAGGGTGGCCAGGGTAGCCATGGTAGCTACGGTAGGCAGGTTTTGGGCAGGATAGCCAGGGTAGGCAGGGTAGGCGGGGTAGCCAGGGTAGGCAGGGTAGGGGCAAGGTAGCCAGGGTAGCCAGAGTAGCCAGGGAAGCTGGGTAGCCAGGGTGGCCAGGGTAGCCAAGGTAGCTAGAGTAGCCAGGGTAGCCAGGTTTGGGGTAGGGTAGCCAGGGTAGGCAGGGTAGCCAGGGTAGGCAGGGTAGCCAGGGTAGCCAGAGTAGCCAGGGAAGCCAGGGTGGCCACGGTAGCCAGGGTAGGCAAGGTAGGCAGGGTAGGGGCAGGGTAGGCAGGGTAGCCATGACAGCCAGGGTAGGCTGGGTAGGGGCAAGGTAGCCAGGGTAGCCAGAGTAGCCAGGGTAGCCAAGGTAGCCAGAGTAGCCAGGGTAGCCATGGTAGCCAGAGTAGCCAGGGTAGCCATGGTAGCTAGGATAGCCATGGTAGCCAGGGTAGGCAGGGTAGGGGCAAGGTAGCCAGAGTAGCCAGTGTAGCCAGGGAAGCCAGGGTAGCTAGGGTGGCCAGGGTAGCTAGGGTGGCCAGGGTAGCCAGGGTAGCCAGAGTAGCCATGGTAGCTATGTTAGTCATGGTAGCCAGGGTAGGTCGGTAGGTAGGTAGCCAGAAGACGGGAGCAAAGCCCCGAGGGTCAGCTAGTACTACTATAAAACTTAACTTACTTAGACTTTTACAATCTTTTTTATCAAACCTATTCCAAAATAGCTAGTTTATTCTTCGTAAACAAGGACTAAAATAGCTTATTAATCCCTAGGGACAAAAAGTGATTTGAATTTGGAATGTGGATATTGTTAGTAAATGTTCCAATCAGCAAAGATATGAATCACAAACCATGCGGTCCAAAATAGTATTACATCGCTAACATCGATTACAATGAATGTATGAGGTGAATGTAGCCATTAATAAGCGATTGTAATTCCATTTCGGGCCATACGGGAACATTGTATTAAACAAGTGACCGGCTGGAAAACCGCCAACGAACCAAATTAAAAAATAAATCTACAACTATAACGGATGGTACTAATAAAATTATTACGATGCACATCCATAATTGTTCAAATATAAACATTAGCCTCTTATTATTTCTATGTTATGTCTATGGTTTCTAATTGTATGAAAATAAATAAACGTAACGTTCTTGTTCATAAGTTGCACTTACTTATATGCTCATAGAGGGTGATAAAAAGTAGAGTATCCACCTCGGGCGCAACACTATTTTAAGCTCGAGTGACGTACTTTGAATCCCTCGCTACGCCCAAGTTCAAAAAAAAACACTCCTTTAAAATAGTTATTTGCTCGCTAAGATAAACAATCTACTATTTCCAGAGTCTTCGCCCGCATGAAAGTCCTAAAATTTCCCACGGGAATGTAATACCGTGATAAAAAGGTATCCTAATCCAGGTCTTGATCTACTCAAGCTCCATATTCTATTCAAGGTGTAATTATATATATACAAATAACATGAATAATTTATTTGCTTTTACATGACTGTACTATATGAAGTATTTCAAGTGCCCTTTTAAGCATGAATTCACTCTCCCGAAACTGACTGATTAACAAACGTCCAAACTTGTAGACATTCACATTTACAATATTAGTAGAAGGCTGCACTTTACACGATTAAGCACAACATATTTTACTATCCCCAAGTTCGGCTGTTAATTGAAACTAAATCGTTTTCATGCCTATTGACCCTCCAATCGGGATTACGTAAGTCAATAAGTCCCCCACTTCATCCGCCCCTTAAGAAACCAAATGGTATAAACGAGTAGGGGATGAAATAATAGTACAGTGAAGGCATTACATTTGTTATTAATGTACAAGCACCCGGCTCGCGCAGAAAAATTGTGATCCAATATGAGAGGGTCGAAGGAGGACGTAAAATATACGCCTAAGCCTGAGATCGAAAAAAATGACTATATTAGAAACCGTAGTTGCAATGTCTACGAGATGTTTTATTACCGGGAGGAACACAGAACATGTATTTTATTTTATGTTTTTTTTGGACACGCTCTACTCTAAATTAAAGTTTAAATGGTACACTGGTGTAATAGAACATGACTTTGCTGAAGCAGGAAAACACTTTGAACTTGACATAGTACATTATAATTAATGTTATCTTTACGAAGTTTACTTAAAATCACGTCACGTCATGTCTAGTAAATTTATATGAATAACGCTGAAGAAGGAAACTATTAAGGAAACAGTAAATATATTTTCTCAAACATGCTTGGAAATGTGAGCATTATTTTGACAACCTTCTTCGAGATAAATCGAAATTGCTGTACTGGCTAAATACATGCGAGCAGCGGCCGGCAAAAGTTGTATGAAAATCCATATCTGTCGTGTCCAGCGGCCAAATAAATTACATAGTAAATTCATATCTGTCGTGTTATTAAAAAATGGAACGATCTTTTACTCCGAAACATGGCAACCAAGGATCAAGGTCATCAAGGTCACGGGGTCTCATTCCTAAGAAAGAAAGTTTGGTACAAATAAATCTCACTAGATGGCGCGACATGTATTGAAGTGTGTAGAATTTACAATTATTTTTTTTTGGTTTTCTTTAATGTTTATTCATATATAATGAATTACTATACGCACAAAATTATGGAATAATGAGCTCTTATATTAAATTTCAAAGATGATTGGAATGGACAGTTAATATCTATACTAATAGAAGGCGCTGTATTAAATTTCAGAGGTTAACCACCCGACTTTTTAAAATTTGTATTAATTCACATTTTTTTAAATTAAAACTTCAAAGCAGGAGAAAAAATACAATATAAAAAAAACTCGTCGCTTTAAAAAAAAACGAACCGAGTAACAATTATTTAAACACCACAGATTACTACGATCATGGTCATAGAGGAACAACAAAACGCAAGTGTCAACTCAACTTTGAAATTGAGCGACGAAATATTTTCTGTGATCTTTTAACTTCGTTTGAATCTTTGAGCTTTCGTGATTTTTATTATTAACCTGGACATAAAACGGACTCTGATAAGGCTTTCTGCCTCGATCGACTTTTGGCACGTAAACGGACTCCGACTCCGCTGTTATTACGATTAACTATTGACTTTTTCACCTCGGATGTTAGTATTATATTATTATCTGTGGTTGATGAAAATACCAAAATTGCTATTTGTATACCTGAATGATATTCTAGTAAACAGATACTTATACACTCACAAAACAACCGAAAAAAGTGTTCCGCGCGGCAGCGGCAGCACACATAGGTACCATAGACCTAATAAATAGTATGGACTCGAAATACCTACAAAAAAAACGTGCCTACCTAAACCTTGAAATGGCACTTAAAATGGCTGCCGATGCTATGGTTGTGTTAATCACGGAACACACACACATTAATAAAACAAAAAGTAAACAACCATTTGACAGCAGGACTACCACGAACACAACCACAAATTTCGGCAACTAATATGGCGAATATGGCACGTACTGACAGCTGTCACTACGTCATAACAAAATGTTGACATAATGAGCAACAACTGAAATATTGTTGTCTCTTTTGTCAAATACGATTACTACATTAGAAGAAATGAGACAAAATAATGTTTCACATTCTGTATCGTATTTCACTCATCTATACCAATATTATAAAGAGGAAAGATTTTTTTGTTTGTTTGTTTGTACCGAATAGGCTCCAAAACTACTGGACCGTTGGGAAGCTACTCTATCCCCGGGTGACATAGGCTACTTTTTATCCCTGTATTCCCACGGGAACGGGAACTACGCGGGTGAAACCGCGAGGCGTCCTCTAGTATTTGTATAAGCTAATGAATGTATAGAATAATGGGGCGCCTCCATGTTTTTCCTAGCTCAATGATAGGTACACACTTTTCATTCATCTGACATTTCACTACAAGTCGAAAGGGATGGCTTGATAAAACAAACAAGAATAAAAGAGACAGCTAGTGTTTGTCACTTGCGTGTGAATGTAAACAAACATTATTCTGACCACCAATGTTTTTCTTTCTCTAACCTCCAAATATTAGAATATTAGGAAAAATAATTGAAATAAATTAGTAAATTGAGGTGTATTGCGTACTTACATACAGTATGAGATCCCTTCTGTTTCATGTACTTTTGTATCATAATTGGTACACTTTCTAAATACACACGATGGCATTTTAAAATTTTTGTTGTGTGTAAGCGTATCACTCTACGCCATGCGTGGCATAGACTAAAGACTGTACGGCCCAATTAGGACGTATTCGAGTCTTCACAATGCGCGCGCTCATAACATATCTGTTTCCTAGAATATCATTTGTATACCCATAATATTTGAGAAATTCCCTCGATTTCCATGGGGTCCCATCATAAGGTTCTGACTAGGTGACAATGGGACCACCTCGGGAGTATACCGGTCATTGGGTCGTCTTAGGGGCGGAGTTTTAGGAGTTGGAGTATACGCTTAGGGGCACTATTAAGCAACAAAGAAAACAAAAAATATTTTTTTTGGTGTTTTAAAAACATCATGAAAAAAAAAATCTGCCGAAATTTCCCAAATTTATTGCAGTACCGAGTTGACCTTGACCATAACAATCATTTAGGCTCTGAGACACATGGTCCTATGACGCACTGTTTCCGAATTATGGGCCACCGAATTTTATTGTATTTTGTCACAGATAATATAATACTAGCATACAGATGCCTCATCCCATACAAAGAAACCGTGCCGACGTAACTAGCGTTTTTCATCTGATTAATCATGTTATTTTTGTAAGTACATCAATCGCGTTCGATCTCGTTTCACGGCAATAGATGGTGTTAGCAGCGATTTGCAAGTAAAAGGGTTTACTAGGTTCGAGAATATTTTTTTCTTTAAATACAATGAAGGTTCGTTTTATAGTATTTTTTTGCACGTTTTTAAAGTTTTTTTGCACCAAAATGTGTTACAATGCAAATTTTAATAATCGTGTGGAATGCCACAGAAATTTAAAAATGCGCCATCTATTGGCATCAATTTAAAATGATACGTTCAAATAATCTTTGAAATGTGAATTAAGAGCCCAATATTCCATAATTTTGTACTTAGGAGAGTCGATTAAACAAGAACATACAATTTTTATGTTCAATTCCAGAAAATGATAATTTTACAAAATTCTATTGAATTGTGTGTACATCTCGCGCCATCTAGTGAGATTTATTTGAACCAAATTTTCTTTATTAGCAATGAGACCCCGTGATTTTGTATAAAACTGTCTATATTTCCAAAATGGTAGTATAGTATTCATGTTGGGATGCTGCTAGCACGGGGGTAATACAGGGGGGGGGGCTAAATTATGGTTATTTTTTGCCTAGGACACACCGTTTTGGAGATATGTGGATATATATATATAATAAAATTCGGAAACAATGCGCCGTAGGGCTATGCTTCTCAGAACCTAAATGGTTTTATGGTTAAGGTTAAACCGAATCTGCAATAAAATTAGACAAATTCTGAAAAAAAAAAGAATTTTCAAAACCGATCCCCAAGTGACCGCGAATTCAGTGAACACAAGAATACACTTTTCACGCGGGCGAAGCCGCTGGCAGAAGCTAGTTAAGTAAATAAACATCGTGTTTCACGTAAAAAAACTTGGGTACCTACACCACAAAAATGTATGTAGGTACATGACAAGCGTTATAATATCTCCTATTAATATACTTAATATTAATAGGAGTTTTAATGTTTGAAAGTGATTAAAGTAAGTAGGTAATTATGGTAAAATCTTTACGTATTCATACTATCCAATCTTTTTGTTTTGTAAAATGACATTAACGTTAGGTAGGTTCCTACATAACGTAGCTATAATACTCACAACGGATCTTTGTGTCTCTGAAGTTGGTTCTGTCAAATAATGCACAGGAAACAGTTTAACTGCATAGAGTAAGCGAGATAGGATGATGCGACAAACATAAGCGAGTGAAAGAGACAGTTATACAATGATAACTTCACTTTCAATATTGACAAAAAAATTGCTACTGCGCAGGCTCTTGCAGCCAATTCAGAAACACAAAGATCCGTTGTGAGTATTATACTAGAAACGAAAATTACACTGTTTTGGATAAAATAGGTACCAACTCGAATAAAAACCGAATGAATTCATTTTGAGTAGTATTTATACCTACTGATAAAATCCCAACACTATTTTAGTTACCGAGAAATCATACGCCATGCGCAACCGCAAAGTAGGCATTTAAGAATGCGACTTCAAAGAAAATAAAATAAGCGACGTCTAAAGCTTCAAGGTCAAGATCTGACATTGTAGGATTGTAGGTAATATCACAGATATATGAGTACGTAGCAGCCTGTGGCAGTAGTACAAAAGTACAGTGCGCTTTTAACGCCATCTAATAGGAATAAAAGTAGTATCCATGTAACCCTTCTTGCAACGTCGCTGCTAACACCATCTATTGCCGTGAAACGGGACCGAACGCAAATGATGTGCTTACAAAAATAACAAGATTAATCAGATGAAAAACGCTAGTTACGACGGCATGCTAGTATTATATTATCTGTGTCAAGGTTTTATTTAAATTTCGAACTGGCTTGCAAATAAAATGCTATTTAATGAAAAAAAAACAATTGAACACTAACGCGGAGACAATTATTGTTGTTCGACATTGATTTTGACAAAATTAGTTCTAGGTACTACTTAGTTTTAATTTCCCTCGGCTTCGCCTCGGCCCACATTTATACTTTCGTCCATCAATGCCTGTTTTGCTGGCCGCTGCAGTAATGTACTATATCCTTAATGTTATAATAATATCTTTGCCAACAAAATCATGTAAGTACCTACCAATCAATCAATCTGCCTAGCCTTTTCCCAACATGTTGGGGTTGGCTTCCAGACTAACCGGATTCAGCTGAGTACCAGTGTTTTACATGGAACAACTGCCTATCTGACCTCCACAACCCAGTAACTGGGTAACACGGTACCCCTTGGCTAGACTGGTGTCAGATATCAAGCTTCTGACTACCCGTAACGACTGTCAAAGATCTTTAAATGACAGCCGGGACCAACGGCTAAACGTGCTTTGCAACGGCACAGAGGAAACTCGGTATGTTGAAATGGTCAACCATCTACGGACCGACCTAGTTAAGCGTTGCTTAACCTTGAAGATGGACCCGTGCGGCTATTATTATTTAGTCACGAGCTCCTCCATGTAAGTACCAACCAAACTATTTAAAACACATTACACAAATCCGTCTCATCCCAGTTACAAAACTCGAACTCGCCACCAAGAAAACAACATACTATCCTAAAAAATATATAAAAAAAGAATTGTAAAACTGCTTACCTCAAATCCCTAAGGGGTTTCGGTGCGGAATCATTCGCCGCGATGTGTGAAACGAGTAGTTGTTCGCCACCGCATCACCGTGCGACCGAATGTGCTGGTACCACGAATACGCCCTGCACAATAAACACACGGATTATATGTAAATTATTCAGAGCATGACATGTTACTGTGATATTAAAAATATTTGTTAATATCTGCAGAGGCCATCAGCCTTTTTTCGGTTTGTTGTTCAAAAATCAAAATCAAAATCAATTTTTTTATTTCACATAGGCCTACATGGGCACTTATAAAACGTCGACAAAATGAGCACCATTATAAGTTCCATTCGGTGTTTGTGTTCGCTGTTTACGGACAGAATTTATTACCGGTCTACGGAATGCAAACTGAAATAAATAGTTATATTTAAGATTATTAATTTTCAAAATAATACAGCCTGTAACTGTCTCACCACAGGGCGATTATTTTCCCAAAAGAATGACAATAAATAATAAAGGGTGTCTCAGAGAAAAAAACTAACTTTTGTGGATGCATAAGAAAATAAAAAATAATCTATATATACGTTAAATTACAAAATCAGAAACTGAAGACAGCAAAATTATTAAAAAAAAAAAACTCAAATGTCATCCTTCGCGGCTCTGGCACTCTTCAAAGCCATCTCTCTAACATTCATGAAAACGCGCCTCAAAAGTTGAGTAGCCCAGACCTCACGCCTCAAATTATCTGATTTTGTAATTCAACGTGTACTACCTACACCAACAAATATATTTGTTAATTTTGTATGCCTCTACAAAAGTTACTTTTTCTGAGACATCCAGTATTAGAATTAGCCAAGGAGATTTTCTAGATCAATGCCGAAACACTGCGATGGCTTAATAAAATCATTTCAATCGCAAAAACGGAGAGATTTTTTCAAATCACATATTCGAAATTCATAGTAAATTCTAAAAAAAAAATTTACAAATCTAAATATTTCACAGCATTGGATTAAAATACAAATGTAAAGTCTTGAGAATAAATTCAAGATGTGTAGCAGTTCCTTGACACCGCATAGCCATAACGTTTCGGATTTGAGCAAGCATTTTACTGGCTTGAGTTACGAGCTTCTTCTGCAGTCCAAACGTTTTTCCTTGATCGAATGTAATTTACTTAAGACTACTAATGACGAATTACACGAGATGGCTTTTCCTTGATGTTTTTTCTTTTATTTATTTAAGTTTCTTTATGGTATATTAAAGTTTCTTTTAGTTTTTGGGTTTGGTTTATGAGTACGTTTGACGCAGAAGTGGGTAGTACGTCAAGTATGTTTTTCTTAACTGTTTTTGGGTGCTTTGAACATAACAACGACATTTTTCCAAAAGTTTCTGTAAAAGGTTATCTATCTATCTATCTTAACATAAATATAATGAAATCGAAGCAACGTATTTTTTTTAATATGTTTTAATACAACAATAAATAAAAGTTTATATATTTATAACGTTTTTGGGTATTTCATAAGTTAATGTTTTCAGCCGGTTATTTTGTTGTCATTCCCATAAATCTTCTCCATACTGGGGGTCTACTCCCTGAGCACGAATTCTTTAGTTTCAGCCTTCGTTACGAGCGTTTCCTACTCCGTATCACATACGGACGCATGATTCATTCGGGGCCCAAACTACTAACGAATGACATCACAATTTGACAGTTGTACGTCCTTGTGCTTTAACCCGTCCGAAAAATTGTCTCATTACGGATTAGGGTTCACTCCGAAGTTCCGGAGTACTTACAGACGGGCCCGTAACTTCGTTGACGGAGTTAGGGAGTAGACCCCTTGAAAACACATGATTTTGGTACTGCTTTTTATTTATTAATTTATTTAAAAAAAACGTTTCCCAACGCTAGGAATTTCTTCCTGTATTGGGGGGTGCGTTTACAAACATTTAAACTCACTTATACAATACCAACAACCAACAGATCCAAGCAACCAACCAAAGAAGACACAGAAAGGAAGACACGGCGCGCTCTTTCTTCAAAGGCGTTCTTTGTTAACTATGTCCTCAATTCATAGATGCTTCACACGTACCGTAATTAATTATACGGTATCTTCTTTAAATATTTTATTCTCTTTTGTCGTTTAACTATACGCCAGTTATATCCATATTTATATAACATATAACTGGCGTTATTCATAGAATAGTGTTGCGACAACTAAAAACAAAGGCATCAGTCACATGGCGTGCTTGTGTACCAACGCTTTTATTTAGGACGCCTTCGAGATCAATTACGACAAGCTGAGTCGGCAGTTTGACTAAGGACTAAAACAGTTGAATGGTATCAGAACTCACTATATAATAACTGCACATCTTTATATATAAAATTCTACTGTACGTGTTATTTCACTGAACTCCTCCTAAACGGCTGGACCGATTTGAATGAAATTTTTTGCATGCGTTTGGGTGGTGCCCCGGATGGTTTATATACACAATAAGGTAGGGCAGGTAGGGTAGGGTAGGGTAGGGTGGGTAGGGTAGATGAATGTTTGGTGTTTTATGGCAAAACAAAGATTGTCGAGTCAGCTAGTTTCTAACTAAATCTAGGAACTTAACTCTTTGTCAGAGTATTTTATTCCAAGCAGGAGTTTAACTTATTTTCTAATCTAAAGGACCATGAAGAAGTTTTAAAAGTTTTTACTAAAGGCTACGTTTTGGCGTTACTAAGTAATGTAATCAAAATACCTCTATAAAGGAATTCAAATGAATTTTCTTGAGAACTTTTGTGGATATAAATTCAGATTTAAAATTTGCATTTTCATGAAGGAGATATATATATATATAGATAAAATATTTTCTTCTACAATTTACTAATTACGATTGAGGCTATAAGATTGATGTGCAATTTCTCATTTTAATTGCTGCCTGAACGCTGTGTGGTTTTATCGTCCGACGGGCCGAGATTTATGAAGCGATATAATATTACTACGTTTCGAAAAGCTAAGAAAATTTAAACAAGAGGAATATTAATTAAAACAAAGATGACTTGGATAAGGTCTTTTTTTTAAAAGAAATAATGTTTAATACATTATTTCTTATTTAACCATGTTTCTAAAGACCGATATTAAAATAGACTAAGTATACTGATTTCATTTATAACTAGCTGTCCCACGCGGCTTTGCTCCCGTCAACTGGCTACCCACCTACCCATCTACCCTACCTACCCTACATACATGATTGTTGACTTGATAGTTATTTCCGAGTGGAACATAAAATAATTTTGAGAACACTTTTACGCAGCTCTTTTAAACCATTTACGCAGCGCATTGCGTGCGCAGCTCTCAAAAAGTAATATTTTTGCCCGTTTTTGCAACATTTTTCATTTATGCTCCGCTCCTATTTGTCATAGCGTGATGTTATATAGCCATCCAACACAAAAAAAAACAATTTCAACCAGTAGTTCCTGAGATTAGCGAGTTCAAACAAACAAACAAACAAACTCTTTAGCTTTATAATATTAGTATAGATGAGCAATCAGACTGTTGCATCAGCCTATTTTTACCCGACTACGCGACAGCAAAGATAAAGAGTTGTTTCATTGATGTTCGTTGCTAACTTAATTCCCCATTTATATGTACACTCTCAATAGCTTCAAACCAATTTATTAATTGAAAATAAAACAATTCAATTCCCTCAGTTCGCGAATACTGGCCGCATACTATCTTAGAATCACAGCATTCGATATTCGAATACGAGTCGCTTCGCTACGCATTCCGACGCGCGGTGGGATCGCCAACGCGTTAAGTCCTAGATCCTCGGAATTTACATACAAACCAGTGCGCACGATACCGTGACCAACGCATTGTATGGGCACTTGTGCAGCTGCCGTATAATTCTCTCTCAATTGTTTACATTTACATAAATGCAAGGCTTTTTGCGTGGAGGTAGACAGAAATGAAGTTGGCTGGTACAGAATGGATGCGGAAGGTAGAAAACCGGGTGTTGTGGCAACTTGGGAGAAGCCTATGACCAGCAGTAGCCTGTCAATTGCTGTCGGATTTGTAAGCTGAATCAGACATTCGTAGATAATCGTGGAAGTTCCTATCCCCACGGGGCTATGGGCTATCATCGGGCAATTTGTTTCATGCAATTGATCTGTACCTTGCTCAAAAGCGAATCACTAAGCGAGTGCGACATACAGATCCGTTATCTGCCAGTAATTGTATTCCCAATTGGATACTTCAAGGACTGCTATTGATAGCGACTGTCATTTGATGATCTTTAATAGCTGTTACGAGTGGTCAAAAGTCCATAAACTGACCAGTCTTTCCAACAGATATCGTGTTACGCAAATACTGGGTTGTGGAGGCTAGACAGGTAGTTGCTCCATGTATAAATGCTCCGGTTTTCAGCTGCTTTTGATTAGACTGGCAGCCGACTCTAATATCATCATCATATCAGCCGAAAGACGCCCATTGCTGGACATATACCTACCCCAAGCGTCGCTACATCGATAGGTCCCTTGCGTCTTACATCCAGCGAATCCTCGCAACCTTCACTAGGTCATCGGTCCACCTGGTGGGAGGCCTTCCAACGCAACGTCTTCCGATTCGCGATCACCACTCCAGAACCTTTCTGCCCCATCGGCTAACCGTTAGGGTTACCAACATAACTTGAAGAATTGCCAAATTTAAGTGGCACTGGGCACATTACTCGTAGAACTGAAGGCCTGTGGGGCAGAAAGGATCTGGAGTGGCGACTCTAATATACCTAACTGGAAAAAGACCAGATATGCTTGATATAACAGTGTTAACTTTCTTACCTTTTAGAGGGTGATATGAGGATGGCGATGACCTTAGCGTTGGGTAGGAGCGCGTGCGCCCGCCGCGGCACCAGATCGCCATCGAAATATGTAGCGGACTTCTCGAACGTCATCTGAGCAGTGGCGTTGCTCATGTTGGGTGGGAAGAAGTTCAGGTACCTGGTGGAAAAGACGGGCATTTATAATAGAAGCAAAGAAAAATAACTACGAATAAATATCTAGTAAGTGTACCTAATCGAAATAACTGAACAACTGTTAATAAGATTCGCACAACTCGATATAAAGTACTAGACAGCAGTTTTTTTTTTGTGATTTTAGGTTTGGTTTAGTAAAGATTGATTATTACGATAAGTATAATGACCCCCGAAAAGATTGTGAGCTATTTTAATTACTCCATGTAGAAACAAAGGGTAGGCTTGTTTCCAGCATTGTCAACTTTTTGTCTGAAAGAATGATTGCAGAAACTAGAGTTCCACTCTAAAATCGTTCTAAATTGAGCTATTAATGATCGAGGCGTATGATACGCCTAGTTTGTGATCAATCCAATTTGTTTTTCTAACGGGTGAAATGGTTTTATTATAATAGGGATGTTTCCTGGGTAGAAAAATGATAATTCTATTTAGTCCGTCAATGAGATTATCAAATATAATATTGAACCAGTATTTATTGCTTTATCAAATAAAAAAATATGACTAAGATAAAGCGCATCAAAGTTCAGGAGTGAGGTCTGTGACGTCACTTTGTCAGTATAAAGTGACGTCAAACGATATTTCAACACATTGTGTCGTTGTAATTTTTCTTTACGTGGCAAAAAAAAAAATACGTGTCCAATATTTTTAGGTTATCTAACTGACGGACTAAATATATATTTTATGTCAACTACCCCATTATACTCACATTGGTAGTGCAATTTATGAGCTAGCTGTAGTACAGACCATCAATCGATTTTTCTTTGTCTGCTACATGGCGTCCATAATTGTACAAGCCATTATACTTAAGTATACCTTTTGAAAATCAATGCTGGGCTATACGACCCCGTGTAGGTTTTTTTTTATTAGTGATGGGTTTGCTCTTGACTCTAGTCTAAGTCATAGGTGGCAGAGACAGAGTCGACGATGGAGTGAACTTACCCAGGAGAAGCCTGTTCACTCTAACTTTGAAGACATTCGGGTTGAATGCGTTCGGAAACACAGACACAGGTATTGAGTTCCATTCATTCGCTGTGCGCATTATGAAGGATGTTTGGAAGCGCTTGGTGCGAATTGGTGGAATGGCAACAAGGTAAGGACGGTAACTTGCAGTGCGTCTAGATGTCCGATGGTAGAAGGGGGCTGTTGGGATGAGGCCGTGGAGTTTTTGAGCACACTCACCGAAATACAGTCTGTAGAAGACCGACAAGCAGGCAACCCTGCGGCGATGAGCCAAGCTGTGAAGCTTGGTATCCACCAGTTCAATGTCGCCGATGAGCCTCTTGGCTCTGCGTTTTACCGAGTCAAGCGCGGCAAGCTGATACTTAGCTGAGCCATCCCAAGGGTGGCTGCAATACTCCATGCAGGATCGGACTTGCGCTTTGTACAGGGTTAAAAGCTGTCCAGGCGTAAAGTATCGCTTCACCTTATTTAGGATGCCCAGTTTGTTGGCCGCAATTTGGGCTTTGTATTCAATGGAGGCACCAAAGTTGAGATTGGATGTCAACTCCATGCCTAGGAGCTCGAGCCGATCAGTCACTGTAACAGACACACCCCGAAAAGTAGGCGCCTGATCGAAAAGACTCCTTTTAGCGGTAAAAAGACACGCCTGCGTTTTGGTGGCGTTTAAGGAGACCAGATTGTCATCACCCCACTGGGAGACAAGGCTTAAGGTCAAATCTGTCCGCTCTACCATAGCCTCTCTCAAGGAACGAACTTCAGGTACTACTAAAGAAACACGGTATGGAACAAAATCAATGTAATATCACGTACCAACTAACACGTTTAATTAATTGGTAGGCACCTGTTGAATCGTAAACCCAGTAATTGAATCGTTAGGCCCTAGGCTCTACTTAACTAGGCCATTAGGTAGGTATCTACCTACTTAAAATAACACCTATTAAATATATATCGCCGTTTTATATCTTAATCTTAACCAAAGAGCTAAAACTATATATTATGTTTATTTATGTTTGTATAGTTCTTGCCAAACCTCTGGCTGCCCTGAAATTAACCTCAGGTCCGAATACAAAATTATATTCAGTGACAGAAAGCTAAAGCCGGTCTATTCTATAAACATCTCATCGTGAAAACTTATGTGGACTGAGCTTGAAGTGAACTTTTATTCTACTTTGTTTGGATCGATTGACACTATTGACAGCTTATCACTGTTACTTAATATTTATGCAGAATCACTGACTGACGTAGGCTATTTAACAAGCTTTTTATTAACTTGCAATGTATGTATGCGCCCTTTTTTTTTTGGGTGCTAAATCATCCAATTACTTCTCCCGCTCTGGGTGAAGCGCAAGGACGTGTCAGGCTTTTACTGACTAAAACCCACCCGTGTTCCTACAGTTGCTTGTGCCAAGGCCGCGGTACCTCTCTTTCAAATTAATCCGCGATCATGTATGTATGTACATTGTTCGGGTCAAATCTTGCAACTGAATTTTAAAGCAGTTATCCTCAACCAATTAAGATGAAATGTTGCATCCTCTTTTGGTTTGGATGACAATGCACGGTATGCTAGAACATTGTTTAATTTTTGTTTTTTAATTGGAAATTATTTGATACCAGAAAAATACACGGCTTTTGCGGGATAGGTGAAGTCCCGGTAAAAAGCTAGTATTTTACATATTTATTGTAATAAATCCAGCATCAGATTTTTTTTTTTAAATTAATTACGAACAGGATTAATCCGTTCTACATAGAGATGTGTCAACTCTGAAAAAACACTACTCGAGTTAACCAGAGTTAAAATTCCCATAACTTCAGTTAGAATAAATTATTTATTTGGTGCAAATCACTTTTTGGAGTCCGTACTCAAAGGGTAAAAACGGGACCCGATTACTAGCATTATCCGTCTGTCTGTCTGTCTGTCATCTGGCTGTAATCTCATGAACCGTGATAGCTAGACAGTGTAAATTTTCACAGATGATGTATTTCTGTTGCTGCTATAACAACAAATACTAAAACAGAATAAAATAAATATTTAAGTGGAGCCCCACTTAAATATTACCATACAACAAACATGATATTTTTGCAGTTTTTTGCGATAATGGTACGGATCCCATCGTGCGCGATTCCGATTCACACTTTGCATATTTTTTACATATTTGTTTTGCTTATAAACTTCAAACGGCAACCTTCGATCGTCGTCGGTGTTGTTCGAGCGATACACTGTGGCGGCAACACAAGGCGCACACACAACGAACGAATCACGTTCTCACTCATTTGCTTGCTAGTTGCTGTTTTCCGTCGTTCATGTATTTAAGCCAGTCTAAACTCTAGTTCGGAAGAATCCCACTCGAGTCAACTCGAGTTGCCCATCACTAGTTCTACACAGCAAATTATCGCGTATTCACAAATTCAAAGGAAAGCTAATTAGAAACACATCTAAAGGTCTGAATGCCTAATTAGCCATATATTTATCGAGACCCAATCTTCTCATTGGATGCCAAAGGAACGAAGAATGTAAAGGCGTGCCTGTTTGCAACACACGTACGACGTTAACAAGGTAATACACGTGCCTGGGTTCACCTAGTGGTCTAGAACTTATCTAGGCTACACGTTGGATAAACATGAGTCTTCTTACGAGCTCATTATGCAGGATCTTGCTAGAAACTCGACTGTGTGATTGTATTGATGATGTTTTGAATAAATAAGGTACGGTTGATTAAAGATTTGTTTTGTGAATTAACGTTGATTTACAAGGTAGGTTTCATTATGTTTTAAATCCGAGAATATTACCCTCTAGAGTTGATTAAATCACCGCCACCGGTTAAAATAATATTTCAATCAAGCAAACGACAGCCAAGCAAATCAATCTGCCTGGGCTTTTTCCCAACTATTTTGGGGTCGGCTTCCAGTCTTACCGGATTCAGCTGAGTACACGTGTTTTAAATGGAGCGACTGCCTATCTGACCTCCACAACCCAGTAACTGGGTAACACGTAACGACTGTCAAAGATCTTCAAATGACACCCGTGACCAACGGCTTTACGTGCTTGCCGAGGCACGGCAGAAACTCGGTATGTTGAAATGGTCACCCGTCCACGGACCGACCTCGTCAACCGTTGCTTAACCTTGATGATCGACCCGTGCGGCTGTTATTATTTAGCCACGAGCTCCCAGCCAAGCAACAATACATTTAAATGCCGGAAGGAATAAAAACCACAATTTGGTCAAGAGCACTATTATTTATTTATTTATTATATAATTTATTGTACACCAAGATAAAAACATAACACACGGAAACCTTAAAATAACAACAAACATACAACAGGCGGCCTTATCGCGTTCTGCGATCTCTTCCAGGCAACCCAGAATGGAGAGAGATAGCCTGGACACGACATGGGGTTGCACTTGGTGCAATTTTAAAATTAAATAAGTTACAAACATAGGAAGCACTAAATATAAAATACTAAAATATATACATAAATATAAAATAGATACATAAATACATACATACATTTATACAGGCAAGAAAACAATATAGCTCCAACAAGAACAAGATCACAGTGGCAGGTAGTGCTCCTTTACCAGTCTTTTAAAGATCGGTAGTGATTGCGCGCGTTTTATTGTCACAGGCAATGCATTCCATAGACGAGCGGCCTGGACAGTAAAAGATTTGTCTAGGAAGATAGTGGAATGCATTGGCATTTTAAGTTTCATGTTATCCGATGACCTAAGAACTTTAGTGTGTGAGTCACATAAAAACTGAAATCGGTTTTTGAGGTAAAGAGGGGTAGACGGGAAAAATAGTATATTATACAGGAGGGATAAAATATGAGCATTCCGGCGAAGGCGAATTGGCAACCACTTGAGTTTTTGGCGGAATTCAGAAACATGGTCATATTTGCGCAAACCGAATATGAACCTTATACAAACATTTTGAAGTCGCTCAAGTTTATCAAGTTGTACTTCAGTGAGGTCAAGACAGCTGGCATCAGCATAATCAAGGATGGGTAGAAGAAGAGATTGTGCAAGCGCAATCCTGGTAGCAGTCGGCAGAAAATTACGCAGTCTTCTCAGAGATCCAGCAGATGCGAATAGTTTGCGGCTAACTTCCTGTAGCTGGGCAGTCCAAGAGAAGTTCTTGTCAATAAATATCCCCAAGTTCTTCACCTTCTCGCTAAAGGGTACAACAGAGTTATCAAAATAAACTTGAGGAAGAGTCGTCCAGTCGATCCTTGAGACCAACCTTGAACTGCCCACCACCAGAATTTGCGTTTTTATAGGGTTCACCGTAAGTCCATACCTCTTGCTCCAGTCGCATATACGGGCCAAATCACTATTTATAGTCAAGATAGTCTCAGATAGATTATCAAGAGGAGATCGCGTGTAAATTTGAAGATCATCTGCATAAAGGTGGTAGGAAGAAATTAATTCGTTGGATGTTGAGTTAATAAAAACTGCGAAAAGTAAGGGGGATAGAACGCCGCCCTGAGGTACCCCGGCAGATGTACTACACCAGGAAGACAAGGTCTCTCCGATGCAAATACGTTGTCGGCGACCAAACAGGTAACTACGAAACCATTCAACAACCGATGGAGATATGTTAAGTGAACAAAGGACGCCAAGTAAAACATCGAAATCCACGGTATTAAAGGCATTACTGAAATCCAGTAGAGCCAAAACCGTTAGATTGCCCATCTCCATGGCAGACCTTATATCTTCCGTAATATTCAGAAGCGCTGTAGTTGTGCTATGACCAGGGCGGAAGCCGGACTGGAAGGGGTTAAGGAGATTATTTTTGGAGAGAAAGGTGCTTATTTGACCGTTTTTTAACCGTTCAAGGACTTTGGATAGGAATGGCAAGACGCATATTGGACGATACTCAGAGAAGGATGTGGGATTGGACTTTTTAGGTAAAGGAATTACTTGAGCATCTTTCCATGAGCTTGGAAAGACACTGCTAGACGCAGAGAAATTGAGGATATGGCAAATGACGGGAAGGATAATGTCCAGCACCGGGAGTAGCATTTTACGGCTGATACAGTCGCTTCCTACTGCATTTGACGAAATCGATAGTATGCTCTTCTTAACATCACATTCAGAAAATTGACCAAAAACAAATGGAGAATAACTGGGAGTCGGAAGAGATGAAAGATGATTCAATGTATTTAATTTAGTTGCCCTATCAAAATTGGACGAAGCAGTAAAATGATTATTCATTGCGTCAATGTTTACATCTTTAGGGATAGTTTCTTGTCTAGATTTACCGACTCCCAATGATCTAAGATATTTCCAAACTTTGGAAGCGTCCCCATTTTGGACAGAATCATGAATATGTTGGCGATTGGCATTCCTACACATCTTATTGCAGTGTTTACGGATTGAGACATATTTTTCCCTATTAGCGTCAGTAGGCCGACGCTTAAACTTGGCTTTTGCTGTAGCTTTTTTGTTCATGATAGTTTTAATTTCCTCTGTCAGCCACGGCGCTGGCAAATGCCTTACTTTAACTGCCCGAACAGGAGCGTCATAATCGTAAAGCTCGACAAGTTTGGTCGTGAACATAAGAACTTTCTCATCGACTGAAGTAGAGGAAAATAGAGAAGACCAATCAATGTTGCTGGCATCCTCGCAAATACTGTCAACGTCCATACCACCAAAATTGCGCTGCATGAGAGTTTTGGCTTTAGCCTTAGGTGGACGAATTTTATATGAAAGAAAAATCAGGTCATGATAAGAAAAGGCATCGGCTGAGCATTGGCCATGCTTAGCGACACGGTCAGGTGAGGAGACTAAAATCAAGTCAAGAAGTGAAGGAGTAGAGTTAGGAAAATGGTGAGTAGCACTAAGTGGAAGAATAGAAAGATTACTCGAAGACGAAACATTACTCAGGGAAGAAGAACGATGGTCTTTCTTCAAGAGACAAGTATTAAAGTCACCCATGATTATGCTATGACTGTAAGAAGGGATAAGCATTTCTAAGAGCTTTTCAAAAGATGAGAAGAAATTGATACGTAAAGAGGGGCAATAATAGACGCCAAGAAGTAATTTGGAATTATTTAGTTCGACCTCAAGAAAGAGATGCTCACCAGCATTCGATGGCGGTGGTTGTGCTGACACATTGAGAACAGAGAAAGGAATATATGCGCGGAGGTATATGGCTACACCACCACCACCACCAACCGTCCGGTCGTTTCTAATGAGCACGAAGCCAGGAAGAGAGTAACTAGTAGAAGGGAGACAGGGTTTAAGCCATGACTCGGAAATAAGAATGGCATGTATGTTTTTACATTCAAAACTTGCCAGCATATCGTGGAAATGAGCCGGAATACTCTGAGCGTTGATATGTATTACGTTAACATTCTTAGGAACATCGGAAAACTGCGCTGTCTGTAAGAGAAGATACACTCACAAAACTGTCATCATCACTTGTCAAAGAAAAAAACTATTGCTATCACTGCTTTCATCTAAAGACATGAATAAATAACTAATATAACAATATAAATATATAAAACCCTATCTCAAAAATATACACTAATAATAAATTCACCTGCCAGTTGCATTCAATAATGTAAAAGATTTAAAAAAGAAAAAAAGAAATGTGGTGAATCCGGGCAACAATAACAAATTCCGAAACAATAGAAGTATAAAACAGTAATACCTAGATCAACAAGAAAATTAAAATTTGACACAAATAAAAATTTGACAGTGCACCGTTACATAAAAAACGGAACGCACCGATACAATTTGACGTTTAGTTAAACTGACAGTGACAAGATGTGAAAGACAACGTTTAAAGTAAACATTACTTTCAAAGTTAAAATAAAAACATTATTGAAGGTAAAAACAGAAATAAATATTACCCGGATCTTCATGAAAACATCACAGGGAAGGAAATCACTTCTTCAAAGCGGTAGCACGCTTCAGCCTTGCAGTCTTCAAAGAAGCAGTGGTTGGAACAGAGTCTGGCATTGCTTTTGCTGCTTTAGGTTCACTCGGTTCGGCGTCCACGGGAATCGGCACAATTTTGTCTAATTCAGCAAGAGACTCAATCCGGTGTCGCGTATCGCTGGGACCAAGAACATAGACGCATCCCGCCACTAGGGCGGGATGCGTCTATGTTATGATGCAGCTCCTGGAGACGCCAACTCTCTCCCTAGCAGCCAGGAATACGTCATGCCGCCCCTTTGTAAGGAACTCGGACATAGTAATGCCTGAGGCCTTAAGTTTGATCTTAGAAAACCAGACCTTGTCCCGGACCGCAAGACTGCTAACCTTAAACAGGATAGGCCTGGTTTTATTGGCCACTGGTCGACCCATCCTGTGACATCGGCTGATGTCAGCTGTAGTGAAGTCGCTTAACTGTAGTTTATCACTAACCACTTTAGCAATTACCTTGGCGGTGTCGACCTTCTGCTCCTCACTCACGCCATGTAAAAGCAGGATCTTCCTCCGTCCTCGCATCTCCATTTGGTCAACACTTCGTGCTAGAAGCTCCACTTGACGCTGAAAGGTGTTCAGGGCTTGAGAAATAAATGCCCGGAAAATATTGAATTCACCTGCCAGGCCAGAGCTTGTGACAGGAGATGGAGGAGCCTTCTGCAGTTCAGCTTCAAATATGGACATCCGTGTGTGAAACAAATCTTTTAGTTCACTTAAAGTGCTTGTCAGTGAATCCATAGTTGATGTGATGTTAACAGCAAGTGTAGTAATTTGTAGTGAAGAAGTTGTGAGGAGATAACGCTTCACCAGCAGGTAATAACTATAACCTCTTAAAATACTTCATAAAATATTGTAAAATACTATTCTATTAAATAATATTTAATTTTAATTACGAGCGTTTTTTATTTAGTCTTAATTGGTACAACTACCCACAGAAAAAAAAGTCACTAATGTTAAACGAACACTTCTGTAAGTGTAAAAGCCATTTAAATTCGTTTCACCAAAATGCACATTAACATGCACCCGGTGACGTCATTTAAATAAGGACAAAAGCATTCGCTGAAAGCTTTAAAACCTTCTGTGGCCATTCCTTCTCAATGTTGACTTGATCCAGCTTCACAGCGTTCTGACGAATACTGGCACGTTTCTAAGCCACCGCTACTTCTGTTATAGTACTTGATAATATTAGATCGCGCATGAGTTATTCAGTTATTTGTCACAAAGCGTTAGGAGGCGAGTTGACAGTTTAATGTCTTTTAGATTAAGCGATGAAGGTTTTATTTAAATGGTTCCGTTTGAATTTATTTAAACCGTTGAAAACGTGGCTTTAAGTCTTAAATCTGTATTAAACTTTCTCGTTAATGGAAAAGATACAGACAAATACAATGATAAAAGATGAGTCCCTGGAGTCTGGATACTCATAAAAAACATTGTAAACTACACTGTAGGACTACAAAGGCAAATGTCTAATCAATTTGAAGGGGAACACTTCCGCACTTCAGCTTCACGTTGAACGCATTGCAAAGAAAAGGAACTATTTCCATGAGGCTATAATCAAGGATATAAAACAATATAATCAGGCGAGATAGTGGTCAAACGCGAGCCTATAAAGAATAAAAAAAATATATACAATAACATTGTCGGGTAAAGACCGATTCGATTGGATCAAGACCGGGATCAAATATTTACAGAAGTTACACTCAATTCAAGATCTAAACTCATTACGCCTTGTATTCCTGGAACAGTTAAAGATTGACTGGACTAAAATCAAATACTCGGTAGTGTAAACGCAGTCCACAAGTAAAATTTATGTTACTACTAGCTGACCCCCGCGGCTTCGCTCCCGTCAACTGGCTATCTATCTACCTACCTACGCTACCTACACTACCTCCCCTTCCTACCCTACCTAACCTACCTACCCTACAAACAAACTCTTTTCAACTTTATAATATTTGCATAGATGTTGATAAAACTCCTTCGCAAATGAACAAATTTGATTACCATGAAAAAGGTTATAGTGAAGCCTACCTTAAAAGATAGACATATGCTGCCCGGACTTTTTTTTAGAACTTTTAAAGAGGAACAATTCCATCAAACATGATATTTGCGTAACTTAAACCGTTTATGCAGCGCACGCAACTGAAGCTATCAAAAAGGAATATTTTTTGCCGTTCCTCGATAAATGGACTATCTAACACAAAAATAATTTTTCAATTCTAACCAGTAGTTCCTGAGATTAGCGCGTTCAAACAAAAAAACTCTTCAGCTTTATAATATTAGTATAGATTCTCCGACCTTTCTGTTTGTTTTACTTTTTGGGAGCTTTCGCTTTTTCACTTGGCCTTCGGCGTATTGACTTTTTTTGTGACCAAGACTTCTATTTGCAGTATGGCTGCATTCGGTTTACTGCCGTCTCCGTTTGATCGCGATTTCGAAGCCATAAACTTCCCATACCAATGGACCACAACATATTTGCCAACATAGTTTCACTTCTCCAGAAAAATAAACTACAAACATGTATTAAACCTTCATCCATTATTGATTTTCTGTGTATTGCCAAATTGCGAAAACACATTTTGCGGTGAAATCGTATAATCGTATGTTTGGTATACAAAACTTTTAATATCGGCTATATTCTGGAATATTTTGTAGCCGCATTCATTCATTATTCGTGGGATAATTAATAGTTGGCATGACCGCTTCATTGGACCCGCGGTCGTGGATGCGGCTACTAAAGTGAGAAGTTTTGGCTTCAATTCCTAGAACTGGCAGTGTTATCTGGGATTCTGTGGAGAAAATTTTCTGTACTAACCGCTCCGGATTGGCATAGTGCCCGATTAACGGAGATGGGCTTGTCCCACACATGGGACCTAACACTTGTAAACTTGGTATACTACCTTACCCTTCAGGAAAGCTCAACTCGACAGTTATATTACGCCTAATTAATAGTTTCGCCGTATTTCCTCCGAACTCTCGTTAGAATATTAACTTAAGGGCCTACATACCCTTTAGTGCCGTAAAACGGTAACTTTCTAAAGCATATATACTCCTTAGTAACGGCTAGGTTAAAAGGTTTGAAAAAATATATATTTATTATTGATTCATGTACATAATTTTGAACACAGGTTTTTTCGTGTAACTAATAGCTTTGCTTTAAAAAAACAATTAACAACGCGATATTTTTTCGCATCTTTTGTAAACTCCTACAAAATGACTTGGATGTTTAAAAATATTTTTACACAGAAAAAAATATGGCTGGAATTTCTTCATAACTAATATAGCATATGTAAATCAAATAATATTTTGGAAACAAAACTGTTCAAAAGTAGGATATTGATATGATATATATTCTATATGATGGATATTCTATATTGATATTTTGGCATCGAGCGGGCGCACGGCCAGTACTGCGTTAACACTAGGGCGTATATACCGCCTTAAATGAAGCTCATATAATACTTTAATTTAAGCGTAGCTCGGCTGTTATATTAATGAGATGTAACGTGTCACGCCACTTCTAAAATATACGTGGGCTTTGTAACCACCGCGGCATACTTAAACAGGTAATACTTTTTACCCAAATGAGAACCGCGTAAAAAGAGAACATTAAAATAAAGTAAATAGAATAATTAACCCCGCACACCCTAGATACATATCTTGTTTAAAAAATTTTTTTTTTCGGAAAAACTGTGCTGGACGTGCCTAATAAATTGGTGGAAAAACAGTGAAATATAGTGTGGAATTTTTTCACATGGCTACACCGTGGACATTTGTTAACTTTAACAGTTTTTTGAAATATTTGTTAAATGTTGCGTTGTCTCATGCAACATGCGTCTCATGTTCCTCGACATTTCGATTAATTAATATTGTGTGAAAATCCGCGGGTAAAAAAGATGTTGTTGTATTTTTGTTTGCTTTCACAAACAGAGTTTTCGCGTGTGTTTAGGACTTGCGAGGAAAGCCTCGACCGCTGAGTGTGTGGTGAGGGATGTTTATAGCGCGGTGCTGAAGCCTGAAGTGGCCTCTTTGCAAAGAACCGCGGCTGAACACCGAAGCGCTTGCTCTTCAGCACACAAGCTGGAATAAAAGAGCATCGCAACCAAAGCAGTGGTAGCGTTGAATGCAAGGTTACCGCACTATGCCACCTCTAGAATTTAACTAGTATCGCAGTGTACTTTATGGTAGGTAAAGAGTAGCTGAATTCATTGCTACCGTCTTCCTTGCAATCAAGAAAGTAGTCTATAATGATTGACTTACCAATCAAGCCCCTTCAGGTAGTTGTTGTTATTGAAGAACTGGAGCTCTTCATATGTGGTAGGACTTGGCAAGTTTGGTGCCAGTGCCGGGTGCATCGCTAAGAACGTATAAAGGGCAGTGCTTCCCGTCTTCTGTGGTCCTATTACCAGCACCCGTGGTAGAGTCCCGCACCATTTGCTCTTCGACCAGATTCGACGGTGACGAATGTCGTCGCACGGATTCTAAGAGAAAGAAAAGATTAATTAAAACCGGTGTCTAAAGGCTAAAAGAAAATTATGAACAAAGATAACAAAAACCGAACTGCTTAAAAAAAAGCAAACAGTCTCTGAATCTCATATCAACGGTCCGCTGCGATTGCCCGGCCGAAATAGGAACGGTCAATCAAATCACTTGACCAGAGTAACAAAAGATTTTGCGACTAAAATATTGGCTCTGAATTGCAAAATGTGATACAAAATGTTAGGGTTAAGTACAGATTTTTATACGAACATGTCCTATCTATACATAGCCAGGGCGTTAAAGGATAACCAACAGAACCCATTGCCAGCATTTTTGGCATTTTTGTCTGTTTAGTTGTGCACGCATCACGTAAAATCTACGAAACCAAAGTTGATAACTTTTATACATAAAAAATGTGCGTAACTTGAAGAATTACTTAGTTTTTGTTTCATCGCAATCGGTTCACTCTATCAAAAGTTAGAGGAATTTGAAGTTTTAAAGTGTTCAAGAAGTAAAATATCACAACACACACAATAATTCAGATATTCGGACAGTTGAACTTCATATTCGAAAGATGGCGTTGTGCATTTGACGTCATTTTCAGAATGGCGGTGTTAAGATTCTCCGCGGAAGAAAGACCCTAGAAAAAAAATTGGTAGGTAGGTAAGTCTACGTAACTAGAATGGGGTAGGCAGTTGACGTGAGCGAAGCCGCGGGCCCAGCTAGTTTATAATAAAGTCTCTCTTATAGTACGAAAAAAAGTCCTATAAAAATGGAAGTAGGTAAACAGTTTCTACTCAAGTATTAAAATGTTGTAGGTTCAACGTATATGAACCGGTGCCATATTATCTCTCAACTTTATTACCATGAAACCAGACTGTAGATGACTTGTTTCATAAGAAACGAACTGAAAAGATGTAAACAAGTAGAAAATCACGCTGTGCAGTTGAAGGATCAGGTGGTCAGCCAGCTACGACTGCACAGTATGATTTTCTTCTTGTTAACATATTTTTAGTTCGTTTCTTAAGCAGTCGGGTTTTTATTTAACTTTTTTTTTACAAGTTTTACTTTTTTTTTAATTACTTTTAAGCATATAAGTGGTATATATTTTTGTAACCACCTCTTAAAACCCTTCATTTTGATACCCCAATTGACGGGTTCATGTCAAAAAGATTGGGACATGAACAGTATGGCGCCCAAAATCAGACATGTTTGTTTTTTTAATGACACCTATATAAGAACACTTGGGCGGTCAAGACAAATTAACGATGTCTTAATTAAATAAATCCGTCTAGCTGTTTGAAAGATATGAGTTAATAAAGAATAATATACAAGATACGCGCGAAAAACATAACCCTCTCCTTCCAGCTGGGTAATAAAGCAAACTATTTCTATTAAAACATTTCATGGCTTATATGCCTCGTTGGTGTAGTAGCCGCAAGCGTTACTGCTGAGCACGAGGACCGTCTCGATGGCCGAGTCGGGCAGTGTTATTGGGTATTTGGAGGTATGCAGAACAGGGTGGAAAGTTCTACAAACCACCATAGAAAAAGAAAACTGCTGCCCAATGGTTATTGTCGGACTGTTGTGTGTCCAAATTGCGGCAAAAACTTTGCTAGCGCGATGCAGAATTTGTGTGACGTCATGTCATTCGCTCGTAATTAGCGGCGTTGGTGCCGCTACATGACTCCTCTTCGGAGACCGGAGGTCGATACAATATTGCCATCTGGAATTTCTTAGCCCGGAGTTAGGATTTGTGCCCGATTAATGGCGATAGGCTCGCCTCATAATTATAACATGGGATTTAACACATTCGCTGCCAAGGACTTGCCTCCCGAGTCCGACACAATGGCGTTTTTACGCAACTGCCGAAGGAGGGTAATGTGTTTATCAGTCTATGTATGTTTGTTCCTAAGTAACGTTCTAGAGACCAAACGCGTTGACCGATTTAGATGATTCTCACGTCAATCGATTCGTCTTAACCTTGCGAGTGTCACTGGCTATATAAAACTGGCGGATTTTAGGCGCCATATTGTGGGGCCCAATTTTTTTTGTTCTTTCAAACCCATCGAATGGGGTATCAAAGTAAAAGTGTTTTAAGATTTGTGATTTAAAAAAATATATATCTCTTATATGTTTATGTACATAATTCGAATAAAAAATGTTTACTAAAAAGTTATAAACAAGGAAAAAAGTTATTTCAAGAAATCAAAAATCCCGACTGCTTAAGAAGAGGTCACTTACAGTACACCCATTTACGTGTACTGTAAGGGCACCTCTGTCTACCCTTTATGGAATATTATGTACATGAATCATAATATAATACAACGAAATAATCTTATCTTACTTAATAATATTATAAATATGAAAGTTTGGAGGGATGTGTGAGTGAATGAATGAATGTTTGTCAATCACGCCAGAACGGCTGAACGGATCTGGATGAAATTTGGCACAGACATAGATTATAATCTGGAATAGCACATAGGATACGTTTTTATCCCGGTCACGGGGTCCCAGCGCTAGGTTCAAAAAAGTCTCACTAGATGGCGCGATATGCACCGATTTAATACTGAATTGTGTGTAAAATTAAAGTTTTCTGGAATTGAACATAAAAATGGTATGTTCTTGTTTAATCAACTCTTCTAAGCACAAAATTATGGAATATTAGGCTCTTATTTCACATTTCAAAGATTATTTGAACGGATCATTTAAAATTGATGCCAATAGATGGCGCGGTATTGAATTTCTGAGGCATTCCACTCGATTGTTTAAAATTGTAACACATTTTGGTGCAGTGAAACTGTTAAAAACGTGCTAAAAAAAACTATAAAACAAATCGTAACTGTATTTAAAGAAGAAAATATTAACGAACCGAGTAAACCCTTTTACTTGCAAGTCGCTGGTAGCACCATCTATCGCCGTGGAACGGTAGCGAACGCGATCGATGTACGAATACTATTCAGTTTAACCAGACGAAAAACGCTAGATACGTCGCACGGTTTCTTTTTATGGGGTGAGGCGGCTGTATGCTAGTATTATAATTATTATCTGAGTACCGGTATAATGTTCACTTTTTACGCGGGCGAAGCCACTGGCAGAAGCTAGTTCCAAATATGAAACTAACCTCGATTTATAACCGGTCGGCTTGCTCTGACACATATCTTCTTAGAATGAATGCAATATAAATTTTAGTTTTATCTGAGCAATAAACAAGAGTTTTTACGTTCCGCCGCACAAAATATGATGTATTTTCAATTTCTCCGTCGTGTTCCAATGATATCGCACATATCTCGCAGCCCAATAAAATATTAAAACTCGCGGCATGCATATTGTTTCTCACAAGTTCGTGCCGCCGTGAGAACGATATATATGGGACCATTCGTGCATATAAGATTGCTATGGATCGCGTATAGATTTTAACTAGCTTCTGCCAGCGGCTTCAACCGCTGGAAAGTGTTTTCTTACCCTAAGGGAACATTATACCGGGATGAAATGTAGCCTATGTGGTATTCCAGACTATAATATATCTTTGTGCCAAAATTCATCTAGATCCGTTCAACCGGTTTAGCGTTCTCTCTTCTCCTTATTCGTTGTCTTCATTACTGAAGGTCGTGCCCGTCTTGGAAAGCTTTCACGGAGTCATTGACGAGCTGCTTCCAAGCCACTCCGTCTTCGGCTCTTCTCAGGGCAGTGGTCACCGTGAGGCCCGTAATCGCCCTGATCTGGTCTGACTACCTAGTGGGTGAGCGCCCGCATGGCATTTTCCTCCACTTTTCCTACATCAACCAGTTTTTCTAGATTATCTGGCTGTCGCCGAGCGATGAGACCATAGTAATTTAGGACTCTTTGGTAGCAAATCGTGGAGAGTCTGGTTTTGATGTTTAACTGGTCGAGAATGGACTTATTTGTGCGTTTTGCTGTCCATGATATGCGCAACATTCTCCTCCAGCACCACATCTCGAAAGCCTCAATCTTTCTTCGATCTTCCGAGCGAATTGCCCAAGTTTCGGAGCCGTACAGGAAAATCGAGAATACCAGGGTTCTAACAAGTCTCTTCTTGGTATTATTACAGATATTCCTATATTGCCATATCCTCGACATCTTTTTCATAGCAACTTTGGCCATCTGCGTACGTCTCCGAATTTCCCGACTGCAGCCCCCCTGATCGCTGATCATGAGCCCAGGTACAAAAACTTATTGTCGAACTCTAGATCTACAAGTTCCCCCGTGCGTGCTATTAGTCCAGCTCTGTCGATGATCATGACTTTGGTCTTGGACTTTTTGACCGACAGTCCGACCATCTCGCTTTCACGCTCTATCCTCACAGATAGCTCAGCAAGTTCGCGCTCCGAAGTTGCAAACAATGTGGTGTCATCTGGATACCGGAGATTGCTGATTTTATTGCCACCTACCGCTATGCCTCCCTCCCACTCCTAAGGCTCTCCTCATGATGTATTCGCCATAGATGTTAAAAAGAAGAGGGGACAGAATACAGCGCTGGCGTACTCCTTTCTGTGGCTTAAAAGGCCCCGACACCACATTGTTGATTCTGACTAGCGATTCACCACCCTCGTATACGTTTGCGATCAATGCTGTCAAGTGCGAAGGTACTCCCATTTTCTCGAGTATTCTCCATAGGCAATCCCACCTCACACAATCAAACGCCTTGGAGTAGTCGATAAAACACAAGAGCATTGGAACATTAAACTCGCGGCTCTTCTCTATCATTTGCCTTAAATTCACAATTTGTTCTCTCGTGCCTCGACCCTTGACAAAACCAGCCTTATACGCGCCAATTTGTATTAGTGTGCAGTGTTTATGTGACGCTCCGGGCAATAAATTGTTTTATAAGTAATTACTGGATTATTTTTAATGTAAGTATGACACACTTTATTATAAATAAAATTGAGATTTTTTTATTCTGTAATTGTGTGATTTCGAGTACAGAACATTAGATTCAGAAGAAAGAAACGCTCCTATACTCAAGTTCGTTCAAAGTTAAGCTAATTACTTTTTTTAGAAAATTAGTTTTTTGGTCCACCTGTAAAACATGTGTTTTGTATGGGAAAAAAATATTTATTTTATTCTGTTTTTAATATTTGTTACAGATGATGGGAAAATTTAACTGTGACTAACTAAAATTTTCACTGTGGTCATCAGTGAAAATTTTAACTCTCTAGCTATCACGGTTCATGAGATACAGCCTGGTGACACACGGACAGACAAACAGAAGGACCGCGGAATCTAAGTAATAGGGTCCCGTTTTTACCCTTTGGGTACGGAACCCTAAAAAATATCAATAAACATTTATTATTGTTATAACACGATAACAATATGATTTCGAGACCCTTGCCCTTACAAATCTGTGATAGTGGTCGGTTAGGATCACGGTCCCGTTGAATAATCTATACAATTAATTATTTGATCGGTTGTTCCGTCGATGTTTAAGTTTGTTATCGTTTAATTAAATATGACAGAATTATTCCATAATGATTAATTAATAACAAAATGTAACTCGTACTTTAATTGATGTGTAGTAAAATGCCGTCACGACCTCATTCAAAGTTTAATGAATAATAACTAGGTATATTTTAAAATTATTATATACTGCACAGCATTATTTTCTTCATGTTTACATCTTTGCAGTCGGGTTTTTTTTATTTTATTAACTTTTTTTATTTACTACTTTTTAGTTATACTTTTTTTTTAATGTCTTTTAAACATATAAGTGGTACATATTTATGGCGCCCAAAAGCCGCCATATTCCTTTTTTTTTAACGGCACTTATCGAAGAACACTTGGGCGGTCAAGACCTATCTAACGATGTCTTAATTATAAAAATCCGTCTAGTGGTTTGAAAGATACGAGGTAATAAAGAATATTACATACATACCTACAAACATACAAGATACGCGCGAAAAACATAACCCTTTCCTTGCAGCCTTGAGACGGGTAATAATTATACCATAATGATTAATTAATAACAAAATGTAAATCGTATTTTAGTTGTAAAATGCCGTTACGACCTCATTAGAAAGTTTAATGAATAATAACTATATTTTAAAATTATACATCAAATGTTGAAATGTGCGCTAGTTTGCCCGAAGTCATTAAACGTGTGTAGGGACTCAATGTTGTCTGCTTTTCATTTTGCTCGCTCTGGCACTTTATAATATTACTAGCTGACCCTCGGGGCTTCGCTCCCGTCAACTGGCTACCTACCTACCCTGCCTGCCTTGGCTACCATGGCTACCTGGCTACCCTGGCTACTCTGGCTGCCCTGGCCACCCTGGCTACCCTGGCTACTCTGGCTACTCTGGCTACCCTGGTTACCTTGCCCATACCCTGGCTACCCTGGCTACCCTGGCTACCATGGCTACCCTGGCTACCCTGCCCCAAACCTGGCTACCCTGGCTACCATGGCTACCCTAGCTACACTGGCTACCCTGTCTACTCTGGCCACGCTAGCTACCCTGGCTACTCTGGCTACCCTGGCTATCTTGCCCCTACCCTGCCTACTCTGGCTACCCTGGCTTCCCTGGCAACCCTGGCTACCCTGCCCCAAACCTGGCTACCCTGGCCACCCTGGCTTCCCTGGCTACTCTGGCTACCCTGGCTACCTTGCCCCTACCCTGGCTACCATGGCTAACCTGGCCACCCAGGCTACCCTGGCCACCCTGGCTACCCTGACTTCCCTGGCTACTCTGGCTACCCTGGCTACCATGGCTACCCTGGCTACCCTGCCCCAAACCTGGCTACCCTGGCTACCAAGGCTACCCTGGCTACTCTAGCTACCCTGTCTACCCTGGCCACGCTAGCTACCCTGGCTACTCTGGCTACCCTGGCTATCTTGCCCCTACCCTGCCTACCCTGGCTACTCTGGCTACCCTGGCTACTCTGGCTACCCTGGCTACCTTGCCCCTACCCTGGCTACCATGTCTACAATGGCTAACCTGGCCACCCTGGCTAACCTGGCCACCCTGGCTACCCTGACTTCCCTGGCTACTCTGGCTACCCTGGCTACCATGTCCCTACCCTGCCCATCATGGCTACCCTGCCCAAAACCTGCCTACCCTGGCTTCCATGGCTACCCTGCCCATAACCTGCCTAGCCTGGCTACCATGGCTACCCTGGCAACCCTACCTACCCTGGCAACACTGCCTACCTACCTACAAATTTTTATCTATCACCAATAGTTTCCTCAGCGCACGCCAAATATAGTATATTATGCAACTAGTGAATAAAGGACGGATTTAAAGCGAGGGCCATAGATGAATCAAGAGCAAGTGAAGGATTCTAACGACTGAATCACGACCGTAGGGAGTGATTCATGATGAATGAATCACGAGCACAGCGAGTGATTCAAGTGTTAGAATCCTGAGCGATGCGAGTGATTCATGGCCCTCGATATAAATACGTTTTATTCAAGAGTTGCATACTATATTTTATACCATGACTACGAGAATAAGCAATATTTAAGCGAAAAGCACAAAGAATAATAATAAATAAATGGTTTATTACATTCTAAATTTACAATAAAAATGAAACCCTGACTTCTGAGCTAGTTAACAGAACCTATGCTTAAGGGGCCAGTTGTTACTTCTTTACTTTCAAATGGCTGGACGGATCTAGATAAAATTTGGCACAGAGATAGATTATAGTCTGGAATAGCACATAGGATACTCTTTATTCCTGGAATATGTTTCTTTGGGATAATTTAGGACATTCACGCGGGCGAAACAGCTGGCAGAAGCTAGTCACACCAATATTATAAAGGCGATAGTTTGTGAGTGTGTGTGTGCGTGCGTGTTTGTATGTTTGTTACTTCTTCACGCTCAAATGGCAGGACGGATCTGGATGAAATTTGGCACAGAGATAGATAGGTAGGTATAGTCTGGAATAGCAAATAGGATTATTTTTCTATTAGGATTTTTTATCCCGGGAATATTATGTTCCCTTGGGGTAATTATCGACATTCACGCGGGCGAAGCCGCTGGCAGAAGCTAGTTAAGAACTAAATGTAGAAGTATCTACAATATGGCATTGTGTTAACACATTACCAAAAATATCCATTACTGATTATTATGGTTATTGAATACAATAATTCTTCCTCAAACTTCCCTTTTCTCGTCAGAAACTCATCACAAAATATAACAGTTAAAATGAAACGGACACTATTTTCCGGCAAGTCATCCATTTGTTTAAACTGAAACTTAACGGCCGCGAAAATGCTGCTCAATATTCAACATACGGAGAGACGATGATAGAAAATTTATGATGAATATTTCCAACTTTAGGGTCCGAATGTATTGAAGCGGAAATGGGGAGAGCAACTGTCAAACAGTAAAGAAAGTTAATTGATTCGAATACAATAGCTCCTCAGAGACGTCTCGAAAGCGTAACAGTCTGTTTTATTTGCATCAAAAGACTCATCGAAGTTAGTTAAATAGAATAACTGATTAATAGATTCAGAACTCCAACTGTCAAAGCCATGGAAGGATTCAACTTTGTGTGCACTCAGACGTAAGAACCGTGTTATATAGCGACTGAATAAAATCGAGTTCCTTTGTTTTACTCGTGACGTAATCGAGGATAGGATGAATATGAAATTTCCTTGGAAGCGAGTACTCGTACATAACTGTGGTTGAGATCCTCGACGCGTTTGTTAATTTGATGGGCAATGTACGTTGTTAACCTTCTCTAGGTACGGGCTTTGTACATAATTACATAAAAGCCTTGTTTCACAATCTTTAGAAAACCAAATTTTGATAAAGGACTATTTACATATTTGGGTCAGCTCGATGTTGTTGCTGAAACAGACTTATCAGCAGAAAAGCCTCTGAATTGAAGAAAAACATGTAACACTAAAAGGTAGGTTACACGAGCGTAGCTTTATAACCTGATCAACTACAAATCAATAGCTAGACTAGACATTGAATACTTATATTTTTATTTGCAAGACATCTTACGATACGATCGGTAGGGAGAGATAGAAGCATGTTCACATATACCGAATTTTAGAAGTACTCGAGCATTGAGTTTTTATCATCAACTTAAAGGTGCGCTTACACGAGCAACTGATATTCAGCATCTATGCAATCTTTGGATTGCCATACATTACATTGCTAGGTATTGTGATGATTGATGATGATGATATCCGGGACATCCCGGATATCATCATCATTTCAGGCGGAAAACGTCCACTGCTGGACATAGGCCTCCCCCAAGCCTGATCGCTCCTGTGCGTTTCGCATCCACCTAATACCTGCGGTCTTGACCAGGTCGTCGCTCCACATAGAGGGAGGCCTTCCAACGCTCCGTCTTCCAGTACGCAGTCGCCACTCCAGAACTTTTCGGCCCCAACGGCCATCCGTCCTGCGTGCATTGTGCCCTGCCCACTGCCACTTAAGTTTGGCAATTCTTCGGGCTATTTCGGTAACCTTGGTTCTCTTGCGGATGTCTTCATTTCATTTCAGAAACTCCAAGCATAGCTCTCTCCATTGCCCTTTAGGTGACCTTAAGCCTTCTGATGAGGCCCATTGTGAACGACCACGTCTCTGTCCCGTAAGTAATCGCTGGCAACACACACTGGTCATAGACTTTCGTCTTGAGACACTGTGGTAAGTTGGACGAGAAGTCGCAGATATCATATTATTTCGCCAATAATTGCTAAATTAATTGCCCGTTTAAGAGCAGTTCTACAATACTTTAGTACAAAAACAAATATATTTCTTATCTTCTAAACCTGGCTATTAGGCAAACAGAACACGGTACGCCTTTAATCCGTAAATCACAGATAAACAATTTACCAGCAAATTGCGCGGGTGGGTTGAACACAGGACGTGCGCGACACCAGTCGGTCATATAAATACACCGAATTGATCGATGGCGATACATTAGCGCCGCTATCTATTTCCATCGTACAAACAAGTTATGTGTTTAGGTGATATTCTACTTCATCATGGGCTTATATCGGGTTATTTTTGGTAACTACTTGTGCTATTTGTAACAAATTTTGGTTTGGTGAAAGAAGCACTTTCACGTCTTTTACTTCAAGTGTCCACGTACCAGAAAATCGAAAAGAGGTACCAAAACTAAAAAGTTAAAAAAAAAAAACTTCCAAGTAAAAACACTAAAAAGTAATAAAAAAACTTAATTTCGGAAGTCGGTATCAAAAAACGAAGTAATGCAACCAGAAACACCGACTTACGAAATTCAAGTAATTTTTCACTTTGTAGTGTTTTTATTACGATATAAATATTTCGAATAAATTCGAATTTTAAATTCCACGGGCTGTATTTAAATTCTATCACGGAAATATGTACACTATAACTATTTCATAATGTCCCTCGGCAAACTTCGCGTTTCGTCAGTCGTCGGATTTCTATCAGTTGCCATTTGCACTTGGTGCAGACCGGACGCTCTCAATCAACTTGGCAGTATATAGAGTTGTTAATTCTCTTTTTAACCGACTTTCCAAAAAGGAGGAGGTTCTATGTTCGACTTCATGTTTGTTTTTTTTGTGTATGACCGATTTTGAAAATTCTTTTTTTGTTTGAAAAAGTATGTGCCGAAATTGGTCCCATTTCAATTTGGTGAAGATCTGATGAAGAACTTCGGAGATATACAACAGAACTCTTCAATAAATAACGGCAAATCTCTCGGGATTGCTGCAATCGCATGTCTGTTTGTTGTTTATAACATTTCATAACATAACATCACGCCAGTTCGCTCTTAAGGGGTAAGCAGATCTCTCATTTCACCGGTTATGTTCAAGTTTCATGAAATCTATTCTGGCGAAATAGTTCCCTTACTAACTTGCCTATTAGGTACGTACAACTAAAAAGTGAAAAATAAAAAACTTTTTGCAAAAAAATACTACCGACTTCCAAATACAAAACTACAAAGTGAAAAATAACTTAATTTTTTGAAGTCGGTGTCCATATCGCAAAAAAATGGTACCTACGAAAGACACCGACTTCAAAAAATTAAGTTATTTTTCACTTTGTACTTTTGTATTTGGAAGTCGGTAGTATTTTTTTGCAAAAAGTTTTTTTAACTGAATGTATTTTTTTAAATATGGGGGAGAAGCTTCTAAAGGCAAATAGTTGTACAGCTCTATATAGATCACACGGAAATCAAAACAAAACTACGATTAAGTACTTCGTTCTGAATTCAAATTATTATATTCGTGGGTCAATCGCGTGAGTGGTCAATCGCGTTACATTAGTACCACTATCTTTATCAAACACATGAACATATAAAGGTTCAGCTAATAGGTTCAGGAAGTTTGGATTTAAATTTTTCGGTTACATGATGATATTCGAATTGATATGGTTGAGTGAAATGGAAATATGAAAAGTGATGTTTTGTTTGATGTATTATGCTATTACTTTTGATACATCTTTGAGATTATCGACACTCTAGGGTCCCGGAACTATGTAAGGCGTACCAGGGCCGAAACCAACACGCAGAGGTCTTGTTACACATGTAGGATGAAATGTGTCTGTGTCACCAACCGGCGATTATCCCTGTATGCACTAGTCACTACGCAAGGACAATCGGCGGTGCAGGACTATTACAGAATATGGAGAAAAAACACATTGGGTTATGGGTTTGGGAGGCTTCGTGGATCGATTACCTAAAACTATAACTATTTTGGCTTCTTTTACATTCGACTGGGTCTTCCCTCCACAACGCTGCGTAAAAGTCAGGTGAAGTGAGTTGTCACCTGTTTGACAGGTCACTTCACCTTAGTTTACACGGTGATATTTTTACAGTATAACGCTGATAGTCTAATATTATTGTCTTGAAAACATCGCGGTTAATGAAGCGTGACAAAATGGCAATTCAAACAATGAAGGTTATAGAAATTGTTACTACGGATACAAAACCAGTCTTATCGCGCATGTCTGTAAGAGCCTTAAACAGGGCATAAAAAACATGGAGACGGAATCATTATGAAAAGAAACAAGTTAAATAGATTTGAGTACTAACCCCCCACAATGGGTTAAGTTCATCAGGCCTCAGTTGGAAGTACTTGTCAGCTAAGGCAAGCGGCGGCGCGGACGCAAGTCTGACGTTTGTCCAACATCTCAGGAACTTCACTACCGACTCGAAGGTGTACAGGGCCAGGCGATCGTTGCCGTAGTTCGACATGTGGGTCATGAATACGTTGATCTGCGAAGAAAAGTATTGTCAGACTACGTGGCTATGCTCCTGTTAAAAAAGGAATGTAGGTAAGGCACCTATATTACTTTTTTTTAAAACGTTGCCCCACACTAGTAATTATTATATTAGGAGGGTGCCTTTACAAACATTTAAAGTCACATACTCAAACAGCCGGAAAAAACTACTACTTGTAAGACGTACAAATATTGGGTTCTTACATATAAAAATGGCTTTTTTTTAAACGATAAACAGAACCCTGAGAAACCAATTTAGTTTTTTTATACTTAGAATGTCAAGGCAAAACGTAGTTATCAGTTCAAATCTAATATTTGTTAGATTATCTTTTACAAATATGTATTTTATCCCCAAAGATATTCCTATTCTTAGACCCTGGGTTTTCCTACTAACTCCAAGTTAGTAAAATATACCAGGGCCATAAGACTTATGGCCATTATGTATGACATATTTTAATGTTACCAAACTAAAACTGAGTTAAGTCTTGAAAGTGTCCTTGAATTGATAAACACTATGAGGGGCGTGTGTGCGAGAGGTAAATGATAAGCAGATAGAATTTTTAAATTATATAATTTAAATCAACATGCTTTTCCTCAGACGGAACTTTTACAGGAATCACAAACCGAAACAAAGATATCAACAAAATTGCACCGCGTTCTAAATATGATTGACGTTCCAAAACCGAATATCTGTTGCCAGCTTTACAAAAAGATAAAGAGATCGAGGTTGACGTAGAGTTTGACCCCCATTCTAGTACTTCAATCAAACAAAATCGAACTATGTTCTATTGAAGTTGTGACATTTAAATAATGGGAATGCAATGAACACTGCAATAACAAAGTGAAGCTTAGCAAAATTAACTACAAAGAGTATCAAAATAGCTGTGCATTAGGTTCATAATGCCCTAAAACTGGTGCATGATGAGAGCAATGATACAATTCGTTAGTCCATTCATCCACACGGGCTTTTGTACTCAAACACAATGTGGAACTGCTGAAGTAGTCATAATATTTATTGAGCCACCACTATACGCAATTTATTCGGCTACGCTATTCACTGTTCACGTCAATATGGTACGCTACAAGTGGTTCCAGTATCAAGTACTGGTATATTTTATCGATACTAGTTCTGATACGGGTAACAGTTTTGTAAACCATATCAGTAATTAAAATACCACAATATTTAATTACGTTTTGAAAACAGGGTTACAAAGTACAATAAAATAGAAACACATTTTTTCCAAGAATGAAAAGAAAAACGAATGAGCGAGCAATAATCTGAAAATTACACGAAAGGTAAAATATAGGTTTTATGTACCGCCGTTTGAAGTAAAAGGTTTCACGACGGTTAATTGTATTAACGTTAAATTAAGACGTTCTCTTGTTTTTTATTCTTGGAAAAGAAAATTAACGAAATACAAAGCGTGTAGATTTCGTATATACACGAAATCTGCGAAAATGTTCTGGAAAGTCGTTTGGGAGGAAATAAATCAGACACGGCGCTATTTATTAATATCACAAAGAAGTTAGACAGGCTTGATATTAGCGCAAACATGTCAAGTACTCTGGGGTTATTGATGACCGTATCGTAAGAGTTCTCGGGTTGAATGGAGCGGTCGAAGCAGCTGGCCGCGCCGGGCCGAACACAGTGTAACTATCTCTACACAGTAGCCCAACGATTTTGACGTAAACAGCTTTGAAAGGCAGCTTGAGGATAGAGTATTTTAGGCAGCTGGCTTAGCTATGCAAATCGGGGGTAGAACGACTGCATAATCTGAATCCGATTCAGAATCTTATGATAAGTAATTTGAAGTTCAATTCGCTTTGATACTGTACTTTGTCATTTACTTTAATTTTAGAAGTTTATTTCTGGAAGAACAGATCTGATTAATTCGAATACATGTGACATCGCGGATCTTGCAAGCCTGCGGCATTGAGGTCGATCTGAGCGGGATGGAGATTTTTATATTGTTTTGTTATTTTTTTATATATATGAAATTAAGACAAGTACGTCATTTCTTTTTTTTAATTATTTGTGGGATTGAGACCGTTTTTTATATTTTTCCTTTAAATTGTTTTTTTAGAGGTACCCGCATTGGGCCCGCGTGATGGATTACGGCCCATTACCTCTCACAGAGAGGAGGCCTGTGTCCCAGCAGTTGGAACATTAATAAGGATGATGATGATGAGATCTGATTACGTCCAATAATTCTTTCACTGTTACAAATCAACGCTATTGTCAATGCCACAGGATATGTTTGTTAATGTCTATTAGTGTCGCACATACCTACTTACCTACATATTTTCTTATGGAGCTATCTATTATTGCAAATCGAAAGATTTACACACTGCAAGAATAACAAGACAATTTTGGGGGTAGAACAGGCTATGGTGATCAAACAACAATGATATCGTGCAACAACGTCACTTATACTTACAGGATTATTGATGACAGTCTGAAAGAGCTCTCCTCCTTGAATGGAACGGTCAAGGCGGTGGCGTCCGCCAGGGTACCTCTCAAGGAGCAGTGTATGTGTGAACAACCCGCAGGTCTGCCGTGGAAGCACCATCACACCTCTATGTCGAAAACCTCGCCGTAACCTGATGAGTAATTTGAAATTTCTTTGTATAAGATGTATAAGGTTTAATTTACGTGTTAGAGTTTGTAAGACTAATTTTTGGGACAAATAAAATATTTGTTCTGATCTGATTGGATGATTCGCAAAATCCGCAGTCGAGAGGAAAACAAATGTTTTAAGGGTTGTTTAACGGAGAGGTCTTTGCCCGGCAGTGGGATAGCACAGGCCAAATAAAAAAAAGTTGTTGGTTCCTTAATAATGCGTGATAATAGTAAATTGCATTGCCTGATTATAGCCTGTAACACCTAATCAGGCAGATAATTGCATGTTTTTGTGTTGCATTATGTATTTGAAACTCTGATAGAAAATGTATATTCACACTTTGTGAAATCGATCACTGTAACATTGATTTTTATCATGCAAGGAATAAACTCACTTTCGCAGAATCGACATTGCTCATCGTGCTAACTAGGGAATCCAATCTCGCATCAAAATCGCGATCCCGCAGGACTGCGGGATGGATTTGTATTTATATTTTTTATGTTTTAAGTTATTTTTTTATATGATATAAAAACAAGTCATTTTTAATTATTATTTGCGGGATTAAGATTTTTTTATATTTTACTACCTTAAGTATTTTTTTTTTTAAATACCTATATGAAATAAAGATAAATATTTTTTTCTTTATAAATATTTTTTTATTTTTAAGTACGTAGTTATTTCTCATTACTAATCATCAATTTAATATAATGATGATGATGAGATCTCGCTTGAGTAATCCCGCATTTCTGAACCTGCAAAAAAGTGCGGATGCGGATCCCGCGCTTGCGGGATTGGGTTACCTAAGTGGGAATTTAGATGTAAAAGAGCACCTTATACATCTAAATTACATAAATCAAGAATATCAAATTTAATAACATAACGCTTTATCGCTTCAATACGCATTGAACACAATACATAATCTTATTTATATCTATACTTGCAATTGCAAATTAAACAAGCAATAGCACTAAAATGCACATTGATAACATCGTGTTCAGTACAATTGCAGGTGTTGAGTCTACTCGCTCAACTTGAAAATTTGATCAACCTAGCAACTATAACTTTTAGCCACACCCAATTAGGTTCACATTCGAATACCGCAAGACTAATTCGTTCAGTATATGTATGAACATGTGAACGCATCGGTATACAGCACTATTATCTAATTGTAGAGCGTGTACTGAGAAACAAAGCGACCAGGTATTTACGTACGAATGCAAGTATGAAAGTACACCCGAGCACAATATTAAACACACACATAATTTTAACAACGACACATGAATATGTAAAGTTGCATATTAGCTTGTACATTTATGTGCGGTTCATATCGCGCCTGGTTTCTCTGTGGAGTGAGCAGGGATATAACTGATTAAACCTGCATTGGTTTAGGATTTGTAATAGTTTGGAGCTACGACTAATAAATAAGTTAACATCATGAAATCATTGTAATTGATACCAGTTACACTTATTTTACAAGCTTTTATTTAACTTGCAATGTATGTATGTAAGTGTGTTCGGGTCAAATCTTGCAACTGAATTTTAAAGCAGTTGTCCTCCACCGATTAAGGTGAAATTTTGCATACACGTTTAGTTTGGATGACAATGCATGGTTAGCTAAACGACGTCATTCTAAATATAAAATGGCGGACGGCCCAAGATGGCGGACTAGTTATTTTTTGTGCACTGCCATGATATGGATATCAAATGAAAGGGTTTGATGAGAAGAATACGAAAAAAGCTTGTATAAAAACTAATACTTTAAAAATATTTTTTAAAGTATTGGTTTTATTGTATGGTTATCTGTAGGTAAGAACGTGAAGAGAGATATAAAAATATACGTGTCGAATGAGGAACCTCCTCCTTGTTTTTTCGTCGGTTAAAAGAGAGTCAGTGATAGCGTGACGGTTTATAGGATGGAATAGAAGAAGAAAATGCGTTGCGCTGACCTCAAGTAACAAGGGACAAGAGAGGGAAGATTATGATAGGTTAGAACGTATTAACATACCGCACTTAATAGAGTGCTAGACTGTTTAAATCTTCCCTACCATTTTCTTCAGACTTTTTGTATACCCTGATACGTAGGTAGGACATAAATCTGCTCTCATGTGGGTGGCACCTTATCCTTAAAAACCCATTATTAATTGATAATACCGGCCAGAGAGACTAATTAAGTGAAAGTGTCAGTAACCTTACCACTGCATGCAGTTGTAGGTATAACGCGATATGCTGCACGTGCCATGGATCATGTTACAGTCGAGAATGACCAATTCGTACAATAATAAAAACTGAATCAGACCCAGACAAAGGTCGTTATTGGTAATGCTGTGATTGTGGACTGAAAAGACGAATCACATTCCCAACAATCATTGAACTTGAAATATATAAAGTAGAAAGGAATTAAGGATATCTACTGATAAGTTACAAGACGAAGTCAAGCTATATATCTGTATACTCGTAATTATAGCCTTTCATGGCAAACCAAGCCTGGTGGAAATGGATTATTATTATTTAAAAAAATCTAAATATTTAACAATGCAGTTGTTTTATTTTTACAGCGTCTAGAGATGAATTAAGGCGCTACATACGCCCCAATGTTAACGCAGTACTGGCCGTGCGCCCGCTCGTTTCCAAAATATCAATATTGAACGTCCTTTTGAACAGTTTTGTTTGCAAAATATTATTTGATTTACATATGCTATGTTAGTTATGAAGATATTCCAGCCATCAATTTTTCTGTGTAAAAATATTTTGAAACATCCAAGTCGTTTTAAAAGAGTTTCCAAAAGTTGCGAAAAAATATCGTGTTGTTCATTATTTTTTTAAAGCAAAACTATTAGTTACACGAAAAAACCTTGTGTTCATTATTATGTATGTGAATTAGTAATAAATATTTTTTTTTTCAAACCTTTTAACCTAGCTGTTTCTAAGGAGTATGGTTTAGAAAGTTACGGCACTAAAGGGTATGTAGGCCCTTAACATTGGGGCGTATATAGCGCCTTAACACAGTCACCTTCTATTTGATAGTGACACCGGATTGGGAGCCACATACGACGTAAAACAAATACATTAAAACCGTACAGTCCGACACAGAAACAACCACATAAAACGGTGCAGCAATTTTAATCACAATTGATTTCATTTTGCACATTTTGAACATACATACTTTTGCTCAACGATACTCGCGTGCAGTATTAATATAATTATTGGAATTTCATTGTCGGGGCCTGGGTATCGAGATAGTAGTTGCCCGCAACGCAACGTTTGCGGTCGATATGAGTTAGGGTGAACCGCACATTTGCCGCAAACATTTGGGTGAACAGGACACTTATTGCGTGCGTTAGTACTCCGCTGTTATCGGTACTATAATTAATGATTTTAGGTGATGAGGTTTGATTTAATTGGAAGCGATAATTCAATGACGTAGTTTACTCTTCTATAGGCCTTCATTAAATTTGTTGCGTTGATTAAGCAGAATAACATACAGCAACTAATTACACACGTTAATACCGTATCTTCCTCATTTAATAAATACGATTACTCTAACAAAATGTTTAGTAGAACACCGACACGAATTGCATAAAGGCGCGTTCAAAGCGTTCTAACCAAGCGAACAGATCGCAAGAACACGAATTCCTCCAAAAATTCCTTTGTCGCTACCTCGTTAATTAAATCTTAAACTCGAAATTACCAGAACGAGATGGAATTCGTATTCTTTTCAAGTATGTTTGGGAAGAATGTTGAAACTGATCTAAACGCGCCCTAACAGCCACATTAGTTTGAGTAAATAGACACAGTAGATCAAACAAAACTTACCTAGCGGGTCTTAGATGCGGGTATTCCTCGGTACTGGTCACTTTGACGTCCCACACTTTCCTCCAAGCTTCGTATAACTGTTCATGTACTGGGTACACTCCTGAATGATGAGGGGATACGGAGTAGCAGGAGTTCGTGGGGATGCCGTTTTCTAAGGCGAACTGTTTGTTCAACATCATCTCTGATTCTAAGTGGGTAACGTTGTTGTAGAGGTGCGGCTGCTGGTGGTTCCACATGTGGCAAAACCTTTGAACAAGAGGTCATGTTGTTAGGTATGTAGGTCATGGCGAAAACGTACAAGTCAAGAGTTACTGCGTTAAGTAGGTACCTATAGCTTTGTTAAGGAATCGAGCTTATTGTTGATAGATTATGTAACCTTCAAAATAACTATTTTTACATTTTCTAATTCTACAAACATACAACTTTGTATCTTTCATACATTATGTAAGGTAAGTCACCATCTTCCTGCCCTTGTCCCATGCTACCTGGGGTCGGCGCAACACGTTTTCTTCCTCCATAACGTCCTGTCTCCCGCCACGCTATCACTGACTCCCTTTTCTTTCATATCACTCCTCACACCGTCCATCCTTATATAACGTAAGGTAAGTATACGAGCCGTAATTATACAGCTATGTAGATATAACACCTGTATGTTCTCATAAGATGCTTTATCTCCACGGAAGGGTGAGTCTGCAAATGGCGGATTGAACTCGTAAGTTCCACGAAAATTGCCAAAAGGATGCACTGAGCTGTCGCCCAAAGATCTACCATTTCCTTTTCAGTAACAAGGACATAGATTACACATTAATTCGGAAACCCACACGGATCACTGCGTTAATTTCCTCTACCGGTCGGAGTGGTCAGCTCAAGGTAAACGGACATAATGCAATAATGCTTGCAATTGAGACCACTTAGTACAATAACGCGGGTTTTGCGATGAGATGATAACAAAGCTGTTGGTTCTAATAAGGTTACATGAGCAGACTAATGGACAACATTGTTCCGTTATCTGTTTGTTGAGACAGTGATAATGCTGGCACATTAAGTGACATCGCGTTAATTAAATTTAATGTTCGTATGATTGATATGAAGCTAATGCATATAGTTTACTAGTTTGAGAAATGTTCACATAACGCCAAAGTAAGCTTTGTTAGGTACCAACACTTCGTCTTTTTTTCCGAGCTGATGCTTAATAACATATTTAAGTAATGGTTTGGGCCGAGTAAATGTGGTTACATTTTTGAGGTGTAATCATCTTAAAATTCCACTGTTGAGATTAGTATGCGCCCATTGCTTTGCTTACAGACGTTTGTACACTCATAAAAATCAAAATCAAATAGTTTATTTCAAATAAACCATAGATGTACTTTTGAATAGACAAACAAAAAAAAGATGACTCTAGTGGTAGGTCTCAAAGGAGAGGAATTTACAAGAAACTCCACGGACACTCTTTTCCATCAGTTTTAATAACAAGTATTTGGTAACATCATTATTTTTGAAAATACATATACGTAAGAACTAAGTAAAAAGACGTGCACGTTAAAGCGTCTAGAGTAATAAACAATAAAATAAATACAATAACAGGCCGAGGCAGCTAAGTTATGACCAATCCCAACTGATGGCGCCCGTTCACGAACATGACGCATGGATCGGCACCACTCAACTCAACCATCATGAAGGGAACCGAATGATCCCACACATGTGCCACCATCAGAGGGACATTAGAGAGAGCATGACGCACTCAACTGCAAGGGCACACGGAAGTCAACGAACGACACATAGTTACAGTGAATGGTAGATTTACAGTCGGAACATAGAACACACACATGTGCTGTGTAGTTATATAATACTAAAAGAAATTGAGTTTATACAGTACAAATATATTCAAACAGTCTTCAGCAGGTCACAATACTTCAAAACTTTTCTGCCCATCACTTGGTTTTGCGCCCTAATGGCTGCGGAGCAGGACCAGCATAGTACCTTCAATAGCTGTTAGTGTCAATATTCCATAGCAACGATGACACTGGCAGCTTTGTTCCTTTTTAGATTAGATGTGCTGATTGCGTTCAGTTTAACTGGTGAAATTGGAACGTAGTTGATATTATTTGGTGTAACTTTGAACCAAACACCAAACCTGAACGAATTTTTTCAAGACAAATGGGCTTCTAAACAAATTTCCCTACAGCCTTTTCAGATGCATCTTTCAGTAAAACTCAATATACTGTGCATAGGTACTTGGTTGATAAATGAACTGACAGAATACGCGAGAGAACTGAAACTTGGCCCTCATATGCATATTAAGTTCACGAAGACTTGTCAGGTTCAAACTAAGTCCTCTGCAGATGGTTACCTTACCTTGCCTAATAACGTACTAACGAAAACGAGATAACCGTGCTACTAACAGCAAACTTTTTATGAGGAGAAAATTCTAAACTTTGGTATTTAAACTCAAAAGCTTGGGGACTTCTCTTTTTCGAAGTTATATATAAATAAAGTGTTAATAACTACACACTTAGTTAATAAAACTGCTTTACGTCCGTCACGCCATCGGGTACAGGTCCAGTAAAAAACCAGCGTCAAGCACTAGTTGCCCGTCATTTTGCTGAACTGGTCCTATTTGGCGCAGCCGTGGGACACACAATGTTACTAATATATTGTTTTCTTTTTTTTATATTATAGTTCAGTCTAAGTTTTCTTTTTTATGTTTGTGTTGTGTGCTTCGGCTTGTGTCAAATAAATGTGTTTTCTTTCATTCTTTATGTCCTAATCCAAGGCATGGTCTACCCGTGTGACAAGTTTCACCCAAATCTGTTCAGCTATTAAGAAGTTGAAAAGGTAACAGACAAAGTTATTTTCGCATTTATAATATTTTATTATGACTTGATTGTAACAAGTGTTTCAAAGTGTCATTTATTTTTATTTTTGATGGAGTGCCATCAAAGGATATGTACAAAAGATATCATGACATATAAATAATGAGTAACAACAGGTATCTAGTAGTTATACTGCTTGACTTAGGTACACTGAACACTGAGCATGAAAAATTTAATTATTGATGTTATGTGTTTGTACACTTTAGAAACTAGTAACTAAAGCCCGCTAGAATTCTTGCAGGAACATCCTCCGACGACTCCGAGTTGTTTTGCTAGAGAGTTGTACTCGTATGATCCTATTTTGCGCTTCATCTATCACCGCACTTCACTCCTACGCCGGCTTTGGTCAATCAAACGCAAGCACTAGGTGTAGGAGCTCTACGTCTATCTAGTGAATTGCCAGTACCTTGGAAAATATTCACCAGATGGACACAAGACGTCTTTATTTTCACAGTGATAAGGCACACAGTTTATACCAATAGCAGATTCACTATATCCTTCCGTTCCACAAAATTATATCTCTAACTTTAACATAGTTAATACTCTATTTTTGATAAAGCAGGATATTTTCTTTTCTTAGTTCGTTAGTTTCGTTATGTTTTCGCATGTATCTTGTGTATGTACCTATGTTAGTATGTATGTATTTAATATTCTTGATTACCTCGTACCTTTCAAACCACTTGACGGATTTTTGCAATTAAGACATCGTTAGATAGGTCTTGACCGCCCAAGTGCCGTTAAAAAAAAGAAACATGGCGGATTTTGGGCGCCATATTCTAGGGTTTGCAATTTTTTTTCTTCGCAACCCATCGAGTGGGGTATCGAAATGAAGGGTTTTTGGAGGTGATTACAAAAATATATACCACTTATATGTTTACAAGTTATAAACAAAAAGTATAACTAAAAAGTTTTAAATGAATAAAGTTAATAAAATCACTTCATCAATCTTGTTAACATCTTTGCAGACGGGTTTTTTTGATGTTATTAACTTTATTTTAATACACTATACAGGGTGACCTGTAAGTTATTGACAATCTTTCAAATGTGAATGTCCTCAGGCGTGTAAAAAAATAGAAGTCTACTCGTTTTGGACTTAGGAAAAGTTACTCACCAATTAAAATGTTCCCTATGCCTCAGCAAGGCATCATCGCCCATGTTTTCAAGCGATGTCCCGTGATGGTAATACTTAGCGCTGTAGCCCAGGTTGAACCTGAAGCCAGGCACTAGTCGTTGCAGCGCCGCTTGCGAAGCTAACATGGCTGCTACGTCTTCTTCGTGAAGACGGGTTCCTAAGAAAAAGAGAACATTGAATAGAAGTAACTACAAACAAGACAACATTAACAACCAATGATTCATACTAGGACCGAGATGTGATGGAAGTCATGGTCCCAGACCAATGCTCTCTCATATGATGATACAGGCTGACAGAAATGAGAAGAAGTATATTCATAAAGTAAGAGACTAAACTATAGACACACTATTTTACAAGCTTTTATTTAACTTGCAATGTATGTATGTGTGTTCGGGTCAAATTTTGCAACTGAATTTAAAAGCAGTTATCTTCCACCGACTAAGATGAAATTTTGCATATACGTTTAGTTTGGATGACAATGCATGGTGAGTTAAGTGACGTCATTCTAAATCTTATATGGCGGACGGCCCAAGATGGCGGACTAGTTATTTTTTGTGCACTGCCATGATATGGGTATCAAATGAAAGGGTTTGCTGAGAAGAATACGAATAAAACTTGTTTTAAAAATAATATAATTTTATTTAGATGCTCGTTTGAAGTAATTGTCGCAACACTACACCTTAAAGTGGCAAAAACAGCATCAGTCAGTCTAAAAATAATGCAACAAGAATTACAATTTGCATTCCTTGCGTTCGGCTCGCAGCAAAATGATGTCAGATTTTACTACGTCATTTTATGCATGTATATTAGGATTTGAATTGCAATACAACAAACCAAGTTATTCCAAGGTTACAAAGCGAGTTCAATAAACTTGTTAAACACTAATTGTCAGTCGTTATAGGGTATCTATTTAGCACAGTCTAGCAATTTGATTAAGCATAAGAATCTATACTAATATTATAAAGCTGAAGAGCTTGTTTGTTTGAACGCGCTAATCTCAGGAACTACTGGTTGGAATTGAAAAATATATTTGGTTTAGATAGTGCATTTATCGAGAAAGGTTATAAGCTATATAACATCACGCTACGACCAATAGGACCGGAGCATAAATGAAAAATGTTGCAAAAACGGGGAAAAATTAACGGTTTAAGTTACGCAACAATCATGTATGTAGGGTAGGTAGGGTAGATTGGGTAGGTAGGTAGCCAGTTGACAGGAGCAAAGCCGCGTGGGACAGCTAGTACAAACGTATAAAGGGCACCTATTATTATTCAATGCAGCTAGGTGCTAATATTATTCAGATCTTGCGCGCATACTAATAGTTAAGACAAAGGCAACTAAACGCTACACAATGTTGGATTGATTGAGCTCTATAATTATTAATGTATTCGTGTTTTACGTTAAGAAATGCTTAACATTCCGGTGTACTTCTGCCTCTTGTATCGCTTTCTGGAAATGAATATGGGTAATTGTCGATATGTATTCAGTACTCAGAGTCCAAGACGTTTGAGTCTTTGATAACACAAGAATGGTAATAAAAAGAAGTCAATTGTACTATTCTGTGTACGTTAATACGAGAATGGGCAGTAAAAACCTAATGTAAGTATACGATTAAATTTTACTGAGTTTGTTAAGCGCTTGTTATTGAATTGCTTGGTAGCCTTTGAAAGAAGGGCATGGAAATATCCTTTAGTTCGTGCTTAGAATGTTAAGGATTACTTTTAATTATGGGCGAACACAAATCTTTGGGCAGGGCACTCACCTACCTGCACATACACAGTCACATAGTAACAACTTTTTTACTTTTTTTAACTTTTTTTACGGACAAGCAAACCTTCAAAAGACGCCTATACAGTGGCGTGCCTAGACTTTCAAAATAAGGCAAGCCCAATAAAATGTTAACCGATTTCAAAAAAAGAAAGTTCAGTTTTATGTATCATCGCAATTTTCTCATAAACTACTGGTTAGGTACAATAAATTAAAAGTGAATTCATTCATCTTCTTCTTTCCTCTTCTTTCTTCAATTTCACTCTTGCTTGTCGTGCGGTCAATGAGGTAACCAAAGCTCACTGCAGGCATGCTAGTGCTAGATTGAATATAATAAAAATATCACTACGGTTGTTATCAACGCGCGTGTTATATTTTGAAATTTCTTCAGATAACTGGCGTGATATAGATGTCTCAATTCGTTATTTACCAAAATTACCGAAAGAAACCATTGCACACAGGTGTTTATGCGAATTTGCGTGCCTTTTAGTGGTGCCAGATATGTTATTTAAATCATTATAACCAGATGTATTTCAAACGGAATCTTCATTCGAAAAAAAAATGTAGTACCAGCAATACAACTTATTAGTGTGCGAACAGCCAACAATCCAACTAGTTTTATACACTGATCTATAAAATTTTCGTTTATGCGATTTACTAGTCTGAGAAATACACAGATTAGGCGTCGGTTTTAATGAAGAAATTAACTGTTTTTTTCTGAGCAAAGTTTAAAGATTTTACCTTATCTTCGCCAATCAAAACTTGAACGCATTTTAAATCCTCACAAGGTACAATTACCTCCGTTGTTGTTGGTAAGTCACCAAAACAATTGTATCACTGAGAAAATCTTAGAAAACACACAAAAAACTTTAACAACAAAACTTTTCCCACTCAAGCAAATGAAACTGAAGCATAGACTACTAAGAGATATGAACTGAAGTGAGTTGCACTCGGGTCGTTGCAGTGTTGTCATTTGGCAAAAAAAGTCGCCAGGTATATGAAAAATCTAGCTAGATGTCGCAAATTTTTATTTTTAAGATATTGCTTGAATATTTAATTTCGTTATTTTCAAGTCGCTAGTTTTTATTGTTGCTAAATCTTAAAAAAAGTCTCCAAACTCGTTAAAAATCTCCAAGATCTCACAACGTCGCTAAGACGGCAACACTGCACAGTTGGCAAGGTAACAAGGTCACGCATACGCGTGCAACTTCATAGGCAAGCACGGCTTAAATCTTCCAAACTGATCGATTTGTAGACGCACAAGTTTCTAACTCGTTATACGGCATATCACTATAAGTGCGAAAGAAACAGAGATAGTATTTGAAAGCCCGGCAAAACCGGTGCGTGTAAGCGGGATAGCTATATGTAGATGCTGCAAATGCAAATGCGAAACTCTGGGCGGGCGCGAACAATCGCGATGTGTTGTAGTGTGGCATAGGTAGATACTTTGTGTTATTTTGATAAGAATTAAGCGCGCGAACTTTTAAATAGTTCAGGTTTGATATTGATTCTCTATCGAGCATTTTAGTAAGGCACGCCGGGCTTTTGGGCTTATATGAAGCTACCGCCACTGGCCTAGAATTTTGAGTGTGGGTTTTTACCTCACTAAAACCACCCTGATGATCACGATCAGCAAGTAGAAGGAGTCCCGTGACTTCTTTAAAGAAAACCCCGATATCCCCTCTGTATAGTCATCATCATTAGCCTATTAATTTTGCCACTGCTGGGACACAGGCCTCCTCTCTGTGTGTTCTAGGACATGCCGGTTTCCTCACGATGTTTTCCTTCACCGTTTTGAGAGCAGTGGTGATGAAATAATTTACACAAAGTAAAGCGCCTGCCTGGTCTCGAACCCACGACCTACAAATTGTAAGTCGCGGCCGATACCACTGGGCCACCACTGCTCTCTGTAGAGTAACTACTCCTAATAACAAAGTTGCTTTTAAGCAAATTATTATGATTCTCACGAAACAAAATAAAATTGATAACATACCTCTTTCTCCCACGAAGATATCATCAATATCGACGAGTATCCACCTGTCGAGGTTCAAGCTAAGCTGGCCGTGGCTGAGGTAGCTCAGAGCGTCCAGGAACAGAATCCTATGCAGCCAGAACTGTAGGCCCGAGCCGAACAGAACGCGTTGGACGCCGTCCAAACGTCCGTGGTCTTGTATCACTGTCGCAAGCGGCATGCGCTCCTCTGTAAACATTGCTATAATTTAGTGTACCGCTTTATTGACATGGATTTCGTGCTGCTTTGCTTTTGCAAGATGGATGGGGAAAACTGTATGGGATATTGGCATTCCATTCGAGAGTCGATAAATCTAGTGTTAGAACAATGAAAGCTATTGGAGATCGGGCCATTTGCCACAGAGCTTTTTGCATCATTGTTTTATTTTGGATGGAATGCTACTTCATCGACTCATGAGAACTCGATTCTAATGAGAAGAATATTCGTATTTTATGGATCCGTCGTTCGTCGACATTTTGAGAACTTAATGAACGCCACAGACAGAAATTAAAGTGGTCACCTACTGACCTTAAACTATCTAGACATTTTCACCAAAGGCTCGAAGTGAAAAACAAATGGTACGAATTTAACACATCTAGCAAAGTGAGCTCCTTTAGTAAGTTCCCATAGATTTATGCGATGTTTTTTCCTTGATGCCTTAAGTATGCCTTCATCAGCATATAAATTATTGGCGCGAGGAAGTTAACAGCTCCACTGACTATATTGTTCAACAGTTCGTGCTTTTTGAAAGGAAATATTAGCTTAAACAATGTGCGGAACTGAATTATCATTATTATACAATGATGTCTAAAAGTTGTAAGTACAATTACATTCTAAGAAATGATTATGGTTAGGGTTTTTATTACAGTATTAGTCACATGGGTAGGCCTACGTGTTCCATGTCACGGCAACGAGACACGGGTATGTTTAAAAATACATATTCATATGTAAGTAAGTGTAGTAGCACGTGGCCTTCTTTAAGGTTGCCCTAGGCGATCATTTTTCCATACAAACTTAGTCTGGCAATTACTCCACTGTTTGACGGTGTACGTTCAAAATATAAAATGATTTCAATTTGTCTCATCATTCTATCATTCATCTGGCCCTGTTTGGAAACAAAATAAAATAACTTTTTGCAAAAAAATACTACCGACTTCCAAATACAAAACTACAAAGTGAAAAATAACTTAATTTTTTGAAGTCGGTGTCTTTCGTAGGTACCATTTTTTTGCGTTATGGACACCGACTTCAAAAAATTAAGTTATTTTTCACTTTGTAGTTTTGTATTTGGAAGTAGGTAGTATTTTTTTGCAAAAAGTTTTTTTATTTTTCACTTTTTAGTTGTACGTACCTAATAGGCAAGTTAGTAAGGGAACTATTTCGCCAGAATAGATTTCATGAAACTAGAACATAACCAGTGAAATGAGAGATCTGCTTACCCCTTAAGAGCGAACTGGCATGATGTTATGTTATGAAATGTTCTAAACAACAAACAGACATGCGATTGCAGCAATCCCGAGAGATTTGCCGTTATTTATTGAAGAGTTCTGTTGTATATCTCCGAAGTTCTTCATCAGATCTTCACTATATTAAAATGGGACCAATTTCGGAACATACTTTTTCAAACAAAAAAGAATTTTCAAAATCTGTCCACAACTAACGGAGATATCGGTGAACATATTATAATACAAAAAAAAAATACAAAAAACAAACATAAAGTCGAACATAGAACCTCCTCCTTTTTGGGAAGTCGGTTAAAAATATATATTTGAAAGTTATTAGCGTCGAAAGTTTCATATTTGAACAGTAATTTGAACGCTCCTTTGGGCGCAAATAAATACCATAAGAAGCAGGAAAATTGCAAAATAGTCACCATACAGGGATAGATTAGTAGTTCAACAATGCAAATAATTTTATTTTGGACGGATACATTTAGTATTTTTTTCATGATATCCATATTCCCAAAGGTCTGTTTATAAAATTTCGCAGGCTCGTTTTCGCCCTAAATCATCATCCATTACGCTACAAATTAGCAAAAGTGTGTTCGTACGCGAACTAGCTTCTTACTGCTCATCACAGCATCTATCTCTTTCGCACGTGTTGTCGGATTAGATAGCATGCATTTTAACCCCGCGCACAAAATAGTTCGTGCGGTCGACTAAGCCAACCTTAATTCCTGCTTATGACTACTGGCGTAACAATTATGACTTCCGAGCTTAATGTAAATATTTCTTGTCCTTAGTGGGTGTCCCGCCATCATTTTCCTCTTCCGTAATTTTAAATCTGTTACATTAGCTGCGTTCAGCTTTTAGGCTTAAGTTAAAATTAAACAGATTATTTAAATTTAATTTAATTAATTCACTGTTGCCTTTTACTTTGTGAGGGTCCATCTTTAAAGCATAAAATTCTCCTCCTAATCGGTACCTAACAGTCATTTAATTTTTATCGTTTTTTTGTGAGTAAACGTGTTCAAAGACTTCATCATCCTCCCGTCAGTATCCAAATTTATTAGCGTTTGGCGTAGCATGGCTTCTTTTTAATCCCCGAAGGAAAAAGAGGGGTGTTATAAGTTTGCCGTGTGTACCTGTGTATTTGTGTATATGTCTGTGGCACAATAGCTCCTAAACGGATGAACCGATTTGATTTGTTTGAAAGTTGACTTCATCGAGAGTGTTCTTGACTATGTGTAGTGAAAATTGGTTCAGGCGTTTAGCAGTTACGCAGTTATGGGCGTTTTACTGTTTGAATCAAGGTGTTTTCGCAAGATATCGAGTCATTACTACAATAGATGGATTGTTCAATAGATTTTCGATCGAAGTGTGTACCACTAGATAAATTATGAAGCATGCAATATAAATGTGTAGGCGTTATTTTATATTGTTTTAATTTACCTTGTTTTACTCTATTTGCTTGCTTCTTAACAGTCACCTCATTTCTAGCTATTTCTCATCTTTCACATAGGTAATCTATCCGTCGTTTTTTTCTCTACTCTTTCCCCGAGCCTTTGAATTAAAATCCTTTTTTAGAGGCAAAGTAACGTCAGAAACATAAAATCAGTAGAGAGTTTAATAACAAGATAAAAATATAACTTCCCCTTTTGCTTTTTTAGTTAGATGTTGAACATTATAGGCATTTATATAACCTAACTACTAGGAGGCCAGAATCATGAAGAAGTCTTAATATTTGCGGGGCTGGAATAATTACCGGTAAAGACTAACTTAAGTACCAGGAGATTATAGTAGTAGTACTAGTATTACCGAGGCTGGAATCATAAAATGTAAAAAGATTACCGGGGGATTTTAGTTTCTGCCTCCTGGTACTCTTTTAGTCTCTACAGGTTTTATTCTATGCCCACAAATACTTTTTCATGATTCTGGCCTCCTGGTAGATTGGGTATAATGTTCAACAAGTAACTGAAAAAGCAAAAGTGGAATTCAACAAATTTTAGTCGAATTATTGATTTTGACGTCCTAAAAAACTAAACGTCCCAATAGTAGTACCTACTGACCCGTAGGTGCCAAATCTGAAATAAAATTTTTATTAATAAATTATTACACTTATCGCACCTGCGAATAATATCGATAGGGTCATTTTCTACCATTTTCTTATCTATACTAATATTATAAAGAGGTAAAGTTTGTGAGTTTGTGAGTTTGTGAGTTTGTGACGTTGTAAGGGGTAATCTCTGGATCTACTGAACCGATTTTGAAAATTCTTGCACCGGTAGAAAGCTACATTATTCCTGAGTGTCATAGGCTATAAAATATTTTCAAAAAAAATAGAGATCCTTATGAAAATTGCAATAATGTAACCCAAGGTAGCAAAATGTTGTCTGTAAAATACATTATTTGGCGTGCGCTGAGAAAACTATTGATGATAGATACAAATTAGTAGGTAGGGTAGGTAGGATAGGCAGGTTAGGCAGGGTAAGCAGAGTAGGCAGGGTAAGCAGAGCAGGCAGGGTAAGCAGAGTAGGCAGGGTAGGCAGGGTAGACATGGTAAGCAGAGTAGGCAGGGTAGGCAGGGTAGGCAGGATAGGCAGGATAGGCAGGGTAGGCAGGATAGGCAGGGTAGGCAGGATAGGCAGGGTAGGCAGGATAGGCAGGGTAGGCAGGAAAGGCTGGTTAGGCAGGATAGGCAGGGTAAGCAGAGTAGGCAGGGTAGGCAGGGTAGGCAAGATACGCAGGGTAGGCAGGAAAGACAGGGTAGGCAGTGTAGGCAGGATAGGCTGGGTAGGCAGGGTAGGCCGGGTAGGCAGGGTAGGCAGGGTAAGCAGAGTAGGCAGGGTAGGCAGGGTAGGCAAGATAGGCAGGGTAGGTAGGAAAGGCAGGGTAGGCAGGAAAGGCAGGGTAGGCAGGAAAGGCAGGGTAGGCAGGAAAGGCAGGGTAGGCAGGGTAGGCAGGGTAGACATGGTATGCAGAGTAGGCAGGGTAGGCAGGGTAGGCAGGGTAGGCAGGTTAGGCAGGGTAGGCAGGAAAGGCAGGTTAGGCAGGGTAGGCAGGGTAAGCAGAGTAGGCAGGTTAGGCAGGAAAGACAGGTTAGGCAGGGTAGGCAGGTTAGGCAGGGTAGGCAGGAAAGGCTGGGTAGGCAGGGTAGGCCGGGTAGGCAGGGTAGGCAGGGTAAGCAGAGTAGGCAGGGTAGGAAGGGTAGGCAAGATAGGCAGGGTAGGCAGGAAAGGCAGGGTAGGCAGGGTAGGCAGGGTAGGCAGGGTAGGCAGGGTAGGCAGGGTAGGCAGGGTAGGCAGGGTAGGCAGGGTAGGCATGGTAAGCAGAGTAGGCAGGGTAGGCAGGGTAGGCAGAGTAGGCAGGGTAGGCAGGGTAGGCAGGATAGGCAGGAAGGTCAGGGTAGGCAGGGTAACCAGGGTAGGGGCAGGGTAGGCAGGCTAGCCAGGGGTAGGAAGGGTAGGCAGGGTAGGCAGGGTAGGCAGGTTAGGCAGGGTAGGCAGGGTAGGCAGGGCAGGCAGGGTTGGCAGGGTAGCCAGGGTAGGCAGGGAAGGCAGGGTAGGGGCAGGGTAGGCAGGGTAGGCATGGTAGGCAGGATTGGCAAGGTAGGCAGGGTAGGCAGGGTAGCCAGGGTAGGTAGCCAGTTGACGGGAGCGAAGCCCCGAGGGTCAGCTAGTTGATATATAAGACTGATTATGGAGATTTATCATGTTTACTGTTGTAATGGTAAATTAAGCTTTATCTGTTTCCAAAAAATGCCTGACTTTTACTTACATAATATAACCCTACCTAAAGTTTTTCATTCTGACTGTACAAATTTTGCTTTTACAAAAGTATAGTCCGAAACACCACTCAAAAATATTAATAATAATGAAATGCCTGTTTCTACCGGATCGGACAAAACTTAGCGGCCGAAACGCATACTAAGCCGTGTGTTTGTTTTTATGCTCCATTATACGGGGATAAAAAGTAAACTATGTGCTATTCCAGACTATAATCTACCTCTGTGCCAAATTTCATCTAGATCCATTCAGCCGTTCTGGTGAGATTGAGTAACAAACATACATCCATCCAAACTTTCACATTTATAATATTATAGTAAGTTTGATTTGATATATTATAAGTCAGGGTATAATGAGGAATTATCAAGTCGTAAAACTTGGTGAAGATTAATGGTTATTCCTTGGTAACTATCTCGTCAAGTGATCATTGGAATAGCAAATCGATGAGCTTAGTATTTTCTGTTAAACCGGCTCAATGTTACTTACTAACGTTGAAGCCTAGCTTAGCTTGAATCTGGTTCTAAGGACAACAACTATTATTGACTAGATTATCTAGTCTAAGATAATCTAAGGAACTCCTTTGTCGCGTTTATATACCTAATTAATTAATTATGTATATAAAAAAAGCAAAAATATATGAAAATATTGTAAAAAAAAACGATCAGTTTATATTCCACTAGCTTCTGCCCGCTGCTTCGCCCGCGTTAAAAGTGTTTTAACATACCAAGGGAATAAAAACTATCCTATGTCTTTCCCAGGGTCTCAAAATATATATTCATGCTAAATTTTATCTAAATTGGTTCAGGAGATCCAAAGATTACCCACCTACAACCTCACAAACATTACCTCCTTATAATATTAGTATAGATGGGAAGCCGGGACAAATAAATGAAAATAAAAAAACGAAATACCTATTCGTATTAGACAAACATTTCTTATTTTTTATTAAGAAATAATAATCGATGAACGTATTAAAAATTTGTAATAGTCTGTTTTTTTTGCAAAGGGGTTTATATTGAGCCCACACGTTTTGCATGACGTTGCGTAGACACGTGAATCAACGAAAAGAAAATGTAGACCGGTGTGACCACAGACATAAATCTAACTAGATAACGCAAGTCCCTCCATCTGTATGAAAACCAAGGGTAACAATTTTTCACACACAATTTAAAAACAAATTTCCTTACCAATGAAAGAAAACATTTCAATGCTTCGGCAACCTTTTTTTATACAGTTTTTACAGCTCAATGTGGCATAATTTGGCATTTTTCTAGATATTGGTGGGTTTCCGGTGCCAATAATGCTAAATGGAATGCTCAAAGTACGATCATTGATCGTAATTTTACTCCATTTTTTGGCACCAAATAGTAAAATTAAATTAAGGAGTCATGCATGACACTTCGATTCGTTGAATCACTTATGATTGAGCCTTACCTACAACACTATACTCTACGCTTGCAACATTAAAAAAAAGTGAGGTAATGCATTGGCAGCTGTCAGTTTAGTCTACGGGATAAAAAATCACAGTAAAGTTAGATTTATATCTGTGGCGGAGACTTCTCAACAAAAATACCAAACACAATTTTCAGAATCAGAAAAACCTTGCCAGGAACACCGTAACATCAAGAATAGATTGCTCGAATCTATGTAAGTGTTATAGCATTCCTTCCATTAATTAGAACATGATGACGAAGCGTGATTAATATTAATTGACGTTATTCGAAACTACCATTAGATTTGAGCACGATACTTGTATATCGGGTAATGTGTTGCATAATACGTTCCGTTCTTTATGAATCTCAGTAATGTACAACCCTAGGCTAGGGTTGTACTTTACCGAGTTTATGTTATAATGGTCGTGGTTACATGATAGGTACATGGTTCGGACCTTAGAGGTTAAGTAAGGCTTGCAGAGGTCGATCCGTAGATGGGTACAGACCATTTTTTATAAATTGATTGGCTGTCATTTATAGATCACTAGCTGATGCCCGCGACTTCGTCTGCATAGTCTTTGTACTTCGAAAAGCCTAAGTTATTAAATGTGCGATATTGTAGGTTTGCCATACAAACTGCTAGCCCCTTAAGGATGATTTCCGGGATAAAAACTATCGTATAGCCTTCCCAGGGTCTCAAACTATCTCCATACCAAATTTCATCTAAATCGGTTCAGCGGTTAAGGCGTGAAAGGATAATAGACAGACAGAGTTACTTTCGAATTTATAATATTATGTATATATATATAAATATATATTATTATATAGTATGGATTGTCGGAATGGATAGTCCGAATCCAGAAAATTTATACCCGTCTTGTCATATTAGGATATCTATAGTGACACGGTTGTGTCGGTCAGACAGGCAGTCGCTCTATGTAAAATATTGGTACTGAGCTGGATCTATTTAGACTGGATGCCCACACAACATAGGAAAATGCTGGTTAGATTTTTATTCGAAACTACCATTAGATTTGAGCTTGATACTCGTATATATATATATATATATATATATATATATATACATATATATATACTCGCTGACCCGACAAACTTTGTTTTGCCATAAAAACACCAAACAACCCTACCTAACCTACCTATCCTACCCACCCTACCTGCCCTACCCACCCTACCTAACCCTACACACCCTACCTAACCCTACCTACCCTACCCTATTGTGAATCTAAACAAGCCTCAGCCTCATGCACCAAGCATGATTCACAATATTGCCGTCGACTAGGGCAACCTTAAATAAAAGATACGTTAAGGTTGCCCTAGTCGACGACACGAACTATTTTGTGAGCGTGTTAAATGGAAAAAAAAAGCGTCCAAGTGCGAGTCGTACTCGCGCACGAAGTGTTCCGTACCACTATCGCAAAAAACGGCATAAATCATGTTTATTGTATGGGAGCCCCACTTAAATATTTATTTTATTCTGTTTTTAGTATTTGTTGCAAGTTTTATTTAAATTTATAAATACCCAACCAAGTAATCAAAACGAATTTATAACACATTCAACACGCCTAAGAACTGGAACTTTTTCCATTGCAATAAAATATAAATGTTTTTTTATTGTAACTAATAAATTAAAGTTGCGGGTATACTTACGTGAATTACTCTACGCATAACACTGTAACAGCACCAACATATCACATCTGCTTGGCGACCATATGTCACTGCAGGGATCCAGCAGAATATCAGCGTCAGGTATATTTGCCTGACACGTGCTGAGCTGGACTCCCATTTGGTGCAACCTTGAGGCGCCCACCGCACTGTGTTTTGATTGTCAACCAGTATATAATAATAGTAATCTTTGATTGTCAAAACTAATGTTACTGGTGTCACTTTGACTTTTATTTCGTAAGTATGGTTTCCTTTTTCGTTTTATGTTGGCACCTTGTTACATACATAAAAATTGTAATAATTTAATTAAGATTTTGTGTGTTGTGCTGTGTCTTTTGTGTGCACTAAATAAATGATTTATCTATCTATCTTAAAGCGGCAACGGAAATACATCATCTGTGAAAACTTCAACTGTCTAGCTATCACGGTTCACGAGATACAGCCTGGTGACATACAGACCGCGGAGTCTTATTAATAGGGTTCCGTTTTTACCCTTTGGTTACGAAATCAAAAATCATAAACAAAATCATTTTTTTTTATTTCACACAGGCTAACATGGGCACTTATAAAACGTCGACAAAAGGTGCACGGTTCGGGTTTTTCGTTTCCTATGGAGAAGAACCGGCAAGAAACTCCATGGTTACTCTTTTAAAAATGGTTTGGTTTCAGCATTAGTACTTAGACATGGGGGGACAACGTAGGCCCGACTTATGACAATAAGTCGTAAGAAACTAAAAAAATAAAATAAAAGGATTATATATTTTATAAAAAAGTTAACAAATGTTAACTAGCATCTAGAAGGCCTACAATGTTCACACATTCACAAAACAATCGGTAAAAGAATCTATACAAAGGTAAATAAAAATAAGTATAACAAGACTAAATTTAACATGTGGCACAAATTTTGTTATCAGTGCTGTAACAATTCTTAGCAAAGGGCTATAAAGATGTTTTAAAACCATTGTAAAAAGTCTAATTAAAAGAAGGAAAGAAAAATGAGATTGAGAATAGTTAGAGACATCCACATATTTGTGCCGTTTACAAGTTACCAGGGAAGCTGCATGCGCAGAAGGAGCTAAGGCCAAATGTTTTTATCTTCAACGTAGTCCTTGATTTTATAATATGCTTTTTTAATAAGGATACGTTTGATGTAGTTTTTGAACCTTCCATTCGGTCAGTTCTATAACAGACTTTGGCAACTTGTTATAAAAGCGTATACTGTTTATAAGAAAATACTTGCTAGTTTTCGTTAATCTGAATTTGGGTATTACAATTTCGCTTGCTTACTGCGTGTATTTAAATTATGGAAGTCGCTTCTAGTTTTGAAAAGCCCTCGATTGTTACGGACATACAAAATACATTCCAAAATATAAAGTGAAGGTAGAATCAGTATATCGATCTCTTTAAATTTCTCTCTGAGGGACTCGCGAGGACCCATTTTATTGATTGCGCGGATTGCCCTCTTTTGTAGGATGAAAATTGAGTCAACGTCTGCTGCTGATCCCCACAGCAGAATGCCATAAGACATAATACTGTGGAAATAAGCATAGTATACTAACCTAGCTGTAGCTACATCGGTTAGCTGCCTTATTTTCCTTACTGCATATGCAGCCGAACTTAACCTACCCGAAAGAGTTCTAATGTGCGCGCCCCACTGCAATTTTGAATCGATAGTAATCCCTAAGAATACAGTTTCCGTTATAACTTCAAGATTTTTGCCGTCAAGATTTAAGTTTAGGTCATGTTGTGGTACATTTGGTAAAGAGATCTTTAGACATTTTGTTTTTTTCGCATTCAGTAAAAGATTGTTAGCTGCGAACCATTTTGAGAGAACAATTAGACTTTCGTTCACATTTAAAACATCCGTATCTTGCCTATCTATTTTAAAAATTAGCGAAGTATCATCAGCAAATAGAATTATATCCGATAATTTGGCCATCATAAAAGGGAGATCATTAATGTAAACAAGAAAAAGGAAAGGGCCGAGAATTGAACCTTGGGGCACGCCCATCTTGACTAGAGACCCGGAGGACGTCGCCCCATTAACATTTACTTTTTGCTGTCTGTTTGATAGATAGGAAAGCACGAGATCAGCAGATTTTCCACGAATTCCGTAGTGGTGTAATTTACAGATCAGTGTGTTGTGGTCGACGCAGTCGAAAGCTTTTGAGAGATCACAGAAAATGCCAATGGCATCCTGGGACCTCTCCCAAGCCTCCAAGATGTGGCTGATGAGTTTTACTCCCGCGTCCGTTGTCGACCTGCCTTTCGTGAAACCAAACTGTTGACTATGCAGGATCCCATTTGAATTGAAGTGAGACAACATCTGTTCCAGCATGATTTTTTCATAGATTTTACTCAATGCTGGAAGCACGGATATAGGTATATAATTAGAAGGATCACTCTTACAGCCTGATTTGAAAATTGGTACTACTTTACTGTGTTTCATTAAGTCAGGAAAAGTGCCGCTGTCCAAACATTGATTGAATATGCCTGTTAGGACAGGAGCAATTGAGTCAATAATATCTCCAAGAACCCTAACGGATATCCCCCACAAGTCTTCAGTATTCTTTATATTGAGACTTTTGAACGCGTTTTTAATTGTATCAATACATATTGATTTAAATTTAAAGATTGGTATGTCTTTAGTAAAGTTTTCTTTAAGAAGAGACTTCGTAACCTCTAACGGAATGTTGGTAAAGAAATTTTCTAATGTCTCAGCGACTTCTTGCCTATCAGAAATGGTGAGATTAGTTATTTTCAAAGACAACTCATTCTGATCGCGTTGTTGTATCTTTCCAGTTTCTCTATTAATTAATTGCCACACAGTTTTTATTTTATTATTAGAAGCACCAATTTTGTAATTATTATTTGAGATTTTGCTTGAGCGCAGACTCTTTTGAATATTTTGGAATAGTTTCTAACGTAAGTATGAAAAACTTGATCGGAAGTCAAAGATTTTTCGTAATATAAATTATATAAGATATCTCGGCTTTTTCTTATGCCCACAGTGGCCCATTCACTAAATTTCGATTTGGAATTGTTGACTTTAACTGTTTTTACAGGACACGTTTTATTGAATTCTTGGCAAACTGTTGAAAACAACTTGCCGTAATTTATATTGGGGTCGTTTGAATCAAAACTGGCGTTACAAAGGTTGCTAAAAACATTATTATTAAAAGAGATTAATTTATTTTTAGTAAGTGGTCTTAATCGAATTGATTTAGCTAGGTTATTTTTTTTATTTGACTCAAAAGATACTAGTTGACCAGTATGGTCTGACCTAACGCCACTAATTAAAAACGAATCTTTTACTTTACAATTAGTGAATACATTATCTATGCAAGAAGCTGAAGTCGCTTTTATTCTTGTTGGTTCATTAAATAAATATTTTAGGTTAAATGATTTAAATAATGAAATGAGCTTACATTTTTCAGGCGAGTTGACTAACAGATCTATATTTAAGTCACCACAAACAAAAACTAATTTATTATCTCTGAAAAGTTTACTTAATAATTCTTCCATTGTAATCAAAAACAATGACAAGTTGGTCTGTAAACGCACAAGACAGTATGCCCCTCGACCTCTGCACATGTTACCTCACACAAGCGATCAACAGAGTAAGCAGTGATATCCTTCCTTTCCTTATATTTTAAGTGACTATTACAAAGTATCAGGGTACCACCACCCACTGTGGAACGTACGGAACCCTAAAAACGACTAAATTAAAAAACTATATTTTTAAAATAAAATTATTTGCATTGTTGAACTACTAATCTATCCCTGTATGGTGGTTATTTTGCAATTTTCTTTCTTCTTATGGTATTTATTTCCGCCCAAAGATGCTTTAAAATTAGTGTTGAAATATGAAACTTTCGACGCCCATAACTTTCAATATTTTTTTCTTTTACTTTTTTGATTCCATACAGGGCTAGATAATGATGAGACAAATTGTTATCATTTTTATTTATACTACTTTTGTATGGAAGAATGATCGACTTCGTGCAACCTTAAGCAATTGCCACTGTCGCTGCTAACACTACAACAACTACACTACACTACACTTACAGTTTTATTAATAAAAAAGGTATCGATTTCAGTGTCCAATGCCCACATATTTAACTTGAATGACCATGCTAGAATGGGTTCATTGATTGATGAATTCAATTTAATGGGAAAATGCGGTGGTGGAATTAGTATGGTAAATATCAATAAAATATTTATAAGCCTGACTTAATTTTATTGCCGTAAGCTGTTTGTTTATGGTCGATCAATTATGGCATGGATAAAAGCGATTACAGAGTTGGAAATAATTTTGAAAGCTATGTACAGGATTTATATGTATATTAACAGAGGCAGTTTAAATCCTGCTGCCAACTAAAGCTGATAACATCTCCGTCAGTAGCGATACTTTATGTCAGTACACAAGCACTGCTAAGAAATTCCACAATTAAACCTTATTCAAATGCCTGATCAAGCGTCAGATTAGTAAACCTATTGTCACATTATTAGTTAGTTGCTGTAGAGAGCTGTTGATTTGTTACCCGTACCAACCAATACATTCTCTAATCGAGAATTATCACACTTTCATCAAAAGCCATTTATACAAACTATACTCCATTTGAGATAACATTAGACATTTAAATAATCCCATTTTACAGCCCGTTCAACCGATTTTGATTTCCATTGCTTTGGTGATACGACAAATGGCAGCTGTAGTAAATATTTGGTATTGGTAACAGCTTTATGCTTTTTATGTCGGAGGAAACCTGGACTTATATAATTAATCTATGTCTGAAATAGCCAAGTCAGAGGACTGTGGGGTTCCCAGAGGCGGCGTAATGAACTCTGACACCAGAGTTGGCCACATCCTCAAAAATAATGTATTTTTGTATGCACGACACTTGGTTGGGTAGGTTAAGCTGCTAAAGTTACTGCTGGACCACATTCATTTACTTACTGAAGACACAAGGGCAAAATTGGTCAACCGGGACATCATCAAGAAGAAAAATATAAGGAAATCTTGCTCACCAGTAGATCCATACTCGTTCTGCCGGAGCGCCCAGGCGACGGGCTCGTAAGTCGAACTGTTGGCCCTGAACACCGCCCAGTGATCTCCTGGAAGTGCCCCCCAAGCCGTCTCTCCAGCCCTTGCTAGTCGGAGGACCGGTGATGCTGGATTTAGTGTTGCGTCCTAAGAAAAACATTTATTTATTAAATATATGGACCCAATCTCTTTGGGAACATTTTTATTATGCGTACAGCTAAGGAGTGGAATTCCTTGCCGGAGTATGTTTCCCGACAGCAGCTTTATGAGTTTGTAAGTTTGTGACGTTGTAAGGGGTAATCTCTGGCTCAAATTGGCATGGAGATAGTTTGAGACCCTAAGAGGGCCAAAGGATAGTTTATATTCCCTTGGGATGACAAAACACTTTTTAAGCGGGCGAAGCCGCGGGCAGAAGCTAGAAGACTATTAAAAAAACTGATTAAAAAACATTGGCGAGGATTTTTCCACGGCTAAGCTCTCGTAAATACCATGCATTTTGCCGGCATAAAAAGTGACTCACTCAACGTAATGCAGTTATCAGTTCATAATCGGATAAGGGCTACCATGATGTGTAAAACTATCATGGTGCGACTGTATCAAAGGTAAGAGCTTATGGTAACACCCCAATAGGTACTTCGGCGGGTATTCGTTTCACTTGGCCCGTGAATCTAGGCAAGTCAATTCAAACGTGAGGTACTCAAAACGCTAGTTCGAAGTACTATCTACTAACCGACCACGCTTCCGCAGTTTTGTAGTAGCTTTCCGCAAGCATTCGTTTGCAGCTGAGTTATTTTATCTGGCTATCCTATCCATTGATGCAGCAATCAACATTAAATAATGCAATGTATGACTAGCAGTGTTTCTATTTACTAGATCTTTTGATTTCAAATATCTACAATTCTACACTTATAATATTACTAGCTTATGTCCGCAGCATCGTCTGCGTAGTATTAGTTCATCGAATAGACAATATTAATATCGCGTAATTATATTGTAGGTGTGCGTCTTACCTGTGCACCCCTCAAGGATTATTTCCGGGATAAAAATATGCTTCCCAAGGTAATAAACTAGCTCCTAAATTTCTCCAAAGAGGTTCAGCGGTTTATGCGTTAAAAGGTAACAGACACAGACAGAATTGCTTTCACATTAATAATATTAGTATGGATAAAGTGTCAAAATTAGTAAGTTTGGATGTAGGAAATAATCTCCGAAACTGTTCATAGAATTCCAAAATTTCTTTCACTAATAGAAAGCTACACTTTCGTTAAGTGTCATAGATTACTTAGAAACCCGGCAAAATACATGGTACCCGAGGGCAGACCATGTAAACGAAGGCGCGACAAAAACCTAGCCGTGATTAAAGTAAAGATTACCCTCGTGTAACTAACTATTTAGATCCCAAATTCTTGGTTCTTTGGTAGATATCGCTGTCAGCGATATTACCGCCATTGTACTCATATTATTAAGTTTTGTAAAGAGATGTGTAACTTTTTTGGTAGATAATAAAATATATTCTTTTCTAAATTGATGGACATTTTACACGATCGTATAGTTTAAAAGAACATAAATATGAAACCGTAGGTATGGTTAAACTTTTAGGTGTACAAATAAAACCTATTTATTAACCTAGGAGTGCTTAGGCTGAGAAGAGAACATTTTAAGTAATAAATCTTTGTCTATCTGTTCTAAGCCTTATTGCTAAGTCTAGACTGTATAAATTAAATGCTTTAGTTTTGTCTCTGATCCGAAATAAGCTAAATTTGAATCTTATTTTTTTTGTGTTTGCGCAAAAAATAGTGGACACTAAGAGGTACAGCAGGCTTATTACGTATCTTTTGCAAGAGCAAAACGATAGCGATCAAACGCTTTATGTCATAAAAGTCGGAATTACCTGCAGTGTAGGTATGGTACGTCCTACACTATAGGTTGCAAATCGCTCGCTGTTTGTCAAATGCACTTATTAAAATAAAAAGAAACCGCCAACAACTCTAAAACGTTTGTATTGAAGAGCAATTATTGCGCAAAAATCGCTATCGTTTTGCTCTTGCAAAAGATACGTAATAAGCCTGCCGTCGGACACTAATTACTACGAAAATCAAACTCTGATATTATTAGGTAATAAAATAATTCTTAAGTATAGATAAACCACTATTAAATTTTTATACATCAAAAGCGCCTTTTAGCCAACGGATTTTTGTTTGTCCAATATTTTTAAATGAAGGCAAGGCCGACTCTCGTACTTAAAAGTCGTTCAAATTCAATTTGCAACATCATCTCAGCGACAATCAATCCAAAAAACTTGTCAAAATTTAGGAAAATTAGAGGTGTTTTACAGGTAACGACCGAGACACCAATGGGAAAGTTCCAAAAGTATGGGAATTGCCTCTCTGAATCTTAATTCGTATGATTTATCAAAGAATTATATTTCTGCCAGACTGCATGCTGTAAGGTTCTCTACAGCAAGCAACTTTCACAATACAATCCAAATGATGTTTAAGACATGCATTCTTTGCCCTATTAATTAATCAGTGACACAGTAGATAGACCTTATATAATTGGACAGGAGGTTTTGTGCTAATAGTACATTATGGTACAAGTGTGTAATGTTGGTGATTACCGCTGAGGCGCCATTGATACCCGAGCCGTTAGGTGAGGGTCTTAAGAGAGCCGAGGACGGTAATCATCAATGCACACGTGTATCATACGACGTTTTTCAACAGACTTGTGAAGAATATAATACTAAAAAATCATTTCCAACAGTGAAAACGAGTTGTGAAATTATTTTCGCAATGGCGGACAAAATTAATCAGTTTTCCTATGCGCGCGCATCTAAAAATGGCGATCGGCCATAGACTAAAAATAATGAGATATCTTTTTTTTGGCTTTTCGCGGATAGCGTTTTAGCCACGTACAAAATAGGGAATTTCAAGTTTTCTTTATTACAAACAAAAACAAAAGTTATATTTAAGTGAAAGCTTTATTTATTAAACACGTACAAGTTGAAATTATCTATTTAAATACGAAGTTGCATGAAATGTGTTGCATTTGTACTATTGAGTACGATCTTTTTTGTATCGAAACTTTTTAAAGAACAAAGCAACTCAACCAATAAATTAAAAAAAAAACTCTTTATCTCACTTGTGAATAATAGTAATGAAAAAGTCACAGTTTGATAACAGGTGTCATTATGTGCCTAATTGCGGTGAAATTAGAGTCATTTTATGAGTGAGTTTTCAACACACTTGTGTTGAAAAACTTTTTATGGAATTAGAATGTGCCGTGAATTGCTTTTTTATGGAAGTAGAATGTGCCGTGAAATGCTTTTTTTGGGTAAGATATATGTTCCTTAAACTCCTTCAGGTAAAATGGTATAAATATTTTCAACACCCTTGCTCATAAAGTGGCTCTAATTTCACCACAATTAGGCACATAATGACACCTATAATCAAACTGTGACTTTTTCATTACTATTATTCACAAGTGAGTTATAGTCTTTTTTTAATTTATTGGTTGAATTGCTTTGTTCTTAAAAAAGTTTCGATACAAAAAGATCATGCTCAATAGTACAAATAAATTTATGTACCTACCTATTACTTGCTCATTTCATGCAACTTCGTATTTAAATAGATAATTTCGAACTTGTACGTATTTAATAAATAAAACATTCACTCAAATATAACTTTTGTTTTTCTCTGTAATAAAGATAACTTGAAATTCCCCATTTTGTACGTGGCTGAAACGCTATCCGCGAAAACCAAAAAAAAGAAACCTCATTATTTAGTCTATGGCCGACCGCCATTGTTAGATGCGCGCGCATAGGAAAACTGATTAATTTTCGCCGACCATTGCGAAAAAAAAATCACAACTCGTTTTCACTGTTGAAAATATATTTTTTTTATTATTTTCTTCACAAGAGTGTTGAAAAACAACGTATGATACACGTGTGTATTGATGATTACCGTCCTCGGCTCTCTTAAGACCCTCACCTAACGGTTCGGGTATCAATGGCGCCTCAGCGGTAATCACCAACGTTACACACTTCTACCATAATGTACTATTGTTGGTATGATACAAAAAGGAAATTTGTTAACCAAGCGATATATACTGAATGGGCCACTATTATACTAAGTAACTATGTATTTATCCATCCGGTTTGAGTAATATCTTTTAGGAGGTTTTTGTGAGCTGCGGTAGAAATATTGATACATAAAGTATGTATTTGGGGTTCTATTTTTCTATTTTAGCATATAATTATTCTTTCGAAAATAGCAGAATAACCGTGCAGTGCGGGAGTTCGAGTGTATTCGTGTTTTTAACGAATTAGTCCAAGAGCGACCGAAGCGAGCTCGGGAACTTAGGGTACCCCGACACTGATAAGTTGGTTCGAAAGCAATGACGGGAGCTGAAGTGAGCGAGCAAAGTGAACGAACTTAGCTCCCGTCATATCCTTCATGTTAGGTCACTTTAGACCCTGCAGACAGAAAACGGAGCCCCGCTGATAAACTTTTATTTTCAAGTCGCTGTTTTCAACATTTGTAGATATTCGCCCACTGTTTGTCACCCACTTAGTATTTCAGTAAGCCATATTCAGTATTTTTACATCTTTAATTTGAATTTATTTTCGCTCGTTTAAATACTATCCATACAAAAATACAATCTTTTACCCTTTGTATGTTATTGTCGTCGGAAAATAACCCCCATAACTAAAGGTCGCGTATTTATATCCAAACGATGTATTGTTCTGTCATAATATTTGAACAATCACAATGTTATATTTTCTTTCTACATTAAGTAGCAAACTTTTGCGTAAAGTTCTAAACTATGTCGCAAGAAAACGACCAAACTATTACCTTGCGGGGTTATGGGTGCTATTTTTAGACGGATTTATGGATATGTTTATTTTCTTCAATGAAATAACTGTACAAAAAGAAGAATAAGAAGATATACGAGTATATTCGCGAGCTGGCTGACCAAAACCAGATGAATCCTCCGAGTGCACAGCATGATTTTCTTCTTGTTTACATCTTTTGATTTTTAGAATTACTTTAATTTTTAATTTTTAGTTAACATTTTTTTTTTCGAATTAGGTACATTTAAACATAGTGTTATATCTTTTCGAAATCACCTGCCTTATTTTGATACAATAATTGGGACCCCACAATATGGCGCCCAAAATCCACCATTTTTCTATTTTCCAGTTTTAATGTAGCCAGTGATACTCGCAAGGTTAAGACGAATCGATTGACGTAAGAATCATCAATATAGGCCAACGCGTTTGGTCTCTGGAATGCCACATAGGAACAAACATACATACATACATAGAATGATAAACACATTACTCTCCTTCGGCAGTCGGGTAAAAATATATTTTTTGTAAAATAATGATCTGTCTACGACAAAATAAGGATGTAATAATCTGAAAGGACTCACCTTCAGCCTCAAATTAGTATGCATGAACAAAGGGAATCCTTTCAACTGCGCGCCCACAAGAGTCTCTTCCCCCGGTGTAGCGAACGCAACAACACCCACCGAATACTCCCTGCAGTACTTATCGAGGAGTTCCCGATTCCACTTATCCATGTTCGCGTATTTCGATAGCGATTCGAACACAATCACGCCGTAGCGCCCCTTGTCCAAAGTGGTGAGTACGGGCAGACTCTTGCCCGCGACTTCCACCTTGTACCTGAACAAAAAGAAAACATTGTTAATGATGATGATGTTCAACTACTCTATTATTATGTAACAGTTGCATACTTTAATTATACAGAGTGATTTTTAATTAATTGGCAATCTTTCACGGGGTAAAAAGACTCATGAATATAAACAACTTTTGCTATGTGATCAACTCAGAAATATGAATAAAAAGTACGTTTAATTTATGTTCGCATTGTTCGGCAAAATGTATCACAGAGCTGATTTTTCCTTCGGGATTTTTGGTTAAGTCCCATAGCACGGGCAAAAGAAATATTGGTTTAAATAAATTGCACTAGATGGCGTGATAAGCTTCGATTTGTTATTGAGTTTTGTGAACTATTAAGATTTTCTATAGACGACCATAAAAAATGTTATTGTTTAATTAACTATCGTAAGCACAACTCAACAACACAACACTAAAGAATATTGGGCTCCTGATTCACATAACAAAGATTATTTAAATGGATCAATTAAAATTGATTTCAATAGATGGCGCTGTTTCTGAGGCATCCACTCGATGTTTTTAAATTTGTTTTGTAACAAATTTTGGCATAGTTAAACTGTAAAAACGTGCGAAAAAATACTATATAAAAAATCGTCGCTGTATTAAAAAAAAGTACTCACTAACTGAGTAAACCCTTTTACTTTTAAGTCGCTGCTAACACCACCTATATCCTCGGAACCGAACCGAACGCGATCGATGTTCTTGGAAAAAATATCAGTTCAATCAGACGAAAAACGCTAGTTACGTCGCGGCACGGTTTCTTTGTGTGGGATAAGGCATCTGTATGCTAGTATTATATTATCTGTGCCCATAGTAAAAAGTTGTTCATATTCATTTTTAAGATTGCCAATAAATAAAGTGGAATTGGGCAGGCCATATCTGCCGCATGTCGCAACAGAATTGTGCAAAAAACCTCTGACTGGATTTCGAATAACAGGAACCGGCGACGCGGTAGGCCCAGAAAGAGATGGCGTGACGAATTAGACATCTACCTGAAGGATTGGCCAGACGTAGCAAGAGACAGAATAAAATGGAAAGACGGAAGGGAGTCCTTTGCCCTGCTGTGGGACATAACAGGCTCATAATAATAATAATAAGCAAGACCAAGCAGCGTCCGTAGCCTGGCTTCGTTTCGGTGACCTCTTTGGGGCAACCGAAGGTTTTGTCTGTGCAATTATGGACGAAGTTATCATGACGAATAACTACCGGAGATTTATTGTGAAGGATGGCACGGTTGACATCTGTCGGGCATGTCACCGCCCGGGTGAATCGATCCGCCACATTATCTCTGGATGTTCTCGTCTAGCTAACGAAGACAGGCAGAACCTTGTAGCCAGGATCATCCACCAGCAACTTGCTCTGAAATACACTCTTGTGGTCCTTGTGGCATCGGTGGTACCGTACTACAGGTATGTGCCCGACCCTGTTCTCGATAATGGCAATATCACATTGTACTGGGATCGGTCCATCATCACTGACAGGACTATTGTAGCCAATAAACCTGATATTGTGGTGGACCGAATCGAGAGGCGTGCAATGATTGTTGACATTACCGTCCCGCATGACGGGAACCTCATGAAAGCCGAGAAAGATAAGCAAATCAAGTATCTTGACTTGACTCGCGAGGTTGTCGACATGTGGGATGTGGACACAGCGATCATTTTACCGATAGTCGTGTCAGCCCATGGCTTAATAGCCACGAGCCTCGACCAACACCTTAGGAGGCTATCGTTAGGCGGTTGGGTCAAGGGCCTGATCCAGAAAGCAGTACTGCTGGACACGGCTCGCATTGTTAGGAGGTTCCTCTCTCTGGAGCCCTGACCGCCGGTAGCTCTGTCCCTGTTCCCGACACCGGTGGGCCTCTATTTTCTAATTTTTTTTAAATGTTTATTTTATAATTGTAAATTTTATACAAAATTTATACATTGTATACAAAAAAAAAAGGTTTCTCCTGACCGTCCCCAGACGGCGCTTATCCAGTTTCAATACAAATTGATGTTTACGTTAACGTGATTGAGCGTGAGTAAAAACTCGTACTAAGGCCTAAGAGATCGTTTACGTTATCACGAGCGAGTACGTTAAAATACTCGGAATAAGCACACTGATATCAAAGCTACGGTGAACTGGTTGGCAATTATTTAAAGTAGATATAGTGCACTTATTAATTAATATTATCGTAACAAAATAAATTTGGGCCGGTCCAGGCCACTGCCTTTTGATAACAGAATCAGAAACGTGTCAAATCTGTTAATTTCGTATCAATTAATCAATTATATAGACTTCAAAAGGTTTAATTTAAAATAAATAAGTTTCTACTAAAACATCGCGCTCTGAAAAGCGTGAAGTGATTGCCATAAAGTTTGCTTACTACTATTTTAATATACTAGCTTCTGCTAACGGCTTCGCCCGCGTGAATGTCGAAAATTATCCCGAAGGAATATATTTCCGGGCTAATAAGTATCTTATGTGCTAATCCTGACTATAATCTATCTCTGTGCCAAATTACATCCAGATCCGTTCAGCCGTTCTGGCGTGAATAAGTAACAAACATACACACTCACAAACTTTCGCCGTTTTAATATTAGTGCGTTTGATGTGTAAACAACCCGCAATTGGCGTTCAAATACGGCTATCCTCTAAACGCCCTTGAAAAATTACTGTACATGACTGCAATGGCTTAACAGTAGTCGGGTAAGAATAAATAGAAAATAAATTTGTTATACCTAGAATGCAGCATTAATGTTATTTCAACGCGAAAAATATTCCAGCGCTCCACTGTAATTATTAAGCCATTATTTAGCTATCAACATTCTTTTCATTTAATAATTTATATAAATAGTCTTTAATACAATTACCGACGCTCCTCAGTGAGATAAGAGTCGTAATAGCATTTAATTAAAAGTTATTGTTATGATAGCGAAGAATAGTGGGATAACAATCCATTCTAGTAATAAGAAAGCAAACTCTGTTTGCTTTTTACAAGCTTTTATTTAACTTGCAATGTATGTATGTGTGTGTGTTTGGGTCAAATCTTGCAACTAAATTTTAAAGCAGTTATCCTCCACCGATTAAAATGAAATTTTGCATACACCCTTATTTTGGATGACCATGCATGGTAAGCTAAGTGACGCCATTCTAAATCCAATATGGAGGACGGCCCAATATGGCGGACCAGTTATTTTTTGGGCACTGCCATGATATGGGTATCAAATGAAAGGGTTTGCTGAGAAGCATACGAAAATAGCTTGTTTTAAAAAAAGATTTTTTAATGAATAAAAAATATTTTTGTTACATTTTCATGGCTGGCTAAGTCGCTGAGCCGTTCTTAATAAAATTCAACATATTATTTTGAATATAGTCTGGAACCTGTAGAAGGACAAAGGATACTTTTATCATACAACGTGGGCGAAGCTGCGGGCCGAAAGAAGCTTGAATAGTACCTATATTTTTATATTATAAATATGATAGTGTATCTGTCTGTCTGTTTTCAAACCGCTAAACTAATTTGTTGAAAGTTTGGCATACGGATGTACAATGGACTGGATTAGAACATACTTTTCACCTCGGTAGTAAGTGCCTTAGGGATAATAAAACACATTTCACGCGGGCGAATTCGCGGGGAAAAGCGAGTAAATATTATAGTGCAGGCAAGCGCTGCAGATGAGAATCTGTTGGTTGAGATCGATACGGTGAAGGTGAAGTGACTGCGCTACCTTTGGAGACTTATAAAGTGTTACTAATTGAAATAATGCAACATTTGCATTTAGTTTGTTAAGAATTAAAAAAGAAAACATTTTACGCAAAAATAATTACCGACTTCAAAAACAAAACACTAAAAAGTGCAAAATAACTTTCGTATCGGATGTCGGTGTCTTTCGAAGCCGGTTTATTTTTTGCAAAAATGTTTTTATTGTTCTCCTTTTAGTTTTGGTTCACCATCACTACAAATTGAGCAAGTTCCATAATAAGGTACCTAAAGGATTGACAAAATACCCATAATAACTCAATTTACACATTCGTGTTGTATCTTGAAAACTGCCTAATATATTTTGATGAAACTTGCACTATGACCTAAGTTGATGGAATGATCATGATACGATTACTAGTTTCGGAGAATTGCGTGGACAAAGATACATACACATAACGGATCCATGCGGACGACATCACAGGTTATCCATTTGTTGTATACTTAAACCTTCTCCAGAAAGTATTTTTTTTTTCTGTATGCGCATCAAAATCGGTTCAGCCAAACGCGAGAAAACGCGGACAAACATACGGGTCAAACTGAGAAACTCCGTTGTTTTTTAAGTCTGTTAAAAATTATTCCATGTATTTTGTAATAGGGTTATACAAATTAGGTCACCAACGTTTGAGTCTGATTGAGTTTCCAAAACAGTAAAATTCAACAGAAATGAAAAGATTTCTATTTTAAATATTTATAATTTCTTTGCTGGATCAATCATCATCATCAAATCAGCCGAAAGACGTCCACTGTTGGACGTAGGCGCCCCCCAAGCGTCACCTCCACCACCACCATCCTGCTGATCCCCGCAACCTTCACCAGGTCATCGGTCCACCTGGTGGGAGGCCTTCGAACGCAGCGTGTTCCGGTTCGTCTTCTGGATCAATCTATACTAATATTATAAAGAGGTAAAGTTTGTGAGTTTGTGAGTTTGTGACGTTGTAAGGGGTAATCTCTGGATCTACTGAACCGATTTTGAAAATTCTTGCACCGGTAGAAAGCTACATTATTCCTGAGTGTCATAGGCTATAAAATATTTTCAAAAAAAATAGAGATCCTTATGAAAATTGCAATAATGTAACCCAAGGTAGCAAAATGTTGTCAGTAAAATACATTATTTGGCGTGCGCTGAGAAAACTATTGATGATAGATACAAATTAGTAGGTAGGGTAGGTAGGATAGGCAGGTTAGGCAGAGTAGGCAGAGTAGGCAGGGTAGGCAGAGTAGGCAGGGTAGGCAGGGTAAGCAGAGTAGGCAGGGTAAGCAGAGTAGGCAGGGTAGGCAGGGTAGGCATGGTAAGCAGAGTAGGCAGGATAGGCAGGGTAGGCAGGAAAGGCAGGAAAGGCAGGGTAGGCCGGGTAAGCAGAGTAGGCAGGGTAGGCAGGGTAGGCAAGATAGGCAGGGTAGGCATGGTAAGCAGAGTAGGCAGGGTAGGCAGGTTAGGCAGGGTAGGCAGGGTAGGCAGGATAGGCAGGGTAGGCAGGATAGGCAGGGTAGGCAGGAAAGTCAGGGTAGGCAGGGTAGCCAGGGTAGGGGCAGGGTAGGCAGGTTAGGTAGGGTAGGCAGGGTAGGCTGGGTAGGCAGGGTAGGGGCAGGGCAGGCATGGTAGGCAGGGTAGGCATGGTAGGCAGGATAGGCAAGGTAGGCAGGGTAGCCAGGGTAGGTAGGCAATTGACGGGAGCGAAGCCCCGAGGGTCAGCTAGTCTATTATAATATTAATCTGATACGGAGTCTGAGGATTCAGTTAGTTCAATTAGGTACAAGTTGTATATCTACCGCTTGCCGATCTAGCTCGTAATGCAGCCAACTTTATAGATCCCTGTAGCCAGCATTTCCTACTACGGACTTGTTAATATAGTTATAGTTATAAACAACAGCGACTTGCACGACAAGTATTTTACTAAGGCAGCAAGGTATTTTGATGAAGCACTCGACCATTTAATACTCGTATCTCTTTACAGCAAATAAAATTATGGTGAAACTGAGGCGGAAATATTTGAAATTCAAAGCTATAATTTCAAAGTGGTATCTAGCAATTAAATCAACGGCGGTTCCGCCCCGTGCTATAAAATTGTACAGTTTAAATAGCAAACGGCAATGGCGTCCCCTTGTCAAACAGTGAACAAGCCTCCGAAGTTGATTGGCAATATTGAAAATTGAACTGTCCAAACATTCGCTTTTAGGATACTTTCAAATTTTCAATCGAAAATACCCATTTTACCGATATTGGCAAATCTGACAAGTCTTTGAGTTCTATACAGACCAGAAAACGTAAAAAAAAGGAACCATACGAGTGCTGGAAAGAGTAGCGAGTAACATAAGGGTATCGGGACCAGGCCGTTCATTTTGCTCCAGTTAAGACTCTTTTCAGTTTGGCGGGTTGAGAGCACTACAGACCGAGTCTAGGGCGAATGGCAACTTGCAAATAGCATTTACCCACTCGAGCCGGTCCGTCTTTCCAACTAATGTAGTGTGCAATCGTGGGTGCATTCGTTTGCAACTTTGCGCAGCCACTTGTATATTCACCGAGCAAACGGACCGATACAAAAGTTTGCCATTTTCATGCGCATTTTAAAATGCGGACGCTTATGCAAAGTTCGACGGTCATAAAGCTACGTCGGCGGGAAACGACAAACGTGAACACTGCGTCACTATTTACCTTGCGCTAACATGTTTCTAATTACCTTAATTAGTGTCCTGACATTAAAACGAGAGGGCGCTCAGTATAAATTAGAGCGCGCGAAACGGCCCACTTTGTCCGTGAACCGAATGCGAGGAGGGCTAATTCGTGATAAGGGAGCGCGAGTGAGTTCAATAAAGGGGAGCAATGTCACGGCGGCGTGCGACCTCGGTGACCTGCCGCCCCTTAGGATAACGACAGTTATCGTAAAGAGGCCGGTAAACTTGCGCTACGGTTAGCCAGAAAACGGCAAAAAATTAAGCGAATCTTTATATTATTCTCAATTACGTCGCCCGTCGCCCGGTAACCGTATACTTACATTGTAAGCTGAAAGCTTAGCTTCACGCAATTAACCCGGCGTATTTACAAACTTTCAAGGGTGTCGGGGTGTGTCAGCCATAGTACCTGGCATAGTTAATTACATTTGAGTTACATTGGCGTACGTGTGTGTGAATTATAATGTAGGTCTTTGTTCAGCGCAGTTGAATGATAAAGAGCTATGCTGTGACTGCGATTCTATCTAATTGGAAGTTGCATCGTTCTATTAACGTGAATAACTGAAGATACTGCAGCAATTAGCAGACACCCCAGTTCGTCTCAATTGAGGGCAAGTCGGCGTCGCTTCGCTGCTTTACATTCAGTACTTATGGTAACTTGCGTCTTCCTAAACGAACGCTTGGTCGTTTCATGCCCAATGGTACTTGAAAAAAGCCTTGTGAGACACGAACTCAATTAAGGGCATATATTACCTAGCCAGTAGCAACCGGGGCTTGCAACGTAAACTCGTTAGAAGAAACTTTTATTACGCGACTTTAAATTGGTCAATATAAAATTCACTGACTTCCACGAAGTTTTATTGTCAGTAATTTTATTTTTCCTAATAAAAGATAATGTTATTTGAAGACAAAAGAAAGAGAATGAGGCGGTCGTAATTCTAAAGGGACAGTTATGTAAATTAAACTGCATTGAAAGTCTTTGAAGGGCCTGTCTGAGGGTTTGCCCCTGACACTAGAATAGAGTAACCATTAACGCTCTATTAAAAAAGCGGTTTACCCTCTTGTGCACTATAAAGCGAAGTTTACGAGAGCCGGGAGTAATAAACGGCGCCAAAGCTTAGCATCACATGAGGGTCAAGTGAACGTTAGCAATCAAACTAGAACACATGTGAGGGTTATCAAATAACGTTAGTGAAAATACATTGTCCTGAAGTGCCCACGACAGAAGTGAGCAATGTTGAAACAACATTTTATTAAAGCAGAACTACTCCGGTTGTTGTAAAGACACAAATAAAACGGCTAATCTTTCTTTCACACTCAATTTCCCGTCGCCGTTGTCTCTAAGTTTAAAAACGAGACTCGCTCGATGGAAGCAATCGTCCTACCTTTATACGTTGGTAAACGCAAGGCAGTTTACTTGTATTTACGAGGAAGGTTTCGGGCAGGATTAAAGGAAACAGTGTCAAAACGACTTAATTACTTTATATTAAGTCGTTTTGACACAAACGAGCATTAATGGAGAACGAGGCGGCGAAATAGGGGCGGGATGCCGAGGGCTTGCCTCTAATGGCACTACTAACTAACTAACTGTCGCCGCAACGTCTCGCCGCGCCGTAGACGTCGCTCGAAGCCTCGCCTCGCGCCTAGCAAGCACGCCTCAGCTGTCACGTTACACCTTGCTTTATATTTATTTAAGTTCACATCGTAACTCGCATTCGTAACCAATGCTGTTCGTTTCCGAGTTATCAGCTAATTAGACCGCACTGCATTACCGGGTCGAGGTAATTTTGTTTAAGCAACAACATTTGGGTCAATGGAATTCAACATAAAGAGGAATTTGAACAATGTAACTTTTGTTTGCATACAGAATTATGTGTATTTTGATGCTAAATCATTCCATGACAGCAGTAGAGTTGAACCGGATTTGGAAATAGCCGCGTGCTTGATGTTTGTGTACATTTAACTGTCTACATATATACGTACATAAGCCTTGTGTAATATTGCGAACATGTATGTCCCTGTTAGAAGGATACGTCATAGTTATCCTGTGTTACTTTGTTTTTATTTAGGGTAAAGTTTTATGACAAGCTCTCAGAACGAAATAGAGCCTTTTATATGTGTGTACATGTAATAAAAGGTGATCCTTCATAAAACAGTTGTCTGGGTCCACACCCTTTATGGGACTTTGGGTTAATTAGCAAATTAAACTAATTGGGCGAGAATTCAACACCCGACGTCGGTAATGGTGAAACAAAATAAGTCAAATGAATTGCCAAATATAATCTATCAAAATTTCTGTTTTTATCCTCAATGAAAATGATAAAAGTTTTACTGTATGACAAAGCAGACATAAATTCGTATGTTCGTAGTCGTGTTACTAGGCTACCGGAGTACCGGGTCCAGACGAATCTGCCCCAGGGGACTTATCGTAACTTGTAGCTAGGTACTCATAACTTTTAAGGCTAAAATAATTATGTAGTTAGGACGACGTTCTACAGTTGGTATAACATTATGAATTTATGAATAAACCTTTCCGACAATGTAAAATTATGTTTTCAGGCAAAATCGTTTTGTATTTTTAGGGTTCCGGAGTCTTAGTAATAGGGTCCCGTTTTTCCCACTAAGACTCCGCGGTCCGTCTGTCTGTCTGTCAACTGGCTGTATCTCATGAATCGTGATAGCTAGGCAGTTGAAATTTTCACAGATGATGTATTTCTGTTGCCGCTATAACAACAAATACAGAATAAAATAATTATTTAAGTGGGGCTCCCATACAACAAACGTGATGTTTTTGTCGTTTTTTGCAATAATGGTACGGAACACTTCGTGCGCGAATCCCGACTCGCACTTGGCCAGTTTTTATTTAATGAGACACGCTTTTACTTGATGTGTGTCTTGATAAGCATTTAGTAACCACAATATTTTATTGAGTCAATTATTGTTGCCTAGCAGAATAAATAAAAACATAATTATAGATGAATTAACTTAGCAGCTGTCACCAAGTAATTACTCTAATGTCACTTTGATTGATATTCTATTTTTGGTGATAGCGTTTTTAACCCCCGCCGGAAAAAGAGGGGTGTTATAAGTTTGACGTGTGTTGCTGTGTATCTGTCTGTGGCATCATAGCGTCCAAACGGGTTCTGTTCGGTGCAATAATTGCAAACGAACAGCTCAGCACTATTGCCTGCGTGCATTTCCATAAATGCATGTATCACAACTAGCGTCAGTTAGTGCGTGTTCGGATACCAATCGCGTAACTCCAATCAAACCATTTTAGTGCTACTTTAGCTTAGATTAACCATTTACCATTATTTTAACTAGTATTCAATATAACTTTTAAAACCATTATTGCGTATCATTAAACCAGTGGTCGTAAACCAATAACCAAACCGTTACCATTCTAATATAAAACCAATCAAATCAACCAACTCAGAGTTTAGTCCTAAACCAAGCAGGCGCTAAATTCTACATGGTCCTTCGAGAATTAAGGGACTCGGTTCGCGAAGTACAGTGAAGTGTTTGTGCGCCGGGACCTTGCAACCAGTGTTTATTTTTTACCAGTTGATAGGGAGAGTAGGTAGGCAGTGACATCAAATTGAAGAAATTGGGCAGCTGCGTAAGGAGAATATAAGGTCAGACCAAACCATTGTATACATTTTATTTTGATTTGCCTATTTAATTGACCGTGAGAAGAATGGAGCAATTAGCAGTCAGCCAAACGGAGATTTACGACTCCTTGGTTAAACTTCTTACTAATATCAAGAAAGACGGGGCTGAACGAAAAACCATAGATTACTGCAAGTGGAAGTTGGAGATATTAGAAAACTATTGGAGAGAATATCAACGTAACCATAGGACGTGCTGTGAACTTGCTGAATTTAACCATGTTTATTTCACAAAAAATTGTTTTGATAAGGCGGAGGAAGTATATCTGTCAATCAAGCAGCTAATCACCAACACCATGGAGAACTTGTTGTCAAAAAACCAAGAACCTCACCAGCCGCCGCCGCCGGTAGCAGCGGGGACATCGAAGCAAGCAGGAGATTCGTCTCATTCACAGGCACCGCAACAGCAGCGTAGGGAGACGCGTGAAGAGAGTAAGCTAGAAGGAATGATGAAAAAGCAGACTATCCACTTTAGGGCGTTTATGAGAACGGTAGCTACCATAGAAATCGACCAACTGCAGAACAAATGGGAGTTCGACGATGCATTAAAGTCTCTTCAAAGTCGTTGGGCTATTATAGACAACCTGCACTGGGATATAGAAGGTGAAAACGGAGATGAGGATGTCTGGTACCAAGAAGAGTTCAACAGATACGAGAAAATGTATAACGATTTGAAGAAAACCATAAACTCAAAAATGTGGTCTGTATCGCATCGCGACAAATCAACTCCACAGATGGATATTCCAACATTCCAAGGCAACTACCACCAATGGACGTCGTTTAAAGACTTGTTCACGGAAACCATTCACAAAAATCCATCGTTATCAAACGCACAAAAAATGCAGTTCTTAAAGAGTAAAGTATCAGGAGAAGCTGAGCGTCTGATCCACCATCTTCAGATTAGCACAGAGAATTACGAGGTATGCTGGGAAATACTGTACCACAGATATGGCAACAGTAGACTAATTTTCACGTCTCACGTCAACATATTACTGAACATCCCTAGCATGCAGCAACAATCCATCGGTGCGATTAAAAAATTGCATGACGTGACCAAAGAATGTCTCCACGCAATACAGAACCTAGGAGTAGATATCACCACCTGGGATCCGCTGTTGGTACTATTCTTATCACAGAAACTTGACAGTGAGTCATTCACTGAATACATTGAGTCTGTGAAGAATCCCAGGGCATTACCAGTCCTTCAAGAATTCCTAGATTTCTTGGAAAACAAGTTTACCGCTTTAGAAGCATCAAGACGTAAACAAGAATCAAATAACCAAAAGACCAACACCCAACCACAAAACCAAAATTGGCAAGCAAACCAGAAGAAATATTATAGTTCATATAATAACCAGCAGTCATCGAACAAAAATTATCCCAGCAACATGAAAAACCATACGAAATCGTTACATGTGTCGCGGTCAATCACCTGCGCATTGTGTAACGCTGACCACGGGTTATGGATGTGTTCCCAATTTTTGCAAATGTCGGATGAGCAAAAACTAAAAACTGTCAACCATCTAAACTGTTGCGCAAATTGCCTATACAACCTTTTAAATAAACCTTGTTTATCTAATAAAACATGTCGCAAATGCAACGCTAAACATAATTCGTTATTGCATGACGCAATTTCAACCAAAAACAGGCCAAACACATCAGCAAAACCAAACCATAAGGCTGCGCATACACTTGCGACATCATGCGTCACCAACGATGAACAACCAGCAGCTTCAACCCATGTATCTTGGGATGACGTGTCCGAGACACTCTTAGCTACAGCTTTAGTGGAAGTCCCGGGACACAATGGCACATACTATAACATGAGAGCTTTGATTGACCAGGGTTCTCAGATTTCTTTAATAAGTGAGAAGGCAGCGCAAGTTTTGAAACTACGAAGACACTCTTGCAAAGGAACCGTATTCGGCATAGGAGAAAAAGAAAACAGCTGCAAGGGAGTCATGAACATCCGAATTAAATCATTGTATAGTGAGTTTGCCTTAGAAGGAGAGGTCCTTATAATGAATAATCTTATCAAAAGGTTGCCAAATAAATCATTTATAAAACCAACTTGGCCTCACATACAGAACATTAATCTGGCAGACCCAGAATTTAATACCAGCCGACCAGTGGACCTACTGCTTGGAGCAGATGTATACTGCAAGATAGCTTTAGGTGGCCTTTTGAGGGGCGGTAGCGAGGACCAGCCAATAGCCCAACAAACGCAATTAGGATGGTTGCTTTGTGGGACAATGACACCACGCTACAGGTGTAACGTCGTTCTTAACAAGACGGACGATCTGCGTAGATTTTGGGAAATTGAAGACATCAACCAGGAGACTGAAATGTCCACCGAAGATCATGAATGTCTGCAATATTTCCTGTCAACAACAGAGAGGCTATAAAATGGGAGATACCAAGTCCGACTGCCATTCAAACCAGAAACTAAGGATCAGCTAGGGTCTACTAAACCATTAGCATTAGCACAATTTCGCAACTTAGAGAGAAAGTTACAAAAAGATCCAGAATTGAAAACAGGATACACCAAGTTTATGAATGAGTATCAAAACCTAAACCATATGATGCGGTCAGCAACAAGTACGAAACCAGAGCGCTACCTACCACACCACTGCGTCACTCGTGCTGAGTCAACCACTACAAAATTGCGTGTTGTGTTCAACGCGTCTGCTAGATCATCATCAGGACATAGCTTGAATGACGTCATGTACCGAGGACCCAACCTACAGGAAGATCTGCAGGAGCTGATTTTAAAATGGAGACAATATCAGTTCGTTTACACTGCTGATATCGAAAAAATGTATCGACAGATAATGGTACATCCTGAAGATCAGTCGTACCAGAAGATATTATGGAGAGACTCACCATACCAACCTATTCAAACATACCAACTTACAACCATAACTTACGGCACAAAGCCTGCACCATTTTTGGCTATAATGTGCTTAAAACAACTAGCTGCCGAAGAAAAACAAAATTTCCCCGATGCAGCAAAAGCATTAGAAGAGTGCTTCTATATGGATGACTACTGTGGCGGTGCAAATACTATGGAACAAGCCAAACTGCTTAAATCAGATCTAATAAAACTACTCAGCAAGGGTGGGTTCAATTTACGAAAATGGGCCACAAATGAACCAAAATTACTCGCTGATTTAGACAAAGATTTGTGGAACCAGCAAATCTACGAGTTTAAACAGTCAGACTCAACGAAGACATTGGGGCTAGGATGGAATCCGCAACAGGACAAATTCATCTTTGACTCGAAACTGGAGCCATTATCACTACCAAAACCAACCAAAAGGTCGCTTCTCTCTGACATCTCAAAAATATTCGACCCATTAGGCTGGCTCACACCATTAACTATCACCATGAAAATGCTATTCCAAAGTGTCTGGTCATCAAATCTTAACTGGGATGACGCGCTACCAGAAGATATCAAGATCAAGTGGCTAAGCTTAAGGGAAGAATTAAAAGACATCAACACCATAGAAGTAAAACGATGGTTAGGAATAAAGGAAAACCATAGCTTGCAACTACACGGATTTTGTGATGCGTCGAACAAGGCGTATGCCGCAGTTATATATTGCAAAGTCAGCAACCAAAACAATGCAAACGAGGTAACTTTGGTTGCAGCAAAAGCAAGATTAGTGCCTGTTAGTAAAGATGTATCAATACCAAGGTTGGAGTTAATGGGTGCCCAACTATTATCACAGCTGATGCAAAAAGTACAGACTTGCTTGGAGTCTTATAACCAGGAGATATATTGCTGGAGTGATTCAACAGCAGTGTTGGGATGGATTCAAGGAGATCCAGCAAGATGGAAACCATTCGTCTCAAATCGTGTTAAAGCTATCACCAAAATAATACCAAAGGAAAAATGGAGTTATGTCAAAACCACTGAAAATCCAGCTGACTGTGCCAGCCGTGGGTTGAGAACCAAACAATTAAAAAACCACGATCTGTGGTGGCAAGGGCCATCATGGATCCAACCGTTCCAAAACCATGACATACCTCAAACCACCTATGAAACCAGCTTAGAGATAAAACGGTCTAATGCAGTAGTTGCGGAAAAACACCAGAAAATAACCATGACCATACCAAACATTATCCACCATTTACTAAACAAATTTAATTCCTTCGCAAAAATTGTACGTGTTTTTGCATGGATACTGCGAATACCTACTGCAAAGGCAGGCCGTCAACCTTATCTCACATTAAAGGAACTCCGTTGCGCAAAACTGATGATTATTAAAGGTGTGCAACATATGGAGTTTTCCAGTGACATTAGTCACTTACTTAAGAATGGAAACGTGCATTCGAAAAGTAAACTTTTAGAATTACACCCTATCATGGACCAAGATGGTACTCTGCGAGTAGGGGGCAGATTAAGAAATGCACAAATAAGTTCAGAGATGAAACACCCAATCATATTACCACACAACCATCGACTTACCACGCTAATCATACAATACGCTCATGAGCTAACCTACCACGGTGGAGCGCGCCTTACTTTGTCAAACATTCGACAAAATTATTGGATAATCAGCGGATATTCGGCTACAAAGAAAGTCATACGTCAGTGCGTTACATGCAAGAAGCAAGAGCCCATCCAACAATATCAGCTCATGGGTGATCTACCATCATCAAGAGTGAACCCTGAAAGCGCTTTCTATCATTGTGGCGTCGACTACACAGGCTTTGTGGAAGTGAAAGCAAACAAAGGGCGCGGGATAAAAACTAACAAAGGCTACATAGCGATTTTTGTATGTATGGTGACGAAGGCTGTGCATCTAGAACTCGTCTCAGATTTAACCAGCTCAGCATTCTTAGCCGCAATAAACAGAATGGCAGCACGACGCGGAGCTCCACGTCATATCTATAGTGACAATGGAACCAATTTTGTGGGAGCCAACAGAATGCTGCAAGAAGATTACGACCAACTACAAAAACTTTTCAATGACTCATTCTTTAGAGAGATAACAGAGCTACAAATTGAATGGCATTTCAATGCACCTTCTTGGCCTCATGCGGAAGGACTTTGGGAAAGAGCCGTGCGAAGCCTCAAACACCACCTCAAACGCGTGATTGGACAACAAAAACTTACGTTTGAAGAATACACCACACTCTTATCAAAACTGGAAGCTTGCCTGAACTCACGACCACTTTGTGCGCTATCAGAAGACCCGGAGGATCTAAATTGCCTCACACCAGCCCATTTCCTAACAGCACGACCAGGTTTAACCATAATTGACACGGCAGACGACGCCAGAACCAGGTGGCATCTAGTGTCAAAACTATTCGAAGATTTATGGAAGAGATGGAAAACAGAGTACTTGACTCAATTATCAACCAGAAACAAATGGACGAAACACCAGAAGAATGTCAACGTAGGTGATTTAGTAATGATACTTGAAGACAACTTGCCCGCAGGAAAATGGCCAATGGGTCGTGTGATAGAAGTTCATCCAGGAAAAGATGAACTTGTCAGAGTAGTCACTCTAAAAACTAAAAACGGCTACATGAAGCGCCCCGTAGTTAAATTATCAGTTCTTCCTTTAGATCAAACGGAACCAAACATACCAGAAGAACAACCACTACATCAAAGTACTAGATCTGAAAAGGAACCACGTAATCGCCCGCAACCAAACAACAGAACGTACAGTACTTATCCCAAGATAGTAAACATTGCACTAGCACTGTTATTGTTCTTAGGTATAATATTACCAACCACAGCTACATATAATATCACGCAATTCGATATCAACAAAACGTTGTACTTTGACACTGTGGGTAAAGTACAATTAATTCGGGACAAGTGGAAACTAGTCACATATTTTGACATGTCTCCATACTGGCAAGGAGACAAAGCCATCAAGGATTTCACAAGCTACCTCGAAAGAACATGCGAACCAATTATAGAATCAAGTCACTGTCATATGATACTCCAACAAATACGTCACGATTACAACGAATTGCAATACTACAACCAGCTGTTGCTTAGTCAGCATTACGGCGAGCGTTTACGAATACGACGCGGCCTTATCAACGCTGTCGGCTCAATTGCAAACTCATTGTTCGGAGTATTAGACGAAAGTTTCGCAGAAAAATACCGACAGGACATTGAACTTGTGCACCGTAATCTAAAACACCAAGGTCAGTTATGGAAAAACTTGACATCTATCGTTGAAGCAGAGCACAATGTACTACAAAGAACTGAAGACATAATAGCAAAGCAACACAAAACCATAAATAAACAGTTAAATGCTTTAGACAACGTTAACAGTAAGCTGCAACAAGAAATCGATGTGATGACTGCACAACAGGACTTCACATTAGTCTCTATAGCAACCATTAATATGATGCAAAACTTGAAACGGATACAGGAAACTTTAATAGATACAATATCGGAAATATACCATGGCCAAATCAGTCTGCATCTATTGACACCAGCGCAGCTCAAACGAGAGCTACAAATTATCTATGGGCAAATGCCTCAAGATTTAGCACTGCCAATCGAAAATATTGAGACAGACCTTCAGCGCATCTACAAGCTACTGAGAACAAAAGCTCGGGTCACCGAAAAATATATTATTTTTGAAATTACATTCCCCCTCATAGCAAGAGAAAGTTTTCAATTATATAGAATAATACCAGTCCCACAACAAACCAACTACAGTATGATAACCATAACGCCAATATCGGAATACGTCGCAGTAAACCTGAAAAAGGATGCTTATTTCGTACCAACTATACATGAACTTGACACATGTTTGTACCACGGAGAATTTTTCATATGTGAGCTCTTCAAACCAATCCAAAATTTAGAAAATGACGAAAACTTTTGCGAAACTAACCCAATAAACCAAAGGTGCAAAACAGAAAGGACAGCGTGCCGAAACAAATGGGTAGAATTACACACTACGTCACAATATTTATATTTTTGCTGTGACACATATTCGATCAAAATCATATGTGACGATCAAGTTACCGTACGTCAGCTGACCCGAGCTGGGGTCATTAGCATGACTCAGAAATGCTTTATTAAAAGTAAAGATTTCGCATTATACTCTTTACAACAGCAAACCAACCAGTTAAACTTTTCACCAAATATGCTCGTACCAGAACTAGACCAGATAAACCATATTGTGAACATTACAATACCAACGGAAACAGAATTACCAGAGGACATGAGTCTGAATAGATCTCTATCCATTCTTGGAGAACAGATTAAAAACGCTAAAAACCACCAAAGCAGAGGTCGATGGCGTATCAGTTCATGACATCCACCAGTACACCATCGTCTACATACTGCTGGGAGTTGTACTATGCGCGGCAGCAGTCTGGATCTGGAAACGAGCGAGTTGCTGCTCGCATTCTACGGCCGGCCGGGCGCAGCCTCACCACAGACAGGAGTCTGTGGCGACCACATCAACCAGAGTGCATAGTGAAGTGCGACAGCCTAGTACCGCTGATCGTCAGCAAAGTGAGAGTGAACATATAGGTTTAAGTGCATATTTCGCAAGACGATGGCCAAGTGCTATGCGTAGTGCGGGTAAAAAGGAAAGGGCTACGTTGCCTATAGTGCGAAAAGAACGTGTGCTTACAGTGGAAGACTCATTAGTTTAAAGAATTCGTGTTTTAAGGGCAACCATAATTTACTATACATATAATTTATTTTACTTTTACCTTTGTTAACCATTTTACACTAAGTAAATTGTTCACCATTTTATAATTATCTAATTTACTTTTGTTTACCATTTCTTGTTTAGTTTTTACCACTTCTTGTTTATTTCTTGTATAATTATAAAACTAAGATGATTTGATGAGTACTTTACCCTCTTCTTATCTTATCTTGTGCTCGGGAATATGTTCGGTGCAATAATTGCAAACGAACAGCTCAGCACTATTGCCTGCGTGCATTTCCATAAATGCATGTATCACAACTAGCGTCTAGCTACTTTAGCTTAGATTAACCATTTACCATTATTTTAACTAGTATTCAATATAACTTTTAAAACCATTATTGCGTATCATTAAACCAGTGGTCGTAAACCAATAACCAAACCGTTACCATTCTAATATAAAACCAATCAAATCAACCAACTCAGAGTTTAGTGCTAAACCAAGCAGGCGCTAAATTCTACAGGTTCAACCGATTTTGATTGCGTTTTTTTTTTGTTTAAAAAGTGCCTAAATCGAGTGTTCTTAGCTATGTTTGAATGAAATCGGTTTAGCCGTTCAAAAGTTATGGGCGTTTTACTGTGTCATAATTACGTGTTCAATAGATTGCCGATCGAAGCGTGTCTACTATATACTAGATAAACTATGTAGCATGAAATAAATGTGTCGGGGGATTTTAAAATTTTGAAATTTTACTTGTGTTTCCTATAAAACTATAAACAGCGCCTACTGAAGTAGCTGTTCCAATTGTGTCCGAAGGTTACTGACGTACCTATATGGGCATACCTATAGCACATAACTTTAAACCCACTAAGGCTGTCTTATTAGATACAACGTTTCTACGAAAAGGCGTAGGCAGTATAATCCCTTTAGGTACGTATCTTAAATATTATTTCTATCAATATTAAAACAGTATTACCAAAAATAGAGCTGAGCGTTCTTCTACGAAACGAGTAAGTCCTGTTCTTATTTTAAAACTGGCCAAGGGCGTGTCGGACTTCGCACATTTAGGGATTTTACTTTTTAATAATTTTTTTAGTAGATAGGCTCGCGCTTGACCATTATCTCATCTGATGGTAAGCGATGATGTGGTCGACGGTGTAGCACGCTTGCCTGAAAGTAACCCATTTATTATATATTGGTATTTGTTGGTGAAATATACGTAATGATAAACATTATCACAAAATGTTAAGTTTATAGGTCAATGGTAAGTTAAAAAATACAATGGATTTTTTTTTTGGAAAAAAATGACTGGTGGCTTGTAATTTTTGGTGGATTCCTTTGTTTCCAATATTTTTTTAAATAAGAAGTACAGTATTTATCTACTCAACGAATGCCAAATAACAATACCTCACTCGATATTGAAATTTTATCTTAAAAATATTTTTTGATATTTGGTATGGCTTTGGGTCAAACACGCTGTAACTCCAACCGTTTGGCTGTAAAAACCTGTGTGACAGACGACGGACAGACAGACAGACAGACGGGCAGACACGTGACTGACAGCAATAGGGCTCTGTTTGGGCCCTTCGGGTACAGAACCCTAAAAATATAACACTTAATCTATCGTTACTAAAAAATATACTTCATCTGCAGACCGTAAACGAACAGATGCGATAAAGAATGCCGAGGCCTAAGGAAAAGGCTTCGATAAAAAATATCAAGGAAGGAAAACTAATTCCTGACCCGTCAAACATTTCATAAGCAAGCGTGGAGTTCACTGGAGCACAGCGCTTGAGAGGAAACCGATTTTTACCCGACGAGAGCAAAAAGTCTCATATAACAGGAGTAGGGAGGCCGTCCGTGAGACAAGATATACAGCCCGGAAAATAACCGGCGACATTTTAATACTGCGCGATTTATGAATTAATTTAGTCAATGATGAATGGCCAGTGGAAAATGTATAGGGTGCTTTAGCTCCAGTAAGATATTCAGCTGTTTCTGTGGAATTATCGATCGACTGAACGCGGAATATTGTTAAAACGAACATGTCGTCAAGGGCAATGAGGAGGGCTATGCTCAGAGTCTCCTTGCGTGATCACGTCAGAAATGAGGATATCCGCAGGAAAACCAAAGTTAGCGACATAGCCCGAAGTCCCAAAGAATTGTGAAACTTTAATGGCAGTGGGCAGGGCACATTGTTCGCAAAACGGATGCCCGATGGGGCCGAAAAGTTCTGGAATGGCGACCGCAGATCGGAAGACGATGCGTTGGAAGGCTTCCTACTAGGTGGACCGATGACCTGGTTAAGGTTGCGGGAAGGCGCTGGATGCGAGACGCACGGGATCGGTCTATGTGGCGACGCCTGGAGGAGGCCTATGTCCAGCAGTGGACGTATTTCGGCTGAAATGATGATGATGAACATGTCGTCGCCACTTCATCAAGAGACCTGATTTTACTAAGAATATTACATCTTTATCTGTAAAACCTATAACATTCACCTCTGATAGGAGATTCATTATTGTAGAAGATGGACAAATTGTATAACAGGCAACAAACGTAATCAGGTTCAGTTTAATTACTTTTCTGACTATTAAACCACAGTTAGTTATAATTTTGCTACACCAATTAATATCATTCATAAAATATATCATAAACTTCACAGTAAGCGATAAGTAAATCCGTTCGTTGCAGTATTTACGTCTATATCGAAAGGTTAGAGGTTAATTTCATATTGTCGTTATAAAAAAAAACTTGTAGTTGTCATTTATTAACACAATGACTACATGATTACAAACTATATCAACAGACATACGTCTGCTTACCCCAGCGCGCTATCTCGTACTTAACAATTTTAGACGAGAAAAATGCTTTAATAGTTTTTTCGCACATAGAATTTCGTTCGCATTTTTAAGGCACTAAATATTATGTTTTAGTGTATATCAGTATGTAATAGGTTAATATGGGGTTTAACAAGTAAATTAGAATCATTACATACATACTGAGTGCGGTAGTTACGGAAAGATAAACAAATTCAAATTCCGTAAAAACGACCGGTCGCCATGACGGTTTAGTACGCAATGAGCACCCAGGTTTTTTTTTTTTTTTTTTTTTTTTTTTAATGATTGGCGTCTCGCAAACAGTCAAAGTGACCGACATATGCTTAACCGGTCTTCCCTGTGGAGACTAATCTCTTAGCCTCCGGCCAGGCTTCAAAGTACTAAACCTAAAGCGACAGCGCTAAGGGCTACCCCAGTTGGGGTCGGACCTCGGCTCAGGGCGTCGCTTGGGGGATGGCAAAGGCCGGATCTGATAAAGTGATTCTACCATCCGTTCGGAAAAGCCTACGTGGAGAAGAACGGACAAGAAACTCCAATAATATCTGACTTGCATTTAACTATGGCTCAGCACGCGGGCTAGCTTATAGAATCGAAAAGGATTACGCGACGAGCCTCTGCGGTGAGGACGGAACGAATATGTAAGTTAATTTTGTATGAACGGCGGGTTCGTACTATTTACGAACCCACTGACCGTCCTTGTAGATAAGGCTATCGAGCTCCTCAGTGATGGACTCATACCTCGAAAAGAGGTTGGCGCATTCAGCGGGAAGGAGAGAGCCCGCATTCCGGATTTCAGCATCCAGAGCACGGGCTTGAGGGGTCATAAAAATGGAGTACGCGCTAATTATATTTATACCAACGCATATATATGGCTTTTGCCCGGAGGGGGCGACAGGGGGCTGGCACTTAGCAGCAGGGGTGGTGGAAGCCACCTTCTGGCTTTGTGCGGTCATAGGGGCGGCCATAGGGGCGGCGGGGGGCATTGAGTCGGGGATAATAATTGGCGCTGCGATGGGAGTAGCCATCAGCGCTGGAATTGGCTGGGAGCAAGACTGAGGAGCCACACTTTGGTGGTTCAGCTTACCCCAGGGTGAAGGCCTCTGAGGGGCTAGTCTGGGGGGGAGTTGAGTGGTAGGGGCTTGACGCGCTGAGCACCCAGGTGGCGTCGCTTGTTTATATAATTTTGCGCGTAAGCAGCCAAAATTTGGTAATTTAGAATAGTATTTTAAGGGCTCTTTAATGGCTTGTAGTATGCATATAGCGGTTAATACTTTAGATATAATGTGTAAGTAGTGATTTAAGCAAATAAAAATGTTTTGTTTATTTAATTTGGACCCCCCTAAAATGGTAGGTATCGGTATGTGCGCTCTGCCTACATACCAATCGTATTATTTTCCTTACATATTTGTTTTGTTAGGAAACACCACCTAGGTGTTCTAGATAGTATACCTTGGTGCTATGACTGAAAAACTGTACATAACAACAGTACATAGCCAGGTTTAAAACAGTTTCACTCTGAGATGGTAAATACATGCATTTTTGCTCAAGTAAGTATATAGAAAATTCGTTATAAGCGATCTAGCGCTTCCAGGTAACCTGGAATTATGTCCGGGCCCTATATATAGATAGTATCTATGTAATTCTAGTACATAGACCTTACTTACTTGAAATAATGTGTCTGTATGTGCCAGCATGGTCGTTTCTATGCGTCTGTCAGAGGGCCCACTACCTTCAGACACACTTGGTGCCTGAAGGACTATCGATATGCTTTCTGAAGCATTACCTTCGGGGACCCTCGGGCACACGCCTGGACTCAGTCACAACACAAAGCTAATATATAGCTACACATACACACACAGAGGCGTTAAAGCCGTGGTACAACACAACATTTCCCTATTTCAGCCGCTTCCCGGCAACTTAAGTACCAGAAGGGCTGGTGGTACACCCATCAGGGTACCACCATTCGATAGCCCAATTCTCCAGCTTCCCAACCAGATTTTTGGAAGGAGCCTAGCTCTGGTGGTTAGGGAACTAACCGACTTGACAAAGCACGAGGTTCCATGGTATTCTCGCGTCGTCGACCACATCAGAGTGAATACTGAATCGAGGGTTGGAGCTGTATCCACCGGACTTCCACCATGGGATGGCCCATTGCGAGGGCTATCCGATGATGGTTGGTGGATGTGGATCCGCCCACCAGCTCGAGTACAAACTTGCTTTATGTGCCAAAACCAGGCACAGAAGCTATACTTTCGCACTTTTACGCGGCTGTGCCCGTGAAAGCTATAGATGAAGATGTGAAACTATCACAGTTCGATGGCCCAGGAATAGGGTTTCAAGTCCCTTGCTGGTACCCTGGCACTAAGGTGCACCTATGTACTAGAAAGTAGCGTGTAAAGCTATAAATTGACAGAATTTCCCTTTCTTCAGCGTTCTTCACGCAAGAGCTTCCTAAAGGTAGCAGCTAGGGACCTGGACTAAGGTCCGGAGGGAAGGTCTTCTCGAGACCTATCCAGAGACTAGTCTCATCGAAATCGGTTCAGTGGAAGGGGAGTTTCTGTCGGTTTTAAGCTAATAGTTGCAGTGATTATTTTGATAATTAAAGTTTATGCGCGCACGCTAATTTGAGGTCCTCGTTACGGTCGAGTTCGGTGGTGGTGGTGCGCAGAGGCACCATCCAAATTGTAGCCATTATTTTTCATTATTTGAATCCACGTCACTTTGCGTAACGAAGACCATGAAGAAGCGTCGCTTCTGGTCATGAAAATTGAAGTCTTTCATTAACCTGGACATCACGCCTTCCCCTCAACATACTTGGCAGCCTTCCAACCACTGCAGGGTTGGTATTTGCTCGAAGACAACGAACTATAGGTGCAAGGGATGTTAACGCGTTTGAGCTGGAGCCTTACAACCTCCGGAGTGCCTACTGCCTCGAGCGATCACGTCCGTCCCGTACAATAACCGTATTTTAGATTTACTTCTTAGGAATTACCCGATGTCAAAGATCAGACTTTAGCTATCTTGTAATAACAATAAATATTTTGATAAAAATACACTACAAAGTGTAAAATTTAAATAACTTCAATTTCGGAAGGCAGTGTCAAAGAAATTAGAAACGAAAACAGGAATACCGACTTTTTATATGGAAGTCGGTTGTATTTTTTTGTAAAAATTATTTTTATTTTTCACTTTTTATTTATTTATTTATTTTTATAACAATTACTTGCTGTACTTACTTTTAGTGGTACTCGTACATAATGGACAAGTTCTATAGTAATGTACCTATAATGCTCACAGTGATGCATCACACTGTATGTAACTTGAACATAACCGTTGGAATGAGAGTGTACCAGGGTAAACTGTACACATCTGCGTACCTGTTTAGTTAGAGCATATTTGCGTGATGTTATGTTGTAAAATGTTTAAACAACAAACAGAAATGCGATTGCAGCAATCCTAAGAGATTTGCCGTTATTTTTTGAAGAGTTATGTTGTATATCTCCGAAGTTCTTCATTAGATCTTTACCAAATTTAAATAGGCCTATTTCGGAATAAATTTGACGGAGTTATGCCCGAAAATACATTAAAAATATATATATATGTCGGGTTTAGTCAATAGTACGGACGTCAAAATAAATCGCAAGCACGCCATCTGGCGGCAAAGCAAGAAGAACTACGCATTGGCGCGCTTTTTCTATCCGCTTGCGTGGCGGGGACAACAGAATATGGCAGTTGACTACTGAAAGCCTTAGAGCTAAGACGTCGTAGAATCAATGTCGATCCGTAATATTAGTAAGCAAGATTGTAACTGTTACTATTTAAAATAAACCCAGTGTATCGAATAATTTCTGTGATTTCATTTGCACGATTATACCCACCGACCTGCCCACACACAATGTCTTAACCTAAGGGAATACATCCTGACTTCCCGATGGTTTACATCTATCTGCCAGCCTTGATGCGACATATATATATACGTATAAACATCCAAATTGAGAACATCCGCCTTTTTGGGAAGTTGGAGTTTTTTTTTAATAAAACCAAAGTAAACGCAAGAAGCATAGTACTAACTCCGTATTAAAAGAGTTGAAAGTCATGGGGGAGACCTTTTCCCAGCTCTGGGATAACACAAGACTGGCAGTAGCCATCAACGGAGCAAGTCGTTTGAATTTTTAACCGACTTCCCAAAAAAGAGGATGTCCTATGTTCTACTGTACGTAACTTTATCAGTTTGTTAATCGATTTTTCCGTAAATTTGGACCTATTTCAAAAATTCTTATTGTGTTTGAAAGGGTATATATACTCCCGAGGTGGCCCTATTGTTACCAAGTCAGAATCTGATGATGGGATTCCATGGAAATCGAGAGAGCTCCTCAAATGTTATAGGTAGGTATACATATAGCGATTTAATCATCTGCACTCAGAAAGTATCATTTGGTGAAGTGGAACTGATGAAGAAGACGACAGATGGCCACTGTGGAGTTCCAGTGGCCATCTGTCGTCTCCTTCATCATTAATGATAAGTATGTCACGGGAATAGAATATCTCGAATAGTTAACAGACTGCAGCAAATACTTATAAATAAATGGTACTGATGAAAATGGTACTGATGAAAATGGTACCATCGATCTAATCGACTGTTCTGATGATGAAGGTAGGCACTGGCAATTCGAAATAAAACAATATATCCTAGACGTGTTTGTCTTATTGGAATCGTCATGAGATGTACTTTGGCTATAAATGATTTTCATGGAAATTTGAGTTAAGTAGGTACTTACCAAAATTTTAAAAGTATAAATAAAAAACTTTTAACAAAGAAATTAAAACGACTTCCAAAAAAAAACACTACAAAGCGAAAAAGAACATTCTTTTCCGAGGTCGGTGTCGATAAACATTAGGTACCAAAGACACCGACTTCGGAAAAGAAAGATATTTTTCGCTTTGTAGTTTTTGGATGTCGGTTTAATTTCTTTGTTAAAATGTTTTTTATTGAAGATAAGTTAAGATATATTTAATTTGTAAAACATGAGTACAGTATGAAGGTCTTATGTGTTAGGTGTTATTATTAACATTACGTTGTGAGTGAAGATACACTCACAACGTAATGTTCACAATATGAATTCCTAAAATATTGTATAAACACGTACTTTATATTCGTGGATAGGTAAAATTAAAAAACAAAACCATTACAGTGCAACATTTTCTTCGATTTTCAAACAACTGCATCATAAAATAACTTTTTAATTTTTATAGCACACTTTTAATGTATTGGCGCTTATAAAGTAGTGTCAATGTCTATGGAGGCGCGCGCTGCGCAGTCATGCGCAATGAGAATCGAAATTGCCCGTCATACCACATATTTTTTCCCTTTCCACTTTTGTTTTATTTCAACTGATGCGTATAACCTCTAGAAGATTACTAGTAAAATCACACGCGATTAAACCTAAATTATTAGAGTAATCTAGGCTATAATTGCTGATTCAGCAGTGCTAAATTTAAGGAGAAAAGTACGCAGATGAGACGAAAGGCAATGGATAAAGTTCAATTTACTAATTATGCCACATACCTTTGAAACAGCGATTCCCAAGCAGATGCAGATGCCACGTTCGAGAAGTTCAGCTCACAGACTAGGTACACTATGCTGGCCAGCGGTACACAACACAGTAGGTCTAGGTAATACAGATAACACTTTCCATGTAGGTTCAATTAAGAGTTTTGGGCGAGAGGGTACGTGATGATTTAGTGAGCGCACCTCCGCCCTGGTTGGTAAGAGACTGACCACCATCGCCGGCGGCCATCGGTGGCTGCGACGTAACGACCGTAGCGGCACGGTGGCGCGGAATATCACCAAAACAACGATAGGTGACACTTATTTAATAAACTGGAACTAGTATACCAATGCCTCTCGATGCCCTATGGTGATATAATAAAATATGAAGTATAAATTAGGAAGCGTAACCATCAACTGTATGAGTGAAGATAAAGTAGTGTATGCAACAGCATATAATTAGGTATTAAAACTCTCGCGTATTATTATTAATACATTCGGCTTTGCCTCATGTGATAAACCTACTTAAACTCATGTGATAACCTACCTTGCATAAACTACTATTTGATACACTATGATGAACGCGGTTTTCTTACTAATCTTCTCCTGTAGCGTACAACCGCAAACTAAAGTTATTTTTGTAATGTTTAGTATAATACCATAGCAATGGATTTAATTAGCGCCCGATGATATTATGACTGTCTTCGGGTCTAGCTGTACGTGACGAAAATAGCATTACAGCTTCCGTTGGAGAATTCACATCTGGTCTGGTAGGTGCTGATGCGTATTACATATTATCTAGGAGAAATTGTATTCATCTTATCAATAACATAACGTAATATCACGCATGCACTCCTAGCCATGGGTTAGGCAGAAGAGTATATACCTAGACCCAATAGGGTATTACACCCATTTTTAAAACGTGTCTCAATGAAATTCATGCCACAAAAAAAAAATATACAGTCGATAAGTGCCATAAAAATGCATTAAACTTTTCACATTTTCAAATTCCAGAGTTGTTTGACTAAAACGCTGGACGCAATGGACGTCATATTAATAATATAATAATAATTTATTTATTTCAGACAACAAAAAAGGTCCACACTGACAAAATACAATACTAAAATGGGTGTTAGTAACAACATAAAAAACTTATAACCTATGTTAGTGCTTACACACTAAGATGTTAGTGACAATTAATCTTATGACCTACGTTAGTACTTATCTAGGATGTTAGTAACCATGTAGCTTATGATCTATTTTAGTACTTATACACTACGACAGACAGTGTTGTTTTCATGAGATATCCCATTATAGGACTCTCATCAGGCCTGTCAGCTATCACCCTCAGGAGGCTGTTGCCACTGCCACGCAATCTGGCAAGCAGAGACGCACTTTTCTTCCGTACGACAGCTGAGAAGCTGTCGACTCGGGCTTCTGCGAACATCTCTGACGCACTGCAGTACCGTGGCAGCTGCATCAGCGCCCTGAAGGCGTTATTATATGGGACGCGCAGCGCATTGACGGCACGTTTGGTACATCTGACCCATAGGGCGCTCGAGTACAGAGATGTGCAGTATGCTTTAAAAATCGTGTGTTTGACTGCTGCTGTACATCTAGCGAACCTACGGGCCAACATGTTCGCCAATGCCCTGCGTACCGTTCAACATCCCTATCGTCCTTAAGGTCGTCAGCAATGAAATGCCCCAAGTATTTAAACTGATGTACCCGACGAATCGGGACGTCGTATATTTTTACTGGTGGCACATTCACTGGACATTTCTTGCCAACAGCCTTAAATACCATGAGTTCGGACTTCTTCACATTATGTAGCAACCCATGGCCGGCAGCATAATCCTCACATATTTTGACCAGTTTCCTCAGAGCACAGACCGAGGGAGCCAGCAGCACCATATCATCCGCGTAGCTGATGTTGTTAAAACACAACCCGTCAACAAAACAGCCCACATGCGCACTGCTGAGTCCCTCGATCAATGCGTTCAGATACAGGTTAAAAAGATTTGGGGAGGATAAGCCCCCCTGCCTCACGCCACACTCCAACCTGTACGGTAGAGAACAGTTTTTCCCCCACCTTACTACGTTAGTTTGGTTGCCGTACCAGGACCTAAAAACGTTCAGTAGCTCATTGGGCATCCCTGTTGCCTTCAATTTATCCCAGAGAATGTCATATGAGACTAGGTCGAAGGCTTTAGAGAGATCCAGAAACGCCGAAATATTGCTCTGCGGTCATGACTTCAGTAGGCTATGTAAACAAATGCGCCGATTGGCCGATACGCCGATCAGTTGACAGTTAATCAGTTTATATAGCCGTATGACGTATTAACATGGCGGCTACTAATTCATAGTTCATGGTGTGAAAGATAGATTAAAAAAACTGTAAACTTTGAATTGAATTTTAAAATTTATTTTTATATTCTACTAGAGGACGCCTCGCGGTTTCACCCGCGTAGTTCCCGTTCCCGTGCGAATACAGGGATAAAAGTAGCCTATGTCACCCGGGGATAGATTAGCTTCCCAACGGTGAAAGAATTTTTGAAATCGGTCCAGTAGTTTTGGAGCCTATTCGGTACAAACAAACAAACAATCAAACAAACAAAAAAATCTTTCCTCTTTATAATATTGGTATAGACGAACTAAAACTAACAATTTCCAACTACGTTTTGCCTAAACGATCTCAATAATATATTTATAGATGTTTTCTCATAAAGAGTAAAATACCCTATTATCGCCAGTTATATCTAATAGAAGGCGACTCTATTGACATCAACTGGACGCGAAAACACTGAACTCCGGGCAGATACTGAAAAATCCAGATGCAAAAACCCAATAACATTTTGCTCGAACCGAGACTCGAAACCAGGACCTTATGCTCAGTTGTAGTACATGCTACTAATAGAACAACAAGACAGTCAATCTTATACATAGTTACTATGTATCTATTGTCAAATAAAGTTATCCCTACGTGAAATACAGAAACATAACAATAATTTTAGTCCGTTAAAGCCGACTATAAACTAAGGGAAAATTTCAAATTTTCGATCTAAAACCGCTGTTACGGCTAGTTCTGAGCTTGGACAAAACAAAGGTTGTTTCCCCAATACGTTGCCCGATGCAGTACGTCACCTGCGCGCATATTAGCTGTCAGCGGGCACTACCGATCTTCTGGTCCCAGAATATATCGTACAGAAGGCCGACTCCATATAACAAAAGAAACCGGATGCATATAAATGTCGAAAGATGGAAAGAATGAAAAATCGTCAATGGAAAACGCATGCTGGTTCAACTATTGCCGGGTGCAGACCAAGCGAAACTCCGATCATAGATATCAATGTACCCCTACACGTTTTCCCATGTTGTATCTATAGCGCTGACTTTCTGTACCTATCCACTCTGTGGCATCCCGCTCTCTACAAGGAAAAACAAACAAAGCGAGGCAAAGCCCCATAACAGCTATCTAGCGAACCGACTCAGTAAATATTTACATGATAACTTTAGGAAAATGGTTCTTAAAAACTCATGTGAATTTGTACATGGAAATACGATGGGTTAATTTGACTGTGATGAGGAGGTTTGTATTATGATTTTATAACTAAAGTCGTGACAATCTAAGAAGTCAGATTTGACAGAAATTACACTCATTTTATATTCAATAGGTTTAATGAAATTCACAGTGACAGAATGATGACATGACATAATCCAAAAACGAAGTAAATATATAACAAAGAAGGCCACATACATAGCACCTCCGTCCCAAATCGTCTAGTTGTCACGTTGTTTCAGGTTTACTGATGCTATCTTGGTATTAGGGTACCCAGCATCTGATCAACATGTCTTTTGCAAATCTGACAAGAATCAGTTTTTATTTGATAATGCAATCGGCCTAATATCCTCAAAACGGTTCCGAATTCCCATTTAATTTGGTCGTTTGTGTAACTTATTGTAATAATTAGCCATTCCTAGAAATGTCCGCAGTTCGTTGATGTTGCTGGGATGTTTTGTATCTAGAATAGCGTTTACTGAATGTCCTTGTATTATTATATCATCGAAAAAACATTTTACTCCAGCTACTCCTTGAAGCAAACGATCCATAAACTTTTGCCATAGATTCGGGGCAACCTTGACGCCAAACATAAGTCTATTTACTTTAAATGTTCCTCTGTGTGTGCTTAATGTTTGCGTCATAGCGCTCTCCTCGTCCATCATCATGTTTAGGTAAGCTTGACTGATATCAAGTGTGCAAAATATTTGACCTCCGTTCATCTCTACCAGAATGTCCTCTATGATCGGAATAGGGTATTGTTCATTCCGTATCACTTTATTTAAGGTGACTTTGTAATCCACACATAAGCGTATACTGCCATTTGGTTTGACAATAGGAACCACTGGTGTTCCCCACTCAGAGCTATCAACTTTTGTAATTACCCCTTGTTCGCAGAGTCGTACTATTTCATCGTCAACTTTATTTTTAAGAGCATTATGGTATACGTCTAGGCTTAACAAAAATTGGTGATACCTCTTCCATTAGGGTCAAATGAGCTTTGTAATCAGGTATGCACCCAAGGGAGCCATCAAATACCTTCGATTATTCAGAAAGTAGCTTATCCAGTTTTGGATGTTCTTTAGCATTAACTACGTTTATTTTTGCCAGATCCAAGTTGATTGCTCGTATCCATGCCCGACCGAAGATAGGATCAACGTCTTGTTTGATAATGTATAATTTTCCCTCAAGTGTTTGGTCATTGTATTTACACGTAACGAATGCCAGTCACTCAATGAAGAATTGCCAAACTTAAGTGGCAGTGGGCAGGGCACATTGCTCGCAGAACGGATGGCCGATGGGGCCGAAAAGTTCTGGAATGGCGACCGCGAACCGGAAGACGATACGCTGGAAGTCCTTTCACTAGGTGGACTTCCAGCCTCTGGTCACCCCAACCTGGTTAAGGTTGCGGGAAGGCGCTGGATGCGAGACGCACGGGATCGGTCAATGTGGCGACGCCTGGGAGAGGCCTATGTCCAGCAGTGGACGTCTTTCGGCTGAAATGATGATGATGATGATGAAGGCCACTCCGAGTGGTGCAAAGATTTCTCCTGTATATGTTCTCATCGTGATGTTTGTTTTGTAGATCTTGCATCCAGTGTTCAATTTTTTTAAATCTTTGTGAGAGATAGATGACAGAGCAGCTCCTGTATCTACTTCCATTTTCAGTTTCGAGTCATTGATGCGTACATTTATCAGAAATTTGTCTGTGTTGTTGGATCGTATTAAATTCACATCCCATGGGGTGGTGTCATCGACTATATTTGAGGAGTTGTCCGTAATGTCCGTGTCCTGCAGCTCCACATGCTCAGGCTCCAGTTGGTTGAGTGTTGGTTGTAAGCAGACGCGAGCAAGGTGACCAACTCTCTTGCATTTGCTGCACGTATCCTTAATGTTGCGACACCTGCCTGCTCGATGGTCTTTGCTGCCACAACGAAAACACTTGCCTCGTAAGTCTATAATGGTAAGAGGTTTATTCTCTTGCTTTGGACTGCGGTTTTTGAGTTCAGCTTGAACAGTTTTCATATAACGTAAACCTTGGTTTGAGGAGTGAGCTGCTGGTGACATATAGGTGCTGTCAGATTTTGCTAGTTCAATCTTGGTTGCTTTATTAATTAAGTCAGAAAAATCAGTCACCATTGTTTCCTGCAGTATTTTGGTTCGAATATCGTTGTAATTTAATCCTCTTATAAATTGTAAGGTAAGAAAATTATCACAGATTGACTTCTTACAATTATTACACGTGAACTCGCAATTTTGGGCTAAATGTTTCAACTCTGATGAGTATGACATGACTGTCTCGTCAGGGCCTTGAAGTCGCGAAATAAATTTATGTTGACTAGCCCAAATGCTCGGTTTTGGATCTATATAGTGTTGTAATATTTGAACCAACCTGCCGAATTCTAGTTCACAAGGATCATTCGGTGCGCACAAGTCGTAAGCTTTCTGGTGTAATTCTGGTGGTAATAAACTAAGTAGCGTGAGGATCTGGATTTGTGGATTGTGACAATTATTTAGCTTCATATAAGTTTTTAATCTCTGAACAAAGTTATTGAAACTTTCTCGTTCCTGAAACGGTTGAAAATTAATTCTTGGTGTAGTTTCCGGTGTGCTTTCACGTGAAGCCGTGACGTAAGTCGACGGTGCTGTCGGTGGTGTAGGGCGTAAGGCCGCGTTAAGCTTTAATTGTAATATGTGCTCTTCTGTAGAATGTCGCTGCTCAATTTCTGCTTTACCATCACATGTATGCAATTCGATTTCGTTTTGTAGTTTTTCAAATTTTTGTTCGTAATTTGTTAGACTTGTCAGACGTGAACTTACTTCGTAATCCGAAGGATTTTGTAATTGTTCTAAAGTACTTTCGAACTTGGTAAGCTGGCCGCGTATAGTTGCGCGCAGGCGAGTGCGCCAGTTCTGCCTCCATCGTCGCCAATATTATGTATCATGTAAAATTACACTCATTTTATATTCAATAGGTTTAATGAAATTCACAGTGACAGAATGATGACATGACATAATCCAAAAATGAAGTAAATATATAACAAAGAAGGCCACATACATAGCAGGCACATATAATATAATACTAGCATACAGATGCCTCATCCCATACAAAGAAACCGTGCCGATGTAACGTACTAGCGTTTTTCATCTGATTATAACGATTATTTTTTGAAAATCGATCGCGTTCGGTTCCGTTCCACGGCGATAGATATATCACCATCTATATCCGTGGAACGGAACCGAACGCAATCGATGTACAAAAAATAATCAGTATAATTAGTACAGTACGTCGGGACAGTTTCTTTGTATGGGATGAGACACGACGGTATGGGTAACATTAATTAGAATTATGAGTTTGTTTTTTCGTAGACGTTCATACAAAGTTATCACGGTATGTAAAGTACAAGTAAATTTAAAAAAATCCCAGGCTCATTTTTATTGCATGCTACATCATTTATCTAATATAATACATACGCGTTTCTATAGAGAATCTATTAAACACGTAATTATGACACGATATCTTGCGAAAACACCCTGATTCAAATAAAAAAACGCCCATAACTTTTGAACGGCTGAACCGATTTTTATCAACGCTGAGAACACTTGCGATAACATCACCTTTCAACCAAAAAAATCGAAATCAAAATCGGTTCATCCGTTTAGGAGCTATGATGCGACAGACAGATAAACAAATACACAGGTATACACGTCAAACTTATACACACCGCTTTTTCCGTCGGGGGTTAAAGATGAGAAACGTCATCGAACTTTTTAGATTATGACGATTATTTTGAAGCTTAAGGTTTTATCGTTCTATATTATATTTTGGTACTTTTTACAGCACCTACAACAGGAATTTGGCCAGCAGAGCCAAGGAGGCAGCCAGAGGAGTTTCTTTAAAAATGTATAGCAGTTAAGAGTTTAAAGCCTAGTCCACCTCCGACCACGAACGCTGAAAATTCTCGAAAAGCTGAAAAATTCTATAAGTTCAATAAACTGTGAAATATTTCATGAAACTAGTTCCATTCCGAAGCGAAAGCTACACGTTATGTAGCGGTCAAAAGTTGAATGTTGAGTTGAGATTCGAGCGCTTAAATGCTGAATTTGTTCGTTTGGTATATGACTAAGGAACCGGAGCATACTCACGGATTACTACTAGGTATGGTTTCAAGAATATTCTTTGATATCGAAATAATGGTGCTGACTCTCCAGTTTGGTTTTTGTCTATGCTTACTGATATTATAAAGAGGAAAGATTTGTATTTTTGTATGCAACGAATAAACTTAACAAGTAAAATTTCAAAATTTAAGAAACCCCGACACATTTATCTTGCGAAAACACCCCGATTCTAACAGCATAACTTTTGAACGACTGAATCGATTTTATCCAAACATAGCTAAGAACACTCTCGACAGAATCCCCTTTCAAACAAAAAGGAACTAAATCAAAACCGGTTGATCCGTTTAGGAGTTATGATGCCACAGACAGACACACAGCAACACACGTCAAAATTATAACACCCCTTTTTCCGGCGGGGGTTAAAAACTACTGGACGGATTTCCAAAATTCTTCACCGTTGGGAAAATACATTATCCCCGGGTGAGATAGGCTACTTTTTATCCCTGTATTCCCACGGGAACGGGAACTACTGGGGTGAAACCGTTACGCATCCGCTAGTCTTTGATACAATGAGAAGATAAAACTTCTGTTTTAATCAATACCATGGTCTTGTGTCTACAGGATGAAGAACTTGCAAAGTATCAAGTTTAAAAACCGCAGTTTGCATCTAAACTAAATTGACTTAGCAAGGTCGTCTAGGCCTAGCTTGATGACGTGATGGAGCGGCCTCAATAGTGTGCAATCGTTTATAACGTCAATGTACAGGGTGTCTGGCGGCAGATTTATGTTTTTAAATACGATTATTTCAAAAAGTAATAAACGGTGCGGGGGGAGGGTGGCGTCATTAGAATCATAGATCGTGCGGATTTCTCAGTCACGATGCCGCAGTGGTCGGGTAAGCATCGCGCGTTCGCCATCGAGGCATTTTTCAAGAGTAACGATTCTTACGTGATTGCTCGTCGACAATTTTGCTCACGCTTCGGTATTCGGCGGATAAGTGACGGACTGAGTGTGAATTTAATTCGTTCCTGGGTGCAGAGGTTCAGCGCAAGTGCTTCGGCTTTGAACACCCCACGGCCAGGGCCTAGTCGATCTTCAAGGACCCCCGATAACATTGAACTGGTGGAACGGAGTTTACATGAAAATCCACGACTTTCAATACGGAAAAGGGCGGCCTCATTGGGACTTCCAAGAGCCATCATTCATGAAATTTTGAAAAAGGACCTGAAGTTCCATCCTTTTAAAATTCAAATTGTTCAAGAACTGAAAGAAAGTGACTTTCTTAGTCGCATAATCTTTTGTGAAACGATGTTGGAGCGTTTTCGCACGGTGAATTCCATTTTTTGGATCGACGAGGCTCATTTCCATTTAAACGGGCACGTTAACAAGCAAAATTGCCGTTACTGGTCTCCAAGAACCCAAAACCCTCGACTGAAACATCAAAAACCATTGCACTGCCCCAGGGTAACTGTTTGGTGCGCTTTGTCCACGCATGGGATAATTGGAACTTTTTTTTTTGAAAATGCCCGGGGCCAGGCGACAAATGTCAATAGTGAGAATTATGGACGCATGATTACGGATTTCTTTTTGCCAAACCTGCGAGCTCATCCATCGTTCTCATCACACACCTGGTTCCAACAGGATGGTGCGACCGCACACACGGCCAGAGCTTCGATGAAATTGCTTCGAGAAGTTTTCCCTCACAAACTGATTAGTCGCTTTGGAGACACCCCATGGCCACCGAGATCGCCCGACTTGACCCCAATGGATTTCTTTTTATGGGGATACCTCAAAGAGAGAGTATACACTAACAATCCGCAAAATATTGCGGACTTAAAAGAAAACATTCGTCGAGAAATCGGCGCAATTGAACCGAGAATCGAGAATTGAATCGAGAATTGTAATCTTTAAAACATAAAATCCGCACTTTTACACTATCTACCTTTACTTTTAATGAAACGATATGTCAAATAGTTATTTTTTTATTAATTATTGAAAATATAAATCTGCCGCCAGACACCCGTCATAGTGTCCCAGTGGCTAAGACCTCGCCTCTCGTGCTTGAGGTCGTGGGTTAGAATCCGGTCAAGTACCAATGTGAGTTGTTCAAATCACATGTACTTTCTAAGTTTATCTTTTACATCGCTGACAACGGTGAAGGAAAACAGTGTGAGGAAACCTGGACTTATAGTGAGTTTGTTACAAGATTGTGACCCGTTGGTTTAATTGCTGCAAAGCGTTCCAATGCGAGGATAAACTAGTAAATAAATAATTAAACCCTGAGGAAATAGCTTCTTACACCGACTACTACAAATCGTGATGCACTGGGGTCAACTAATCGGGCCCACAACACGCCCTAGTCACCGGACGTTAACCCTGGATAAGCCTTAAGAATTCCTTTACGACGTTTTCTTGTAGTTTCACGAGGTTTTCATTTAGTTTCCCATAGACTACTGATGTGTTTTCAGGCTTTTTCTTCTACCAGTTCCATTTTTAATGTTTGTATGATCGACTACTACAAGTCGTGATGCACTGGGGCCAACTAATCGGGCCCACAACACGCCCTAGTCACCGGATGTTCACCCTGGTCAAGCCTTGGATTCCTTCACCACGTTTTCTTCTAGTTTCACGAGGTTTTCATTTAGTTTACCCTATGGGTACTAATTAGACTACTGATGTGTTTTCATTTCAGGCCTTTTGTTCTACCGGTAATTTTTTGTTTGTTTGTATGAGGTGGATTTACTTACCGTATTCGGTTGGCGACAAGCAGTTTAGCGATGTAGCGTCCTAGTTGCGAATAGGCCGACTCGACGATCACTAGCACCTTGCCGTCGATACGCAGACGCGCGTCCGATCGGTGGTCTCGCGCCACCTGTTGTTGCGACGCGAGCAACGAGTATTGCGACACCGGTCGCGGTACGCGGTCACGCCACACCAGACTGGTAACAAGCTTATATTGTAATCGAAACTAACGTAATGAAGTGGTGAAATACAGTAAACTCTTAATAAAAATAATTTATCCAATATTCAGATTGTCAAAAAATGTTAGGTACCGAGGTACACACTTATTTATTATTTAAACAAAAAAATATGGCGATATAGTGCACAGTGTGCTGAAATTTTCGCATTACGTCACGATTTGGTACACTTTTTACTTAGAAGTGACGCCACAAACCCACACTTCTGAACTTTTGATGCGCTTTATCTTTGTCAATTATTATTGCAGACAAAACAAAAATTACCAATATATTTTTTTTACATAATAAAAAACTATTGTATATTTTTGTTTTTTTTTACTCAGGAGACATCCCTATTGTATTTTTGAAAGTTTATATGCTGAAAAGTAATCTCTGGCAGTACTGATCTGATTATAAAACCGGTCTCACTCATAGAAAGCTGCACTAACACGAATGACGTTTTACTTCAAAAATATGCATTGTTCGTGGTATAGGCCCGGGAAAAATGCACGGTTCGTAGAATAGGCCACGGGGAAAACTCACAGTTCGTGAAAGGCCACACGAGAAAAATGCACGGTTGGTGAAATAGGCCACGGGGAAAATACACGGTTCGTGAAATAGACCACACAAGAAAAATTCACGGTTGGTGGAATAGGCCACAGGAAAAATGCACGGTTCGTGAAATAGGCCACACGAGAAAAATGTACGGTTGGTAGAAAAGGCCACGGGAAAAATAAACGGTTCGTGAAAAAGGTCACACGAGATAAATGCACGGTTGGTGAAATAGGCCACGAGAAAAGTACACGGTTCGTGAAATAGGCCACACGAGATAAATACACGGTTCGTGGAATAGGTTACGGGAAAAATGAACGGCTCGTGGAATAATCCACAGACAAAATACACGCTAAAAGCTAATGTTTGTTTAGGCGAACTTCCAGAAAAGCCATATGAAAACTATGAAAGCAAATGAATACCGATGTTTATTCAAACAAATTAGTGCTTTGAAGCATAAAATCAGTTATAAGTAACAAATTAATAGGTAAACCAACTGGAACGGTTAAGAACTGTGTTGGAAATTATCAGATTTTATCAAGAAAATTATCGAATTTTCACTCAGCAACATAACATCATGAAATGTAATCATAATTCAGGTATCTAAAGGCTAGTAAGCTAGGCTAGTAGGCTGCCGATCCACCTTCACCGGAATGCCCACATTTTATCGTTACTCTACAGTGTTCTGTTTATTTCTACAACCCCCTCTTATCTCAAAGAACGTTTTAATTTCCTTCATGACACACATTCTAGACACTTGAGATCTTCGGCGAATTTGAGACTTTTGATGCCTGCTCATTCTACTAAGTTCTACAATAAATCGTTCACGGTCCAGGCTGTGCGACTGTGGAATGAGTTGCCGATGTTAATAAGACAAGCCCTGTCACTAGCATCTTTTAAAAACCTTGTTAAAAACCATATCCTTTCTCTTTAATATTATTCTGTTTCTATCTAATATCTTCTATCTTTGTTCAACCCTTCTTTGAAATTTTGTTACATGTAATATTATGTATGTATGCTTATTTGTGAGTTTGTGTTGTATTTTATACAGCTATATAATTGTTATGTATTAATATTTTTTTAAGTAGCAGTACACCGTAGGCTACCCCTGTTTTATGTTTAGTTGTTTAGTCCATCCAAAGGTTGTCTGGTAGATATCGCTGTCAGCGATAAGACCGCCTTTGTACCCATCGTATTAAGTTGCTGCAAAATATATGTGTAATTTTTTTTTTTGGTGTACAATAAAGTATATTCTATTCTATAAATGAGTACTAACTAGGCCGCTAGTTTCTTAACAAATTTAATTTTTGCCGTGAAATAGTTCTATTTCCGATTTACTTCGATTTTCGCTCATTCAGGATACGAAACTATTTTTATGTTACTATAAAGTGACAACCCCCCAAATGTCAATTTGGTCTACGAAATTAAAAATCACAGTATAGTTAGATTTACGATTACTACTTCTTGCATGTTCGCGGCTTTATTTATTACCGCATCAAAGTAAATAGGCTAAGATATGCCTGGCATCCGTCTGAAAGAATGCGAAAAGTGTTTTAAAATGTACTAGCGAAAGACTTGAAAACATTCTAGAACTTATAGATGGAATAAAAACCGGCCAAGTGCGTGTCGGTCTATGCACATTAAGTTGGTTGTAATAGAAAAAATCATGGAATTTCAAAGAAAAAAATATATTGAAAATGGTATTTGATAGTGAAATATACGTAATAATAAACATTATCACCAAATTTGAAGTTCGTAGGTCAATGGAAAGTTAGGAAATTCTTCGGAACAAAATTTTCTAAAAATACCAATACATAAGACTTTAGTTTAGTAATTCGTTTGATTTCCAATAAAAAAAAACAGCATTTATCTACATCGAGCTCTAAACAACAATACTCCACTCTATGTGGTAGGTCAACATTTTATTTTGCGTCTCCGCCCTTTACTTGTATGGGCGCCCCACTTAAAAACATATTTTGACACTAGTCAATAAGATACCTACACTGTGAAAATTTGAAGACTGTAGCTCCAACCGTTTGGCTCTAAAACCCGTGTGACAGACGACGGACAGGCGGACAGACAGACGGTCACGTGAGTGACAGCAATAGGGCATCGTTTGGACTCTTCGGGTACGAAACCCTAAAAAGCTACAATTTGTATAATGACTCCTATCACGGGTAAAGGCGAACTTTCATAGACTCGTAACTACTCGTAGTTTGCTAATGACGACATTAGGGGCTTCCCAATGTATCTAAAAGGAGTCCATAGCTAATTTCTCGGACGAAGTCCTAGTCACGGTCTAACACTGAGAATTTCCTAATTAGGAATCTGCAATTACATTTAGACGTAGGGATCGAATTGAGAATCCCACATAAGCGGGAGCGGTGCGAGGCAGTGACAAGGACGGACAATGACGCAACATTATGTACTCGATTTAAGTCACAATTGAACTGTAACTACGTATTTGCTGACACAACAATTTGTAAAGCAGTGTAAATATTATACGACCGTAACTAAATAAATACAAATACGTAAATCTGTTAGTGTAAACAATTACTTATCAGTGTCCCTGCCGGTATATTTTAGCTTTGTCTATTTATTTTTATAGAGGCAGTTAAAAGAAAAATTAAGCGAATTAAAATATATTAATAAAGTGGACGCCCTTTGTGGTGTTTAATATACCAATATTATAAAGAGGAAAGATTTTTTGTTTGTACCGAATAGGCACCGAAACTACTAGACCGATTTTAAAAATTCTTTCAGCTATGGCAAGCTACATTATTCCCGAGTAACATAGGCTATAATTTTCACGGAAGCGAAGTCGCGGGGGTCGGCTAGTTAATTATATGTTGGTGTCTGGGTAAAAAGGACCTATATTCCTAGAAGCAATATTTTTTTTTGGTTTAACGTTAGTAGGTATTCTGTATTACTAAAGAGTTTGCAAAATAAATAAATATGCTACGTTCACACAGCGCTGAAGATACTTTGTGATATATTATAGTATATTGGAAAAACACGTCATCATTCCACAGTTCAAAAGTTAAAAAAAGTGTATAAATTTTTCCGTGAAATGCCGTGTGATGCCAACGATTCAGTATAAAACAACGTACAGTAAAACATACTTACAAAAAGATACAAAATCTCACACACCATGGGGTTTAGATACAGAAATCTGTTGCGAAGTTATTGTTGGTATGTCTAGATAAGTTTTCTTCGTACTTTCGCTTGCATTATCCGAGCGGGGCGAAAGGAAACTTGCTCCGGATCGCGCAACACTGATTCAATAGTTGTGTTGCTATCAGAGGTATGTAGCTGGTATATTGTATAGGCAGGGTATGCAGCGAGGGTGAGAAACGTGATTAATCATGATATTTTTTGGTTATGTAAGATTTTTGTAAAAATAAGATGTAGCCGCGTTTTATTTGGTACTTATTGAAGTTGGTATTTTTATATATGTATATTATAGTAAGTAGCTGAAAACAGTGGTCCGTTTATAAGTCTTTAAAAGATCTGCCTATTCCTCAGAATATAATTATCGTTATTCAAGTGACAAGACCCCTAAAAATGGAAGACTGTAAGAACTGCCACTAAACAAAACCACATTAAAACAAATAATAGTGGAACATCGTGCCAAGAGAGATGGTACAACAGCGACCAACGAAAACACAGTTTAGGCGACTATTAAATCTACTTAAATCATACTAAGGATACCGTTAGAGCAGTCCCACACCCTGCGCACCAGGGCAACGAACCGTTTACGCATGGTTGTGTAGAAGCAATCTACAAGCGCATCAAATTTCCGATGCACTATAAAATCGGAGAAGCAAAATCTAGCCTGCAGGTTACACGTGTAGGTAGGCTCGAAAGACCGTGATTTTCACCTTAAGTCATTTTCATTTTTAAGACGTGCTTACGAAAAGGTTATCTTAAAAATGAAAATAAATTTTCTAGTGTGGGCTTACCTGGATAGGCACCGGCATAGAATTGGATAAAATATTTAAAGGACTACAAAAGAAGAATACGCATATAAAAAGCCGCCCATGACAATAGATTTTCTTTGTATAGGTTAAGAAATTCTCGTTAAATTAATTCAGGCTCTCATCCAATACGGAAAATGTGCTTCAAGATAATGATTCATGTCCTACGCTTTATATACCGCCTTGTTTACATTTTCATTTTTCGAGACGTTCGACATCATTTAACAACGAAACTCAAGAAAAGAAACATGGCTGACAGATAATTCGTCGTTCGAATGAACCGAGACGAAACGACAACGGATAAGGCGTACTCCTGATAATAAGCTGCATCCGCACTTGAATAGCATGTACTTATTCCGCTTTGATAAAAATAATGGTTGAATATAAATTAGGGTGTTGTCTTGAGGAACGCTGAGCGACGCGTCGGGCTCGGCTCCGAGTACCTCACATAAAGACTTATGTATTTACAAATATTTTTTTACTTTGTGAGATCATTCGTACGAGGCCTTAAAGCTGAGCCTCTAATTTTTTTGGCTCAGTGTGTAAGTATTATTACTTTAAATTTCCCGTGTACACATAATTTGGACTTACGTTTGTCACTTTTGGGAGTAAAAAATGTTTATTGGTATCTTGGCATATTAACATACGATGTATTTGTCAAAACGTTGCAGAAATTAATAATGAGAGTTTATTAATTGGGTACAGTTTCAGCTAACAAATATTGTTTTATCAATTAAAGTTAATTTATTTGATGGTAAATATTTGATGCTATTTTGCGTTACCAATTAATTGAATGCATATTTCGTGTAGATTTGCATTAGTTGAATAAATATGGTATAGATAGTTATTTACACCTCTAATTGATTTATTTAGCCTGAAAAAATATCGCAAAACTTGCAGTTGATAGCAAGGTTGACATTTTTTTGTGTCTTTTTAAAACAGTACCTCATCAATTAGTTTAATATTCATAACGAAGCGGTCGAGTAATCGGTTTTTATTGTGATCTCGCTTTACTTTGAAATAGTTACCAGCCGCTATGAACACAGCTTATTTTCAATTTTCAATAAAATAAGGTGAAGTTGTAGTTTTTCTCTGAAACTCTCATCAAATTTTTGTTAAATCAGAAAAAGTTTCATAGAGGTACTTTTCATATTTTTTTACTATTTTAGCTGTGAAATCTTTTCACATGGCATGGAATTTTATTTACAACGAAAGCCTGATACCCAGTTTTAACAAAATCTACCTCCCAAATGTGATATAGCTTTAATAAATTAAAAAAAAAACATAACAGGTAGGAACCTAAATCTAATAGCCTCGGTACGTTCAACAGCACCACTGGGTGTTATGTCTACACAGCTATGGATGACACTAACTGTCGGTATTTTCTCGCCACTTTATCCGATAAGGTTAACCGATGCGAGCTTCTTTACTGTCTTTCCCAGTCATCTTGAAATATAAGTAAATACAAGAGAAAACTGTCGTGGCCACAGACTTGAATCAATTGTCGAAGATAAATCCACTGACAAATTTTGCCCGCGATTTCGATCACGCAAATGTGGACAATAATCCCACGCAAACGTGCTACTGGTATAAAAGATATCCTAAATTCTAATTTAGGTTCTGGACCATGGTCTACCTGTTCAGGTGATAAACATTCTATAGTTATCATTTATAATATTAGTGGCATAATCTAATGAGAGTCTCATTTCCATGAATAAAAACTATTTACATGTTCATTTAAATGCAAATAATACCAAACTATTATACATCAGGCTTCAGTTTCAAAACAGCAACATAATCCGCTCCTTCGAAATTTAAAACGAATTATCCGTCCAGTTTTAGTGCATAGTTTCAATGAGTACGTTCTCAGTGTCCGCATGAGATCTAATGAATGAAGCTTGTTCTCAGCGCACTTTCGTAGCGAAAGCATTCCAATTGAATTACAAGGCACCTCGGTACACGTGAACGAAGTATTTATAAGACTAGAGCTGAGACGAGGAACTAGAGAGCCAAGTCGGGCAGAGCTACGTATGTTTAATTATATACTGCTTGAATTTCTGTACATTTTAGGATTGTTAGAGTAAAATGTGACAAGCAAAATGAGGAGCATATAACCAAGAAATTTTCTATCGAAATACCAGAATATGTATTGTTTTACTGTAGGGTAAAGTTCTCACCATATACAATACAGAGAAGAAATAAGCAGACTTTCTAAGTGGTAACAGTCACAGGTTCAGGGCAAAGGCCTCTTCTTTATTTTAATCAGAATTATGATCATGAATAGTCTATTATACAGAAAGAAGGCTTTGACTTCTGCACTTAGTTAGATGATTAATTCGTATCATTTTATATAACAGACGATGACATTTCTGTAGAATTCTAGCATAGTTGATGACAGAATTTGAGCCCAATTTCACCATTAACTTTTACCAAAAATGGGGGAAAATCTCAACATCTTTATTAAAAAAGGTAACATATTGAGTGGAAAATAAGTACAAAGCGTGCTCCGAGGGTGGCGACGGCCTCGTCGGCGTCAGATCTACAGTGGGTCCTTCCTGATTTACGCCCCCATTATTTGGTTTCCATAATGGATTTTTGATACACATCTGTCGTTTTATGGAAGGAAGTTGGGTTGGCCAGTTTTTTTTTGTTTTGGAGATGATGGATTAAAGCAGAATAGCTGGTTGATAGAGTAGATGATTGGCTTGGAGTTATGTACCTTTAACAAGAATTTTGAAATTAATTAGGTAGGTATATTTACATTTATGTTAACTGCGTATATGCCGAATAAAGGATTCGTATCACGCCGAATATATTGATTGTGTCAGCCCTCAAAACAAGAGTGTACAAACTTGTTCTGGGCTTGCTCGTTTCACATACCTTATCCATTGCTTTCCATCAGGTGATATTGTGAGAGTGTAGCTCTAAATAATATGCTGAAATTACTTTCATACGTTATATTTTATCAACAACGTCTCAAGCAAAGCTAAACAAAAAAATCTGCAATTATTTTACAAGCGTTCCGATTTCAATCACCTTCCAAAACTAAATAGTTATCTGTTGCCAGTCTTATAATAGGTTGCCTCTAAATTGGTGAGTCCTCACAATATCGAGGTCAAAAACACGCAAATCAAGAAAAAAAAAAACATTCAAATATTTTTTTTAAAACAAACTTTTTCTTATTCTTTTCAGCAAAATCTTTCATTTGATACCTATATCATGGCAGTGCACAAAAAATAACTAGTCCACCATCTTTGGCCGTCCGCAATATTGGATTTAGAATGACGTCACTTATGTAACCATGCATTGTCATCCAAACTAAACGAGTACCTATGCAAAATTTCATCTTAATCGGTGGAGGATAACTGCTTTAAAATTCAGTTGCAAGATTTGACCCGAACACACTTACATACATTGTAAGTTAATTAAGAGCTTGTAAAATAAAATAGAGAAGTACAGTCAATCAGCCTTAGATACTATCTATCAAAGATCATGCCACACTAAAACTTACTGTAACCCCTAAAAGATACCAAGAAACTCCAACAAGTACAATAACCTATGCCCGCATTATGCACAAGGAACGAAAATAGTCGTCAAAGTTTATTCGACCTCGTTCACGAACAGTAGGCAGCCTACCCTTTTATATGAGAACTTTCCCCATAAATTAAACTGAGATACACCTCGGGCCTTCAAAGTAAATACACAATGATTTAGTAACGCCTAAGTTAAACGAAGATGAGCTATTCAGTCGAAAGGTGTCGAGAGCCGTACGTAGGAAGTAAAGAGTTCTTTGATGACTTGTATCGAGAGGTACGGAGTCGCGGAGTTAGGGAATGAGTACTTTGTTAGCAATGAAAGGGGTTTCTTTAAAGATTTTCTGTGGAGAGGGCACCTTACGTTTGTCGTAATTCGTAGGTACATAGATGTATGTATCGTCACCTGGTGGTGTGCTATAGAGTGGATTGAAGGCAATGGTTGTAAAGTATAAGGCGTTGATGCCATGACATTAGATCTTTAGAAAGATAATGTTTTACAAGTATGAGTGAACGTGTTGCGCCGACCCCAAGTAACATGGGGCAAGGGCAAGCAGATGATGAAGTATGGGTGCTACTGCTAACATTTCAAAGTCTCAAACTGTCGCTTGTAAGAAGACGTCTGTCAGCCGTCTCCATCGCCTATTCGCTGGATAAAGCATTTTAATGCAAAAAATAATAATGGGCAGTTATTGGGACTGCCAACAGAAGTGTAAATTTAAAACTTTTGGAGAAGTATGTTTGTTTTTCCGTCACACGTCACATTAGCATGTCGATGACGCTGTCACATTGCCATGTCACTGACGCGAACACATAAGTTTTGCCCCTACAAAAAAATCGCTCAACGCGGCTAAAGAAGTTTTCATTTCAAAAATGTTCTGATCTAACTCATTACCAACAATAATACTTCTTCACTGTGTCTATAGAATTTATTTAGCATTTTTATATAGCACTTTGAAATCACGAAGATACATACAAATATAATATATCTTTTAGGTAACTAGTACACGTATTGGCACTTTCACATCAAGTGACTCAATATTTGTTAGTACGAGTATTGAAGGCTAGGAATAAGTAGTCCAAGAGTTGTAAAGATTTGTGAGGATTTATTTTGTGATTTATTTATGTAGAGGAGGATAGGGTCTAGTAAATAAGTATAGCGTATTCTAACATCATATAACGCCTGTATTGGCGAAGGGATATGCAAACGTGTACTTACAGTAGCGTCACCCACATTTTGTCAATCCCACCGCACTATTCCCAAACCACTGCAACTCCTGAAAGCCAGAATCAACAGTGGCGACCACCAGAAAAGCGCCGAGGCAATGAAGCTCGACGAAGTCCCGGAGAATGAATTTAACTGTCTTGGATCCCGCAACGAAATTAATCAGAAAAGAAAATGGAGGAGTAAGAAAAATACAAATTTCCACTTCCCTCCATATCAAGCAGGAGACAGAACAAACAAGACCAATAGGCACAAAGGGTCGTTTACAACTGGGATAAGCCCAGTTGCCTAGCACCACGGATAAAAATTAGCATTAATATTAATGGGTTTGGCCACATTTTGTCAGTTATGTTTAAACTAGTTGTCCTTTGCTGCTTCGCTTCCGTCAAAAAAACGCTGAAAAGTGCAAAAATAACTATCATTTCGGCAGTCGGTGTTGAAAAATTATAAAAATATAATAATAATTCTAACACTTTGGAAAAGTATTATTTATAATCCGAAAGCAATGAAAGTCAAGTTTTGAATGATGGTACTATTCAAAATTGTGCACTTAAAATAATTAGAACATTTTATTATTACGCACCACCTGTAACTGTTAGCCACTCCAGCAGTTAAATAGGCATTTAAATTACAGTCAGGCTCACGCGGCATGCTAAACAACATCTGTCCTTCACTTTTGCCTCTGATGAAAGGATCTAAATCATATAATACTGCGACAATTTTGTCCAAAAACCTTGTCAAGATTTGGATAAAATGGCCTTTGGGATATGGAAAAAAAGACAGGTTGCAACGATTCCAGATAAATTGGAATAAGCAAGCCGAAATGGCAATGGGCCGGCCATATTCGCTGTAGAAGCGATGACCTTTGAGATAGAGGTGTTCGTGAGTGGAAACTGCGAATCGACAGATTTAAGGTTGGAAGCTTTGAGGATGGGTGGAGCGACAATCTCTGTAGGGTGGCTGGTAGCACCTGGATGAGAGTTGTCGAGAATACAGATGAATGCAAGCGATTGGTGAGGCTTATGTCCAACAGTCAATGATGAGGGCAAGCGTCCTATGCGTACATAACCTCTTCAAGCGTAAGAAAAATCTTTGTCAAGAATTCATGAAGGGATCAAAGAAAGTAGATATAAGAAAACAATCTATACAAATATTGTTTTCATCATACCTATTCGAAAAACGACAATTGTCTATAGAGGATAGCGGGAGCCAAATCCCGCGCCCGTAGGAGTTTGAGCTTTCTCTCTTCTGATTGGTCCGCTTCGTGCTTCTGATAGATTTGCGTAGTTGGGTTGGAGGCGCTCGCTAACATTCAATTCTCTATGGTGATAAATTCATTTTTGTGATTGGTTAGTAAGGAGTTAGTATTATACTTACTCTTTGTTGATAAGTATGTGAAGTTAACCAAATAGGTCGAACGCATATGTTTGAATAAGTTACTGGATGGTTCTAAGTTATGGCGGCAATGTGCTTTCAAAAAACTGTAGTTCTTTCTGTAAATTTATTTTCTAGTTTCGAGTAGGTAGGTACTCGTAGCTTTTTTTTTCTCTTAAGTAGTGATGAAAAATAGTTTGTATCACTCGGGGACAAAATATTTTGTTCTCGAGCGGCGTATATTGAATTCCTCGCTAAGCTCAGGATTCTACGTTAGAATCCTTCGCTTAGCTCTGAATTCAACATAACGCACTGGAAGAACAAAATATTACTTTGTCCCCTTGTAACACAAATAACTATTGAGGTTAGAAAGTTACAGATAATCTTACGCGTGGTTAGATAGGTAAGCCTTTAGGTACTATTCAGAAAATAAATAAATTTGTCATAAGATATTAAATATGCCTAGCTTATATTATTCTGAAAGTCGTTTTTATTTTCTCAGTTTTGGTTATAAGATCGTTTTAATAATAAATTAGACGTTTGATTCCTAAGTCTCTAGATACTTTAAGTATACTATTTTGTTTCTCGTCCGAGAGTTAATAGCAACCCAGAGACACGTTTTTTTATATTTTTGATAGATGGGTCGTTTTTAGTAGCACTGTATGTGTGTTATGGTGCGTATGGTGAAATCGAATCATAGAAATCGGCTTACACTACTAAAAAGTACTTCAAATAGTACTGAACACTTACAGTACAGTTTGTGTTGTAGTGACATTTCAGGAATACATACATACATAAACTCACGCCTTTTTCCATGGGAGTAGGTATAAACAACAGAACGCCACTTTACATACTTCTTTTGCTTCAGTCACGTTCATATATCTAGTCATATACGCACGCCGGTTATGAGTACTGCGCACCTGGCCTTTCTGAAGAACATCACCAATAAGGTCTATGTATGTCTTTCTAGGGCCTCTCTCGGTGCGGCGGCCGGCGCGGCGTTTCCATTCACGTCTGCCTTGTAAATACCTTTCGTTAGTCGCCTTTCATACATCATTATATTATATTACCTATTATTAATTTCAGGAATAATGTAGCTGTAATATGATTAAGTATATTTTAAGTATGACGTGACTGAAAAGGAATTACGATGAATGTACAATGACAAATTAATTTCCAAGGAACTGAAACAGACAACGATGTGTTAATTAGATCAAGCGAAGTTCCGTCGGACGTCTGCTGTTGTATTATTATTACTTGGATGCATGAAATAGAATTTGACAGCAACAGTGTTTCAGCAATAAAATAAACTTTCATAACATTATTGATGTATTTAAACTAATACCCTAATTTGTGCAAAAACACACATACGTTGTACATTTTTCATACCATAAATTCAGTCTGAAGTAAAAACGCTACGTAAACGACATTCTCATTTCTTAGCAAGCCGCACATCATATTTTGCAGCGGCAAACTGCCTGGCAGTTAAACCGGCGTTAACGTTAAACCACGGTTACGCTAATGACACCATGCAACTGCGGTGTGTAAGTCACCGCCGTGACAGAACCGTGCAGCCGGCGGCACTCAAACTACTTCTGCAAGTATTCAACTTCTAACCAAGCTTAATGGAATGGGGATTTAGCTGAGATATTGTTATATTGTTTTAGTTAGCTTAGAAGAGTCGTTTAAAATAATCTAGTTTAGTAACTACTTAGTTGTAAATATCAATTAGGTTTGTGCTAGTCTTTGTCATCTTATATTTTATTGGTTTTGGTTCTTTCTAGAGTGACTGACGCGGTTGCAGATTATATGAAAGAAGAAGGGGTTGCACTAACCACATATGCGTGTAATATCTAATCAAAGCATCTGCAGATCATCGGACTTAATTACAACATGACCAATCTATGTCAAAACATTTGAGCGGTGTTTTTGACTATTATGATGAAGTGGAGATTATTCCTTAGGTCCATTCCTATATTATAAAGAAAATATTTCGTGCTAGAGTGACAAAAAAAAAATTTAAATGCATTTATTTCAGGTCATAAACCCATATCACCAAAAACTTTAAATTTTTCAATAATAAATACAAAATCACACATAGATAAATACAACCAAATAAATACACAATATAAATACAACACATGAAACAAATTCAATAATAATCATCACAATTAATTACATTGCCAATTATTACAAAAGTTAGCAAACTACACCTAAAAGTTTTGAACGAAATTAGTATGTTTATTCCTCATCCACGAAAACTTCCACGCCAATTACCTATCACTCACAAAACACATCAAGTCCTTACATAGCGCCATTGCGTTACCCGCACACCAACACACATACGTATATCACTTCCAAAGTTCCCGTCAATAGGACTTCGTCTAAGAACAGGCAGGAACTCAAATACGAAGTGTTCAGATCGTGCCCTAGACTGCAAGACTCCGGAGCTGCGACGCTGTGAACAAGGTGAGCTAATTACCTATTAATTTGAGAGCTCCACGAGTATGCACTTTGTTAGCAGCGAGTGTGGAACGAGATAGCCTGGGTAATGGACCATGAATACACCGCGCTTTTTAAGGAGTTGAGCTGAAAGAACTTGTGTAAGGAGATATAAGTAAGGAGGGTAGTCGTGAATGTCACCTTACCATCGGCTCTGTGATTTTTTATGTTTAATAAATGGTAAAAGTGATTATTTCAACATAAAAAGTAATTCCAACGACCAATAAAACTAAAATCCACGTACCATATTATCAACAATGTGCAAAATTGACAATAAAGTGAAAATAACACAGTGAAAAATCAACAGTGTCAATCACAGGGAAAAATTCTTAAAAAAAATCATAAACACACGCAAACTAAAACAATGAAGTTTGGAGAAAATAATAAAACACCAATAAAAAATAAATGCCAAAGCGATAAACCTGCACCACCAATAAACCAATGCGGAAATAATGCAGACAAAAACCAGTCGACGCGTAAAAAAAATTGCATATTGAGCACAGATAACAAAAATAAATTGCTCCATATTGCAGAAAATACTTTTGAGAAGTATGAACTCTGCCATTACATCACGCCTCATGGAACTATGGAATTTCTGTTAAAAGGCATCAAAGAAAAGTTTTCAGAGTTCACTCTACAGGACTTCTGTATTATATTGATAGGTGAGGAAGACTTTAAAATAACAAATAAATATTTTGATAGCATTTTACTAATAAGGCAAATGCTGCAAGAAGTATCAAACACTAATATAATTATCTGCACTCCGACGTACAAATTCTTTACAAACAACTACCTATATAATTCAAGAGTGGAAACCTTTAATAATTTATTATATCTAGATACTATCACTCATGGACATGCATATTTTCTGGACAGCAACATGAACCTAAAGTATGATGATACTATGTTTAACAAACGCACAGGTGTAATAAATTACTCAGGAATGCAATCGATATTTAGGGATATTTGTAAAATGACTATGGAAATACAATCATCAAACACTGACTTTCACCAACCTGACAGCCAAATGATGACAGTAACTGAATCAGAAGACACAGGACAGTTTTTTCTTCAATCATGTTAATGTAATGCATCAAAACATTGCTGGACTGTTAAACAAATCAGACTTGTTAACTGTACAATTGGAAAACTTGGCAAATCAAGGGACAACTGTAGATGTACTGTGTTTAACAGAGCATTTCATAACATCTGGACATGAGAGTTTATTGCACATATCGAATTTCCACCTAGCCGCTATTTTTTCACGAAACAAAAATCGGGGAGGTACTTGTATTCTTGTAAGACAGGGGCTCCAGTACAGGGAACTACCAGATGTTGCTAAACATTCTGTATCAGGCGTCTTTGAAATTTGTGCTATAGAATTGACATCTTATTCAATTATTGTTATATGTATATATAGAATACCAAAATATAATTACTTGACATTTTATGAAAAACTTGACATTGTATTAAAAAAAGTTTGTACATTATCGAATAAAAAAATTGTGTTGTGTGGTGACCTTAACATTAATGTACTGTTAAGAAATAAGATTTCTCTGGATTTGGAACATTTCCTACTTAACTATAACTTGACTCTAGCTCTAACCCAGCCTACTAGGCCTCATAGTTTAACATGCATTGATAACTTTGCACATAATCTAAGAAAAGGATGGAAAACGGAAATAATTGACCTTATGTTGTCAGATCACACATCGCAAATACTTAAAATACCTGTCAATAAAACTTGTCGTTTAAAATTTTGGAAAACGGTCAAAAGAAATTACTCCAAAGAGAACCTTGATAAATTCAAATCGTGTATACAAAATTTATCTTTCAAGGAAGTCTACGAAAGTAATGATGTTAATGTGGCCTATAAAGCCTTTTTTGATATTTTCTCATTGTTTTACAATCTCTGTTTTCCAGAGAAAATAATAACTGTTTATACTAACAAACAGGTTAAATGGCTTTCTAATGGCATAACAAAATGTAGTAAGAAACAGAGACGGTTATTGTGGGCTTACAGACTAAACCCTACAAAAAAAGCCAAAAGTGACTTAAAAAAATACACGACGCAGTATAAAAAAATTGTTCGATTAACTCAGAAGGCACAAAATAACTACTTTATAAAGAACTCGCAAAATAAATCAAAAGCCACATGGCAGATAATCAATAGATCTAAAACTAACCTTCCCAAAGAGCAGATACTGACAATAAAAACAGGCAATTTGACTTACACAAACCCGAATGACATAGCAAATGCATTTAATGACTACTTTATAGATGACATTGAGAATAATATAATTACAGACAATAAAATAAACAATAAGTTAGATAATTTGACAATGCAATCAATGTTTATGCAGCCTGTTTTAAAATCCGATATTATTTTAGCCACAAAGACGCTTAAAAATACTAGTACTGTAGGTAATGACGGTATATCTACAAACGTTATTAAATATGTAATTGAGCTCATAGCACCTGCCCTAGTACATATTATTAATATAGGTATTACCGAAGGCATCTATCCCGAAGGCTTGAAAAAAGTCTTAATAAAACCGCTACATAAAAAGGAAGATAAGACGCATATAAAAAATTACCGGCCAATAGCCAAAATTCCTGTTTTTTCAAAAATCTTTGAAAAAGTTATTTATAACTCGCTTTACCAATATCTTCACAAATATAATATTTTGTGCAAAGAACAAAACGGTTTTCGGCGAAATAAAACAATTAATATGGCTATTTTCGACCTTTTAAATAATGTTATGTCTGCTGTTGATAAAAAGACTCCTATCTGCGCTGTTTACACAGACATGACAAAAGCCTTCGATTATGTTGATCACAAAATCCTTCTAGACAAATTGCATTGCTATGGCATCAGAGGGAACATTTTAAAATTGCTAGAATCATATCTAAGTAATAGATTGCAATGTACTGAAATCACAAGAGTGTGCGCAAAAACTAAAACTGAACGAACATATGTGTCGAATTTCAGGAGTATAAAATATGGAGTGCCTCAAGGTACCGTGCTTGGGCCACCTTTGTTTCTCATTTACATAAATGATTTGCCAAGAGTGACACAACAACAATTGATTTTGTTTGCAGATGACAGCACTGCCATAGTAAAATGTAACGACTTAAATACTTATCAATTTGACATTAATAATACTCTAACTGACATAATTAATTGGCTTAATATGAATAATTTAATAATCAATCTTAAGAAAACCAAATTAATGCATTTCCAACAAAGAATGGAATCCCCTAAAATTTGTGTCAATTACAATGGCAACGAAATAGAAGAAGTAAAAGTAAGTGTGTTTTTAGGTATCCATATTGACAATAACCTTAATTGGAAAGCTCATATAGAACAGCTATGTAAAAAAATAAATAAATCTGCCTACGCACTTTTTCAATTAGCTAAAAAAGTAAATATAGAAGCGTTACTTGTTGCCTATCATGGTCTAGTAGCCTCACTTCTGCGATACGGAATTATTTTTTGGGGTAATTCCACGGATAAGGGATTATTATTCAAGGCACAAAAAAGGTGCATTAGAGCCATGTGTGGTCTGAAAACAGATGACAGCTGTGCACCGTACTTTAAATCATTGAAAATACTTACGCTACCGGCGTTATACATATTAGAAATCAGTATCTTCGTTAAAACAAATCCAAACCTTTTTGAAAAAATGACAATGGTACGAAATGTTCCAATTCGTAGTCAGAACAAAAATTCTTTGAATAATTATAAGTGTAAAACTGCATTAGTAAAAAAAAGTGTCCTGGGTATGGCTCCATGTATTTATAATAAAATTCCAGACGCCATAAAAGAATTAAATTTTACACAATTTAAGAAAAAAATGAAATTGTTCTTAATTGATAAATTTTATTATAATATTGACGAATACTTAAATGACGAATTAATTTAGAATTACAATTATCGTATAAAATATAGACATTCATTACTTTGACATTTTTAATTATTTTGACATAGATTTATTTTCTTTTGACATTTTAATAATTCCTCATTTAGGTCTGAAATAATTGGAGTATTAAATAATGTGTAATTCTTTAATTTAATTTCTAATTTAATACTATAACTATGCATGATTTTCAATTATTTGTAATCCTCAGCTAGATTTGCACACCATATTTGTACGCCTCCTGGCATAACATAGCACTCTGTTCATCAAACATAAGATCTATATTTACTTACCTATGTTAACAAATAAATAAATTGAATTGAATTGAATTGAATTGTGTAATGAGTTATGGTGTTGATGCACAAAATGAAGTTAATTATGGATAGATAAGTTTGCAGCTATATATTTCAGTTTATAAATTTGGGCATCATATGTCTTTGCGTACTATCGTACTATCTGAGATTAAGCTTCATTTTAGATGAGCTAAATATAGCTAGACTAGATGATGAGCTCTCTCAAAAATACAAATATGGCAGCCATATTTGTTTTTGAGTTTATTTGTGTTTTAGTTGTCTAAAAACGAGTGCACAGGTAATCAACATTAGGACTCCGGCCATGATTGGATAACCATGATGAACTTTGGCTGAAGGTACAACATAGATATGTAGATATTAAAATTTTTCAACATTTACCAATCTCTGAGGTAAATCTTAAGTTTTACCGTGTGATTTCTGGTAAAAGCCCGAAATTTGCGATTATCTCAGTTCATTTCGGACTTTTATCACCGTGGGTAGGTACTTGGTAAATCTTAGGTTTTACCCTAGGTAGTTCGGGCTTTTACAGCAACTGATACATTTACTATCATAATTATAACCTCATTTCATACTAAACCATTGGCGTTTGCTTAAATATCTTAATAATGTGACACGAAGCAGGCACAGTTCAACTGTTTTCCCCTGAGTACAAAAGCGTCTACGGAAATATGCCGAAAATACACATTTATACTGGCTAGCGCGAATTCTATACACATTAAGTTGAATTTTATGTGTCCACTGGCCAAAGAAATATGCAGTTATATTTACGTTAGGTCCTTGTAATATGTTGCCGATTTTTCTGCCTTTTAGTGCATGCTACTTATGTTTTTTGTATAATCTTTATGCTCGCGTTTGATCATTATCAATTCTCATTAAACTTATAACTAAGACTTAGTCAAATGGAATGGAAGTGTATGGAGTGAATGGAAGTCAAATAAGATGAACCCGGTACATGTTCCGACAGCCTTCTTTATACAATCGGTCCATTAACTCAATCTCTCGTAAATTCACTACTGCACATAGGTCTTTGTCATGCTGCGCCAGAACACGGTCCTTCGCCTTACACGTCCAGCCGCCTCAGCTACCATTTCAAGTTCGTGGGTCAGCCTTTATATCCTTCTTAATAAGCAGGCCACGAACTGCACTGAATTTTTTTTTTCCTTCTGTCCGGTAGCTATCATGAGATTTTTCTAAACAATACCTAGGAGATGGTATACAATATGAATATGTATACAATATGTCGCAGACCTAGCCTCTCGTGCTTGAGTTCGTGGGTTAAAATCCGGGCAAGTACCAATGTGACTTTTTCAATTCATATGTGCTTTCTAAGTTTATCTTTGACATCGCTGACAACGGGGAAGGAAAACATCGTGAAGAAACCTTGACTTATAGTTAGTATTTGTAAGTTTGTGCTTCATTGGTGTAATTTCTGCAAGGCGTTCCAGTGCTAGGGTCATCATCATAATTTCAGTCGAAAAATGTCCACTGCTGGACATAGGCCTTCCCCAAGCGTCGCCACACTGATTGGTCCTGTGCGTTTCGCATCCACCGGACTCCCGCAGCCTTGACTAGGTCGTCGCTCCACCTAGATGGAGGCTTTCCAACGCTACGTCTTCGGATACGCGGTCGCCACTCCAGAACTTTTCAACCCTAACAGCCAGCCGTTCTGCAAGCAATGTGCCTTGCCCACTGCCACTTAAGTTTGGCAATTCTTCGAGTTATATCGGTAACCTTGGTTGTCTTGCGGATGTTTTAATTTCTGATTCGATCACGCAAGGAAACGCCAAGCATAGCCCTCATCTAAGCGCATTTTCTCGAAAAACTTCAACAAAAATCTCTTCAGTATTTTCATACATATTGAAATTTAAATATAACATAGTCTATCAATGTTGGAGGCTAATATTACTTCGGGAACGGCTGGGGCATTACAGTTCGCGTTAGTGTGAAATTTCCCACCCACCGTGGCATATAATAAAGCGAGGGTAGGGACTAAAGCGGGTGCATTTTACGCCAAATAGAATTTTGCCAATATGCTACTTCATAAAAGCATTAAGTACCCTTTGGTTTTGATTTAAAAGTATTAGGGATGTGATTGCCTTTTAAACGGTTTTAGAGTATTATGGATGTGGTTGGCTTTTTAAACGGTTTTATTGTGCCGGTTAATGGCTAGCAATATATGCGAGGCTTACGTTTTGTTACTTTTTAACCGAATTTTAACAAAAGGGCGGTTTGGCATTAAGTATACAGAAGACACCGACTTCTTTGCTGCATTTTTGTTTTTCGTTATCACAACAATTTTTTTGAAGACGCTTGCTTTTCGTAAAAGTATTTTTTTTTTTATCAAGCAGATAATTATGAGTTAGATTCTTCTATGATGTCTAGACATCTTTAACAGATAACCTAATTTCTAGAAATCCTCCTTACATTTGGTATGTCTACATTTAAATGCTCAAGCAGCATTAATAAAATTTTATCGTGATCCAGAGTTTCGGAGTCGAGATTCACGATTGAATTACTGAAAATAATATATGAAAAGTACCTATACTACTGAATAAATATTCATAGCAGGTAACGTAAAGTAAACCGTCTGTAAATGCTAACGAAAGTCACTCTTGCCGCTAAGATATAAAGCCACAGCCAATGTCAAATTCCTACCAGTAATATGCGATTGGCTGTACCTAGTTAGGCTCTACCGACGGCCGCAAAAAAAAAAGCCGAAGTAGGGGAATTTGTTTATCAGTCTAGGTATACGTATGTATGCTTGTTCCTATGTGGCGATCTAGAGACCAAACACGTTGGCCGATTATGATTATTCTTACGTCAATCTATTCGCCTTAACCTTGCAAGTGAGAGCTACATTAAAATTGGTAAGTTAAAGGTGGTAGTGGGGTCCTATTTTTTTCTTCTTCCAAACCTATCGTGTGGGGTATCAAAACAAAGGGTTTTAAGAGTTGATTTCAAAAATATATAAAACTTGTATGTTTAAAGGTACATAATTCGAAAAAATAAATGTTAACTAAAAACCCGACTGCTTAAGACGCGAACGAAAAAATCAGACCAAAACCAGATGTACCTACCTGTCCTCCGAATGTACAGCATGATTTTCTTCTTGTTTACGTCTTTATAGTTCGCTTTTTAAGCAGTCGGGTTTTTTTGATTTTTTGAATTTACTTTTTTTATTTATAACTTTTTAGTTATTATTTTTTTTAGCATTAGGTACATTTGAACATATCAGTGTTGTATATTTTTAAAATCACCTCTTAAAACCCTTTGTTCTGATACCCCACATGACGGGGTTGGAAAAAAAAAAATTTGGTCCCCCACAAAATCCGCCATTTTTTTATTTTCCAATTTTAATTTAGTCAGTGACACTCGATTGACAAATCGATTGACGTAAGAATCATCAAAATCGGCCAACGCGTTTGGTCTCTAGAACGCCACATAGGAACAAACATACATACTTACTTACATACTTAGACTGATAAACACATTACCCTCCTTCAGCAGTCGGGTAAAAAGACCTAAACGAGAAGGAAATCATGCTGTGTAGTCGGAGGATACATCTGGTTTTGGTCAGCCAGCCCGCGAATATGTATCCTCCGACTGCACAGCATGATTTTCTTCTCGTTTACGTCTTTTAGTTCGGGTTTTTTGAATCAACTTTTTTTAATGTCGCGATATATAAAAGAAAATGCCGTAGCTCATACGACAGTGGCGACAGCTAGCGTCATCTATACGCATTACACTAATCATGAACCATCTGAGCACGTGAGCAGGGTTTATCATACTGACACTATATTTATTTTCTTACCTTGCGTATCATGAATCATATTTTTAAAGCCAGTTACTTGCCTGCTTATTGCAGAGGTAATTTGTTCATACCATGTAAACTGAGCTGTGTATAGGAATGAAAAATTACCTCTGCTATTTATTTAAAACCTTTGTTAGCATATGGACAGATTCGCTTTACGCCAGATTCGCGTTAGGTCAGATTCGCATTAGGTCAGATTCGCTTTAAGATAGAATACCGCAACTAGTTTTCAACGTGGTTTACAAGAAAAGAACTTTATGTTCTTTCCTTGAAAACTACTTTTCAAAATGTCAAAGATGTGCGGCTGTGGTTGAAAATTTTGTTTGATTTGATGAAGGTGAAGAGTAAAACAATATATTATTGGGATCTCCTTTAGCCAAACAGAATTTAAAAATTCATACAAGACTAAGGCGATGATAGGTACATTATACAACAACAAATGAAGGAGAGTTTGTTAATTTCGTGCCATTAATTTACTGTTTTCTACCAAACAAGTCTCAACAAACATACAAAAGAATGCTTAGAATCTTAAAAATCAATTTTTCATTAAACATTGTTGAATATAAGTTTGATTTTGAAATGGCAACATGCCGTTAAGATTATATATCCAAATGTCCAAATGAAGGGCTGTTTATACCATTATTTAAAAGCAATATAGAAAATGAGTAAGAAAATTGCCCTGGACAAGACATACGAGGGCAATAATATAACAAGGATGTTTACTCAATTAGCACTGTTACCTGCAAATTTAATCCCTGAGGCTTACTTATCTTTATAAAGAAGCTGGCCCTGCTAACAGGGAAATAAGTTAAGTTTCAAAACTCTTTTTCGACCCAGTGGCTAAAGATCACTTCTGAACAATTTTCTTGTTACGGAGAAAACGACAACAAATGGGCTCCGCAAGAGCTTGTCCGCCTCGTAACCCAATGCGAGAATGCGAGACCAGCGGCGAGGAGATCATCATTGGGACTGACGAAAACGCACATCACCCTCTGTGGGGAATGGATACGCAAAATGAAAGAGGTAAGGCATTGGTGGACTATTTGTTTACGTCTAACCTATCCCTGCTAAACACAGGCGCGGCACCGACGTTTGTTACTAGACGCAGTCGCACAATTATCGACCTGTCTCTGGCGACAGAAGGCGCAGCGGAAATCATCACTGGGTGGCAGGTCTCAAACGAGGCCTCCTGCTCGGATCACAGATGGATCCGCTTTGACATGCAGACATGTGTAGCACCTGCACCGCCTCGGCGCAATCCGCGCAACACGGATAGAACCGTCTACACTCGCACCCTTGATTCAAAGCTAGCGCCCGCACACGGGGCACTGACTACTGCGAGCACAACGCAGATAGACTTGCAGGTTATCGAACTTACCGAGACAATGATAAGCAGCTACCATACCGCCTGCCGAAAACAATGCCACGGAAATCACCGGGCAAACAACCCTGGTGGGACGCGGAGTTGGAACGCAAACGCAGGAAGATAAGAAAGGCCTTAAACAGAGCTATGAACACATGCGCGGATGAGGACTGGGACGCCTATCACGAGACCAAATCCAGCTATAAAAAATGCATCAGATTCAGGCGTACCGCTGGATGGCGCTAATACTGTGGTAGCATTGAATCTTGCCAACAAGCAAACAGGGTAAGGAAAGTACTGGCACAGCAGATTACACCTGAGCTCGCCACACTCCGCAAACCCGACAACACACTCACCACGTCACCTGAAGAAGCAAGACGAGTCCTAGTAGAAACACACTTCGCAGGAAGCGTCTTCGTCCAGGTAACAAACTGGCAAGATACTTCTCAGATACCAACTCACGATGATTGGCTCTACGCACACACGGGCTGGAAAAACTCCAGTGGGCCATCAAAAGCTTCCATCCTTTCAAGGCGCCAGGTCCAGATGGAGTGTTCCCTGCGCTACTGCAGTGGGGAGGTAAGTCTGTGGCTGAAAGACTTGTGCCACTAATGAGAGCATGCCTGTCCTTTAGACACGTCCCAAAAGGATGGAGTGAAGTGAAAGCAATATTCATCCCAAATTCAGGCAAGGGAGACTATACAACCGCCAAATCCTACAGACCAATCAGCCTGACCTCGTTTCTTCTTAAGACCATGGAAAGGCTGTGCGAGAGGGAACTAAGCGATGGCGGCCTAATTTCATTACCTCTACACGGTAACCGACACGCTTACAGCTCGGGTAAGTCTACTGAGTCCGCTCTTCATTTGGTGGTAAGCCAAATAGAGGAAGCAATTCATCAGAAAGGTACCTGCCTGGGCACTTTCATAGACATCGAAGGGGCCTTCGACAAGACAAACTTCTCCAGCATCGGTGCTGCACTCTCCAAGCACGGTGTAAATCAGGTACTAATTGACTGGATAACCAACATGCTAAGCAAACGAGCAGTTCATCTGGAGGGAGAGCAGCAGCTGGCCTTAATAGCCAGGGGCTGCCCGCAGGGAGGAGTGCTTTCCCCCCTACTGTGGAATCTGGTAATCAACGATCTCATCACCAGGCTCAACGATCACCGGTACTTCACAATAGGTTATGCAGACGATCTAGCAATCCTCGTACCTGGGAAGGTGACTGGAACCCTCTGCAAACTCACTCGGCAAGCTCTGCGTATAGTGGAGCGGTGGTGCAGGGAGCATGACCTATCAGTAAACCCCACTAAAACTGAACTAGTCATGTTTACTCAGAAAAGAGCTCTAGGCCCTTTCCGCCTACCTAAGCGTTTTAACACGGAACTACAGTTGTCCAACGAGGTTAAGTATCTGGGAGTCATACTTGACAGTAAGTTAAACTGGAGCAGTCATTTAGACAACAAACTGAGCAAGGCTTGTATCACCTTTTGGCAATGCAAGAAAATTATAGGCAAAAAGTGGGGACCCTCCCCCAAAATCATACTCTGGCTGTACAGCGCGGTGATTCGGCCCATGGTCACCTACGGGGCCGTGGTGTGGTGGCCTTGTACTAAGCTAAGTACAGCCGTGAATAGATTACAACGCATGCAAAGACTGGCCTGCATGGCTGTGACGGGCTGCATGAGGACTACCCCGACAGCTGCGATCGAGGCCATGCTTGGACTCCCCCCTCCACCTGTTTATACAGCAAGAGACAACGATAGCAGCAGTACGCCTTAAGGCACTGGATCTATGGGGTAAGAGAGAGACACAACACACCGCTCTGCTTGAGGAACTCAACAGCGAACTCCTCCTAACAAAAGCAATCGACGATCGAATACCTAAGCAATTCATCTTTGACAAGAATTACAGGATCTAACTGCACGCGGATTACCGCTGCGAAGGGCTACGCCCTGACGAGCTAAGGATCTTCACAGACGGATCCAAAACAGGTACTGGCACAGGTGCAGGGGTGTTCTCGGAAGACCTCAACATCCACCTAGCCACGCCACTTGGGGCTCATAACACGGTGTTCGAAGCCGAGTGCTTGGGCATCACCCTGGCAGCCTCAGCCATCTTAGCCAGGGAGGTGAAGGACTTCCCTATACGCATTCTCTCGGACAGCATGGCCGTCCTGCAGGCACTGAGTAGCCACACGGTCAGTTCTGGGCTGATACTCGAGTGTCACCAACGCCTGAACCAGGTCGGTATATACAATAAAGTAATTCAATGGATCAAGGGGCACAGCGATTCTCGAGGTAATGATGCAGCGGATGAGCTGGCCCGAAGGGGCTCTAGTAAGGCGGCGGTGGGACCAGAACCCATCGTACCACTACCCTACGGTTACCTCCGCAATCTGGTAAGGAAGCGCCCCAGAGAACAGCACCACAAATTGTGGAATGACCACAGCGAGTGCAGACAGGCCAAGGAGTCACTTCACTCTTTAGATGGCCGGTTTACGCAGAAAGTCCTGAGACTGACTAAAACACAGTTACGTGCAGTCACAGCCGTAACAACTGGCCATGGGACTTTTAACAAGCATCTTTTTGTCTTAGGGATCACAGACCGCCCACTGTGCAGGGCGTGCATGGAGGAGGACGAGACAGCAGCACATCTGCTCCTAAGCTGCCCAGTGATCGCTGGCTACAGAGCCAAATTCCTCGGTGACCCAGTTACCGTGCAGGGGATAGTTGGCAACACCAAGGCGCTGCTGGCTTTCCTTGAGGAGCTGGGTTGGATTGAGTGAGAAAGACGAATCCCACCCGTACGCAAAATACGCGCTTAGACGTGGAGTTGCGGACACCAGCCCCTCTTAATCTAATCTAATCTAATAACCTAGGTCCTACAGGTATAATGTAACCGAGTTCACGGTGACTACAACATCAAGTTTGAAGCGTCGATCCGACTAACCGCGGTGACACCTATCAAATCAATGCCAGCGCAGTTCGCTAAACGCGAGCCGACGATAATCAAGAGAGATTAAATTTTACGAATACACCAGGATTTATAATAACATCCTTCCAGGCTCATAATTTATGGACTTGTGTAATTCGCTTGTTATTGAAATGTAATAGAAATTAAAGGAATGCTCTCGTTAAAATGTAGGTATTCACCTGTTTCAATTTTATGGTTAATTGAAAGGTTCGTGAAAGGTCCCCATTAAATATGTATTTTGTTATCATTTTCTTAATAAAAAAATAATTTCTTGGGTTATAATTCTATTAAATTGTTAGTAGGTAGTATTAACTACACTAGTACATTCTTTTGAATGACTAATGGGTTCAAGCCAGAAAGCGATTTTATCCCTGTTGTAAGCTTGTAAAACAGGAATATAAATTTCATTATTATATTGTACTAGCTTCTGCCAGCGGCAAAAGCTAGTACACAAATTACTCTATCTATTAAAAAAAAACCGCATCAATATTTGTTGCGTTGTTTTAAAGATCTAAGCATACATAGAGACAGACCGACAGCGGGAAGCGACTTTGCTTTATAAGGATTAGCTATTTTATGGATACCAATAAGACATCATAAATCAACACAAAACAATAGCAAATGCACAAGTTTCAAAAGAAACTATATTGCACGACTTATTGTTTGATGCCAACTACATTAACATAGCAAAGATGATTTTTTTAGGACGAAACTAAAACGTCTCATCGTATATATTTGTTCGAATATTTATGTTGATTCAATTGATCCTAAAAATATCAAATGTGTATTTTCTGGTATAAAAATGAAATAGTTTTCCAAATACAATTTAGGTTCAATTTTTCTGGGCTAGAAATATTAAACTTAATCTCCTTCATACAATAGGATGAGTCACGCACAACAGACAAATTACTTTCAGATTTTCCATTTGTTACAAATCAATCACATTTAAAACATCGTTGAAACTTTGTTACACGAATTTGTCTGCACGCCAATTAATCTGAAACTCAAACGGAACACAAATCCAGCGAGCGTAAAGTCGAATGAAGCTTTCTGCCAAAAAGTTGTGACGAAAGTTGTTATTGTAGGTTCGTTGGGAGAACGGCGTGGCGGCCGGTCGGCCCAGGGCGAACTTACGCTGTTGCTAACTGGTCCAGGGCGAACTTGCCCGGCTGTTAGCATTTATTGAGAGGAAAGCGAGTGACGTGGCCAGTCGCCAACGCAGCCCACCACCACCTCGCTGTCCAACTTTATTTTGTTCTGAAGTTTCACCCTAACTTTTTGTAACGACAGGTACCCAAATCTGTAACAATTATCTCGCATCCCTACGTGCCTACTTTGTCAAAACACAAATTGCATTTCCCATTCAAAGTGCTCAGGTTGTAAAAATTGATTTTTACAGAACATTGAAACACAAATATTGTTTGGAGAAACAAGCAATAGGGTACTTTCCGTAGTGAAAAATAAATTATGAAATGTGATAAAATTTAAAATGTATGTAGAAATATACTTAAATATTCTGATTTTGAGTCATAAACCACATTATTATTTTAATATATTAAAATTAAAAATCGATATTTTTATCTGTATATCACGTGACCATGAACTAAAACAAGAGCCGCCATGGTGTGTCGTCATAGAGGCAAAACTGTTAGTTGTCATCTGTCTAAACAGCTATCAACAATCAAAAATGATGTCCGTGACTACCGCGGGACCACCAACGCCAATCGCTTCCATATTTGGTAGATAATTACTACACAATTGGTACTAATAATTAACACTCTAACAACAAAATTGCGAGTGACTTGAAAAAATTTTTGGACCTTAATAGACAAGATGAAAATGAGTAACCTTTTTTTATCTTCTTACGTTATTAGCAACATATTGGTACTGCAGTAAATTAGGTTTTTAATACTTAGGTACTGCTTGCAGGAACGGGTCATTAGTAGAAAAGAAATAAATAAGAAATACCTATCGCTTTTTAATGATATTCATATAACAACACAGAAGGTAGTTACTTACAAAACAGAAAAAATATTATTCGAGTACCTACCTACCCACGTCAATAACAAAGGTATCACAGGCAATGGGTAACGATAGGTTATTTTTTTGTTAGGTAAACAGTTTGTATAAAAATTATAGATATTAAACTGTTATTACTATTCCGACATCCATTTTATGTGCACGAATGTAGTAGTGTTCAAAGTAGCTATATGACCATAACTTGCTTAATGCTTCATATTTGAAGCGCGTTATTTTACACGCTTTTTTATAAAGCACGGGCGCGGGGCGGACGCGAATACCGTCTATATATATACCGTATAAATATACGCAAGCGCTGTGACTGTTAACTCGCAGCTCCTACCCTAGCGTTGGACTCGTTGGACAGACAGCATGCTTAAAATATATCATCGCTTTTATGAATTTATTACGATAAAATGGTAAAAGTAAACAATGAACTTTCCTTTATACTTTCAGTTCTACTTCACTAATTTAAGTTCTATATAGGAAAGTCACTATTTCTTTTAGACATTTTCGTCTGCTATACACACACAAGATATTCCGGTTCCGGTGTAGTTTACGTCAGCCGCAGTGTCAAACCGCTCTAGAAATTTAAATTAAAACAGTGAGAAAAAACAATCATTCAGTGCAAAAGTGTAACTCTGAATCTTCTTTGTGAGTGCATCCATCGAAATACATTCGAAAATCTGCTAAAAGAAGACCAAAAAGTGGAAAAATATCGTTTGAACATTTTAAACGGTCAGTTGTTTATCTTAAAAAGTTGTCTGTCAAACAAAACAAAACAACGTCAGACGGAGAGCTGCCAACACAAGAAACAAAAAGTTACGTTCGGAAACTCTGATTACTTTTTGCGTTTCGTTTCACCCGATAACATGACTAACCAACTGTCACCCGAGATGTCACTTCTTTTGTCAAAAATGACTGAGCAGTTAAATCTGCAAACAAAAATTATAACCGAAAATATTACTGCTGCGGTTCTTCAAAAGTTAGATGAAATTATACAACCAATTATAGAAGAAAATGGAAAACTTAAAGGTGAAGTCGAACAACTAAATAAAAAGATACAAAATCTCGAAGTTAATAATAAGAGAAAAAACATAATACTTCACGAACTCCCAGAAAAGGAAGACGAAAACCACGATGATTTGAATACGCTAGTAATATCAACGCTAAGAGGGATAGACGTGATTCTTGAAAACGGAGAGATCGACTGACTGCAGCGATTGGGAAATAAAGGACCCAAACAGGGTAAAATCAGACCAGTTTTGTTGGCCACCACTACCACCAATACTGAAGAAAATTCAAATACTTAAAAACAAGAAAAAGATGAAACCCAACTCCTACATCACCCATGACCTACCAAAAACAGTCTTACAATCAAAGAAAGAAGAAAACATTCACTTTAAAAGTGATAATGACAAAAGAAAAAGATCAGAAACTCCAAGCCCGGGTACCAAGAACGAGATCCAAAATGTACCAAAAATGCAGAAGAAGGATGCCTTTCAAATCATGCGTGAAAAAGCACACTCACTGCCAAACAAGAACTTTCATAGAAACTAACACAGCAATACTAAAAACCGGAAAAACAAAGCAACCTCATAAATCACAACAATCAAAAAACAAATACATTCCCCCAAGCCGGTTGGTCCCCGTGGGGGAAAATGACCAAAACCCTCCAGAAAAAATAACTAAAAGTATAACACAAAATTCACTATACATTGGAACATTTAATGTAAGATCTTTAGCATCCACAAGAAGGTACATAGATCTCATGTTCTCCCTACAAAAAATAAAAATTGATGTATTAGGCTTAGCCGAAGTCAGGCGAATGGGTTGTAACATCGAAGAGCATGAAGATTTTATATTCTGCTACAAAGGAGAAACGCCAGGCCTGCATGGAGTTGGTTTTTTGATAAAAAAGGAATACAAAAATAACATATTAAATTTCTCAGGTTTGTCTGAAAGAGTTGCGCTACTTCAGCTAGAGTTCAACAAAAAGATGATTTCAATCATTCAAGTGTACGCACCAACCAAAAAAGCCTCTAAGGAAGAGATTGACGAATTCTATAATACCTTACAAGAAGCGCAAAATCAAGCAGGGGAAAACGTACTAGTCATTGGAGATTTTAATGCCAAAGTGGGCCTAGCTAAAACAAACGAAGATACGATTCTAGGAAAGTTTGGCTATGGAAAAAGGAATGAAAGAGGCGAAAAGCTCATAGAATTTGCTATCGAACACAAATTATCGGTTATGAATACACATTTCAAAATGAGGCATAATTGCAAATGGACATGGATTTCACCAAACGGAAAAGTAAAAAACGAGGTGGACTACATCCTGTCAAATCAGCCAAAAGAAGTAAGGAAGATAGAAGTACTGCATGGTTTAGGGTTCAGCTCTGATCACAGACTGATTAGAGCAACTTATCTCTTACAAAACAGCAAAAAAAGCAGGAAATCATTTCAATCATCGTCAAATAAATTCAAAACTGAAGAGGAAATAACACTATGCAATAGATGTTTAGAAAACAACACAAACGAACTAGAATCACTAGATGACGACGAGGATGTCCAGACCTTTTACAATAAAATAGAACACGTAATTAAAAAAAGTATGTCAACGGAACAAAAAGAAGAAAAACAATTCAATGTAAACAAAATCCTCACAAAACCTACAATAGAACTAATAACAAGACGCTCAGAACTTATAAAATTAAAACATAAAACTAAGGAAATGTAGGAAGAATTAAGTATGCTGTTCAAAAGATCTAACAAGGCTATCAAACAAGATTACGGTGACTACAGAAGACAGATTATAGAAACAAACCTAAAACAATATGGGAGCACTAAAAGAGCATACAAACAATTAGTTGCACACAAAAACTGGATACAAAACTTAAAAACAAGAACCACAGGAACTAACACGAGGAAAGATATTATAGATTGTGCCACAGAGTTCTACAAAACCCTATACAAAAGCAACGTGGGAACTTGTACTTGTAAAAACAAATATCCTAAAAATTATAGTGACTATGAAGTAGAACCCGCAGAAGTGGATGTGATGGAGATAGTAACGCATATTAAAAAACTATAATCAGAAAAAAGCTCAGGGCCAGATGAAATACCTAATGAAGCTTTAAAAATTTGATTTGCTCGGTTAGCACGCCCACTATCATACTTATTCAGCAAAATCATAAACACAGGACAAATACCAAAACAATGGAAGAAATCAGATATAATTTTGTTCTACAAAAAAGGCGACCCTCAAGATATAGGCAACTATCGTCCAATTAGCCTTCTCCCTAGCACTTATAAACTTTTTACCTCCATATTGCTAAGCAGAATCAGTGGCAAAATCGAAAAACATCAACCTATAGAGCAAGCGGGGTTCCGTTCAGGTTTTTCAACTGTGGACCATATACATGTTATGCAGCAAATAACAGAAAAATACAAGGAGTTTAACAGGCCATTAAACGTAGCATTTATAGATTACGCTAAAGCATTCGACACAATATCACACGATGCAATCTGGGAAGCATTAAACAAATGCCAAGTACACGAAAAGTACAAAACAGTTTTGAAAAACATATATTACAACAGCACTAGTTGTGTGAAACTGGAGAAACGAGGTCCAGAAATACCAATTCTACGAGGAGTGAGGCAGGGGGTCTCCCTGTCCCCCAAAATTTTCATAGCAATGCTTCAAAACATTTTTGAGGATCTGAAATGAGAAAATGAAGGAATCAGAATAGGTTTTCGGTAAGGTCATTTTAAATGATGATCAGAGTTATTTTCGCTAAGCTTATAAAAAAAAGGTAGAAATGTGAAAATATGTCTTATATTTTGTTTGCAATGGATTTTTATTATTGACTTATTTGATATCGTATTAGTAAACTTACGGGGACGTGTTATTCGGTGTTACACTTTTCCAATTCAGGTAACACACTCGTTTGTTACCTATCAAACTTTTGTTATTCCGTTGCAAATCATAATACAATAGGGATGATGACGGGGTACGAAAAAGCAAAACCAATTTATTCCACCATAAAAAAAAAATGGACATGTATTTTTTGCTTTTTCAAATCAATAAAAAATCACCAAGATAAAGCGCATCAAAGTTCTAGAGTGGGGTCTTGTGATGTAACTTCTATGTAAAAAGTGTACCAAGGCATAACGTGTTGCGATATTTTAACGCAATGTGTCGTCATATTTTTTTTTAACCTGACAAAAGAAAAAACTCGCGTATTTTTTGGAAATCTAAATGACGGACTAAAAATATTTTTTTAGTCATCATCCCTGGTATGACTTACCTGTGAATACATGAAAAACTTATCTCCTAACAGTTTTAAAAGGCAACAAAAAAGAACCATCTCTTTAATCAGAAATCTGCTCTGAAAAGAGTAAATTTTAGAAAATTCTTATTTTATGGCTAATTATGACATTAATCATAGCCCCGGAATTGGTTGCAAGAATCATCACGTGATTCATAACGTGAAGACTATGCAAGTATGAAAATAACATTCTACTCTCATAATTTAGTTTCGGCAAATCCCATTTAGTTTTAATACCAGCGTTCATACGTCGTCGGGGAAAGAAAATTTTACAGTTTTTACCATGAAGGAGCATTATTATACATTTGTTTTATATTAGATAGCATGCATTGTTTGCAGTAACTTCTATGATGACACCTGTATTATGTGGAAAACTGCGAATGGATCTTGAATCGTAATTCTCCAGTTAATAGTAGTTTAGTAATAGTAGCTTTTCTCATGAATTGTAATATTGTTTTACCTCTGTTTTTTTTTTCAAAGAATTAGTCGCCCACGTTATCCTGAAATGCAAGGCAACCTTCCCAACGCGCATAAATCCTGGGCAGAGGAACAATAATGTCGCTATGCAAAGCCTGAGAGGTTTACAGTAAGTTTCAGAGCTTCTGAGCCGAGATAGGCTGGTTATACTAGCTCGGACCTCCACGCACAACGGACCAAATGCGAGTCTAAGCGCGGAGAATGATTTCCACTACTACTATCATCTTTTCTTAAAATTGATATAAGATTTAACTTGTCTTCATCTATCAACCCACAAGATAGCTAGTACCTATGTGTATCTGTGCATTGTCTAGTGTGACCTATATCTCCTACAGCGCAGAAACACGATAATATTAAATCAGTTTTAAACATAAACTTGAAATTAATGGCTCTATCAGGAGGACAAACGATATCGTCATTAGAGATTGACAGTGATTTGGACAATTACCTGCCTAGCTGAATTTATGTCCAGCGCATTATGGGAGGCCATTTGTTATCGGAGTGGTTTCTATCTGCGCTTGACCCATCTGAATGATTGTTATCTGCTAGCTAAGGTATTCGTGAATTTTGCCTTGCTAACTGCAATATTGAATATCCTTAGTAATGCGTACCGTATCATAAAAATAGTTACTAATGATGTAGGTCAAAATCTGTCCAAGAAGTTAGGCCTTAGGAAGAGCCTACTTCATTCTTGGATAAAAATAAATTGGGCTCATCCTTATAAATTGTAGGCATTCCAGGAAAATATAAAGGCTTTACAGAAATTGCCTCGGATAGGATAGCCACAATAATTTTCAATAAGGCCAACTTAAGCAAGCCAAAGTAGGTACTCCTTAAAGGCGGGTAGGTCCTGGGACAGGCTTAGTTTACGGCCCACGATATAACCACCCACTATTGTTTGCGCCTAACACAACGTTTATATCCCAGTTATTAATTTGCGAAATTAAAATGCTTCGAAAGCCACGAGGAATGCAACCGCGGTATTTGTTCCCAAACGGTTATAATTATCAAGTCTTTTGTAAACGTTAACCCTGCCGGCGACCGTATCGCTGTGAATTTCTATGTACAACACGTAATTACGGGACAATCGACCAAGTTATTACTATTATAAATTCCATGTTCTCACTGGGAAAAAGATCCTTTTAATGTGTGCTTAAATCATTTTTATTAACTTGAAAAGGTTGGATTTATGCGGAGGCCTGGTGCTTGTAATTTGCGAGGCTTCGACGGTATTAAAATCAAAAAAATAAAATAAAATTTATTTAATCAAGATTTTTTTACAAAGTTTTAGCATTGGCCCCAAACTAGGCAAGCCTGTATCTTGGGTACCAATTATGAGGGTTTACCATTAAACATTTTTTAAACGTGATTGTTGAAGTTAAATTACACAAAATAAATTAAACAAAATAACTACAGTAAAACATACAAGTTTATACAAGAATTGAATTAAAACGCTAGATTATTTGTTTATGTATGAAAGTGAGTGAAAGGCGCAGTTTTGTTTGTGAGCATATTATTATGTGTGACTGAGTGTAAGAGTGAAGATTTGAGTGAGTGGGAGATCGTTTTGTGAGTATGTGTATGAATGTGAGTTTAAGAGTGGGTAGTTGACCTATTTAAGATTTATTTTAACACGCTTATTACTTTTTCAGCTTCGTCGTATGAAAGGTTCAGCAGCCATGAAGTTTGTTTATTTTTGATTTGACTCCGAGTGAGATTTCTGAAGTCGCACTTGTTAATGACCTCATTATAAACATGAGGGTGCAGAAAAGGTGGAAGCCTTTGGGCGTAGGCGGATTTAGCTGCAGGAGCAGGAATCCTGAACTTGCGTTTGGCCTGAAAAATACTTAGATCACTCCTTTTAAATGTACATTAAAAATGTACATTTTTCTAACGCTCAGCAAGGAAGCCTCTGAGTATAAGCTTGGTGTTGGAATTAGAGCTTGATGTTAATTCATGTTTTGACGGCGGTTTGTTGGAATCGCTAAGAATATAATCAGCCTAATAATTCAACAGATAGGAAAACAAATCGATGATGAAATTTTATTTATTTGTTAGTTCGATCATCCTATTCATAATAGTGTGTGCTTTCAGATGCATAAAAAGTTTTCTAGGATGCGTGGGCCTATGAGATGGTATCTCCTCTTCGGTGAGATGCGACCTTTGGCGAGAGAAACTCAAGCCTCCTGAAAATTTCATCGGGCCATCGGAGAGCCTTCCGCCTGGGTAAACTCTGCCGTGTTCGACCTGGAAAACCCTAAATAGACTCCGCACTCAGGTTGGCCGTAGCAAGGACAACCTCCATGGGTGGGGGTTCTCTGATGGTACTAGTCTTCAGTGCTTGTGCAGCATCTCACCGCAGACCATGGCCCATTTCACGGAGTGCCCAGCATGCCCTGCCACCTGTGCTTGCGAGGACCTTATGACTGCGTCACCGAATTGTGTTACCGTGGCAGAATTCTGGGCCAAACACAATATTTAAATTTTTATATTTGCCATCGACACGCTAAGAAGATTACAACAGTACTGTATTATTATCACTGTGTAATTAATTATTTAAGACTGTTGCGGCGTATTTTACCGATTGCGTTGCAATATTTGTTTTATGCATTCTTCTTCTTAGCGTGTCGATGCCAAATATAAAAAAAAAAAATATTGGCCCAGAATTAATTACACAGTGATAATAATACAGTACGAGGAGCTCGTGGCTAAATAACAACAGCCGCACGTGTCGATCTTCAAGGTTAAGCAACGCTTGACGAGGTCGGTCCGTGGATGGGTGACCATTTCAACATACCGAGATTCCTCCGTGTCTCGGAAAGCACGTTAAGCCGTTGGTCCCGGCTGTCATTTGAAGATCTTTGACAGTCGTTACCGGTAGTCAGAAGCTTGAGATCTGACGCCGGTCTTGCCAAGTCGCTCCATGTAAAACACTGGTACTTAGCTGAATCCGGTTAGACTGGAAGCCGACCCCAACATAATCGGGAAAAGGCTAGGCAGGCAGGCAGTGATAATAATACAGTACCACAAATAATTGTAGATTCTAGTGTAGAATTATAATTGTGTTATAATTCTACACTACGCAGCATCCAATCACTTAGTCACTGCGCAAACCATGACAAATTTAGATGTGCATTTAATATAACACTTTAGTTAAAAGTACACTTTGTAAATAATCATATTATTACAAATTAGAGGACTATATTCAAGATAAAAATGCTTGGAAAAATGCTGGTCCTGCTCGATAGGGCAAATCTTTAGTACAGACAAAATCAAAATTGTTAATTTATATAGCTATTCATAGTTACTTTATTCCTTTTTTTGTTTAAGAAATTAACTCACACGCTGTTCCGTTGTTATTGAATTAGGTATTTTACCTATTTTTGCAAATATTTTTAAATATGTGAGAATCATGTTCCTATTTATCAAATGAATGAATTTACCTGTTAATGCTTTTAATACTTTATACCTAAACGAGGTATAGTATGTATTCTGGGTGCATCGTCCTCACATATATGAATTTTTATTATTAATTTATGTATTTATTAATGTATGTACTTATGTAAATATTGTAAACCATTTTTTTTTAAAGAGTATTTGTGGAGTTTCTTGTCGGTTCTTCTACATAACAAGCTACTTTGCCCAATTGACAGAAGAATCAATTATTATTACTTGTAAATTTTAATTGTTAACGTTCAAAAGTGCCGCTTAGTAGCCTAGTTGAATTAAATATTTTTGACTTTGACATGAAAAAAATGGAAAACCCTTGCTAACCCTATTTTGCTTACAATTTCATTAACTACCCAATCAACGTAATACTCAATGCAATTTCCCCTAATGCCCTTTAGTAAGTTAGATAGTTTAAACAAAAACTTTGCCCCACACTAGGAATTTCCTCCTGTATCGTGGGTGCGTTTACAAACATATAAACTCACATACACTAACACCCAGAGCCGGAACAATTATCTGTAAGTCATACAAATATTTGTTCCGTGCAGGAATCGAACCCGCGACACGCAGCGCAACAAAGGATATCGAGCTGCACACTTGCACAGTAAACAAGGCAGTTATTACGGGCCGCCGCAATGTTTCAACTCTTAATCCTTGTTAGCTACATGCACAGGCCCCGGACATTTTAATTTCAGTAAACGAACGGCCGCGGACCCGCTGTAAACATTTTATGACGGAAAAAGGTTACAAAACGGAAAATTTACAAGTGTCCGTTATAAATGACATTTGCAGAATGGCCCTTTTGGGCAGTTTGAGGGTCATTCGTGATTGTTGAGTAGCTATTGGTAATTTATGCGTGTTTACTTTTACAGTCGGATGAATCGGAGCTTTATTAAAAAAATGCGTTTTTTTTTAAATTATTTTGAGATTAAGTATAAATATATGCTTGAGTTTGTAAGCCTTAATTACAAATGCAAGCATCTATTTTTCTATTGTTATAAGGTATTTCAAAAGTAATCCCATAGGTTGCGGGAAGGCGCTGGATGCGAGACGCACGGGATCGGTCATTGTGGCGACGCCTGGGGGAGGCCTATGTCCAGTAGTGGACGTCTTTCGGCTGAAATGATGATGATGATGATGATCCCATACTATTAAACAAGCAATGTTTTTATTGTAATCACATTCTCGAAATCGGCTCTAACGATTACGATAGATTTGTAATAGGTTTTCAAGGGCGACAATCCATCTAGCTAGGTGTAATATCTGCGAAAATTCACTGTATTTCAACCGAGCAGAGCTCGATCGCCCAGGTACTGATTTAAAACTCATTAAAACTCAAGATCTCGCTTTTTTTTGTTTATTCTCCAATATTTTTTCAAACTTTGATAGCCGTGCTTAAAGCACCATTCCAAGACACAAATTTTGTTTTCGAGTCAAGTTCAAATAAGTTTGAAAGTGATTGGCATTGGTGGATGGGTGACCATTTTTACACAACGAGTTTCGGAAAGCAGGCAGTTTCTCTATGTAAAAACATTTATACTCAACTGAATCTGGTTAGACTGGAAGCCGACTCCAACATAATTTAGAAAAGGCTAGGCAGACAGACATATCAACTATAGCTAGAGTTAAACACAAGTAAAATATAAAAAAAAAATTAAATTCCTCGGCTCATTTTTATTTCATGCTACATAATTTATTTAGTACGCTTCGAACGACAATCTATTGAACACTTAATTGTGACACGATATCTTGCGAAAACACCCACTCTAAAGTTATGGGCATTTCAGTTCAAAAACTGAAACGCCCATAACTTTAGATTTTTATCAAACATAGCTAAGAACACTCGCGGTAAAGTCACCTTTCAAACAAAACAAAAGGAAACCAAAATCAGTTCATCCGTTTAGGAGCTATAATGCCACAGACAGGTACACAAATAAACATAAAGACAAATACACAGGTATACACGTCAAACTTATAACACCCCTCTTTTTCGGTGGGGGTTAAAAACTGACACTAAGGCTTCCTAAATCTACACCTAACACTCGTAAACAATTAATATTAATGGAAAAGCCTACGATTATTCTTCCAATCTCAGATAATTTTTCATACTAAGCTTCTTTTCTATTATGCGAATGCTATCATCCGATAACTGAAGGTTGAAAATATAAAACTTCAGGTTACAGCATCGTAAATCTATTTAAAAATTGGTTCAAAAATCTCGTTAACAGTACCTACCGCTATAAATCTGTAAAAATATAAATCTTATATAATTAAAATACGATACAAAGTAATAAATTCACTTGCTTACGATGAAGCCAGCGTCGTGTTGCAAGAGCTTGGGCGCCATTTTGTACAAGCTATTTCCAAGTGCCTTATCATAAATAAGGTTTTTTCCTCTCTAAATTTAAGATAATTGAAATTCTTTAAAATTCATCTTTTATTTTTCGCGGCATCTTGGGAGATAATGCCCTATTTGTGAAGAGGATTTGGGAAACGGTTTTTTGATTTTGAATCCGTTATTATCTTCTAGGATTTTTCTTTGGTGATAAAAGGAGTATATAAGTTAACTTAGATAAGCTTCTTAATCCTATGACCAGCAATCTTGGTGTAGCTTAAGCCTGCTAGAATTTTATAACCCAATGTTCCTTCAAGTTGTTCATGTTTTCTAGCTATTAAATATCTATGACGAAAAGCCTTTGAAACCCTCAAAGACATTTTAACAAAATGCAAAATTACTACCAACGACCCATTGTAATATCATAAATCAGAATACATAATAGGTGCGATTATAATAGCGGGAGTAGGCAGAGGTGATGCTTATTGCTAGTCCTTAATAAAATTAGACTAAGGCCCGCTTTTATTGAGCCTCCTGAATTATTAATGAAACAAGAATAAGAAAACTTTTACAGTATTTTTCGAGCAATGTTAGATCTGCTTCATTTAGACGTCGCCTGAATGTTTGAAAATCTTGTTATCTTAATACCGGTATCACGACGGGAAAAGTTTTGGGTATTACACAACGGAGGTAGTGTAGGTAGCTCACGGTGGCGGCGGGCGCAAGGCGGGTTCGTGACACGCGCTCATAAAATCTACATCTCTCGTGTATCGCAAACGTATTTACACAGTATTTTTTCCAATTCCCCTCATGAATGTAACAACAGTCTCATGAATTTTATTGCGCGCCGCGGTCGAGAACGGACGATTTTAGCAAGAATTGCGGTCTCTACTAGTCATAATTGAATTACAAATCATAATGCGCAGAGCAAGCGGAGCGATGCCGTACTGTGCGGTGCGGTGCCGTACTGTGCGGTGCGGTGCGGTTACGGAACACTGATGGTCCGTCATTCGGCAATCGATTTCAATATTCGAACCTATATACCGCCACAACTTTAATATTGCACCGTCCATTCGTGTCAATCCGCAGCCGCAAATTGTGAACGTGCCTGTCCGTCGGCTAATATACCTACGAAATTCAGCGGAAAAATCCAAAAAGTGATACATGGACTATACAAGGGTGTTCGCAGATTAACAATCAAAAATACATTATGCTTATGTAGGAAGGTGCGAGCGCTAGTATGTAGATCGTACCGCTCCAAATATTCATAACTCACATACTCGTTGCTAATGTAATTACAAAAAATCAACAGCCTAATTTAGTTAAATTTGCCAGGAATATCGTAGGTTGAGAGTCTCTTAATAGCAGTAGGTAATTACAGAAATGAATACAGTCAGCTTATTGTGATTAATTGGTACTAAAGTTCCTAAAAAACAGGATCAAACAAAATGCAAATTGTCCAGCATCGCGTGCGTCGATTGATCGCACGGCCAGCTAATTAGATCAGAAGTATAATTAATCGAGTCGTTGGGGCGGTGCGATGAGCGCTCTACCGACTGTCACGTAATATTTGCTTAATGCTGGCTTTACGAGCCCTCGCCCGCGCCGGTCGTTCAAATACACTCCAAACGAAATCATCGGGAAATTGGACCAAAACTACACGCTGTTGTGTTTTCCAATGTTTAAGTACTATAGGTACTTTGCTACCGACTATTGTATTACGACTAAATTTTCATCTAACATACGTAGGTAGTCAGATAATAATTTCGCTGCGATTACAGCGGTTTTAATTAATGCAGGCGTGGGCTGAGTAACGAAAGGGTGGCAGATTTATTGTAGGGCGATAAGCACACAATTAATATTCAACATACTAACATTTTCAATATTTATTTCTATAAACGCAATTTTATGAATTGCTATGTTTATTGCTAGAATTTTCACGGTAAAGCGTAGCCATGCCTTCACATCATACTATTATGGCTAAAACGTTGTTTGGTTGAAATATTATGCCCTAGGGTCGCCTGTATTGACAAAATTTATTGGACACTAAAGTTTTCATACGCTTTTATGTTTTCGGGAGATTACGACACTAGCAGTTTGCCGGTGCCCCGATGTTTATAAGAGTCCTCGCCTTCAGAAGGGTCGCGCGAAATTGCTTGTTTCTTCAAACAATATTTGTGTTTCAATGTTCTGTAAGAATCAATTTTTACAACCTGAGCACTTTGAATGGGAAATGCGATTTGTGTTTTGACAAAGTAGGAACGTAGGGACGCGAGATAATTGTTACAGATTTGGGTACCTGTCGTTACAAAAAGTTAGGGCGAAACTTCAGAACAAAATAAAGTTGGACACAGCGAGGTGGTGGTGGGCTGCGTCGGCGACTGGCCACGTCACTCGCTTTCCGCTCAATAAACGCTAGCAGCCGGGTAAGTTCGCCCTGGGCCAGTTAGCAGCCGCGCAAGTTCGCCCTGGGCCGACCAGCCGCCACACCGCTCTCCCAACGAACCTACAATAACAAATTTTTGGCAGAAAGCTTCATTCGACTTTACGTCACCTCGCTGGATTTGTGTTCCGTTTGAGTTTCACATGAATTGGCGTGCAGACAAATTCGTGTAACAAACTTTCAACGATGTTTTAAATGTGATTGATTTGTAACAAATGGCAAATCTGAAAGTAATTTGTCCGTTGTGCGTGACTCGTCCTATTGTATGAAGGAGATTGGGGTAAGTATTTCTAGCTCAGAACAATTTAACCTAAATTTTAATTGGAACAAAACTATTTCATTTTTATATCAAAAAATATAAATTTGATATTTCTAGGATCAATTGAATCAACATAAATATTCGAACAAATAAATACGATGAGACGTTTTAGTTTCGTTCTAGAAAAGCCATATTTGCTATGTTAATGTTGTTGGAATCAAACAATCGGTCGTCCAATATAGCTTCTTCTAATTGATTCGTTTGAAACTTATGCATTTACTATTGTTTTGAAAATAGATACTTATATTGAAGTTTATATTCCTGTTTTACAAACTTACAATAGGGATAAAATCACTTTCTGGCTTGAATCAATAAGTCATTCAAAAATAATGTGCTTACCTATACTATCTACAAAACAATTAATAGAATTATAACCTAAGAAATTAATGATTTATTAAGGAAACGACTTCAAAATACATATTTAATTTTACCTTTCACGGATCTTTCAATCAACCATAAAATTGAATTAGGTGAATACCTACATTTTAAAGAGAGCATTCCTTTATATTTCAATAACAAGCGAATTACACAACTCAATACATTGTGAGCTTGGAAGGCTGTTATTATAAATACTGATGTGTTCGTAAAATTTAATCTCTCTTGATTATCATCGGCTCGCGTTTGGCGAACTGCGCCAGCATTGATTTGACAGGTGTCACCGACGGTTAGTCGGATCGACGCTTTAAACTTGATGTTGTAATCACCTTGAACGCGGTTACACTATACCTGTAGTACCTAGGTTATATATTATACTGAATACTGTACACTTGTTACGTAGTCTAAATATTTTTTGTATGATAACTAAATTTATTTATAAATTTATTTCAGGTACTTAGATAGATAGATAAATCTTTTATTTAGTGCACACAAAAGACACAGCTAAACACACAAAATCTTCATGTATGTTTAAAAACAAGGTGCCAACATAAAAAGAAAAAGGAAACCATACTTACGAAATAAAAGTCAAAGTGACACCAGTAACATTAGTTTTGACAATCAAAGATTACTATTATTATATACTGGTTGACAATCAAAACACAGTGCGGTGTGCGCCTCAAGGTTGCACCAGCTCAGCACGTGTCAGGCAAATATACCTGACGCTGATATTCTGCTGGATCCCTGCAGTGACATAAGGTCGCCAAGCAGACGTGATATGTTGGTGTTGTTACAGGTTTATGCGTAGAGTAATTCACGTAAGTATACCCGCAACTTTAATTTATTAGTTACAATAAAAATAACATTTATATTTTTTTGCAATGGAAAAAGTTCCAGTTCTTAGGCGTGTTGACTGTGTTATAAATTCGTTTTGATCACTTGGTTGGGTATTTATAAAGTTAAATGTATAAAATAATTACTTACTTAAATAAAGGCTGAAAAAACTCTTCTCGTTTATCAGAAACGTATTCGAAATTTTATTACCAACCGCCGCGAGCCGCGTCGTAGCAATGCCTACGCTGCGCCGCGCCGCCGCGCCGGCCGCTACATCGCTACGGCGACCTGTAGCCGCAACGCTACGACAATGCAATAACGTAGCATTGTGCTACGAATCTTAAACTTCACCCAAAGACCGAGGCATTTAACCTTTGTTGTTTAAATTCAAACAACAAGACTACAATTAAGGTTACTCGTGCGGTTTGTCTCGAACGGAGTTACACTTAGCTACGAGTTGACATCTTTTGTGAGTATTCAAAACGACGTGAAGATGCCACTGATTTATGAGCGCCCATGATTCTTACTTAGTGTGACGTAAACACATGCCGTTCATTCCACCGCCACCGCCCGATACGTACCGAAATAAAGAGAACGCGACTTAGTAAGTGCTACGTGCGTTTCGTATTTTTTTATATTCGGGAGATGTTTAATGGGAGCTTTCGCTGAGGCTTTTTTAAGTAGCGGGAAGATTATGGCCATTACTTAGCGTCATAATAAGCGATGGCGGCCAACTTTTATTTAAATTCCATTTTTTGAACGAGGACTTCTGTAGTGACCTTTTGTATTATTTTCAGGGCACACGAGAACTTTAAGGCATATTGGAATACGCGACATACAAAAGGACATTTCGTGCTCGGCGTGCCTTCGTAGATGGTTACCTTCGTCACAAAATGTAGGAGACGGGAATCTTGGCAACACAAATAGTAATAAGCTCGAGAAGTCGCTCAAATTCTGCCGGGGCTTTCACAGTCTTGGCAAATATTACGACAGAGCGACACAAACTTAGATATTGTTAGTTGGCCATCCTTCTGTCGTAGATTGCGCCACAAGGGACGCGCGTCGTATTTATTAGGTAGGCAACAATCAACTGTTTATCTTGGCATTTCCTCACCCCACTTATGTATTCTTTTTTTAGTCGGAAGGTACCTCATCAATTTTGGATCGGTAATATCTACATAATAGCCATCCAATCGCACTAGTTACTCCGTAGCTGCTTATTTCGTAATTTAAAAAACAAAGCTTGAATCATAATAAAACGGCTTCATTAGTGTTATTTGTTTTCGTAAACAAAGGCACAGTTAATACAGAAATATAAGTACTAATTAACATTAAAGATCTTTGTTTATTTTTTAATCAGATTGTATTTACGCTCAACATTTTCAGTTCGTTATTTATTGAAAGCTTATTTCGTATCTATGGAAGAGAGTGAGGAAGAGAATCTTATTTGGAATATTTATGTTAAGGGTTGTGAAATAAGGAAATATCTCATTTACACTGTCTTGATATCAAATACCTCCCTACATAATTTAAACAGGACGCTTAGCTAGCTCCCAGTTGATGCATCTAAGTTCTCAGTGTATTTGTAGAAGGTAGTGATCAAACGGACATCAAAAATTGATAAAATACTTCGAGAGAGGTCGAGGAGCTCGTCAAATTCACGTTATCTCCGGCACTAACAAACACTAGACAGGCGGGCTCGTGCTGGCGCCTCGTCTCACCTCTTTCCAAATACTGCTCTTGAATGGGCATTCTGCAGTCCGTATTGCAACTCCACAAGGCACATCACAGACCTAAGATCTCAGAATTTCGAGCGACGTTATCTCGGTGACTCAGTCTTTGTAATAAAGCCCACTGGCGTCGGCACAACATAAAACGGACATTGTCTCGTATTCAACTATATCTAGATACATAACACAGTAATAAGGCTCCCCATATAATTGGTTGATGCAAATGCGCCCCCGTGAGAATGTGTCTAAGACATTTTTATTACGCCCGGGAAAGAGTTAATATCGCTTTATGTAAAATGATTTAGCAAGCTTAATTTTATTTTATTCCGCCTTTATTCCTACATTACGTAATGTGCACCTACAAATGTAATGCTTGGGAGGGGTTTACTTAGCGCTTTATTGAAAGACTGCTATGGTTACCGTTCAGGTTTCTGGACAGATTTCAGACAATTTAGCTTAATTCGACGTGGCTGTCGTAGAGTTAAGTATACCCTACCTGCAGAGTTATTAGTTTAATAGGTACTCAAACGTTAATTTTTAATAGCGGAATGTCAAAAGACACGCATTAAATACGGGGAATTTTAAAGCTATGTTATGTAGTTACCTGCTTAAAGTTAATTAGGTAATTTCACTCGCAAGCCACACTATAAACTATCTAACATTATATAATTTGTATGTAACGCTTACGAAGCAAGGCGATATCGCTCTAGAGGAGCACATCGACGCTACAAGACGTTAGCTTAACAACATTTTAACGTGTCAATTATAGTTTGATGAAGCAGCCGCGCCGCGCATCAGGCGGATCCAGGCGGACCCTTAATCGTAGTTAAATGAATTATGTAGGTACAGTCATCCATCACTGTCGTAATTTTAAGATAAAACCCATGATGCGAGCTTGCTTCTTCAGCTGACTTCTGGTGGGCTTAGATATAGCTGCCGCGAAGATGTTCAAATGTTTTTAATCATGATTAACGAAAACACTTTACTTACTTAGATATGTAAGTACTTTGCTTGGTTTTTAGTTATTATGACTTTATCAACCTATCTTTGTTAAACGTATTATTGTGTTGTGTATTATTATAGCCTTGTTATTCATTCAGTACCTACCTATTAAGGTAATTGAAAAACCTATAATTAACATTCTACAGTAGCTAGAATAAAGTCAGTACTGTGTCTTACTATCTCCATAAATTTACATTCTCTATAAAAAAGAAGCCTGAACTATTTTACTCTCTGTAATGAATGACTTGCTTATTTTATTTACCAGGAAAAAATGTTGAAGGATTTTCATATAGTGTCTACATTTTTGACAAAGTAAATAGGTACGAATTTTTCAAGCTATTTGCATTGCATAGTTTTCAAAGTAGCCTGAAGAGTTACTTTGAAAGCTCTTTTCACTGTGAAAAGTAGGTAAATCATATTTTGCTGGTCGTTAGCTATATGCCTTTAGCTGTTCCCGTACCTAATAGGTACCAACAGGTTCAAGCGTCTGTATTTTGGGGGAAGTCGGGTATCTAATGGGCCAAACGTTGGTACCAACCTTCCTATAGCTACACGTGTCTAGTGTATCCAATCAAAACTCCAATGCTAGTTGCAAACTAGCGCGTATTATATACGTGCTTTCTTACTTATGTACATAGGTAGGTTCAATTACAAGCGTAGGCTGAAGGTAATAAGCGTTTCCCGAACTTTGCCTGCCTTTGGGTTATTGGATTAAAATAGTTGAGTAAGTACTGAAAAATTTAGTTCATGTTTTTCGAAGTTCAGTTGAGGCTTGATTTGTTTGTCGCGAGTTCGCAACAAGTAGATAGATATAGGAAGTACTTATACGTGTTTTTGTATTGACTGGCTCGTTGGCCGCAAGGGACTCTTAGTCGATTTCCAGGTCGTGAGGTCGGGTAGTGTATTCCATCAAGATGCTTCGTTTCCGCTCCTTTTCTGGTAATAGGGAATATTTATAAAAATACCAGACATATAAAAAAAATATATATATGTATGCTTGGCAATTAGGTACGTGTGGCATATAAGGTGGACTTTTGGCAGATGTACCTATGCCAAATGTCCACCTCTTGTAGCATGACACACGTCATCTCTTTTCATCACATTTTCGTTGTCTGTTGGCGTTGTCTCACTGACCGCGTCTTGGATATTTTGTTTTATTTTTCAAGATTTATCGGTTTTGTTAGCATAAACACGCCCCTTTAAATAGCCCCACAAAGTCAAAAAGCAGGGTCTGTTAAATTATGTGATCTTAGGAGCCAATATCATCATTTCTTGAAACAAATTCACCTGGAAATAAGGTTGCCATCACTAAAATCAGCCAACCAGGATAAAAAGCATAGTGAACCCCGGCTTTTGGAGCTTGCAACCCGGACATTTGGACAGAGTATTTATTCTAAGTTACTCAGTAGTCAGTAGTATAAAATATACAATTTCTTCTTAAAGTTTTAAGGTACCTACTATTAGCAATTCTACGTTTTTCGTTAATTTAAATAACACAAAATTCAATATCTTTAAACGCGCTTGCGAACTGCGTGGCGACCGGTGGAGTCTTCAAACCAACATCAAAACCCGGACTCCAAATAAAACCCCTCTCGGACGCTCCCCGGACGCTTTCTAAACTAGGACAAATCCGGTAAAACCCGGACGGATGGCAATCCTACCTGGAAAATTCCATTACAATGTTTTGTCCCGTATAACATGTGTGGCCTCCGTCTTGTTAGCACCACATGTTTTCCAAGCCCAACTGATTGGTTTGATGAAACAAAAAAATTTTAACCATCTCACGTTAACGATCGCCGTTCACTATTACAGCATCACCAGTAGCATTTTCGAAGCACTAGGGCTTAATTACTCCTCCTGACCAAATTCCACTCCAAACTGTTAATCGAGAGGATGCAGTAGTGAATCAACGAAGTTTCTTTACTGAGATCAAAATGGGCTTTGTCAATCATGAGTTTGAAGAAGTGATGAAAATCTGGATTGTTTTCGACCACAACAGATGAATGGTTTGCATAGAAAGTTTTGATTATTATAACACGTTGATCAAGCGCAAAACGCTCCATAACTAATTTGCCACATCTACTCAAATAATTGTTACAGCTGTAAAATTTGCCGCCAAAACAATATTGTTATATGGCGGCAAATAAAACTTGTAAACCTTCAAATTGGCCACCCGTATCTGTCCCTCTCTACGAAAACGCCGGTTTAAATGGCTGTTTTAGGGGTGTCGTCCCCTTTGACGTTAGATCGCACGTCGGACTTCTCTTTCTAATTCTCAACTTTGACGCTTCATAACTTTGTCTCTGATCAAGATATATAAAAAAATATTTCATATTTGTTTACTATCACACCAATATTATAAAGGCGAAAGTTTGTGTGTGTGTGTTTGTTACTTCTTCACGCTCAAACGACTGGGTGGATCTGGATGAAATTGGCACAGGGATAGATTATAGTCAGGAATAGCACGTAGGATATTTAATTTTATCCCGGGAATATGTTCCCTTGAGATAATTTTCGACAATCACGCGGGCGAAGCCGCTGGCAGAAGCTAGTAGTGAATAAGTATTTCATTTAGCAAATTTACATGCATTTTCCCTTTGACCTTGCTTGTTCACATATGAAATGGGTTTTATTTTTTTATCTGGCGAAGTACCTACGGCTCTTTACAAGTCTTCAGTAAGAAAAACCTATTACAACATCAACTTGCGCATGTGACATTCGAAATTCACTTAAAACTAGACTCTGCAAAGTGTGTACAAAAACACTGCTCTTGAATTAATTCTGTTTTAGTAGGCAATTACTTCTCATGTAATAAGTTACCATCCTTTTCAAATTAAGTAGGTAGTTTTTTTTACGAAACAGTGTCATTTTCCGTGTAGGTAAGATACTATCTCTAATGAGTTAGTTGGGACAGGACCTAATAATACTTACTTGTTAAAAACCAAAGGTAATTTCAAAGTGTGAGTACCTACTCACACTTTGAAATTACCTTTGGTTTTTCTAGGAGCAACAAACTCATTAGAGACCGGATAGGAAGATAGGACCTTCACAGAAAATGTCTGCCTTGGAAATATATTTAGCTGAAAAAGAATGACAATATTTTCTCTCTAATTTACCATTATTTTATCGACGTCGGCAGCTCAATGAAATTTGTCACGCCATTCGTGTTGGACTGATATTCTTCAATCTTCTATTCCTCGAAGCACCATTCCTTATTACCAATCCCAAGTTTCTTAATAATAACTTTTGCTCTATTGTATTTCACAGAAATTTCCTTTCATTTTTCACTGTAAAAGAAAACGGAACAAAGGAGCGCAGCTAATGCGTTTCTTTTGTTTAAGTATGCACATATCGAAACCGCAACTTATGGCTGGAACATATTTCCCGGGCGTTCCGTATCGACTATCGAACAATTCTGAAGCAGTAGGTAATACATTTTACATATCTCTTGCTCTGTAAGTACACCCTTACACCCCTGAATTTGAAAAAAGAACTGTCATACTCATACTGCACGAAGAATATTTTTAAAAAGTTAATATTTTTTTTCTCGGTATCCATTAATTACTCGAATCGGAATCTAGACAATTTATTTTATAAAGATTTTATTTTAAATATGGAACTATTTGTTTCCACATCGTATGTTAGATGGAATCGATTTAAAAATCAAACTGGCCAGCAAGATTTGACGCGATTGCGTGCGTGAAAAAACAAAAAGGCAGTCTACTAGTAGGCGCGAAAGCATCGCGAAAATAATTAATTTTCTTGTTTGAGTTCTTTTTCAAAAGTTTTAAACATGTCTAGTGACGAAGACATAGATCTAACGCCCGATTTTATTAAAGAAAGGGCAAAAACAGTTGTCGAAAATATATTACCGCCGAACTCGAAAGAAAGATATGTAAAGGCATACGACGAATTTATGAAATGGCGGTCAGAAAAAAAAGTGCAATCTCTTTCTGAAAGTGTTTTTATATCATATTTTGATGAATTATCTAAGAGGCTACAACCTTCCAGTTTATGGTGCTTTTATTCCATGCTAAAATCTACAATGATGACAAAACATGACGTGAATTTGAAAGATTTTTCTAAACTTACTGCTTTCTTGAAAAGGCAGTCTGACGGCTTTAAAAGCAAGAAATCGAAGGTATTTACTGCAGAAGAAGTACAGAAATTCTTAAATGAAGCTCCGGATGAAATTTATTTAGCAATAAAGGTACCTACGTATTTACTTGCCCTTTTTAATAAGTTACCAAAATATTTCACAAAAATACTATGCGAATTTGGTGCCTTTAATACAACTTATGTCTTTTTTACAGGTTGTTCTAATATTTGGGATATCGGGAGCCTGCAGAACCGTGGAATTGACAAACTTGACAATAGAAAATGTAGAAAAACATAACAAATTACTACTCATAAAACTGCCTAACACGAAAACTAAAATTGACCGGTCATTTGTTGTGCATGAAGAATTTGCAAATTATGTTGAAAAATATCAAGCTCTTCGGCCTGAAAACGTGGATACAAATCGTTTTTTTCTTAATTACAGTAAAGGAAAATGCCACAGACAAGTAATAGGAAAAAACAAATTTACAGGCATGCCAAAGCAAATAGCCACATATTTAAAACTGAGTAACGTAGAGTTATACACCGGGCATTGCTTTCGCAGAACATCAGCGACTCTATTGGCTGATTCGGGAGCCAACCTCACTCTGTTAAAAAGGCACGGCGGCTGGAAGTCCAGCAAAGTGGCCGAAGGTTATATCGAAGATTCGATGGCAAACAAAAGCAAAATTACTTCTAAAATAACAGAAAATATAAACTTGAAATCACCACGTCAAAGCACATCATCTGAGCCATTTTTTAATGAAGAAAATAGTACCAGTCAACTGCCGCCATTTACGATGCAAGAACCTCAAGTCACTCAAACTCAAGTCTTATCATCACAAACTCATATTCAAACTATAAATATTCCTAAAAAGAACGTGACCATATCTCTTACAAATTGTAATAATTTTACTATTAATTTTAATTAAATACACATTTTTTTCTTCTTAATAAATGCTCATTGAAACCTGCTGTCTTGTTGTTTACTTACCTCACAATCGATATGTAAAGCAGAGTATTTATCTCGGGCGTAAGCATCAATTGCATACTCGGGTTAATTAGCCAAAAAAACCTCGTATGCAATTGATGTCATACAGTCCTTGGTTAATAATCTACTATTTCATCACACTTGCACGTAAACAGTATCAAAACATACAGGTTAACTTGGCCGTAATGCCCCATATAAAACCCTTGAGCTTTTTGTTTGTCATGAAACCCAAGGGCGGTTAGTATTTTTTATTTATTTATAGCACAGCACACAGGTCATGCAAGTTCAAGCAAGGAGTTTACACGCAATTGAGAAATTGTCTTAAAATGTTATCTAAACAGGAATTTCTTTGCAATCTCGCTACATGTTATTTAAATATTCAACTAATGTTCTTAATAATCGATTTTAATAGTTATTTGTATCAAAAAGTCATTTTTTTTGCTCTCCTTCATGCCTGACTACCTACGTAAGTATTTGCCCTTAACGTTTCTGAAGAAAACATTTGTATAATCTGTGGTTTAGGCAAAAACTCGCCATCCGCATAAAAAAAAGTTCACGTATTTCGTAATAATAGTTGTGCTGACTTGTGTATTAAAGCTATAATTCATAATTATTACTCGCAAATGTGATGAAAAACATTGTATGTTTCACGGGCGGTACGGGAATTACGAACCTCGACTCAGAAAGCCCTCAGTCTTCGACTTCGAGTTTCTACTAGAGCCTCGATCGTAATTCCTTACTTACCGCCCTTAATACACAATGTACTATTTCAAGGCACTCGGGAGCGGTTAGGATGTATCTCCTCAGAATTGCACTCGACTGCCAGTGTTACGTATTACTGCAAATATAAGGAGGGATATTTAAGAGAACCAATATATCTACACGTCTCAGTTGAACGGTCTAGCTGCGCAGATCCGCGTCGTTATCTAAACGTTTGTAGAGGCCATTACACTGCTAATCATTTGAATTAATTCGAGTTAGAGCACACAGGAATTTGTTAGAGGATTGAACACAAACACAGTTGAGGTTTAAATCATTTAATAAAATAAGTGATGTATTATTTTCGTATAAAGAACACATTTTAAGAGCAGTCATTGGCTGTATCGGCGTAAACGATTCTCTAAATAAAATAAGATCTATTATGAAAAATGAGCTTGGGCGTTTTCTAATAGATTTCACACTGATACAAACTTGATAGTTAATTCCGAGTGGAGCCTAAAATAATTTTGAGAACTATGCGTCCTCGTCTGTTGCATTGAGTGATTTAAACGATCCATGTCGAGACATGTTCACTGCAGAACTTTAACAAGTTTCATAGCTCGCTTCTAAACATTGTAAGGCAGTTTTCTACGTAACACACATCTTCACAATATATCAAGAACATCAGAAGTGTATAAATTTAATATGAAGCCTCTCGACAAACATTAAACAAAAATATAATAAACGTAATTATGTACCATAAAAATATTAATATTTAACGCTATATTCAAATATCGATTCCGAATTATTTATTTTTCTGTACTCTTCTATGTACTTCTCACGAGAAAAGGATTTTTACATGTTTTAAGTACCGACATCTATTACAACAAATAGTATGAAACGTTCTATAATGAATCAGTTTTACAAAAACTTTCATCTTCCTTGCCGAGTTATCTCGCCAATAAATTTATGCATATCAAAATATATACCAAATACATTTATGTTTTATTCATTGGGTCGTCATTGATATCATTTATTTAAAATATAACGCGACATCTTCAATATGTATATTAAAAATTCTTACGGCTAATTCGGTAACTGAACATATACGTGATGTCTTTATGTAGTAGTGTTCAACAGCTCATGACATATGAGATACGAACTGTCCACTTGTGATACTGCTCAACGAAAGTGATTCTGCCGCATTACAAAAAAAGACTAGTGATTTGTTCTATTGTAAAATATATTCAGACATTAAATTAATAATTAAAATAAAACACATTTCAGTGCCACTTGCGTCACTTTATAATTATGGCACAGAAGGACAAGGAGATTGTTAAAATAACGTTAGACCTACACTAATATGAAACGTACAAAATTAACTACAAATTTACAAATTGCATCAGGTACGTACATCGTAATTAAACAAAAATATTACAATAAGCGCGTAGCGACGGTCGGTTAGAGCGTGGAATGAAAGATTACAAGCAACCATTTCATATGTATAACATAAAATATTAATAATTATTCCTAATTACCAAGCGTTATCAATTTAGCATAAAATTATGATGGGATAACAACATAATTGTGTTTAATACAAACAAGATGATACTTAATAAATGAAATGTACAAGTTGAATGAAACTACTAACAAATAGCACCTAGACCGGCGCACGAGTGCCGGGCGCTGTCCATACACGTATGGCTAAGAAACAACATGATCAGGCAAGCAAAGTCGAATCGTAACCGTTTCACTGGGAACACACAGTCATTCACTACACCCTACGTAGAGTCAAAATAAAACTAAAACAATAATATCAATCTTCATCTCGTTCCAACAGATCAAGAACTTTAAGTCGTTTAATATCACTCTTTAAAACATTATATTACAAGAATCGATAGACAAAGACATTTGTTCAACAAGGATACTCTCACATTGAAACACTTGAAAAAACAACATGCGTATGCGCGTCGCGAAGCCCGCAGTTTGTAACTTGAGGACTGTCGCATCGACCCTTGGCCTCGTCAAGGGATCCGGATGACACAGACTTTGATCAAGTCGTGTACCACTTTCTTGTTTCGTCTCAACCTTACAGGTTGAAAGATATGCTATCCGTTAGACGAAAGTTCGTCTTTGAGCCACTGCGGGACGGGCCGGCCTATCCTCACGAGGAGTTTGGACAGCGCTGTATTGTGCGGCGTATAGTACCGCTTCAGGAACTTGGCAGACTTCTTCTCCATTGGCGGATATATCCGACCTTTGGATTTACCCAAACATTTCGTCCTGTCGTTGCCTACTGCTTGGCAGAAAAATCCTTTTTTGACATCGTATCTGAAACAAAAATATGTAGTCAAATATTTGTATGGAAGTCTATCTATCTACTCATACATCACGAGGCGCCTTTGTCCTATTCACGTTTAATGTACATAGGACTATTATATACAGGACAGTACGAAAACGATCCATCTTTGACATTATTTACCGACATTAAATAATCCCTTTCTCATAGCTCTATTCTATGAATCTTTCAATCATTTCATCATCCATTTTGCTAGAAGCGTCCGAATCAACGGAGCATGCTTTTCTGTTATTGCAAACCTCACTATTAAGTGCTCTATAGCATAAATATTATTAGTAGTGCCCATTATGTCGATACGGCAAGCAAAAACCTATTTGACGTGGTTTAAATTGAAACAAGTATACAATTGAGAGTACGAATGTGATACAGAATTCTCATTGGAGACGAGTCCGGCGGCGAGGAACGAAAGTCTATTTTCCTAAGGAAGGCTTAGAATTGCAACAAGCTGCTTTATGTAGATAGGGCATTATGCAGTGGTATAAGTCCCAACAAGTTACTTCGGCGAAGTAACTCGTTGGGACTGCGTTGGGGTGCGCCTACAGTTTAAGGGGCCATTGTGGCTAAGTTATCGCCAATTGCAGAGGTTGCTGGTCTCGCCGGCGACTTTACAAGGTGTGGACCAGTTTTATGTCTTCGTATCTTCTCGAGTTTGTTGTCTCAGCACAATAGAACGTCGGGCGAAAACAAGGCGTGATTTAATGTACTTAAAAAGTAAAACAAGGCATGATTTAATGTACTTAAACAGTAAAACAAGGCGTGATTTAATGTACTTAAACAGTAAAACAAGGCGTGATTTATAATGTACTTAAACAGTAAAACAAGGCGTGATTTAATGTACTTAAACAGTAAAACAAGGCGTGATTTAATGTTCTTAAACAGTAAAACAAGGCGTGATTTAATGTACTTAAGGACGCTGTTACATTTTCGACTAACTGAAATTTAGGTATCTAGTAGCACACAACAACATTATGCGCACGCACTCATTGAAACTACTGAGCGCTCGATTTTATACATCACTCAAATAATATTGGTCCTTGTTATTATTTTTTAATTTTATTGAAGTTGATTCAGTAAGGTTAGTTGGCACTTTGAAAATGCATTTGGTAACTGTTACAAACCGTCGTCGTAAAAAGTAGGTTATTATTTTCAACCGACTTCAAAAAAAGGAGGTGCTCTATCTATTCAACCCGTATGTATCCGCGATTTTCTTTAAAACTACTTATTCGATACTATCGGGTTTACGTCGATTAATGTATGTGTTTTCAGGGAAGGTTTTATTGTATAATATATTAGGATAATATGATAAAGATCTTCGGAGATAGACAATGGAACTCTTCAATAACAAATAGCAAATGACCTGCGATTAGTGTGATCGTATAGTTATGTTTCGTTTTCATCATACCATAATATAAAATCACGCTTGTACGTTTTGAGGGGGTTAACAGATTTATTTAGTATACCTACCCAATATGGGGTACCAACAAAAACTAAAAAGAGAAAAATAATAACTTTTCCGTGTCGAAAAACGAAAAACAATAGATACCGACACCGACTTTCGAAAAGAGAATTAGCTTTCACTTTGTAGTAAGTAGGTATTTTTAAAAAAACGCAACGTAAAATAAGTAGATACCTAAAACGAAATAATTTCCGGTCACAAGGATTAAAAAACCGCCCAAGTGCGAGTCGGACTCGCGCACGACGGGTTCCGTACCATTATTGTAAAAAACGGCAAAAAAAAAACACGTTTTTTGTATGGGAGCCCCAATATTTATTTTATTCTGTTTTAGTATTTGTTGTTATATCGGCAACAGAAATACATCAAACTTTCAACTGCCTAGCTATCACGGTTCATGAGATACAGCCTGGTGACAGACAGACAAACAGACTGACGGACCGCGGAGTCTTAGTAATAGGGGAAACCCTAAAAATGACTTGAACATTTTGCATTACATATTAAAAATTTTGGAGTATTACAGAATGAGCATCAGCTAATGTCATACTACCCAAAAACCATGAAAATGTCACCCATGACGAAAAGATGTCAAATTTTCGTCGGCGCCATCTTGTATTTTGGTTTTGACCCCATATTCGATATGAGCGACCCCAAAATCCATGACAATGACACCCATGACGCAAAGATGTCAAATTTTCGTCGGGTTCATCTTGTATTTTGGTTTTGACCCCATATTAGATATAAGCGACGCCAAAAACCATGAAAATGACACCCTTATCGAAAAGCGGTCAAATTTTCGTCGGCGCCATCTTGTATTTTGGTTTTGACCCCATATTCGATATAAGCGACCCCAAAAAACATGACAATGACACCTGTGACGAAAAGATGCCAAATTTTCGTCGGCGCCATCTTGTATTTTAGTTTGACCCCGTATTCGTCATACATACATACAAACCGGTACAAATCATAAAACTCCTCCCACCCATCCACATCTAACCTTCACCGCCGCCAGCTTAACCTTACCCATCCAAATCCTAACCTTACTAAGAGCTGCTTAAACCCACCCATCCATTTCTCAACCTTGTCAACAACTGCTTAACAATACCTATCCAAATCCCCATCTCTTCATATTTCATTTTAGATCATACCCAACATATTTTCTAAATCACATTCTAATAATAAAAGGAAACTCAAACATACTTTTATTTCGGTCCGGTAAAATATCAACTCCTTTCGATCACGACATACGACTCACGCATGCACACTACAATCTTTTCTATTACTTTTATCGTATTTATTTTTTGCAAAAAAGCGATACGCTCGTCCTTCCACGAGCGCTTCTGAGCGCGGAATGATAAGCTTCGAGTGCAAAATGTATGAAGAAGTCGGCAAGTGTTTTTATTTTAGCTAATAATTAAAATATATATTGATTTGGGTAAAAAATAATTATCTGTACCTGTAAAGGACTATATATACCGCAATGTTTTTATAATTTTGAAGATAAAAAATGCTGTAAAATTAACTAAACTGGGACCTATTCGGACCCTACTTTTTTAATATTTTTGCGATTATCGTGATGGGCAAAACGTATTTGTGCGAAAATTTTGTATGATGTCATGCAATTTTTCTGATGCCAATCTGGAGCTGAATATATTATCTTTAAATTAAGACCATGATATCTTCACATCTGTGTTTGCATATACATTAAAATTGTACCTGAAAAGCACTGTTATTTGTAGAAAATGTAATAGCGTCCTTAAACAGCATTATCTTTTACATTAATTCAGCATGGCCTTATTATTTTTGGTGCCCGGAGCAAAAAGTGTAGGTAGATAATATTTGACAATAACAAGACGAAATATCAAATTACGAAAATAATATGGAAATGAGAACTTTCGGGACGTTACGAGATTTAGTAGGTATAGGGTTATACGGACACGCAAACGCAAAAAAAAAGTTATTAGAGTAGTTTTTTTTTGCGATTTCAGGCTTGGTCCCATAGTAAAAAATATATTCATAATTACGATCATATTTCGGGTTTTCAGCGAAACCAATTTATAGAACATTCCCGATAATCATTAACCTGTAAAACACGCAATATAATTTGTTACTGTCTAATTGAATTATACCTTTCTACCAAAGTGGTATCTTTTAAAGTTCGCCAACATTCGCTGTGGAAAGACAGTGCAACAGAAATTTTCTGAGGGCCTAGAGTAGAGAGTATGACATTTTATCAGATAGAAATTTGTCGAAAAGTCTAAAATGTGCCTTGTTCATAGTGAACGAGCGGTGACTAGGGCGGGTGCGGGCGTGATAAGTTGGCCATAGCTAGATATATCGCTAGTTGTTGAAGCGGCAATAGAGGCTAGACGTGTTACTTCAGGGTTAAACCATAGACGATCGTTCGTTAGCAAGGAGGCTCCGACGCGTCCAGATAAGCAACTATTTTCACTTTAGTATGACTAATGGCGGTTACATATGTTTAATACTTTGCGCCCGTCTTAGCACGCGCGCAAGCTCCTGACTCGGCCCAGGGATTCTACTCTCTAGGCACGAAGTCCGTAGTTTCAACCTTCGTTACGAGCATTTCCTACTCCGTATTACCTACGGACGGATGATTCATTCGGGGCCCGAACTAAGAATGAATGACAACACAATTTGACAGTTAGTACCTACTCCCTATGTGTTTTACCGGTCCGAAAAATTGAACTTAACACTTGGTTTTTTCACTCCATAGTTTCGTAATACTTTCAGACGAAGCCCGTTACTTCGTTGACGGAGAAAGGGAGTAGACTCCCAGGGCCTTAGGGATTAACATGCGCTACCTAATTGTCACGTGGTAAATCCCAATCATTTTGTCATCGCTGATAGATCCTCTGGTTGTCAGAGACTTACTTGAGCAACTTGTTATAGTCGATATGCGGCGATATCTTGAGGAACTTCTGCAGCGTATTCATGACGGCGGCCGGCTCCGAGCGCAGCTGCGAGCCGTCGATGACGTGCAGCTGGTGGCTGCTGTACTCCGCCAGCCAGCGCTCCAGGTAGTGGCTATACTTCCCCGGATTCAGGCAGCGGTTTCTATGGAATTATGAAAAAATTGAAAAATTGTCACATATTATATTTTGGGCCGAAATTGCGACCTATATACGCAAGTTCCTATTTGACGACCTGTCAACTTTATTTCTAAGGGCATTAGTGTCAAGACCTTCACGTTGATACATGTGTTATGCAGGATAAATTTTATGAGGAGCTCGTGGCTAAATAATAACAGCCGCACTGGTCGATCATCAAGGTTAAGCAACGCTTGACGAGGTTGGTCCGTGGATGGGTGACCATTTCAACATACCGAGTTTCCTCCGTGCCTCGGCAAGCACGTTAAGCCGTTGGTTACGGCTGTCTTTTGAAAATCTTTGACAGTCGTCGTGTAGTCAGAAGCTTGAGATCTGACACCAGTCTTGCCAAGGAGTACCGTGTTACCCAGCTACTCGGTTGTGGAGTTCAGATAGGCAGTCGCTCCAAGAAAAACACTAGTACTCAGCTAAACCCGGTAAGACTGAAAGCCGATCCCAATATACTTGGGAAAAGGCTAGGCAGATTCATTGATATGTGTTTTGCAAATATTGTGCAGTAAAAACTTCTTGATTTTATGATTGTTTGTAGGCAAATGCAAAGGAAAATATTTCCAAAGTATTGAGGAAAATCAAATCCTTCTAATAAAACATGAAATACAAAATCAACAAAAAAGCTTATCATAATAATATTTAGTGTAAAAAACGCGAACAATATCAATTTTAATAATCCATTCTGAGCACATTAACCAGGCGGAGGAAATGCGCGTGATGCCTGATAATAAATTCATGGCGGTGTCAAGTACACAATAATATTTGAGCCGCACGCTCACAAATATAACTGGTTTTTTTAATGTTAAATGTATTTCGGGGATGTACCGTCACGTAGTCTTGGGGAGTTGAGCTGGATTACAAACGCTGTAATACAAGGTGGTGCTTGAGTTTTTGAGGACTAACCAACTGTTTCACAATTAAAAATGTTAAGTTGGGAACTTGCTAAACTCTTCTCTGTCATGAAAAATCGGCCAAGTGCGTGTCGGACTTCACACATTTAGGATCCCGTACCAATCAATAGTTTGGTATTTGATAGTAAAATATACGTAATAATAAACATTAGCACCAAATTTCAAGTTCATAAGTCAATCGGCAGTTAAGAAATTCGTCGGTACAAAATTATGTCACGCGCGTGAGGAATAGGGCTCCGTTTGGACCCTTATTTATTTATTTAATACTTCATGCACACAGTACAGAGCAGTGTTTCTTTCAGGCAAAATTCTCCGGGGGGGCGGTTAAGAGATCTGGGGGGCGGACTAAATAAAGGAAAGAAAGTAATATTTAAAATCAATTCCAATTATTATTACTATTTCAATTAATAAAAAAGCTATAAGCTGAAACAAAATTGACAAAGTAACATTGTAAAAAGCCACGAAGAATAATATACTTTACAAAAATCTTATTCTGCGTGGCTTTTTCTTGCGTACACATAACGATAAGGACACAGCTATAATTTTATAAACAACTGTTTAAATACTACCATAGGCCGTATGGGATAGCGTTAGAGGAAAATGGATGGCGATATTCTCTAAAGTGTGTCGTTCTTTCTAGGCGCTATTCTGGTTTCTGATTGGCTTTTTTAATATGTCATGCACTACTCAATTCCTGATTGGCTGATTGAGTGCCACTTCACGTCAAGAAAGGGTCTTGCAGCTCTAAAATTATACCAGGTTTAAATGATTTGTCAAATTTTAGGGATATTCGTCGCGAAAATACGTTAATTTGCTGTAGACGCGCGAAAGTGAGCGAGCGGCAACCTATTGCTATTGATTAAGTTCCAAACACCCGGGGGGCCAGTAAACACTGGTACAGAGGCGGACTTAACGCCTAAGGCGTTTTCTACCATTCAACCTTTGGATGATGGAGAGATAAACAGTGGTAGGTGCAATATATATGGTGCCTTCGGGGACGGAACCGAAAAGTAATTTGGAATGTGGATATTGATAGTAAATGTTCCAATCAGCAAAGAGATGAATCACAAACCATGCGGTCCAAAATAGGATTACATCGCTAAAATCGATTACGATGAATGTATGAGGTGAATGGATAATAAGAGTTTGTAATTCCATTTCGAGCCGCACGGGAACATTGTATTGAACAAGTGACTGGCTGGAAAACCGCGAACGAACCAAATAAGGGATGGTACTAATAAAATTATTACGATGCACATCCATAATTGTTCAACGATAAACATTAGCCTCTTATTATTTATATGTTATGTCGATGGTTTCTAATTGTATGTAAATAAATAAACGTAACGTGTTCATAAGTTGCACTTACTTATATGCTCAAAGAGGGTGATAAAAAGTAGAGTGTTCACCTCGGGCGCAATACTATTTTAAGCTTGAGTGACGTACTTTGAATCCCTCGCTGCGCCCAGGATTAAAAAAAAACACTCTCGCCTTTTAAATTGTTGTTTGCTACCTAAGATAAACAATCTACTATTTCCAGACGATTCGCCCGCGTGAAAGTCAAAAAAAAATCCACGGGGAATGTAATACCGTGATAAAAAGGTATCCTAATCCAGGTCTTGATCTACTCGAGCTCTATATTCTATTCAAGGTGTAATTATATATATATACAAATAACATGAACAATTTATTTGTTTTTACATGAGCGTACTACCTGTAGTATTTCAAGTGCCCTTTTAAGCATGAATTCACTCTCCCGAAACTGATTGATTAACAAACGTCCAAACTTGTAGACTTCCACATTTATAATATTAGTAGAAGGCTGCACTTTACATGATTAAGCACAACATATTTCACTATCCCCAAGTTCGGCTGTTAATTGAAACTAAATCGTTTTCATGCCTATTGGCCCTCCAATCGGGATTACGTAAGTCAATAAGTCCCCCACTTCATCCGCCCCTTAAGGAACCAAATGGTATAAACGAGTAGGGGATGAAATAATAGTACAGTGAAGGCATTACATTTGTTATTAATGTACAAGCACCCAGCTCGTGCAGAAAAATTGTGATCCAATATGAGAGGGTCAAAGGAGGACGTAAAATATACGCCTATGCCTGAGATCGAAAAAAAAAGACTATATTAGAAACCTTAGTTGCTCCCAATGTCTACGAGATGTTTTATTACTGCGAGGAACACAGAACATCTATTTTATTTTATGTTTGTTTTGGACACGCTCTACAGTAAATTAAAGTTTAAATGGTACACTGGTGTAATAGAACGTGACTTTGCTGTAGAAGGAAACACTTAGAACTTGACATAGTACATTATAATTAGTGTTATCTTTACGAAGTTTACTTAAAATCACGTCACGTCATGTCTAGTAAATTTACATGAATAACGCTGAAGAAGGAAACTATTAAGGAAACAGTAAATATATTATCCTTAATGTTATAATAATATCTTTGCCAACAAAATCATGTAAGTACCTACCAATCAATCAATCTGCCTAGCCTTTTCCCAACATGTTGGGGTTGGCTTCCAGACTAACCGGATTCAGCTGAGTACCAGTGTTTTACATGGAACGACTGCCTATCTGACCTCCACAACCCAGTAACTGGGTAACACGGTACCCCTTGGCTAGACTGGTGTCAGATATCAAGCTTCTGACTACCCGTAACGACTGTCAAAGATCTTCAAATGACAGCCGGGTTGGTCCCGGCTGTCATTTGAAATTTGCGGCTAAACGTGCTTTCCGAGGCACAGAGGAAACTCGGTATGTTGAAATGGTCAACCATCCACGGACCGACCTAGTTAAGCGTTGCTTAACCTTGAAGATGGACCCGTGCGGCTATTATTATTTAGTCACGAGCTCCTCCATGTAAGTACCAACCAACCTATTTAAAACACATTACACAAATCCGTCTCATCCCAGTTACAAAACTCGAACTCGCCATCAAGAAAACAACCTACTATCCTAAAAAAATATTTAATAAAAGTATTGTAAAAATGCTTACCTCAAATCCCTAAGGGGTTTCGGTGCGGAATCATTCGCCGCGATGACAGTATGAAACGAGTAGTTGTTCGCCACCGCATCACCGTGCGACCGAATGTGTTGGTACCACGAATACGCTCTGCACAATAAACACACGGATTTTATGTGAATTATTCAGAGCATGACATGTTACTGTGATATTAAAAATATTTGTTAATATCTGCAGAGGTCTGATGGCCTTTTTTTCGGTTTGCTGTTGATTTTGGACTGCGCTTTTTAATAAGTTCCATTTGGTGTTTGTGTTCGCTGTTTACGGACAGAATTTATTACCGTTCTACGGAATGAAACTGAAATAAATAGTTATATTTAAGATTATTAATTTTCAAAATAATACAGCCTGTAACTGTCTCACCGCAGGGCGATTTTTTTCACAAAAGAATGACAATAATAAACCCTTTATTATTGTCATTCTTTTGTGTCTTTAGTTCTTATTAGTCTCAGAAAAAAACTAACTTTTGTGGATGCATAAAAAATAACATATAATCTATATATACGTTACATTACAAAATCAGAAACTGAGGACATAGCAAAATTATAAAAAAAAAATGTTACTCAAATGTCATCCTTCGCGGCTCTGGCACTCTTCAAAGCGATCTCTCTAACATTCATGAAAACGCGCCTCAAAAGTTGAGTGGCCCAGACCTCACGCCTCAAATTATCTGATTTTGTAATTCAACGTGTACTACCTACACCAACAAATATATTTGTTAATTTTGTATGCGTCTACAAAAGTTTTACTTTACTCTTTTCTGAGACATCCAGTTTTAGAATTAGCCAAGGAGATTTTCTAGATCAATTCCGAAACACTGCGATGGCTTAATAAAATAATTTCAATCGCAAAAACGGAAAGATTTTTCAAATCACATATTCGAAATTCATAGAAAATTCTGAAAAAAAAAATGTACAAATCTAAATATTTCACAGCATTGGATTAAAATACAAATGCAAAGTCTTGAGAATAAATTCAAGATGTGTAGCAATTCCTTGACACCGCATAGCCATAACGTTTCGGATTTGAGCAAGCATTTTACTGGCTTGAGTTACGAGCTTTTTCTGCAGTCCAAACGTTTTTCCTTGATCGAATGTAATTTACTTAAGACTACTAATGACGAATTATACGAGATGGCTTTTCCTTGATGTTTTTTCTTTTATTTATTTAGGTTTTTGGGTTTGGTTTATGAGTACGTTTGACGCAGAAGTGGGTAGTACGTCAAGTATGTTTTTCTTAACTGTTTTTGGGTGCTTTGAACATAACAGCGACATTTTTCCAAAAGTTTCTGTAAAAGGTTATCTATCTATCTATCTTAACATAAATATAATGAAATCGAAGCAACGTATTTTTTTTAATATGTTTTAATACAACAATAAATAATAGTTTATATATTTATAACGTTTTTGGGTATTTCATAAGTTAATGTTTTCAGCCGGTTATTTTGTTGTCATTCCCATAAATCTTCTCCATACTGGGGGTCTACTCCCTGAGCACGAATTCTTTAGTTTCAGCCTTCGTTACGAGCGTTTCCTACTCCGTATCACATACGGACGCATGATTCATTCGGGGCCCAAACTACTAACGAATGACATCACAATTTGACAGTTGTACATCCTTGTGCTTTAACCCGTCCGAAAAATTGTCTCATTACGGATTAGGGTTCACTCCGAAGTTCCGGAGTACTTACAGACGGGCCCGTAACTTCGTTGACGGAGTTAGGGAGTAGACCCCTTGAAAACTCATGATTTTGGTACTGCTTTTTATTTATTAATTTATTTAAAAAAAAAACGTTTCCAAACGCTAGGAATTTCTTCCTGTATTGGGGGGTGCGTTTACAAACATTTAAACTCACTTATACAATACCAACAACCAACAGATCCAAGCAACCAACCAAAGAAGACACAGAAAGGAAGACACGGCGCGCTTTTTCTTCAAAGGCGTTCTTTGTTAACTATGTCCTCAATTCATAGATGCTTCACACGTACCGTAATTAATTATACCGTATCTTCTTTAAATATTTTATTCTCTTTTGTCGTTTAACTAAGAAGTACATATAATAAATATGGATATAACTGGCGTTATTCATAGAATAGTGTTGCGACAACTAAAAACAAAGGCATCAGTCACATGGCGTGCTTGTGTGCCAACGCTTTTATTTAGGACGCCTTCGAGATTAATTACGACAAGCATTTGAGTCGGCAGTTTGACTAAGGACTAAAACAGTTGAATGGTATCAGAACTCACTATATAATAACTGCACATCTTTATATATAAAATTCTACTGTACTTGTTATTTCACTGAACTCCTCCTAAACGGCTGGACCGATTTGAATGAAATTTTTTGCATGCGTTTGGGTGGTGCCCCGGTTGGTTTAGATTAGAAGAGGGTAGGGCAGGTAGGGTAGGGTAGGGTAGGGTGGGTAGGGTAGATGAATGTTTGATGTTTTATGGCAAAACAAAGATTGTCGAGTCAGCTAGTTTCTAACTAAATCTAGGAACTTAAATCTTTGTCAGAGTATTTTATTCCAAGCAGGAATTTAACTTATTGTCTAATCGAAAGGACCATGAAGAAGTTTTTACTAAAGGCTACGTTTTGGCGTTACTAAGTAATGTAATCATAATACCTCTATAAAGGAATTCAAATGAATTTTCTTGAGAACTTTTGTGGATATAAATTCAGATTTAAAATTTGCATTTTCATGAAGGAGGCCTGACGAACGGCTGATGAAAGTATTTTCTTCTACAATCTACTAATTACGATTGAGGCTATAATATTGATGTGCAATTTCTCATTTTAATTGTTGCCTGAACGCTGTGTGGTTTTATCGTCCGACGGGCCGAGATTTATGAAGCTGATATAATATTACTACGTTTCGAAAAGCTAAGAAAATATAAACAAGAGGAATATTAATTAAAACAAAGATGAGTTGGATAAGGTATTTTTTTTAAAAGAAAGAATGTTTAATACATTATTTCTTATTTAACCATGTTTCTAAAGACCGATATTAAAAAAGGATAAGTATACTGATTTCATTTATAACTAGCTGTCCCACGCGGATTTGCTCCCGTCAACTGGCTACCCACCTGCCCATTTACCCTACATACATGATTGTTGACTTGATAGTTATTTCCGAGTGGAACATAAAATAATTTTGCACACTTTTACGCAGCTCTTTTAAACCATTTACGCAGCGCATTGCGTGCGCAGCTCTCAAAAAGTAATATTTTTGCCCGTTTTTGCAACATTTTTCATTTATGCTCCGCTCCTATTGGTCATAGCGTGATGTTATATAGCCATCCAACACAAATATAAAACAATTTCAACCAGTAGTTCCTGAGATTAGCGCGTTCAAACAAACAAACAAACTCTTTAGCTTTATAATATTAGTATAGATGAGCAATCAGACTGTTGCATCAGCCTATTTTTACCCGACCACGCGACAGTAAAGATAAAGAGTTGTTTCATTGATGTTCGTTGCTAACTTTTACTCCATTTATATGTACACTCTCAATAGCTTCCAACCAATTTATTAATTGAAAATAAAACAATTCATTTACTTCAGTTCACGAATACTGGCCGCATACAACTTAGCATCACAGCATTCGATATTCGAATGCGAGTCGCTTCGCTACGCATTCCGACGCGCGGTCGGATCGCCAACGCGTTAAGTCCTAGATCCTCGGGATTTACATACAAACCAGTGCGCACGATACCGTGACCAACGCAATGTATGGGCACTTGTGCAGCTGCCGTATAATTCTCTCTCAATTGTTTACATTTACACAAATGCAAGGCTTTTTGCGTGGAGGTAGGCAGGTACAGACTGAATGCGGAAGGTGAACCGGGTGTTGTGGCAACTTGGGAAAAGCCTATGACCAGCAGTAGCCTGTGGCTGTCGGATTTGTAAGCGGAAGGCTAGAAATCACCTTGGTCAAAAGCGAATCGCTCAGTGAGTGCGTCATACAGATCCGTTATCTGCCAGTAATTGTATTCCCAATTGGATACTGCAAGGACTGCTATTGATAGCGACTGTCATTTGAAGATCTTTAATAGTTGTTACGAGTGGTCAAAAGTCCATAAACCGACCAGTCTTTCCAACAGATATCGTGTTACGCAAATACTGGGTTGTGGAGGCTAGACAGGTAAATGCTCCATGTAGAAATGCTCCGGTTTACAACTGCATCTGATTAGACTGGAAGCCAACTCTAATATCATCATCATATCAGTCGAAAGACGTCCAATGCTGGACATAGGCCTCCCCCAAGCGTCGCTACATCGATCGGTCCCTTGCGTCTCGCATCCAGCGGACCCCCGCAACCTTCACGAGGTCATCGGTCCACCTGGTGGGAGGCCTTCCAACGCAACGTCTTCCGGTTTGCGGTCACCACTCCAGAACCTTTCTGCCTCATCGGCCATCCGTTAGGGTTAGTGTAAACGCAGTCCACAAGTTAAATTTATGTTACTATTAGCTGACCCCCGCGGCTTCGCTCCCGTCAACTGGCTATCTATCTACTTACGCTACCTACACTACCTCCCCTTCCTACCCTACCTAACCTACCTACCCTACCTACCCTACAAACAAACTCTCTTCAACTTTATAATATTTGTATAGATGTTGATAAAACTCCTTCGCAAATGAACAAATTTGATTACCATGCAAAAGGTTATAGTGAGTCAACCTTAAAAGATAAACATATGCTGCCCGAACTTTTTTTTAGAACTTTTAAAGAGGAACAATTCCATCATACATAATATTTGCGTAACTTAAACCGTTTATGCAGCGCACGCAACTGAAGCTATCAAAAAGGAATATTTTTTGCCGTTCCTCGATAAATGGACTATCTAACACAAAAATATTTTTTCAATTCCAACCAGTAGTTCCTGAGATTAGCGCGTTCCAACAAACAAACTCTTCAGCTTTATAATATTAGTATAGATTCTCCGACCTTTCTGCTTGTTTAACTTTTTGGGAGCTTTCGCTTTTTCACTTGGCCTTCGGCGTATTTACTTTTTTTGTGACCAAGACCTCTATTTGCAGTATGGCTGCATTCGGTTTACTGCCGTCTCCGTTTGATCGCGATTTCGAAGCCATAAACTTCCCATACCAATGGACCACAACATATTTGCCAACATAGTTACACTTCTTCAGAAAAATAAACTACAAACATGTATTAAACCTTCATCCATTATTGATTTTCTGTATATTGCCAAATTGCGAAAACACATTTTGCGGTGAAATCGTATACGTATGTTTGGTATACAAAACTTTTAATATCGGCTATATTCTGGAATATTTTTTAGCCGCATTCATTCATTATTCGTGGGATAATTAATAGTTGGCATGACCGCTTCATTGGACCCGCGGTCGTGGTTGCGGCTACTAAAGTGAGAAGTTTTGGCTTCAATTCCTAGAACTGGCAGTGTTATCTGGGATTCTGTGGAGAAAATTTTCAGTACTAACCGCTCAGGATTGGCATAGTGCCCGATTAACGGAGATGGGATTGTCCCACACATGGGACCTAACACTTGTAAACTTGGTACACTACCTTACCCTTCGGGAAAGCTCAACTCGACAGTTATATTACGCCTAATTAATAGTTTCGCCGTATTTCCTCCGAACTCTCGTTAGAATATTAACTTAAGGGCCTACATACCCTTTAGTGCCGTAAAACGGTAACTTTCTAAAGCATATATACTCCTTAGTAACGGCTAGGTTAAAAGGTTTGAAAAAAATAATATTATTGATTCATGTACATAATTTTGAACACAAGGTTTTTTCGTAAAGAGTGTAAAGGTGAATAGCGAGGGAGATAATATTCCTCTCCCCTTCTTAACACCACCCGATGTGGTCAAGGGGATCGCGAAACTTAAACCCTGTAGCTCGATTGGCCCTGACAACATTCCAGCCTTTATGCTAAAGGGATGTAATGATACATTGGCATCACCTCTATGTCATATTTTTAACTTAGCTCTTCAATCCGGCGTGTACCCTGAGCCATGGAAAACTTCGCGAGTCACTCCCATCCCTAAAACCAGCGACAGAACATCTGTTGATGAACACAGACCCGTCGCTATCCTCCCAACCGTTGCAAAGGTCTTTGAGCATATTCTCCATGCTACTATTCACAAACGCATAAATATGTCGCTATCTGATGCCCAACACGGTTTTCGGCCTGGTCGCTCCGTAAACTCGAATTTACTTATACATGTCGACTTCATATCTAGTAGCTTGGACGCCGGTTGGCAGGTTGACGCCCTGTATTTCGATTTCCGGAAAGCGTTCGACAAAGTTGACAATGATGTGCTCTTGGCAAAGCTGGGGGCCATCGGTTTCTCGTCTGGCTTTCTTAACTTCTTTGCCGACTACCTAAGGGATCGCAAGCAGTTTGTCCGACATGGGTGCTTTGAGTCCAAGCCTTATTATACTCGCTCGGGCGTGAGTCAAGGATCCATATTAGGGCCGCCTCTGTTCCTGATTATGATCAATGATCTTATATCTAAGATTAGGTTTGCAAAGTGCTTGCTATATGCTGACGACCTAAAACTAGTTGCGCAAATAAGAACAATCAAGGATATCGAACTCCTACAAAGGGACGTTAACGTCATCTGCGAATGGAGCATTACAAACAGATTGCATTTTAATACTGACAAATGCCACGTCATGACGTACGGTCGGGGGTTGCGACCTATCCATTACGATTACAGTTTGGGTGATACAGTAATCACTCGTGTCACCACCGTAAAGGACTTGGGAGTGACCTTTGACCGCTGTCTGACCTTTAAAGATCACGTTGCTAACCTTGCGAAGGAGTCTTTCAGGCGCCTGGGATTTGTTTTGAGAAACGCTCGTGACTTCCGCAATCACAGAGTTATTAGGCTTTTGTTCACCACTCTGGTTCGAAGTAAACTCGAATCCAGTGCTTGTGTCTGGCACCCATATACCGCGACGCAGACGTTAATGCTTGAAAAGGTACAGAAAACCTTCCTTAGATTTTTATTCCAAAGGGTATACCATTTCTTCCCTTATATGTATCCAACGAATTATCTTTTAGAAATCTTGGGTTTTAACTCGTTGGAGGTAAGGAGAGGCTATGGTCAGCTCGCGGTAGCATGTAAGATTCTAAGCGGACGTATTGATTGCCCCGAGCTACATGACCTTTTCTGCCGACTGTTTGTGCCCAGCAATTTCGTTGGGCACCGTCAGAGTCGCCATCACGTCCTGTTCGCACCACCGTCATCCAGAACGGTCGCTAGAGCTGAATCCCCAGTGTGTCGTGCTTTGAAGATGCTCAATGCCCTCTTGACTGCCAACCCTGAATGTGATGTGTTTGCGGACGAATGGCATAAACTAATGCGTGCATGTCTCGTGTTCTGTGAGAGAAAATATGCGAGGGTGTCCACTGTTCCATGTTAATTGTATTGTTTTTATGTATTATTATTTTTTATTTTGTTTTTTTAAATTATGAATTATTGATTACATTATATTTTAATATAATTTGATATAATTATTGATACATTGCCGCTCCACTGTGCCATGTTAATTGTATATGTGAATTATTTAATTATCTTATGTGTCAACATTGATACGAGTAAGTTATGTTTCACAATTTCTATGTTAATTAATGTAATTGGTATCTGTATCGTTTTAATTAACTATAAATAAATAAATTCGTGTAACTAATAGCTTTGCTTTAAAAAAACAATTAAGAACGCGATATTTTTTCGCAACTTTTGGAAACTCCTACAAAATGACTTGGATGTTTAAAAATATTTTTACACAGAAAAATGTATGGCTGGAATTTCTTCATAACTAATATAGCATATGTAAATCAAATAATATTTTGGAAACTAAACTGTTCAAAAGGAGGATATTGATATGATATATATTCTATATGATGGATATTCTATATTGATATTTTGGCATCGAGCGGGCGCACGGCCGTATATACCGCCTTAAATGAAGCTCGTATAATACTTTAATTTAAGCGTAGCTCGGCTGTTATATTAATGAGATGTAACGTGTCACGCCACTTCTAAAATATACGTGGGCTTTGTAACCACCGCGGCATACTTAAACAGGTAATACTTTTTACCCAAATGAGAACCGCGTAGAAAGAGAAAATTAAAATAAAGTAAATAGAATAATTAACCCCGCACATCCTAGATACATATCTTGTTTAAAAATATTTTTTTTCCGGAAAAACTGCTGGACGTGCCTAATAAATTGGTGGAAAAACAGTGAAATATAGTGTGGCATTTTTTCACCTAGCTACACCGTGGACATTTGTTAAGTTTAACAGCTTTTCGAAATGTTTGTTAAATGTTGCGTCTCATGTTCCTCGACATTTCGATAAATTAATATTGTGTGAAAATGCGCGGGGAAAAATGATGTTGTTGTATTTTTGTTTGCTTTCACAAACAGAGTTTTCGCGTGTGTTTAGGACTTGCGAGGAAAGCCTCGACCGCTGAGTGTGTGGTGAGGGATGTTTATAGCGCGGTGCTGAAGCCTGAAGTGGCCTCTTTGCAAAGAACCGCGGCTGAACACCGCAGCGCTTGCTCTTCAGCACACAAGCTGGAATAAAAGAGCATCGCAACCAAAGCAGTGGTAGCGTTGAATGCGAGGTTACCGCACTATGACACCTCTAGAATTTAACTAGTATCTCAGTGTACTTTATGGTAGGTAAAGAGTAGCTGAATTCATTGCTACCGTCTTCCTTGCAATCAAGAAAGTAGTCTAAAATGATTGACTTACCAATCAAGCCCCTTCAGGTAGTTGTTGTTATTGAAGAACTGGAGCTCTTCATATGTGGTAGGACTTGGCAAGTTTGGTGCCAGTGCCGGGTGCATCGCTAAGAACGTATAAAGGGCAGTGCTGCCCGTCTTCTGTGGTCCTATAACCAGCACCCGTGGTAGAGTTCCGCACCATTTGCTCTTCGACCAGATTCGACGGTGACGAATGTCGTCGCACGGATTCTAAGAGAAAGAAAAGATTAATTAAACCCGGTGTCTAAAGGCTAAAAGAAAATAATGAAAAAAATTAAACAAAAGCCCAACTGCTTAGGAAGCGATCTTAAAAGATGTGAACAAGAAGAAAATCACATAGATACATATTCTCGAGCTGGCTGACCAAAACCATATGTACTCCGACTGCATAGCATGATTTTCTGGTAACCAACTTTAAATCCTTACATATATTACTAGCACTTTGCCCGCGACTTCGTTCGCGTGTTTTCGTTTATCCTATAAATAACTCTCTTCTGTGCAGTTAGTGAAGGCGACCAAAAATAAGCTAGTATTAAATCAATAAAAAATGGGGTATCGCAGATAACCTGTTATTTAAAGTGAGAAATGATGAAAGGGACTTAGCAATGATTTTTAAAAACTTATTCAACATTACACCACTTGACATAGTTCGCCGATTTCTTCTTTTCATTTTGACAATATGGCGTCTGGTAATAGCTGTGGTGAACTTTGATTACTGTCATGTCTTTAGTGACACTCGCAAGGTTAATACGAATAGATTGACGTAAGAATCATAAAAATCGGCCCACGCGTTTGGCCTCTAGAACACCACATAGGAACAAACATACATATACCGGTTGAACAGGCTTTAGGATGGATTCCCTAGTCCCTTCCTTTCCTTTATCTATGTATTTCAAATCTGCCGCCAAAACGCACTCCTACATCTGCGAGTGCACAAAAGACATTACCTCAATCCCGCCATCTGACGGCGGGTAACAGAACCATTCAGTAAGAACTCGGTAAAAATGCCGGCCGGCTAACTTTCGCGTGCGCGAAGAAAAACTATCGTGAAATAAGACTAAAAGGGCAAGTGTGGTGATCACCCGACTCCATGCAGTGTTCCAAGTATCCTGTAAGTACCTCAATACCTCATTATATCCTTAAGCCTGTTTTTTTAGGAATAATTACTTCAAGACACGTCCTTGGTTGGACGTGAAGCACATTCACCGGTAAATACCCCTCCTTCGGCAGTCCGGTAAAAAAAAGCAAACAGACTCTGAATCTCATATCAACGGTCCGCTGCGATTGCCCGACCGAAATAGGAACGGTCAATCAAATCACTTGACCTGAGTAACAAAAGATTTTGCGACTAAAATATTGGCTCTGAATTGCAAATTGTGATACAAAATGTTAGGGTTACGTACATATTTTTATACGAACATGTCCTATCTAACATAGCCAGGGTGTTAAAGGATAACCAACAGAACCCATTGCCAGCATTTTTGGAATTTTTGTCTGTTTAGTTGTGCACGCATCACGTAAAATCTACAAAACCAAAGTAGATAACTTTTATACATAAAAAATGTGCGTGACTTGAAGAATTACTTAGTTTTTGTTTCATCGCAAACGGTTCACTCTATCGTTCAAGAAGTAAAATATCACAACACACACAATAATTCAGATATTCGGACAGTTGAACTTCATATTCGATAGATGGCGTTGTGCATTTGACGTCATTTTAAATACACGTTGTAGGTTCAACGTATATGAACCGGTGTCATATATAAGAAAATCACGCTGTGCAGTTGAAGGATCAGGTGGTCAGCCAGCTCCGACTACACAGCATGATTTTCTTCTTGTTAACATATTTTTAGTTCGTTTCTTAAGCAGTCTGGTTTTTGATTTTTTAATTACCTTTTTTATTTACAGATTTTACTTTTTTTTTTAATTACTTTTAAGCATATAAGTGGTAACCACCTCTTAAAACCCTTCATTTTCATAGCCCAATCGACGGGTTCATGTCAAAAAAATTGGGACATGAACAATATGGCGCCCAAAATCAGACATGGTTGTTTTTTAACGACTCCTATATAAGAACACTTGGGCGGTCAAGACAAATCTAACGATGTCTTAATTAAATAAATCCGTCTAGCGGTTTGAAATATATGAGTTAATAAAGAATAATATACATGACACACGCGAAAAACATAACCCTCTCCTTCCAGCTGGGTAATAAAGCAAACTATTTCTATTAAAACATTTCATGGCTTATATGCCTCGTTGGTATAGTAGCCGCAAGCGTTACTGCTGAGCACGAGGTCCGTTTCGATGGCCGGGTCGGGCAGTGTTATTGGGTATTTAAAGGTATGCAGAACAGGGTGGAAAGTTCTACAAACCACCATAGAAAAGGGCAACTGCTGCCCAATGGTTATGTCGGACTGTTGTGTGTCCAAATTGCGGCAAAAACTTTGCTAGCGCGATGCAGAATTTGTGTGACGTCATGTCATTCGTTCGTAATTAGCGGCGTTGGTGCCACTACATGACTCCTCTTCGGAGACCGGAGGTCGATACAGGTATTGCCATCTGGAATTTCTTAGCCCGGAGTTAGGATTTGTGCCCGATTAATGGCGATAGGCTCGCCTCATAATTATAACATGGGATTTAACACATTCGCTGCCAAGGACTTGCCTCCCGAGTCCGACACAATGGCTTTTTTACCCGACTGCCGAAGGAGGGTAATGTGTTTATCAGTCCATGTATGTAGGTATGCATGTTTGTTCCTAAGTAACGTTCTAGAGACCAAACGCGTTGGCCGATTTAGATGATTCTCACGTCAATCGATTCGTCTTAACCTTGCGAGTTGCTATATTAAACTGGCAGATTTTGGGCGCCATATTGTGGGACCCAATTTTTTTTGTTCTTTCAAACCCATCGAATGGGGTATCGAAATAAAGTGTTTGAGGATTTGTGATTTAAAAAATATATATCTCTTATATGTTTATGTACAGAGAGATATATATTTGTTGTTCATCATTCGAATAAAAAATGTTTACTAAAAAGTTATAAACAAAAAAAAAGTTATTTCCAGAAATCAAAAATCCCGACTGCTTAAGAAGAGGTTCACTTACAGTACACCCATTTACTTGTACTGTAAGGGAACCTCTGTCTACCCTTTATGGAATACTAGCGTAATGTTATGTACATGAATCATAATATAATACAACGAAATAATCTTATCTTACTTAATAATATTATAAATATGAAAGTTTGTAGGGATGTGTGCGTGGATGTTTGTTTGTCAATCACGCCAGAACGGCTGAACGGATCTGGATGAAATTTGGCAAAGACATAGATAATCTGGAATTGAACATAGGATACGTTTTTATCCCGGTCACAGGGTCCCAACGCTAGGTTCAAAAAAGTCTCACTAGATTGCGCGATATACACCGATTTAAAACTAGTTTTCTGGAATTGAGCATATAAATGGTATGTTCTTGTTTAATCAACTCTTCTAAGCACAAAATTATGGAATATTAGGCTCTTATTTCACATTTCAAAGATTATTTGAACGGATCATTTAAAATTGATGCCAATAGATGGCGCGTTATTAAATTTCCGAGGCATTCCACTCGATTGTTTAAAACAAATCGTAACTGTATTTAAAGAAGAAAATATTCACGAACCGAGTAAACCCTTTTACTTGCAAGTCGCTGCTAACACCACCTATCGCCGTGGAACGGTACCAAACGCGATCGATGTACGAAAACTATTCAGTTTAAACAGACGAAAAACGCTAGTTACGTCGCACGGTTTCTTTTTATGGGGTGAGGCGGCTGTATGCTAGTATTATATTATCTGAGTACCGGTATAGTGTTCACTTTTTACGCGGGCGAAGCCACTGGCTAGTTCCAAATATGAAACTAACCTCGATTTATAACCGGTCGGCTTGCTCTGACACATATCGTCTTCGAATGAATGCTATATAAATTCTAGTTTTATCTGAGCAATAAACAAGAGCTTTTACGTTCCGCCGCACAAAATATGATGTATTTTCAATTTCTCCGTCGTGTTCCAATGATATCGCACATATCTCGCAGCCCAATACAATATTAAAACTCGCGGCATGCATATTGTTTCTCACAAGTTCGTGCAGCCGTGTGAACGATATATATGGGACCATTCGTGCTTATAAGATTGCTATGGATCGCGTATAGATTTAAACTAGCTTCTGCCAGCGGCTTCAACCGCTGGAAAGTGTTTTCATATCCTAAGGGAACATTATACCGGGGTGAAATGTAGCCTATGTGGTATTCCAGACTATAATATATCTTTGTGCCAAAATTCATCCAGATCCGTTCAGCTGGTTTAGCGTTCTCTCTTCTTCTTATTCGTTGTCTTCATTACTGAAGGTCGTGCCCGTCTTGGAAAGCTTTGACGGAGTCATTAACGAGCTGCTTCCAAGCCACTCTGTCTTCGGCTCTTCTCAGCGCAGTGGTCACCGTGAGGCCCGTAATCGCCCTGATCTGGTCTGACTACCTAATGGGTGAGCGCCCGCGTGGCCTTTTCCTCCACTTTTCCTACAACAACCAGTTTTTCTAGATAATCTGGCTGTCGCCGAGCGACTTTGGTAGCAGATCGTGGAGAGTCTGGTTTTGATGTTTAACTGGTCGAGAATGGACTTATTAGTGCGTTTTGCTGTCCATGATATGCGCAACATTCTCCTCCAGCACCACATCTCAAAAACCTCAATCTTTCTTCGATCCTCCGAGCGAATTGTCCAAGATTGGGAGCCGTAAAGGAAAATCGAGAATACCAAGGTTCTAACGAGTCTCTTCTTGGTGTTATTAGAGATATTCCTATCTTGCCATATCTTCGACATCTTGCTCATAGCAACTTTGGCCATCTGCGTACGTCTCCGAATTTCCCGACTGCAGCCCCCCTGATCGCTGATCATGGAGCCCAGGTACACAAACTCATTGGCGAACTCTAGATCTACAAGTTCGCCCGTGTGTGCTATTAGTCCAGCTCTGTCGATGTTCATGACTTTGGTATTGAACTTTTTGTCCGACAGTCCGACCATCTCGCTTTTACGCTCTATCCTCACAAATAGCTCAGCAAGTTCGCGCTCCGAAGATGGCAACAATGTGGTGTCATCTGCATATCGGAGATTGCTGATTTTATTGCCACCTACCGCTATGCGGGACCTCCCACTCTTAAGGCTCTCCTCATGATTTATTCGCCATAGATGTTAAAAAGAAGAGGGGACAGAATACAGCCCTGGCGTACTCCTTTCTCTGGCTTAAAAGGCCCCGACACCACATTGTTGATTCTGACTAGCGACTCACTACCCTCGTAAAAGTTTGCGATCAATGCTGTCAAATGCGAAGGTACACCCATTTCCTCGAGTATTCTCCATAGGCAATCCCACCTCACACAATCAAACGCCTTGGAGTAGTCGATAAAACACAAGAGCATTGGAACATTAAACTCGCGGCTCTTCTCTATCATTTGCCTTAAATTCACAATTTGTTCTCTCGTGCCTCGACCCTTGACAAAACCAGTCTGCTCACTTGGTATTTGTCGCTGTAGGTACGATTGGAGCCGTCCGTTAATTATGTACAGCATTATCTTGCTAGCATGGGATATGAGTGCCACTGTCCGATAGTTCTCGCATTTCTTGGTTGACCCCTTCTTGTGCACCGGTATCAAGAGAGACTCCTTCCAGTCCTTAGGCCATCTACCCGTTCTCCAAAGCTGGTTGGTTACAAAGCTCCCGCCAAAGGCCAACACCTCCGTCTCCAGGATACTTCAGCTCTTCGGCGAAAATGCTATCTCTTCCAGCTGACTTACCAGATCTTAGCTTTGTCAGCGCACTTTCCACTTCAGATTCCAGGATCTCCGGCTCTAAGAAGAGATCTTCAAACTGGATCACCGGCTCATCAGATTTCCCCGTGTCTTTGTATAGGCTCTCACAGTACAGCTGCCATCTCTCCGTAACCTGGTCTATTTCCGTCAGTAAGTGCCCCTGATCAACTTCAATAGCCCAGATCTTCGGTTTGAAGTCCCGGGTAATACTCTTCACTTTCTGAAACAGATGTTTTGTATGCAGAGACTGCGCATGCTCCTCAATATCCTACATATTTAGTTTAGGTATTGATTGTAGTCCCTGCGGCATAAATACTACCTTTGCTGAAAAGAGCTGATATTGGGCACGGTCTGAGTTGTCTCTGGCTGTCAGTAGCTGTTTTCTTTCTTTGATCGCCGTCCATGTCTCGTCAGTAATCCACTCTTTTTTTGGACGATCAGTGTCCTGACATTTAATTTCTGTCCGTGATTGGATCACTATCTGTTTTAATCTCGTCCAGTTGGTGTCTATGTCAGCACTGGGATCCACTTCAAACTTTGCGGCTTTCCTGCTAAAACATTCCTTAAAAGCGGCGAGTGTCGGCTGGGAGATTCTGAAATCTGCCGCAGTCGGCTCCAAGGGTACGTTTTAGTGTTGCTAATGCAGGATCTCCATCACTTTGCGACTGCAATGTAGTCGATTTGATTTCTGAAGCGATCTCCTGGCATTAACCACGTATATAGACGTATCCGCGTCAATTTGTATTAGTGTGTGCAGTGTTTATGTGACGCTCCGGGCAAAAATTGTTTTTATATGTAATTACTGGATTATTTTTAATGTAAGTATGATACACTTTATTATAAATAAAATTGTGATTTTTTTATTCTGAAATTGTGTGATTTCGAGTACAGAACATTAGATTAAGAAGAACGATAGCTCCTATACTCAAGTTCGTTCAAAGTTAAGCCGATTAGTTTTTTAGAAAATTAGTTTTTTGGTCCTCCTGTAAAACATGTTTTTTGTATAGTAGCCCCACTTAAATATTTATTATATTTTGTTTTTAATATTTGTTACAGATGATGTATTCATCAGTGGAAGGACCGCGGAATCTTAGTAATAGGGTCCCGTTTTTACCCTTTGGGTACGGAACCCTAAAATGATCAATAAACATTTATTATTGTTATAACACGATAATAATATGATTTCGAGACCCTTGCCCTTACAAATCTGTGATAGTGGTCGGTTAGGATCACGGTCCCGTTGAATAATCTATACTATTAATTATTGGATCGGTTGTTCCGTCGATGTTTAAGTTTGTTATCGTTTAATTAAATATGACAAAATTATTCCATAATGATTAATTAATAACAAAATGTAACTCGTATTTTAATTGATGTGTAGTAAAATGCCGTTGCGACCTCGTTAGAAGTTTAAAAAATAATAACTATGTTTTAAAATTATTATATATATGCACATCATGATTTACTTCCTGTTTACATCTTTGCAGTCGGGTTTTATGATTGTATTAACTTTTTTTTATTTACATCTTTTTATTTATACTTTATTTTTTGAATGTCTTTTAAAATATAAGTGGTATATATTTTAATAATCACCTCTAAAAACCCTTCATTTTTATACACCACTCGATGGGTTTCAAAGAAAAAAAAATGCAACCCCCACAATATGGCGCCCAAACTCCGCCATACTCCTTTTTTTAACGGCCTTATCTAAGAACGCTTGGGCGGCCGAGACCTATCTAAAGATGTCTTAGTTATAAAAATCCGTCAAGTGGTTTGAAAGATACGAGCCAATATAGAATATTACATACATACAAACATACAAGATACGCGCGAAAAACATAACCCTTGCCTTGCAGCCGGGTAATAGTTATACCATAATGATTAATTAATAACAAAATATAACTCGTATTTTTGTTGTAAAATGCCGTTACGACCTCATTACAAAGTTTAATGAATAATAACTATAGTTTAAAATTATACATCAAATGTTGAAATGTGCAATAGTTTGCCCGAAGCCATTAAACGTGTGTAGGGACTCAAAGTTGTAAGCTTTTCATTTTGCTCGCTCTGTTCTCTTTAAATACACTTTATAATATTACTAGCTGACCCGGCAAAGTTTGTTTTGTCATAAAAACACTAAACATTCATCTACCCTACCTATCCTACCCTATCTACCCTACCTTACTCTACCTACCCTACCCTATTGTGAATCTAAACCATCCAGGACGCCACCCAAACGCATACAAAAAAATTGTGACATACACACGTACAGTAGAAATTATACATATAAAGATAAAGGCCAAAGTTTGTGAGTGTGTCTTGTGTGTGTTATGTTTGTTACTTCTTCACGCTCAAATGGCTGGACGGGTCTGGGTGAAATTTTGCACATAGATAGATTATAGTCTGGAATAGCACATAGGATTTTTTTTTCTTTTAGGACTTTTTATCCCCGAAATATGTTCCCTTTGGGTAATTATCGACATTCACGGGGGCGAAGCCGCTGGCAGAAGCTAGTTAATAACTAAATGTAGAACTATCTACAATATGGCATTGTGTAAGCACCATCGACCACATAGCCACTAGACGCCTAATGCTTGATCTAATACATCAAAACAATTCTGTCAACTAGCTGAGGTAAGAGGGACGAGGTACTGCGCTCTGATTGGTCCATTACAAAGGTCATACGCATCATTAAGGGTGGGACAGGTTTAAATAAAACCAGGAAGGTATCGATTCTTATATTTTTTTTTTTTTTTTTTTTAATTAATTTTACCTTTTTTATTATTGATTATACGGCGTTTTAACATTTTAGTAATAACATAAAATGCAATTTAACTAAAAAAAAAAAAACAACATTCTAAAGGTAAACATACTATTTTTTACATTTTATTTTTAGTTGTTGGTTCTTAAATATAGTAATATTAAATATTAGTATAAAACGTAATCAAAAAATCGTTTCACAATTAATAAACTATTCAATTTAATGTCTGTATTTGTAAGGTTTCTAGTTCCATCGATAACAGATTTGGTTATAGGATATGGTGCTTCACTAGTTTTGTTTACGAAATTATAGAGGACAAGAGATAGCAACAAAAATACTTTAAAAAGAAAGAGACGCAAACATGCGGTGGGCGTGTTCACCTACAAACTTGACCAGTATAATATGAACTCCGATAAATAATATTAGAAAATAAATCTTATTATGTTTATGTACCTATTAACTTATCAATGAAATGTTATGTTATTTTTTCGGAAACTCGATGTCTGGCTGTTATTACCATAGCAACTTATTGTACAAGAGGCCATTATAATATTTATTTCATAATTTTTTTATTGACTGACACGGAAGTGTTTATGGCTCACAGAAGTGGTCGCTACTAATTCGAAATTGTCGAGTGGCGATCAGTATTACCTGTATATGATCTTTTTAGTCATATGTGTTGACAGACATCGCTCGCCTGTTATTAGGCGTCTAGTGGCTATGTGGTCGATGGTAAGCACAATACTAAAAATATCCATTACTGATTATTGTGGTTATTGAATACAATAATTCTTCCTCAAACTTCCCTTTCCTCGTCAGAAACTCATCACAAAATAAAACAGTTAAAATGAAACGGACACTCTATTTTCCGGCAAGTCATCAATTTGTTTAAACTGAAACTTGACGGCCGCGAAAATGCTACTCAATATTCAAAATACGGAGAGTCGATGATAGAAAATTTATAATGAATATTTCCAACTTTACGGTCCAAATGTATTGAAGCGGAAATGGGGAGAGCAACTGTCAAACAGTAAATAATGTTAATTGATTTGAATACAATAGCTCCTCAGACGACGTCTCGAAAGCGTAACAGTATGTTTTATTTGCATCTAAACACTCATCGAAGTTAGTTAAATAGAATAACTGATTAATAGATGCAGAACTCCAACTGTCAAAGCCATGGAAGGATTCAACTTTGTGTGCACTCAGACGTAAGAACCGTGTTATATAGCGACTGAATAAAATCGAGTTCCTTTGTTTTACTCGTGACGTAATCGAGGATAGGATGAATATGAAATTTCCTTGGAAGCGAGTACTCGTACATAACTGTGGTTGAGATCCTCGACGCGTTTGTTAATTTGATGGGCAATGTACGTTGTTAACCTTCTCTAGGTACGGGCTTTGTACATAATTACATAAAAGCCCTGTTTCACATTCTTTAGTAAACCAAATTTTGATAAAGGACAATTTACATATTTGGGTCATCTCGATGTTGTATGCTTAAGCAACATAGTTATTAGCAGAAAAGCCTCTGAATTGAAGAAAAAATTTGTAACACTAAAAGGTCACACGAGCGTAGCGTTATAACCTGCTCAACTACAAATCAATAGCTAGACTAGACATTGAATACTTATATTTTTATTTGCAAGACATCTTACGATACGATGGGTAGATTCGGTAGGGAGAGATAGAAGCATGTTCACATAAACCGAATTTTAGGAGTACTCGAGCGTCGAGTTTTTATCATCAACTTAAAGGTGCGTTGACACGAGCAACTGATATTCAGCATCTATGCAATGTTTGGATTGCCATACATTACATTGCTAGGTATTGTGATGTGCCAGATATCATCATCATCATCATTTCAGGCGGAAAACGTCCACTGCTGGACATAGGCCTCCCCCAAGCCTCGCCACACTGATCGGTCCTGTGCGTTTCGCATCCACCTAACACCTGCGGTCTTGACCAGGTTGTCGCTCCACCTAGAGGAAGGCCTTCCAACGCTGCGTCTGCCCGTACTCGGTCGCCTTTCCAGAACGTATCGGCTCCAACGGCCATCCGTTCTGCGTGCAATGTGCGCTGCCCACTACCACTTAAGTATGAAAATTTTTCGGGCTATATCGGTAACCTTGGTTTTCTTGCGGTTGTCTTCAATCAGAAATTCCATTACGCAAGGGAACTCCGAGCATAGCTCTTTCCATTGCCCTTTGGGTGACATTAAGCCTTCTGCTGAGGCCCATTGTGAGCGACCACGTCTCTGACCCGTAAGTAATCGCTGGCAACACACACTGGCCATAGACTTTCGTCTTGAGACACTGTGGTAAGTTCGACGAGAAGTCGAAATTATATTATTTCACCAATAATTGCTAAATAAATTGCCCGTTTAAGAGCAGTTCTACAATACTTCCCATCCAAACAATCCCACAAAAACAAATATATTTCGTATTTTGCTAAACCTGGCTACTAGGCAAACAGAACACGGTACGCCTTTAATCCGTAAATCACAGATAAACAATTTACCAGCAAATTGCGCGGTTGGGTTGAACACAGGACGTGCGCGACACCAGTCGGTCATATAAATACACCGAATTGATCGATGGCGATACATTAGCGCCGCGATCTATTTCCATCGTACAAACAAGTTATGTGTTTAGGTGATATTCTACTTCATCATGGGCTTATATCGGGTTATTTTTGGTAACTACTTGTGCTATTTGTAACAAATTTTGGTTTGGTGAAAGAAGCACTTTCACGTCTTTTACTTCAAGTGTCCACGTACCAGAAAATCGAAACGAGGTACCAAAACTAAAAAGTGAAAAATTAAAAAAACTTTTTGCAAAAAAATACTACCGACTTCCAAATACAAAACTACAAAGTGAAAAATAACTTAATTTTTTGAAGTCGGTGTCTTTCGTAGGTATCATTTTTTTGCGTTATGGACACCGACTTCAAAAAATTAAGTTATTTTTCACTTTGTAGTTTTGTATTTGGAAGTCGGTAGTATTTTTTTGCAAAAAGTTTTTTTAATTTTTCACTTTTTAGTTGTACGTACCTAATAGGCAAGTTAGTAAGGGAACTGTTTCGCCAGAATAGATTTCATGAAAATTGAACATAACCGGTGAAATGAGAGGTCTGCTTACCCCTTAAGAGCGAACTGGCGTGATGTTATGTTATGAAATATTATAAACAACAAACAGACATGCGATTGCAGCAATCCCGACAGATTTGCCGTTATTTATTGAAAAGTTCTGTTGTATATCTCCGAAGTTCTTCATCAGATCTTCACCAAATTAAAATGGGACCAATTTCGGAACATACTTTTTACTTGAAGTCGAACATAGAACCTCCTCCTTTTTGGGAAGTCGGTTAAAAATAAAAAACTTGTATACAAAAAATACAACAGACTTCCAAGTAAAAACACTAATAAGTAATAAAAAAACTTAATTTCGGAAGTCGGTATCAAAAAACGAAGTAATGCAACCAGAAACACCGACTTACGAAATTCAAGTTATTTTTCACTTTGTAGTGTTTTTATTACAATATAAATATTTCGAATAAATTCGAATTTTAAATTCCACGGGCTGTATTTAAATTCTCTCACGGAAATATCTACACTATAACTATTTCATAATGTCCCTCGGCAAACTTCGCGTTTCGTCAGTCGTCGGATTTATATCAGTTGTCATTTGCACTTGGTGCAGACCGGACGCTCTCAATCAACTTGGCAGTATATAGAGTTGTTAATTCTCTTTTAACTGAATGTATTTTTTTAAATATGGGGGAGAAGCTTCTAAAGGCAAATAGTTGTACAGCTCTATATAGATCACAGGGAAATCAAAACAAAACTACGATTAAGTACTTCGTTCTGAATTCAAATTATTATATTCGATAAATCTAAACATTGATGGACATGGAAATTAGAATTCGTTTATATTCGGTAATGCGATGATTGCCGAGGAACATTAAGAAAATAGTTGTATTGTACCTTTTTGTGCAGTAAATAAAGTTCTATATTGTGTCGAAATCCCTTACCATTACCTACATATATGTACATGTGAGTGGTCAATCGCGTTACATTAGTACCACTATCTTTATCAAACACATGAACATATAAAGGTTCAGCTAATAGGTTCAGGAAGTTTGGATTTAAATTTTTCGGTTACATGATGATATTCGAATTGATATGGTTGAGTGAAATGGAAATATGAAAAGTGATGTTTTGTTTGATGTATTATGCTATTACTTTTGATATATCTTTGAGATTATCGACACTCTAGGGTCCCGGAACTATGTAAGGCGTACCAGGGCCGAAACCAACACGCAGAGGTCTTGTTACACATGTAGGATGAAATGTGTCTGTGTCACCAACCGGCGATTATCCCTGTATGCACTAGTCACTACGCAAGGACAATCGGCGGTGCAGGACTATTACAGAATATGGAGAAAAAACACATTGGGTTATGGGTTTGGGAGGCTTCGTGGATCGATTACCTAAAACTATAACTATTTTGGCTTCTTTTACATTCGACTGGGTCTTCCCTCCACAACGCTGCGTAAAAGTCAGGTGAAGTGAGCTGTCACCTGTTTGACAGGTCACTTCACCTTAGTTTACACGGTGATATTTTTACAGTATAACGCTGATAGTCTAATATTATTGTCTTGAAAACATCGCGGTTAATGAAGCGTGACAAAATGGCAATTCAAACAATGAAGGTTATAGAAATTGTTACTACGGATACAAAACCAGTCATCGCGCATGTCTGTAAGAGCCTTAAACAGGGCATAAAAAACATGGAGACGGAATCGTTATGAAAAGAAACAAGTTTCATCAGGCCTCAGTTGGAAGTACTTGTCAGCTAAGGCAAGCGGCGGCGCGGACGCAAGTCTGACGTTCGTCCAACATCTCAGGAACTTCACTACCGACTCGAAGGTGTACAGGGCCAGGCGATCGTTGCCGTAGTTCGACATGTGGGTCATGAATACGTTGATCTGCGAAAAAAAGTATTGTCAGACTACGTGGCTACGCTCCTATTAAAAAAGGAATGTAGGTAAGGCACCTATATTGCTTTTTTAAACGTTGCCCCACACTAGTAATTATTATATTAGGAGGGTGCCTTTACAAACATTTAAAGTCACATACACAAACAGCCGGAAAAAACTACAACTTGTAAGACGTACAAATATTGGGTTCTTACATATAAAAATGGCTTTTTTTGAAACGATAAACAGAACCCTGAGAAACCAATTTAGTTTTTTTATACTTAGAATGTCAAGGCAAAACGTAGTTATCAGTTCAAATCTAATATTTGTTAGATTATCTTTTACAAATATGTATTTTATCCCCAAAGATATTCCTATTCTTAGGCCCTGGGTTTTCCTACTAAATCCAAGTTAGTAAAATATACCAGGGCCATAAGACTTATGGCCATAATGTATGACATATTTTAATGTTACCAAACTAAAACTGAGTTAAGTCTTGAAAGTGTCCTTGAATTGATAAACACTATGAGGGGCGTGTGTGCGAGAGGTAAATGATAAGCAGATAGAATTTTTAAATTATATAATTTAAATCAACATGCTTTTCCTCAGGCGGAACTTTTACAGGAATCACAAACCGAAACAAAGATATCAACAAAATTGCACCGCGTTCTAAATATGATTGACGTTCTAAAACCGAATATCTGTTGCCAGCTTTACAAAAAGATAAAGAGATCGAGGTTGACGTAGAGTTTGACCCCCATTCTAGTACTTCAATCAAACAAAATCGAACTATGTTCTATTGAAGTTGTGACATTTAAATAATGGGAATGCAATGAACACTGCAATAACAAATTGAAGCTTAGCAAAATTAACTACAAAGAGTATCAAAATAGCTGTGCATTAGGTTCATAATGCCCTAAAACTGGTGCATGATGAGAGCAATGATACAATTCGTTAGTCCATTCATCCACACGGGCTTTTGTACTCAAACACAATGTGGAACTGCTGAAATAGTCATAATATTTATTGAGCCACCACTATACGCAATTTATTCGTTATTCACTGTTCACGTCAATATGGTACGCTACAAGTGGTTCCAGTATCAAGTACTGGTATATTTTATCGATACTTGTTCTGATACGGGTAACAGTTTTGTAAACCATATCAGTAATTAAAATTTCACAATATTTAATTACGTTTTGAAAACAGGGTTACAAAGAACCTACAATAAAATAGAAACACAATTTTTCCAAGAATGAAAAGAATAACGAATGAGCGAGCAATAATCTGAAAATTACACGAAAGGTAAAATATAGGTATTATGTACCGCCGTTTGAAGTAAAAGGTTTCACGACGGTTAATTGTATTAACGTTAAATTAAGACGTTCTCTTGTTTTTTATTCTTGGAAAATAAAATTAACGAAATACAAAGCGTATATACGAAATCTGCGAAAATGTTCTGGAAAGTCGTTTGGGAGGAAATAAATCAGACTCGGCGCCATTTATTAATATCACATAGAAGTTAGACAGGCTTGATATTAGCGCAAACATGTCAAGTACTCTGGGGTTTTTGATGACCGTATCGTAAGAGTTCTCGGGTTGAATGGAGCGGTCGAAGCAGCTGGCCGCGCCGGCCCGAACACAGTGTAACTATCTATATACAGTGGCCCAACGATTTTGACGTAAACAGCTTTGAAAGGCAGCTTGAGGATAGAGTATTTTAGGCAGCTGGCTAAGCTATGCAAATCTGGGGTAGAACGACTGCATAATCTGAACCCGATTCAGAATCTTATGATAAGTAATTTAAAGTTCAATTCGCTTGATACCTTTGTCATTTAATTCAATTTTAGAAGTTTATTTCTGGAAAAACAGATCTAATTAATTCGAATAGATGTGACATCGCGGATGATCAGAGCGGGATGGGATTTTTTTAATATTATTATTGTTTTTTTTTAATATTATTATTGTATTTTTTTATTTGCGGGATTGAGACTTCTGTATATTTTTTTCCTTTAAATAGTTTTTTAAAAGTTTCCGCATTGGACCCGCATGGTGGATTACGGTTCATTCCCTCTCACAGAGGAGGCCTGTATCCCAGCTGTGAGAATATTAAAAAGGCTGATGATGATGATGAGATCTGATTACGTACAATAATTCTTTCACTGTTACAAATCAACGCTATTGTCATTGCTACAGGATATGTTTGTTAAAGCACGCGGACAAAGTTTCGAGCAGAAGCTAGCCTATTAGTGTCGCACATACCTACTAACATACCATAACTACCTACATATTCTCTTATCCAGCTATCTATGATTTCAAATCGAAAGTTTCACATTGCAAGAATAACAAGACAATTTTGGGATAGAACAGGCTATGGTGATTAAACAACAATGATATCGTGCAACAACGTCACTTATACTTACAGGATTATTGATGACAGTCTGAAAGAGCTCTCCTCCTTGAATGGAACGGTCAAGGCGGTGGCGTCCGCCAGGGTACCTCTCAAGGAGAAGCGTGTGTGTGAAGAGCCCGCAGGTCTGTCGTGGAAGCACCATCACACCTCTATGTCGAAAACCTCGCCGTAACCTGATGAGTAATTTGAAATTTCTTTGTATAAGATGTCTAAGGTTTAATTTACGTGTTAGAGTTTGTAAGACTAAGTTTTGGGACAAATAAAATATTTGTTCTGAACTGATTGGATGATTCGCAAAATCAGCAGTCGAGAGGAAAACAGTTTTAAGGGTTGTTTAACGGGGAGGTCTTTGTCCGGCAGTGGGATAGCACAGGCTAAATTAAAAAAAAGTTGTTGGTTCGTTAATAATGCATGATGCTAGTTAATTGCATTACCTGATTATAGCCTGTAACACCTAATCAGGCAGATAATTGCATGCTTGTGTGTTGCATTATGTATTTGAAACTCTGATAGAAATGTATATTCAGACTTTGTGAAATCGATCACTGTAACATTGATTTCTATCATGCAAGGAATAAACTCACTTTCGCAGAATCGACATTGCTCACCGTGCTAACTAGGGAATCCAATCTCGCATCAAAATCACGATCCCGCAAGACCGCGGGATGGAGTTGTTTTTATATTTTAAGTTATTTTTTTTAAATGATATAAAGACAAGTCATTTTTCTTTTTAATTATTATTTGCGGGATTAAGATTTTTTTATATTTTACTACCTTAAGTTATTTTTTTTCAAAATATATGAAATAAAGATAATTATTTTTTTCTTTATTAATATTTTTTATTTTTAAGTAAGTAGTTATTTCTCATTACTAATTATCAATTTAATATAATGATGATATCCCGCTTGAGTAATCCCGCATATCTGAACCTGCAATAAAAGTGCGGATGCGAATCCCGCGTTTGCAGGATTGGGTTACCCAAGTGCTAACCATAGGAATTTAGATGTAAAGCTTATACATCTTAATTACATAAATCAAATAAAATAACGCTCTATCGCTTCAATACGCATTAAACACCATATAAATTATCTTATTTATATCTACTTGCAATTGCAAATAAAACAAGCACTAACCTGCACATTGATAACCTCGAGTTCAGTACAATTGCAGGTGTTGAGTCTACTCGCTCAACTTGAAAATTTGATCATCCAAGCAACTATTACTTTTAGCCACACCCAATTAGGTTCACATTCGAATACCGCAAGACTAATTCGTTCAGTATATGTATGAACATGTGAACGCATCGGTTACACATTTATTTCATTGATATCCCTAGTAGGTACCTACAGCAGTAAAATGGTAGTAGAGAAGATATAGAATAATAAAGTCCGGGTCAATGACGATACTAAAAAACAAAGGCCTACAAAAACACCTGACCGTGTCTTACTTAGTACAAAACTGATGCGAAATTAAATCCGTGTAGTTGTGCTATCTATTGATATAATCTGAGCACACGCGGCCTGCCACGTTTAATTGGCACCTGGCATTGTGGTTAATTTGAAGAAGAAGCCTAACGAACCAACCGCGCCTAGTTAGTGGACAGGTAAAGGATTTATCTGCATTTTTAACAATTTTATACAGTAGGAATAAAAATGAAATGCCCGGCAAACTTGGAGGTATTCGCTGCAAGTTTTCCCGGTACCATTTTTGCGGTGGTCCGCTATGAAAGAAAACTGCACAATAGATTGTATAGGTAGGCTAGGTATTTTTTTGACGATTTGTATTTTCCATTTCTCCGAATTCACAATGAGTTAAGAAACTTATAGGGGTTAGAGTCATTAAAGACAAGTTGGTTTAGCAAAAACCAAAATATTATAAGTGCGAAAGGAATTCTGTCTTCTGTCTTCTGTCTGTGTTACCTTTTCACGCTTAAATTGCTAAGCCGATTTAGATAAAATTTGTTATGCAGATAGTTTGAGACCCTGGGAAAGGCATAGGATAGTTTTATCCCGCAAATCATCCTTGAGGGGGTGGAAAGAGGAGTGAATGTTTTTATGGTGACCTATGAATTTCTCAAGAAAGGCGGCCCACACATCTATTACAATATTATTGTGCGATATAAAATTAGGCTATTCGAAGTGCTAATGCTACGCAGACGAAGTCGCGGGCAACAGCTAGTTGGCTATAAAATAAAACCCGGTTTTCTTGAAGCTATCTTATCAACAGTTGCACTTTTGCAATAAACTACAGAACCGCTGAAAGTAACACGCAACACTGCCGTGACGGTCTGACGCAGAACACAGAATGGGCTGAAAGATAAAATCTTTGAACCTGTCTAGTTAGATTTACGATTACTACTTCTTTCATGTTCGCGGCTTTGTTTATTACCGCATTAAAGTAAATAAGCTAAGATATGCCTGGCATCCGTCTGAAAGAATGCGAAAGTGTTTTAAAATGTTCTAGCAAAAGACTTGAAAACATTCTAGAACTTATAGATGGAATAAAAACCGGCCAAGTGCGTGTCGGACTTCGCACATTTAGGCTTCCGTACCAAACTATCTGATTTATTGGTATTTGTTAGTAAAATATACTTCATTTTCATTATCACTAAATTTGAAGTTAATGTCAAGGTCAATGTTAAGGTCCAATGGGCAGTTAGAAAATTCTTAGGAACAAAATTTTGTATAAAAGGCTGTTTTTGGTGGCTTCTCATTCCTTTGACTAACAACATAAAAAATATCTACTTATTGAGTTCTAAACAACGACACTCCAAAATACGCGCCTTCTCCTTTATTTGTATGGGAGTTCTCCTTAAAAACATTTAAAAATATTTTTGACAACTTGTATGGCTTTGGGTCAACCAGAAACATAAACTGTGAATTTTTTAAGTCTGTAGCTGCAACCGTTCGGCTGTACAACCGTGTGACAGATGACGGACATACGGTCGTGTGAGTGAAAGCAATGGGGCTCTGTTTGGACTCTTCGGGTACGGAACCCTAAAAAAGAACAATTTGTAGAATGACGCCTATCACGTTCATATTCTCTGGAACGGGTAAAGGCGAACTTCCTTAGACTCATTACTACTCGTAGTTTGCTAATGACGACATTAGGGGCCTCCCAATGTATCTAAAAGGAGTCCATAACTATTTTCTCGAACGTAGTCCTAATCACGGACTAATACTGAGAATTTCCTAATAGGAATTCGCAATTACATTTGGACGTTGGGATCGCATTGAGAACCACATAAGAGGGAGCGGTGCGAGGCAGTGATCAGGACGGACAATGACGTAACATTATGTACTCGATTTAAGTCACAATTGCACTGTAACTACATATTTGCTGATACAACAATTTGTAAAGCAGTGTAAATGTTACACGACAGTAACTAATTCTGTTAGTGTAAACTGAGGTGTAAACAGTTACCTACCAGTGTCCCTGCCGGTATATTTTAGCTTTGTCTATTTATTTTTATACAGGCATAAAATAGAAAACTTAAGCGAATTAAAATCTACTCATTCGGTGGACGCCCTTCCTGGTGTTTAAAATAAGCGTGTAATTACCTATTTATTATTATGTTGGTGCCTGGGTAAAAAAGTACCTACGAGTATATTCCTAGAAGCAATTATTTTTTTGGTTTAACATAGGTAGGTATTCCGTATTACTTAGAGTTTGAAACATAAATAAATATGATATGTTCACACAGCGCTGAAGCTACTGTGCGATATATTATAGTATATCGGAATAACACGTCATCATTCCACAGTGCATTAGTTAAAAAAGAAGTATATATTTTTTTTCCGTGAAATGCCGTGAGACCCCAACGATTCAGTATAAAACATCGTACAGTAAAAAGTGTGAACTCAGCCACAGTCTACACAGGAAAGCTCACTAACGACAAAACATAAATAGATACAAAATCTCACATACCATGGGGATTAGATACAGAAGTCTGTTGCAAAGTTAGTGTTGGTATGTCTAGGTAAGTTTTCTACGTACTTTCGCTTGCCTTATCCGAGCGGGGCGGAAGGAATCTTGCTCCGGATCGCGCAACACTGATTCTATAGTTGTGTTGCTGTCATAGGTATGTAGCTGGTATATTGTATAGGTAGGGTATGCAGCGAGGGAGAGAAACGTGATCCGTTTATAAGTCCTTAAAAGATCTGCCTATTCGTCAGAATATGATTAACGTTATTTATTTATTTATTTATTTATTTATACTTTATTGTACACCACAAAAAACATACAGGACAATTGTTCAAATATACAAGTGTACAATGGGCGGTCTTATCGCACTAGGCAATCTCTTACAGACAACCTTTGGATGGACTGAAAGATCGGAGAAGAATTTAGGGCTGTCAGTGTACAAAATATCAAAAATAATATTACTTGGACTTAATAACATACAATACATACATACAATATTACATAATATACTAATACATATCAAATATATAACAGAGAAAGGAGAAGAATAAAACTTATAGTGAAAGGTAATGCTCCTTCACCATTTTCTTGAACGTTGGCAGTGTTTGAGCACGTCTCACTTCAATAGGTAATACATTCCACAACCGAGCCGCTTGAATCGTGAAAGATTTGTCAAAGAAGGAAGTGGAATGCATACGAATACTTAATTTTAGATTTTCCGATGATCTCAAGGACCTAGAATGGGTGTCACAGAGGAACTGAAAGCGTTCTTTGAGATAAAAAGGTGTAAAAGGATTAAATAGCACATTATAAAGCAAAGAAAGTATATGGGCATTCCGGCGAAGGCGAATAGGAAGCCATTTGAGCTTAGTACGAAATTCGGAAACGTGATCATACTTGCGCAAGCCAAATATGAACCTGATACAGAGATTTTGAAGTCGCTCAAGCTTGTCCAATTGGTCTTGGGTGAGATCAAGATAGCTGGCATCAGCATAGTCTAGAATAGGTAGAAGAAGAGATTGAGCTATCGCAATTTTAGTGGTGATGGGAAGAAAATTACGAAGACGTCTCAGGGAACCCGCAGAGGCAAACAGTTTTCGACTGACTTCCTGCAGTTGTTTGGTCCAGGAAAGGTTGCTGTCGATATAAATCCCCAAGTTCTTCTCAATATGATTTATAGGAATAATAGTATTATTGAAAGAAACCTGGGGAAGTATCGACCAGTCAATCCTAAAGACAGTCCGGGAACTGCCAACAACCGTTACCTGAGTCTTCGTTGGATTGATCGTCAACCCGAACTCATTGCTCCAGTCACCTATTCGAGCCAGGTCTGTATTAATTGTCTCAATGGCTTTAGATAACTCACCGAGAGGGGCTTGGGTATAAATTTGAAGATCGTCAGCATATAGGTGGTAGAAAGAAGAAAGTCGTTGAGTGATAGCATTAATAAAGAGTGCGAAGAGAAGAGGAGATAAAACGCCACCCTGAGGCACACCGGCAGACAGTTGACACCAAGAGGAGAAAGATTCATCAGTGCAAATACGCTGCCGACGGCCAAACAGATAACTATGAAACCAGTCAATTACCGGAGGAGATATGTTAAAAGAGCATAGGACGCCAAGCAAAATGTCGAAGTCAACAGTATTGAAAGCATTGCTAAAGTCGAGCAGAGCAAGTACTGTTAACTTCCCCATATCCATGCCTGACCTGATATCGTCCGTGATGTGCACAAGTGCTGAGGTAGTGCTGTGGCCACGTCGAAAACCAGATTGGAAAGGATTTAAAAGATTGTGTTTGGAAAGGAATGTGTTGAGCTGATGATGAACAAGCTTTTCAAGGACTTTAGATAGGAAAGAAAGAATAGAAATGGGACGATAGTCAGAGAATGATGCAGGATGTGAATTTTTGGGTAAAGGAATAATTTGGGCATCTTTCCAGGCTAGTGGAAAGACACCACTGGAAATAGAGAAGTTGAGGATGTAAAGAATGACAGGAAGAATGTTATCAAGGATGGGGATGATCATCTTACGGCTGACACAGTCACTACCAACAGCGTTGGATGTAATCGAAACAATACTCTTTTTAACATCACAAGCAGTGAATTGACTTATAACAAAAGGGGAATAATCAGGTATCGGAAGATTTGAAAGATAATTAAGCGTAGTAGCTTTGGTGGCCCCATCCAATACGGGCGAAGTAGAAAAATGATTGTTAAGTAAGTTGAAGTCCATGTCTTTAGGAATCGTGTCATGAGACTTTTTTCCGATACCTAATGATTTAAGAAATTTCCAGACCTTAGCTGGATCACCGTTTTGAACTGAATTATGAATATGTTGGCGTTGTGCGTTCCTACACACCTTGCTGCAATAATTTCTAATTGAGATGTATTTTTCCTTGGTAACATTGTTGGGCCGAATTTTAAACCTAAATTTCGCAGCTGCTTTTTTGCTTATTAAAACTTTAATTTCATCAGTTAACCATGGCGCTGGAAGATGTTTAACTCTCACGGCTCGAATAGGTGCATGTGTGTCGTAAAGCTGAATGAGGGTAGAAGACAAGATTTCAACTTGTTCGTCGACGGACGATGATGCAATCAGCGACGTCCAGTCAATATTACTAGCATCCTCCTGAAGGCGAGCAATATCCATGCCATCAAAATTGCGAAGCAGAAGAGTTTTAAACTTATGCTTAGGAGGTCGAATTTTATAGGAAGTGTAAATTAGGTCATGATAGGAAAAGGCGTCTGCTGAACACTGACCATGTTTAGCGACGTGATCGAAGGAAGAGACAACAATAAGATCAAGAAGCGAGGGAACAGAGTTAGGAAAACGGTGAGTGGCACCAAGATCAAGAATAGAAAGATTGGCAGATTCAATAACATGACGAAGAGAAGAAGAGCGGAAATCTTTTTTAAGGAGACATGTATTAAAGTCGCCCTTTATAATGCTATGACTGTAAGAGGGAATAAAATCTTCCAAAATACGTTCGAAAGAAGAGAAGAAATCAATCCGAAGAGAAGGACAGTAATACACCCCAAGGAGAATCTTAGAATGATGCAGTTCAACTTCCAGGAAAAGATGTTCACCGGAGTTCGGCGGGGGCGGCTGCGTGGACATGTTAACAATAGAAAAGGGAATGTAATTACGAAGATAAATGGCCACACCGCCACCACCACCGACCGCGCGATCATTCCTGATAAGCTTAAAACCTGGAAGAGAGTAGGAGGAAGATGGAAGACAAGGCTTCAACCAAGATTCAGAAACAAGAATCGCATTAATATTCTTACAGTCAAAGCTTGCCAGCATATCGGGGAAGTGGGCCGGAATACTCTGGGCATTTATGTGGACTACATTAAAGTTCCTGGAGACATCGGAAAAAAGTGAAACAAGAGTGTCGGCTAGACAAGGAACACTCTCAAAGCTTAGGTCATCACTATCCAACGAATAACACGTATCAGAATCACTGCTATAACCAGGGCTGAGCATAAAAATAAATACTTAACAAAACAATAATAAACTATGCGGTTAACAATTTTCTGTCCACCTGCCAGTTGTGTTTAACATAAGAGTACAAGAAAATAAAACATTAAAATTCAATGTGATTTTGTAGTCCAGGTATAAAACAACGTACATACGTACGCACAAGTTTATAAAAAATAAAAATAAAAAATAAGATCGTGTAACGGAGCGAAATTAAAATAATTTTGAGACGAACGCATCCACGCAAATTTAAGCTGTCAGATTGTGACAGTGACATTAAGTCATCTGACATTATTGATATTGAAAACCAAATAAAGAAACGGTACACAAAAAAACAATAAATTAAATAGGAATAGATGTGAGGTGATGACAAATAAAGTTAATTATACCTACCCACAGAAAAACATACATAGTAAACAAAAAATACCTGGACTATCAAAAGGGAAAAAACAACAGAGAACTTCACTTTCTGGCCACAGTACGCTTGGCTTTTGCTGTGGCGATCTTTTCGACTGCGACTGGTTGAGCGATGCCCGGCCCGGGCTGTCCAGAGACCTGTTCCGACTGCTGCGCGAATCTATTGAGGTCGGCAGTGGAGGTCACTCGATGTCGAGATCCCTTGGCGTCAAGGACGATCACAGTGCCTTCTGAGGTCCAGCATTGAGTAACGCCAAATCTGTTTCGTGCCGCCATGAAGACATTGTGCCTGGTTTTCGTCAGGAACTCCGATATTGTGATTCCAGACCCCTTCAGCTTGGTCTTGCTAAACCAGACCTTATCCCGGAGGGCAACATCGTGGAGTTTGAAGAGGATCGGTCGGGGTTTGTTAGATGTGCTGCGCCCCATCCTGTGACACCTTTTGATACCAGATACATCCAACTCGAGCTTCAGACGCTGCGTGACAACTTGAGCCACCACCTGTGCAGTCTCTTCGTCTTGCCGCTCCGACACTCCGTGCAACAGCAGTATCTTACGCCGCCCACGCATCTCCATATTGTCGAGGCTCTGCGCTAACATGGCAGCTTGCTGCTGGAGAGAACCAAGCGCCTGAACAATAAAAGTTCGGAATGACAGGAACTCGGCTGCCAAACCTGTGGTGGTGATTGGTGTGGTGCACGGAGTCTTTTGCAACTCCTTTTCGAATTCTGCCATTCTTACACTGAACAGATTGCTGATATCTGTGATTGTGCGCGTGATTGCATCCATAGTGAGAATGTGAGAAAGAAGTTAAGTTTAGAAATAGAAAACACTTGACTGGCAGGTTGTGATGATTAGCTACCAATATGTACCATTAATATCTATATTCTTAAACTATTACTATTTTTAATTAAATTTTAAAATTAAGAGATAAAATTTGGCTGTTTGAATTTTGACTACCCACTTTTTTTTTCATACGTTATTCAAGTGACAAACCCCAAAAAATGGAACGCTGTAAGAACTGCCACTAAACAAAGCCACATTAAAACAAACAATATTACAATTAGTCCAACATCTTTGCGGCAACCAATGAGATGCACAACAGTGACCAACGAAACACAGTTTAGGCGACTCGAAAACATACTAAGGATATTGTTTGAGCTGTCCCGCACCCTGCGCACCAGCGAAGCGAACTTTTTACGCATGGTTGTGTAGAAGCAATCTACAACCGCATCTCCAAAAATTCCTGATGCACTAACTGTAAAAGTGGAGAAGCCTCCACACGCAATATCTAGCCCACAGGTTGCACGTGTAGAAAGAAGTGCGGTAGGCTAGAAAGAGCGTGATTTTCACCTGAAGTCATGTAAACCTGCGAGCTAAGATGTTTGCTCTAATCGAACAAAAAACTGTCGATCTAGGTCACAATTTGTGTCACTTTCTCGTCACACACTCTTCGCCCAGAGAGCGAAAACCTCAAATATGTTTTGTCAAATACTTCAAGCGCTTCCACGTTCAGTACAAGTAAATTGATTTTCATTTTTAAGTCGTGCTTAGGAAAAAATTATCTTAAAAATGAAAATCAATTTTCTAGTGTGGGCTCACCTGGGTAGGCACCGGCAAAAAATTGGAAAAAAGATTTAAAGGACTACAAAAGAAGAATGCGCACATAAAAAGCCGACCACGACAATAGATTTTCTTTGCAAAGGTTAAGAAATTCTCGTTAAATAAATTCAGGTTCTCATCCAATATAGAAAATGTGCTTCAAGATAATGATTCATATCCTACGCATTATAAACCGCCTTGTTTACATTTTTATGTTCGAGACGTTCGACATCATTTAACAACTCAACTCAAGAAAAGAAACATAGCTAAAAGATAATTCATCATTCGAACGAACCGAGACGAAACGACGACGGATAAGGCGTACTCTTGATAATAAGCTGCATCCGCCACTGAATAGCATGTGCTTATTCCGCTTTGATAAAAATAATGGTTGAATATAAATCAGGGTGTTGTCTTGAGAAACGCTGAGCGACGCGTCGGGCTCGGCTCCGAGTACACATAAAGCCATATTTATTTACAAATATTTGTTTACTTCGCGAGATCATTCGTACGAGGGCCTAAACGCTGAGCCTCAAATTTTTTTGGCTTAGAGTGTAAGTATTGTTACTTTAACTTTCTCATGTACACATAATTTGGATTTACGTTTGTCAATTTTGGGAGTAAAAAATGTTTGGTATTTTAGCATATTAACATGTTTCATCATACGATGTATTTGTCAAAACGTTGCTGAAATTAATAATGTTAGATTATTAATTGGGTGCAGTTTCAGCTAACAAATATTGGTTAATCAATGAAAGTTAATTTAGTTGATGGTAAATATTTGATAAAATTTTGCGTTTCCAATTAATTGAATGCATATTTTGTGTAGACATGCATTAGTTGAATAAGCATGTAAACCATGCTTATTAAACTAATGCATGTAGTTATTTACACCTCTAATTGATTTATGTAGCGTGAAAAATATCGCAAATCTTGCAGTTGATAGCAAAGTTGCCATTTTTTTGTGTCTCTTTTAGGCTGAAGGCCATTCTGTAAAACATTTAAATTGTACCTCATCAATTAGTTTTCGAAGCTATCGAGTAATCGGTTTTATTGAGATCTGGGTTTACTTTGAAATCATTACCAGCCTTTATGAACACAGTTCATTTTCAATAATATAAGGTAAAGAAGTAGCCTTTCTCTGATTTTTTTTTGTTAAATCAGGAAAAAAATCATAGAAGTCTTTTTTTATATTTCAGCTGCGAAATATTTTTACATGGCATGGCATTTTATTGATAACTTAAGTCTGATACCCAATTTTAACAAAATCTACCTCTTAAATGTGTTACAGCTTTAATTAATTAAAACACATAACAAGATATGTAGGAACCTAAATCTAATAGCCTCGGTACGTTCAACAGCACTACTGGGTGTCCTGTCTACACAGTAATGGATGACACTATCTGTCTGTGTTCTGTCGCCACTTTATCCGATTAGGTTTACCGATACGGGCTTCTTTACTGTCTTTACCAGTCAGCTTGAAATATAAGATAATACAAGAGAAAACAGTCGTGGACATTATCTTGAATCAATTGTTGAAGATAAATCCACTGAAAAATATTGAGCACTGACTTTTGTTCACGTAAATGTAAACAACAATCCCGCGCAAAAGTGTTAGTGGGATAAAATATATCCTAAATTCTAATTTAGGTTATGGATTGACCATAGTCTACCTGTTTAGTCACAGGCGTTACGGAGTGATATATATTCTATACTTTCTCATTTATAGTATTAGTGGCATAATCGAATGAGAGTCTCATTTCCATGAATAAAAGCTACTGACATGTTCATTTACACACAGGATAAGGCAAGAGGACGCATATTCTGAGCTAAAAACTATTAAGGCCGGAGTACCACAAGGAAGTGTGTTAGGCCCAATCCTGTACTTCGTTTACCCATGTGATATCCCAGAGCTGGAAAACAACACCATAGCGACCTTTGCTGATGATACTGCTATTATGGCTACTGGTACAAATCACAAAGAAGCAGTAGAAAAAGTTCAACTAGCTGTAAACAAAGTTTACGACTGGACACAAAAGTGGAAGATCAAACTGAATGAGTCAAAATCGATTCACATTGACTTCACAAATAAACACTGCGATTTCCACCCAGTCTATATAAACGGCATGCAAGTGCCGTATGCAAATACAGCAAAATACCTTGGCATAACTCTTGACGCCAAGTTGCGTTGGAAATCTCACGTCAAAAAGAAAAGACAGGAACTCGATATACGCTACAAAAATATATATTGGTTACTCGGAAGGAAATCCTGTCTATCAATACATAATAAAATTATAATATACAAGCATATTCTGATGCCAATATGGACGTATGGTATCCAACTATGGGGCTGTACTAAACAAAGCAATGTTAAAATTATACAACAATTTCAAAATAAAGTACTCCGAGATGCTGTTAATGCACCATGGTACATCAGAAATGACGACCTACACCGCGACCTTAAAATTAAACTCGTCACCACCGTTATCGAAAACTATGCTTAAGCCCACGAACACAGACTTCATCGACATGTGAATGTGGAAGCAATCCAGCTGCTAGATAACACGGACATAGTGCGTAGGCTAAAGAGAACTAAACCATTTGAGTTAGTGTAGTGTATAATAAGTGAATAAATAATAGCAACAATACTGTGCTATACATGTAACACGTGAACTAAGTGTTTATAACATAATATCAGACTAAGAAAGTGCTACTGAACTATATAAAAGTGCAAATTGACACTATTCTTAGTCATAACATCTTACAATATAATAATAAGTTAGAGTTAAATTGCTTATTAGTCTATTAAGGCTAGATTGTAATTTATTATTAAGAACCTTAGTTTTTAATAAAACAGAAAAAAAAAAAAATGTTCATTTAAATGCAAATTATAGCAAACTATTATACATTAGACGCCATATCTCCAGCTTCAGTTTCAAAGCAGCAACATAATCCCCTAATTACTACACTATTCTCATATTACTCGCTATTTCTTCTTCTTTTTTTTCTTCACTATTCTTTATTTTTATTTTTTTCTATTATTACTTTATTTGGTTATCAAATAAAGTATTGTAATTTTTTAAATTTTAATTTAATTCGAAATATAAAACGAATTATCCGTCCAGTTTTATTGCAAAGTTTCAATGAGTACGTTCTTAGTGTCCGCATGAGATCTAATGAATTAAGCTTGTTCTTAGCGCACTTCCGTAGCGAAAGCATTCCAATTGAAATTACAAGGCACTCGGTACACGTGAACGAAGTATTTATAAGATTAAAGCTGAGACGAGGAACTAGAGAGCAAAGTCGGGCAGAGCTACGTATGTTAAATTATATATTGCTTGAATTTTTGTACATTTTAGGATTGTTAGAGTAAAATGTGACAAGCAAAATGCGGAGAATATAACCAAGAAATCATCTCTTATACCAGAATATGTATTGTTTTACTGTAGGGTTAAGTTCTCTCCATATACAATACAGAAAAGAAATAAGCAGACTTTCCAAGTGGTAACAGTCACAGGTTCAGGGCAAAGGCATCTGCCTATTTATTTTAATCAGAGTTATGATCATGAATAGTCTATAATACAGAAGGCTTTCACTTCATAATCATATAACTAACAGGCGATGATATTGCTGTAGAATTCATGCATAGTTGATGGCAGAATTTTAACCTAATTTCACCATTCACTTTTACTCAAAATGGGGGAAAATCCAACCTCTTTATTTAAAAAGGTAACATATTGAATGGAAAATAAGTCCAAAGCGTGCTCCGAGGGTGGCGACGGCCTCGTCGGCGTCTGATATACAGTGGGTCCTTCCTGATTTACGCCCCAGTTATTTGGTTTTCATAATGGATTTTTGATACACATCTGCTGTTTTATGGAAGGAAGTTGGGTTTGCCAGTTTTTTTTTTGTTTTGGAGATGATGGATTAAAGCATATTAGCTGGTTGATAGAGTAGATGATTGGCTTGTACCTACCTTTAACAAGGATAATGAAATTAATTAGGTAGACATATTTACTTACTAACTCATTTTATTTGCGTATATGCCGAATAAAGGAATCGTAGCACGCCGAATATAGTGATTGCGTCTCTCCTCAAAATAAGAGTATAAACCTCTTCTGGGCTTGCTCGTTTCACAGACCCCATCCATTGCTTTCCATCAGGTGATACTGTGTGTTATTTAGAGCTACTCCCTAGCTCTAAATAATATGCAGAAATTTGTTTTATATGTTATATTTTATCAACAACGTGTCCGAAGTCTCAAGCAAAGCTAAACAAAAACATCTTAGATTCGTCAAAGTAGCGCAAAATTTAATTGAAAAAGGTCTGACCATTTAATAATGATTAATGGATTGGAATGTTTTATTGTAACGATTGATGTATTGTATTTTAATGTTTTATATGTAAGTTATAACATCGCCTTGGCGTATTGCTAAGGGGTATTGCAGGCTAACCTCCAACGCAAGAGATTAGCCACCAACGAGCTTCTTATAGAGGCCGCGAAGCGCGGAACAGCGGTGGCACTCTTACAGGAACCGTACGTAGCCGGGGCCAAAGTAATGAAGAGTCACAGGGGCGTTCGGATCTTACAGAATACTGCTATAGGAGATGGGACTGTTAAAACTGCAATAGCCGTTTTTAACAACGACCTCGTAGTCAAACAGTACCCGCAACTCACCACTAATAACATCTCAGTTGTGGGAATCCGGACCAGTGCCTGGGAGGTCACGCTTGTCTCTTTTTACTTTGAGCCAGACCGGCCTAATGAGCCATACTTAGAACATCTAAGGCAAATATGGCTCGTCGTCGGTTCCAAGAACCTGATCGTTGGAGGGGACGCCAATGCTAAGAGCTTATGGTGGGGTAGCCCCAAGGTCGACTCCAGAGGTGAGGAGATCGCGCGAACTCTCGGCGAGCTAAATCTAAACATACTCAACCGAGGTGAAATTCCGACTTTCGACACAATCCGAGAAGGTAAGCGGTATAGCAGCCGTGTTGACGTCACTGCTTGTTCCAATGATATGCTGGACTTGGTGGACGATTGGAGGGTTGACGAGGGACTCACGAGGTCGGACCACAACGGCATTGCGTTTAGTATCCTCTTACGGAAGTCTAAGTGTATTAAAATAGAAAGGACAACTCGGGTATTTAATACCAGGAAAGCTAATTGGTCCAAGTTTCATGCGAAGCTTGGCCAATTAAAAATAGAAAATAAATTCACAATAGAAGACATAGCCAAAATAAATAACACCAAACAAATTGAAACAACTACAAATAACTTAACAAAATCTATAGACGAAGCATGTAAGCATTCAATGCCACTTCAAAAATCTAGAGAGGAACTTACCTTGCCGTGGTGGTCCGAGAGACTCGCGAAGCTCAAGAAGTCAATTGTCACTAAGAAGCGCAGGTATCGCTGTGCCGCCCCATTCCGGAGGCCGTGGGTCGTGGAAGAGTACCTGAAACAGAAGGAAGAGTATGAGTTGGAGGTGGCAAAAGCTCAGACCGAGAGTTGGAAGGAGTTCTGTGGGAAACAGGATAGGGAGGGGGTCTGAGAGGGGATTTATAGGGTGATACGCAGAACGCAGCGCAGGCAGGAGGACTTGCCATTGGAGTTCAACGGCGACGTCTTGGATGCGGGAGTGCTAGCGGATACGATTTATCCTGAAGACCTCCCTGAAAATGATAATGCCTATCACCGATCTGTGCGAAACAAAGCCGAACACGTGAACGATGACGAACAAGATGAACCTTGCGACCCACCGTTCACAATGGCAGAGTTAAAAAACTCAATGAGGTCTTACAACCCAAAAAAGGCGCCAGGCTCCGACGGATTTACATCCGACATCTGTTGCCACGCCATTAGTGACGACCCGTAGCCATTTTTGAAGCTCTTAAATAAGTGCCTGGAACACTGCTACTTCCCCACGTCCTGGAAGGAGGCGACAGTGATCATATTAAGGAAGCCTGGGAAGGAGACATACTCTAACCCAAAATCTTACAGGCCGATATGTTTGTTGCCAATCCTGGGCAAAATCTTCGAGAGGATGCTGGTGGCCCACCTGAGGTTCCATCTTTTACCTCGGATGAGCACCCGCCAGTACGGTTTCATGCCACAGAGGAGCACCGAAGACTCCCTCTATTCTCTCATGCAGCACATTAATCTAAAACTTGCACAAAAGAGATTGATTACTCTTGTATCTCTAGACATAGAGGGAGCCTTTGATAGCGCGTGGTGGCCAATGATAAGAGTCCGTCTGGCTGAGGAGAAGTGCCCGATCAACCTCAGGCGGGTCATGGACAGCTATCTCGAGAACCGGAAAGTCTCGGTAAGGTACTGTGGGGAGGTATACAGCAGGAACACAAGTAAGGGCTGCGTCCAATGCTCTATTGGAGGGCCTATTTTGTGGAACCTGGTCCTGGACCCCCTTCTAAAGGCATTGGAGAGCGAGGGTATTTACATCCAGGCTTTTGCAGACGATGTCCTTTTAGTTTTTGACGGAAAGACCGCACTGGAGGTTGAGGAGCGTGCTAGTGTCGCTCTCAGTCGTGTTCAGGCGTGGGGTGTCGATAACAAGCTTAAATTTGCACCATATAAGACGGTCGCTATGGTGATAACCAGGAAGTTAAAATACGACACACCTCGCCTGAGCAAGGGGGGAGTTGCCATTGGCATGTCTAGGGAGATAAAGCTTCTGGGCGTCACGTTCGACGAGAAGCTGACTTTTAACGCCCACGTCTCTCTCATCTGTAAAAGGGCTATCTCAATATACAAGCGGCTGTGTAGGGCCGCAAGAGTTAGTTGGGAGCTCCACCCAGAAGTCATTCGGGTTATGTATGTGGCAACCATAGAGCCCATCATTCTCTATGCTGCTAGCGTTTGGGCATCGGCAGCCAAGAAGCTGGGCGTAATGAAACAGCTCAGGACCGTCCAGCGTGGCGTTTTGCAGAAGATGTGCAAGGCGTACCGCACAGTTTCCCTAAATTCAGCGTTGGTGCTGACTGAATGCTCCCGCTTGACCTCCGCGTTCGGGAGGCGGCAACGCTCTATGAAGCGAAAAGGGGAGTGCCTCAGCCTTTTCTGGGGGACAGGGAAATGGAAAGGATGTTCCCGGCGCTGGAGGCTCCGCACCCCGCGGAGCAGATCAGCCTTGATTTCGGAAGCCTGGTAGACGAGGAACAATACAATAACCACAGCGACTTTGCTGCGAGGATCTTCACCGACGGCAGCAAAGTTGAGGGAAGGGTTGGAGCGGCACTCTCCTTATGGAAAGGCGCTGCCGAAACGAAAGCCCTCAAGTTTGCTTTGCCGTCCTACTGCACCGTCTACCAGGCCGAACTCCTGGCTCTGAATAGAGCAGCAGGGGAGGCGCTCAAGTCTAGTGAAACCACGTTCGGTATCTTTAGCGACTCCATGGCGGCTCTTCAGTCGGTGATCAACACAAGTTCCCGCCACCCCTTGGCAGTGACAACAAGGGACACTCTGCGAAGCCGCCGGCTTCGTAACAAGAGTGTCTCCTTGTTTTGGATCAAGGCCCACGCAGGGTTGGAGGGAAACGAGAGAGCCGACCGGCTTGCAAAGAAGGCCGCCCTGAGGTCGAAGAAGAGGCCGGACTACGATCAGTGTCCCGTATCATTCGTCAAGCGACAAATCCGGTTGGAAACGCTTGACGAGTGGAACGGGAGATATAGATCTGGTGACACGGCTTCGGGCACCAAGCTCTTTTTCCCGGACGCGGTGTTAGTGTATAGGGTGGTGCGTAAGATGGCCCACACCAATGTGACTACACAAATCCTGACGGGGCACGGTGGGTTCTCTGCATACCTGAAACGCAGGTGTAAAGAGAATCCATCGTGCGCCTGTGAGCCTGATGTTGAGGAGACGGTTCCCCACATCCTGTTCCAGTGCCCAATTACCGCAAAATTGCGGTATGAAGCGGGGCAGCATTTCACCGTGGAGTTATCTCCCCAAAACGCTCCGCATCTGATGAAGGGTAAAGAAAGAGACATGTTTTTAGAGTACTGCATTAAAATAGCAACGATGGTAATCAAAAGAAACAGAACGAATTAAGTAAATATGCTATCATGATATAATAGATTATATTAAGGCATAGCATAGAATAAGTAGATAAACAATGTTTATAGAAAATAGTAATAAATATAATGCATGAAATAAAAATAAGTTTAAGAAAAGTAAGAAATTTAACTTAGAATGTAAACAGCTCCTCTGTCACCGTATCCTGTAAGAAAGAGAAAATAAGTAACTAGAGAATGAACAATGTATTAGATTAGAAATATGACTTAAATGTATACATATATATATAATTATTTATTTATTATATATGACGGGGGACGGGCCCCCTGGTTATTTTTAAAAAGAGTGACGTCAGCAATGCTGACGTCACTATCTCCATTACCATCTTGGTATTGATGCTGGTGATGGTTACTCATGTTGAAAATGAAAGACTTCACTTCAAGAGTATCAACTTATATTCTTGCAGGTAGATAGCACACAATAATGACACAGAATGGCACACAATAAATAGTTATCAACAATAAAGAATGACTCACAATATTCCGGAGCTCCGTACCGTCCGACGACTCGACTTAGAATGAATTGTAAGCGTTTTTTTTTTTTTTTTTTTTTAATACGTGGCGTCTCGCAGTTCGGCCAAAGTAGCCGTCCTCTGCTTAACCGGACTAACCTGTGGAGACTAAGCTAAGTAGCCTCCGGCCAGGCTATGAATTGTAAGCGGTCGGGCGGTCCTATTTATACGAATCTTCGGTTGACTAAGTCTATTAGACTGTCTTTGTTTATTGTTTGTTATTGCATTCTTATTAATTTTATTTAACAAATCATAAAATGAATTTAGAAGTACAGATTAATTCGATTTTAATCATTTTAGTTAATAAAATGAGTAAAAATAATCAAATAGTAATTTGAGCGATTTTTATCAACTTAAATATTCAAATAAGCAATCAAACGTTATTTGAACTTAAAATAATCAATGATAATTTATTCGACGCTCGGTTACGCCTTCACGCCGGTATTAATGTTGATTTTGCGCCGATATATATTTTATTGTACACCAAGATAAAAACATAACACACGGAAACCTTAAAATAACAACAAACATACAACAGGCGGCCTTATCGCGTTCTGCGATTTCTTCCAGGCAACCCAGAATGGAGAGAGATAGCCTGGACACGACATGGGGTTGCACTTGGTGCAATTTTAAAATTAAATAAGTAACAAACATAGGAAGCACTAAATATAAAATACTAAAATAGATACATAAATATAAAATACTAAAATAGATACATAAATATAAAATACTAAAATAGATACATAAATACATACATACATTTACACAGGCAAGAAAACAATACAGTTCCAACAAGAATAAGATCACAGTGACAGGTAGTGCTCCTTTACCAGTCTTTTAAAGATCGGTAGTGATTGCGCGCGTTTTATTGTCACAGGCAATGCATTCCATAGACGAGCGGCCTGGACAGTAAAAGATTTGTCTAGGAAGATAGTGGAATGCATTGGCATTTTAAGTTTCATGTTATCCGATGACCTAAGAACTAAGCAAAATAGATAAGCACTTTGTAAAATAGATATTAGTACCTATTCTGTAAAAAGAAATAATAAACAGGTAGAAAATGTAAAATAGCATAAGATTAGATATAATATTGAAAAATAGACATAGTTAATATTAAGTCAAAATGTAAGAAAAAGACACAAAAATAAAAACTAACACCCCTGTTTTCTTTGTAACTCCTAATAAAGTAAATAAAATAAAGAAAGTAGATAGTCATATATAGGGAAATAGATGGGAATCCCACCCGTGGAGTATATAAATACGGATGAATGATAGAAAGATAAGTATGATGGAATGAAAGTGCGAGAGGAATAAATGCGAGAACTGGAATGAAAGTAAAGCTCAGAATAGACTCCGATCATGTTGGAGGTAGAAGGCAAAGAAAAAAAAAAATCTTCGCCTTGAAAGTCTCTGTAAAGGTGTGTTATAATAATTAATGAGAACATAAATAAATAAATCTTCAATTATTTAACAAGCGTTCCGATTTCAATCACCTTAAAAAAAATAGTTATCTGTTGCCAGTCTTATAATAGGTTGCCTCTAAATAGGTGAGTCCTCAAAATATCGAGGTCAAAACACGCAAATCAAGAAAAATATAGGAAAGTACAGTTAAGCAGCCTTAGATACTATCTATCAAAGATCATGCTACGTTAAAATCTTTCTGTAACCCCAAAAGATACCAAGGAACTCCAACAAGTACAATAACCTATGCCCGCATTATGCATAAGGAACGCATGCATAGTCGTCAAAGTTTATTCGACCTCGTTCGCGAGCAGTAGGCAGCCTACCCTTTTATATAAGAACTTTCCTCATAAATTAAACTGAGATACACCTCGGGCCTTCAAAGTAAATACACAATAATTTAGTAACGCCTAAGTTAAACGAAGATGAGCTATTCAGTCGAAAGGCGTCGAGAGCCGTACGTAGGAAGTAAAGAGTTATTTGATGACTTGTATCGAGAGGTACGGAGTCGCGGATTTAGGGAATGGGTACTTTGTTAGCAATGAAATGGGTTTTTTTAAAGATTATTTGTGGAGATGGCACCTTAAGTTTGTCGTAATTCGTAGGAACATAGATATAAATATCGTCACCTGGTATTGTGCTATAGAGTGTATTGAAGGCATTGGTTGGAAAGTATAAGGTGTTGATGACATGACATAAGTTCTTTAGAAGGATTATGTTTTACAAGTAAGAATTAACGTGTTGCGCCGACCCCAAGAAACATAGGATAAGGGCAGGCAGATGATGAAGTACACTGCAAACTTTTCAAAGTCTCAAACTGTTGCTTGTAAGAAGCCGGCCGTCACCCATCTCTATCGCCTATTCGCTGGATAAAGCATTAAAGCAAACAATAATAATAGGCAGTTATGGGGACTGCCGACAGAAATGAAAACATAAAACAACTGTGTTTGTGATTCCGTCACATGTCACATTAGCATGTCGGTGACAATGTCAAATTAGCATGTCACTGACGCTAACACACAAGTTTTGCTTCTACAAAAAATCGCTCAACACCGTAAGTTTCGACTTAAAAAAATTCTGATCTAACCCTTTACCAAAAATATTCTTGTTCACTGTATCTATTTAAAGAATAATTTTTTCCCTAGTCATTCAATCACTTTGAAATCACGACGATATAAACCAATATAATATATCCTGTAGGTAACTAGGACACGTATTGGCACTTTCACATCAAGTGAGTCAATATTTGTCTGTATTGAATGCTAGGAATAGTCCAAGAGTTGTAAAGATTTCTGAGGATTTATTTTGTGATTTATTTATTTAAAGGAGGATAGGGTCTAGTAAATAAGTATAGCGTATTCTAATATAATATCACAGCTGTATTCGCCGAAGGTGTAGGCAGACGTGTAGGTACTTATAGTAGGACACCCACATTTCGCTAGTTATGTTTAAAGTAGCTGTCCCCCGCGGCTTCGCTCCCGTCAACAAAACGCTAAACTGTGCAAAAATAACTTTCATTCCGGAAGTCGGTGTTGAAAAAAGAAAAAAAACTAACACTTTGGAAAAGTATTATATATCATCCGAAAGAAATGAAAGTGAAGTTTCATCAAAATCTAATAGTATAGACCATAAGCTCTTAGAGTAAGGTTATTTTGAGCCTGCCTAAGGGACAGACTGTAGCTTGTATACATCTGTCCCTTTCTTACAGCCGAAATATGATGGTTTTGACACGTCAGGGTACGGAAGCAGATGATACTATTAAAAATTGTGCGCATAATTAGAACATTTTATTATTACGCGGCTGTTCACTACTCTAGCAGTTAAACCGGCGTTTCAACTGCAGTTACGCTAACGACGGATCTACATCATATAATACTGCAACTATTTTGTACAAAAACCTTGTTAAGATACCTTTTGGAAATGGTAAAAAAAGACAGGTTGTAACGATGCCAAATAAGTTTGAATAAGTAAGCCGATCTGGCAATGGGCCGGCCATATTAGCAGTAGAAGCGACGACCGTTGAGATAGAGGTGTTCGTGAGTGGAAACTGCGAATCGCAGATTTAAGTTGGGTTTTTTAGCTTTGAGGCTGGGTGAAGCGACAATGTTCGTAGGGTAGGTGGTAGAACCTGGATGACAGTTGTCGAGAATACAGATGAATGCAAACGATTGGTGAGGCTTTTTTCCAACATTCGACTGCTGTAAGCTGATGATGAGGGCAGAAGGATTATGATTTCGAGTAGCCAGTATTAAATTTAAAAAAACACATCCTATGCGTACATCACATCTTCAAGCGTAAGAAATTTTTTTTACAAGAATTCATGAAGGGATCAAAGAAAGTAGATATAAAATACTATTTCAACAAATAATGTTTTAGGTTACAAAGTTACAATATAATCTTACACGTGGACAGATAGGTAAGCCTTCAGGCCTACTATTCAGAAAATAAATAAATATGTCAAAAGATATAAAATATGCCTAGCCTATATTATTCTCTTGGGGTATCTTATTCAGTTGTGGGTTAAATGATCGTTTTAATAATAAATTAGACGTTTGATTCCTGAAGTCTCTAGACATTTTTAGTGTACTATTTTGTGTCTCGTCCGAGAGTTAATAGCAACCAGAGTCACGAAATTTATTGATATTTTCAATAGATGGATCGATTTTAAAAACAATGTAAGTGTAATTATGTGTATGGTGAAGTCGGACCATATAAATCGGCTTGCGCTACTAAAAGTACTGAACATTTACAGTATATTTTGTGTTGTAGTAACATTGGATGAATAATGTAGCTGGAAAAGGATTCATTGCATAAATTTTAAGTGTGATGTGACTGAAAAGGAATTATGATAAATTAAAAATGACGACTTGAGTTCCAAATAATTGAAACAGACAACAATGTGTTAATTAGAGCAAGTAAAGTTCTGTCGGACGTCTGCTGATGCACATGACCTTATTATTACTTGGATTCATGAAATAGAATTCGAGAGCAATAGTTTCAGCAATAAAATAAACTTTCATAACCTTGTTGACCTATTTAAACTTATACCCTAATATCTAACCTGTGCAAACACACTACATTTTTCTACCCATAACTTCAGTCTGAACTAAAAACGCTACGTAAACGACATTCTCATTTCATAGCAAGCCGCACATTATATTTTGCAGCGGCAAACTGCTTGGCAGTTAAACCGGCGTTAACGTTAAACCACGGTTACGCTAATGACACCATGCAACTGTGGCGTGTAAGTCACCACCGTGACAGAACCGTGCAGCCGGCGGCACTCAAACTACTTCTGCAAGTATTCAACTTCTAACCAAGCGTAATGGAATGGGGATTTAGCTGAGATATTGTCATATTGTTTTTAGTTGGCTTAGAAGAGTTGTTTAAGAGAATCTAGGTTAGTACTTAGTTGTAAATAGCATTTCGCTAGTTATGTTTAAAGTAGCTGTCCCCCGCGGCTTCGCTCCCGTCAACAAAACGCTAAACTGTGCAAAAATAACTTTCATTCCGGAAGTCGGTGTTGAAAAAAGAAAAAAAACTAACACTTTGGAAAAGTATTATATATCATCCGAAAGAAATGAAAGTGAAGTTTCATCAAAATCTAATAGTATAGACCATAAGCTCTTAGAGTAAGGTTATTTTGAGCCTGCCTAAGGGACAGACTGTAGCTTGTATACATCTGTCCCTTTCTTACAGCCGAAATATGATGGTTTTGACACGTCAGGGTACGGAAGCAGATGATACTATTAAAAATTGTGCGCATAATTAGAACATTTTATTATTACGCGGCTGTTCACTACTCTAGCAGTTAAACCGGCGTTTCAACTGCAGTTACGCTAACGACGGATCTACATCATATAATACTGCAACTATTTTGTACAAAAACCTTGTTAAGATACCTTTTGGAAATGGTAAAAAAAGACAGGTTGTAACGATGCCAAATAAGCTTGAATAAGTAAGCCGATCTGGCAATGGGCCGGCCATATTAGCAGTAGAAGCGACGACCGTTGAGATAGAGGTGTTCGTGAGTGGAAACTGCGAATCGCAGATTTAAGTTGGGTTTTTTAGCTTTGAGGCTGGGTGAAGCGACAATGTTCGTAGGGTAGGTGGTAGAACCTGGATGACAGTTGTCGAGAATACAGATGAATGCAAACGATTGGTGAGGCTTTTTTCCAACATTCGACTGCTGTAAGCTGATGATGAGGGCAGAAGGATTATGATTTCGAGTAGCCAGTATTAAATTTAAAAAAACACATCCTATGCGTACATCACATCTTCAAGCGTAAGAAAATTTTTTTACAAGAATTCATGAAGGGATCAAAGAAAGTAGATATAAAATACTATTTCAACAAATAATGTTTTAGGTTACAAAGTTACAATATAATCTTACACGTGGACAGATAGGTAAGCCTTCAGGCCTACTATTCAGAAAATAAATAAATATGTCAAAAGATATAAAATATGCCTAGCCTATATTATTCTCTTGGGGTATCTTATTCAGTTGTGGGTTAAATGATCGTTTTAATAATAAATTAGACGTTTGATTCCTGAAGTCTCTAGACATTTTTAGTGTACTATTTTGTGTCTCGTCCGAGAGTTAATAGCAACCAGAGTCACGAAATTTATTGATATTTTCAATAGATGGATCGATTTTAAAAACAATGTAAGTGTAATTATGTGTATGGTGAAGTCGGACCATATAAATCGGCTTGCGCTACTAAAAGTACTGAACATTTACAGTATATTTTGTGTTGTAGTAACATTGGATGAATAATGTAGCTGGAAAAGGATTCATTGCATAAATTTTAAGTGTGATGTGACTGAAAAGGAATTATGATAAATTAAAAATGACGACTTGAGTTCCAAATAATTGAAACAGACAACAATGTGTTAATTAGAGCAAGTAAAGTTCTGTCGGACGTCTGCTGATGCACATGACCTTATTATTACTTGGATTCATGAAATAGAATTCGAGAGCAATAGTTTCAGCAATAAAATAAACTTTCATAACCTTGTTGACCTATTTAAACTTATACCCTAATATCTAACCTGTGCAAACACACTACATTTTTCTACCCATAACTTCAGTCTGAACTAAAAACGCTACGTAAACGACATTCTCATTTCATAGCAAGCCGCACATTATATTTTGCAGCGGCAAACTGCTTGGCAGTTAAACCGGCGTTAACGTTAAACCACGGTTACGCTAATGACACCATGCAACTGTGGCGTGTAAGTCACCACCGTGACAGAACCGTGCAGCCGGCGGCACTCAAACTACTTCTGCAAGTATTCAACTTCTAACCAAGCGTAATGGAATGGGGATTTAGCTGAGATATTGTCATATTGTTTTTAGTTGGCTTAGAAGAGTTGTTTAAGAGAATCTAGGTTAGTACTTAGTTGTAAATAGCATTTCGCTAGTTATGTTTAAAGTAGCTGTCCCCCGCGGCTTCGCTCCCGTCAACAAAACGCTAAACTGTGCAAAAATAACTTTCATTCCGGAAGTCGGTGTTGAAAAAAGAAAAAAAACTAACACTTTGGAAAAGTATTATACAGGGTGTTTGGAAGGGAGCTGTACATACGCCTAGGGTAGAAACTAGGGATAGTCTGCTACCTACCCCCGCCCATTATATTGACCTTGGCCTCAAGGTTTTTTTTTAATTTATTTTTATTTTTTATTTGACTTTTTTGTGATTTTTTGACTAAAACTACCTGTAGCTCAAAATCTATCCATGGGACCGGTCGGCTAATGGTCTTGTTTTAATCGTTAAAGTCTTAGGGTCCTGCAAAAAATTATTTTACACCAGAAAATTGTGGAGAAGAAAAGTTATGGGGCCTGAAGTACCGTAGTAAGGTAAAGAAATAATTTTAAGGGCAACTTTCTATGGGGTTTAAAAAAAAACTAACAGGGTTGGAGTTCTTCTGATTTTTTCAAAACATCCTCAGTCCATGCCCTTTCTAACGATATGCTAAAAGTGTAATTATCACTTTTAGTTTTAAAGTTATTAATTAATTTCCGCAACTAGGGCACTTCAAGCAAAAATTTCAACTAATGAAAATTAAATGTGTTCGATCGTAAAAGGATGGCAAATGAAACAAAAAATTTGGTAATGACTAATGTCATTAAATTACAAATTTTAATTAATTACTAATTTTAATTAATTACTAATTTTGTTCAAATTGATGACCATTGACCTGTAAACATGCTCGGCACCTCTTCCTCATCTCCACGGTCACCGTTCTAAGCAGCAGTTCCTCGCGCATTGTATCGAATGCGGCGTGGATCCTGTTAATTAGAACCTCCCTTGTTGGTACTTCTTCTGCGTACACCAACTCTTTCGCCCTTCCCCAGACGTAGAAGTCGAGTGGGGTAAGGTCAGGCGACCTTGGGGGCCAGGGAATTGGCCCACCCCGACCAATCCAAGAATTAGGAAAGCAGTTGTCCAGAAGCTCCCTCACTGCTAGGCTCCAATGAGCAGGACAGCCGTCGTGCTGGAAGACTATGGGCCGATCTTCGTCAAACACTTCTTCCGCTAAATCAGGCAAATCGTTTTCGAGGAAATCTAAGTAGTTTTGCCCGTTTAGGTTGTCTGGCAAAAAGTGCGGCCCTATCAACCGATTACCGATGACGCCTGCCCATACGTTCATGGAGAACCTTCGTTGAAAACCTCTGTGCCTCTTGACTCTCGGGTTTTGATCTCTGGGTGCCCAGTGATGGAGATTGTGGTAATTTACAATTCCTTCCTTGTCAAACTTGGACTCGTCAGTCCAGAGAATACTCCGTAAAAAATTAATATCTTCCACGTCCGTATGGAGCAAGTGGCGGCAAAACTCCACCCTTCTTGCATAGTCGTTATCCTCTAAGCCTAAAACAATAAAAATATCAACGTTAGCGGTTTCCTTATGAATTAGTAGCTATGTAACATTGATTGCTATCTCTGTCTTTCCATTTCTCTCTCTCTCACACACATGCTCATGTTAATTTAAAAATTGCCTATGAAATTCACATGCTAGTTCATTACATAAGAGCTAAAAACAAAAACTTTATGTAAAAAATTACCTTGAACAGGGGTGTAGTGGAAAGGATGACGTCCATTTTCGCGAAGAACCGACCAGACTTTCCACACGCTTAAACCAAGCGTCCGGGCTACGGTTCTTACGCTTCTGGTCGGATCTTCCTCAAATTCAGCCAATATGCGTTCTTCCGCAGCCAAATTTGGTTGAAATCTGTTCACGGCTGGTTCCCGGAAATTTAAATTTCCGGTTTCTCGCAGACGCCGATAAGTTGAGCCAAACGTTTGGTGGTTAGGCACTCGCCGGTTAGGATACCGTTCTTGATAAATCCTCCGTGCCTCGCGCCCATTGCAATCAGCCATTCCATACACCACCAGCATGTCGGTGTACTCTTCACTGGTAAATCCAGCCATTTTGCCAACAACAAGGTAACAAATAACAAAACTTAACAAAAACGAAGTAATAACAAACTCAACAAAATTAACGAAAACAGTGGAGCGTCGTAACGGCAAGTACGTAAGTTAGCTAAGATGGGTAAATCTCGACTGACTAACAAAGACCCCAACGAGTTACCTGCCCGGCCCCGTCGACCCAAGAGCGAAAGAGACATGACATGACATGTTTTGTCTCTTACATGTTGCTCTCGTGTAAGAGTGAGACAACAAATTTTCCAACTGTAGGCCAAACTGGTTTAAATTCTGGAAATTACATTTGTCTTACAAATGTCGACTCGTGGTGGTAAAAGTGCCCTAGTTGCGGAAATTAATTAATAACTTTAAAACTAAAAGTGATAAATACACTTTTAGCATATCGTTAGAAAGGGCATGGACTGAGGATGTTTTAAAAAAATCAGAAGAACTCCAACCCTGTTAGTTTTTTTTAAACCCCATAGAAAGTTGCCCTTAAAATTATTTCTTTACCTTACTATGGTACTTCAGGCCCCATAACTTTTCTTCTCCACAATTTTCTGGTGTAAAATAATTTTTTGCAGGACCCTAAGACTCTAACGATTAAAACAAGACCATTAGCCGACCGGTCCCATGGATAGATTTTGAGCTACAGGTAGTTTTAGTCAAAAAATCATAAAAAAGTCAAATAAAAAATAAAAATAAATTAAAAAAAAACCTTGAGGCCAAGGTCAATATAATGGGCGGGGGTAGGTAGCAGACTATCCCTAGTTTCTACCCTAGGCGTATGTACAGCTCCCTTCCAAACACCCTGTATATCATCCGAAAGAAATGAAAGTGAAGTTTCATCAAAATCTAATAGTATAGACCATAAGCTCTTAGAGTAAGGTTATTTTGAGCCTGCCTAAGGGACAGACTGTAGCTTGTATACATCTGTCCCTTTCTTACAGCCGAAATATGATGGTTTTGACACGTCAGGGTACGGAAGCAGATGATACTATTAAAAATTGTGCGCATAATTAGAACATTTTATTATTACGCGGCTGTTCACTACTCTAGCAGTTAAACCGGCGTTTCAACTGCAGTTACGCTAACGACGGATCTACATCATATAATACTGCAACTATTTTGTACAAAAACCTTGTTAAGATACCTTTTGGAAATGGTAAAAAAAGACAGGTTGTAACGATGCCAAATAAGTTTGAATAAGTAAGCCGATCTGGCAATGGGCCGGCCATATTAGCAGTAGAAGCGACGACCGTTGAGATAGAGGTGTTCGTGAGTGGAAACTGCGAATCGCAGATTTAAGTTGGGTTTTTTAGCTTTGAGGCTGGGTGAAGCGACAATGTTCGTAGGGTAGGTGGTAGAACCTGGATGACAGTTGTCGAGAATACAGATGAATGCAAACGATTGGTGAGGCTTTTTTCCAACATTCGACTGCTGTAAGCTGATGATGAGGGCAGAAGGATTATGATTTCGAGTAGCCAGTATTAAATTTAAAAAAACACATCCTATGCGTACATCACATCTTCAAGCGTAAGAAAATTTTTTTACAAGAATTCATGAAGGGATCAAAGAAAGTAGATATAAAATACTATTTCAACAAATAATGTTTTAGGTTACAAAGTTACAATATAATCTTACACGTGGACAGATAGGTAAGCCTTCAGGCCTACTATTCAGAAAATAAATAAATATGTCAAAAGATATAAAATATGCCTAGCCTATATTATTCTCTTGGGGTATCTTATTCAGTTGTGGGTTAAATGATCGTTTTAATAATAAATTAGACGTTTGATTCCTGAAGTCTCTAGACATTTTTAGTGTACTATTTTGTGTCTCGTCCGAGAGTTAATAGCAACCAGAGTCACGAAATTTATTGATATTTTCAATAGATGGATCGATTTTAAAAACAATGTAAGTGTAATTATGTGTATGGTGAAGTCGGACCATATAAATCGGCTTGCGCTACTAAAAGTACTGAACATTTACAGTATATTTTGTGTTGTAGTAACATTGGATGAATAATGTAGCTGGAAAAGGATTCATTGCATAAATTTTAAGTGTGATGTGACTGAAAAGGAATTATGATAAATTAAAAATGACGACTTGAGTTCCAAATAATTGAAACAGACAACAATGTGTTAATTAGAGCAAGTAAAGTTCTGTCGGACGTCTGCTGATGCACATGACCTTATTATTACTTGGATTCATGAAATAGAATTCGAGAGCAATAGTTTCAGCAATAAAATAAACTTTCATAACCTTGTTGACCTATTTAAACTTATACCCTAATATCTAACCTGTGCAAACACACTACATTTTTCTACCCATAACTTCAGTCTGAACTAAAAACGCTACGTAAACGACATTCTCATTTCATAGCAAGCCGCACATTATATTTTGCAGCGGCAAACTGCTTGGCAGTTAAACCGGCGTTAACGTTAAACCACGGTTACGCTAATGACACCATGCAACTGTGGCGTGTAAGTCACCACCGTGACAGAACCGTGCAGCCGGCGGCACTCAAACTACTTCTGCAAGTATTCAACTTCTAACCAAGCGTAATGGAATGGGGATTTAGCTGAGATATTGTCATATTGTTTTTAGTTGGCTTAGAAGAGTTGTTTAAGAGAATCTAGGTTAGTACTTAGTTGTAAATAGCAATTAGGTTTGCGCTAGTCTTTGTCACCTTATATTTTATTCGTTGGTTTTGGTTCTTTCTAGAGTGACTGACGCGGTTGCAGATTATATTAAATATGAAAAAAGAAGGGGTTGCACTAACAACATATTGGTGTAATATCTAAATACAACATCTTGAGATGATCGGATTTAATTATAACATGACCGAACTTTGTCAAAACATTTGAGCGGTGTTTTTGACGAATATGATGAAGATTACAAGATTACGACCATTTCTCAGGTCCATTCCTATATTTAAAAGAAAATCTTTTGCGCCCGCTTGACAAAAGCCAGCAAACTAAACTTAAGAGACATGTACGAAATTAGTATGTTTATTCCTTATCCACAAAAACTTCCACGCCAATTACAATTACCTCTCACTCACACAACACATCAAGTCCTTTAATAACGGCAATCCGTGACCCGCACATCAACACATATAAGAAAAAAACCAAAAAAAAAAAAAAAAAAAAAATGTAAGAATTACATTAAATTGGAATTGTTTTTGCATGCCGTTAAAACGGTGAGACATGTAGCACTATGCAATTTTATGAAATGAAAATCTCTGTAAACACCATGTTTCTAGCAAATAAATATTTTATTCTATTCTATTCCAAAGTTCCCGTCAATAAGACTTCGTCTAAGAACAGGGGAACTCAAATACCAAGTGTTCAGATCGTGCCCTAGTATACAAGACTGCGGAGCTGCGAGGCTGCGAACAATGTGAGCTAATTACCTATTAATTTGAGAGCTCCACGAGTAGCACTTAGTTAGCAGCGAGTGTGGAACGAGATAGCCTGGGTAATGGACCATGACAACATCGCGCTTTTTAAGGAGTTGAGCTGAAAGAACTTGCGTAATGAGTCAAGTGGAAGTGTTGATGCACAAAATGAAGTTAATTATGGATAGATAAGTTTGCAGCTATATATTCCAGATTATAAATTTGGGCATCATATGTCTTTGCGTACTATCGTACTGTTATATCTATCCAATGTACCCTAATATACTTACCCAGCACCTAACTAGCACCGTCAGCTCCTCATCATCATTTTCTCATGCTTCCCGTGTCCAGACCTCAGTCCCTTAGCGAGTCGTCATCCATCCGTCAGACCGAGCACATGTATCTGTGCCGCGCATCCTCGATTATTGTAAAGTACTAGTTTAAATATATCCCTTAATTTCCAGCAGTAATAATTTCCTTTTTTTTAAAAGTGGTTTTAAATACCCATTCTAACATTGGTGGCAGCGTAAAAGGGATAGTAAAAATCCGGGAAAACGTCTCGCGAAATACCAAATCAAGAAGATTGCAGTGTTGTGCAGTGCATAATAACCTTGAGTGACACTCATCATCGTAATCATCCGGGTCAAAAGTAGCCCAAAAATCCGGGAAACCGTCTCATCACCAGTCCACTGTGCGGTGGTACAGGCAGCAGCACTATCTGTGCATCCTACGGATCTGCCTACACCCAGCACCGACGAAGATCCAGGCGCGTTCCAGTGTTCCAGTATCCAGTATCCAGTGTTCCAGTGTTCCAGTGTTCCAGTATCCAGTGTTCCAGTGTTCCAGATTTCCAGTACTCCAGTGTTCCAGTCCAGTTCCAGCATCCAGAAAATGCATTGTTTATGGACGCTGTGAGTGACAACATAAAGTGTAATTCATCTAACCGCATTCCATTCTAATCAGTCCGCAACAAATTAACGGTCCCCAGACGGCGACGACTCCAGCCTAAACATCCTTTGTTATTAAATACTGATAAACCGTTGCAGACTGGTTAACAAACTAATTCATTTGGGTTTGCTTGTATAATTTTAATTTATCCTTTTAAGTGACTTATTTTAACAAGAAAAATGGCCATAACCGATACAAAGAAGGACCTTAGAGAAGTTAAAGATGACGAAATTCCCTTTAATGTGATTTTAAAGTTCATTAAACCTTTTAACGGTAGCAGAGAAAAACTTAATGCATTTATCCAAAATTGCGACAATGCAATTTCTCTAGCGTCCTCCTCACAAGAGCATATTGTCTTCAAATTCATCATAAGTCAACTCGAAGACAAAGCTCAAAGTGCATGTTCGATAAAAGAGTTCGACACCTGGTGCTCTCTCAAAGAATTCCTGAAAGCACAGTTCGGTGAACGCAAACACTATGCTCACTTATTAACCGAACTCCAAGAATGTAGGCAAGGTAACCAAGAGACTTTCAGTCAGTTCCACCTACGGATTGAAACATGTTTGTCCCAGCTTTTAACTGAAGTCACAATATCCAATTCCAAAAAGAGCGAACTTTCCGGTAGTTTGGCTGCAATGGAGGAACTTGCGTTACACACATTTAACATAGGCCTACAACCTCGCTTAGCAAATATTGTTAGGTATAGAGACCCTAAGAACTTGAATGAAGCCGTGAACTACGCAATTTCAGAAGAGAAAATCCAACAGTTTACCTATAAACAAAATGCACTTAATAAATTCAATCAAAATAGTGACCGCCGTAGTAGCTCGAACATTTCCAACAATAAAATCCAAAAGCCTCAATTCCCTTCGTCCTCGTCCGTTTGCCGTTATTGCAAAAAACCAGGGCACAACCTGGAAAATTGCAAACTTAGGTTATATAACAACAATAAAAACAAGTATTTCAACCAAAATACCCAACCATCACCTAATTTTAAACTCAAAACAGAATTTAAACCCCAAATTAACTTTGTTAATGAAGAAGAAGGCTATGATACAGTGGATAACCCTGATTTAAACTAAAAAATGTCCCGCATAGGTGTCGCACGAGACAGCCTTATCTAATAAAAGACGACACCAATACTCCTTTAAAGACCCATGGACGCGGTAACCAGCCCGAAACTCGTGGTCTATCTCCTAATCCTATGACCCATGGACACGGTAACCAGCCCGAAACTCGAGGTCATCCAATCACTCCTTTAAAGACCCATGGACACGGTAATCAGCCCGAAACTCGCGGTCTTCCGATGAAAGTCAAGCAACAGGGTAACCAGCCCCAAACTGTAGACTCTTCATTATCAAATATCCAAAAGACCCATGGACACAGTAATCAGCCCGAAACTCGCGGTCTTCCGATGAAAGTCAAGCAACAGGGTAACCAGTCCCAAACTGTAGACTCTTCATTATCTAATATCCAAAAGACCCATGGACACGGTAATCAGCCCGAAACTCGTGGTCTTCCGATGAAAGTCAAGCAACAGGGTAACCAGCCCCAAACCGTAGACTCTTCATCATCTTATATCCAAAAACCTGAAAAGGAAAAAGTAATTAACCATAAAGTATACGAATTTACATCCAATATAAAAAGTAGATACTTACCCTATGTAAGAGTAAAATCTCCTATTTCAGCCAGTCATTTATCTCTCCTTATTGACACTGGTGCATCTATAAGTCTAATTAAAAAATCAGTAATCTATGATATGACACAAATCGATGAATCAATCAAATATAAAATAAAAGGAATTGATTCTATTGACAACAGTACCTTATCTACTTTAGGATAAATCCCTGTATCCATTACGACATATGATGATAATAATGTTTGCAAACACTCAACCCATACATTCAACGTAATAGACAAAATCAGTCTTCCTTACGATGGTGTTATCGGCAACGATATATTCAATGATTGCTCCTGTCAAATCGATTATGTAAAAAGTACACTTAACCTAAAAAACCTAAAACTTAAGATGTACTTTAATGAACCAGTCTACACTATTACACCACGTTGTGAAACAGTAATAGAATGTACAGTTGCAAATCCAGAAATTAAAGAAGGTTTAATATTAAACCAACACTTATCCGAAAACCTATTAGTAGCAAATTGTATTGTCAAAGTAAAAAATAATAATCGTGTAAACATATCTGTTGTCAATACTTCCAATGAACCAATAACAATTGATTCTGATCTACAATTAAACCTAGAACCCTTCGTAATAAACTCATCAACCCTAGTAGCTACAATGTCTGAATTCCATACTCTTGAACGCACAGAGAAAGTTTTAGAGCTACTCCGTGTTTCCCATCTTAACTCAGAAGACACTGAAGCATTGTACTCAGTCTGTTCTCAATTCTCCGACGTATTCCATTTACCTGATGATCAGCTAACTTCTACTGATGCTATTCAGCATCAAATCAAAACCACTTCCGATAATCCTATACATGTCAAGACATACAGATTTCCTGAATGCCATAAGACGGAAGTCGAATCCCAAGTAAACAAAATGTTATAACAAGGCATCATAAAACCTTCTATGTCCCCATGGTCATCACCAATTTGGGTGGTACCCAAGAAGCTTGACGCTTCTGGCCAAAGAAAATGGCGTGTGGTTATAGACTACCGAAAGCTCAATGACATAACCATTGGTGATTCATATCCTATTCCTAATATATCCGAAATCCTAGACCAATTAGGCAAGTGCAAGTACTTCAGTACCCTTGATTTAGCTTCCGGTTTCCACCAAATTGATATGGATCCTAATGATTCCGTTAAAACCGCATTTTCCGTACCTACAGGAGATTACGAATTTACGCGTATGCCCTTTGGACTTAAAAACGCCCCATCTACCTTTCAGAGACTCATGAATACAGCATTTATTCCTATGATATCCCGTCTCACATTAACAACCTGTGTAATGTATTCCATAGACTCCGTCAATTTCAGTTAAAATTACAACCAGATAAGTGCGAGTTCTTGAGAAAAGAAGTCTCGTATCTGGGTCATGTTATCACAGATAAAGGCGTAAAACCAAATCCTGACAAACTAAAAGCAGTTCATGAATTCCCTATACCTACATCTCCTAAAGACATAAAATCATTTCTTGGTTTTGTTTCTTATTATCGCAGGTTTATCCCTGACTTCTCAAATATTGCTAAACCCTTAACAAACTTATTAAAAAAGAACGTTGAATTCATATGGTCAAATGAACACCAATTAGCCTTTGAAACATTAAAAAAGAAATTAACTTCAGCCCCATTATTAATATATCCAGATTTTTCCAAATCATTTCTCTTAACCTGTGACGCATCCAATTACGCAATTAGCGCTATCCTGTCCCAAGGTGATATAGGCAAAGACAAGCATATCGCTTATGCTTCCCGTACTCTAAATAAGAGCGAGTGCAATTATAGCACAACGGAGAAAGAATTGCTTGCAATACTCTTCGGCTGCAAAACATTTCGACCTTATTTATATGGCAGAAAATTCCTGATCATTACAGATCACAGACCTTTACGTTGGCTTTTCAACCATTCAGATCCTAGCAGCAAACTCCAAAGGTGGAGACTTAAGTTAGAAGAATACGAGTATGAGATAATCTACCGCAAAGGAAAATTAAATAATGCTGCAGATGCATTATCTCGCTATCCTCCTACTAAACTCGTAAATCCTATAAATCCTATACCTGAACCCTCTAATAAGGATATGAATTTACCTGATCCCAATGAGTTGTCCAACCCAAATAACTCTCCAATGATCCCTTCTGATGATCTTATCCAACTTGAAGATCTAATAGATCCCCTCGTTCAACCTGAAAGTTTACCAGAATTAGGTAATCTAGATGACCTAGAAGTAACAAATCGAGATAATAACTCACCTTTATCTTCAGACCTTCCAACACCTCCAGATGTCCCGAGTCCTAGTAGCTTCAGTACCTTAGATGGCAATTACTCAGATTTCCTTAAAATGGCTTCTAAAGACTTTAACCCAAATGTAAATATCATAGAACACAACCAAAGCTTATCTAAAACTGATAAGAAAATAATAATTATCCCTACATCCATAGACATGGACGAATCTGTTCCCTATATACAAGAAATAATATGCAATTTTCCTAACCAAGACGAATTTGCATTATTAGAAAGGTCACTACATTCCTTCTTGAAATATGATTTCGATAATAAAACATATTATTTCCTTTTTACTAAAGTTAATCACTTTGATACCTGTACTTATGAAGACATCTATAAAAGTCTTAAATCAGTTAGAAATTAATTAATAGTTACATTATTAGGTCAAGAAAATTCCGAAATAGCTATATCCGATTTATATAATCCCTTCGATAACCATCAGTACCTCAAATTATATAATATGCTCCTATATCTATTTCATAATTCAGAAATAACAATACATATTTATAAAAATGCCATCATATACCCATCATTAAGCGAAATACCTAAAATCATGAAAGAAAACCACGATTTACCTATAGCCAGTCATTTAGGCCTTTCCAGGAAGTTAAAACGCATACAAGAAAAGTACTATTGGAAAACTATGCGAACAGACATCGAAAATTATGTTAAAAAGTGTTCACAGTGCCAAACAAATAAAGCACTTAGAAAAGTAAATCGTGCTCCTATGCAGATAACTTCCCTCTCTACGCATCCCTTTGAGCGTGTAGCCTTCGATATAGTAGGACCATTACCCGAAGCTGGTAATGACAAATATAAATACATCCTTACACTTCAGGATGACCTTATTAAGTTTTCAGCTGCCTATCCAATTACCAACACTACGGCAGAAGAAACCTGTGAATGTTTGGTTCATTTTATCACATTGTTCGGTATACCTAAAACTATACTCACCGACCAAGGTACCAATTTCACAGCTGAACTCTTTAAACAAACCTGTAATCTCCTGAAGATAAAACAACTCTGGTCCACCCCTTATCATCCTCAAACTCAGGGTGCTCTAGAAAGAAGCCACTCCACATTAAAAGAGTACTTGAAATCTTATATAAATAACGAACAAAATAATTGGCCTCGTTTCGTTTACACAGCTATGTTGGCCTATAACACAGCAGTCCATTCTACTACTCATTATTCCCCCTATGAACTCCTATTCGGTAATAAACCCTATATACCAGACTCTATTTATGAAGAAACGTCGAATGCTACTTACCCTGAATATGTCCGCATTCTTCAGAATAGATTAAAATATTCACGAATGAAAGCAATAGAACATATACAAAGATCTAAAACAAATTCCAAAAATTATTATGACACGCGTACACGTCCAATCCAATATAAAGTTGGTGATTATGCATATTTAAAAAATCATGTGCGCCTCAGAAAGGCTCTTTCTCCAATATGGAAAGGTCCTTACAAAATTGTAAAAATACACGGCAATAATACCGCATCATTATTAATAAACCGGCGTCATGTCAAACACCACTTTGACGAAATGAAACCAGCTACATTAATGACAAATAGTTAATCTACATTACTTCTTATTGCAGAATCGTTTACATTTATCCCATCTTGGCGTCAACTGATAAAGAATATATACAACCAGCATCAAACGACGCAGGTATATATTTCGACCCTATTGGCTCCTTAAAAATAACTGACGACACTTTAGATATTATCATACCGATAGACATTTCCTTCATTCAGCCACACCTTGAAAATATTAAAGACATTTTAGGTACTTCCAAATATCTTTGTAAACAAAGTAACGCTTTTTATGAAGATGAATGTCATTACATGTTTCAACCACTATCATCCCATTATTCTGATATTGTTAGAGATTTTAACTCCATATCTTACCTTATGTCAAAGAAATATAAAAGGTCAGCCTGGTTTGGTGGCATAGGTACAGTAATTAAACATCTATTTGGAAATATGGACGAAGATGATGCTATTAAATACAGCAATGCTATTCAAGCTGTAGAAAATGATCAAACCAAACTGGCATCTCTAATGAAAGAAAATATAATGATTACAACATCAACATTGTCCTCACTTAAAGAAATTATTGATAAAATTGATGCAAATGAAGCAAACTTAAGTTATGCTATTGAAGCATTAAATCAAGATGTTAAAAACTTAACATTAGTTTCTGATAAGTTATTATTAAGATCTAGAATATCTGAATTATTAAATATCTTAGAAAGTAGTTTGTTAACACTATCATTTAAGTTAGAAGATATTATTAGCGCTATAATGTTTAGTAAGTCTAATATTTTATACTCATCTATGATTACTCCAGAACAATTGTTTTCTGACCTTGTAAACAACTATAGATTCCTCCCTAGCTCTAAACAATTACCAACCCCTTTAATTTTAGAAAATATCCATATTTTAGAAAACATATCCGATGTATTCAGTTATTATGCAAATAACAAAATTATTTTTGTATTGCAAATACCGTTAGTAAATACTGAAGAATTCGACTTGTATCATACTATACCTTATCCTATTGCTGTTAAACCTGTTAACAATACATTATATACCACTATTGTTCCATCTACCAAATATCTTGGAATAACTAGAGATAAGTCAACTTATTGTAAAACAAACAGTCTTAGCCACTGCAAGGTCATTAACACACAATACTATGTATGTGAAATTCCTAATGTATATTCCACATCAGCCGCACCTATATGTGAAACTGAAGTTATTTCTAAAGCATTAAGTTCTGTCCCACATCTATGTAATACTAAATTAGTAAATGGTAACTTTGAAACTTTCCACAAATTACATAATAACCAATGGATTTATCTTATAAGCCAAAATTCAAAACTCACCATAGAATGCCTTAAGCAAGATTTATTTGAAACATCTATTTTCGGAACTGGTATACTAACCTTACCAGACAACTGTATTGCCTATTGTAAAAATAATAAATTAATACCCAAACATAGCATCCAGATTAAAATAAAACCAGTAGTATTGCATTTTGAACTAATTAACGACACTTGTTGTAATTCTGATACTTACTTAAAAGATATTTATAAAACTCCTTTTGTAGAACTTAAAAACATAGATAATTTAGAGACACTCTTATCAGATTATAATAAAGTAACAGATCACATTAAAACAGATCTTAATGATATTATGACAAAACCACACATTGTACTTTATGGCGATTATTATTCTTACGCCACTATAGTAATAATTTTAATCATTTTATTATTAGTTATATATAAGATATATAAACATTGTAAATTAGTTAAGGCATCTAAAAATGTTCCAAATCCCGAAGTGTCCATAGAAATGACATCTCCAGATCCTGACTCTGATGAAATCCCTGCTCCTAGACTCCGCATGACTTAACCCCAGAAAACTCAACCTTTCCGTCAACTTACCCATAACCCGTAAGATTCCTCCTAATCGGGGGGCTGTTATATCTATCCAATGTACCCTAATATACTTACCCAGCACCTAACTAGCACCGTCAGCTCCTCATCATCATTTCCTCATGCTTCCCGTGTCCAGACCTCAGTCCCTTAGCGAGTCGTCATCCATCCGTCAGACCGAGCACATGTATCTGTGCCGCGCATCCTCGATTATTGTAAAGTACTAGTTTAAATAAATCCCTTAATTTCCAGCGGTAATAATTTCCTTTTTTTTTAAAGTGGTTTTAAATACCCATTCTAACAGTACTATCTGAGATTAAGCTTCATTTTAGATGAGCTAAATATAGCTAGACTAGATGATGAGCTCTCTCAAAAATACAAATATGGCAGCTATATTTGTTTTTGAGTTTATTTGTGTTATAGTTGTCTAAAAACGAGTGCACAGGTAATCAACATTAGGACTCCGGCCATGATTGGATAACCATGATGAACTTTGGCTGAAGGTAAACTACCACATAGAAAGAATAGAAGTTACAATTTTTCAACATTTACCAATCTCTGAGGTAAATCTTAAGTTTTACCGTGTGATTTCTGGTAAAAGCCAGAAATTAGCGATTATCTCAGGTCATTTCGGACTTTTACCCTAGGTAGTTCGGGCTTTTACAGTAACTAATACATTTACTATCATAACTATAACCCCATTTCATACTAAACCATTGGCGTTTGCTTAAATATCTTAATAATGTGACACGAAGTTGGCACAGTTCAACTGTTTTCCCCTGAGTACAAAAGCGTCTACGAAAATATGCCGAAAATACGCATTTAAACTGGCTAGCGCGAATTATATGCACATTAAGTTGAATTTTATGTGCCCACTGGCCAAAGAAATATGCAGTTATTATATTATATTTACGTTAGGTCCTTGTAATATTTTTCTGCCTTTTAGTGCATGCTACTTATGTTTTTTAATTATATTTTTTTATAATCTTTAATGCTCGCGTTTGATCATTATCTCGCCTGATGGTAAGCGATGATGTGGTCTATGGTGAAGTACGCTTGCCTCGTATAAACCTATTCACTTTTGACGTCATGACCCCAAGTTTGTAGCTATCACGGAATAAAGACATGCAGTTGAAGTTGAAGTTGGCATGCATTGCAGGGCTAGTTATGTTATTTTTTTATTGTGGCCGCCAGGTGGCGCCTGCTATAGTCAGTGCCGAGTGTGCCGACAAACCAAACAGAATATATTGGTCAATGTTTTTTAACCAACTTCTAAAAAAGGAGAAGTTTCTCAATTCGTCAGTATTTTCTTTAATTTTTATTTTGGTGCCCCGATTACTCAAAGACGCCTCCACTGATTTGCAAAATTCTTCTTTTATTTGAAATGCCCCAAGGTCATTGGGTCAGGATCTGATGATGAAATATTATAGGCACACATATAGCGATGGTATTTTCATCAAAAATGCAGACCTTTTGCACTCAGAAAGTATCATTTGTTGAAGAGGAACTGATAAAAAAGACCACAGATGACCGCTGGAATTTTTGTTTTGTAGAACGGTTAGACTTTCTTTTTTTAAGTATTTTTTATTGCTGGTTCATGGTGTCATAACTTTGTATGTGAAAAAATTATTTATTATATGCCATGATATATTTCAGTGCAGGTATGTGCTTTTGTTAGAGATAAGCAATCCGCCAGGAATCAATCAACCCGATTGTTAGGATGTCTTAAACCAATGTCTTGACCACCTATAGGTACAGGTAGCTTGTACGTTTTAGTTGAATGCTTGTAAAAAAATATGTCGTTTTTGTGGCAAATAAACACTTTTCTTTCTTTCTTTTCTTCTTTCTTTCTATTATGATGCGTTGATGTGAGAATGTTCAACTGTTTTGTTAGAAAAGAGAATACCTTTTCTAAAAAAAAAGTCGAAGTGTGTAGTAATCGCAGGTAAACATATTCTCGTGACATAATTTAAGACAGAAATTCTAATGTGTTTAAATTTAAAATTTCTGAGCAAAGGAGTCAAACAAAGAGAAAAGTTCACAACAAAATCTAACTAGCACAATACCCTTAGATAGGAGCTGTACAATTTTTTTCCAGTATCTCTCCACATACAGAGAGAATTTCGAAACAAGTGTAATTTAAAACATTCAGCAATTTGCAGTGGCGTGAAATTTTGTTAAAATTCCGTGCTCAACTTGCGCGGACATTAGAAGGCGGGCACTTAATAAATGAACCTCCTTGTCTCTGCGACTCAGGAATGGAGGAGAGTGAAATAGTACGACTTTTATACTGTGCTTTACAGAAATCTTCACATAATAATATAGGGCGGGTAATTGCTACAGTTACAGAAATTATAATTAAAATTTACAAGTAATAAAAGTTGATTCTACCGTGCATTCGGAAAAGTGGCTTGTAGTATTAGGGACTCCCTTTTCCGCACTTAGACTCCCATTTGGTCCTTTGTACGTGGGGGTACTGGCTAACATAGCCAGCCCAACTCCGCCCAAAAGCACAGAAGCTTCCTGGGAGCTTCACAGGCTTCACGGAGCGACTTCACGTTCCGAGGGTTTCTTCGCGTTGAGAAGCCACGGCCTCGCATTCCAGGATTACGTGGGAGGCTGATTCTTCGGCGTTAAAACAGCCCCTGAAAAGTGGGCTGTCCGTGGCGCCTATGTTGAATAAATGTTTGTTAAGAAGGGTGTGGCCCCTTAATGTCCCTATAATTATTTTGAGGTTATTTCTACTCAGGCTGAGGAGTTTCTTGGTGAGACGCGGGTTTACTATCGGCACAGCCATTTTTGACTGTCTACAGTCTGTAGCCTGTGACCATCTGTTATTGTGTAATTCTGTTGATCTCTGACGAATCCACGCACGCTAAACGCTTTACGGTTTTTGCGGCTTGTGTTAAGGCGACACATTCACATTGGAAAATTGAACTATGTGTGCCTAACGGTATGTGAAAGTTAATGTTGAGGTCAAGGGAGTGTACGCCAGCACATGAACCGTTATTAGTTTTTGAGCCATCTGTGTAGATTCGCACTTCATTTGCTCGAGGTGGTCGAGAGTTCTGTCCTAGTCCACCAAACCAGAGCACCATAAGCCAACATTGGCCTGATTACCGCTGTGTATAGTCGAATCCGACTCGGCTGGGCGGCATTCGGGAAGTTGCGTAGTATCTCCTCGTCCAATTTACCGCAGTGTCTCAAGACAAAAGTCTATGACCAGTGTGTGTTGCCAGTGATCACCTATGGGACCGAGACGTGGTCGCTCACAATGGGCCTTATCAGAAAGCTCAAAGTCACCCAAAGGGCAATGGAGAGGGCTATGCTCGGAATTTCCTTGCGTGATCACGTCAGAAATGATGATATCCGCAGGAGAACCAAAGTTACCGACATAGCCCGAAGAATTGCCAAACTTAAGTGGCAGTGGGCAGGGCACATTGCTCGCAGAACGGATGGCCGATGGGGCCGAAAAGTTCTGGAATGGTGACCGCGAACCGGAAGACGATACGTTGGAAGGCCTCCCACTAGGTGGACTGATGACCTGCTTAAGGTTGCGGGAAGGCGCTGGATGCGAGACGCACGGGATCGGTCAATGTGGCCACGCCTGGGGGAGGCCTATGTCCAGCAGTGGACGTCTTTCGGCTGGAATGATGATGATGATGATAGCCAGAGAGTAATCCTTGGAGACAGCCCCCATGTTTTTCCTAAAATTTTTTTACACTGATAGAGTGCGATTGTGCATTTGTTGAGTTTGTAGTCAAGATGCTTGTTCCAGAGCAATTTGCTATCAAGAATTACCCCCAAGTACTTGACCTCCTCTTTAAGTGTTAATTCTGTGTTGAAAAGTTTTGGAAGCCTATGCGGTCCAAGATTTCGTTTGTTAGTGAACATTATTAGTTCCGTCTTAACGGGGTTAACCGACAGTTCGTGTTTTGTACACCAGCTCTCGATTATTTTGAAGGCCTTTCTCATGAGATCACATAAGATGCCCTCAAATTGCCCCGAGATTAGAATTGCTATGACATCGGCGTATCCTACCGAGTAAAGACTGCTGGCGTTGAGCTCTGCAATGAGCTCATTTACGACTAAATTCCACAGAAGTGGTGACAGCACCCCACCTTGTGGGCAGCCCCTGCTCACGATTCCTCGTGTGGTAGTGTTCACAGTAAATTGAATAGCACGGTTTTTTAGCATGTTGTTAATCCATTCTACGAGCGTCGGCGCAACACCGTGCGTGTTGAGTGCCTGACCGATGCTAGTAAAGTTAGTTTTGTCGAAGGCACCTAGGGTTGGATTTTTGTTTTTGAGAGCATTGCCTACGCATGAGACTACGCTGTGGAGCGCTGATTCAGTTGATTTGCCTGCACAGTAGGCATGTTTGTTCGGGTGCAGAAGTTTTTGTATCGAAATCTGGTTTCTTATCTTCCTGTCCCCCAGCCTCTCCAGTGTCTTTAGAAAGAAAGAGGAGAGGCTTATGGGTCTTAAAGATTTGGGCTGGGTGTAGTCGCCCCTACCTGGTTTGGGAATAAATATTATTTTTACTTCGCGCCATTTCAAGGGGATATATCGGTGAGCCAGACAAGCCCGAAAGACCTTAACAAGGTAATCAGCTAGCAGAGCACCGCTCCATCTGAGCAGAGCTGGAAAGATACCGTCCATCCCCGCTGCCTTGAAAGGCAGGAAGGTGTTGATTGCCCACGTTATTTTATCTTTGTCGATAACTTCTAACGCCACCTCCCAGTCTAAGCTGCTCGTAGCCCTTTCCCCGTACGGTTCCCAGCTTTGCTGGGTGGCAATCTGGCAGCCCGGGAAGTGGGTAGTTAGGAGTAGTTCGCTAGTTTCTGCGTCGTTTGTTGTGTTAGTGTTATCTGGTTTTCTCAGGCACCCTATAGAAAGGTCTGCCTCTTGAGCAAGACAAGTTTTGACCCTATTTGCCTGGTTGTTGTTTTCAATGTTAGTACAAAAACGCCTCCAACTTGTTTTACCTCGGAGGCGAATTAGTTTTTTATATGTTTTGCGGTTTGTTATGTAACGGTCCCAGTCTACTGGCGACCGTGTGTTACTAGCTCTATTGAATAGCCTTCTCAGTTTGTGTCGGTGTCTCTCCAGTTCAGGACTCCACCAGGACTGCCTGATTCCTCTCCTGGGTAAGGTGAGGGGACACGACTGTTCATAGCTCGATAATAGGATGGAAGTGATTTTGTTTACGTGTTCGTCTAAATTGTTTATCGTTATTACACCCGGAAGAGAGGGTAACCCAGTTCAGTACCTATAAGTCTGACGAACTTCGATTGGTCTGTGTTGCGAGGAACCCTTCTTGGCTGTGGTGTGGTTAAGTTGAAGTTAATTATAAAACGGATCCATCTATGGTCTGAGCATGATATCTCATTGGACACATGCCAGTCCTGGATGGAGTTGGATACACCTAAAGTTGCTAAAGTTAGGTCTATTATTGTTTGCGATCTTGCGTTTATGAAGGTGGGTTCGGAACCCTTGTTAAGTAGGACAAGGTTATAGCTAAGAATAAAATCAAGCATTTCCTCACCTCGGTTGTTGGTTTTGACATTACCACAGAGCTTGTGATGCGCGTTGGAATCTGTGCCGATGATTAGTTCTAGTTTCTCCCTTTCACAGTACTCCACCAGCAAGGCGAGCTCTGGTAGAGGCACGTCCGCGTCGCCTGGCAGGTATGCCGAGGCTAGTACAATGTCTGGGCGTTCTTGTTCGGTTCTGAAAAGCCTGGTTGCTGTCAGGTCCCTTGAACAGAATTCGTTAATTAAAAGGTTAGGTACATGTTTTGGGACCAATATGCAGGTACGCGGATTACTTACGGAGGTGTCAAGCAGCAACTTACCTTCGATGTTAGCAAGACCGCATATTTTGCCACTTCTAATCCACGGCTCTTGGATGAGGGCGATGGTCTTTACTTGTTGGTTCTCCAGCACTCTGCGTAAAGTAGCCGACGCAGTTTGACTGTGCTGGAGGTTGGTCTGCAGGATCTTAGTCCTCCCGCAAAGGAGAGGAGCAGGGGTCGCTGTCCTCGTCCCTACTTCTCCCCTCCGGCGGAAAGCAGTCCTCGTCCGAAGTTAGTCCGGGCGAGGGTGGATCCTGTGTTGATCCCTCAGTTGAATCGACCTCAAGCGCTGCCATGGAAGTCGCCAGCTCCACCGCCTCCCCAGCGGTCCCCGTCGCGGGAGGCGACGGGGAACGCCTAGGCAGCGGCGGATCAAGCTCCGCTCCAGGCGCAGTCGAGGTCGTTGAGGTTGAAGGCGCAGCGGCATCCTCCTTGGTTCCACCTTCCTTCAGGAACCGGATGTATATACTAGCCATAAGGTAGTATACTCGCCTCTGCTGGTCTTTAATGGTTTTTACCATGGACTCCGGCACATGAAAGTAGAGACAGGTGCACGGTGGCTCCTGACTGACCCTTGCGTGTGTCAGAGTCCAGGTGTTAATTTTTAAATTGGGGTTCTGCCTCGCCAACATCCCGAGAAGGTCTGAAGTGTCCTCGCTGTTCTCGGGGACATACAGCATGCACAATGCCTTCTTGGGTATGTCGGCCTGGGGCCGAACGATGAGTCTGGTTTCGGTAACGGGACGGTGTGTTATTTATGACCCCCTTGAGCCAGGCCAGTGTGAAGTCGTCCTCGCACCATGTTTTGAGGACGCCTTCGGCGTAGTGGGCCCGACCTCTAAAGTGGATCGCGGTATTTTGGGTTGGAGTGGCTGGTTCAGGAACTGCCTTCAGCAGAGCCCGGAAATGGTCCTCAATGGTTTGTCGGATCCCCTCCGATTGCTCCTGCGTCATGTCCAGGAAGGGCTCGGTCATGACGGCGACACACAGCTCGTTGTTCCTGAACGACGCGGCTGCTTCGGCGTAGCTCACCAGGGTTCCATCAACCATATGGGAGCGAGCGGGTTTGCTCTTCTTGCTTACCCCAGTTGGTGTGACGGAATCCTCGGGACGCGAACGCTTCTGCGCCCTAGCCGGTGTTGTTTTTTACGCCCTCTAGGCCTCGTGCTGCGTTTGCGCTTAGCGCCGGTGGCAGCCTCGCCTGTTGGTGTGTCAGCCGTAGCAGACATCACCTTGGGGGGCGTCTTTTTGTTTGTTGCTGTTTGCCATTTATTGGCGTTAGATGAACCTGCCATATGGCCTTCGGCCAGCTTCGTCAGGTCCCTCTCGGAGACCGCAGCCGCTAACGCAACCCGTGTTTTGGGCGCATCTACTTTTGCAGTGCTCTTCTAGTCGCCGTGAGCGAGAACTGTCCTTGGCTTTTCGGTCAGGGTAGTGTTAGGGGGCGCATCCATAGACGCAGATAAGGTTGGGATCGTTTGGGACGCAGCCTGTTGTGGTGTATCCCTTGCGGTTGCCTTCCTCATCGCATCCTTGGACGCAGCCAAGCGTTTATGTGTGTTGGTTGCATCTGAGGACGCAGTCTTAGGCGGTTGTTGCTTAGGCGCATCCTGAGACGCAACCCTTGGGTTAGTCGTAAAAGGCGCATCTGAAGACGTAGCCCTTGGTGAGTTTTGTGTAAGCGCATCCGACGAGCGGGACGCAGCTTTGTTTTTTATTATTTTTTTTGGTCTCTTTATCCATGGGTATGGTATCAAATATTTCACCGTTGGAGCTCTCCACCCGCCACGGAGCCCTCAGTCGGGGACGCCTCTCGTTCAACAAGCGACGCCAGAGCTACTCCTTCGGTATAGGACCAGCTTAGTGAAAAGTAGACGAACCTGCACGCGACGGAAGATCACGGGACTGTATACGGCACGAGACTATGCCGCAACTCATCCCGAAACCCCACGCCACGCCGGCTGCCCCCCCCCACTAAATCGATATAATACGTGCACACAACACACCACTTTGGCCTGGATTTCCTCTCAAACGGGAGGTCGTGGGGTAGCTACCCACGATCAATCGGCTGAGGCATCCCATAAGCGGGATGTCAAGCGAGGATCTAATTAATAGGCTCTTTTATATAATCTTAATTGATCATTAAGGACTTAGGTGCCAGTATTTCTGTCTAGTGGGAATGACTATTTAGAATAATCGGAGGCACTTGAGACAAAGGAAAATTATACCATAAGCACTAATCCTGTGCTTCAGATCCCCTGCTGAATTTAGGAATTAATTATTAAACTACTTGTACTTTTGGAGAGACTCAATTAGGCTCTATTTTAATTCTAAATATTATTATAGTTGACAAAAAATATCTATTTAGACCGTCAGAAATAACCTATAAATATTGTACACGTATTTTTTATTTTGCCACATAAACAAAAAAATACGTTGAAATATCGTGTGACGTCACGGTGTTATACACTTTATACTGACAAAGGAACGTCACAAGCCGCCACTCCTGAATTTTGATGCGGTTTATCTTTGTCCATTTGTATTTATTTGATAAAGAAAAAAATCAGGGGCCAATATAATTTGATAATCTCACTTACGGACTAAATAGAATTATATTTTTTCTACTCAGGAAACATCCCTATTGTATTAAATAAAGAACACATTAAACAATATGGCTCTTGTAAACAACTGTCATGTCAAAATAAAGTTCCACTACTAACAGCAGAACTTATTTTAAGTCATTTCCTTGAACTATCCAAAAGTCCATCCTGTATAACTCCTTCCATCTTTAAATAAAATATTGATGCATGCATGTCCACTATCATCAAACAAATTAACCAACTGACCACTATAATAACAGAAACAAACTTAAAATAAGAACTCGCGACGAAACAAAAGCATCGCTTATTGATGTATAGGCGCTAACCAGGCAGGAAGCGCCAATGGAAAAGGTTTAAATATTAAATAAGGCAGACGAAGTCTGTACTCCATTCATTACTTATGAGGGTTCAAGCAACTCATTGACATTTATACTCTGTATATAAATAATGGTTTCATTATACTTTTTGTTGAACGAAACAAAACAATGCTTTCAAAAAGTTTTTGTTTGTTTAGTGGAAGTCCTTTATTTCATTATTGTGTTTATTGAAAGTTTCAGTTTAACTTTTCAAGTTAGTTACTTACTAATTTTATTCGTCTGGTTCCTACTGGAGGTATGAAATATGGTTGGCTTTTTGTTATTTCAATGTGTCCGTCTTTAGTTGTAGTAACTGCGATTGTTATTATCTAATTAAATTAGATGATGAGTAGTAAATGTATTTTTATATCTCAGCTGTTTCTCTACGGCTCATTTTTTGGATCGGTAGTTAACTCAACCAATGGTTAAATCAAATAATTAACTCTCTTACTTATTTGACAATTTGTTAGACTAAAAATAAATGAAAATTGAAACTAATGCTAATCCTAATCGAAATACTTCAAATTTCGAACGCGTTTACCCGTCAATTGTTAGTCTAACAAACGGTCAAATAATTAACTCTCAATCTTGTTTAACTATTTGTTAGGCTACCAATTAATGAATAAACGCGTTCTACCGAAATTTAAAACCATTGGTTAGCAGATTTAACCATTGATTGAGTTAATTACGGATACAAAAACTGGGCCTTAGTGAACTTCCTGATGAATCGACGATTTAAATTTCAAGTACCTATGTTCACAAGGATGCACTGCGGTGCAATTCGACCAATTCGTACATGAAATTTTCTTTGAAAATACGTGTACGCGATATCGAAACGATATCGCCTATCGCACCACCAGGAAGGTTTTTTACAGTCACTACAACATGTTTGGAAATAGGTTCTTACTAATTAAGCGAATACAAAAATATAAGAGTCCGTAACCTACACATATATGAAATTGCAAAATCCCACTACAATATTGCCCTCGAATGATTTTCTAGAAATTCTATAACATGAAATGGGATGGCAGCAATCCCGAAAATATTATACGGTAAACAATGTTTTCGAACGTTTTCTACAAACATTTTCAACATTGTACATAAGTATTGCCGCAGACCGCGTTTTATGACCCAGCCTTTAATACTTCGAGGAATTGATAATAATCTTTGGAAATGTTGTAAAAATTGATAGAGTTAAATGTACCGAGTGATAGTCGACTTGGCGTAGTAATGTTGGTTTGAAAAGTCAAAAAGAAGTCGATAAGAGGTGTAAATAATGCCCTATTGTGGCTTTAGCCGGATCATAACTTATATAGCATCATCGGAGTTTGTAAGGATCGCAGCGGTTGGCTTTCTGCATTTTCTACCTACCCCTACGGGAAAAAGACGTGACTTTATGTCATCATCATTTCAGCCGACAGACGTCCACTGCTGGACATAGGCCGCCCCCACGCGTCACCACATTGACCAATCCCGTGCGTTTCGCATCCAGCGGATTCCCGCAACCTTAACCAGATAATGTGGGAGGCTCGTTCTGCGAGCAATGTGCTCTGCCCACTGCCACTTAATTTTCACAATTCTTCAGGCTATGACGGTAACTTTGGTTCGCCTGTAGATATCCTCATTTCTGATGCGATCACACAAGGAAACGCCGAGCAAAGCCCTCTTCATTGACCTTTGGGTGACTTTTAGCTTTCTGATGAGGCCCATTGTGAGCGACCACGTTTCGGTCCTATAGGTCATTTTTGGCAACAAACACTGGTCATAGACTTTTGTCTTAAGACATTGTAAATTGAACGAGAAGATACGCGCATCTTCCCGAACGCCACCCAGCACTGTCGGATTCGACGGTTGACCTGTTTCTCGAAGTTAGACCTACCCAACTGGACCGATAGTGCCAGGTAGACGATTATCGTCTACAACTTTGATTGTAAATTATACGATCTTAATAGGAGTGGGTATTTCATGCGCATTCACCATGATCTTGGTGAGTTTATGTACATACTCGTATGTATATATAGCATCATCAGTATCTACCTATATATGAGTTAAATACTGTAAGTAGATAGTTACGGTGTTACGGATTAAACTATTCAATTAATCGTATCGCCAGATCACTGGATAAACCTAACACATCGTCCAAAATATCATTAGCGATTTCCACCTAAAGACGTACAGCTAGCACCATAAGTCACTGGCATGATTGTATCGTAAAACTTCACTATTGTTTTATATCACACTAATATTATAAAGGTGAAAGTTTGTGAGTTTGTTTGTTACTTTTTCACGCCAAAACTACTAAACGGATCTGGATGAAATTTGGCACAGAGATAGATTATAGTCTGGAATAGCACACTTAGGATACTTTTATCCCGGGAATATGTTCCTTGGGGATAATTTTCGACATTCATGCGGGCGAAGCCGCTGGCAGAATCAAGTATGTGATATTTCTCAGCTGCCTCGATGATATGGGTTGCTAAAGTTTTGCAGCAGAGCATGAGTTTCGGATTCGATTCTCGTGTCGGGAAAAGTGTAATTGGCTTATACCATCTAGATTCATGTCCGTATGAATGGCCGCAGGTTCAAACCCTATTAAATGGGCTCTAAACATAAATAAATGTACTAAAATGTACCATGTACTAAAATAAATAAACCATCTGGAGAATTGAGGGTGTACTGAAAATGGAAATTAATAATTAATTATGTGTCGTTGACGGTACCAACACAGCCGATGACTGCAAAATCGTCAAGACATGACAAGCTACGAGTGATACTAGGGATGGGGTAAAGCCGCGTGTCACGCTTGTTATAAACTATCGACATCGATAGCGTGCACATCACACAGCGAGAGCGAGGCGAGACAGACGGGTGATTAATTATCGCGTCCCTTCGCAGAATCAACGTAATGACAGTATAATTTATTTGGATGACCCACTTCGCTTATTGGTTATTGAATGGAAATTATGTGGAATTGATGAGGGCTGCAGCTGATTTGGAGAGTTTTATTATGTTTAAAAGTCGAAATACGATCTATTATTTCCGGTTACAAATATTCCGTTTCAACATCTGTACCATGCGAGACCTTTGCGTGGCCAGCGCTAATGCTATCGAAGTGGCTCAGTATTAGTCGAGGAAAATTTACATGGCAATAGTGGTCGTTGACTTACCTACATTTATTGACATTCTTTATTTGAAAACGGAAATAAAGACACAAAGCCGTCCCAAATCGGCATTATTTTATCCTTAACTTATTTTACTAATGAAAATTTTTACTTAGCTTAGCTTACGTCCCGTACAATAGTACGGGACCTCTATTGCTATGCTGAAACGATCACTATCCTTTGGCCTTTTGATCTTTTTAGGGTTCCGTAGTGAACGAAAGTGAAAAAAAAATGAGGGAAAACATTCTGGATGTGAGGATGTGTTTTTTCGTCTCGTCTATCCCATGGTAAGGGGTATCGTTGGATAGGCAATTCAAAAATATTACGGGTCTGTTAAAACCATTTTTCGATTCAGGGATCCGTTTGCGTAAAATTTAGCTTTAACTTGCAAATTTTTGTTAGAGTCAAGTGTCTGCCCCCCTAAATTGTTGCTTTTGGACAAGTGAAAAATTTAAGGCAGACGGTAGTATATATAACGAAATTAAAAGAAAACTATCACAGCTAAGTAGGCTTTACAAGTAATAATCGACCAACTTATAAAATGTACTTGAAAAGTAAACTTTTTGTACAAATGCCATTGGAAAATTACTTGAATAACTTTGTTAGTTGAGTAAAACAGATAGTAAATATAAGTTTATGATCAATGTAAAAATAAATAAAATCATAATATCCTTAATAATAATGATATCTTAATTAATAATGTTTACGCTCGAATAACGCATTGGAGTGGCCCGAGACGTTGGCAGTACTGGTCCGTACGGTGCATGCGCGCGGGCGGATTCTATTTTGTGTTAGTGCAAGAAGTATTTTCAAAGTTTTGTAACCTTTGTAAATCTTTTGTAGACTTTATCAAACTAGATTTGATTGCCAAGCAAATTCCGCTAGCCGACCATAGAATTCATTTTCTCCGGGCTTCGTCGAGCTTTATTGCCTCGGCGCTTTTCTGGTGGTCGCCACTGTTGATTCTGGCTTTCAGGAGTTGCAGTTGTTTGGGAATAGTGCGGTAGGATTGTCCCAATAGCCGACCATAGACGGCGGTATTCTCAGTGGTCGCAATAAAAACTTAATTGCGATTGCCGTAAGGTTGACATTCGCGGTTAGTTCCGCTATGCTCTAGTCCCGCTATGGTCGACTCGAAATACCTACTGAAAGGTGCCGCAATGCCCCCAATTTTTTTTTTGAACTTTGCACACGGGCAGAAGCTAGTTTATGATATATGTCTACTTAAAAGATTAGCTTATTAGAATGGCAAATATTAATAAATATATATGGTGCTTTAGTATTTAAAGTTATAGCAATATACCTCAGTGTGCATGTACCAATAGAATAAAGATGTAAATATGAATATCTCTAGCAGAACAAATTGGAAAAGTTTTCCATTATATTTCAGTACTACAGAGCAGAGTTTTCAACTTTCTATCAAGTTAAATATACCATAAGCTCTAACTCAATAAGAATCCACATTACTTGGAGGCTAGTCATCATCGAAAGAATACCAATTTATTTAAGTGAAAAGTTCGTAGTTTTCAGTAACCATACCGATTTGGAAAATTATTTTTTTGTTTTAAAGGTCTTCCCAGGTGGTCCCATGATTATCTGGTCATGATCTGATGATGGATAAATCGAGGGCACTCCTCAAACATAATAGGCATACAATATATAGCGATTTGGTATTTTCATCAACAATGCAAATGCAAATGGTCGATGAGCAGGTTAATGTCTTTACTGCTAAACTCATCGAGCTGTATGATGTTCATGCACCTGTACGAGCTGTTAAAGTTAGGCATTTGCCGGCGCCATGGCTGACAGATGAGATCAAAAAGTTAATGCACAAAAAAGTTGCGGCGAAGGCCAAATATAAGCGACGACCTACTGATGCAAATAGAGACAAATATACCTCAATCCGCAAACTCTGCAACAAGGTGTGTAGGGATGCTAATCGCCAACACATTCATAACTCTGTCCAAAACGGAGACATTGGGGGTCGGTCAAGCGCGACAAGAGTCAATCCCTAAAGATTTAGATATCGATGCATTGAATAATCATTTCACAGCTTCGTCCAATTTCGATAGGACAGTAAAATTTAATACATTGGATTATCTTTCATCTCTTCCGACTCCCAGTTATGCTCCATTTGTTTTTAGTCAATTCACCGCATGTGATGTTAAGAAGAGCATACTATCAATTACTTCCAATGCAATATGAAGTGACTGTATCAGCCGTAAAATGTTACTCCCGGTGCTGGACGTTATCCTTCCTGTCATTTGCCACACCCTTAACTGTTCTGCGTCTAGCGGTGTCTTTCCATTCTCATGGAAAGATGCACAGATAATTCCTTTACCAAAAAAGTCCAATCCCACATCCTTTTCTGAATACCGTCCAATATCTGTCTTACCATTCCTGTCCAAAGTCCTAGAACGGTTAATCCATAATCAAATAAGCACTTTCCTATCCAAAAATAATCTCCTGAATCCCTTCCAGTCCGGCTTCCGTCCTGGTCACAGCACCTCCACAGCTCTTCTCAACATTACGGATGATATTCGGTCAGCCATGGAAAGCAGCAATCTCACGGTCTTGGCATTGCTGGATTTCAGTAACGCTTTTAATACTGTTGATTTCGATGTTTTGTTTGGCATTCTATGCTCTCTTAATATATCTCCATCGGTGGTTGACTGGTTTCGTAGTTACCTGTTCGGGCGCCGGCAACGTATTAACATCGGAGAGAAGTTGTCTTCCTGGTGTAGTACTTCAGCCGGGGTACCACAGGGTGGCGTTTTATCCCCTTTACTTTTCGCAGTTTTTATAAACTCAATCTCTAATGAACTAATTTCTTCCTACCATCTTTATGCAAACGATCTGCAATTATACTCGCGAGCTCCTCTCGGAAAGCTGTCTGAGGCTATAGCTACCATCAATCTTGATCTGGCTCGCATTTGCGATTGGAGCAGGAGGTATGGGCTTATGGTCAACCCTGTAAAGACGCAGGTAATTGTAGTGGGCAGTTCTAGAATGGTTTCTAGGATTGACTGGGCGTGTATTCCCCAAGTTCTTTTTGACAATTCAGTAATTCCCTTCAGTGAAAAAGTTAAAAACTTGGGGATATTCATCGACAAGAGCTTCTCTTGGACTGCTCAACTGCAAGAAGTCAGCCGCAAGTTGTTTTCATCTGCTGCAACTTTGAGGAGACTGCGTAACTTTCTTCCGACTGCCACTAAGATTGCGCTTGCACAATCTCTTCTTCTTCCCATCCTTGATTATGCTGATGCCAGCTATCTTGTCCTTACTCAAGAACAACTCGATAAACTTGAGCGGCTTCAAAATTTTTGTATAAGGTTCATATTTGGTTTGCGCAAATATGACCATGTTTCCGAATTTCGTGTAAAGCTCAAGTGGTTGCCAATTCGCCTTCGCCGGAATGCTCATATTCTTTCTCTTTTGTTTAATGTGCTCTTTACTCCTTCCACCCCTCTTTACCTCAAGGATCGTTTTCAGTTTATCTGCGATTCCCACACGAAATCTCTAAGGTCATCAGATAACTTGCGACTTAAAATGCCAATGCATTCCACAACTTTTATGGATAAATCTTTTACTGTCCAGGCTGCTCGTCTGTGGAATGCATTGCCTGACTCAATAAAACGTGCTCAGTCGTTGCCAGTGTTTAAAAAACTCGTCAAAGAATATTACCTATCGCTGTGATTGTGCTCTTGGTTTTTTTTTTTTTGTTAAAATGTGCTATGAATGTCGTACTTATTATTTTATTTTTGTTTTTTCATTGCTTATATATTATGTATATATTTATGTATATATTATTTAGCATATATGTGTTTTTGTTACTAGTGAGTATTGTTGTATGTTTATTATGTTCATTGTTGGTATTGTCGCATCACTGACAACCCCATGTCATGTCCAGGTAAACTCTGTCCATTCCAGGTTGCCTGGAAGAGATCGCGGAAAGCGATAAGGCCGCCCATTGTATTTTTTTTTTAGTATTAAGTTTATTTTTTCTTGTTTATTATGGTGTACAATAAAGTGTATATAAATAAATAAATAAATAAATAATGCAGTCATTTACACTCAGAAAGTATCATTTGGTGAAGTGGAACTGATGGAGAAGACCACAGATGGCCATTGGAACTCCTGAATGCTAAGTATGTCATGGGAAAAAGATATTTAAAAAAAAAAACACTTTTTTTTTCACGTGGGCCTACATGGGCACTTATAAAACGTCGACAAAAGGTGCACGGTTCGGGTTGGTCGTTTCCTATGGAGAAGAACCGGCAAGAAACTCCATGGTTACTCTTTTAAAAAATGGTTTGGTTTTACAATATTTCCATGTTACAGCATTAGTACTATGGGGCGACAACGTAGGCCCGACAATTAGTCGTAAGAAACTAAAAAAAAAGATTATATAATATATTAAAAAAATAACAAATGTTAACTAACATCTAGAATGCCTACAATGTTCAGACATTCACAAAATAATCGGTAAAAGAATCTACAGAGGTAAAAAAATATATATAACAAGACTAAATTTAACATGTGGCACAAATGTTGTTATCAGTGCTGTAACTATTCTTAGCAAGGGGCTATAATGATGATTGCGAACTATGGTAAAAAGTCCAATTAAAAGAAGAAAACCAAAAAAAAAAATAGAAAAATGAGATTGAGAATAGTTAGAGACATCAACAACATATTTGTGCCGTTTATGAGTTACCAGGGAAGCCGCATGCGCAGAAGGAGCTAAAGCCAATTTGTTTATCTTCAACGTAGTCCTTGATTTTATAATATGCTTTTTTAATAAGGACACGTTTGATGTGATTTTTGAACTTTCTATCGGTCAGTTCTATAACTGATTTTGGCAACTTGTTATAAAAGCGTATACTGTTTATAAGAAAAGACTTGCTAGTTTTAGTTAATCTGAATTTGGGTCTTACAATTTCGTGCTTACTGCGTGTATTTAAATTATGGAAGTCGCTTCTAGTTTTGAAAAACCCTCGATTTTTGCGGACATACAAAATACATTCCAAAATATAAAGTGAAGGTAGAGTCAGTATATCGATCTCTTTAAATTTATCTCTGAAGGACTCGCGAGGACCCATTTTATAGATCGTGAATAGTTAACCGACTATGATGAAGCAAATTCTTATGAATATATGGTACTGATGAACATGGTATCATCGAACTAATTTGAAGATGAAGCTGGAAGGAACTCCGAAATAAAACAATGTATCTTAGTCGTGTTAATATATAAACCCATTATTGGAATCGTCACGAAATGTACTTTGGCTATAAATGATTTTCATGGCAATTCTCTAAACTTTTTAACAAAAATATAAACCGTCTTCCAAAATAAAACACTATAAAGCGTAAAATTACTTTCTTTTCCTTAGCCGCTGTCGAACAACAGAAATCAATAGGTACCAAAGACACCGACTTCGGAAATGAAAGTTATTATTCGAAATTTACAGTAGTTTTTGGAAGTTGGTTTTATAAGTAGAACACGATAAGCGTGTTGCACCAAAACAATACCACGCGGGCCCAGTGTGGATATCACATGTCTTTAAATTTTTGGTAGACTAAAAATTGTTTGAAAAGAACTTTGGTCTGCCTGCGGATATCCTCAATCAAATCTTCAATTCGCAAAAAAAAAACTTTTCGTTGATGCTATATTAATAATGGAGTGTATGTTAAGGGGCTGAGGTTGAACAGTTGACAATCGACATCTGAGGTTCTAAGCCACGCCCACTGTTATCGATAGTTTAGGGGTAAACTTAAATTGGAGCGAAAAGTATTTGAAAATTAAATAAACAAGGGCGACCACAGAGGCCCGCATCATAAACGGATGGATTTTACAAAAATATTACCGCGCAAGTTCTTATTTCAAACTGGCGGCTAGCATCTGACATCAGATCGTTCACTGTTATTTTGCCTGTGAATGCAACCCTATTGCTACAAAAATAAAGATCACTAAAATAGGTAATCTGGCTAGTGTCATACGATGTCTGCTTCTATCCGACTGCCACATATAAGAACACAGTAGGTGACATTTTTTTATAATGGTTTTATAGCCAGATAATTTTAATTTTAATTAGTTCTACTATACTGATATGGACTGTGTAATGTTAACTTTGTAATGGAAACTTTAAATTTGATTGAGATTTCGTGCTTTCATTAATCAATTTATTCATTATTTACAATAGGAAAGTCCCATCAAATTGTAAAACACCTTAAATTTACAAATATCCAGAACTTATTAGGTTCGTCATTGTCTTGTTTAGGCATATTTAAAATATCTAATAGAATTTAGGACACCATAAATATCATTTGTACAATTCATAGGTTCATATTCCTTGTTTAGTATTCTCTTGAAATATTAAGATGTCATTTAGTTACTAGTACCTACAACATGACTTTCCATAGCCTACTTTAAATCATAATATATTTTTGCGCTATCCTGGAATCTAATAATTTCAAAGCACCTACTGGGTTTTGATATACACCAGCTCTCTGGGGTGAGGAGGTCTCGTGGTGCCGTTTTTGAGATAACATTAGTAAAATTTTTAAAGAGGTTTAATTACTTTTTAGTTATGGAATAAGTAAGTAAACTAAACGACATGAGTCGTTTATAGTACAACAAAAATGTAAATGCTAGTGACAGCGTTAGTGCCAGAGAATAAAAATAATACAGAGTTTGACAATATTCCTTGTGATTTCGTTAGTTCCAATTAAAGCCACCAGGCTACATGATCTGGCTGCATTATAACTGATATTTTTTTTGACAGATTGAATTGACGAGAAATAAATCGAATATGTTTTTTCATTTTGTGAAAAAAAGCGACATACGTCCTCCTAGCAACGCCATAAAGCGATCACTGTCGAGTTGCACTGGATGGAAAGAGAAGCACGATGGAATTTGTATACGCCTGGGCCGTTCAATAAATGCATCCAATTAAACGGCTGAAGGACAACAATAGCCAAGTCATTGAGCGTAACGTTTAACCAGATGGCTGAATGTCGTGTAGTCATTTAGTTAAATTGGATATTGATGAATTTGGAATGTTTGGCGACTACTAGTTTAGATTCAAATATTTCGCGAAAACTTGAAGAAAACGTAGTATTATTTGGCACCCCCATATTTTCATACTATTTTGAAAATTTCACACCTTAATTTCACTTATGATTGGAAAAAAACATTGACGGTTTGCGCTGTTGACGGTATATTTGTTGTGGTGACTGATTGGGTTGAATCACTGAGCTGAGTCTTGGTATTTCATCCTTAAAGCGCTGCCTTTCAATACGCCAAGTTGTTAAACGTTGATTCTAGTAAAATTAACTATCGGCCTAGGCATTCAATTGGATTTGGATGCCAGCGTTAAATGAACGGCCAAGGCATCCAATTAGCCATATAGTGTTGCCACATTATAAAATGTGTAAAATGCATTATTATTGGTTGAATATTTTGATTGTTTGATGATGACAATAATTAGGAAAATCCGGCATTGACATCTTCACTTACGGATTTGAGGATACATTAAAATTAGTATGATTCTGATTCTGTAGCACGAGAAAGAAGTTATTTGTTTAGAAATATTAAGTCTTTCTGTTTCCATTCCTCCTTGTAATCATAACCCGCAAGTTGGATCTGAATAACTCACAACAGCTCATTGACAAAGTACAACTATACGTATATAGAATAGTAAAGAATAGTGAACAACTAAACATAACTTGTTAATATTGTGATGATTGATATGACACACTCAGAAACAACACTTTTAGAAAGAATTTTTACATGACGTTGGTATTTAGCTAATTGAAATGAAGTTGAAAGAATGAATATTATTATCAACCTGCTCTTTTTCCATGTTATTTGGGGTTAGCGCAACACGTTTTCTTCTCCTATTCCATTCTATCAACCGTCACGTTAGCACCGATTCATCATCATCATATCAGCCGAAATACGTCCACTACTGGACATAGCCCTCTCACAAGCGTCGCCACATTGACTGGTTCCATGCGTCTCGCATCCAGCGGATCCCCGCAACCTTCACCAGTTGTCGGTCCATCTAGTGGGAGGCCTTCCATCGCAACATCTTCCGTTTCGCGGTCGCAACTCCAGAACTTTTCTGCCCCATCGGCCATCCGTTCTGCGGGTAATGTGCCCTGCCCACTGCCACTTAAGTTTGGCAATTCTTCGGGCTATGTTGGTAACCCTGGTACTCTTGCGGATGTCTGCATTTCTGATTCGATCACGCAAGGAAACTACGAGCATAGCCCTCTCCATTGCCCTTTGGATGACTGTAAGCTTTCTGATGAGGGCCATTATAAGCGACCACGTCTTAGAGCCATGGGTCATCACTGGTCATAGACTTTCGTCTTGAGACAATGTGTTAAGTTGGACGAGAAGATACCGCTCAACTGCCCGAACTCTGCCCAGCCGAGTTGGATTCGACGGTTCACCTATTTCTCGAAATTGGCCCTAACCGTCAACTTCGAGAAAGAGGTGAACAGTACAATTTAAAAAAAAACCTGGATCGTCTGTCCCAGGTAGACATAGTCGTCAACAACTTCGAGTGTAGAGTCTCCAACCTTGAGGAGTGGTTGTAACAACAGCGGGAGTAGGACCGATTATCTTATCATATCTCACGTATAGGCGTATAAATGGATGCAGCTGAATACCGGTAAATTCCTTACACAACCATCCATCTTCTCCCTCTCCCTCTCTCTCCCTTAATCCACGTTTATATTCATACGTTTCGTTTTACTTTATTCATCACCAGAAACAGCATCACATCCACAAACTGTAACTCAACAACAACTAATTAAACCTTTTTTTTTTTTTTTTTTTTTTTTTGTTTCGGGGTGGAAAATCCTCATTGGATGTCCTGGGGGGCGAAGGGGTCTGTCAGACTTGTACTGACTAAAAACCACCCCGGTGTTCCGTCTCACACCTGCACCGGGGGTCGCGGGAACAACGATACTTCCGCAACCCCCGGCTAGTGCCGGCCCGCCTCCGCGGGCCACGATCTCGGGTTGGGGGGGGAGTGAGGTGTTGGACTCCCCCCGCGACGTCTAAGAGGGGCGCGCGTGGAACACTACGCGCCACCACCTCGGGTCCTGATATCTGGGGGGCGACGGACGTCCCCGAGTCCGTCGCCCCTGGACCCATTTAGGGGGGCTGGAAGAGGGCGTTGTCCGCCCTCCGCCGACGCCCGGCGCGTCTTCTGCGGATCGGGTTAGCGGATGAAATCTCCCTTTCCCTCTCCGCAGCTTCCTTCTGCGAGACGACTGTTTCGCAGAAGGATACCACTGCGTCCCAGGACTCCTCGCTGCCGACCATAGACTCGACTACAGCCGGCAGCGACAGGTCACTGCCTACTTCAGAGATGAGGGCACGGCGTGGCTCCTCCCAAGCGGCACACTCTGCCAGCGTATGCCGCGCCGTGTCCTCCCGGCAGTCGACGCAGTGGTGACACCGGGCGTCCGGCTCCCTGTTTATGCGACACAGGTACTTCCCGAAGCAACCATGCCCCGAGAGCACCTGCGTCACCCGAAACGACAGGGAGCCGTGCCTCCTCCCGAGCCAGCGCTCGAGCACTGGCCGGACCGCCTCGATGGTAATGAGGCCGGCGGTAGGTCGTGAAAGCCTGTCCCGCCATTCCGCCACCAGGACCTCGCGAAGCTGAGACTGACGCAACTCCATATGTTGCTGCATCAGTCCTTCGCCCCGCGCCCGCGCTTCCTCGCGCCACCGATGCAGTGACGCGAGTACCTTCGCCTCCAGGTCCCAGGGCGGGGATCCGGCCAATGCACAAGCCGCCTCGTACGAGATCGTGCGATACCCCCTGATGACTCTGACGGCCATCGCTCTCTGCGGCTTTCGCAAAACAGCGATGCTGCCGGCCGTCAGGTCAGCCGCCCAGATCGGGGCCCCATACAGGGCCATCGATCGCACGATCCCCACGTAGAGCCGCCTACAGGCAGCGCTCGGGCCCCCCAGATTGGGAAGCAGCGTTGACAGCGCCCCAGCCGCGCCCAGCAACTTGGGCGCCAGCCGTCGAAAGTGGGGGCCGAAATCCCACCGGCTGTCGAGCACCAATCCCAGGTACTTCATGGTTGACTCGACAGCGATTCGAGCCCCCCCGACGACGATGTGGGCATCGGGCGGTGGCGCCCGCCGGGGGCCATGAAAGACAATGGCCTCCGACTTGTTGAGGGCCACCTCCAGGCCAAGGCGCCGTATGCGGCTCACCACCTGTGAGACCGCAGCCGTCGCCAGCAACGCTGCCTCCCTGTACGAACTCCCCCGGGCGGTGACCAGCGTATCGTCCGCGTAACACGTCAGGTCTACGCCCGGTTGGAGTTCGCCCCTCAGCACCCAGTCGTACCCGATGTTCCACAGGGGCGGGCCCAAGACCGAGCCCTGTGGAACACCGCACGACATGCGGTGCTGGTTTTCGACGCCATCACGTCCCACGTAGGTGACACACCTCTCCGCCAAATAAGCCCCGACGATGCGGCGGAGGTAGGGAGGCACTCGATGATACCGCAGTGCCTCCCGAACACAACTCCAGGGCAGGGTGTTGAAGGCGTTGGAAATGTCCAAGGACACCGCCAACATCACCCCACCCCGGGACACCGCTTCCTCCGCCAGGACTCTCACCTGCGATATCGCGTGAATGGTGGAGCGCCCATGCCGAAAGCCGAACTGGCTTTCGTCAAGGTCCGGCCCCTCTCTGTATAAGTGGCTGACGAGGCGGGCAGCGATTATCCGCTCGAACAGCTTACCCACCTCGTCTAGCAGCACTATGGGCCGGTACGCGGACGGCGAGTCCGCAGGGCGCCCCGCCTTCCTGAGCAGGACCAGACGACCAGATTTCCACAGAGTAGGAAACTGGCCCCGCTCAAGGCACGCTGTGAAGAGTCCTCTCAGCCAGGGCTCTAGCTCCTTCAGTGCGAGGGCTAGCACATGGCCGTGGATTCCGTCGGGCCCCGGAGCCACGTTCTTGGCCCGGAGCCGCATCACGGCCGCCCCCATCTCTGCCTGTGTCACCTCTGGGACGCTGATGGCGTCCTCCTCTGTAGACTCTGCGGCCGTGGGCAAAGCCATCGGCGGCGGGATATGCTCCGCTCTCGCCGGGAAGAGGGCTGCGACTACCTCCTCCAGCAGCTCGGGTTGGAGACTCATCGTAAGTGGAGGCGCGGCGGCTCGAAGTTTTCCTCGAACCGCTCGATAAGGGCGCCCCCAAGGATCCCCGTCTAGAGTCTCCAACATCTCCTCCCTGGCTCGCTTCTTCGCATCGCCGATAGCCAGCCGCAGAGTCTCCGTCGCCGCGCGGTACACCTCATACAGCGCGGCTTCTTCGTCAGGGACCCGACGACGTCTCCGGTATCGGGTGTACTGGCGTCTGGCCGCTACGCACGCAACACGGAACTGTGCGATCTCGGCGGACCACCAGTACACCTGGCGCCTCGCTGACTGTGCGTGGACCCGGGGCATGGACGCGTCGCTGATTTGCGTCATCGCCCCGCGGAACCACAGCGCCTCCTGTTCGACGTCGACGGGTCCGGTTGTTGCCGACTCCCGGATCCAGGCCTGGACAATGGTGGCCTCCTCGAGAAGTTCCCTGTCGATGCGCTTGCGCGCCCAGCGCGGACCGTTCGTTCGCGGGGCCAGCGCACTGCGGCCGCCTGCGGTCTGGGTGGAGACGTCGAAACGGATATATCTGTGATCCGATAACGTCTCCACCTCCACGGCGACACGCCAGTCACGGACACGGCTTGCGACAGCAGGGCTTGCGAACGATACGTCCACTATTGAACCGCCCCGCTGTCGCACGCACGTGTAGACCGAGCCCCGGTTTAGGACGACCAAGCCGGTGGTGACTGCCCATTCTTCCAGCACCTCACCCCTAGCATCGGTTACCGGAGATCCCCACGCCGAAGACTTGGCGTTGAGATCCCCTAGTAACAGCACAGGGCGAGGGTGGAGTCGGCCTACGACGGCGCCCAACTCGACAAGGAAACTCTCGAAGTCGGCGAGACTCTTGTTGGGCGAAAAATACGCACCAACTATGCCAACGCCATCCGCGAGGGCGGCCACCCAGCCGTGACCTCGGGACGGGCTGACTAGAGCCCCGCCAATGATGGCCACCAAACCGTCGAGGTCTCCAACCCAGTTATCCCTGGGTGGGACGAAATACGGCTCGGCGACCACAGCCACGTGAATCGACCACTCTGCCATGCTCTGGAGCAAGAGATCCTGAGCTCTGGCACAGTGGTTGATATTGCCCTGGAGGAAATGGTAGAGCGCCATTATGCGCAATCCATTCCCTCTATTCCATTCCTAGGCCGGGAGTCGGCCGAAGAGCAGCCAGGTTGACGGGGGGGTAAAGAGCCCCCGGCAACCTTGGCCCTCCTTCTCCCCTTCTGCTGCGCAGGTACGCCACAGGCCTTTCCGCCCGCTCTGTGCCCAGCGGGCCTCCCTGCAGCTGTACAGAGGCTGCAGTTTGGTGCCGCGGAGCACTGGGCTGCCTTGTGGCCGGGCTGACCACAGCGATAGCACTGCTCGCTGCGGTCTGTTTCGGCAGTGCATCGTGCCCTGACATGCCCAATGTCCAGGCAACGATAGCACCGCAATGCCCTAGGTTGCAGCAACTTGACCCTCGCTGCAACCCACCCCACTAGCAGTCGTCCACCGTCAGCGACTTTTTTCGCCGCCGCCACCGGGCACCGCACCCAAATCATGCCGAGCCCGGAAGCGTCGGCGCGGATCTCCCCCGTCCGAATGTCCTCGGACGGACATCCGCCGGCTCGGGCGATGGCCGCCGCGACCTCAACTGTGGTCGTCGAGTCGTCCAAGCCGTCGACACGCAGCTCAGCGGTCTTCATCGGCCTGGACACCCGGACGTCCTCCGGGTTGAGGACTTCTCGCAGCTTGGCGGCCAACAGATCCGCCTTTTCGGCGCTTGAGGCACCTGACACCTCGAGCAGCCGCGCCCCCGTAATCGCCGACCTCAATCGGAAGCCGGACGGTGTGCCAAGATCGGGGAACGCGACTTTGGCCTTCGCCTCTGATAAGACCGCCTTGTATGTGACGCCCCTTTCGACAGCTCCGGGCTGCAGCGTGATCGCTACAGCCGCGGAGCGTGGGGTTCGGACCTTAGGCGGTCCCGCGGCCTTTCTCGATTCTGGTGCCGGTGCTCCAGCGGGTGCCGGCGGCGCCGTCCTCTTCTTTCTTCGGCGGCCCCTCTTGACCACCGTCGTCCAGGCCTCTGCGAGGTTGCCAGGCGGGGTCGCCGGGGTCGCAGTCGCCGCCTGGGTAGTGGGCGCGGGCCTACCCTCCGTGAGCTTACTGGGCCCTTTCCCGGCACTGGTCTGGTCCGGCCCTGGTTTAGCGGGCCCCTCCTGTCTCCGTTTGTCCGCAGCGAGCGGTGGGCGGAAGGTTTCAGCCGGAAGCAGTCTCGACTCCATAGCCTCTATACGGGCACCCACCATCTGTCCGCACTGCATCATGCAGATGCGTGCGATCTTTTCAATGTCCGCATCCGCAAGTGCTGGGGCCGATGATGGGGCCGGAGATGGAGCCAATGACGGCGCCAGCGGTGGGCTCGTGACGGTAGAAGCTGCCGTCTGGGCGGTGAACTGCCGCTTGAGGTCCTCTAACTCGGCTCGGAGACGGCCATTTTCTTCCCACAACTTTGCCGTCTCATCGGTGGTTGTGCGGTTTATGAGGACCTCAACCGCCTCCTGAATGTCGCTCACTGCCTGCTTCAGGGCATGGGTGAAAGTGCCCTTCAGATTGCCCGATTTGGTGGCAACCTTCAGGACGACCTCCAGCCCGTCCGCCACTTGGCGACTAAGCGCCACCGCTGACATTTCTTCACCAGCAGCTATCCGAGCCGAGCGCCGCTCTCGGGCCTGTCGGGCCAACTCGCTGACCTCGTCAGCCGCGACAGCCTTTCGCTGCGCCCGCTTTGCGGCATTCGCCTCCGCCTTATTTGCCCCTAGCAGGGACGTGGTGGAGCCACCGCTCTGGTCCGCACTCATGTGCCCAGGGTCACTCTGCACGCACTCTGCAGGGGCAGGTGTGTCGGGCCTAGGCACGAAGCGACCCCGCACGTCACGTTCCGGCCCCCGAGCGGAGGCAACACCCGCCAACGCGCGACCCCGCCCTCTCCGTCCCGTTGAGACCTTCGGGGCAGACAGGTTCTCCTCACTCGAGGAGAGACCCAGCGACCCCGAGTTCTTGCTGCGCGGACGCTTCCTCCAAAATTTGGAGGTGCCGCGCGAGTCCTGGTCAGACAAGTTGTCTCCAGGACCTGAGCCTCCTCGGCTCTTGTTGCCGTCGGCGGCGGCAAGTGGTACGTCCACTTCGCGCAGTCGCTCCAGGTTCTCCTGGAGCTCCTTTTCTCGCTCGTGGCTCTCTTGGCGCAGGTCGGCGGTATTCTGCCGGCCCGCGAGACTAGTGGTGCCCCCCTCAGATACGATGGGGCTGCCCTCTAGGGGATCCCTAGAGGGGCGGGACTGGCCCTTGCGTTGCGCAAGGGTACCCGCCTGAGGATTATTATCCATTAGTCTGTGTTCCATTGTTTCCTTTTTAAGGGTGAGGTCCCTTTCCCTGCGCTAGGGACCGGATACAAACCCTCCGGCCATTCATCCCCTCGGCACGCGAGACCTTGGGATTGGGTTCCACCTCTATTCCACGCCCACTCAACCTACTCTCTGTCAGCAGAGGGGGGAGTAGGCGTTAGATGGCCACCGCAGCGACGGACTAGCCGTCCCGCCTTTAGCCCGGTTCCCTTCACAGACCATCATGGATGATGAACTGTGTTTGAAACCGTGACCTTTCCTCGTGTGTTGAAATTAGCCGCCCGCCCCAACTGTCCACCCAACGTATGTGGGCAGTTGGAGCCGACGTTGCCCAGGGTGCGCCGCGTGGAGGCTTTCAACTTGCACCCCCAACTAATTAAACCTCCTTCAACTACAGTAACAGTAATGTTTTCAACAAAAGAAACCTTAGAATGTTCAATAGACGATTCTTAAATAAGTTAGTGCTCAGTGAACGAACAATCAAAAAGTCGTTCCCTCTCCTAGCGGTGCATAGAAAAGTATCGCAATACTATTTGCAAAGTGCGTTGGCGCCATTATCGAACCATTATGAATAATTGAAACTATTTCAAACAGATACTGGAAGTTGCAACTAAAGCTTGCTTTAGAAGTAGGATACAATTAATTTATTTAAATGTTTTGTTCAGTTTCAGGGAATTTTATTTATCTTGTTCGACGGCATCTATATATCTATTGAATTGGCTTTGGCAATACTATGATTATTATGATTATGTAGGTACCTAAGTGTCATTTTGGTTGCCACATGTCTCTCACATACTGAGGGTCGTGATTCCCCCGTCGTCATGGAAACAACTTTATCAACCACAAATATTAAATGTGACATGTCTCGGAATCCTTCGCTGAATACTGGCCTGATGCAAGTCGCAAATCATAAGCTGATCCATAATAAATACAACTAATACATTAATAGGTGTCGTACTGAAGTGTCTGCTTACCCAATGGGCGAAAAAGAGGGATTGCGTGTATGTATCTATATTACACATTTCCTTTGTCATGAAAAAGTTTTAAAGATTTAATGATGATAAAGTATTTTCATAAACTTCATACTACCCAACTCAAAATATCCGGAAACAAATGCCCCAATAAATGGAAATGAGCTCCCCGTTTATAATCAACAAAAACAGAGCAATCTCAATCAACAATCTTATTGTATTTAAAAAACAACAGCCGTCGAACTTCTATTAAGTAAGCTCCAAAGAAAAGAACTTTAAAAAATTAACAAGGCGAGTCTGAAGTCCTGAACTATTAAAGAATAAAATGGTTTTGTACATCTGGTCTCCGATATTTGGGCGGACTATTACCGGTCTCTTCAAAGTCGAATCGAAATCAACCACCTCTTTACTCTCTCTAATATTTGAAGAAAAAAAGAGAGGTGGTGGTCGAAAGTGGAATACAGCGATATAAAGCGGCGACGCTCTAATAAGATTGGAATCGTAGGTGAGCCAAATAGAAATGTGCACAGACAAAGATCAGTTTTAATTTTATCTATTATTTTCTTAATTGATAGCTTTTTGGGTGTTTTTTAGGAGGAGTATAGATAGTTTAACACATCTTTTCGCGCGGCGCTATAAGCGGGTAAGTATGGCGCTATGTGTGAGTAACCTTGTTTGCTCGGACGAATGCCGCCGTGCCGCGTCACTGCCACACAGTTAAAAGTTGTAAATTACAGGCGCACGCACACAAGATGGCGCCGCGCGCAATGATGAGTTCAACTATGCATAAATTAGATGTTAAAACTTTGTCATTTTTTTTTTATTATCGTTTAATAACTGAGAAGATTTTAACAAATATTTGCTAAACGTATTAACATAACAACACAAACCATTGCGGTTTTAACAGCGGTTTGTCAGACGCGGTAACTCGGTGCCACAAGATACTTTTAAATTTGCCTAGATTTTTCTTACTATGCTGGGATCAGCTTCCAGTTCTAAAGCTGAATACCAGTATATTACGTAGGGCATCAGGCTATCTCACCTCCACAACCTGTAACTGGGTACCACCATGACCGGTCATTTAGCAAACAATTACTGTGTTATTAATAAACCTTGCCATTAATAAACGCTTATTAACTTGCAATTTAAACCCATTTAAGTTGTTAAACGGTTTGAAGACGTTTGTGGGATTACTGTACCCCTTTTGCACCCATGGGTATCATAAAGGCTTGTACATAGAGTTAGACATTAACAGCAAAGCAATGTAGGTAACCAGGTATAATATTATACCTAGCTATTCTTGTCTGCTTGCTCTGCTCTTACAATAAAATAATTAAATCTCGTTGTTCTAAACTAAAGCATATTTTTATCTACTATTTATTGAAGACTTTTTTGCTACAGGATAAGGTATTTTATTCGTTTTGGTTCTGTTATACGTAATAAGGTTTAATTCAATAGTTTGAATTTAAAACAAAAATTTCGCCTGCAAATTTCAAACAAATACCACAGGCTATAAATGATTGACTAACTTACTACTAGCCCGGGCTTGTTTAGTATAACAAACAATAACCTGATTGATTTCAATAGAAAACATGGAAAGTCTATTTTCAGCCTCTCAATATTCCATATATTGAGCGGCAAAGAAAAAAAGACATCTGCATTTTTGCGATTTTCTCTTTTTACCTGACTGCCGAAGGAGGGTACTGTGTTTATCAGTCTATGTAAGTTCCTATGTGGCGTTCCAAACGCATTGACTGATTCTGATGTTTCTTACGTCAATAGATTCTTCTTAATCTTGCGAGTGTCACGCAAAAATAGCGGATTTTGGGCGCCATATTGATAGCCTAAATTCTTTTTACTTCCAAACCCTTTGTATGGGATATCAAAATAAAGGGTTTTAAAGGGTGATTTCAAAAAATGTACACTTATATGTATAAATGTAACGAAATTCGAAAAAATAATAATTATAAGTTATAAATAAAGCGATCTGGTTTTGGTCAGCTAGCTCGCAAATATGTAACGCTCTCGTGAAAACTAGTGATTTTGCAGATAGCCGGCAGCAAAGAACAAATTCTTTGCTGCCGTCGATATCATATAAAAAGACAAGCTACTCATTCTATATCAAATGTAAACAACATCGGTAACCTGAAAACATAAATCACCTAAATTGAATCAAAAGAACCAACGTTGACATTTGACATCTGTCTCAGATCAAGAGAATGATGCACGATGTTGTTAGTATATTTTTAGCTGAGCTATACATGGATAACATCATGCTTGTAATACCTGAAGAGTAAGACAGATGTGTTTCCATATTACACAATCTTTTCGTCAGTTATTTTTAAGATTTATATGATATAGGACAACATTTTTACAAGCTTTTATTTAACTTGCAATGTATGTATGTAAGTGTATTCGGTTCAAATCTTGCAATTGAATTTTAAAGCAGTTATTCTCCACTGATTAAGATGAAATTTTGTGTACACGTTTAGTTTGGATGACAATGCATGGTTAGCTAAGTGACGTCATTCTAAATCCAATATGGCGGACGGCCCAAGATGTCGGACTAGCTATATTTTATGGGTACCAAATAAAAGGGTTTGCTGAGAAGAATACGAAAAAAAACTAGTTTTAAAAATAGTTTTTATCTATACCAATATTATAAAGAGGAAATATTTTTTTGTTTGTTTGTTTGTTTTTACCGGCTCCAAAACTACTGGACCGATTTCAAAAATTCTTTTACCGTTGGGAAGCTACTCTATCCCCGGGTGACATAGGCTACTTTTTATCCCTGTATTCCTACGGGAACGGGAACTACGCGGGTGAAACAGCGAGGCGTCCTCTAGTTATTAATATTTTTTTGAAGAAGAAAGAGTTATCCAGGACGGGCTCGACCTTCAGCAATGAAGAACACGAATAAGTAGAGAGTCATAAGTCATAAGTCATTTATTTCTTAACAATATACATTGTGTAGAAAGTAATAAGTAAAATAGAGACAACACCATAAAAAAGTCCGACCGAAAAATACGTGTAAATAACAATAATAATTGAAAACAGTTATCCAAAAACAAAAGAAAAAAATAATAACAATAATCCAAATTCTGACTAGACTAGGGGGACGACCCATTGCGATCAACCGGGCACAAATCTAGGGCTAGGACTATAGATCAGAAATTCTTTATTCAAAAAGCAAATAAAAATTTGACTGACTTAGGAGTCGCACCCAGTACGCCATACTAAGGGCTGCGCGGCCATCATCGCAGCAATCAGAGCAGAGGCTACGTCTCTCGGCCACATTCATCAGTGGATTTATAAGGTGTCTGCGTATAAATCGCAAGTTTGTGTATGTTTGTTACTCACTGACGCCTGAACGGATCGGGATGAAATTTAGTACAGAGATAGATTATAGTCTTGAATAGTATATAGGACTTTTTAATCCCGGCACTATATTCTCTTGGGTTGATAAAATACTTTTCACGTGGACGAAGCCGCTGGCCATAAGCTAGTACTGCTATAATTTGAAATTCTGCCAGTTCAAGTCTAGTGTTGCAATATTGTGAGCGATTAAAGAAATTTAGTACCTAGGTAGGAACTTAAATCTTAAAGCATTCACTGTCGTCCTATAGCGAGGGTGTCACCAACTGACCAAATCATATTTTGAGTTTTATACGATATAGTAAAAATCTATGCTGTTTGTCAACTATGTGAGAGTTTTCGGTGTCAAAAAAATAGATCTTATCGCGCACTTTCAAATAGGCATATTGTTAGTTTAAATAAATTGCGTAATCTTGTCAAATACAGTTTTGTAAACAGCAATTTGAGGCGTTTTAAATTTTTCCGGAATTTTTTGATGGAATAAAAATACTGCTTAGACAGATCGATAAATAATTTTTTGATTATAACGGAATTTAAACTCAAAATCGGCCAAATATCATATAGTGACACTAGCTATACAACAGGCAGGCAGGCAGCTGCACAGTGTTCATCCTTCCACTGAGCAAGTACCTAGATAATATTTAAGGCCAGCCTAACGGATGCATCAGCTTATGGCTTAAAACCCTGCATTAGCCAAGTCATTAGTAAAGCTTAGAGTTAATATTTTTGGTTTATTTACACAGGGACGTACCTATCAATTCCTCCACTCGACTCAACCTTGACTTCTACTGCCTCAGTCAAATTAACAGTTATAGCTTGCTATTTGTTGATATTAACTCTACGTCTCGAATGTTTTCTTGTCTGGTTGTCACGGCCCCGACTCAGGGCACCTAAGTAGAATTACCTTCAAAAGCACATAAGAGCGTTAGGTACACAAAGATAAATGATCTAGTTGTATTAAGAATTTCCTCAAAAATAAATGTACTGGAAAAAGAAAAACATGAAAGACTAAAGAATCTAATAACTAATCATAGGTAGGTACATAACAAGGTTTGCAATCAAGGAAAATTGTAAGAATGTCACAAAGCTTGCTCTTTGTAACAAGAACTTTGTTTTCCAGTTTAACCAGGCACAAATTGACATTAGATATTTCACAATATTAGAGTTTTCATCTTATTATAATAACAGCAAAAAAAAATATTATTTGAATGAACAATCAAAAAAACTTAATTATCAAAGATTTATTTTATCTTTGAGTGTTTTTATTTTCTCTCTTCTTCTTCTTCCTAGCACTATCCCACTTTAGGTGGGGTCTGTCCTGGGTTGTCGGGTCGGGCAATTTTTCCTCCGATAGGAGTCTCCTCATGCTAGTCCACCATGTAGCCGGAGGTCGTCCTCTACCTCTCTTGTGTTCAAGTAGTTGCAATGCTTTCTTCACTACGTGTTCCTCGTCTCTTCGCATCACGTGACCATACCATCTGAGACGGCTCTCGGCTAGTTTCTCCGATATAGGAGTGACTTCGAATCTACCGCGGATTTCGGTTTCTTACTTTATCCGGTCTCGTCACACCCCCAGACCACCTCAGCATCTTCTATTTGTTTTTATTTTCTATTTATAATTATTCTGGATTTAATTAAATTTGCTTAAACAATGTTATTTCTGATTTAAAAACACCCAATAAGTCTGTTTTACTTTTTAATTAATGTTCGTCAGGGACAGGACAATGATTGTGTTTATACTTTTTAAAATGAAGTGTCCTCGGATTAGCCTATTTGTAATTTAAAAAAGACCAGGTACTTGGCACCTAAAATAACATAGATTTCATAAACGTTGTTTTTAAGTACCGTGCCTTGTGGTATTCTGGTGTCCAGGTATATTTAAGTTCATCTTTTGAAGTTGTATTAACTCATGTGACTCACTTTTATGTATTCTTTGATACTGTTTAGCACCTGAAAAGCACATTTTTAGTTATCTTATTGTTTTTAACATCTTCAACTTATTTTTACTGCTAATTTGTAAAATCTTAGAATATTTTATACTCTGACATTTTCATCTGACCATCTGACATCTGTCTGTCCTTTTTATTTTCTTAAGCCATAGAATTAACATACCATGGACTAGACCTTCTAAAGCTGGTTGTACATAATAAATTATATAGGCAGCGGCAGACTACCCCCTCTGTAAACCGTTTTTTATTCGTTCTGGTCTTGATTTCTTAATTGAGATTTGAATTTGAAATTCCGCAAATATGACACAGAACGAGGAAAAACGGGCGTCGGTTTTTTAGTTTGATTCTGGCAGGGAACGCTGAAAGTCGGTTTTTATACTTAGTATTACGAAGTGTAAATCTTAAAGATCTTACCTGAAAAACTCTTTAAACTGTAATATCTTCAGCCTATTAATTTTAAACAAATCTTTGAAGTGCATTTAATATTATTTATTGAGAGCGGAACTTAAACGGACTGTCCCTAGAGGTTGGACTCGCGGTGGTCTATGTGGTGGTTGCAGAGGAGTGGCATGTTGTCTGCTCGGCTATGTGTGGGCCGAGCGTCATTCCTCGCGCGCAACAAGTGTCTGAAGTTACCGGCCCAAGGCAAAGGGCCAACTGGTGGTCAGACGCGGGGTTCGTGAGTAACCCTCAAGCAAGTGAGCTCCTGTGAGCGAGCTGCATCTCCGGCACTTTCCTGGATAGAAAGAAGAGGACTACCCGTTGGATTAGTTTTCCGGCAACCCAGCTGTAGGCATTGGGTAGATGCGATGATTTGTATTCGAGAGGTGAGCGTGCTTACAGCTCCGGGACCATTCTGGAGAAATGGGAGCCAGCTTCTCTGGCGTCCTTAACGGGGATTGAATCTGCTAGCACCAACTGCGCTGGTGCTGGTGCTTGCACTAGTGCTGGCGTGCTGGGGTGCGTGTGGTGAGCGGCTTTATTGCTCCGGTACCATTCTGGACAAATGGTAGTGAGTAATCACGGTGCAACTCACATTTTCTCTTGAGTACCAGGGGCGAGTGCTCTCGGAGGCGTGACCTACCGAAGATGGTCCCAGACACCTAGTAAGGGGTTGCCTGGTATAGTGTGCCGCTTTCCATAACGTAAGGTTGGTGAAGGAGGCCACTATAGGAAAACTCAGTAGACAAATAGGGGTATGTCCCTAGAATTGATTGGTCGACGCTTCCCCAGGTTTCTTTCAACAACACTATTATTCCTATAGCTAACACTGTGAAGAACTTGGGGATTTATATCGACAGCACTCTTGCCTGGACCAAACAACTGCAGGAAGTCAGTCGTAAACTGTTTGCTTCTGCAGGCTCCCTGAGACGTCTACGTAATTTTCTTCCCATCGCCACTAAAATTGCGATAGCACAATCTCTTCTTCTCCCTATCCTGGACTATGTTGATGCCAGCTATCTAGATCTAACCCAAGACCAATTGGACAAGCTTGAGCGACTTCAAAATCTCTGTATCAGATTCATATTTGGCTTGCGAAAGTATGATCACGTTTCTGAATTTCGTACTAAGCTCAAATGGCTTCCTATTCGCCTTCGCCGGAATGCCCACATACTTTCTTTGCTTTATAACGTGCTATTTAATCCTTTTACTCCTTTTTATCCCAAAGAACGCTTTCAGTTCCTCTGTGACACCCATTCTAGGTCCTTGATGTCATCGGAAAATCTTAAATTAAATATTCGTATGCATTCCACTTCCTTTTCTGACAAATCGTTCACCATTCAAGCGGCTCGGTTGTGGAATGTATTACCAATTGAAATAAGACGTGCTCAAACACTGCCAACGTTTAAGAAAATGGTTAAGGAGCATTACCTGTCACTATAATTTTTATTCTTCTCCTTTCTCTGTTAGATATTTGAAATGTATTAGTATATTATATAATACTAGCTTTCCGCCCGCAGCTTCGCCTGCGTGAACTGCATGATTTTGGCTGTTTCGTTTATTCTAGTTTTGGCGGGATATTGCAAATTATTATCCAAAAATATTAGACAACATAATTTTCAGAATCAAATAAATTGATATAAATTGAGCATAAACTGAACTGCCTTCGTGTTCTAATAGAGAGCGCTGGGCTTTTATGCCGGAGGTTTCATGGAATCGATTTCTATGGGGAGTTAAAAATAGTCGAAAGCTACTTTGCTTTAAATTTTTAATCGACTTACCAAAAAGGACCTCCTCCTTTTTAACCGACTTTTTGGTAAGTATTGTAAGTGTTCTATGTTTTTAAGTATGTTCACCGATATCTCCGTCAATTGTGGACCGGTTTTGAAAATTCTTTTTTGTTTGAAAGAGTATGTTCCGAAATTGGTCCCATTTTAATTAAGTGAAGATCTGATGAATAACTTCGGAGATAAACAACAGAACTCTTCAATAAATAACGGCATATCTCTCGGGATTGCTGCAATAGCATGTCTGTTTATTGTTTATACCATTTCATAACATAACATCACGCCAGTAGGCTCTAAAGGGGTACGCAAATGTGTACAGTTCACCTTGGTACACTCTAATTTCACCGGTTATGTTCAGTTTCTTATATTCGGGTAATCTATTCTGGCATTATAGGAACCTTACTTAATTACTTGCCTATAAGTTAGGTACAACTAAAAAGTGAAAAATAAAAAAAACTTTTTCCATAAGAAATCTACCGAATTCCAAATAAAAAATTACAAAGTGAAAAATAACTTTATTTTTGGAAGTGGTGTCCATAATGCAACAAAATTGGTACCTACGAAAGACACCGACTTCCAAAAATAAAGTTATTTTTCACTTTGAATTTTTTTATTTGGAAGTCGGTAGTATTTTTTTGCAAAAAAGTTTTTTTGAATTCTGCTACCGACACGATAGAAAATTAATATAGGGTGGCGCAAAAATTATCACCCGTTATTCTTCGGCTGTAATTTTTTTTTATACATGGAAAACTTTGGTTCTGCTTTTGGATATTGTTTATTTAGTTTCTTAATTTTCTTTTTCAATTTTATCGATAAAATGATACGGCTAAGTGGCCGCCACCATAATCGATAAACATTCGGGCCCGATTGTTGGCATTTTCCATTACTCTTGCCAGAACTTCCGGTGGATATTATCTTTGAGGACTTCAAGAGTCTGATGCTAATTGACTTAGACTAATGAAATCTTACCGGCCATTGAAAGCTCTGGTAATGCAGCCCTCAGAATTTTTGTTGTGGCTCGTGAAGTAAGCGCCGTTGCTGAATTCTGTTGGAACCAAATGTTCTCCAGTTCCAATTTATTCATTTTAAGGATAGAGAAAGACGTTGATCACGGCTCTGTGACCTCGTCGACCACAATAGTCATTTGGTGGCCCGATGACGCCTCCAGCGTAAACAACACACCATGCAGTAACTTTGAGCGGGTGTGACTCTTCCTTGAATATTCGCAGATTTTCGGTGCCACAGAAGTGATAATTTTGCTTATTCACATATTCACAGAGCTTGCTCATGATGATTTTCGATGAAAAATTTTCTTCCTCGTGGTCCTGATTTAGAATGGCTTGACGTAGATTTCACGCGCTTGGAGGTTACCAGCTATATTTTTTTAACGGACTTTCCAAAAAAGAGGAGGTTCTATGTTCGGCTGTATGTTTCTTTTTTTTTGTGTATCTTCACCGATTTTTCCGCCAATTGTGAGTATATTCCCAAATGAATCCCATTCAAATTTGGTGAAGATCTGATGAAAATCTTCAACTACGGCAAGTCTCTCGGGATTGCAGCAATTGCATGACTGTTTATTGTTTACGCCATTTCTAACATAACATCACGCCAGTACGCTTTAAAGGGTTACGCAGTGGGGTATCCCCACAACGAAGAAAAAAAAACAGGCACAAAGACTGCCGAAATTAAAGTTATTTTCATTTTGTAGTATTTTTATTTGGAAATCAATTCATTTTTTTTTTTTTTGTAATAACGTTTTTTGCATCAGTTTACTTCACAAGTGTCGAAACAGAACTGATATTTTTCCGCCATATGCAAAAATTATAGCATCTGCCGATAGAGTGATAAGTTTTGCGCGATCCTGTACAGTCTAGATATGGTTACTCCAATTTGCTCACGCTAACAAAGTCGTCATCAGAAAGTTAGAATTAAATTAAGCACTTCTTTGTATATCGCATTGGTGGTTTTTCTGTCTGGTGCCGAAATGATCAGGCTGCTATTAGCACTTACTCTGGAACAGGCAAAGTAGAATTGCCCGTGTGAGAAGTAATTTCCTTTAAATCTTTGCCTTAATGATTTACCCTGAGTTTTATTTATGGTCATTGCAAAGCAGACCTCGATTGTAATCGTTTAAACTCAAAGACATAGTCAGAGGGTACCAGTGGTATTCGTGGTATAAAAACTGATTCCCTCGAGCACATTCAGTAATCACAGTGGCCTCTATAATATTTTGTGCAGTATTTTGATAACAAACAATTTATTTTTCATTCAAACTTTAACACCCCTTTAAGGAATGAAGTTAAAAAAATCCTTGGATACGTATTTCTTTAATTGTATTCAAGATCATAAATACTAATTCTAAAATAATAAAAAGTAATTCGATTTTAAACAATTTATTTTTTATTCTATCTTTAACACCCCTTTATACGCCTTTAAGGGACGAAACTCAAATAATCCTTAAATACCTGTTTCTTTAATTATAAAGTGGAGCAGAAATACTAAATATCAAGTAATTTTGATAAAAAACAATTTATTTGTCATACAAACTTTAAAACCCCATTTTATCCCTATAAGGGATGAAATTCAAGAAATCCTTAAATACGTGTTTCTTTAATTGTATTGAAGAGCATAAATACAAAATTTCAAGTCATTTTGATAATAAACAATTTATTTTTCATACAAATTTTAACACCCCTTTTTAACCCTTAAAGGGACGAAATTCAAAAAATCCTGACAGACATATTTTATTATTTTAAATGTAGACGCTAAGTAACACATCTCAATCATTTCAAATTAAAAATGACAGAGTTTCATACAAACTTTAAACCCCTATTTTACCCCTTTAGGGGATGAATTTCCAAAAATCCTTTCTTAAATGACGCCTACAGGATAAACTCAACATGCTCCCAAAATTTCAAACTTCTATCATTAGTGGTTTAGGCTAGGCGTTGATATGTCAGTCGGGACATTGCCTTTTATATATATATAGATTTCGTTCCTCGCATTTAAATATCGATGTTTTTCGTCTTCAACGTGCCATTTACTTCGATTTCTCTCTTCGTAACTTATCTGATCATTGTATTGTTCGACTATCATGAGTGTTACTATTTATGTAGATAGAATATAATGTAACGTATATGTTAGAGTAACCACTGCAAAAGTTTGGGTATTATTACAGAGGTATTTCGGCTCAGTATTGTCAGTAGTACAGGTCGTGCATATTGTCTCGCTGGGACAATACGGCTCACGGCAGGTAATCTGGGTGAGGGCAAACACACGTTGTTTGTAATTAGCCATCTCACGTCGCCGCAACAAAAGGCAGGCGGGCCTGAAGCCATGGCCTTTGAGCGGTGTTCCGGTAGGCGCGCTTCGTAAGCCATGCGTGTAGAATAGTGCTACGACGCTACGCCCCGTAGCCGCTGCGAGCCTACGGCGTAGCAATTCATTTCAAACTCGTAGATTAAAATATTGCGACAGAGATTTTAATTTGAAATACCTTCGAGTTCTATGAGAAATTTTCTTTGATGTCTAATATGATATATCCCTTCTATGTTTTTAAGGACTTATTTCCTTTCAGTTCAACTTCAAAGGAATTTAGGTTAAGTTACAGTTAAAATAACACGAAAACAAAAATAACTGCTTAATAATAAATTAAGTTTTATTTCCATTTATGAAAAATAATATTGAAAAAAGAGTTACGTGAGTAATTCGTTCTATGTATGTATTAACGCAAGGTTATAAAAGTAAATATCCTTGTTGATATAGACATCAAAGCTTAAATATTATATTTGATATTTAAACAGCCTTGAACGTTATCACAAACAAATATTTTTCGTTATATTACGGGGTTAGAGTCAAAGAGAATTAATTTATATTACGAACCTAGAAGTTATTAAATATTTGTACCATTTGCGATAACATTAGATGTTTAAATTAGCCCATTTTACAGACCGTTCAACCGATTTTGACTTCTATTGCGTTGGTGATACGACAAATAGTAGCTGTAGTAAACAGTTGGTTTTGGTAACATGTTTATGCTTTTTATGTCATCCTTAAGTTTACGGGATAGAACTCAAAATCGGTTGAACGGACTGTAAACAGATTTGGAAATATGTCTAATGTTATTTCAAATGGAGTTTAGATCTTAGTATTTGTATAAAGGGACTAGATTTGTTGAACACCTTGTTACATCACAACTTTCTATAAATTAAATATACGTCTGTGAATACATTTCCATAGGTAACGTTCTATAGAGACTGAGTGTATTCATCGTATTGATGAAAAGGAGATGCAACTAATTAGGCAGGAAGATAAAGAAATACTCATGAAAAGGAATCTAAATACGGATTAAATATCCGTACGTAGATACCAGCGTATCTTTTAATGTTAAGCTATCATTTGAAAACCACCGCTTTTATTCTGACGCAACGTTATTCGCCGTCCAACTGATTGGCTGTGACGTCATTCTGATGCAACGGTACAAATGTGCTATCACTAATAAACGCACGCGGGGCGCTACATGGAGAAGCGGGAGAGGAGTCGCAAGCCAGCGAGGTCCACAGTTAAGTCGAACGGGATGCAGTCCCAGCAGTATGCTGAGTGATAGCCGTTTTGCGCGGATTTGACGCATATTTTCTCAATTTATGTAATAACTAACGGCTGCCCGTGGCTCTGCCCGCGTACTTTATATCCTTATAAACTTATAGCCTTTGTGTTATTCTGACGTATAAGCTATATTAATGCAAGATTTCCTCACAAACCTTCACCTTTTTCAACAATATTAATAGGAACAAGTATTAATTATGTTTTATTTGTAGCGCAAACATTTTTTTTTTATCACCGACACCTTTACGAAAGTAATTCCTAAAAGGTTAGGCAGAAATATAATTTGTTCTACAAACCCCCCTGATGGCGGTATACCCCAAGAGATCATATCCTCATTTACCAGCATAATTCTAACTCTGAGACTGTTACCGATTGCCAATACCAAAACCCAATTAAACTTTGTCAGTACTGAGATTCGAAGTCTGACCTCATATTATTCAATGCGCGTATTCTGGAAATAGCAATGGACATAGACTGATATAGTGTATAGTCAACAATAGGGATAGGTGTGCAGATATATACTTTATAGACACCAACCCGAGCTAAGCTACCATCAAGAAGAAAATAGAATGTTTCCAAATTAATTAGGTATTTACAAAATCAAAAATCAATTTTTTTATTTCACATAGGCCTACATGGGCACTTATAAAACGTCGATCGTTTCCTATGGAGAAGAACCGGCAAGAAACTCCATGGTTACTCTTTTAAAAATGTTTTGGTTTTACAATATTTCCATGTTACAGCATTAGTACTTAGATATGGGGGGACAACGTAGGCCCGACTTATGACAATAAGTCGTAAGAAACTACACTTATACATTCGAATTTCTTGATGCAGGTACCCTAACTGACACACTATAAGTGATGCCCACTAATCTGAGTATGTCAAGTGTTTCTAAAAAGTTGTTATAATACAATAATGACAAATTACCTGTGTAGTCTTTTAGGTATTCTCGTATTGATATGAAGCATAATTATGATGACAATGTTTCAAGCTGTGGTTAATAAAGATATCAATTTATTGGAGCGAGGCTGTTACTCTATGCCCAACTTCTGCAAGAGTTGGTTACCACAAGCAAAGTGGCGAGATATAGTAAAACCCAAAGAATCCTGTAGAAAACGATTTAGGACCAGAAAGAAAACAGCAGATGATTAAGAAAACAAGATAAATTCACCACGGTGGAAGCTTTCTAATAATTGTTTCCCCCATAGTGCCTAATTGACTACCGGTACATCGAGGTGTTGAAGTGTTTGTACAAAAACGCCACCATGTCAGTTCGGCTTCAGGATCAGACCTCGGAACCTGTCTTTCTGCAGCGAGGTGTGAGGCAGGGAGATGTCATATCTCCGAAACTGTTCACCGCTGCACTGGAGGATGATTTCAGGATGATTCAAGATTCTGGACTGGAGAGGGCTAGGTATCAACGTCAATGGCGAGTACATCACTCACCTTCGGTTTGCCATTGCTCGCAGAACGGATGGCCGATGGGGCAGAAAGGTTCTGGAGTGGCGACCGCGAACCAGAAGACGTTGCGTTGGAAGGCCTCCCACCAGGTGGACCGATGACCTGGTGCAGGTTGCGGGGATCCGCCGGATGCGGGACGCACGGAACCGGTCAATGTGGCGACGCTTGGTGGAGGCCTATGTCCAGCAGTGGACGTCTTTCGGCTGATATGATAACTAAAACCAGAATAAAATAACTACTTAAGTGGGGCTCCCATACAAAAAACGTGAACCCTTCTTGCGCGAGTCTGATTCGTACTTGGCTGGTTTTTCAAGAATACTTTTTATTGATAACTAATGTTTTGAAAAAGATGAAGAAGAAGAGGATGAATAACCTTTTCCTTGTCTAATACTACGTGTGTGAACTCCTTCGATTTCAGTGTATAAGTTCAGTTAAAATCAGTCATCCAGAATCTAGACGTATGGCTGGCACCCGATGTGTCCTCGTCACATCATTCGTTATCCACAGTTAAAACCTGTCTGTATAGTTTAAATATCCGGTGGAAGGAACACCTCTATTGGGGGAAAATTACAATTCGGTTCGCATGAGAGGGCCTTCTGGGGGGTAAAAGTCAACTCTGCTGAATATAAAAAGTCAACTCTGCTGAATATAGGAACCAAATAGCATTTGCCAGCGGTTTCACCTTTTTGAAGATTATCTCACGAGAAAATTCAACATTGATAAAAATCATCCTATGTCCCTATCCAGGTCATTGTGTATTTATGTTGCCACCAAACCCTTTTAGCAGTGGAGGCGTGATTGATTTACAAACATACATATTTTTACATTGCCAATATTAGGAACGTGAGAGAAACCATTATCAAGTATCGCTTCTTCTATTCTGTCATCCTTTTGAAATATGCCTGTCATCTTTTATACACCAACCAAAAGATAAGGTGACACAAATTTAGTATATCATAATAAACATTACTTGTAATTTCTTACATAAAATTGTGAGAATCTAAGAAGTCCGTTGATGTTTCTCATTTTACATGCCGCGATAATTTTGTATGAACGTCTAGGCAAAATCAAATTCATAACCCTAATTAATACTATGTTACCCATACACTATAACAACGAGTATCATTCGTAAGCATCAAGTTTAACTTATAAAACTTAAGAACTTGTATTTTTATAGCTGTCGAATCCGACTTCTTAGATTGTCATGACTTTAACTACATACATTCGTATCGTATGTAAAATTGTTTTAACTCCTACACGACTCACACAAAAAGGAAAACAGTCAACAACAATATGTACTTGATATAAAGCCTTGCGCTTCATAAAAAAAATGCTGGGTTCAGACACTAGCGCCACGCAGCAGTAACAGGAGTGATTCCCGCCGGTATTCTAATGCCGTGGTATCTTTATTAGGCATATTTTTCGATTTCCCGGAGTGTACACTCGCCGATTTGATTTACGGGTCAAAGGTGGGCATATCGAAATAAAGAAACATGTATATGTATAGCATAGTCCGCTGATTCGTACAAGTCATTTACTCTGATAAATGACTGGCTGGAAAAAAGGAATTACTTTAACGCTATGGGATTGGTGGTGGGTCTGGGTAGGTTTGTGGCAAAATGTTTTGAAGGGCAGTTTGTCACCGTTATATTCTATCCTGTAAATGGTAGTGAAATCAAGAGAAAAATAATAAGCTGCTCAAGTCCATTAGCAATTACTTTTAGCCAACAAATCTTTTCGTTATGAATTATGTTGTAAAAATGGTTGACTTTTTTATTTTCAGTATTAAGCAAGAATTTTATAAAATGCTCTAAATTCCTCGTCATCATATTTTTAAATTCACTAGCCGAATCTTTGAAAAATACAAGTAGCCGAGTTAAATTCTCGTTCAGTATAAATGTTTAACATTTCAGCAAAAAATAGTCTCCATTTTCTGAAAAAGATACCTTAACCTTTGAATCAAATTGACGGAGAGCGCTTAAATTTAATAAAGGGTCTGGAATGATAACTTCGTAATTTCAGGATAGCTTATCTACGTCTATGTACTCGATCTACAATATGAGGTCAAATCTAGCTCTTACAGAGTGAAAACAAACCCGTATTTTCCTTGCAATGACATTTCAATATCCCCGGCGCCGAATCTTCATACAAAAAGATATTCGTTTTAATAAAAGTCGTTCATAATTTCGCCGGCATATCTATTGTTTGTGGAACAAAAGTACGTGTAATATCATAGTGCAAGCTTCATTTCATTAAGCCATTGTTTTTCTTGAATATTTGACTTCATTCATAAATATCTGAATTGCATGCTACCTGAAATATTCTTTTTGAATAGTGTACAGTCGGGCGGTGAAGTGTTCATGAGTAACCGAAATTAAATAACGCTGCACATGCGTGAATTCCAAATGGAAATGTTATGTTGGTAAAGTTCATTTACTTCTAATGAAAAAAAAAAAAATTTTACAACTGGGAATAACGAAAAACCGGTCAAGTACGAGTCGGACTCGCGCACCGAGGGTTCCTATTAATAGCTATATTCGCCAAGAATAATTAGGTAACATTACTGACGTTCATACACAATAAAAGCACCGAAAGTTGCTCTAACGAACAAAATTAACTTTGCCGTTTGAAAACTCCCCTACATCAATATAGGTCGCTGTCAGTTTACTAACTGCAAATATGTTTTTTTTTTATATAAGTTGGTACAAATTTACAGGTTTCAGATTTTTCCTTTACTTGTGCTGTAAGACATTGCGTCTGGCCAAATTTCATGATTCTAGATCAATGGGATGTGCCCTTTAGGTTTTGTTTCCCTATAGATTCCTCAAATATGCGACATAAACGGCTATATTAACCAAAAGATCGCCTTGATTTACAAGTTTGATTTTTTCATATCTGCAAGTGATTGCAGCTTTGAGTATATCATATTTATTTCAACTTGAAACCTCCAGGCGCTTCAGAGAAAATGGTCTTAACACACGGACAGACAAACAGACTGACACAGAGGCAACGAAGAGATCCTATAAGTGATCCTATAATATATCCTTTTTTCCTTTTGAGGAACGGAACCCTAAAAAGACATTGCTCAAGTTGCTTGATTATCCTTAAACTACGGAGATTAACCCTCCAATTTAAAGTTGAGTAGACAAACTCTATCTGAAGTTCGGTAGTCAAATTCTACTACATGAAAACCGTGATGATTGCAGCAATTTTCTCTTTAGCTGCTCATCGTAGCGGTCAGCGAGCAGCATTTGATCTAATGTGATAATTAATGCTGATCAGTGTATCTTGTTGGGTAGATAGATTAAGGTTAATTTTAGAGTCACAATGACCGACGCTGACTGTTGGCGCTGACTGTCGCTCGTTCATTGGTCAAGTCGCTCAGTTCAGTGCTGACGGCCATCAGACTAGATCATTAACGAGCTCGCGGACACCGTAAACACCAACGGTCAGCGTCACGGTCAGCGTGACTCTAAAATCAGCCTAAAGGGGTGTCGCTGATAGTCAACCTTCCTTCTCTGATTAAAATTTGGTTTCCTCTCCGTTTTCATTATTTTCCTCATACAGTGAACTCCCCTCTGTAATCAAAACGTAATTAATTTTAAAGCTATTTGAATCGGGTTTCTTTTTCCTGGTACGATTATTAAGAATCAACATAGAACTGTGCTAACTTTGAACAATTTTAGTAATATAAAACCAACTTCATGGAAATTGTTGGCGCATATTTAATTTTCGTCATAAACCAAATACCTATATAATACTATAATACCAATATACTCACAATGCTTTATACCCAAACGGTCAATTTAAACAAATACAATATTTAGTAGCCACACGCTAAGATGCCCCTTTTTTGTGATCGGGGAGAAGCCTGCAAAAGGCGCCTGGACTTTTGAGGAAAAAACTAGGGGATGTCGAATTTTACCATACTAAAACCACCCTGGTGATCACCATCAGCACCTGGGACCCCGTAACCTCTTAAAAGACCACCACGGAACCCAAGAATTTGACGTTGGCCTTATAGTAAATTATATTTAACAATCTACACTGACCTACGGCTAAAGCCCACAAGAAATACGCTCGAACAAACTCTCAGCACAATTTCTTTGTTCATGACTGTACTTCTTCATAACACAATAGCGGCAAGGAATAGTTAAGTATCGAGTAGTAATAAGAATAATAACTTGGCTTGGTTTACACAGAACTTGGGCTTAAGACGGGTTTACATTGGGAGAGTTAGTGGTGCAGTAGCGGGCGAGTAATAGATAGTAGCGTAAGTTCAGCTCATAACTTGTCCAGTGTTATTCCATGTAAGCAGACTTTGATATTTTATTAGCAAGCGGAAGAAACGGAAAGGTCTTTGCCCACCAGTGGCACAACTCAGGCTGGAAATAAATAATATTAGCAAGGCTGTTTTACCTGTCCTGCAGCCTATTTGCGTAATAGAATTCGGCAAGGCAAAGTGTTTGACAGCCATGAATCGAGGTATAGGAATCTGCTGGTTTTTATGTATATGTAATCAAAGTTCGCAAGTTACTTTTGACCAAGTTCCCGGTCTTCGACTGAGCAGAAATTTTGCACACACTTATTTTTCGTGACAGTACATTAATTAAAAGGTTTTTTTTTTGGTGAAAACAACTATCAATGAAAGCTTGTTATGATTGGAGTTTTCAGTTTTCCACGACACGTAGACAATACTACATTATACTGCGTACTACAATCTAGGCTTTCCTGTATGTTTCCCGTTACCCTTTTGTAAGTCGACCCCGTATTGGGTCATTCAGTTCAGTACTCTGCTAGATTACTTACTCGACCAGTGTAAACTGAGCTTTAAGGACAAGCCAGCGCCTTCTGTTAGCGGTAATTAGATAAGTTGGTAGATATACAACCGCTGTCCTGCCCCGTTGTAACACGACTACTTTGTACTTGTTGCCTAGTAATTAGGACATTAGCGCTGTCCCTCAAAACCTAACGACTTGCTGTTAAAATTTGCATACAATTACCCATTTATAGTGGAAGCAGTTCCGTTCAGATTGTTCTGTAAGTTAAGGAATTAACTATCTTGTTCATGTTGAAAATAGATTTTACTACGAAATGTACTATATTTTTACGGGGTGTTTTAATTAGCGAACCAGTCGACACAGCGTTTTAGTTGTAGGACCATTTTAAAATCTATGATAAAATGTAGGTTTTTCAATTCTTAAGTAAGGTACACCTTACTTAAGAATTGAAAAACCTACATTTTATACTATTATTGCTGGTCTCATTAAAAACTCAAGTTATCTAATACTACCTACGGTGTGAAACTGACCTAGTTTTTTTTTTGCAATTATCACCAGATTGATACTTCGTTAAACACTTCATCGAGGAAAGCGTAAAGTGACGAACACATTGTTTCATCAAAACTAAAATTAAAAAAACAGTTTATCGTTTACAGGAAAAATTCCAAGTTATATAGTCATACTTTTAAAAGATTCTAAATGAAAAGAATGCTGAAATAAATGCTAACCACTCGTTATTTCGGATTATGTCGTTTAAATAATAATAATAAGTTTTTTATTTATTTCAAAAAATTTACAGCATAGTTACAGACAACGTTACAACATACAGAATTAGTATCTTAGGAATAGGTCCCCTGGCTCCCAAACTAGGTATACCTGTGACTTGGGAGTCAGTGTTCCTCCATTATAAAAGTCAATATGTATGTCGCTGGTTATTAAAAGTTAGTTGTGAAAACAAAAACTAAAATAAAATAATAAAAAAACATAAGGTACATTTCCAATTTGTAGTACAAAAATAACAAACGTGAGAATGTGTGTGTGTGGGTGTGGGTGGGTGAGTGGATGTGTGTGTGTGTGTTTGTGTATATGTTTTTGTGGAATGTCAAGTGTGTGGATGAAGATGAGAAGTTTGTGTTGGACTATTGATTAGGAGAGGATAAAAGGTTTTCTATTTCGTCGTAGTTTTTATCCATCAACCACGTTTTCACTGCGATTTTACATTTGTGTAAATTAAGTTTATGTATTGCAAGCCTCTTATTGATCCTGTTATACAGTTTTTGACTGAGATAAGAGAACTGGTGTTCGGCAAAGGAGGTATTATGTCTTACAGGTGAGAATACAATATCAGCTCGACGTTTTGTGGTTATTTTCATAGGAACGCGGTGTTTTCTCAGGATACACTGAAGCACATAGAGTTTCCTTACTGAAAGCAGTTTGCAGTCCTTGTAAAGATCTTCTGTGGGATATCTGTAGGGCATACAATACATTACCTTGAGGACTGCCCTCTGTGCTCTCTCTAATTTGAGAAAGTAGGTCTTACAGGCTCCACCCCATGCTGGCAGGCAGTATGCAAGAAGTGATTGGCAAAGTGACATGTAGACCAACCTGAGAGTATCTGTGTCAGCCGAGTAGCGAAGTTTCTTAAAAATGTAAGTAAGTTTTCTTGTTCTTGCCACCAAGCTGTCCACATGAGTATACCAGTTTAAGTGTTTGTCTATCAGCACACCTAAGTACTTTATATTTGAAGTTATTTAGTTACTTACTCAGAGTACTGGAGTAAACAAGCCGGCAACAGTAAAGACGGAGATAGAAGGCGGAGCCTGCTGCGCGTAAGCCGTGCGTGCGCCATCCTTGTCGGCTGCCACAACTCAAGAGCGATAGCGATTAGCGAGTAACTTATTTATATTTATGTTTACTTTGCTTTGTCTTGTTTTTGTAGTTCTGATTATACAAATTAGCAAGTTAGGGTAACATGCCTAAGGCAACACCCAAAACTCCTCCGAATCAGTTCTCATCGCGTTCGGAGTCTGATATCCGGAAGCTGCATGCAGACGAAGACTCGGAAGGGAAAATCACCCAGAGGGCCAAACGCAGATGCCTTTCAGATGAAGTCACCGGTGATGAACTGGATATTTTTAAAAACGATATTAAGAAGATGATCACTGAGATGATGTGTACTCAGAGCACCCGATTGGACAAATTGGAAGGACATATTAAAGACATAAAAAAACACTACACGGAAATTAAGGTCACAAATAACGATCTCGAAAAGGCAATGACAGCGGTCTCTGATCAATTACAGTCACTCGAAAACAAAATTACGGGACTAGAAAATCTACGTGGCTCCATGGCAAACCAGCTAGCTACGCTAGAAAACAAGTTGGAAGTTCTCGACCACAATCTTATCAAGACCTCTATAGAATTACGCAATGTACCTAAAAGGCAGAATGAGACCAAAACAATGCTGTATGAAACTATAACGCACCTATCAGCACATATAGGCCTTGATACAGAATCTGCTAATATCCGTGATATTTTAAGACTACCCTCAAAAAAGGAAAACTTAACATCGAGTTTATCAGTCGAGTTCTGTAATACGCTGACGAAAACGAATTTTATTGCTGCTGTTAAAGACTATAATAAACGCAATCCCAAGGACAAAATAAAATCAACCCATCTGAACATAAAATCTGCACAGGAAATACCTATTTACATCACCGAGCTTTTAACAGCGAATACTAAAAGGTTATTTTACCTTACTAGAAACCACGCTAAGCAACACCAGTATAACTATTGTTGGACGTCGAATGGAAGAGTTATGCTAAAAAAGGATCCTGATAGCCAGGCTATCTTGATAAAAAGCGAAGAACAACTGAAGCAGCTGGCGACAATCATCAAAGCATGACTACTTGCATTTAAGTATACCCTGCTATATCATACGTATTATTTGATTATCCTTACGATTTTTTCGAACTTATATGTTAAAATACTAAATACAAACACAAACAAAACTCACACACTTAACTATTACTATCAACACAACATACTCTCATACATTAATAACTCAACACCAAAATATTACATATTCACCATGGTACCCTTTACATATGCTTGCGTTCATCCCTATTATTCCTTACTTAGCTACTTCAATATCATAAAAAATATGTTTTTAAATTTAGTACTCCCAATCATAAGCTTCCCACACACGTCCCTAAAACAAATACCACCCTATTTTCTCGTAACCATCAAACAACTTTTACCTTACCGCAAAAATGCATAATACCATAAACAATTTAATTGATAACATCGACGAACTATCTGTATCAACTACCTATACATGCGCACCTGAAGAAACACTCTCCATTGTGAAGTGTCCTAAAAACTTCATTAAGATCCTGACACAAAACATTCGCTCTATAAACCGTAACTTCCTAAACTTGCAAACGCTTCTGCACCGAATACCTTTCGATTGCGATTTGGTTGTTTTAACTGAATGCTGGTTACCTTGTTCTAGCAATAGCACTATCCCAATTCTCAATAATTACTCCGCGTTCATGACAACCAAACATATAAATCAGAGTGATGGTGTAGTGGTGTATTCGAAGTCGGACATGTCTGTTACATGCGAAGAACCAGATTTCCACCGAACTGCATTGGGTCTTATTATAAAAATTAACTTTGACTTGGCGATAATCTGTATTTATCGATCGCCGTCAATAGACAATATAAACAGCTTTCTCTCAGTTCTTAACGACATTCTTCCGTCGCTACATAGATTTAAATCGGTAACTGGTGACCTGAACGTGGACATTAAACCTACCACATCTGACATGCGCTCCCACGATTACCTAAATTGCCTCGCTTTTCACGGTTATCTTCCTGCTCACACCTTACCGACCAGGGATGGCAACTGTTTGGACCACACGTTCCTCAAAACAATTTCCCCCACGCACACATTTGTCTTAAGTTCCACAATAACTGATCACTCCTCCTCCTTACTTTGCATTCACGATAAATGTCTACGAACGGTCACAAACTATCTTGTAACAAAAATAGACTATGAAGGACTTGACAAATCAATTTCAAAACTGGACTTCACTCCTATTTTCAGTATAAAAGACGCAAATATAGCTACCGATAGATTACTGAACTTAATGACTGTATCCATTTTTGAAAATACCACAGTTAAAAAAGTTTCATCAAAAAATAGAATCCTCAAACCGTGGATCACACCTGGTTTGTTACGGTGCATAAGAAACAGGGATGCTCTACATAAGAAAGTTAAAAATTGCCCAGGAAATGAAATTCTAAAAATGACTTATCTTCGATACAGAAATTTTTGTATTAGTGTTTTAAAGAAAGCAAAGAAAACATATAATACAGAGGAACTAAATAAATCTAGTAAAAATCCAAAAACACAGACACTATTAAACAGGTAACACTACTAAAACTAAGAATACATCTGCTCAATTACTAACTTTGTCATCTACACCTATTGAGTCTTGCAACACTATTAACTCATACTTCGTAAACATTGGCGAGAGGCTTGCAAATGATATAATTCACACCAGTACTACACAGCCATTGACAGTCACTCAACCTACTTCTCATATCACATCGACTTCATCGTTCGTCCTTGACCCTACTGACATTGACGAAATTACAACAGTCATCCATTCTTAGCGCTCTGATGCGGCAACTGGCTGGGATGGGATATCACCCTACATCCTGAAGAGGTACTCAATTTCCCTGGCACCCATACTATGCCATATTTTTAACCTCTGTTTCGAGACTGCCGTCTTTCCCTCTTCTTTTAAAAAGGCAATCATTCACCCAGTCTTCAAGGGAGGCGACGGGAACCTGCCGAATAATTACCGTCCCATTGCAGTACTGACTGCCTTATCCAAGGTACTAGAACGGCTTATCAATAAAATACTAGTATACTACCTGGAACATTACAAACTAATATCACCACAACAATTTGGATTTCGTAAAAACAAGTCTACCTGTGACGCAGTTCAGGAATTAACTAACAATATCGTACACAACCTGAACACTAATAAAAAGGTCCTTACGGTATTCTTAGACCTTGCGAAGGCCTTTGACACCGTTCCCGTCCGTTCTCTCTTACTCAAACTTGAAAAGATGGGCGTCAGGGGATTGCAACTTGATCTATTTCAAAACTACCTCACAAATCGCTCCCAGATAGTCAAGATTGACCGTCACAGCAGCCATGAGCTCCCCATCTACTATGGCGTTCCGCAAGGAAGCATATTGGGACCCACTTTATTTCTAGTTTTCATAAATGACTTATGCAATATAAATATCCCAAATGCCAAGATAACATCCTTTGCAGATGACACTGCTATCACTTTTGTCGGTAACACATGGTCTGATCTCGAAGACAAGGCACAACATGGCTTTAATGTAGCGCTAAAATGGCTTTATTTTCATATGCTTACACTTAATACTTCTAAAACCAAGTTCATTACCTACTCGATCAGTTCTGCTACACAACCAAACCCACCAGTAGCACTTAAAGCTCACACATGCAATTTGCTGACTCAAGTTTCATGCCAATGTGCAACTATATCCTCTACGGATGAAATCAAATACCTAGGTGTTATTATAGATAAGAATCTTAAATATAAATCTCATGTTAATGTCCTTACTGGCAGAGTTCGCAAACTTATATATATCTTCAAAACCTTAAGAAATATTGCTAATCCTATAATTATACGTAATGTCTATTTTGCCTTATGCCTATCTATAATTACCTATTGCATTCCCTGTTGGGGTGGTGCTGCAAAAACTATCCTTAAACCGTTTGAAATTGCACATCGCGCCATACTGAAAGTGGCTACCTTCCGTCCACTAATTTATCCAACTGATCAGTTATACAAAAACTGCAACGTTCTCAACGTGCGGCAACACTTTATTTTACAATTAATTTTGTTGCAACACCGCATAACCCCCTATATTGAAATTACCAAACGCCGAAAAGATAAAATATGTACTCCTCCAAAAACTCGCTTGTCGTTTACTAGAAGATTCTTTTATTATTTAGGTCCGTCTCTTTATAATACAATAAACAAAAATTGTCCAATATATAAACTGTCTTATCATAATTGTAAAAAGACCGTCCGCATATTCCTTCAAAATAAAACCTACGACGAAACAGAAAAATATTTAATATAATTTAATTATGATAAGTTTGTAAATTGTACCACTCACTCAAAACATAGACCCACACAAATCCAATCTCCTTACTTACGCACGCTTACACTGACTTACACAGCTGCACGCTCACGCACATGCATACACACACAAACCTATACACGCACACACAGCACACACGCACAAACACACAAGCACACACACACACGCACACACACACAAATGCGTTCGCGCTCAAATAATTATAGATTTTAAGAATTTGAAAAAGTAACTTGTAGAAATTAAATTGTAGCAATACAATAAGAGGGTATCGGCACTGTTACTCCTTAATACAGGCTATTTCATAGCCTAGCAAGGAGGACAGCACGTCACCCACTTGATTGTCAGAAATTTACAACTACCTACTTTGTAAAACTGTTACATGTACCTACTGCAATCTGTTTTTATATAAATAAAGATTATTATTATTTTGGTAAACATGGACTGTTTCTTAGCTCTTTGGCTAGTTTAAACTACATCAACGGGACAAGCCAAGTCAATGTAGCGTGTGGTGATTTTTTATAATGAAGAAGTGTTGTGAACATTTTCTTCAATTTGCATGAACTTCCTCACTATTCTGCAGGTGTTCAAAATTGCGGCTTTTTGAAGTGTAATGTAAACTGAATCTTTTACGTCTAGAAGTTTGAGGCTATGGTGGAGATGATTGGGTATAACACCTGTAGTGGAGACAACTATGGGTACAACATAAACTTTTTCTTGCCTCCAGATTCTGTTCACCTCTTCCTTTAGTTCCGCATATTTGCTTATTTTCTCTCCTATAGTCTTTTGCAAATTATGCGTGTTGGGTACTGCAATATCTATAAGGTAAGTGATTTTGTTAACTTTGTCTTGGAGAGTAATATCTGGTCTATTGAAGTGAACTGTTCTGTCGGTCAGAATTGCGCGATCGTAGTATAGTTTATGTGTGGTGTTTTCTAGAACAGTTTGTGGAACGTATTTATAGTACGGCGTTTTGGTATCTTGTATGAGTTTATGTTTTATTGCTAGATTTTGATGAATGACGTTCACTACCTGATTGTGTCTGTGAGTATAGTCAGTCTGTGTGAGCGTTGTGCATGCTCCTGTAATGTGTTGTATAGTCTCTGGCTGACTGCGACACCTACGGCATTTGTCATTCGTTATTGTGGGGTCTTTAATTATGTATTTCCTGTAGTTTTTAGTATTGATAATTTGGTCTTGTATTGCTATAATAAACCCTTCGGTTTCCGGGAATAAATTTCCTATTAGATTATTATTATTATTATTTCCAGAGCAGGACACGTGCATGAAAAACTTCTTGATTGCTCTGGGCAGGTATGACCTTTAATAACAAGTGGTATGTTGGGCTGAGATTTTTTGCTTATAGAAAAGGTCACTATTTTCGTTTTTTCTGTATTAATTGTTAGAAGATGTTTTGCGAGCCAATTCATTACCGTGTTTAAGGCCACCTGAGCATGCTGTTCAGTTTCTCTCCAGTCCGTCCCATGTATAAGAAGTGCTGTAAATCTGTGTTCATAATAGTAAAATTGATATTATTGCCATTATAAACGTAAATGTTGACAATACAGTACCTTTCCTCGGGCATACTTTTTGTTAACAAGGGTATTATACGAAGGGTATTACCCTTGATATACGAATATTTTTGCGACCTTTGTCAGCATTTATTGGGACCCATTTTATTTGCAATGTTCCATATTAAGTTTTCAATCTATGTGCGCCCTAATTTGCATAATCTGAACGCAAGCATGTCTTTTGTTACACTAACAAAGGATTTCAATAATCCGCCATAGCGTCGTGTTTTCGGTGAAGCGGGTATAACGTCTGTTGATGCTGGGCACGTACTCAACTTTCAGCGGAGAATCGGCCGACGCCTGCAAAAGTTAACCCAAGTGTCATTCGCCCTGCATCGAGGAAGAATTCTTTGCCCCACTTGTCAAACTTATCACACTATATTCCCGTCCTTTTTCTATAGCTCTTAAGTATTTTACATAGGTTGGTAGATATATTTGTGAGATCACAGTCTCAAGGGATATTACGTAAAGGTGCTTATGTCTAATTGCCCAATATAACGGGGATGGTAAAGAATCCTAATACACACGTATTACCTTGATCACGGGGGTGGTCATATATTCAGTATCGCTTCTACTCACGCTGACAGAAACATAATTGGTGTTGTGTGTGTCGGTCATAAATTTAAATCACTTGTATTCTGTTCACGAGAACAAACTATAGAGTGTAAGTAAATTAAAACTTGGCCACGTTGCCCTCTTTTCCAAATTATCACGTCGTCGCTCGCCCAACCAACACCTAGTGTTTGTTGGAAAGTTATAAAGTTGTAATGGATACACGCACTTTGTGTTCCAGTTCCTTAGCATGCGAATCTCTTTTATATTTTACAGTTGTTTTAGTGCAGAGGTTGGCGCAGGCCGACAACGCGCATGAATAAATCACTCAATATGAAAATGGAGTGATTTGTGATGAGTCTGCGTGTACGGTGTTGTGTTGTTTGGCGGTCGGAGCACGTCGCCAAATTCTAGCACTCGGTGGCTTTCTGGCTACCAGATATTTGTCAGTGCTCGGGCGTACTAAGTATATCGGACGCAAGTCGCTCGTATACAACTTGGCAATATATACTTTTCGTACTGTTCAAAAAGCACAGGTTACAAAGAACATAGTTTTGTATGCAAATTGTTATTACTTTCTTACTTGATTTCTTCGGAGCGAGCTACTTTTCCTAGATAAAATGTTTTATTTGTTTTTATGGAACCTAAAAATTAAGAATGAGCAGCCAGCAGGGAAATGATACATAACATTTTTAGGTGGCCATGATTTTTCGCTGAGAATTATTTCAAATTTCTTTGTTCTTGGCTCGGGGCGCGTACAGTAATAATGTGTAAACGTGAGTTTAATACAACTGTAGCGCATTAACAGTGACCGCGTTTTGGCACTAGTCACATAAGAGAGCACATTATAGTTTGCATGGAAACAAGTCACTAACTTGCGAATTCCTCTCATACAATTTAATTTTACGTTCCACGTGGTCAGTGTTTTTACTCCCTTTGAAAGAATTTCATGATAAGGTCACTTAATCGAAAATATGGAAACATTTTTATACGACTCCTATTGATAACAAATGTATCTGAGTTAAGCCTTTCATTTCCCTATAAAATATAAACACTGAAACTGAAAGAAAATGCACCATATCTTTTTTGTTTCAAAGTAAATGTCCACAAGGCTTGACATAAAATAACCTTAAATTTTATACTGATTTCTTATCGCCCGTATAAAATATAGATCAGTATTTTTATCTTTTCTACTTTATTAGCATACTTAATAACTAAATTTATTAAGTATGGAAATTACAGGGGACGTTATTTTTATTTACTTATCTGGTCTACCTCAAGACATTGTGTAAAAAAAATTATGGCGATAAGGTTTACCAGCCCTCATGAAATATTCCTAAATTATAGACAAAGACAAAGATATTTTACTTAATCTGGCCATAAATACTGTTAGAATAAAAATAAACAAAATATTGCATTTGAATTTGGAATCTGTAATTTTTATATGATTTTTCATTGTGGTTTCTTATTTTGGCGCCAATACATTGTACAATATTTTGCGATATTAAAATGGAGTAGGAGGATAAAGAGAACCGAATTCCTGTGATTGCATTACACAAAGTAGGTATGGAGCCAAATGCAATTTTAAAACTCTCCATACGCTTGGTATTAGTCAAATGTTTGTGTACCAGGCTATCAATAGTTACAATGAGACCTCCTCTGTTTGTGACAGAAAAAGATCTGTCTGTCCACGTAGTGTTCCTACGAAAAAGGTGGTAAAAGCAGAAAGGGAAAGAATTCGAAGAAATCCTGTCCAAAAGCAAAAGATTTTATCTCGGGAGATGAAGATAGCACCTAGAACCATGTCACGTATTTTGAAAGATGACTTAGGACTTGCAGCCTATAAGAGACGTACTGGTCATTTCTTAACTGATAATTTTAAAAAGAATGGGGTGGTAAAATCGAAACAACTACTGAAGCGGTACGCAAAGAGAGGTCACAGAAAAAATATATTTACGGATGAGTTTTTTTTTACAATTGCGCAACATTTTAACAAACAAAATGACCGTATTTATGCTCAAAGCTCTAAGGAAGCTTCCCAATTAGTCGACAGAGTGCATCGTGGGGATTATTCGTCTTCATTGATGGTTTGGTGGGGTGTTAGCTATGAAGGAGTGACTGAGCCATACTTTTGTAAAAAAGATATCACAACATCGGCACAAGTGTAACAAGATACCATTCTTGAGACGGTAGCTAAGCAACTTAACAACACCATGTTCAATAACCAAGAATGGTCCTTCCAGAAATACTCGGCGCCGGGTCACAAAGCTCGGTCCACGCTGTCTTGGTTGGAATCAAACGTGTCCGACTTCATCAGAGCTGAAGACTGGCCGTCGTCTAGTCCCGATCTTAATCCGCTAGATTATGATTTATGGTCAGTTTTAGAGATTACGGCTTGCTCTAATCGCCATGATAATTTGGAGTCCCTAAAATAAGCCATACGATTGGCAGTCAAGAATGTTCCCATGGAAAGAGTGCGTGCTTCTATTGATAACTGGCCTCAACGTTTAAAGGACTGTATTGCAGCCAATGGAGACCACTTCGAATAAGCTTTTTATATTTTAAATTGTTTTCTTTTTATGTATTAAACGAACACATTGTAATAGTAATAAATGTTATTTGCAAAAGATTTTTTTTTTTTTTTCTTCTTACTATATTTATGGCAAGACTAGGTATTTCAACTAGGCCACCAAGCGGCACTTTTGAGCGTTAATACATTAAAATTTAAAAGGAATAAAAATTAATTCTACCAAAGTAGCTTGTTATGGAGAAGAACGCACAAGAAACTCCATATTTAATCTTTAAAAAAAAAGTTTATTTTATAATATTTAGGTACATAAGTACATACATTAATAAATTTATATATGTGAGGACAATGCACCCAGAAACACTACATACTATACTAAGTACAGGTACAAAGTATTAAAAGTACTCACACATGCATCGTGCAGTTACACAATAGGTACTAGGGTAGATGGCGCTGCGTCTAGCTTAACGTAAAAAAATCGCTCTGTGTTTAAAATATTTTTAAATATAGTATAAGTGCACAAAAGTGAATAAAAATAAGTGAACTGATACAACATTTAACCAATAACTTAGTGACAGTGTTATCGCCGAGTTTTATACACAAACTGTGAAGTTAAAACCAAAACTTATAAAATTAAAAAACCATAACATAAAAGAGTAACAAGTGATAATCCGCAATAAGCACTAGAATCAATATCCATTAGACATTCTGTGAGCCAAATATTTAATAATAAGTGTAGTAAGAAACAAAAACAACAAAGACGAAGTGAAAAAGTGATTCTTACAAAACTTCAACCGTCACCAAGAAAAAAGTAATTTTGAACTTTAAACTGTCGCAAAAAGTGTTTTGATCCTTGCCGCAACTACTCAAAAAATTCAACCAGCCTACGTAACACACAGTTGGCCGAGTGGTTAAGGCATCTATCTACTTTTGCCAATTAACTTGCGTCGCACAAGAAGTCGCGAGTTCGAATCTCACTCCAAACATATTAACTTTTCGGGCATTCCAATAATTCATATTTGTAAAACGTTTCTTTATAACTAAAACACAATGTCATCTAATTCCACCACAACAATTAACAGCAGTAGTGGTCGCAAGGTGGCACCACTAGTTACTTGCCATACTTGCAAAAAGAAAGTTGACATAAAAAGTACTGCTTTGTGTTCTGCCTGTGATAACCGATTCGAATTTGACTGCGTTGGATACCCAGAACCTACATATCGACTCAAGGATACAGAAGCGAAAAAAAAATGGAGATGTAAGATGTGTATTAAAAATAAAAATACTAAACCCGACAATACATCAAATATTACCTTACGAAAAAAGAAAACTTTAAAAACCCCGTCGCCTCCGAAACAAGTACTAAATACACAGGCAAAATTAGAATGTGAGACTTTGAAACGTCTTTCCCCGGTCCAAAAGGGTATACAGTTATTTGACTCCCACATAAGTACCGACGGCGAAACATCTGATGAATCATATGTTACTCCCAACAGAGTTTCAAGGAGTGTTGACAGAACGGTAACTGACTTAGTAACAACATCGGAAATGAAGGAGATAATAGCTCAACTCACGTATAAACTTGAAAGTACGGAAGAGGAACTGGGAAATATATTATTAGAAAACACCGATCTACATAAACAAATTGAAAAATTAAGAACGGAAAACAACACCTTGAAGTCTTTATGCCAAACCTCCTCCATGTTTCGAAATCCTGGTTCAAACATTAAGAAAAAGAGGCAAGCGCTGTCACAGCAACACAAGTCATGTTCTACACCGTCCCCTCCATCGTCATCCACATTGAAAGTCGACACCAGTGACTACGTACTACGCTTGAAGCAGGACATTCTAACCCTAACACAGCAACTACAGATCGCAAAAAAAGAGATTGCTATCCTAACTGAACGTGTTGGTCTATTGGTGAAACGTAGTCACCGTAGTAACAATAATTGTGAAATCTCAATTCAGGAACCGAGGCAGGACATAGTAAGCTTACCTAGTGTTGGGACTTGCACTGCCAGAATTGAGCAAAACACCACACCGGAAAGGAAGATGTTCATTTTTGGATCTCAGCGTTGCGTCGGGCTAGCAGCAGCGATCTCACGTGCAAGAATTAATTCGCAGTACGAAACATACAGAGTCGTCGCCGAAACGAAGCCAAATGCACCGTGCAATGATATAGTATCCAAATGTGTAAAAATCAAATTGTCAACGGACGACAAACTAATAATTTGCTTGGGCGAGAATGACCATAATTTGAACTTCATCTTGTCTCAATTACAAATTTTATTAGAAACATTCAGTAATAACAATGTCATTATTCTTAACGTCCTAAATAACGTGTACCTGGATGTAAATAAGTTGAACTATTCTATAAAAAATGTATGTCGTAAGTTTCAAAAGTGTCAATTTTTACAGCAAACTGCCACAAAACTATCCGATATTTGTAAGTCAGTAAATTACCATATAGATTGTAGTGATTATAGAGATAAATACTTAAATCCCAGCGAAATTAGAAAGAGAATAGCAAGTTGCAAATCGAGTTTGAAATCGAACATTGGATTACAGGAACCTAAAAAAGGGACAATTCCCTACTACTTTAAGGTAAAAAATCATCTTCAAAGCACAAAACTTACAGATTGCGAAACTTGTATGTCATCTAATGCTGGGGCTCGGAAAGGAACTATTCCCTACTATTTTTCTGTCCAAACAGAGAGGACTACAGTAAATGAGATTTTTTTTCGAGCCTAACTCATTTGTTGCTACTTTAACTATTTTTCATCAAAACTTGTGTGGAATTAGTAATAAAAAAGACGAATTAGAACTTTATGTAGATAAATTAGAACCTAAATTAGACTTCATCTGTGTTACTGAACATTTTCTGAACAAATTAAATGCACCTCTATTTGCTCTGACTGACTACGACTTGGTTTCACACAATACTAGGGTTAACAAGAAAAGAGGTGGTAGTCTTATCTTGGGACATAGAAATAGACAAGTTTTAGATTGTATGGCAATAAACAAATTGTATAAATCAGAAGCATTCGAAATATGTTGTACTAAAGACATTGATACCGGGCTATACATATGCTGCTGTTATCGAAGCCCAGATGAAAAGAACTTCAAAATATTCATGGAAAAATTCGAAATAATGTTGGCATATTTTTTTAATAAGAAGTGTATCATTTGTGGTGATTTTAACATCGATCTTCTCTGTGAAAATAAAAATCATACAGAGTTTGTTAGTCTTTTACGATGTTATAATTTTAAAACCCTAATTCAAACGGCTACTTTTACTCGAAATCAGTCATCTTCATGTATCGATAATTTAATCACCAACTTAGGTGACTCGTTAATTCAAAAAGTTTCCGTAGACCACAATGGCTTAGCAGATGGACATGCAGGGCTTTTTTGTGAACTAAAGCTTCATACAGCTATGGGAAAAAAAGGAAACAATAACCAAAAGGTTACTATTGAAAAACGAATGCTCACAAAAAGTAACCACGAGACGTTTAGTAAAAAACTGTTGGGTATTGACTGGTCTTCTATGGGAATTAACTCCTTTTTAAAGAAATTTCACGATGCATTTCAGTGTAGCTTCAGAAAGCAAAAAAAACACATATTATTAAAAAATAACAGTACTGGTATAAAATGGACCACAAAAGGCATAAAGGTGTCAAGTAAAATGAAAAGATTGTTGTGTGTAAATAGTGGGAGTTGTCATAACACAATACAAACTTATAAAACAAACTACATTAGGTTATTTAGGAAAGTTGTGAAAGGAGCAAAAAGAATTGCTGTGAGGGGACAAATACAGGCAGCGAAAAATAAAAGCAAGGAAATCTGGCAAGTAGTAAATCGCCATAGGAACAAAGAAAAACAAAAAAATACAAAAAACCTTATCTTGAAAGTGGATAATAAAATTATTGACGACCCTAGGGAAGTTGCAAATATATTCGCTGAACATTTTAATAATTATAACCACAATTTGAATATTACGGATGAAAAAAATTCACTATTCTATTTAAAAAAATCTACCGACAGGGTGAATAGTGAAATGTGTTTGACTTCCGTGACCCCGGCAGAAATAGTAAAAGTTGTAGGGACAATGGCAAATAAAACTTCTAGTGGGTATGATGACTTGCCAATAAGCGTTGTAAAACAACATATAAAAATTCTTGCATTACCGTTGTCAGATTTTTTTAATAAATGTTTTGATGCGGGAATTTTTCCTGAACAACTAAAGATAGCGAAAGTTATTCCCTTACATAAAAAAGGTTCACAGATGGATTCAAAAAATTATCGGCCTATTTCAGTTTTACCGACCCTCTCAAAAATCTTTGAAAAATTGATAAAAATTCGTTTAGTTACTCATCTCAGTATAAATAAAGTTATAAATAGCAGACAATTCGGTTATCAAAAGGGTGTTGGAACTGCGGAAGCTATTACCACTTTGGTTAACGATGTGGTTGATAAATTAAATAGAAAATTGAGGGTAGCTGGAATCTTCTTGGATTTGAGTTCAGCATTTGATACGGTAAATCATACTTTATTGCTTGCTAAAATGGAACATTATGGTGTAAGAGGACAGGTTCTAGAGCTTTTTCGGTCGTACTTAAATAACAGGAAAATGTACGTAGAGGTTAAAAACATGAATGACAACAATGTTCAAGAAGTGTACCATTCTAACTTACGAAGGGTTTTGATAGGTGTCCCACAGGGTTCGATATTAGGTCCAATCCTATTTCTGATATTTACGAACGATTTACTTAACCTAGCAACAAACATAAAATCAAATATGAAAATAATAGCATTCGCTGATGATACTAATGCTATTGTTAGCGAAGATACTGCGGACTCATTGAGCAACACTGTAAACAAGGCTCTTGATTTTTTTCAATTATGGTTTATGGCTAATAAATTAAACATAAATACTAAAAAAACAAACATTATATTGTTTAAGTCTACATCACGCAATAATGATAGTTTAGATGTAATGTTAAATGGAGACAAAATATATTGTGTAGACTCTGTAAAATTTTTAGGAGTTCATGTTGATTCATTATTAAATTGGAAAAATGAACTAAAAGCCATAGATGGATCAATTTCATCAGCATGTTATGCGCTTAGGAGCCTGCGAGATGAACTTAGTGTAAATATTTTAAAATCGGTTTACTATGCATTGGTGGAGTCAAGATTAAGATATAGTATTCAACTATGGGGAAATAGCTACAGGTATAACTCTTACAGGGCATTTGTACTGCAAAAGAGGGCGATCAGAACAATAGTCCGCATTCCCCAAGTCGAGTCCTGTCGGGAATATTTCAAAAAGCTTTCCATCCTTACGGTACCAAGCCTTTACATATTAACAGTCTTGACCAGCCTGGCAAAGCACATAAGTGAATATGAAACGAAGGAAGAAAGACACCATAGGGAAACCACACGGAACCAATACTTGAAGCTCGGCATTAGTTCCAAACTGAATATTGTGAGACATTGTGTTAAGTATCAAGCGGTGAAACTATTTAACTGCTTGCCTAAGGATCTAAGATGTATATTATATAGAACAACCTTGTTTAAAAAGAGGCTTAGGGATTTTCTATTGGAAAACTGTTTTTATTCCGTTAATGAACTTATGATAAATGATTAATATGACTTAGGTAACCATGTAGATTATGTGAATTTCTAATGACATGTTTTAGACTATTTGAATTATTTTGGTTAGGACCTTTTTAGATTATTTATTGACATTTTATTTTTTATTGATATGTATTACATTATTAAATTTATTTGTTTGACATTATTAGATTCTCTATTGAAATTTTTATGACATGTATTAGATTATTTAAATGATTTTGGCTATGACATTTTTAGATTATTTATTGACATTTTATTAGATTATTTAATTATTTTGTTGGACATGTTTACATTATTTATTTGAATGGTTATGACATGTATTAGATTATTTTAATTAATTTTGGTAGTGACATTTTTGGACTATTTATTGAAGCTATGTGCAATTATCGGATGAGTTTTAATTTCTGTGGTTTGGTTTTGAGATTAGATTATATAATAAGTGGCATTTTTACGACATGTATTGTATTTAAATAAATTTTGTGATGACATTTTAAGATTGTTATCGTTTTATTTTTATGATTTTTTTTTTGATTGAGTTGTTTGACATTTGTAGAGTGTTTATTGAAATGGTTTAGATTATCATTATATTGGATGTGTGTTTGTTTTTGATGTATCGGATTGGTTTGATTTATTGTGGTTTTGACATGTTTTAGATTATTATTTGAAATTTGCTATGTCATTTTTAGAGTATTTATTGAATTTTGTTGACATGTATTAGATTTTATTATATTGAATTAAGTAATCAATTTTTGTATATGACATGTCTAGACTATTATTATTGTTGTTCTCGATTTTTATTATTTTGGATGAAAATGTTTTTAATTGTGACAATGGATGTACTTGAATTTGATTAATATTATAAATGTAATGGTTATATTTTTGGTCCGCAGTTGAGAATTTGTTTAGGCTTGTTTTTTAATTATTTTTTGTAAACATTCAGACACATTGTAAAATTGTTAATGAATAAATGAAATGAAAATGAAAATGACTAGAAAAACATTAGCATCCGAAGCAGTTAAGACCAATCCCAACTGACGGCGCCCGTTCACGAACATGACGCATGAATCGGCACCACCCAGCTCAACCATCATGAAGGGAACCGAATGATCCAACACACGCGCCAACATCAGAAAGACGTTTGAGAGAGCATGACACACTCAACTGCCAGGGCACACATAAGTCAACGAACGACACAAAGTTACAGCAAATGGATGAATGAAAAGATTTACAATTGGGTACAGTACTCACACACACTCACACACGTGCTGCGCAGTTATACAATACTAAAATAAATTGAGTCTATATAATACAAATATATTCATACAGTCTTCAGCAGGTCCAACAATACTTCAAAACAATAATGTTCTGCATATTACTTGTTTTTGCGCCCTAGTGTTTGTGGAGCAAGACTAGCATTGAGCCAAGCATTTATGTCAGTGATGTAATCCCCCAACTTATAATATGCCTGCCTGCATAGTGTGCGTTTTATATAAGTTTTAAATTTCGTCTCATTCAGTTCTAGAATGTGGGTAGGAATTTTATTGTAACATTTTGTACAGTACCCCATGAAAGATGAGGCTACTTTAGCCAGTCTGAAACCTGGTTGAACTAATTGGTCCCTATTTATAGTAATGTAATTATGTCTATCTCCGTTTTTACTAAAAAGATGTAAATTCTTTCTCACGTACATGATGTTTTCATAAATATATTGAGAAGGAACCGTCATGATGGATAACAGTTGTGTCCTTCTGTGTTGTGAACAATGCCCTTAAACAGTTGCCTTAGAGAATCGCGCCGGCGAAGATTGTATATCGCTCTGATGGCCCGTTTTTGCAGAATAAAAATTTACTCAATGTCTGCAGCCATTCCCCATAGTAAAATACCGTAAGGCATTATACTATTAAAGTAACTAAAATAGACCAGCCTAGCGGTATCTACATCACTAAATTGACGAATCTTTCTAACAGCATAAGCTGCCGAACTTAGTCGCCTGCAAGTGATATTAAATGAGGACTCCTTTGTAACCTTGAGTCTAGCGCGATCCCCAGGAAAACCGTTTTATCGACGAATTCTAGCTTCTCCTTGTTTAATATAATGTCACAATCAGTACTTTTGATATTCGGCAAGGAAAATTTTACGTACTTGCTTTTTTACCATTTAAAACTAAATTATTGGCAGTGAAGCAATCCTGAACCTGCCGTAGCGCGTTATTTACGTCGTCAACCTGACAAGTACGTCTATTTATTTTAAAAGATGTGTCATCAGCAAACAACACCATGTTTAGTTTGTTTTCCAATAAACGGAGTAAATTGTTTATGTATATAAAAATAAGAAAGGACCTAAAATTGAGCCCTGGGGTACCACCCTATACACTCTATTACAAAGTATAGTAGTATTATCCTGTTTACTCCATCAATTCGTAAATAAGGTAATCTATGTAGAACTAGTTCTTTCAAGTTTATGAGAAATCTTGTCTCGTTATTATTTTCTAGGTAGGGACGTACAAGTTGAGCGAGGCTGAATGGCGGATAGTTTTATTACAAAGTCGGGCTCCGGCTGACGAGTTAGCGTATGAAAGGCGTAGAGAAAGCTGTTCCGAAGTCTTGAGCCTTGAATGCGTCGGACGGCAATATTTTTCCGACTCTTCCAGTTCTTCCCCTTCACGCAACATCGAGCAAGTTTTATTAAACACATTGCCTTAATATCAACTATTTTCAAAGCGGAACATCGAAAAGTTCTTATGTTTATTCGAAAAAGAACATTTCAAATTAAGTGATTTTTCTGAAGTTAAGCGTTTATATTACTCGGGGTTTTCTTGTTTTTACTTGTCCGATATATTATGATTTACAAGAGACAAATTCGTGTTTGTTTTTGGCGAGATTTTAAGGGGCATGATAAAATTTTATTAAAATAAGTTCAGTTTTTATATTTTCATAAATTTTTACTACCGTTTATTTATGTTTTATTTTCATTGGTCCGCATAAAAAGCAGTGGCAGAGACAAAACTATCGTTAAATTTAAGTTCCGCTGGTCATAGCTGCTGTTTGTTGTAGCGTGCTTCGTCCACATTCAATACAAACGTGTGAAACAAAACAATTTTGAATGTTTGTGATTTATTGAAAATAGTTTTTTTATGTTTTGGAAACACGTCGTACGGCTCATAGGCGACACATGACACAATATACAAAACAATATTATGATTAAGTGCTAACTAAACCGAGTGCTCCATACGCTAAATTGCGTAAATAAAAACAATTTAGCGTGAGATGAAACTTGTGAAATATTGTTTTTTAGTATATTACATCACTAATACTGAATGCCGTAAAGGATACACAGAGGTGTACATATGTAGTACAGCCACAAATTGGCATTTTGCAGCTGCTAAGACCCAGGCGTGTCTTTTTTTCGCTAAAAGGAGCCAATTCCACCCGGCTCCTTCTTTCAGAGGTGTGACCGTGCCGATAACTGATCATCTTGAGATTCTTGGCATCACGTTGACATTGACGCTCAATTTTGGTCCATTCATTGAGGCAAAAGTTCAGTTGGCTGCCAAAAAATTGGGGATCCTCGCGAAGGTGAGACGGTACTTCACGCCAGAACAGCTGCTCAACTTATATCAGGCGCAAGTTCGATCATGCATGGAATACTGCTCTCATCTCTGGGACGGATCTGCCAAGTACCAACTGGATGCAATTGATACGATCGAAAAACGGGCTAAGACTGTACAGAAAGTACTGGTCGAATCTAGGCTTCAGAACCTCGAACATCGGCGCCGAGTTGCCAGTCTGTCAGTTTTTTATCGGTTACATTTCGGGGAGTGTGCGTTGGAATTGCATGAACTAATTCTTCCTTGCCCGTTCCATCATCGAACTACAAGACGTACGGCGATGCGTCATCGGTACATAGTGGACATCCCACCCATACGCACCAAACGTTTTGGGAATTCTTTTATTATGCGTACAGCAAAGGAGTGGCATTCCCTTCCAGAGCATGTATTTCCTGATAGCTATAACCTGGGAGTCTTTAAGTTAAGAGTGAACAGGTTTCTTCTAGGCAAGCGTGCTTCATCGTCGACTACATCACCGCTTACCATCAGGTGAGATAGTGGTCAAGCGCAAGCCAATCAATAATTAAAATTGATTTAAAATTGGTGATGCGATTCCCTGCTAACACCAGAAAAGCGGAAAACCTAGTAAGTAACAAAATCACGAATTAAATAGATATATTTGTATGAGAAGCAGCAGAACCCATTCGACCTTTTCTTTGCCCCAGATCTACCATTTTCCGGGGGCAATTATTTCCTACGAGCGCACGTAACATACTATTTATACAGCGTGCCCAGTATATCTCGACACCTCACGACAGCGCTACTTCTAAAGCCAAATGTCAATAACGTGTCAAAAGGACATGTCGAATACACTTCCTTTTTTAACCGCGTGTCAAGATACATTGGGCGCTCTCTTCATTCATTGGGCGTCGTTATCTCAATTTTGTTAAAGTGTAATCTGAGCATTGATGATATTTCAATGTTTTCGCCGTGATTGGGATATTTTCACTCGTAATCTCCTAGTATTTTAAAAGCGATTCTTGCAATTTTAAAATCTTTTACTATATGACTATTGGCTTTAGTTCCAGGTAATGGAAAAGACACCTTTCTATTTTTAATTCGAGCAAAATTGACCAAAATGGTACTCTGTTTTAAATAAGTCAGCGGTTTTATGTGCGCTTTTTCATTGAAATAATTTTTAATCCGTATAACAAGATACCTGCTACGAAAACATCTCACACCTTCGACATTCACTCCTTATTGATAATCTTTCAATGTCTGTCTATCCCATGAACGAAAAGGAAAAAGCGTGAATAATCCATCATTTACTCACATACGTTTATTGGATTTCCTTTCCTCTCAACATAACACCGAAATCCATATTGTCTAACAAAAGATCCATTTCGCGGCACATTTTGTTTTATATCAATACTGATTTAGTTTCGTATTATTTATATGAAGATTAAACTACAAGGCTGAAGGCTTTGAGCACACAATGCGGATCAAACAACGTAATCCTGAAGAACGATCTATCATATCAATACAGTACGTCAGTTTGTTTCCGATCAAATGGCTTGTATATCCAGCGGCTTCATGGAAAGCCGAACAAGACACAAAGGGGACGAAGATAAGCCGTGTAAATCTTCAAGCATACAAATGTGAACTCACCGGCCAGACGGATACGTTTGCTGATCTCTTTCGGAGAGTTGCCATCATATATCATTCTGAAATGTAGCTATTATAGCAATTTTACAAGGTCATATTTGTGGGTTTGTATAATGTGAAGGGGATTATAAAGGAAATTCTTGTATATTTTTCAATTATGAAAAATTCTGTGGAATTAGTAATCCGAAATAGTTGAGAATTCATCAGACCACCTGCCTGGTAACTACGGCGTAAAAATACATGTATGTGGTCGTGTAAAAACATTCGACTTGGACATTTTCATTACCTCGAGATGGGGGACGGACGGACGGACATACTGACAGACGGATGGACAGGTGAACTTTATTGTGAAGAACTAAGTGGCAAAGAAAGACGTGGGTCCCGGTAACAGTTTGTTCAATAGAAATATTATGGTAAAGTTACTAGCATAAAGGCTTAAAAAACTTGGATATCTAACAAGAAAAGGTACCCAACTGTCCAGCTCAGATTTGATTTATTTTGATAAATGTTAGAGTCTAAAATGACAGGCACGTTTTTTTTGTTGCCTTCAAGGCAAAGGAGTAAGCCAGCAGTGCCTATGTTTCATTGGGAGTTGTCGTAAAAGAGTAATATACTGGATACTGGCACTTTGTTACAGGAATAGTCGATAGTTAACGGTTAACTGGTATGTGTACTGAGTTCTAGTATTGTATAACGGGTCGCAGTAATAAAACACCCAGATTTATTTAACAGATTTTGTGAAATATTCTGTAAAACTAGCATTAATTAATTTTAAACCAAGTGCATCATGTAAACTTTATAGTTTTGAAGTTAACAGCTGAATGGGTCATGAAGCAAACAGTTTGACTGTACTATATGTTTGTAGCCTCCTTATTAAATTATCATTGCGAGTTCGTATTACCAAAGGAAGACAATGATTCCCAAAACGCATACCTGTCCTGAAATATCTGTACGAATGTTTTTTTATGCCCGAAATATTCCATATCCACTCCCTGGCATATCGATATCATGTTTCGACTCGATCCTCTTACATTAGTGGTGTTTGCTTTTGGCTATGGTTAAATACGGCGCAACCCTTTTTATTTTTTTTTCTGTTTGTTAAATATGTAGCTGGTATTATGAGAGTGAACTTATAGGTGAGAGGTGTAGGTGGACTCAATATAAATTGTAATTAGTCTATATTGTCCTATAATGGCCAAAGGCCTCGCCCATATCCTTTCCCTTATTATATCCAATATTAAAAAAATAAGATTTCGTGTCGACAAAAATATTCGTATCATCATCTACCTGTACTTATCCGATGTTACTGGGGTTCGGCGCAACACGTTTTCTTCTTCCATACCGTCCTGTCCCCCGTCCCGCCATCACTGACTCCCTTTTCCATCATATCACTCACCACACAGTCCATTCATCTTTACTTTAACCTTCCTCTCCCTCTCCATCCATCCATATTTATATTTAACTATTTTAGGAACCTGCATTGCATCCCTCCTCATCACATGACCATACCAGGACAAACAGTTTCCTTTCAACTTTTCTGTCAATGGCGCCACTATCAAACTTCCTATAATATACTCATATCTCACTTTGTCCATTTTCGTCACTGTGCACATCCATCTCAACATCCTAAAAAAGAACGACAAAAATATTCGTCTATTTAACAAGAAACTAGAGGCTTAAGCGAGATTTAAATAACGTTTTCTAGATAAACGAAAACAAATACTCTGTAAAATATAAAAAAGATATCCAACCTATTCTTACAACCTAACACTGGCACTGTCACTCACAATCAGAGGCCGCAAGACCCCTCTTTCCTCTGGGAATCATGGCTTTGATATTTCCCACTATCTGATCAAAAAATTCGCTGGAAAATGCCTATGATTGGCTACAATCAACAACAAAGTTCTAGGAAGTGAGAATAATAAGCCATTATTTATGCAAAAACATTATATATAACTAGTTCTACCCCGCGGCTTCGCTCCCGTGGCTTGATTTTGATTTGATTTAGATTTAAACATACAATTTCACCTCTTTATAATATGTTACTTAAATTGTATAATGTTAGTTAATATTAAATTGAAAAACAAGGAGCGATACATAGATTAATGCATGCATAAGTATGTACGTATGCCTTCTTCATTCAATATTATTCACAGGAACCAGAACCATGTTTCTATTTCGGTGCAAGGCTCCGCTGCTCGCTAAATTGATAACAAGAATATTGGATTCGTGCCCTCGTGAATATTTTAACTGCCTTATCTTAACTTCGTTTACTTTCGTTCCTTCGCAGAGGTATTAATTCCTTTGAATAATCCAGACTGCCGTGATAGGAATCTCTGCAGAAACGATGTGTTTATGCAACTGATAAGGAAACTTTTGTTTATATTGTTTGCGAACCCTAAGGACATAACCCACATCTTGTTCTATAATTACAATTGCCAAATATTCTACAGTTTACCTAGAAAGTAGTGTAGAAGTACATGGGTACGTTACAGGAATCGGTGCGGGCGCACGGATTTCAAAACGATACACGCATTGCTACAGCGTAAAAATCTGCGCTACGGCGTAGCAACTGTGCTACAACGTGAGGTCGCTACGCGTTTGGAACTTTTAAGTTCTCGAAATCTTTTATAATGGAAAAATAATCGAATATATAGCTTTATATGATTTTAACCAAGAAAAAAGCGTTACTCACTTATGGCTCCCAAATTGTTCAAGGAATTGAATTGCTCGTTCCATTCGAAGACTGACCTCTTTCTCGAAGTCGGACCTACCCAACTTGATAGTTTGTTTGTCCTAGGTAAACATTATCGTCAACAACTACTTTGGAATGCCCGATCTTGATGTGAGTTGGTGTTGCGTGGGTATTGAACAAGAACTAGATTCGTTTGGTCCAAGTTCATTTAAGACACTCTTTCGGAACCTCTACTGAGGTGAGCTAGTCCCAAAATACTTATATTCATATCATAGTCTTTGCTGACTCAAGCGATACTACACTTAATATAAACGACCGAATGAAAATAGAACTATAGACAGTTAAAATTATTTATTTGGAGGATGTCATCTCTGGGAAATATTGATCCTGTTACAGCAATTATTTCACTTATCGAAAATTACTTTATCACTGAGATGTATATAGGCCCATATCCCAAAAATTCACGCTACCTGTAGGATAGGAAAATGAAGCAGAGCTGCTGACAGAAGCAAGTCAAAAATTTAACACCTATATTTTCTGGAGGTGTACGCAATACGCAGTGTATTTAATAAAAAAAAAGTAAATGTTTTTTTCCTTTCTTTCTTTCTATGTTTTGGGACAATCCCACCGCAATATTCCCAAACTACTGCAACTCCTTAAAACCAAAATTCAACATTGGCAATCATCAGAAAAGCGCCGAGGCAATGAAGCTCGATGAAGTCCCGGAGAATTAAGTTTACTGTCTTGGATCCCGCAATGAAGTTAATCAGAAATTAAGAACGGAGTAGTAGTAGTAGTATAAACCAATATTTGGCCAGAAGATACCTATGTTACAGACACAAACAAACGATATTATAATAACCCAATTTGCAACACAACCTGCCATCCCCTATTAACCCAAACATTATCTATACTCCTGGATCCGCCTACAAATTCCTAAGCCCATCGATCAGTTAGCATTTGGCAACGCTGGCTGTTCCCAACTCGCCCAGATTTGGCGATTCTCCAGTAACCAGCACAAGATTTGGACATAATCTCACACTCCTGGAAGTCCAACAGTCCGTGATAAAAAACATTTGCTGGCCCAGTAACTTTGCTAAGCAATTGGCAACATTTGGCCGCCGTGTGCACATACATGATACTCGAATAGTTTATGTATGAATGTTATGCTCCTGTTTATGGCCGAATGTGATTTATTTTTAAACTATTATTGCTGTCGTATGTTGTGGTGGGTTATGGATGTGGTTGTTGAGATATTATTTCGTGTTTTTTTTTGTATTTTGGTGGAATCATCATCGCTTATTTACGTTAAAGAAAAACATTGGAGGAAAGTTGAACTCATCAATACTTGTCATCCGACTCAGAGACTATTGGCACTACATTGATGACGTTTGGAAGGATGATCAGTTCCATGGATCTCTAAACAACGGTTGAGTGAAATTACTGGTAGTCGCAAAAATGTGCCAGTAAGTTTAGAAATAAAAAAAACCGGCCAAGTGCGCGTCGGACTCGCGGACGAAGGCTTCCGTGCCATTATCACCGCAAAAAAAAACACGATTGTTGTATGGGAGCCCCACTTAAATATTTATTTTATTCTGTTTTTAGTATTTGTTGTTATAGCGGCAACAGAATTACATCATCTGTGAAAATTTCAACTCTCTAGCTATCACGGTTCATGAGATACAGCCTGGTGACAGACAGACAGACAGATGGACCGCGGAATCTTAGTAATAGGGTCCCGTTTTTACCCTTTGGGTACGAAACCCTAAAAATTAAGTTGTTTGACTGAATGCTTTTATTAAAAACATACAGTGGTTTATGAGATAACGGATATTATTAGTTACAACCGCAGACACTACTTGATGATTCACAGATTCTCAGAGAAATACTGTTTACGGATAAATTTTCATCCCTACTACGGCACCCTTTGCTTGGTCCGGTAACACCGGCCCTTTTCCGGTTTATTATCTTTTTAAAGTGGATAAACCCAGGAACAAACCCAAGGTCACGTCTATTTACAAATACTAAGATCGGTTTGGTTCAGTTCTTTTGTTTTCAGGGTCAAAAAAATCAAAATCAATTTTTTATTTCACATAGGCCTACATGGGCACTTATAAAACGTCGACAAAAGGTGCACGGTTCGGGTTGGTCGTTTCCTATGGAGAAGTACCGGCAAGTAACTCCATGGTTACTCTTTAAAACTGGTTAGGTTTTACAATATTTCCATGTTACAGCATTAGTACTTAGATATGGGGGACAACGTAGGCCCGACTTATGACAATAAGTCGTAAGAAACTAAAAAAATAAAATAAAAAGATTATATATTATATAAAAAAAGTTAACAAATGTTAACTAGCATCTAGAAGGCCTACAAAGTTCACACATTCACAAAACAATCGGTAAAAGAATCTATACAAAGGTAAAAAAATTAATAAAAATAAGTATAATAAGACTATATTTAACATGTGGCACAAATTTTGTTATCAGTGCTGTAACTATTCTTAGCAAAGGGCTATAAAGATGATTGAAAACCATTGTAAAAAGTCTAATTAAAAGAAGGAAAGAAAAAATGAGATTGAGAATAGTTAGAGACATCCACATATTTGTGCCGTTTACAAGTTACCAGGGAAGCTGCATGCGCAGAAGGAGCTAAGGCTAAATATTTTTATCTTCAACGTAGTCCTTGATTTTATAATATGCTTTTTTAACAAGGATACGTTTGATGTAGTTTTTGAACTTTCCATCGGTCAGTTCTATAACTAACTTTGGCAACTTGTTAAAAAAGCGTATACTGTTTATAAGAAAAGACTTGCTAGTTTTCGTTAATCTGAATTTGGGTATTACAATTTCGTGCTTACTGCGTGTATTTAAATTATGGAAGTCGCTTCTAGTTTTGAAAAGCCCTCGATTTTTACGGACATACAAAATACATTCCAAAATATAAAGTGAAAGTAGAGTCAGTATATCAATCTCTTTAAATTTTTCTCCGAGGGACTCGCGAGGACCCATTTTATAGATTGCGCGGATTGCCCTCTTTTGTAGGATGAAAATTGAGTCAACTTCTGCTGCTGATCCCCACAGCAGAATGCCATAAGACATAATACTGTGGAAAGAAGCACCTAGCTGTAGCTACATCGGTTAGCTGCCTTATTTTCCTTACTGCATATGCAGCCGAACTTAACCTACCCGAAAGAGTTCTAATGTGCGCGCCCCACTGCAATTTTGAATCGATAGTAATCCCTAAGAATACAGATTCCGTTATAACTTCAAGATTTTTGCCGTCAAGATTTAAGTTTAGGTCATGTTGTGGTATAATTGGTAAAGAGAACTTTAGACATTTTGTTTTTTTCGCATTCAGTAAAAGATTGTTAGCTGCGAACCATTTTGAGAGAACAATTAGACTTTCGTTAACATTTAAGACATCCGTATCTTGCCTATCTATTTTAAAAATTAGCGAAGTATCATCAGAAAATAGAATTATACCCGATAATTTGGCCTTCCATTGTTTTCCTCAGTTCTGATTTTCGCAAGGACCGATCCTTCCATAAGGTCCAATATGCGTCTGAACCACTTAAGCCTCTGGAAACAACTGACAATCTTATAATAGAGGGAAACAATTACATTTCCCCTTGATTAAATTTAGGCTATTAAGGAACACACCTAAATTGGTTATCCCTGGATCAATGTGGTATGGCCTATTCAATTATTAGGCACTAGCTTCAGCTAGCGGCTTTGTCCGCGTGCTAGTTGAAAATGATTCTAATGGAACATACTGCTAGGTTAAAAAGTATCCAATGTCCTTATTCAGAACATCATGGTTTACTAGAGTGTCAAGTGACATCTAAATCGTATCAGCTGTTATTTTTTTTGTTTAAACAAGCAGATAGACAAACGGAGTTACTTTCGCATTTATGATATTATTATGTATAAAAGAGAGATGCTGATAAAAAAACTTTTTGCAAAAAAATACTACCGACTTCCAAATACAAAACTACAAAGTGAAAAATAACTTTATTTTTTGAAGTCGGTGGTGTCTTTCGTTACCAATTTTTTTGCGTTATGGACACTAACTTCAAAAAATAAAGTTGGTAAAGTGAAAAACCGAGAAAATACTACCGACTTCCAAATTTGGAAGTCGGTAGTATTTTTTTGCAAAAAGTTTATTTTATTTTTCACTTTTTGTAAAAAATAAAAAAAATGTGGTCCCCTAGAACCCTACGTCAAAAACGAAAACCTGTGCAGTAAGATTCTTAGCTTGGAGTTAGTTTCGAAAAACTAATAACGACAACCTTTATTGTTTACTTAGGTTGGTATTTATGTCAAGTTTAAAGTTTATTAACCCAAGAAGTAAGATCTTCAAAAAGCACAAATCGTCTTTTGGGGGTAGTTTCAAAAACTAATAATGACAAACGTTATTGCATACTAAGGTTGGTATTTATGTCAAGTCTTATGTTTAGTTTATTAACCCAAGAAGTAAAATTCTTCAAAAAAAACCCAAATCTTCTTTTGGGGGGTAGTTTCGAAAAAAATATAATGACAACCTTTTATTGTTTACTTAGGTTGGTATTTATATCAACTATCAAGTTAATTAACCCAATAAATAACATTCTTCAAAAAACGTTAACACCCCCTAATTATGTAGTTGTTGCTGCGGTAGTTTTGCTTGGGTTTTGCTTAGTGGTCCCCTAGAACCATACGTCAAAAACGAAACCCTGTGCAGTAAGATTCTTAGCTAGGGCTTAGTTTCGAAAAACTTATAATGACAACCTTTATTGTTTACATAGGTTGGTACTTACGTCAAGTTTCAAATTTATCAACCCATCAATGCGAGCCTATCAATAATAATAAAAAACCCAAGAAACATGATTCTTCAAAAAAACCTTGACCCTACATCGTCTTTTGGGGTAAAATTCGAAAAACTAATAATGACAACCTTTATTGTTTACTAAAGTTGGTATTTATGTCAACTTTCAAATTTATTAACCCAAGAAATAAGATTCTTCAAAAACACTTCAATACCCCTTGAATCATCTTTTGGGGGTAGTTTCAAAAAACTAATAATGACAACCTTTATTGTTTATTTGGGTTGGTATTTATGTCAAAATTCAAGTTTATTAACCCAAGAAATAAGATTTCTTCAACACCCCCAACAAACTTCAATAACCCCGAAATCGTATTTTAGGGGTTGTTTCGAAAAACTAATAATGACAACCTCCAAGGTTCCAATAAATAATTGCTTTCAGTTGAACAGAATTTTTGAATGTGATAGCGGAAATGGATTTCAAATACTTTTATATAAAAATAAATATATAGGTAGGGGTACGGGAACAAAGCTGCTACCTAACAAAACGTAATGAACATTGAGGTTTGGCAAACATTAGCCATTACATTCCAATGTCATTACGGTGCATTTTTCTTTGCCGTCTATTTTTAATACCCCGCACTATAATTCAGGATTATTTCCAGCACAAATATTTTTGAATCATAATCCCTTTTCTGGTTTAATGGCACACTGGAAATAATTGCGGAGTACTTACAGAAGTTTGCTTTGTAAATACTTTCGAGTCAGAGAATAGATGGCGCCATAGTGCACTAATGTAGCTTGCTAAGGGCCGGTTTCTGAAGTAGACGTCACATCTTAAATCCGCTAACAATATGTCAAAAATTAACCAGCCCTCAACACTTCATCATCGAGAAATTACGTAATCGCTTGTTACATTTAATAATTTATTTCGGTTGGCTACCCTAACTGGTATTCATTCACTTCATTCACAACTATAACGTAATCAGTAACTTTAAATAGTATTTTATCTTGAGCGGCTGGGTTGGTGTAGCCGCCAAGTTAAGCAAACCTTGCCAAGGACGATTTTTGGATGAGTAACCACGTTTTTTTTATTTGCTTGTTTTTGGATAGGTGACCCCACACAGGTTAAGCAACACTTACCAAGGTTAGTCTTTGGATGGGTGACCGCTTTTTTTCGTTCGTTTGTTTTGGATGGGTGACGCTGCCAGGGTAAGCAACACTTACCAAGGTCAGTGTTTGGATGGGTGACCACTTTTTTTGGGTTCGCTTTTTTATAGATGGGTGACCCCGCCAGGGTAAGCAACACATACCAAGGTCAGGCTTGGGATGGGTGTCCACTTTTTTTTGGATCGCTTAATTTTTGGATGGGTGACCTTGGTAGATGTTGTTTAACCTAGTGGGGTGACTAGGATCATCATCATCATTTCAGCCGAAAGACGTCCACTGCTGGACATAGGCCTCCCCCAGGCGTCGCCACATTGACCGATCCCGTGCGTCTCGCATCCAGCGCCTTCCCGCAACCTTAACCAGGTCATCAGTCCACCTAGTGGGAGGCCTTCCAACGTATCGTCTTCCGGTTCGCGGTCGCCATTCCAGAACTTTTCGGCCCCATCGGCCATCCGTTCTGCGAGCAATGTGCCCTGCCCACTGCCACTTAAGTTTGGCAATTCTTCGGGCTATGTCGGTAACTTTGGTTCTCCTGCGGATATCATCATTTCTGACGTGATCACGCAAGGAAATTCCGAGCATAGCCCTCTCCATTGCCCTTTGGGTGACTTTGAGCTTTCTGATAAGGCCCATTGTGAGCGACCACGTCTCGGTCCCATAGGTGATCACTGGCAACACACACTGGTCATAGACTTTACACTGCGGTAAATTGGACGAGAAGATACCACGCAACTTCCCGAACGCCGCCCAGCCGAGTCGGATTCGACGGTTGACCTCTTTCTCGAAATTGGACCTACCCAACTGGACCGTTTGTCCCAGGTAGACATAATCGTCTACAACTTCGAGAGTAGAGTCTCCGACCTTGATAGGAGTGTGTGTTACATGGGCATTCACCATGATCTTGGTTTTGTCCATGTTCATTTTAAGACCCACTCTTTCGGAAGCTCTACTGAGGTCATCGAGCATTTTACTGAGGCTCTCCATGGTCTCAGCCATGACCACTATGTCGTCGGCAAACCGAAGGTGAGTAATGTACTCGCCATTAACGTTGATGCCCGGCCCCCTCCAGTCCAGAACCTTGAAGACATCCTCCAGCGCAGCAGTGAACAGTTTCGGAGAAATGACGTCTCCCTGTCTCACGCCGCGCTGGAGAAGGATTGGTTTCGAGGTCTGATCCTGAAGACGGACTGACATGGTGGCGTTTTTGTACAAACACTTCAACACCTCAATGTACCGGTAGTCGATCTGGCACCGTTGGAGAGACTGCAGTACAGCCCAAGTCTCTATCGAATCGAAGGCTTTCTCGTAGTCCACACACACACACGCCTGTGGCGTTTTGCCCTCGAGTATGACGGAATCAAACAGCTTCTGAAGGGCCCTAAGGACCGGTTTTCCACCCGCCTTCAGGAGTTCGGCCGTAATTCCGTCATCACCCGGCGCCTTGTTGTTTTTGAGCTGTTTCAGAGCCATCCTAATCTCGTACAGGCTGACGTCCGGGATATCTTCGGTATAGTGCCTGGTGACTAGGATGGGTGACCAAAATCATTGTGGTGATGGTCACCCATCTAAAGACTGACATTGGTTAGTGTTGCTTACCCTGGCGGGGTCACCTATGCATAAACAGCGATCCCAAAATGGTCACCCATCCCAAGACTGACCTTTATAAGTGTTGCTTACCCTGGCGGGGTTACCACCCCAACCGCTTCAAGTTAAACAAAAATCTATCCAGAAACTCGGTAAGTTCTAAGTACAGGGTACAGTCCACATTAATGCGCGTGAGGAAGGTTCGATTCCCAGGTCAGTAACAGTTTACTTTTTTTATTTTTATTTACGGAAAACAAAATAACTATTCAATTTTTCAATTCAATTCAATTATTCAATTAGGCCATTAAGCGGCACTTTCGAACGTCAAAAATAAAAATTAAATGTATTAAAAATTGATTCTACCGTCCATTCGGAAATGTAGCTTGTTATGGAGAAGAACGGACAAGAAACTCCAAACTTACTCTTTTAAAAAAACAAAAATGTGTTTTACAAGTATTTGGTTACAATAATCTTGTAGGAAAAATACATATATGTGAGAACGATGTAAAAAAAAAAAAAAAACGCACTTAAAAGCGTCTAGAGTAAAACAAACAATTAAAAATACAATAAATAGGTAATTAAAAACATGCGGAGGCAGCTAAGATATGACCAATCCCAACTGACGGCGCCCGTTCACGAACATGACACATGGATCGGCACTCAGCTCAACCATCATGAAGGGAACCGAATGGTCCAACACTTGTGCCACCATCAGAGAGACATTAGAGAGAGCATGACACACTCAACTGCCGGGGCACACTGAAGTCAACGAACGACACATAGGTACAGTAAATGGTAGATTTACAGTTAGTACATAGTACTCACATATGTGCTGTGCAGTTATATAATCCAAAAAAATAAATTGAGTTTATACAACACAAATATACATTATAATTATTCGTACAGTCTTCAGCAGGTCCAACAATACTTCAGAACTTTTCTGCTTATCACTTGTTTTTGTGCCCTAGTGGCTGTGGAGCTGGAATAGCGTTGGGCCAAGCATTTTTATCAGCGATGTAATCCCCCAACCTATAATATGCCTGCCTGCATAGTGTGCGTTTTATACAAGTTTTAAATTTCGTCTCATTCAATTCTAGAATGTGTGGCGGTATTTTATTGTAACATTTTATACAGTACCCCCTAAAAGATGACGCTACTTTAGCCAGCCTGAAACATGGTTGAATTAATTGGTCCCTATTTCTAGTAACATAACTATGTCTATCGCTGTTTTTACTAAAAAGATGTAAATTCTTTCTAACGTACATGATGTTTTCGTAAATATACTGACAAGGTACCGTCATGATGTTAATGTCCTTAAACAGTTCCCTTAGAGAATCGCGCCGGCGAAGATTGTATATCGCTCTGATGGCTCGTTTTTGTAGAACAAAAATTGACTGAATGTCTGCAGCCCTTCCCCATAGTAATATGCCGTAAGACATTATACTATGAAAGTAACTAAAATAGACCAGCCTCGCGGTATCTACATCAGTAAATTGACGAATTTTTCTAACAGCATAAGCCGCCGAACTTAACCGCCCCGCAAGTGATATTAAATGAGGACCCCATTGTAACCTTGAGTCTAGCGTGATACCCAGGAAAACGGTTTCGTCGACGAATTCTAGCTTCTCGTTGTTTAATATAATGTCACAATCATAACTTTTGACATTCGGCAAGGCAAATTTTACACACTTAGTTTTTTTAGCATTCAAAACTAAATTATTAGCAGTGAACCAATTTAAAACTTGCCGCAATGCATTATTTACGTCGGCAACGTTACTCGTATGTCTATTTATGTTAAAAATCAAAGAAGTGTCATCAGCAAATAACACCAACATGGTGTTATTTGCAGTTTGTTTTTCAATAGATGGGGTAAATCGTTAATGTATACTAAAAATAAGAAAGGACCCAAAAATTGAGCCCTGGGGTACCCCCATTTTCACGTTCAACCCCGACGAATTGACACCGTTTATTTGAACTAATTGCTGTCTATCATTCAAATAGGATTTTACTAAATTTAATGCTGATTGGCCTAGCCCGTAATGCTCAAGTTTCAAAAGCAATGTTTCATGATCAACGCAATCAAACGCCTTCGACAGGTCGCAGAAGATACCTATGGCATCTTGTCCCTCCTCCCACGCATCAAAGATGTGTTTTATTAAGGTGACACCAGCGTCGGTTGTACAACGTCCTTTGGTGAAACCATATTGTTTCTCGTGTAGGATGTTTTTCGTATTAAAATAAATGAGCATTTGATTTAGCATTATCTTTTTAAATATCTTGCTGAAAACCGGCAACACGGATACTGGTCTATAATTATTTGTGTCTTTACTGTCCCCGGATTTAAAAAGTGGTATAACCTTACTATATTTCATTAGATCCGGAAAGACTCCTTGATCTATACACAAATTAAAAATTAAAGCTAAGTACGGCGCTATAGTCTGAATAATGGAGGTACAAACTTTGATGGACATTCCCCATAGATCTTCTGTCAGTTTTATCTTTATTTGCTTAAAAGCTTTTATCACTGTTATTGGGTTTATATGTGAAAAGTTAAATTCAGTCGGGCATGCTGAAACGTTAGCGTGTAATAAACCATAAGCGAGCGACGGCGAAGAATTTAAGGTTTCAGTAGTTTTAATTTGGATGCTGGTAAAGAAATTTACAAATTCTTGAGCAACTTCTTTATTATCTCTAATAAGTCCATGTGTAGCCTCAAGCGTGTAATCAGTAGTATTTCTTTTGTTCCTGTTTGTTTCATTGTTAATAATTTTCCAAACCGTCCTAATTTTATTTTCTGCGAATTTAACCTTATTGCTAATGTATAAAGCCTTAGCTAGTTTACATGAATTTTTAAAAATTCTTGTGTAAGTAGCAACATACTTATTAAAAGTTTCAGTGTTTATATAAGGCTTAAGGCCATACAGCTCGTAAAGTCTTTCCCTACTTTTCCTGATTCCTTTAGTCGCCCAGTCACTGAATAAAAACTTAGGGCATATAGTTTTAGTTTTCTTCTTAAAAGTGTTATTGAATTCTGTTTGAACAACTGAGAAAACTTTTTTGTATAAAATATTACCATCGTTCACTGTGAGGTCCTGACAACTTAACTTACCAATTAAAGCGCTGTTAAATTTATTTAATTTGCCGGATGTTATTGGTCTGGATTGAATCTGCACTTGCTGTATTGGTATGCTGGACTCAAATGTTACCAGTAGCCCACTATGATCTGAAGGCAGACAATTCATAATGGCTTTGTTTAAGTAGTCGCAGCAACAAAAAACATTATCAATACATGTAGCAGTAGTCACAGTTGTTCGGGTTGGTTCCTCAAACACATGCGACAAATTAAATGATTTGAAGAGATTCAATAGTCTACTGCTATCTGAATTATTTTCTAAAATATTTATATTAAAGTCACCACAGATTATGACTAGTTTATTACCAGTTGTAAGTTTTGCCAAAACATCTTCCATCACTGACTCAAATATACAGTAGTTTTTATAATTGGGGGGTCTGTAAACGCACACTATAATATGCTTATCCAGCTCAACACAGGACAGTTCAACACTATGTTCAACTGATAGATCTACAATATCTTTACGAGATTTTGATTTAATACCATTTTTGATTAAAATAAGTGAACCTCCACGTAACATAACATTTCTGTTAAAACAGCTGCCCATAGTATAATTTTCATAATTAATAAGCATTGAATGTTCTTTCAGCCAATGCTCAGTAAAACAAATAATTTCAAACATTGTCTTTTCTAAAAACAGTTCTATTTCCAATTGCTTTGCAGAAAAACCTTGAATGTTTTGATGGAATAATTTTATAGAATTCTGCTTAGCCCCTTTTTTTAAATTAACTATGTGAGAGCAAGAAGGTACCTTCTTGTTGGTGGATGTACTCCTAACTATTTGGTTATTGGTACCCTCCCTTGTCCTACAAACTAGTTTAAACTATAAATATTAATAGCAGAATTGCTAACGTTATTAATGTTATTGGATACCTGTAAATTAGTATTACTACTAATATCAACTACAGTACATGACTTCGACATACTATTTATGTCTGAGTTTAAAGTAAAAGATAATAGCCTTGCTATTTGACGTCTTACCCTAATAGGCAGATACACTGTATTGCCTGTCGACTTTAATTTATCAACAAAAATGTTGATGTCAAAAAAAACTAATTTGTCACTGTAATGGCTGACAAGGAAATGAATATGTTTATTCAGCATGTGAATATAATTATTTTGTCTACTAGACAATTTTTCCAAATATGGAAAAGCACACAATATTATTTTATTACTATTTAATTTTAGTAACTTTGTTACACACTCAGTGATGTCGTCTTTTTTTACATCCAAACTGTTACCTATAAAGACAGTTACATTGGTGTCTGATTTATATACATTGTTTGTTACAGATTCCATGATATGCTTGTAAGATGACCCAGGCATACAATAATTAATAGTCGAATAACTCTGATTGCTATTTAATAATTTACCTAAACCTCTTCCAACACCATCTGCAAACATAACCGAATGAGACCCATGATTACTATTACTAGATGCAAAGGTAGCAGTCTCAGGCTGGTCTACTTGAGACACTTCCTGTGCAATATCAGGTGTGTCTTGGTCTTGGACAAAGATACCGTCCTGAGGCACCCTCTCAACCTGGGCTGGGCTCTCCGTTACCTCAGGCTGGACAGCCTTCAGGTTTGAGACTATCTGACAATTGCATTGACACATCACTAACTCATTTGCGGCCAAAATGTGTTCCTTGATTTGTAACTTGGATCTAACATATTTATTGTAAAGGGAGCCCAGTTTGTCTTCAAGTACCTTTATATCATTTTGTAAGCTCTGTGTGTCAATTTCATAAATTTTTGTACTGTCCTCTAATTTAATCTGGTAATTGTTTAATTTATTAAGCATATTACTTACTATTTTTGATAATTGTGTCAAGTTTTTATAATGTAATTAATTTAAAAAGTTTGTAATATCCGGCTTTTAAAATCTTGCTTATTAAATAATTGATCTAAATTAACATATTTTTTATAACTCAACCCATACCATAGCTTTCGCCGACCCCAATTATCTTTTTATCGTAATATAAGCCTTTAAAATCATAATATTAATTTTAATCTGCGAATTATCGATCAATTTCCAACAATAAAAAATTAGGCTCGTTGACAAGAGATTAACATTGAAAAAGGTTCTCAGAAACCCAGAACTGCTGTACCATGTGGTTGATTCAAGATTTTTTTCAAATGTGACAAATTTTCAACCGCTTGTCACACTTGGTGTTGAGAAACTGAAAGTAAAATTAACCGGCGATTATTCGTCGATTACGTTAACAGCCCGATAATTGAAAGCTGGGAAACCGAGTGTAACAATAACAAATTAATTCATCAAGTTTTTATCTCAGCTTTAGAAATTGTAAATGTGTTACTTTGCACCAACGAAGCTCTACTATTTTCTCAAGAATTTTTATGATATCTTAGATTTCGAATATTTACTACAGAATTTTCATGAGTACAGTTCCATTAAATATCTACTGATATATAGTATACTCATAATACCGTAAAAAACCAACAAAATTCATTTAGGAGTTATTAATTGGTATTATCGCTAAGAGCTAATAATATATTACGCAAAAAACCCTGCGTTATTGGGTTATGTATGTGCCGCCAGTATTTCAAGATTATTTATTTATTCGTTTATTCTCGCATTGGAACACTTTACAGCAATTACAAGAACGGAGCCAAAATTACTTCAGAATCTGCTACTTTTAAGTACAATCCAACTGAATCGTGATCCAGTTTCACGTGCTGTAAAACCGCAATACTAACATGAGTTATACTTACATGTGTTATACATGATACAAGAGTTTAGTCTAAAAAATCTTTTACCACTGTTCTTGTTCTTGAAATGTAATGTTTGTCGTTTTGTGGCAATTAAATATCTTTCTTCTTTCTAGATATATAGAATCTGAATGACTGAACGTAAATTTAATCCTATGATAAGTTTTCTACACAGGGTATGAAATACATAGTTTGCTTACGTAAACTTTTACTGCATAGAGCACCGAGACACCTCATGGCTGCAACTTTTAAGACTTACCATACAAACCAATCATGCCATTGCGTGTCACAGTTCAAATCATAGAAATTAATGAATTTAAATTCAAATTTAAATCTTTATTGTTCAACACAGGAAATTTCCAGATGTCAGGTGAATACGCTGTTCTCTGTGTTGTAACAATTCAGGCATGAAAAAATACTAATATATTTAAATTAATTCCCTTAAATTATCCAAGAAATGATTAATAAAATCATACCAAGTCTTAGATTATCATTCACGACAATTCTTACTATGGCTAAAACTTTATTCTCTTAATCGAAACGCACAACGCTGCGATATGCGGTGTCAGACACAGAACCGTATCAAAAACGTCAAGAAAGGTCTTTTGTTCCGTCGCAGTATGCGTTAGCTGTCAGAAGCGTGACCGACACCGTATACCGCAGCGTTGTGCGTTCCGACCAAGAGACCAAAGTTTATGACTGCTGAACTTGAGCTCAACGCACAATGTGCGGGGGCGCACATTATTAATGGCGTGTTTAGTCACCGCTCGTGGCGATTCCGTCTTCTTCTTAATCTTTATTTACTGTAACTAAACAATTATAAAGTGACCTTATCTTAACAAGGGATTTAAGAGTCACCAAAGACAAATGATCTCAATTAAGATCACAAGCGGATTCACATGATTGTTCGGCAATATTCGGGCATCAATCGTTCGGGTGACATCGGTATACCGAAAGCTCTCGAATTAACCGCAAAAAGGTGTGACCGGGGAGCATTGTCATCGAGAAAATGTAAACACAGACCCTTGTATTGGAACCGCAAATCCCTTCGGCTGTCATTACAATGGGCGATACGAGAAACATCTGAAATCGAAGGGCCAATGCAACGGGCATTGTTCATAATGTATTTAAATTTTGTAATTGAAAATCATTTCGAGGAGTAGAGTTATCACTTAGCTTATTAATATTTTCTTCGTTCGACCTTATTTTGACCTTTATGACTTCATCAATAGCGTTAGTTACGTTACCTCAAAATAAAAGCTCTAAGCCCCTTTGAGTTAGATAAAAAGGTAATTTTAAGAAGGTTGCACCTATGTCTGTAATAATGATTAAAACGTAATGATGATGCAATAAAACCGGTCAAGCGAGAGTTGAGGATTAAGACCACCTTTTTGTAGTATTTTTATATACCTATGTATACAGAGTTAATCGTACTATTAATAACACTATTTGCCACGCATTTTGCAGCTTTCTATCGGTGAAAGAGTATTCGAAATCTGATAGGAGATTATAACAAGCAGGTTGTAGCAAACAAACAAAGAAACAATGTTCCCTCTTTGTAAGTCAGGGTGGAGATGAATAAAAACGTTAAGTAACTAGTAGAGTAATTAAAACAAAAGAAAAACAGAAACTAGCGAGATGCACGTCATGACTGTGACAAGAAGGCTCCCTCTCAGCATGATGCTGTGCCATGGCAGCATACGTTTGAATTGTTGCCTCATGCTTTGCTAGTATACCGACAAAGCATTGCTGCGTCGCGTTGGGCTGCACCTCGAGACTCTTCAAAATGCAAAGCGATGCCGCGAGGCGTATTCGAATTCTCTTACCAAAATGTATTCATTTTTGTGTTGGCAATACCTTTATGTATTTTAAGTGAATTAGGGTTGTGAATACCAAAAAAAACATAGGAATTAAAATTGAATTGAAAAACGTTGTCTTACCTTAAAAATGCCTAGCCAGTTTTGTAGTAGAACTGACTGTCCAAGGTGTTTTTTATGTTTTTGTCGGAGATTTGGTATGTACAGTTTTTGGGATTGAGACTTTTTTTGCCTTGCCTACTCTACCCGGCTTAGTCGGTACCAAATACTTTTGAACGAGAAACATGATCATGAGACCAAACGAAGGTAATTTTATGAGTTATGCGTCGTGTTTTTTAAGTCACGTAATTTACATTCTACTGGAATATTTCACTCATTTTGCGTCGCCCGCGTTGTGTGTTATAAACAGGATTTTAGTATGAAACCGAAAGCAGCGTAAATTCTGGAACTCATTTTACACGACTCACAGTTACCCTTAAACTTAGGAAAAATAAATAATCAATCTACCTAGCCTTTTCCTAACTATAACTAAGGAAAAACAATAAACTAATTTAAAATCAAACACATACAAATGAAAATACGTGAACTGATAACAGAACGCAAAGCCGCACTAACTAGTTTATTAGTACAGTTGTTAGTTTGACTTTGTTAGTAAATTACAAACATTGTAGGAACGGGATATTTTAAGTGTGAATACGTTTTATTGCCTAAGTTATGTGCGCCAGACTGGCACATTGATTTACTGGATGTAACATTATCAATTCATAGTCTGTTGTTGTCGAGATAATTTTCATGGCGATTGTGGTTTTGTATTGCTGCGTGTTTTGTTTCTGAAAGTAAATATGTAATAAAATTATCTAAATGAAAAAGAAAAAATATTTATGACCTGCACAAGAGACACGAAAAAAAATAAAAAATATGACCCGCGCGTGACCAAAATGGCTCCTATCCCATTATCTCTGAAATTAACGTTTGGTGTTATTCAATTTTTTTTAAATACATGAATATAGCAATGTTTCAAATAAACCAATTCTCATTTCTGCCTTTGCATGAAGTGAACGTGATGATAAATTCTAATTTCAAATTAAGCCACTCTCAGCAGTATTCAAAGTTAACCCAAAATGATTCTTAAATCTTACATGGTTCGCTAATAACCACTCATGTTGTGTCATCTGATGGTTAAAGTTGCAGCCTCACTGCGGTTATAAAATGATTAAAAACGTGGTTTAACATTATGTAACACTATAACATTTACTAACATAATATGACTATTATTACGATTTTTTTTATGCTTTCAACACTTTCACACTGTTGAAAACTTTGTAACACCGCATAACATTTCATACCAATCCGTTCGAAACTAAGAAGAAGACTTGCTCATACAGGCTAATGTTCTTTAATAAATTTTACAGTTTCTTACACTTTATTGCTATTTGTTTAATAACATGGAACCATTTGGTAAGGTTTGCTACAATTTATAACAAAACATAACGATATCTAAGAAATGTTCACTATCGTTCTAAACATTTTATTCCTGCAATGTGGCCGCACCTAAACAGATACTTTCGAGCCATGTTATGATTAATCAGAATACCAAAATTATTTTCAATTGTCTTTCTCAATATTGATTGGGTAATTAGCGATCAAGTCTCCAATCAATCGGCTTAACAAACTCGAATTTCCGCAATGATTCTGATCCGATAGGAGTTCGAAAATATAACTACAAATATCATTCACTAGCTGTCCCACGCGGCTTCGCTCCTCAACTGACTACCTACTCCACATACATGATTCGTGCCCGTTTTTGCAACATTTTTCATTTGTGCTGCGCTCCTATTGGTCGTAGCGAGATGTTATATAGCCTATAACCTTCCTCGATTAATGGACTATCCAACACAAAAATATTTTTCAATTCCAACCAGTAGTTCCTGAGATTAGCGCGTTCAAACAAACAAACTCTTCAGCCTTATAATATTAGTATATAAGTATAGATTGTTTAAAAAAAGCCAGAGACTTCAATATCTATAACTGATCCCTGACTTCGGGAACAGGTTTTTAACTAGTTCTGAAGTTTTCCATACTGGTACAACATGTCTTGGATTAAGAGTTACGATTTGGAATATTTTTAGACGGATAATAAGTTACCGTTACCGAAACGCAGATCAACGCGAGACACAATGGCTTTTTCATTGTGTCTCGAATGCCCGAATACAAGGGGTTAATTTTCGAATATCACACGGGCGTTCCTGTCCATCCGAGTACCGGAAAAAAAAAACGAGGGTTCCGGCGACTGATCCCGCAATTAACTGATCCCGTGGGACGAGTTGCCGGATACATTTATTTTAATATTTTCCTACCGGCGACTCGTCCCACCCATAAACAGTACAGTCAAACGAAAAAATGTACCAAACTCTTTGATTAACAAATATCATTTTTTATATAAATATAATTTAATTATCCTAGACATGAATGCATTACATTCGCATAGTAACACTTAATTCAACCGTGCAGTTAAGTTAGAGAGAGAACTTTAACTCTAGTCCGTTTTGCTGTCGATCTCAAGAAGCATATGCAGCCCTTTTGTTATAAAATGGGATTTTGCGTCGCTTGATGACTGGTTCGACCAATCACTGTCAAGAGCTTATCACTTTAATTCGGTCAAGTTTTACTTTGGACACTGTTATATTAGATGTTTAGTAGACACAGTGCTGAATGTTTGCTACAAGAAAAGAAACGATTCTATTGGGGCAAAAAAAGTTAATTTTCACAAAGCTGCCGATGTTGAAGTACCAAAGATTGGTGATTGCTGACTATAGAGAGAAAAAAGCGCATAATAGTATTTGCAAATAAAGAAATGAAAGAATATTTTAAATAAATGGTATTTTTGAATGAAATAGTTTGTCCTTTAATTATTACATTAAACATTTTTTCGTTTGACTGTACTGTTTTTGGCTTGAACAATAGATTATTTTTATTTATTTATGGGTGTGACGAGTCGCCGGAAGAAAAATATTAAAACAAATTGTGGGCGCAGCGGGAAAAAAGGCAGATAGGTAGATACTTACGGGTGCGGGAACAGAGCTTTGAGTAATAATGTCCTTCGATAGTTTTAGCAGTGGAGTTTTCACTATAGTTGAATGCTGGTAAGCCACCCACAGAGTCTGTTTTTCACACACAACACTTTTACTTGAGTTTTCTTTGAGAGCGGGAGCAACGGGCGCGCATACGCGATTCCGGAGTTGCGACTTTTTGACAACTGACGAGCGGAAAAATGACCGGATGACCGGAACTAGGAAATAGGAAGGGGTGTGCGCGGGAGTTAGGGATTGGTCCTCGCGTATTTGATTGAATGATGTGAAAAAAAATGTTAGTGTTGCTATTGTAATAATTTGAGTGCGTGAGTAAATGTTTAAATAATATTTAATTTCTAATTTTAATGTGGCGCAGACAACTCCCCCGGACTAGAGGTTTCCTCTAAACAATTTAAGAATTAAGATATTAAAGGAGAGAAGAGAGTAGTAATATTAAAATAATAGTGAGTAATATTAAATTTACTGCGAAGGTAACGGACAAAGCCGAACTACTGGCCTTATATATGAACCAGTCGCGGTTTTTACTTTAACAGTTCTTACAATTTTGTCCTTTCCAGGATAAACAACATCCACTATCCCTAGAGGCCAACTAAGTGGATGAGAGTGATTATCCTTAATTACGACAATAGTACCTAGTTCGATAGGTTTTGAGGGAGAGTTCCATTTTTCTCTTTCTTGCAAAGACGTAAGATATTCTTTATTCCAGCGTTGCCAAAATGAATGCGTGATTTTATTGAGTAATTGATAGCGTGATAAGCGATTATCAGCGATGTCGGTAACATCTTCAGCGGGTAAGAATTTGAGCGGAGTTATGTTTAAAAAATGATTAGGCGTTAATGCGGTAATATCAGAAGGATCCGAGTTCAAGACACATAGAGGTCGACTATTTAGCAAATTTTCGATTTGAACAAGCACTGTACTAAATTCTTCGTAAGTAAGTATTTGAGAACCTATGACTTTGTAAAGATGAGTTTTGACACAACGAACACTTATTTCGCTGAGTCCGTTAAAATGCGGGCCATAAGGCGGACTATGTTTAAATTGTACGCGATGCTCAGACAATAACTGTTGACTAATATAATTAATATGCGATTTGGACTGTATAAGAGAGTAAATTTCGTTGAGTTTACGTTTTGCTCCAATAAAGTTGGTACCTCCATCGCTATATATTAGCGAAACAGGACCTCTGCGAGATATGAAGCGCTTAAAAGCGGCGAGAAATAAATCAGAACTAAGATCAGAAACAAGTTCCAAGTGTAATGCTTTAGTTGTTAAGCATACAAATAGGCAAATATAAGCCTTTTGGCTTTTGATTCCACGTTTGCGGATATGAGTTATGAAAAAAGGACCAGCGTAGTCAACAGCTGTGTGAACAAATGGTTTTACTTCTGAAACTCGAAAAGCGGGCAGATCACCCATTGGAGGGTAAGTATTTTTTGGATTGAGTCTAAAACATTTATTACATTTGTGAACTATTTGTCTAACTAAGTTTCTAGCGGAGATTATCCAAAATTTTTGTCTTATCATAGATAATAAAAGAGCGGGACCTGTATGAAGATTAACGATATGATAATAATCAATTATAAGGTTAGTTACTCGATCTTTTTGCGGTAGTAACATCGGATGCTTTTGTCCGTAATCGAGTTGAGAGTGAGTTAATCTTCCACCTACTCGTAAGATATTAGTAGAGTCGATAAATGGATTAAGCTTTAAGAGTTTTTTACTTATTGGTTTATTTAATTTTAAGTTGACCATATCTTCCGAAAAGTGTAAATTTTGGACATATTTTAAAAGATATATTTCAGCGATATCTAAATCTGAGACTGTTATAGATCCATGAGAATTAAGACGTTTAGAAAAGCGTAGAATATATACTACGATGCGAAGTAATTTTGAGTAACTAGAGACGCGATCAATTAATTCTTGAATAGGACGAGTAGTTTCAGGTTGAATGACCTTAGCGGATAGAGTAGTAGTTTTCATTTCCATTAACTCCGAATTATTGGAATTAATTTCAAATGTTTTAATAGGCCATTGACATATGGGAGACGAGAACCAATGAGGAGCGTTAAACCAAAGATTTAGTTTTGAGAGTAATTTAGGCGTTATAGGACGAGAAACAATATCAGCGGGGTTATCTTGTCCATTAATATGAAACCAATGTTTAGCGGGTAATTTAGAATTTATTTCAGTTATCCGATTTGCGACAAATGTGTGAAATTTATATGCGGGTGAGTGTATCCACGTTAGTGTTACGGTTGAGTCAGAGAATGCGTAAATATTGTCAATTTGACAGCGTTTGCTTAGAGTATATTTTACAGCGGTGAGAAGATTAGCTAACAAGAGTGCAGCGCAGAGTTCCAGGCGAGCCAACGGCAGTTTATTGAGTGAAGCGACGCGTGATTTCGAGGTGAGTAGAGTAACAGATCCGTGATCCCTATCATTAGCATTAACCCTTAAATATACGGCTGCCCCATAGCAGCGCTCACTAGCGTCTGCAAAACCGAGGAGTGTCACGTGACTATCCGTAGATATACCTACATGACGCGGGATTCTAATTTGTTCGAGATAAGCGAGTTCGTTGTGGAATTGATTCCACTTATTTTCAATATGCGTAGGTACTGGACTATCCCAGTCAAGTTCATGTTTCCAACATTCTTGAACGAGTACCTTCATAAATGCTGTCACAGGAGCGATAAGATCTAAAGGGTCGAAAAGGCGAGCGGTTGCGGAGAGAATTGTGCGCTTTGTGCATTTGAGAGAAATAGCGTTAATTTTAAATTGAAAGGTGTCTTCCAAAGGATTCCACTGCATACCTACAATTTTTACGTTTGAGTTAGCGTCTGTGTCGAAATTAATATTTTGCGGATTTTTATGCGAAGCGGGGATTTTTTCCATTAATTGAGAACTATTTGAGACCCATTTTGTAAGATTGAAGCCTCCGGACTTAAACATAGCGACCATTTCGCGGTGAGTATTTTCGGCTTTATCAACGCCATCTATTGAACATATATAATCGTCCATATACATATGATTTTCAGCCTCGTATGCGGCTAGTGGGTATTGAACTTTACTTTCAGCAGCCAGTTGGCGAATAACCTTCATAGCCAAGTATGGCGAACTTGAAACACCAAAGGAAACTCTATTGAATTCGTAAGTTTCTATTTTACTAGCGTTATCGAACCTATATAAAATGCGTTGAAAAGAGTGATGTTTAGATTCGAGTTTTAATTGAAAATACATCTTCTCGATGTCAGCTGCTACAGCGACGGAGAACATGCGTAAATTTATGAGCAAGTCAAATATGTTACTTTGTAAATTAGGACCAATATATAAAATGTCATTAAGAGATTTACCAGATGAAGTTTTACAACTAGCATCAAGAACTATGCGTATTTTGGACGACTGTTTGTCGGGGCGATAAACAGCGTGATGCGGAATATAATAATGCGGAATTTCAAGAGAGGGATTATCAACTTTTGACAGATATCCTTGATCGATGTAGTCTTGAATAGTGGCGTTATAATTTTTACGTATTTCGGGATGCGAGTCTAATTTCTTTTCTAAATTAATGAGACGTCGGTGAGCAATGGTGTAAGAATTTCCCAATTCAGAATATGGAGTTTTAAACGGTAACTGTACAGTGTATCTGCCAGTATCATCACGTGATTGCGTAGCGTTAAAGATAAGGTCACAGGCCTGATCATCAGGGCTCCTGTGAACTTTATCAGGGACGTTTTCTAATTCCCAAAAGCGTTGAGTGAGAGTTTCAAGTGAGTTAGATGAGGTAGCGCAGAAAAAAGATTTATTATTATAGATATTATTATTTTTAAAGATAGGAGTGCGAGTATTTAAGCGGTTGTCAACATCTGCTCTACCCATGGCAATGTAACCTAGTGTAGTCTGTACAGCGACGACTGATGACCCGGGTAATGTAACCTTTCCACTTCCTAATAGGAACGGGAATAACTCGTTGCCAATTAGACAATCGATCTCAGCCGGTAAATGGAATGAATCGTCAGCCATAGGTAAGTTGCGTAAATTAATTAGTTTTGACGTATCTATAGGTAGACTAGGTAACCCGTCGGTAATATTTTCTATTACGCGAGCATGGATAATATACGAGCAGCGTGAATCAAAGCGGGAAAATATTTTAAATGTCGTAAGTCCAATAGAAGATACTTTAGATTGGCCTATACCAAGAATGATTGAGTTATCAGGATTAATGACTAAATTAAGGCGCTCACAACATGATTTTGAGATAAAGTTACTCATTGAACCTGTATCTAGAAACACGCGAACCTTATTTGGATTATTATTTTTATAAACGTATACAGAAGCAGTAGGTAATAAAACCGTAGTACTATTACTAGCGATATTACAAGTGGAAGCGGTCATTGATAACGCGAGATCATTTAAATTTTGGCGCGCAAACTTATCAGCGGCGGCGGCGGCCGATGGAACGTTCGACACGATCGCGGCAGGCAGAGCGGCAGAGAGGGGAGCGGCGCGGGGCGCGGCGCCAGCGGGCGGTGGCAGCGCGGGCTGCGTGTTGAGGTTCAGCGGTACGTTAGCGCTAGGTTCGAATTCCGATCGCGGGGACATCGGTTTGGTTTTGAAAATATTATGAAAGTTTGCTACATGTAAGAGTGTATGATGTTTGCGTTGACATGTGGAACAAGTATTTATTGATTTACAGAATTTAGTATCGTGAAATCCCAGGCAATTACGACAGAAACGATGTTTATTTACTAGTTCAAATCTAGCACGCGGGTCTTGATTAACAAAATATGAACACTTATATAGAGGATGCTGGAGTTAGGATCATTACATATTTTACATGAGCGATTTTGTATTGCGGGTGAATGAGTATTTGCGACGAATGCTTGAGTAGGTTTATATTTTGATGTATTATTATTATTATTTGAGAAGCGTTGAGTCAAGAAAGGTTTTGTATTTGAGCTAGGATTGCGGAGCGTTTGTATTTTACTTTGTTCTTTAAGAAATTTAGAAAGATGATCGAACGTAGGTATTTGAATATGTCTATGCGATTGCTCGAACAAGTTCACTACCTCCTTATCGAGTTTAGTAAGTGCGAGGTGAGTAATAATAAAATCTGAGAGATCGTCAATATTTAAACGGCGTAAAGCGGCTTCTGCAGAGTAGAATTGTTCGAGAAATGTATCGATTGGTTGATTTGGTTTATAGTTAATTATTTGTTGTACATAAATGGAAGCTTGTACTCGAGTATCTTGGTATTTATCTAAAAGAGAATTCCAAATTATAAGATAATTATTAGCGGTAGGTGTAATACCTGAACAAACGGTTAATGCTTTGCCCGACAAAGAACCTACTAAATATTGAACTTTTTCGGCGTCTGAGAGATGTAGATTATCGTGGATGAGACTTTTAAAATTCTCGTAAAATGGCGACCAATTATATGGTGAACCATCAAAAGAAACTAACTTGAGAGGCGGTAACTTGCGGTTTAACAAATCATATTTATGAGAATTGTCTTGAGTGTTTTTAATATAATTATTTTGTGTGAGCGTGGATGCTGTATGTTTTACGTAACAATACAGTTCATCAAAAGATTGTAAGGCGGCGTAGTTCGGTTTTGCGGATGGATCATTTTCTAATCGAGCCATAACACACGAGTCCAGGGTATCCATAAAATTTGATCGTATAATATCTACCGATTGAATGCGTGCTAGAAATTGCGATTGAAATGTTGGATCGGAAACCTTTAGGCTAAGATCGTATATATTCTGCATAATCTGGAAAAGATTTTCCGTCTTAGCTTCGAGAAGAGATAGTTTTGAGTCAACCTCGTGTTCATCGTCACTGGCTGTCTTCTTTTTTGGTTGTCTTGTTGACGCCATTTTGAGAGTAGGTATCTAGTAATATTACGTGCGTGGATGTGTTAAATGTTTTTAAATGCGTGGAATAAGCGTTAAATATATATGCGAATATCAAAATATGAATACACAACTAATTAAATAGCGAAAATAGTGTGCGTTGGATGCGATTTAGCGAGGTTGCGTATGCGGTGCGAAATGCGACAATGGCTGCCGTTATTTCGAACTAAAAATTGTATGAAGAAGCGTTTACGTATTGTGTGCGTTTAGATGAGTGATTGAGAGAGTATATTATGTTTTTTATTCGGCGAGAGGGACCAGAACTTGTGGGCGCAGCGGGAAAAAAGGCAGATAGGTAGGTACTTACGGGTGCGGGAACAGAGCTTTGAGTAATAATGTCCTTCGATAGTTTTAGCAGTGGAGTTTTCACTATAGTTGAATGCTGGTAAGCCACCCACAGAGTCTGTTTTTCACACACAACACTTTTACTTGAGTTTTCTTTGAGAGCGGGAGCAACGGGCGCGCATACGCGATTCCGGAGTTGCGACTTTTTGACAACTGACGAGCGGAAAAATGACCGGATGACCGGAACTAGGAAATAGGAAGGGGTGTGCGCGGGAGTTAGGGATTGGTCCTCGCGTATTTGATTGAATGATGTGAAAAAAATGTTAGTGTTGCTATTGTAATAATTTGAGTGCGTGAGTAAATGTTTAAATAATATTTAATTTCTAATTTTAATGTGGCGCAGACACAAATGTATCCGGCAATTCATCCCGCGGGATCAGTCGGCGGGACCCTCTTCACTTCACTGCACGTCATAAAAACAGAAATGTTGATTCTGTGTAAATAATATTCCAGCATATCTGAAAATATACAATTCATATATATAATACATTCATCATATGCGATTACCTAAATGTTTTATGATTGAGTTGTATTTGCATGCCCACTTTTTGTTCAACAATAAAAAAATAATTAACAGAATATTCATTTATTTTCAGACATATTTACATTTGTTAACAATAAATTGAAAACAGATATAACCAAAATAACATAGATGCATTCATTAACATAAACTAAATTAAAACTGTTTCTATCTTAAAATTAAATTGTCATCAACTCACTCAAACTATTTCAATGGCTCAAAAAGTAAATAAAATAATCAATAAATATTAGTGTGTATTTATTACAAATAATCGTAATTTAAGGCCTACTTCACCCTATATTTACTTCAAGATACTACTACTATTCGCAATAGCAGCTTTGTGTTTCATAGTAAATTCGTAGGAAAATGTTTGACTGGAAGTGAAACCTTAAGCAGCTTTTGAATTTAGCTCTATGTAAAATTTTCTACGCTGAGAACCTACATACACAGGGTGAGTTTTTCAAGAGGGCATGGATGGCCAATCAGAAACTATGAGGAACAGCGAAATATTTTCAAAGGAGTCACGGGGCCGACTTCGCCGATTTTGATGAAAACTAAAACGGCATATTTTTTTTAATCATTATCTACTCCCAGCCAGGAATCGAACAAGAAGATTTTAGAAAAAAGCAAGCCTTTTTATTACACCATCCGGTTGTATCACTAATAAGGATCAAATTCTGAGAAGCAATGTCATACGGCCAACTTAAGGAAAGACCCCATTTTTACAAGCTTTTATTTAACTTGCAATGTATGTATGTAAGTGTGTTCGGGTCAAAACTTGCAACTGAATTTTAAAGCAGTTATCCTCCACCGATTAAAATGAAATTTTACATACACGTTTAGTTTGAATACATGATTACCTAAGTGACGTCATGCTAAATCCAATATGGCGGACGGCCTAAGATGGCGGACAAGTTATTTTTGTGCATTCCCATGATATAGGTATCAAATGAAAGGGTTTGCAGAGAAGAATACGAAAAATGCTTGTTTTGAAAAAGTATATTTTAATGAATAATTTTTTAACTATCTTTTCTGGCCAGGAAAATTCGTTTTTCAAAAATCCAAAAATCCAGTTTGTGAGTGTGCAGTGACTCCTTTGAGCTTTTTTCGCTATTGCTCATAGTTTCATATTTACCCATCTGTGACCACTTGAAGAACACATTCTGTATACCTCCCAGAAAATATTACCTATATTATATTTTCAAAAGTTTATAAAAGTTGAGAATTTATTTGCTAATTAACTAAAATCCTGCTTAATTTGTATATTTTGACTATTGGAATCAAATGTAACAAATTCACCATTTAGGACCCATTAATATGAAATTCATAATTCAATTCATTACATATGAAATTGGCGTTTTGTACTGGATGAGCATAAAGTCGTTTTTTTTTCTAATATTTATTTATTTATTTATTTTAACATAACACGGCCAAGGGCCAATTACATTAGTTAAATACATGATTTATAAAAAGCATTAATAATAAAAACAAACAACAATGATAATATCTATAATTACACGGCAGTCATTCGCTCATCTCACAATATTCCAGACATACAGACAAAATCTTCTTCCATTCGTCCGCGAACACATCACAATCGGGCTTAGCATCCAAGAGAGCGTTGAGCGCGGCGAGCGTACGAGGGATGGGAGACTGGGCTCGAGCGACGGTTCGACTCCCCGGTACGGCGAACAATCTGTGCCTCCTACTACGTCTATAATTGACCGGGGCAAAAATATGAGATAGTTCATCGTGTAGTTCCGGGGCATCAGTTGTCCCGTGAAAGATTTTACACATATTTATGATTTGATAATTTTCCTTTGAGTATATTTATTTAATCAAAGTATGTACCATTGCTATCTATGCACTTTTGCCATCTCATAGGTAGTTCCCTTTACTAAAAAAAACATTCGGACGGGCATCAATAAAATCTTTGAGGCGCTTTGGACTGTCCCATCAGAGTTGATTTTTTTCCATTGCAAGAATTATCCAAATTTCGAAAAAAATACGGTGGATGTCTTAGACATTCCAATTGAAGCTCCTCTAATTTGGTAGCCGTCTGTTGTGCTGTGTGTTGTCTAGCGTTGTCCTGAAGCAGCAGTGGCCTAGAGCGATTGACCAGCCTCGGCTGTTTAGCAGCTAGCTTTTCCATCATGGTTTGCAATTGCTGATAATAGACATCCGCCGTAATCGTCTGGTCAGATTTAAGAAAGCTGTGGTGAACGACACCGGCACTAGTCCACCAAAAGCTCACAAGTAATTTTTTTGAGTTAATTTTCGCTTGGGGCAGGATTTGGCTGGTTTGCCAGGGTTCAGCCATTTCTTTCTTTATTTTTTTTAAAAACGTTGCCCCACACTAGGAATTTCTTCCTGTATCGTGGGTGCGTTTACAAACATATAAACTCACATACACAACACCCAGAGCCGGAACAAATATCTGTAGGTCATACAAATATTTGTTCCGTGCGGGAATCGAACCCGCGACACGCAGCGCAGCAGTCAATCGCTCAACCACCATGTCGAAATTTCCAGAACGAAAACGTTGGAACCAAAAACGCACTGTATTTTATTTTGCGACACCGTCGCCATACACATCATTAATCCTTAGAGCCGTTTCTGCAGCACTGGTGCCACGATGGAACTTGTACTCGTAAATAACGCGACATTTCAAGTTTTCCATTTTGTAAACTGACTGGCGCAAAGAAAAACCAAAAGAGGAAGAAACAAATGAATTACGGTTTTCCAAGCACAAAAGCATGTGTTAATAGCTGTATAAATTTAAAATTGGAATTCCAAACCAAAGAGGAGATATTTGAGATCAAAGTGGCCAGTACGACAAAACGCCAAGTTCATAGGTAAGGACCTAATATTAGTGTTAATTTTCTCTGGTGCTTGGCAACTGGCCTTTTATTGGTTGTGAACGTCCCATTATGCCTGTTAGCTTACTGCTGTTCTCTCTCCTGCTTGCGAACTAGAAATAATTTTTGTTTTACTCCTTCGCTGTACTTTTCTGATTAATTTCGTTGCGGGATCCAAGTCGAGTCGTTACTCGCTCGTCTATTACTTGGATACTTAGATTTATTTTGATACCTAGTAACAATGTATTAAACGAGTATGTATGTTCGTCATCGTTTCTTGGAAACTCATTCCCTCTAAGGCTCCTGTTATTGATGGCAAAACCCCAAAGGGCACATGGCTTGTAGATAATATTATTTAAAGAATCATAGTGTAATATGCAAATAGTTGTAAAGTTCAGAATTTCAGACTTATATTAGTTTGAAATCACGGGGGCGAAGGCATAACTTAATATAGTTACTGAGGTCAACTTAACTAAATCTTGTCAGAATCGTTCAATGACCTTTAAACTTTGGTGTTTATATGTACAAGTAAAATAAAACTATCAAATTAAACAATCCTATTTCCAGATTTCTACGAAAAAGCCTATATGGATCTACTATATAACCATGCTACAATTCTCACCTGAATATAACTACCCTACCCTTTTATAAGTAAGTAAGTAAGTAATCATTTATTTGCTCAAACATGAGTACAGAACACACAACAAATAATTGTCAATATGTAAGGCATGTTAAAATTTTTAAAAATACTGCGCGTCATGTTTGCCTTAGATAATGGCATGCAAATATTAATAATATAAATTAAAATAATTAAATGTAATAATAATAATAACAATCTGTGGCTCGACTTGACAGACAGTTGCCAAAAATTTTCTCTTAGGAATTTCTTCCATAATAAATATTTTTAACTATCTAAATAAAGATTAACAAATTAGATGTCAAAGTCACAACGACACGTCAAAAAGCGTTGTCTTACAACTAGTCAAATAACCCGCCCCTAACTGTTCCCGGCGCAAAGGTGCCCATAACGCTTGCTGCATTGCCACGTTGGATGGCAATGGCTAACCTTTGCACCAAGAACGAGCTGGAGCGAGAGTCACCCGTTTTGTCACTTAGCCTATGCCCTATCTCACTAATGAGCTTCTTCTTTCTTCTAAATTATACAAATCAATATGAAATCAAAGAAAAAAAAACATACAACAGTAAAATCACCAAAAGTATGACCGAAATACAAATTCAAGAATAAGAAATGTGAAAAATGAAGTTGACGGCGACGTCATGTTAACGAGAGCTGCCGCCGCAAGAAATGCACGCCCACCACCTTCGGCCTCGTCACCCAGCTCCGCCTCGCCGCCGCCGGAAACCAGCCCAATCGTGAGTGCTGTGACGCCGGCCGTGGCAGTTGCGTCGAGCTCGAGCGACGAGTGCTTCTCTCCGCCGACGACACCACCACCTGCGCGTCGACGGGGAGGACGCGGACCGCTTAGGACCTCGAGGCTTACCGGTCTCTTATAGGGTCCCAGCACCCGGCGGAAGTGTGCAGCGCATGAGATGGACACAATCCATAAACGAAAATATCATGCGCGCATACTTTGGGGCTACAGAGGGAGGAAACAACCTGACCGCGTACCGTGTCCGGATGCTCTCTTTGTTTCAGGTGCTTGAGCCAGCCGTCAACGTTTCAGAACAACGACTTTCGGATCAGGTGCGGGTCATCCAGCGTAATCGTATGTTGGATGATACTGTACTTGATCGCCTCCGAACGGAAATGGGTAACCGTGTCACTGCCCCATCGTCGCAGGCTGTGGTGCTACCACAGTCCAACCACGCTGACGAGGAGAGTAGTGACAGGGTTACAAACGTAAGTACCCAGTGCAATGTGGAATTGAGGAGAGCTTTGGAGTGTGCTATTCGGGAGTATCGCAACATGCCACCCGAACTTAGGCCACGATTACCTCGTTTGCCCATGCATAACAAGAATAGGGCGCTGGTGGCTGTTCTGGATTCGCAGTTGTCAAACTATTTTGATGACTGCGAAGACCTCACTGATACACTTTCGATCATGTACGGCGCGGCTGTAGCGGCATGTCGTGTAGCTCATGTCAAATTTGCAGATGACAGAGCTACACGACCGAAACCAGCCGTACCGGCTTGGCAGTGCAGGATCGAACGTCGTATTGGTGGGGCCAGAGCACTTATCGGCAAACTAATTTGTTTCAGGGAGGATAATAGCCGCCCAAGAGTGATGCGCATTGTGAGACGGGCGTTTTCGGGGACTGATGTCAGCCCCCGAGACTATATATCCCATGTCACAGAGCGCATCGACTTCCTGAAACAAACAGTGTATGCATGGGCAAACCGTATTCGTAGGTACAGGCGGAGAGTGGAGCGATACACCCAGAATCGCACATTCCAAAGTAATGAAAGGTGGGTTTATCGGGCTTGGGAGCGACCCAACCAAGGTGTGACTGATACGCACCTGCCGGATGATGACGCTATGTGTTCATTCTGGCGCAGCATCTGGTCGGTGCCTGTCAGTCACAACGAAGGTGAATGGACTCGGGAGGTCAAACGAGCGTGTGATCCAATTCAAGAAATGGGGGCTATCGACGATATATCACGATCAGCCTCCAAGATGTAGCCCGTGCAGTCCGTCCGTTGCCGAACTGGAAATCTCCAGGACCGGACGGACTGCACAACTTTTGGATCAAGTGGCTACAAAGGTCGCACGCTCGTTTGGCATCTCAGTACCAGGCAGCCTTAGGTTCGCTACCCAAGTTCCTTACAACAGGAATAATCCACCTGCTCCACAAGTCTGGTAGCACCGCGGAACCCAAAAATTATAGACCAATTACATGTTTACCAACGGTATATAAGGTTCTTATATCCATTTTGAGAGTTAAAATTAATAAACACGTCGACGATAACTCCATCATGTCGGTCTCTCAGAATGGATGTAGGAACGCGTCCCGCGGTACTAAGGAGCTACTCCTTATTGATATGGCCATTAGCTAACAGGTTCGGCGTTCCCGAATGGATCTGTCGACATGTTGGATAGATTATAAGAAGGCCTATGACTCGGTGCCTCATACATGGCTCATGAGGGTGCTAGAATTGTATAAAATAGATACAACTCTACGCACCTTCCTGATGTCGTGTATGAGGCAATGGAGCACAGTCCGTCGCTATCCAGGATGTCGAAATATCCAGAGGAATAGCGAACCTGTAAGGATCGAGCGAGGTATATTCCAGGGCGATAGTTTGAGTCCACTTTGGTTTTGTCTTGCCCTAAATCCTCTAAGCATGCTGCTGGAGAATTCAGGGCTAGGCTATCGGTTGAAGAGAGGTGGTCTCGTTATATCTCACCCCCCTTACATGGATGATCTGAAGCTCTTTGCCCCCAGCAATCTTCAGCTGATGGAGCTACTGAAGGTAACTGAAACTTTTAGTAGCGCCATCAGGATGGAGTTTGGTGTGGACTAATGTGCGGTCATGCATGTAAAGCGAGGGGAGATTGTGGAATCCGTAGGTATTCAACTAGCGGATTCCATAAACCTGAGATCCCTCTTTCCAAACGAAACCTATAAGTATTTGGGTATGTCGGAAGCGTTAGGTATCAGCACTACAGACATGAAGCAATCGTTGAGGGAACGCTTCTTTGGCCGTCTGAAGAAGGTATTCAATAGCCTTCTTTCAGGTGAAAACAAGGTGCGCGCCTTCATCGGTTGGGTCATGCCGGTATTGATGTACTCTTTCGGCATACTCAAATGGACTCAAACGGAACTCGACGACCTGGATAGGCGGGTCCGTACACTGCTGACTGCATATCGAATGCATCATACACGATCGTCGGTCATGAGATTGTATATCCCGCGGAAGTGTGGTGGCCGAGGCTTTTTAAATGCCAAAAACCTCCACAACCGCGAGATATGCTTTATTTCTACACACCGTCGTGGGTATGCATCGAGATGTAGTAGCAGTGGACAAGGGACTCACCCCGCTCTCCTTGGCGAATGAGAACTGGCGCAAGCCTGTACTACTGTGTGTGCTTGATACTAACGACCGCAGGGAAGTATGGCAGAGTAAGGAGCTTCACGGACGCTTTTTCCGGGCCCTACATGGGTCCGATGTAGACCAAGCAGCGTCCGTAGCCTGGCTGCGTTTCAGTGACCTCTTTGGGGAAACCGAAGGTTTTGTCTGTGCAATTATGGACGAAGTTATCATGACGAATAACTACCGGAGATTTATTGTGAAGGATGGCACGGTTTACATCTGTCGGGCATGTCACCGCCCAGGTGAATCGATCCGACGCATTATCTCTGGATGTTCTCGTCTAGCTAACGAGGAGTACTTGCATAGGCACAACCTTGTAGCCAGGATCATCCACCAGCAACTTGCTCTGAAATACACTCTTGTGGCATCGGAGGTACCGTACTACAAGTATGTGCCCGACCCAGTTCTCGAAAATGGCAATATCACACTGTACTGGGATCGATCCATCATCACTGACAGGACTATTGTAGCCAATAAGCCTGATATAGTGGTGGTGGACCGAATCGAGAGGCGTGCAATGATTGTTGACATTAGCGTCCCGCATGACAGGAACCTCGTGAAAGCCGAGAAAGATAAGCAAATCAAGTATCTTGACTTGGCTCGCGAGGTTGTCGACATGTAAGATGTAGACACAGCGATCATTGTACCGATAGTCGTGTCAGCCAATGGCTTAATAGCCACGAGCCTCGACCAACATCTTAGGAGGCTCTCGTTAGGCGGCTGGGTCAAGGGCCTGATCCAGTCAGCAGTACTGCTGGACACGGCGCGCATTGTTAGGAGGTTCCTCTCTCTGGAGCCCTGACCGCCGGTAGCTTGGACCCTGTTCCCGATACCGGTGGGCCTCTATTTTCTATATTTTTAAATGTTTTTTTAATTTTGTGTTTTATAAAAATATTTAATAATTTAGTTAATAAGAAAAGAAATGAAATAAAGGAAATAATAATAACAAAACAATAATAATAATATTTCTAGGTATTCTCAAAGTATTGGTCATTATTGTAATCTCTATCCCGATTGACTATAAATGTTTTATCCGGATAGTCCACACATGGGTGCATATTTACTTAACTCTTCCGAGAACTTATGGGTTACGATATATTTCGGTAAGTTATTATATTCACAAAATCCGCGGAACCCAACGAAATCAAATGTAAAAACAGCGGCAGTTTTGTTATTTTTGTCTAGTCACGTTCGCTTGTTTTACGGTGAAATAACTTTGTCCCCTTCAGTTCAAACTGTAGGTACCCATCTACGTCCCCTGACAGAAAAGGATTGTGAATCCTTCATAATATTATGAGTTATATCTTTATTCGATGGCCTATAATTATTGTTTACTTTACATCCCGCGAAAATACATTGCACAGTTTCATATATTATCAGTGCCCAATGTAAAATATGTTGATGTAAGGTTTATTGAAAATATGAACAGATGTTAATAGGTAAGAACCGTTCATGTGGCTATTTACTATTAGCAAAAATGTTTAATTACTTCAGTGAAATGTTAAATACTTCGACGTCACACACAACACATACCTACACAACACACACCCACACAAAATTTTTTTTTGTTGGTACAAGCCTTTTTCATTCTGACTTTGTAAGTTACTAGTGGACGCCTCGTGGTTCCACCCTTGTAGTTCCCGTTCCCGTGGGAATACAGGGATAAAAAGTAGCCTATGTCACCTGGGTAGTGCAGCATCCCAACGGTGAAGAGAATTTTTGAAATCGGTCCAGTACTGTCTAAGTTTATTCGTTACATACAAAAATACAAATATTTCCTCTTTACAATATTAGTAGGTATAGATTAAGAGCGGGGCCTCATAGCACATGTATTTGATATACTTAAAAGAACCCCTGCGTAAGAATTATTATATACCCATTATGAATATGACAATAAAATAAAGTTTTTGTTCTTCAAAATGACGCTTATAGGTACATATTTCACAAACTCAAATAATTTAATTCAATTAACCCATTTGCAGGCAGTCGGTCAGGCCAAAACTGCGACCATCAAAACTTGTAAAACAACTACAGGAAAGCAACTAAATACCATTTCAGGTTTCCGTTACACGTAGGTGGGTACTGGGTAACTACAGGTTGAAAACTCGTTCAGTATTCGAGTGATTTCAAAATTCTATCGAGAAATAGTTTTTGTCGGACTAGCCCGTTCATTTTCCGCGCGGCGAAGGAATTTCGAGTCAATTTCGCAGCAGTTCTATTACTTTATAATACGAACTTCCTCTCGTATAACACTTACAATGATCCATTTGCGCTGAATTCGAACCTTAATATGATTTTGATGTATTTTTAAGTTTTAACAATGTGGAATGGGTGGAATTGGCACTACAATACACGGTGAGAACATGTACTGGATTTCTAGTACACAGGGTGACTTTAATTTGGAATCGTTAACGTCGTGAAAATAATTCCTCATGAATAAGTTTAAACAACTTTAAGTTTAAGAAAAACTTTTAGGATGAAATCACGAAAAAGAATGAGCTGTTTATTTATTTAATACCTTAAGCACGCAAACGTACCGAGGCGGACTTAATGCCATAGGCATTTTCTACCAGTGGGTGATGCAGATACAAATAGTGGTACGTGCAATAACGATAACAAAACGCGTTAAGGTAATATTTATTTAAATACAAGACAAACTATAAATAAATACAATATAATAAATTGCCAAACGAATAGAAGTTAAGAAATGAAAACAATTTAATTAGTGCCCTTTGTTCTTTGCGCTGACGTGTATGAGAAATCACTTTAGAAACGACCGATGCGCAGAGACATGATCATATTTAAGCAAATTAAAATCAAATCGAATGCAGTAATTTAGAAGACGGTCAAGTTAGTTGAGGAGCATTCAGGTCATAGTAGCACACGTCACCATAATCGATGATGGGAAAAGTTAGGGTCTGCGCAAGCATTGTCTTTGTGTTCGATGGTAAAAAGTTTTTCGTACCATACAGAGCCCGGAACGTTCCAGTAAGCTCCTGACTAACACTAGCGACTTGAGTTTGCCAGCTCAGAGTTCGATCAATACGTAAGCATAGATCCTTTATTTACGTCAGTGCTAAATGGGACGATCGTACTGTCGAAAACAACGAACAACGAAGAACGGGTAACAGAGTGACAACATTCACTTTAGCGATGCTTCGAGGACTCCCAATGATGATCGGCTGACACTTATTGCAGTTTACTGCAACACCAAATATATCGGACTAAGTTTTTATGGCTGTCAAGTTTCCATCTAATTTATTAATAGCACCAGGTATTTCGTCGACTCTCCCCTGATACTAAAATTGGAGGTCATCATACATCAAGTCAGCATACAAATGATACGCACACTGAAGTTCGGCAGTAATGAGATTAATAAAGATAGAAAACAGGAGAGGAGAAAGAATGCAGCCTTGAGGAACGCCTGTCTCCATATCACACTAGCGAGATGAAGAATCCCCAACGTCAACAGACCACTGACATTTCTGAAGGTTTTTTTTCCATTTCAGTGTTTTGGGAGAGACCATCACATAGGATAAGATGGCCAGCAGGATTGACAATTTTATGATTGTGTACGTTTCAACTTCTTAGTTATGAAAATGTTATAATATGAATGTAAGTACGTACCTACACTTTTTGAACCAGATCAAGTTGTTGTTATTCTATTCAGATACGTAGTTAGTTGTATTATTTGTTTCTGTGATAACTTTTGGGTTTGGACTATGGAGAACTTTCAAATACATTCGGTATTATAAATAGGGGTTCCACCCACCGATACTCGTAGCCATAAATCTAAAAGGGTTTTATCCGAGGTCAAAATAATATTTATTTAATCTTTATTTATGGAATTTGACGGAAGGCAACTACGATTCGATTTTCTTATTAGTTTTTGTTATTCAAACTATAAGTTTCTTTGTGATTCGAACAACCGGATCCATACATTTATTGCGGTTTTTTTTCTACATGGTGTACACGTTCTCAGACGTGTGTCACATGTCATCTGTTCGACCGACAACTATCTTTTGACATTCCATTATCTGCTGCCTGCTACATCGAGGCATTGAGGTAAGAAAGTACTTCGTATTACATATTATCTCAATGCATCGAGGCTCTATTTTCCTTTTTCCTATCGGGGAGTAATCTTCAAAAGCCACCTGGACGAAAAAGGTAGAGGGATTTTTAACTTACTAAAACCACACAGATGATCACCATCAGCACATAGAAGGGCATCGTTACTTCTTAAAAAATTGATGTATAAAGATTATTGTATTTCATAAAATTAAATACAATAACCATCATGCCTCACTTGGTGCTCACTTCACCTAAGCTTTCACGGTGACTTTTTTTACAGAATCGATAAGCTGCCCTTATCTATCCCCATTCATTTGGGGTTGGTGTAGCATGTCTTCTTACTACATAAATTATGAATGAGTCAAACAATAAAATTTTATGGCTCATTTTGACAGATTTCATCACAATGGAACAAGAAGGAATTTTAATTATTAATATCCATATGGAAATACGGGGAGCTATATTCCAAAAAAAAACACAAGCCTAAATCACGGTTGCTGCTATATGGTCCACCCCACATTACATAGAACATTAAACACCGTTTTTTTTTGCGTGGAGAAATGCTCATGCATACTGCACTACCACGGGGAGATAGTGCAGTTATGTGGGACTCTAGCCCACTAAAAGTCCACGGTGTCCTCCTGTGCCGCTTATGGCGGGAATACGGGCACGCGTTAGCACTCACAGCGAACCCGCCGCGACTGTCCGTCTCCGGACCCTCCTCGGGGGAGTACCCCCCATCACCGGCGCACCAGAACACACTGTACGCCGTGACCACCCCAGGGACGAATCAACACATGGGCGCCAGACGACCCCGTGTATGGCATCTTTGTTCCCCCTGTGACGGGTCAAGGTCAATGGCCCCGCCACCTACCATTTTTTTCGGCCGCAGGGGATAGGGAGAGGGGCTAACGCAATACCGACACTCCTCCTCCCCTGCGGCCCCACCGCGTCTGCCATCAGACGGTGGCGACCCCGTCCGAGCCGCGGAAGGTAGGGAGAGCGGCGCACCGCAATACCGGCACTCCTCTCCCGCCGCGGCCTCCAACCCTCAGCCGCGACATCGTATGGGACCTGGGAATCTTCATAAGACATCGCGGCCCGCCTCAGTTGCGATGTCGCCTGTTACCAAGTGGCACTGCAACCTACTAGTTGGCCGCTACGTCATCGGCTTAATTGGCAAAAGCCCTGACGAGCAGCCCATCCTCGGGTTCCTCTTCGCTTCACCGTGGGTGACCAAGCCACGGTTATTGAGCCCCCCCGCCTCGACAATGCGGGAACACACCGGCGGGGGTTTTATTTGCTCCTAGCTGTCCACTCTCCTTAGTTACATCATCTTCAACACTCACATTTTGACCTTCAAGCCTAAATGGGAATATTATTCGAGTATCAAATAAAACGACTTCAAACTTTCTAACGTTTGTCTCGTAGACTTTCATGATTATTGGAAAGACATTCTCGAAGCGCTCACTCAGCTAACCGATATTTTTATAAAAACAATGTATGATACTTCTTTATGCCAAAACACTTCAAAAAGCAGCTAAAGTGTTTCCATGAAATTCATGTTCCGAACATTTGCTCGTTTTTTGTCGGTCGCCATTGTACAATCACCTCTGAAATCCTGTCTGGCTCAATTACCGTCATTTCTATGCCTGTCTTGTGGCGTCTAAAATGTTATTCGTCGCTCTAAGCCTCGGGAGGTACGGTAAAACTTTTCGATCGTACCTGTAAAGCCTTAAATACAAATGCTTTTAAAATCACGCGTACTTATTTTTGGCATGCTTTGCGATAGGTATAGTTAAGGGTCCAAAGTGCAGTCACACTCTACCAAAACAGCAGCGGCAATTTTTTTTAGGGTGAAGAATTTCAACTTTTCACGGTTAGGCGATATAATCTATACTTTAATTTCTATGCAATATATCAAATCAGTTGTGGATAATTTAACTTCTTCTACAAAAACTAGCCATTTGAGTTTTGGGAGAGTTAAGACTGCACTTATGACACTTGACTGTACATCTTACTAGAACGCCTGAGAGGTGTGTTTGTGGCAGTACTACTCTATTCTATTGATATACATTTTAATTTCCTCCTGCAACAACCACATAAACCTAATCCAAACTTTGTAACTAATCTATGGTTAAATGTATTTTTTATGTGTGAATGTATTTTTTGACAAAAACATTATTGCAACAAAAAACTGACGTGACTTGCGATTAGAGTCCCTAGACAAGTGACATTCTCTCATCGAAAGCGTGGCTATAGCAATTGGAAAAATGTGTGGAAATATCAAAATCTAGCGCATTTTTTTTTTTTGAGATTCTTGCATTGTCAAGAATATTTACTTTTTAAAGTATTATATTATTTTATTTTAACTAAAACCAAACTGGTACTGACTTTGGTCTTTTCGATATTTTCGTATGGCGCTGAGACTTGGACACTGAAAGCTGCAGACCGTCTTTTGAGATGTGGTGCTGGAGAAAGATGCTCCGTATACCCTGGACAGCATTTCGGACTAACGTCTCCATATTGTGAGAACTCAAAATCTCCCCGCGGCTGTCATCCGAGTGTCTGCGCAGAGTTCTAGAATACTTCGGCCACATTGCAAGGAAAGAAGGTTCCAACCTCGAGAGGCTCATGGTGACCGGCAAAGTGGATGGAAATAGGCCTCGTGGACGCAGCCCAATACGTTGGTCTGACCAGATCCGCACCGCTCTTGACTCTACAGTTTACAACGCCCCCCACACCGCCAGAAACAGATGGAGAAAGATCGTTAGAGAGAAGGTGATGCAGAAGGGTGGTCACGACCCTCAATACTAAGGAATACGAAGCAAGGAGGAGGAATGTGAAGACTATAAGGATTATTCTTTTTTTGTTTTTATTTTATCTTAGTTAGTTTTTAATCAAGGTCTGGCAGTTTGAGTAGTTTATGCGGCCTACCTGAATGTCCATTCATTGGTATTGTTCGTCGGATCGTTGAGCTCCAAATTCTGAGTTGAGCTGCTCGGTTATTGATATATGCGTGCACTGACCTCAGATGAAGTAAACTGACTGGACAGGTCCACTCAATCTGGCTGGTTCTTTCCTCAAAACACCATTTTAGACATTAGTCTACATGGTCTTCACATGATCTAACCAAGTTTTTTTCTGCACTTTAAAAGAGACTGTGACCTCTGAGTTTGTTTCGGCCTTTCTTCTCATAGTAGTCAGATAGGAAACGCCGACCTCATTTAGTTTTAAAAAATATGATCGACATTAAAAAGTGTTTGTACAAACCAACTTACAGAAATAAAATGATTTATCATTTAATGTCACTTGATCAGTCCCTTACTTTTTGGCATTTCAACCATCGCCATCGCCGACGTCGATTTACACTTTTTAGAGCCTCTAGTAGTGCTTACACTAGTGAGCATACTTTTTTGTAGAAACGTGTTTATCATGTATTACTCAATAGTTGTATGTTTTTTTATGTATATTCTAACCTTATTTCTTTTTCGTTTTGGTATCGAATCCAAATTAACCTTAAGATCAAAAACATTTGATTTAATAGCGCTACTATGAGCTCCATCAAATTACTTACATAAATGATCGCGCGGAGTCAATTAAGTTATCCCCAAGATGAGAGACTTAAGAGGTAAATTAGATGTTAACGCAATAAGGGACGCCATTTTACACCGGTCCCTGACTGATAAGGTGCTTGTGAATCATGCACAACGTAAATTAACCCAGTAAATAAAATTTTAATTCACTGTACGCATATTTAAAATTTTAAATATTCGTACAGCGATGACTATTTTTGAATGCCTGTGAATTCAACTTTATTTGAATTTTTAAAACGTGCAACAGAGTATTATTGAAATTTGTTTTTGTTTTTACACTAACCTTATTCGAAATTGTACTCTATAATATTTACACAAGAAAATGATTCAGATGAATTGGGAACCTCCTCCTTTTTAGTGTTCCGTACCCAAAGGGTAATTTAAACGGGATCCTATTACTAAGACTCCACTGTCCGTCTGTCTGTCTGTCTGCTTGTCTGTCACCAGGCAGTATCTAATGAACCGTGATAGCCATAAAGTTGATATTTTCACAGATGATGTATTCCTCTTGCTGCTATAACAACAAAGACTAAAAACAGAATAAAATAAATATTTAGTTGGGGCTCCCATAAAACCAACGTGTTTTTTTGCCGTTTTTGCAATAATGGTACGGAACCCTTTGTGAGCGAGTTCGATTCGCACTTGGCCGGTTTTTATGTGAATTAACAGTTAGTTAATAGAGTATAGGAACGTCCTCACTGGGAGCATTCTTTCGTGAGCATTTGTAAACAAGCAATCGCAGGCGAGCAACAAATGCTTCCCAGCGAGCCCAGCATTCACTTTCGAGCAAAACTATGAGAGCATTTCTCAAAATAATTGTAGTAACCGTCTATTAGCCCTGTCCTACTTTATAAAATATTTTTCTTTGTATAGAATAAAGCATTATTACTTTTTATTAAATTGTATAATAATCATTATAACAACTATAACCAAAAATAACAAAAAAGACACATATATATTAAGAACATTTTTATTAAAATAATATTTTAATAATCGGTCTGATCTAGTTGTATGAAAAGTGAAGTGTCCCAATTTGAATACTTAACCAAACTATAATTTTTTCATTGAGTGAACATGGGTATTGCAAAAATAACAAATGTATAATATTTATAAACGTATGTTACAATTTAGTTGAAAAATATCCTTTATACATTTCTTGATAAATATATTTGTAATGAATTATATTAACTTGTCCTGTACAAAGTTCCTTTGGAAAATTCCAGTTTTTGTTACCATAATTTCAGTAATATCCGTTACGATTTCTTAGTAAACATATTTGAGAATATTGGCAAACACTATTACGCTTGACATCCATCTTATTTTAATTTTGAAAGTTCTTTTCTGTGCCGTATGCGGACGGTGGGGTCACAATGGCACCAAGCTAACTAACCTCCGCTATGCAGACGATACTACACTACTAGCTGCGAATGAAACCGAAATGGTGAATCTCCTTGAAAGGATGGAAAGAATTAGTATGGAACTGGGGCTCAAAATTAATCATGCTAAAACCAAGGTAATGGTAGTGGATCGCGCAAACCATCTCCAACATACAGGTGCCCTATCACTGGAAACCGTAAGCGATTTTGTCTACCTGGGTGCAAGTATCAGCAACACAGGGTCATGTGAGAAAGATATCAGGAGGCATATAGGGATGGCCAAAAATGCAATGACCCAGCTTCAAAGAGTCTGGAGAGACCGTAACATTTCAAGGAAGACGAAGGTGAAACTGGTCAGCTCCCTGGTGTTCTCCATCTTCAGTTACGGGTCCGAGACGTGGACTCCGAAGAAGGCCGACCGTGACCGAATCGACGCTTTTGAGATGTGGTGCTGGAGGAAGATGTTGCAAATCCCCTAGACTGCCTATCGCACCAATGATTCGATCCTCCGGGAACTAAAAATAAATATCAGACTGTCCACGGTCTGCCTTCGTAGGGTTCTGGAGTTTTTTGGTCACATTGCCAGGAATGACGGACACAACCTCGAACAGCTGATGGTTACTGGCAAGATCGAAGGGAAACGTCCGAGGCGTCGAGGTCCAATCAGATGGTCAGACCAAGTCCGCACATCTTTAAATACCAGTATGCACGATGCTCTCCACGACGCCAAAGATAGAAGCAGATGGCGCAAATTGGTGAAGGAGATGTTGTTTCCACGAAGACCAGGGAATCACGACTTTGAAAGTCGTTAGTTAGGTAACCATTCAGAAAAAATCCAAACTTTGTTACCGAGAAAACACAGGTAAGTTCAGCTTTTATTGCTATTTAATTGAAACTACTATTAAAGCTTTCAATTTTGATTTCGTTAATCAAATCCTAAACCAGATTAATTTCGAGTCGCATGTGTTTACAATTTGAATAACTTTTTTGTACTTGACTTGTTACCTCCTTTTTTGTTACTTTTGAGTGGTAACGTATAAATGGAAAAGAGAGTAACAAAATTGGAAATTATTAGGCAGAGTATTGACTGTCTGATTATGAAAAACAAAAGTTTTTTTTTCAATATTGTGTTTACCTTTTGCACGCGTATGGTGCTCACCGCCAAGCCACAAATTCACCGCAAATATGACTTCTGAAGATGAGGTTAATATATATAATGTAATAGTAAAATATATGTATATATATAAATAATAAGTAAAAGATAATGAAAAAAATTGTTTCAGATATTATAAGGAATAAAACACAAAAGTAATCTCAAAAAATGATACTCTTTGATATAACGGATTTTTTCATAATTTGCTGCATTTTGTATCCAATATGAAGGCTGAACAAATAATCATTTAATAAAGAAACTTTTTGATATGATATTTGTGTTACAAAAAAATACTAAAAGTTATGTACCGTGTATCCAATCAAACTATTGTTATAAGAGGCAATTTCTATAATACTAATAAATTGTTAAAAACTGTTGAACTTATTTTTCAGCTACTTCAATGTACCTAAGTCGTATATCAGTCACATAAATGTTCCTTAACATTATCTTTTTTTTATTATTTTTAAGTATTGTCCCTTGACAGCAGTTCAAATAATGACGCTCTAATGTTATTAGTATAGGGCAATAATTAATGATGATTTAAACTGCTGTGAACACTAAGCTTAAAAGATCCTAGTTTGTTACCAGAATTGTATATTTGTTACTGTCCCATAAAAGTGGACGAGTATTTCTTTACAATAATGTTTTATTTTTAATCATTTAGATGTTTTATGATAAAAACACAGATATGTGCTTTGTTTTCGCATATGTATACATATAACATTTTATTAAACAACACCATAACTGCGTTACTGTAATTTTAAAACAGATAGAGGAGTGGCCAGAAGGTAACGTAAAGGATCTATTGGCGCTTTTAATGTAACGTTTTAATTTTAATATTAAACTGATTTTCTTAAAAACACGTAAAGTTTTATTATGACATCCTTTTTAATCAATTACAACTTATCGAAATTGATTTGTTCATAGAATTTACCTAGTAGATTGAAAGTAACAAAATAAGATAATTTTTCCGACTTGGGTTTAGTTTTATACATTGCGCTGCTTTTTACATATTAAATCTTAAAATAAACCATGAATGCCGAACTATTAGACATTTATCTAATACTTAAAATTAAAAAACTAATTTTGTTAAAACATTTTATTTTAGTGCATTTCTGAATCATGGTACATTTTTTTTTGAGAAATGCTCATGAACGTTCGAGTCGATCATTCCCTTGCGAGCTTGGAGCATTCAAATACGATCTCGATAAACGTAATTCATTTCAAAATGTCGGTCGGTCGTGGCTGCAGATTTTTTTTTATTTGCCAAGAAGGTCTTAAAAATAAAATCAAAACAGAAAGTATTTAATACACGTATTCTGCCGGGCATCACATTATAGGGACACCCATTTTCTGACAAGACATGGAGCTGCACAAACAAATATATTAAAACGCTAGAAACATGTCAACATAGAATAGAAAGATAAGTATACCTAACACAAAATTACAAGACAAAGTAAGATTAACCACAAAACAATAAGGAAACATACTAAAATAATAGATGAGAAATATTAAATAAAACAATTGAAGTGGATCATTTAATAAGAAGTAAGATAGAGAAATGGGCCAAAGGAGTGACAGAATGGTGTCCTATATATAAAACAAGAAGGAAAGGCAGACAGTATCGTAGATGGGAAGATGACATGAAAAAGGTGGCAGGGACGACTTGGACTAGGAAAGCTAGAAATCGATACTTGTGGAGAACACTCGGGGAGGCCTAAGCTGAAAAGCAAGATAATCAAGGAACCGGTGTCAAATAAAGAAAACTATAATATAATTCAAATATTCCTGTAGTAATACGTAGAAATAAGATAAAGTGTAATTGTAGGATTGTTAATAAAGGCTATTGATATTGTTATGTTCATATCAGTTTTTGTCTTTTTCATCACCTTGCCTAGTTTACTTTAATCTATGCTTGTTAACCTATTGGTGAGTATAGACTAAAGCATTTACTTGAAACAGAACATCGTGCGTTCGCTGTTTTCATCGAGCGTCGTGTTCGAAGTGCGGTTAAAATCGGCAAATGCTCGTTGTTCCATTACAAGTAGGTAAATGCTCTAATCTATATTCACATTATCTTTACAACTAGTGTTAAATCGTTTACTGTATTAAACCAGTGTCATCATGGGTGGCAACGCCCCGGCCTGACATAAAGTTATTAGCGTGGCTCTTTGGACCTCTTGGTTGCATTAAACACGTTCTACACATGGACCGTCTCCACGCCAACCGCGGCTATAAATATGGATAAGGGAGATACATGGCTAAGTAACGCTTTGGGAGGTGTAATGAAGCAGAGTATGATGGGGTTAACTGATTTGTTTTAGTCAAGTTTGAGAAAATAAATAAAAGTCGTTATGTGTGACTATTTAAAGGTCGCAGAAGGCCGAGTTCTGCAGTTGGTAAAAATTTTGTGTAAAAGTAATAATAACTAATATATTACTTTACACAATAATGACTGAATTAATGATGACTTATCCATTTATACTTCATTTTCTCGTAATGGCTTGTAAGTAGAAGTATTCGCTAGTAAGTTTATATGTAAACATTTTCTGCTAATTTCTAAACTGCGCTATTAGAGGCATTGTTTTATTTTCTCTGTAGTAGACCTACCTTCTTATAAAGCTCTTACCTTTCTTGTCATTTGGTAGAAGTCCGTCGCACTCACTGGTCAATCTCTCCTCCACGAGTAACGTTTAAGTGTAATTTCGATTTTGGAAAAACTCATGCCGAACTATGTCGAAGGCTTGCTTTATTCTCAAGCTTTTTACGTGTTGTTTGTGTTTTTATAAACCTTATCAATTGTGGAATATGTTTCGCTGAACTCAAATTAATCAAGAATGAGCTGTCTATTCTGTTCAATTAAAAATCTTCAGCAACGTTTTTCAAATAAGTTTTGACATGACAGGTAACAAAAAAATGGTGCATTAAGAAGTTAAAGGTATTAAAAAAAGCCAACGATAGTTCTAAATCTAAATCTCTTTCTGTCATTTCTTTCTCAAATCGAACGAAACTTCTGATGAAGTTACTATATTAATTTTACTTGATTTAAATTTATAAGATTGTTGGCCAACTGCAACATGTCAACGACAGATGAAACACTAAGCTTAACCCAGCAACCTTCCGCCCGATACAAATAGTTTTCTCGTGATTTTTCTCAGCATATAATCATGGTCTTGAAAAATAATGGCCCTCTTTATTCAGCAAAACCTGGCACGATGAAAAGTTACTGCAGATTAAATCGCAGAAAAAGACGCCGGCTTAAATATAAGTATAGTCAGATTGTGCTTTTTTTTTTAATACATTTTTTGTTGGTTTTGTGTCGTCTGGTCACAAGGTGTAATTTTGTCACCGCTTTTTAAGTTCCATACATTGTAATGTTCATAAATTGGTTGGTTGGCCGTACTTTTTCAGTACAACGGTTTTGTAGACTATCTTGCAAGTAATGATAGCTACCAAGATTGTGTTTTTTTTTGGGGATTAGATTTATTAAACTCATTTTTGAAGACACGTTTTAACGTCTTAATTATTAGTGTTGTGCTGTTTTAATATATGTGTTTTATTTTATTTGTTGTTATATTAGAATTTAAGAATATTTTATGGTTAATTATAAAAACCTCGTTTTAAAAAAGCTTACGCAACAAATAAAATTATAACATACACAAGAAATAACAATTATTTAGTGCATTATAATAGTCTTATAACCCACACTAGTATACCCTGTTTAGGGATTTTAGTTTTCTCGTCACACGTTATAAGTGCACTTAGGCGTAGTTCCCAAATTAATGGTCTGGTTACAAGACTAAACAATATTTGAACTTAATGAAGGGAATCATGTAAAAGTTAAAACGTTTATGAGGGTGGTAAATAACTATGTGTAGTTTGTATGTTTGTGTGAAAGGGACATAGTCATGAGCTGATAGCTACTTTACAACTTTTCATTTACAAGGCTGCTTTGAGCAACCTAGTATGTCCAACCTTGTTGATGTCGATAGGTGACAATATTTTTGTAGTTTAATATTAATAACCGTTCGCTTACGTTGATTAGATTTGATGGAGACTCAAGTAGGTATAAGGTAGGGAAGAGTATATGCAAGCGTATAGTATGCAAGTTGCTGAGAGAATTCGACGGCGGGATCCCGGGCCGGGGCCGCTAACGTAAACTCACTACTCTACGTAACAACCCGCTCTCCGCCGACAGTGCTCTCATATTGGCTCCCTTATGTATGCAGTGACCTTTTCGTGAATGTACGACTTAAAGAGATTTTTTAGCTTCTATTATGTATACTCTCTTAGTTAATATAGCGCTATCGGGTGGGTATCGGTCGTGGCGTGTTTCTGTTTTTTTATTTTCGTTCGACGTGTGAATCCAATAAAATAACTTCGGGCTGAGCTTTGTTGCGCTGTAAATAGTAACAGTGCGGTGCGTCCGTCCCTCTGATCTTTGGTGCGTGTTGACACTGGCAGTCGATCAGCCGAGCTCGCAGCCACGCCATAGTCCACACGCTGCGTGTGTGTCAGCTCGCGGTATTTACTGTTACGGAGCACTGACCGTATTAGCTTTAAATCCTATATTGTTTTCACTGAAAAACCATCGAAAATCCACCCTGATTAAATTCCTCGGATAGAATTGAAAGGTTTCGTTTACTTTTTAACCGACTTACCGAAAAGGAGGAGTTTATCAATTCGACTGTTTTTTTTTTAATGTGTTTTACCTCAGAACTTGTTACTGGGTGAACTGATTTTGATGATTTTTGGTGGTTGGTGCTAGTCATGTGGTCCCATTTAATTTTCATCAAGATCTGATGAAGAACTTCGGAGATATACATCAGAACTCTTCAATAAATGAAGGTGAACCACTCGGGATAGCTGCAATCGCATTTCTGTTTATTGTTAACACCATTTCATAACATAACATCACATTAGTACGCTCTAAAGGGGTACGCAGGTGTAAACAGTTTACATTGGTATACTCTTATGCCAGCGGTTTTCTTTAAGTTTCATGTTACTGGGTTAATCTATTCTGGCTTCACTTTGGGCGTTATTGGTACCTACCTAGCCTATATAACTGGTCCATTATGTACCACAACTAAAAAGTGAAACTTTTTACAAAAATACAACCGACTTCCAAATAAAAAAACTACAAATTGAAAAATAACTTCAATTTCGGAAGTCGGTGTCAAAAACCAAAGAAACGGAAACAAGAACACCGACTTCCAAAATTGAAGTTAGTTTGGTTATATTTTTAACCGACTTCCCAAAAAGGAGGAGGTTCTATGTTCGACATTATGATTGTTCTTTTTTTTTTGTATGTTCACCGATATCTCCGTCAATTGTGGACAGGTTTTGAAAATTCTTTTTTTGTTTGAAAAAGTATGTTTCAAAATTAGTCCCATTTTATTTTGGTGAAGATCTGATGAAGAACTTCGGAGATATACAACAGAACTTTTCAATAAATAACGGAAAATCTCCTGGGAATGCTGCAATCGGATATCTGTTTATTGTTTATACCATTTCATAACATAACATCACGCCAGTACGCTCTTAAGGGGTACGCAGATCTCTCATTTCACCGGTTATGTTCAAGTTTCATGAAATCTATTCTGGCGTTATAGATACCTTACTAACTTGCCTATTACGTAGGTACAACTAAAAAGTGAAAAATAAAAAATCTTTTTTGCAAAAAAATACTCCCGACTTCCAAATATACAAAACTACAAAGTGAAAAATAACTTTTAAGTCGGTGTCCATAACGCAAAAAATTTGTACCTACGAAAGACTGGAAGTCGGTAGTATTTTTTTGCAAAAATTTTTTTTTATTTCATATACAGTATACAGTTTATTTGATTTTGCAAAAGCATGAAATTCGTCGAAGTAGGTAGGTATCTATTAAGTGGTGTTGAAGTAACGGAACCCTTTTAATTAAAATGGGAACGCGGCTGTTAATTAGCGCTGTCGTCTATGGGACAGTTGTGCGGGGGTAAAGTGAACCAACTTTATATTTATTCAAAAGGTATCTCTAAATAGGTATCAACACGATGAAACAAGACACACTTATGGTTATCAAGAACTAATCTCTGTCTATATTAATACACAATTTTCTAGATAAATTAAGTTGAGCTTACATTTTTCATAAAGTATCCCACCCATGTTTCTAAAGACGAGGATTTTCACAACATAATTTTGGTTTATTATTCTCCCTTTGTACGCTGCTCAACGATTCATGATGAAAACCATTTTCTGAAAAGTCCTTCGTTGATGAAAAGTGGTTTATTGAAAAATCTATAAGGAGAGCAATATTACTGCTCTCCTATGTAGGTTTTCGATGACTTGTAGCGTATGGTAAATGAGATAAGTGGAAGGGAATGCATCCCCCCTTGCCTTCAGGGTGACGTTAAGAGAATTTGGGGATGAACCCATTCGTTTATTCAGGCTTTAACCAAAAGCTTACTTGTTTTACAGTCGATTTCAGATTTAACTTTTCGTTTAATACCTTTTTTAACCACTTAAGAATGGTGTTTGAAATGACTAGTGGCCATTCGTTTTTATCGTTTTTATGAAAAATAAATAATTCAGCGTTATCTGATAAGGTTATTTATTCAGTAAAATCTGTTTAAGGGTTTTATAGTCCCATAGTATTAAACTTGATGATAAGAACAGTACTTATTCTAGAGTCAGTCTAGGCAGTCCGGAGACTGCCTAGACTGACTATCTAGAATAGGTACTGTATTGGCATCGCCCCACTCGGAAGTGGGGCGATGCCAATCTGGTCAGGTTCAATGCTGCTAAGACCCAGGCGTGTCTTTTTCACCCGGCTCCTTCTTTCCGTGGTGTGACCGTGCCGATAACGGATCATCTTGAGCTTCATTGAAGCAAAAGCTTAACCGGCTGCCAAAATGTTGGGGTTCCTTGCAAAGGTGAGACGGTACTTCACGCCAGAACAGTTGCTCAACTTGTATCAAGCGCAAGTTCGGTCATACATGGAGTACTGGTCTCATCTTTGGGACGGATCTGCCAAGTACCTGCCTACTGGATGCACTAGAGTCGATAGAAAAACGGGCCAATAGGCTCATCGGCAATAAGATACTGGTCGAGTCTAGGCTCCAGAACCTTTAACACCGGCGCCAAATTGCCGATCAGTCGGTTTTTGTCGGTTACATTTTGGGGAGTGTGCGATGGAATTGCACGAACTAATTCCTCCTTGCCCGTTCCATCATCGGACTAAAAGACGTACGGCGATGCGTTATCGGTACATGGTGGACATCCCAACCATATGCACAAAACGTTTTGGGAATACTTTTATTATGCGTACAGCTAAGGAGTGGAATTCCCTGACGGAGTCTGTATTTCCTGATAGCTACAACCTGGGAGTCTTTAAGTCAAGAGTGAATAGTTTTCTTCTAGGTAAGCGTGCTACATCGTCGACCACATCATCACTTACCATCCGGTGAGATACTGGTTAAGCGCAAGCCTATCAAACATTTAGAAAAAGACTTATCAACCACCCCAATGGTTATCCAAAGTTTGGATTAATCCTTACTTAAAAGTAGCTTTTTCTTTGTAAGAAAGGATCACACACATTTTAGACAGCTCCCAGTTTTAATTTATTTTCAATTGAATTGTTAATGTTTTAATTATATTTTATTATTATTTACCACCCTAAGCTCACTATACATTATTTTCAAGTCTCTCTGATATATTGTACTTACTTCTATCGAATTACCTACTTCTCTTCAATCATTGACACCATGGACTCAAAGCTGGCAACAAGTCTGGAGGATTTAGAGCAACTGTTCCAGTCACGGATGGCAGATTATGAGAATAAACTTAGGATTGTATCCACTGAAACTCGGCCTACACTGGATTTATCAGCATTATCACGTGAGTTCGCTGATTTTAAATCATTTGTATGGCAGGCACTCTCCAAATTTAAAAGCCAAATTGAGATGTTGTCTGTAGGATTCCACAGGCATGAAACACTGATGAGAAGGAAGATACTCTTGTTTCATGGTATCGCTGAGCATCCTGGTGAAAAGCTGCATGAAGTGGTTCATGGGGTATTATCTGACCAAATGAGCTTGCCTGAAATTGGAAAGGATAAGATCCATGTTTGCCACAGACTGGGTTCAACATGGGGCAAAGTTCGGCCTATATTGGTCAGGCTGTACACCACTGAGCACCGTCACATGATCTGGGAGTGCAAGAAGTCCCTGAAAGGCACCGGTATTACAATCTCCGAATTCCTGACGCACACTAGGCCCCGCACATTCATGGACGCACGCAAGCATTTTGGCATGCAGAGCTGCTGGTCGGTGGAAGGGCGGATAGTGATCATCACACCAGATACCAAGCGCCACAAGATTGAGACTCCAAGTGAACTTCAGGCTCTTGTGTCGAGGTTCCCCAATGCATCTGGCGGAACTCGGGGCGCTGCGCTGACTGTTGAACATTCTTCTCCAAGGAGTGTGAGCGCCTCTGAGACTGCTGCTACATCCTCAAGAGACCAAAGGAAGGCGCGTCGGCGTAATTAATGTTGTTAATGTTTTGTCAGTTCGTCAAGCTACCTTTTAAATTGTGCCAATCACTTTACATTTTTCTGTGCCGGTACTTAAAACATTTAGTATTTTCCGCATCACCTTCATTCCACTATTGTGATAATATGATGTCGGTATAATGTTTTTTCTTTTGATTAATTTCTGTTAAAAATTTTGTTTACGTTATGTCATCCAACGAACTGGACTGAACTGTCATTGTCAATTTGATAGTAAGACTACTGTCAGATTGATAATGTCAGCCGTGATCGTTCCGTTTCGTTCATTTATAATGTGGGTTTCGTGCATGTTTGATTATTGCGTTTCGTGTTACGCTGTGATGTTGTTATTATTTTATTTTCTTCTTGTTATTGGTGGATGACTTATCCAATTCACAAGTGAGTTAGGGTGGTTGTTTTGAAAGCAATCAGCCTATAGATACGTTTAGTTTTAATTAGTTTTATAGTTGTATTCTTTTCTACTTATTATATTTATTTTATTGTATTTATCTATGGATAATGCTGTCAACTTAAATGACAGTTTTTTCTCGTGTTCTTCTTCGACCTGTAGTTTTGTTAGTGCAGGAGGTGAGTCTCCGCTTCATACTTTGCATGACAACATTTCTACTATATTTTCTAACTATCCTAAAAATTTCCACATAGCGCATATTAATGCTCAGAGTGGTCCTGGTCATCAGTCCGATCTTCTGGCATCCTTTAGCAGTGCTCATCTTGATGCACTCTTAGTGTCTGAAACTTTTCTTAAGCCTTCTCTCCTTTCTACGCACTATGCACTTCCTGGCTTTGTTCTGGTCAGAAGTGACAGAACTGGCAAGGGTGGTGGTGGTGTCGCCATTTATATACGTGCTGATATACCACACAAATTTGTAAGTGCGTTCCCATCTCAGTACTCTGTGTCGGCTGAATTCTTGTTCCTTGAGATTACTTTCAATCATGCCAAAATATTACTCGCGGTATTCTACTCACCTAACCTCCACATCAACTATTTCGACTCATTGGAATCGTCCCTAAATATTTTTTGCCCATTGTACGAGCACGTTGTTTTGATGGGTGATTTTAATACGTGTCTAATTAAAAATGATTCTCGTTCAATAAAACTGCGTTCCCTCCTGTCTTCTTTTAATCTTGAAATTCTACCTCTGTCTGCGACTCATAACTTCCCAAACTGCACGCCTTCTCTTCTTGACCTTATGATTGTTTCTTCCCCTCACAATGTTGCTGAGTTTGGGCAACTTACTGCAACCTTTTCTTACCATGACCTCATCTATCTGTCTTATCGTATCCGGCCTCCTAAACGAAAACCTCATTACTGTTATATGCGTAATTATAACGGGATTGATCTGGTGGCGTTGAAGCGTGATGCAGGTGATATCGACTGGTCTCTCGTTGTTGATAGCGCTTGTGTCGAGGATATGGTAAACTGCTTCAATGCCAAACTGCTGAATTTATACGACAAGCATGCGCCGCGTCGGCGAGTTAGAGTTAAGCATAATCCTGCTTCGTGGATGAATACTCAAATTAAAGACGCAATTGCTCGTAAGGACAAGGTGAAGAGCAGATATAGGCGCAGACCCACGGATCAGAATCTTACTCATTTCAAAGCACTACGTAACCGCTGCAATCGTCTGTGTCGGGATGCTAAGAGACGCTATTTCCATGAATCTCTAGTAAATCGCAAGTCCTCTGACGTTTGGCGATTTCTAAAGTCTGTCGGTATCGGCAAATCTCCCACTAATACCTGTAAAGATGTCGACTTGTCGGCTCTTAATAGGCACTTTTCTCTTCCACCTGTCACACTCGACCCTATAGTCAAAACTTCTACTTTGACTGAACTTTCCGAATTGCCGTTACCGAATTGCCCACTATTTAATTTAAATTCAGTCTCTGATGACGATGTTAAAAAATCTCTTCTTGCTATTTCATCCTCTGCTGTTGGCCATGACAATCTGTGTTCGCGAATGATAATTCCTATTCTCCCGGAACTCCTTCCCATTCTTGCTCATATTGTTAACTTCTCTTTATTCACTGGCACATTTTCTTCAGCCTGGAAACAGGCACACATTATACCACTTCCCAAAATAACCAATCCTTCTTCTTTATCTCATTTCAGACCCATCTCCATACTACCTTTTCTCTCTAAAGTTCTCGAGCACATCGTTCATGGTCAAATTTTCAGATTCCTCTCGTCTAATGCTCTTATCTGTCCTTTTCAATCTGGCTTCCGGACTGGTCACAGCACGGCAACTGCACTTCTGAAGGTCACTGATGACATCCGCTGGGCTATGGAAAATAAATCTCTCACGGTGTTAGTCCTGCTTGACTTCAGTTGTGCATTTAACTCGGTGGATTTTGACATTCTGCTCGGGGTCCTTCAGTCTATTAACTTTTCTCCCTCTGCATTAGCCTGGTTTGACTCTTATCTTCGGGGTCGCTCGCAGTGTGTTCGCCTTGAAGAGATATTGTCTGATTGGTGTAATCTCACTGCTGGTGTTCCTCAGGGTGGCGTTCTCTCTCCTCTTCTTTTCTCTATCTTCATAAACACTGTTACCAAGATAATCAGCTCCAACTTCCATCTTTACGCAGACGATTTGCAGCTTTATCGACACTTCTTGCTTGCGGATGTGGACTTTGCAATTGACGCCATGAATCGTGACCTGAAAAGTGTTAGTGAATGGGCTAAGTCCTATGGATTACAGATCAACCCATCCAAGTCCCAGGCTATGATCATAGGCAGTCGATACTATCGCACTGCACTTGACGTGTCCACTCTGACACCTTTATCCCTTGACGGCTCGACCATAGCTTACACTGATACTGCTAAGAATCTTGGCGTCTTAATAGACAGTAATCTCTCTTGGCGAGCTCAAGTTAATGAGATAAGTCGCGAGGTGCTCTTTTCATTTCACTCATTGAAAGCCCTTCAAAACCTATTGCCCTTTAAAACCAAAATCCATCTAGCTCAAACTCTAATTCAGCCGATCATCGATTACGCCGATGCCTGCTATCTGGATGCCACGGAGGAGCTCTTAAATAAGCTTGAGCGCTTGCAAAATCTGTGCATCCGTTTTGTTTTTGGTCTGAGGAAATACGATCATGTCTCTCAGTTCCGCAAGGATCTCAAGTGGCTCCCGATCCGTCTTCGCAGGAACACTCGAGTATTATGTCTCCTCTTCAACATCCTTTTTAACCCTGCATACCCTGGATATCTGCGCGATCGCTTTTCCTTTACTCGCGCTGCCGATGTCCAGTGTAGATCCCACCTAAGGCATCATCTAAACTTCCCCTCCCACAATACTAATTTCTATTCCCACTCCTTCTCTGTTCATGCAGTACGACTGTGGAACTCACTTCCACCTTAAATCCGTGACTCTAAAAATGTATCCTTATTCAAGAAGCAGGTCAAATAACATTACCCTTCCACGATCTTGTAATTTTATATATTATTATATTATAAGTTGTATGTATTTTTATCTTTTATATATGTAGTTAAGGTATATGTGTAATTTATATAAAATTTGTTAAGTTATTATTGTCTATTTTAAGTTTCCTTATTTCTTTCTACACACTGTGTCTTCGTCTATCATCCAACTTTCCTGTCGCAGGTCTGCTGGAAGAAATTTCTATTGAAATAAGCAGTACCTTTGTGCTCTTCTATCTGTATTCCTTCTTTTCTCTGTAAGTTTTTTTTGTGTGTACATAAATAATTAAATAAATAAAGGAGGTTCCCAACCTCTCTGCGTGGGCGGAGCTCTGTGCAAAAACTACTTCCTTATTAAAAGTATTGTGTGTGTTCCGTATTCAGTTGAAGGCCACATAATGATTTGAAGACGAGATTTGTTCGCCAAATCCTTCTCCACTCAAAATACAAAATCCACTCAAATAAACCTTTAATATATCAAGTTCGCCTTATAACGTAAATTATTAGTAATTTGTTTCAGCTATTCGTTTAATATCTATTTAGGGGTTCTCAAAATTTAAGAGTCACGTTACGCAGAAATTGTTATCTCCGAGACTTATTAAAATATTACAGGCAATTACGTGGGTACACAAGGAACTCGGGATAAAGTGCTGATCGGCTTACTGCGAGCGTCGCACATCTCGGTCAAGAGGCCCTGCTCAAGAATTTTAACCGAGATTAATAGACGTTGAGTACGCTGAAAGGTGCTTTTGTGTTCACCATCGGTCTATTATTTGTTGATTTATTCGCGTATTCACCGGTTTCAAGTGTTGGATTTACAAAAACCCTGTTGATGTCAACTGGGATTCTGTACTCTAATGAGATTCAGTTCTGCCTCCGAGTTTGCTTTCTTCGTATCTCTTTGTCGTGTTTCTGTACAAGTGGGTCGACTGAAAATATTAACTATTAAGTGCTGTGTACCTACTACCTATACAATTAGGTTAGGCTCCCGTTTTTAACTACGGATTTTCAGACCAGAAAAGCCAGAGTCTAAAATGTTTAGAAAAAATGTGTGGCGCTTCGGTTGGGCAGGGCGCAATGGCTTACCAACAAAACAACATCGTAATCTATTCCTCGCAGTTCAACTTTACGACCTACAACTGATATATCTCTTTCGTTTCTAAGCCCAGTTCTCGTAGCAGTTTACCGCAGTCCACAGCTTGCATTGTACGTATCGCACGGATCGTATCTTAAGATTTTTTGGCAGAATCATAACTGAATCTATTATATACATACATTATATTATACACATTAAGAGCTATCTTCGCGATTCAGCTTTATTACTAAAATACAAAAAAAAACTTTCAAAAATACACTTTGTATAGGAAGCTACAAATAGTTGCTTAACGTTGCAGACATTCTCTGTAATTGCGATCTTCAAAGTCATATATATAATTTTTTAGAGCAGATGAATTATATCACGATTAAAATGCGTATAAAAGTATGCGGAACCACCCTAAATAGACATCACAAAAATTTCTTGGAAGACTAAACCAAGAAAGCAAAGTTAAGTAATATTAGACGATTAAATTCTGTGGTGAGCGGACCAAGACTGATGAGGATAGTTTTAAATTCCAACAATTTCAGTGTAATACGAGCCTGCGGGTAGATTCATCGTGTTAGTGTCCACGGCCAACCGCGCGGCCATGTTTGTTTCCAATAAGCACGGATCACTTGGCAAATAGTTTGTGTAGGCAGAGGACGGCCACTTACGGGACGCGGTCGAAAAGTTACCCACGTGATATGCTCTCCTGATACCTAATGTAATGCTTTTTACATGAAATGGGCTAAATATTTGGTTGGAGAGGAAAATATAAGGTAAATTTTATATTTGTTGCTGAAATTTGAACTGGGAATTTGTTATAACGACTTTTTTTTTCGGTTCAGTATTATTTTGCTACTTTATTTATTTATTAAAACTTTATGCACAAGTACAAAGGCGGACTTAATGCCTTGTATACATGGCTTTTTCATTTCCGCTTTGTTAATACACTATTAGCTTTTGGCGACTTTGCTGCGTTCCTGCTGGTTGTTTTTGGGACATACATAGTACTACATATATACACATACTTAAATGTTAAAACAGCATGGCTTATTTTCAATACGGAAAATTAATATGAATCGTATGACGCGATAACGGCCTCATACAGCGTTGTCATCCATCGGACATAAGTACCTCAAATATTAAAAGCATTCTCACACAATCAGATAGGAATGATTCCCCTGGGTATCATACAACTGTGACAAGCCGTTATCATGTAGTAACGTGCAGAACAAAAAGGAAAAAGCAATAGAGACGGCGCCATATTTATTTGCGACGAATATAAACAGATTATCCCAGTAATTTACCCTTATCAGTGAAAGGGTTACTGAGTACGGTACCTATCCAGTCTATTATCGGATACTGATCAGATCTACAGAGGACTGATTGAACATTATGGTTGTTATAAATGATGATAAGAGTTATTTTCCCTGTGCTTGTGAATATAAAGTGGAAATGTGTAAATATGTCTTTTATTTTATTTGCACTGGATTATTGTTATCATCTGATGTGTTTGTTACCAATCAAACTTTTGTTATTCCGTTGCAAATCATAATACAATTAAGTGATGGTATTTTTGGTATGACTTACCTGTGAATAAATGAAAAATGTCTCTCCTGACAATTTTTTAAAGTCACCAAAAAATAACAATCTATTTAACCAGAAATCTTCTCTGAAAGGAGAAAATTTTAGAAAATTCTTATTTGATGGCTAATTATGCCATTAATCATAGCCCCGGAATGGTTGCAAGAATCATCGTTGTGTGAATTTCATCTTCATAATGTGAAGATTATGCAAATATGAAAATAACATTCTACTCTCATAATTTAGTTTCGGCAAATCTCATTTAGTTTTAATACCAGCGTTCATACGTCGTCGGGGAAGAATATATTTTTGTTACAGTTTATACCATGAAGGAGCATTATTATACATTTGTTTTAAATTAGATAGCATGCATTGTTTGCAGTAACTTCTATGATGAGACCTGTATTATGTGGAAAACAACGAATGGATCTTGAATCGTAATTCTCCGGTTAATAGTAGTTTAGTAATAGGTGCTTTTCTCATGATTTGTAATATTGTTTAACCTCTTTTCATTCCACTGAAGAATCAGTCGCCCACGTCATCCTGGAATGCAAGGCAACCTTCCCAACGCGCATGAATCCTCGGCAGATGAACAATAAGATCGCTGTGCAAAGCCTGAGAGGTTTCTAGGGAGTTTCTGAGCTTCTAAGCGGAGCTAGGCTGGTTATATTAGCCCGGACCTCGTACAACGGACCAAAAGGGAATCTAAATGCGGAAATGAAGTACCCACTACTACTACTAACCTTTTTTCTAACTACTCGTAAGATTTGACTTGCCTTCTTCTATCAACCCACAAGATAGCTAGTACCTTTAAGAATCTCTGCATTGTCTAGCGTGACCTATAACTCCTACAGCACAGAAACACAATAATATTAAATCAGTTTTAAGCAGAAACTTGAAATTAATAGCTCTATCAGGAGGACAAACGATATAGTCATTAGAGATTGACAATGATTTGGACAATTACCTTCCTTACTGAATTTATGTCCAGCACTTTATGGGGGCCATTTATTATCGAAGTGCTTTCTATCTGAGCTTGACCCATCTGAATTATTATCTGCTAGCTAAGTTATTCGTGAATTGAGCTTTGCCAACTGCAATATTGAATGTCCTTAGTAATGAGTTAAATATGGACCTTTGTACCGTATCATGAAAATAGTTACTAATGATGTAGGTCAAAATCTGTCCAAGAAACTAGGCCTCAGAAAGAGCCTACTTTATTCATGGATAAAAAGATTTTGGGCTCATCCTTATAAATTGTAGGCATTCCAGGAAAATATAAAGGCTTGCCAGAGATTGTCTCAGATAGGATAACCACAATAATTTTCAATAAGGCCAATTTAAGCAAGCCAAAGTAAAGTACTCGTACAATGAACGGTCGGCAGTATCTCCTTAAAGGCGGTGATAGGTCCGGGGACAGGCTTGGTTAACGGCCCACGACATAACCACCCACTATTGCTTGCGCATTGCGCTTGCGCCTAACACAAAGTTTATATCCCAGTTAATAATTTGCTAAATTAAAATGCTTCCAAAGCCACGAGGAACGCAACCGCGGTATTTGTTCCCAAACGGTTATAATTATCAAGTCTTTTGTAAACGTTAATCTTACCGGTGACCGTCTCGCTGTGAATTTCTATGTACAACATGTAATTACGGGACAATCGACCAAGTTAGCACCATTATAAATTCCGTGTTCTCAGCAGGAAAAAGATCGTTTTAATGCGTGCTTAAATCATTTTTATTAACTTGAAAAGGTTGGATTTATGTGGAGGCCTGGTGCTTGTTATTTGTGAGGCCTCGACGGTATTAGAGCTTGATGGTTAGTTCGTGTTATGACGGCGGTTTGTTGGCATCGCTAAGAATAGAACCAGCCTAATAATACAACAGGCAGGAAAGCAAATCGATTATGGAATTTCAATTATTTGTTATTTCGATCATCCTATTCATAATAGTGTGCTTTCAAATGCATAAAACAAATATTACATCGTAGTCGGGAAAATACGCCGCAACAGTCCTAAATAATTAATTACACAGTGATAATAATACAGTACTACAAATAATTGTAGATTCTAGTGTAGAATTATATTTGCGTTTACTAGATAATTTAGCTATAATTATTATTTATTTTCAGGCAACTAAGGCCCACAGATAAAAAAAAAATTAAACATACAAAAATAAACTAATACATAATTCTTAACAAAGTTAACACAAATCTATTTAGTACGTTGGGTCGGCGACGTATTCCGCTGAGTGGTGGTGTCATGTAGCGTTCCGCAAAAACGCCGATACACGACACCCGTCGGCCAAAATTCTTCCTTCATTAAAGTCTCCAAATGATGAGTGGGAACATTCTCAATAGTTGTACCACAAAAATAACATTTGAGAGATGAATCGTTGATTGATCAACGTTTTCAATCGAACCAACGCATTTTCTAACTGATAGACCAAATCTGAACACTATATTTTATTCTTATTGTTTAAACTATAAAGTTGTGCTATTAAAAGGACATTCTCAATAGTTGTGCTATACACAAAAAGAACATTTGAGAACGATACATCGTTGTTTGATGAAGATTTTCTATCGAAAAAATGTATTTTCTAACTGAACAATGAACGAATCTATACTACTCCCATTGTTTAAACTAAAAAGTTGTGCTATAAAAAGTACATTCACAATATTGTGCAACAAAAAGAACATTTGAGAGATGTATCGCTGTTCTGAAAGACACCCAGAGTTGCTGGAGATGACTTGCAAGTTTTGTGATTGCGATTAGTTTCGAGATCGATCGAACTAAGCGGAGTTCAGAATCACATAGTTGAAGATACGAAGTTTATAAATATCAGTGCGGTTACAGGCAGTTTGGCCGGATAATTGTTCATTTTGTTGGTTTTGTTTTCACTTTCAAATAATCCTACTTACTTGTTAGTTTCAGGGCATTTTTTTGTTTCTTTATTAAGTGACTGACGGTGAATAAACCAAACAGAATGCTGTTTGTTTAACTATACAAATATTTTTCCATACGGTAATTGAACCCGCGACACTGCGCCAACCAAGCCCAATTAAGGTGTGATGAAAATTAAAAAAAACCCTTTTTAACCCTATTTTGCTAACAATTTAATTACTCACCCAATCAACGTAACACTCAATGCAATTACCCCTAATGTCCTTTACAAAGAACACCGAGATGCACACTTGCACAGTAAACAAGGCAGTTATTACGGGCCGCCGCAATGTTTTAACTCTTAATCCCTGTTAGCTAAATGCACAGGCCCCGGACATTTTTGTTTCTGCAAACAAACGGCTGCAGACCCGCTGTAAACCTTTTATGACGGAAAAATGTTTCAAAAAGGAAAATTGCTAAGTTTCCGTTATAAATGACATTTGCAGAATGGCCCTTTTGGGCAGTTTGAGGGTCATTCGTGATTGTTGAGTAGCTATTGGTAATTTATGCGTGTTTACTTTTACTGTCGGATGAATCGGAGCTTTAAAAAACAAGCTGCGGTTTTTATATTTTGAGATTAGGTATAAATAGATGCTTGCGTTTGTAAGCCTTAATTACAAACGCAAGCATCTATTTGTCTATTGTTATATGGTATTTCAAAAATAATCCTATACAATTAAACGAACAATGTTTTACTGTCATCACGTTCTCGAAAACGGCTCTAACAATTACGATAAAATTTGTAATAGGTTTTCACGGGCGACAATCCATCTAGCTAGGTATAATATCTGAGAAAAGTCGTTGTCTCCGTATTTCAATCGAGCAGAGCTCGTTCGAGCAGCTATTAAATTAAAACTCAAGATCTAGCTTTTTAGGATTCCGTACCCAAGGGTAAAAACGGGACCCTATTACTAAGACTGCGCGATCCGTCTGTCTGTCTGTCACCAGGCTGTATCTCATGAACCGTAATAGCGAGACAATCCCACCGCACTATTCCCAAACCACTGCAACTCCTGAAAGCCAGAATCAACAGTGGCGACCACCAGAAAAGCGCCGAGGCAATGAAGCTCGACGAAGTCCCGGAGAATGAATTTAACTGTCTTGGATCCCGCAACGAAATTAATCAGAAAAGAAAATGGAGGTGTAAGAAAAATACAAATTTCCACTTCCTTCCATATCAAGCAGGAGACAGAACAAACAAGACCAATAATATATATAATAGCGAGACAGTTAAAATTTTAACAGATGATGTATTTCTGTTGCCGCTATAACAACAAATACTAAAAATATAATAAAATAAATATTTAAAGGGGTCCCCATACAGCAAACGTGATTTTTTTGCAATAACAGTAGGAACCCTTCGTACGCGAGTCCGACTCGAACTTGGCCGGTTTTTTATGTTTATTCTCCAATATTTTTTCAAACTTTGATAGCAGTACTAAAAGCACCATTCCAAGACACAAATTTTGTTTGCGAGTCAAGTTTAAATAAGTTCGAAAGTTATTGGAAATAAAAACAGTTCGATATTTACTATACAAAATGTTGTCAACTCTTCGTAGATCCAACACTCTCTCTTCTCTTATTAGGAACATTTTATTCACACGAAACTGTCTTGTTATTGTGTATTGGTATTGTTTGCATGAAATAAAATTATTTTTTTATATTTTGATGCGTTTAGTTATTTTTTTTTTCTCACAAAATAAAATACTTATAACGGAACGCGACGTGTTTGACAGACGATGTGTCAGACTTGATATTTTTGTACATGTCCTCAAAAACTTCAAAAGCTATTCTTTGCTAATAATGCCACATTTTTTGAGGCCCAACCGCAACCAGACTCAGTTTAATAACATGCTAATTAGCAGTTCATTACTTTGTTTAAATAACTAGTATTGAGATTGCCCTGTGCGAAAAGACCGCCCATTGTACACTTGCTTTTATGATTTTTTGTCCTGTATATATATTTTTGTGGCGTACAATAAAGAATATAATATATAAATAATGCTGAAACCATATCAGCTAACTGTATTCTCACAACTGAGTGCAAATTTAAAGCGCCTGGCGTTTTTTTAATAGCGATATCATAATCTGTACACTTATTGCAACAATCTGAATAATAGGTTTAATGAAACTGTTTTCGTCTAGTCTGTTGTTGTGACGAGTTTCTGGAGTTTTTTATTTAAAGCAATTCTATGTGCTCATATTCACGAATATAAAACAGCAAGAACCATTGTTGTAAATTAAATTCGATAACTATGCCGACGCCCATACAAAATCTGTCCATGTCCTTTCCTTAATATCTAATTTTTTGTGCCTCTAACGGCCGAACTTTTCCCTCGTTACGGTCAATAAATAAGCTATCATTTACTTTTATACGTATAATATACAAACTGCCTCCAAATACTGGCTTGTAAGGAACTTGGGACGATACCGTCCTACTTAGCTTGATGAAAGGGTGATACCTACTTATTATTTATTTTTAGACGTAAAAATATATTTTGGTTCCACTATCGAATTTAGGCAGTGGCTAACATAACAATTACACAGGTCGATCATAAAGATTAAACTACGCCTGCCGAGGTCGGCCCATGGGTAGTGGACCATTTTTACATAACGAGTTTTGGAAAGCACATAAACCCGTTGGTCTCGGCTGTCATTTGAATATTTTTGGCAGTTGTTATGGGTAATCAGAAGCCTGAGATCTGACCCAGTCTTGCCAAAAGGTATCGTGTTACGCAGTTAATGGGTTGTGGAGGTCAGTTAGGCAGTCGCTCAATGTGAAAACATTTATACTCAACTGAGTCTGGTTAGACTGAAAACTGACCCCAACATATTTCGAAAAAGGCTGTATTTATCTAGCTATATAAATACAGCGGTTAGCTCGTGGATGAAGAGTGGACTGTATAAAAAGGCGGTTGGTTTTAAAGCCGTTATATTTACTACAGTAACTGTCCCGGACAAACAATTAGATTTTAGGAAGAGGTGTCGACTGGTGCGGTGGAGTCCGTGGTAGCGAATGTCCGCCGAGCCGCGCCGCGTCGCCGCCGCGCTGCGCACACACACCGATGCCGTGTGAGTCACGCAGATGTGTGTGTAGCGTAGACGGCGCGCTCCGGCCGCCCGAAGTGTTGGGTAGAATTCCCAACATGCTGGCCGGGTTGAAGCAATGGCTTCAAGAAATCTGGAAGGGGGCAGATATGAGAACATGCCCCTCAAAATGATGCTCCTCGTTAGTCACCTCACTTGAGAGCTCTTCAAAATAAGGCTTCTCGTCGCCATCAGAGTCCTGTGGATGAGAGTAGAATAAGTGGCCGTCCAATGGAAACAGAAGGAGTAGGATTAGAACAGTTGTGGGGATTAGAGGAACAAGAAGTAAGAGAATGGAAGTTTAAACTAGCTTTAACAGAGTGAGGCAGCTAGCCATTTCTCATAATGAGTAAGTAATATGAGCAATATTATGGTGGATCGTGTCTTTTGTAAGACTGATGGAATCAGCCTTCAGCCCACGGGAAACAAAATCCACCGTATTGTTTTACGACTGTATGTGTGTATGTATATGCGTGAAGGTATAAATAAAAAATGTTCGAGATTAATGGATATTGTAAGTAAATGAGGGTACCTATATATAAAATAAAGTAATGTATTAAAATATAAAAAATATCAATTTAATGAAGACAGCTAACCGAAGGCTCCCTGTCTTTGTACCTGTATTTGAAGACAGAAAGTTTAGGACAACGCTCACAAGACATGAACTGACAACTTGCATTGAGTATACCGCCTGTGACTGAAGGTAACTTTGGCGTTCCTTCAGCGGCATGGTAACCCCGAGTGTCAGTCGTCCTGAATGCAGCGTTTCCCAAATTTCTGCTTCTCAAGACACAGAGAGCGCTTGGCTGCGTCCAGCGACAGTATCTGTTACCGATGAATCCCAAAAAAAAAGTTATATATAAATTATGTAAATAACCCTTTTCTTTTAGTCGGGTAAATATTTTGATGTAGAATATGTGTTGTAAAGGAGGGTACACACTCGGAAAATATAGTGGTGTGTTTTATAAAACAGTAATAGGGCACCGTTTGGACCCATCGGGTACGGATCTCTAAAAATATGAATTTGAATGAAAATAGGTGAAGACTCCCTGTCTTTGTACCTGTATTTGAAAACAGAAGCTTTAGGACAACGCTCACAAGACATGAACTGACAACTTGCATTGAGTGTACCGCCTGTGACTGAAGGTAACTTTGGCGTTCCCTCAGCGGCATGGTAACCACAAGTGTCAGTCGTCCTGAATGCAGCGTCTTCTAAATCACTGCTTCTCAAGAGACAGAGAGCACTTGGCCTGCGATGGTATCTGAAACCGGGAAATAATAGCGGATTGGTATTTACCAATGTTCAAAAAAATTATAAGCTTGAGAGAGTGTGTGAATTGAGTTTGTGGTTATTGATAGAATATTTTTCTTCATTATTGTCATATTATATAATTATATTTTAATTTTATATCGTTAATGTAGGTAGATTTGAATAATTAAATGTCTGGTTTTGTGTATAATTAATGTATTATGTTCTTGTAAGTTCCTAATAAGTCAGTTCTGTAGCTAAAGAAATTTATAAAAAGTCGCGGGTAGTTGCTGAAATTTTTGGGTTTTGATATCAAACGGCTGCGTTTTATAACGAGTCTTTGAACTTTTTCGTCAGCCATTGCGATCGTAATAACTGTAGAAAACTCTTATATTTATATAGGAATCGCAAAACAGTTCAAACGAAGCATTAAATATAATTACTGCGAATGAATGACGCAAAAAAAAGGGTCAGCTGCGCACAGGTAAGTCTGTACGTTCGTCGAGCGATCAGCTATTTAGATAAGAAGTAAACAAATATGATGTGTTATGAAAATTACTGACTATAGCTTTTTAAGCATAAAATATGATTTTGGAGAAATATAAGGCTATGAAATAAGATAATGGTCACTGTGAGACTTAAATGAAGTTATTAAGATAGCACTCACTTAAATATAGCTATTTAAACATAGGAATTGAGAAAATAAGGGATGAATTGGAACGAACTCACTGAATATCTATACCCTCCACTGGACTGACGATAATCGCCAAGTTCTGTGTCCGTTGCAATGACTGGACAGTTCGACGATGTTCCGAAGTCCGTCTGTAGGGATAGGTGTAATTGAGTACACGAATTGATGTATAATACTCGTGTTTATTAGCAAACCATTGAATATATAGACTTAGGCTACTTACACATACAAACATAGACATAGTTCTATGACACCCACACTACACCTCCCACATAATAAAATAAAAAAAAAATACAAATGTTTTTTTTTTATTCACATACTCTAATGTTTTAAACTAGGTATACAGACACTATAACAATATCTACTAGGTACAATATAACTTAGTTCTATTCTTATGCACTACATCAATGTTACCTTTTCTTATTAATTCTACGTTTGGTGCTAAGTCCCTTACAACTACATAGGGTCCAGAATAAATGGGACTGAATTTGTTTCCAGTTTCTTTTTTTACAAGGATTTGGTCATTTGGTGTATAAGTGATAGGCCTCATATTGGAATCATAATGTTGCTTGCGCAATGTTTTTCGTTGAATCAAGTTATTTCGTGCTTCAGACTGTGACACCTGTAATCTATATTTCAATTCAAGCGGGTAACTCTCATGATTATAAAGTGGTTCAATTGACTTTGATAAATTATTAGGCAAATTACATTTTTTCCCATATACCAATTCAAATGGAGTATGGTTTGTTGCACTATGCACCGAAGTGTTATATGAGAAGCACCAATAGGGTAACCATGAACTCCATGTTTCAGGATGATTATCCGTCTGGATTCTCAAGAATGCTCCTAGATGTTTATGAGCATTCTCCAACGCACCAATACTTTCGTGATGGTATGCCGTGGAGTTAAGCTTTTTTATATCTAGTAATTTACATACCTCCTTCATTGTTGCGCTGATAAACTCTGCTCCTCGATCGGTCGCTATAGTGTTTGGAACACCATACTTTAGGATAACATTTTCTACAAAGGCTTTTGCAACCTCTTCTGACTTTTTAGAAACAAGTGGACAAGCGATAATATATTTGGATAATTCACATTGTGTGGTTAAAATATACGAAAAATTATACCTATCCTTATCTAAGGGTCCTACTATATCTAGATATACCTTCTGAAAGGATGTATGAGCAGTAGTCGTCACTACCATCGGCTCTTTATTGTATATGCTATGTTTTTGAATCTGGCATTTATGACATTTCTTCACAAAATCATGGACATCTCGTTCCATGCTAGGCCAGAAATAATATTTACGAATATTATTTAACATCCGTCTTATACCCGCGTGGCCACTCGTGGGTAAAAGATGAAAGTCGTTAATTATGACTCTTCTGTCATCTTTGTCATCTATTCTTTCTACGTCTTTTAATACACATAACCTTGGTCCGGACCATTTTGCATCTTTCTTTACCTCGGATATCAACTTCTCAATAAAATAATTATTTGTGCCATTTTTAATGAAATATATCTCCTCTATATCATTAATATTACAATATTCCCTGAACTCCCTCGCAAATGCGGCTGGCGTCATCTGCGATCGGGATGCTGGGTTTATAAACAATGTCATCCGAGCCGGCACATAACACAATGTATTCTGACTACTTAACCTTACATTATTATTTTCGTCTCTTAATTTAGCCCAATTATTACTATCTACAAATCGTATCTCAACAGAGTCCTTCGGCTTACTATGAGTGTCCACAACTTTTGGTTGATCAGGCCAAATGTCTGTGTTAACCATATCTTCCGAAGAACTGCTCTCCAATCACTTCCGCTTTTGTCCTCTAGTCATAATGTTTACAACACACTCATGCATTTCTTTCAGTTCCTTCGATGACACACATACTCTCGATAATGCGTCTGCAGCCACATTACTTTTACCTGGCACATATTCGATATCAAAATCGTACTCATCCAAAACCAATCTAAACTTTAATAATCTACTAGAAGGATCCTTCAAATTGAATAAATAAATTAGAGGTTTATGGTCTGTAAAAATCTTAAATTTGCGACCATACAAATATGGACGAAAATGTTTATACTCCACACTATAGCTAATAATTCTTTTTCTATAGTGGGATAGTTTCTTTCAGCTTTATTTAAACTTCTGCTTGCATAAGCAATTGGCCTTCCATCCCGATTAGACAATACGGCGCCTAACGCGTATCCTGATGCATCTGTTTGTAGGTTGAATATATTGTCACTAGAAAAACATGGGTATTGCAAAACTGGGGCGGATATCAAACGCTGTTTTAATGCATCAAAGCTCACTTGGCAGTCTTTATCCCATTTAAATGTTACATTTTTCCTACTCAAATTATTCAAGGGGTGAACTATATCTGCAAAATTTTTAATAAACTTTCTATAGTAATTGGCAAACGCTACGAAGCGTTTTACCTCATCTGCCGTTTTTGGAATGGGATAATTTTGCATAACACTAATTTTGTCCGGGTCTGGTAAAACTCCGTTGCCAGAGACCACATGACCTAAATATAACATATCCTTTTTCAAAAATACACACTTGGACGGATTCAATTTAAGATTCACTTTCCGAAGTCTTTCAAAAACGTCAATTAAATTTTTATTATGTTGACTGAGACAACTTCCATACACAATTAAATCGTCTTGATAGACGAGGCACTTTTCAAAATTAAGACCTGCCATTGCCATTGTCATCATCCTTGAAAATGAGCTAGGACTTGTTTTAAGCCCCATGGGCATCCTAGTCATTTGATATTGCCCAGAACCAAATGCTGTATATTTCCTACTATTGGGGTCTAAACCTACATTATAATATGCTTGATGGAGATCTAAGTGTGAGAAGTAGATGCATCCTGATAACGAGTCTAAAATTTCTGTAATGTTAAGAAGAGGGAAGTTATCATTTTCAATATTATTATTCAGTTTGCGGTAGTCAATAACTAATCTCCACCTCTTTTGTCCATTAACGTCTAATTTCTTGGGTACCAGCAAAATTGGGCTAGACCAATCACTTACGCATGGCTCTATAATGCCGTCGGCTAACATATTTTGGAGTTGTTTATGTACCTCATCTTTCTGTGAATGAGGTAACCTATATGGTTTAACAAATACGGGCTCTGCATTAGGCTTTACGCGAATAGAATGTTGATAAATATGCGTAGTTGTCAGTTTATCCCCCGATAAAAAGAATATATCAGCATATTTGGCGCATACTTTTTCAATTGTTATCTGCTCTTCTTCATTAAAATGTTTTATATTCAGCAGTGTAAACATTTTTTTAACGCGGGCCGCATTTTTTTCGCATTTATCAAAACTGCAAATATTGTAATCCGACGCGCTGTGTACAATGGGGTCTATTTTATCTAGAGTTAACTCATTCTCAGTTGTGTTAAGTATTCTTACAGGTATTTTTCCACTAGTGGGCTTTACTAAGGTGCTAGCTATAAAAACACCTTCGCTGCATTCAGAAGTACAAACTACACATTCTTCTTTTATATTAGTTTGTATAAAGTGGATTGACTCCGATCTGGGAGGTATAATAAACATTTCTTTTTTACTATTAGATATCTTAATAGACAACGTGATTGGATTACCATTTAAAGTGTGCAAAGATAAACTATTATTCTTGTAGTCTAATAACGCTTTATGTTTTCGCAAGAAGTCGTCACCGATGATTCCATGCGCCTTACATGGCAAAGAATTAAAAACAATAAACTTATGCCTAAACGTTGCATAATCTGTTACTAAGTCTAAATAAACGTAACCTAAAGATTGAACTTTGCCCCCAAGTCCATTAATCTCAATACTCTCTAAATGGCATGGAATATTTTGTTCGACAAGATGTTTATATTTGATGGCTGAAATTGACGCACCCGAGTCAAGTAACCATCGGAATGGGCTACCATTTACAGAAAACTCGACAACCATGTTATTATCACATGACAAAATATAATGTTTAGGCACGAAAAAACTGATTTTTGGATTCTTCATTTTTAGGTGCATCCTCGGTCATAATATGCATAGCTTCCGAATTACGTGTCCACTTGTTTCGGTTATTATGAAAAGAAGACCTACCTCGATTCGATCTTCTCGAATTCCGCCACGATCCTCGTGGTGCACGACCACGCCCTGGGTCCTGGATGGTCTCATTACGGTCACCCCAACGCATTTGACCCTGGTTTGAGCGGCCTCTAAACGCTCGTCCATGCTGACCTCTAAAATAATTATTAGAAGCACGCCTGTAATTATGTCGATTGTTTTGATTAAAAGCCATAATCTCACCTGATGAAGTCGAAGGCATCGAAGTCTCTTCATCCACTGCTGCTTGAACTGCATCTTTGAGGGATTCAAAATTTCTTGCGGCTATGATAGTGCTTAATCGACGGTTTCGCAATCCGTCGGCAAACCGTTTGATGGCTTGTTTCTCATTAAGCGGTTTCAATACCTGGTAATTACTGGATTTCCCTTCGGATTGCGCTATCGTCAAGTCCACAAACATCTCAGTAATGGCTTTTCCGTACTCATCAATTGACATTTGCTTTTGGCAGAAAGAATGTAGTTTGCTCTGTATTGCCGTAGCAGACTTTGTTGGCAATAATTGAACCCGCATATCGTGTAATAGATCCTTAACTGAGTCATAATTTGATGCTAATTTCAATTTTGCAGCCTGAGACAATCGACTTTTCAAAACGAATGTAATTAATTGTTCTTGCGACTGACTATCTAAAATAGAACTGTAATAATCGATCCCATCGATTAACTGCTTAATACCTAACTCGTCACTTGTCATGACGGGCAACAAATTCAGTGCTATCTTAAGATCAAATTTGGCCATTTTAGCTATTTTTCCTTCGTCCTCACTTAAACTTTCTAAATCTGAGTTACTGTAACTACTTCCTTTTTCACATAACTGTTTTATTTCTACGAATAATTCATCTATCTTATAACGTAACTCATTTATTAGTATTAACTCCTCATTTTTGAAGTCTTTTACGTTAGCTTCTATTTCTTTACAATATTTTTTAAACGAATAAAATAAATTTATCGATTCTTCTAATTTCCTACTACATACCTTAGATTCTAATCTTCGCTCAGGACCTATTTTAATTAAATATATACGTATTTTGCGTAACTCATTATATATGTTATCAAATTTCTTAGCCATAAGACACTATTTTAATCGTTTTGATTTTGACGTCACTGCATACTTTAGAATTTGTCTTAAACAGTCTCTACATAACAGTACATTTAACTTAATTTCTTCCCGAATACCTTGCGTACACAATCACTTTAGTTCACTGATTTACACTGACATTCACTTTCTGCTGCTTTCGGAGTGGCCTGGCCGCGACCTCGTCCGGACAATCGCATGCCCCTGAACGCCTGGTGGTTGATCTCCTGACGCATCCAACGAGTATGGCATTTTTTATATGCCTTAAATCCCAAGTATAGAAGCACTGCACCCATGAAACAGATAATTATTGTGGTCATAATAGTCTGGATGTTCAAATGTTGCCCAATTTCTTGCAAATTCGCACTATTGCCAGCACCAGCTGCGTTTTGAGCTAGAAAAACCTCTTCTTTGGTCTGGTATGATTGACACATTTTGCTTTTCTTAACAATTTCGCACCAATTAATAATGAAGCCAGTTGTAACGCGACACGACCATTATGCGCGGCTTGCCCGAAGGCAGGGTCGCCATGTAGGGATAGGTGTAATTGAGTACACGAATTGATGTATAATACTCGTGTTTATTAGCAAACCATTGAATATATAGACTTAGGCTACTTACACATACAAACATAGACATAGTTCTATGACACCCACACTACACGTCGTTGGTCGACCTCTTGACGCTTTCTTCTCCTCTGGGCGTGTGCGAGTGCTCGGCGAAGTCTCCTGAGCAAGATGTGGACTCCTGCTGGAACTGCCGCTGCTGTAGACCGCAACTGTAGACGCTGCTTCGAGGTAGTTGAAATTTTCCGTAGACCGTTAATTTGAAAATAAGACGGCGAGATCCTTGAAGGACCAATGTTAGCTCGTGGATAAAATGAGTGGACTGTATTTTTAGGCGAAATGGTTTAATGCCGTTATAATTACAAATATAAACTGTCCCGGACAAACAAATTATATTTTAGGAAGAGAGAGGTGTCGACTGTCGCAGTGGAGTCCGTGGTAGCGAGTGTTCGCCGAGCCGCGCCGCGTCGCCGCCGTGCTGCGCACACACACCGATGCCGTGTGAGTCACGCAGATGTGTGTGCAGCGTAGACGGCGCGCTCCGGCCGCCCGAAGTGTTGGGTAGAATTCCCAACACAGCCTTTTTCGAAATATGTTGGGGTCAGTTAAACACAAGTAAAATAAAAAAAACTGATATATGCCCGACATATTTTTATTTCATGCTAAATAATTTATCTAGTAGTAGACACGCTTCAATCGACAATATATTGAATACGTAATTATGACACGATATCTTGCAAAAACACCCCGACTCAAACAGTAAAACGCCCGTAACTTTAGAGCGCCTGAACGGATTTTCATCAAACATAGCTAATAACACTCTCGATAAATTCACCTTTCAAACAAAAACAAAAAAAATCTAAATCGGTTCATCCGTTTAGAAGCTATGATGCCACAGACACAAACACACAGTTACACACATCAAACTTATAATCCTATTTTTCCGTCGGCGGTTAAAAACTGTCACTGAGTCTTCCTCTACGTAGTGGAGTGGTAGGGGTAGATCTACCACTCGTAAATAATTAATATTAATGGAAAAGCTTTCGATTATTCTTCCAATCTCAGAGAATTTTTCATGCTAAGCTTTTTTCCTATTATGCGAATGAACCGATAACTGAAGGTTGAAAAATATATAAGTTCAGCTTTCAGCATCGTAAATCTATTTAAAATTGGTTCAATAATCTCGTTAAAAGTACCTACCGCTATAAATCTGTAAAAATATAAATCTTATATAATTAAAATACGATACAAAGTAATAAATTCACTTGCTTACGATGAAGCAAGCGTCGTGTTGCAAGAACTTGGGCGCCATTTTGTACAAGCTTTTTTCAAGTGCCTTATCATAAATAATGTTTTTCCCTCCCTAAATTTAAGATAATTGAAATTCTTTAAAATTCATCTTTTACTTTTTGCGGTATCTTGGGAGATAATGTCCTATTTGCGAGGATGATTTGGGAAACCGTTTTTGATATTTGAATTCGTTATTATCTTCTAGGATTTTTCTTTGGTGATAGAAAGAGTCTATAAGTTAACTTAGATAAGCTTTTTAATCCTATGGCCAACACGCTCATAGAATTTTATCACTTAAGGTTTCCCTAGACAACGGCACGAACTATTTTGTGCGCAGGGTTATCTTTGGCTTCTCATCCGACAACACGTGCGATAGAGATTGATGCTGTGATGAGCAGTAAGAAGTTAGTCCTCGTACGAATTAGCACTTTTGCAAATTTGTAGCGAAATGGATGATGATTTAGGACATAAACGAGCGCGTGAAATTTTATAAACAGACCTTTGGGAGTCTCTATATCATAAAAATACTACTAAATATATATTTTCAAAATAAAATTATTTGCATTGTTGAGTTACTAATCTATCCCTGTATGGAGGCCGTTTTGCAATTTTCCATCTTCTTACGGTATTTATTTCCGCCCAAAGATGCGTTAAAATTAGTGTTGTAATATGGAACTTTCGATGCTCATAACTTTCAAATATTGTATTTTTTTACTTTTCTGTTTCCATACAGGACTAGATAATGATGATACAAATTGATATCATTTTAAATTTTGAACGTACACTGACAAACAGTGGAGTAATCGCCAGACTACGTTTGTATGGAAGAATTTTCGACTAGTGTAACCTTAATAAGAAAAACCCACTATTCCTGCAAATTGTTCATATTTTTTTCCTAGCTATAACATATCTATGACGCCTTTGAAACCTTCAAAGACTTTTTAACAAAATGCAAAATTACTACCAACGACCCATTGTAATCACATAAAATTAAATCAGAATACATAATAGGTGCGATTATAATACCGGGAGTAGGCAGAGGTGATGCTTATTGCTAGTCCTTAATAAAATTAGACCAAGGCCCGCTTTTGTTGAGCCTCCTGGATTATTAATGAAACAAGAATAAGAAACTTTTACAGTATTTTTAGAGCAATGTTAGATCTGTTTCATTTAGAAGTCGCCTGAATGTTTAAAATCTTGTAATCTTAATACCGGTATCACGTTGGGGAAAGTTTTGGCTGTAAGATAAAATATAAAAAATACACAACGGAGGAAGTGTAGGTAGCGCACGGTGGCGGCGGGCGCAAGCCGGGTTCGTGACACGCGCACATAAAATCTATATCTCTCGTGTATTGCAAACGTATTTACACAGTATTTTTTCCAATTCCTCTCATGAATGTAACAACAGTCTCATGAATTTTATTGCGCGCCGCGGTCGAGAACGGACGATTGTAGCAAGAATTGCGGTCTCTACTAGTCATAATTGAATTACAAATCATAGTGTGGAGAGCGAGCGGAGCGAGGCCGTACTGTGCGGTGCGGTGCGGTTACGGAACACTGGTGGTCCGTCATTCGGCAATCGAGTCCAATATTCGAACCTATATACCGCCACAACTTTGATATTGCACGGTCCATTCGTGCCAATCCGCAGCCGCAAATTGTGAACGTGCCTGTCCGTCGGCTAATATACCTACGAAATTCAGCGGAAAAATCCGAAAAGTGATACTCGGACCATACAAGGGTGTTCGCAGAATAACAATCAGAAATACATTATGCTTATGTAGGAAGGTGCGAGCGCTTGTATGTAGATCGTACCGCTCCAAATATTCATAACTCACTTACTCGTTGATAATGTAATTACGAAAATTCAACAGCATAATTTAGTTAACTTTGCCAGTAATATTGTAGGTTTAGAGTCTCTAAATAGCAGTAGGTAATTATATATATGAATCCAGACAGCTTAATGTGATTAATTGGTACTAAAGTGCCTAAAAAACAGGATCAAACAAAATGCAAATTGTCCAGCATCGCGTGCGCCGATTGATCGCACGGTCAGCTAATTAGATCAAAAGTATAATTAATCGAGTCGTTGGGGCGGTGGCGGTGAGCGCTCTACCGACTGTCACGTAATATTTGCTTAATGATGGCTTTGACGAGCCCTCGCCCGCGCCGCTCGTTCAAATACACTCCAAACGAAATCATCGGGAAATTGGACCAAAACTACACGCTGTTGTTAATAATTTAATAATTTTAATAATTATTATTAATAATAATTTTATTTGCTTTAACAGTGAGAAATACATACATTAGTGATTGAAGTGTCCCTTTAGGCAAATGATTGTCTGTGTTAGGACACTTCGCTCTTCCGAAGTTTGTTTTTACATTAGTTATGTGGTACTCACAATGTCAGGAATAGTAATTTAAAATAAATAAAAGTTACAGGGTTATCTATAAATTATCAATTTTGAATCTTAAAAATATTATAAATAACATATCAGTAGGTTGGAAGATAATAGATTGTGTTTTGTGTATGTGTCATGGTAGCTATGCAGCTACTTGTAGAATGTAAGTGTGCGAATCCGTGTGGAGTGAATGTGTGCGAGAGCGTGTAAAGTGTATATGTGCGACTACGTGTGTGGGTGCCATAATTACTATGTCTGCTACAAGAGGGCTTCGGTGTCTTCATAAGTTAATGGTTTAATCCAGTTTATTATGATTGATTTACACTCTTTATGTTTCTTATTATACACGTAAATCTCTTTGTTCAATCGATTGTACAATTGAGCTGAACTATTTTTGTACTGTATTTGAGCGAACTTAGTTTTAATTTTAGGAACCTCCGCTATGATGTCTCTTCTTAAATCATAATCAGGATCATAAAGGAGGGTTTTGTGTTTTTTTAGGACCGTTTTAACAATATATAGTTTCCGCACCTAAATACTAATTTGGTAAAGACTTTGAGTAGGATATCTAAGTTTTTTGAAATACATCATTTTTATGAGAGCTCGTTGAGTCCGCTCAAGGTTGTGTTTTCCTATGTTTAAGTACTATAGGTACTTTTCTACCGACTATTGTATTACGACTAAATTTTCATCTAACATACGTCGGTAGTCAGATAATAATTTCGCTGCGATTACAGCGGTTTTAATAATGTGGGCTGAGTAACGAAAGGGTGGCAGATTTATTTTAGGGCGATAAGCACACAATTAATATTCTACATACCAACATTTTAATAGTTATTTCTATCAAAAGCAATTTTATGAATTCTTGCAGTTGTTTATTGCTGGTATTTTCACGGTAAAGCGTGGCCATGCCTTCACATCATACTATTGTGGCTAAAACGTTGTTTGGTTGAAATATTATGCCCTGGGCTCGCCTGTATTGACAAAATTTATTGGACACTAAAGTTTTCATACGCTTTTATGTTTTCGGGAGATTACGACACTAGCAGATTGCCGGTGCCCCGATGTTTATAAGAGTCCTCGCCTTCAGAAGGGACGCGCGAAATTGCTTCTTACTCCAAACAATATTTGTGTTTCAATGTTCTGTAAGAATCAATTTTTACAACCTGAGCACTTTGAATGGGAAATGATGATGATTATTACAGATTTGAGTACTTGTCGTTACTAAAAGTTAGGGCGAAACTACAGAACAAAATAAAGTTGGACAGCGAGGTGGTGGTGGGCTGCGTCGGCGACTGGCCACGTCACTCGCTTTCCGCTCAATAAACGCTAGCAGCCGGGTAAGTTCGCCCTGGGCCAGTTAGCAGACGCGCAAGTTCGCCCTGGGCCGACCAGCCACCACACCGCTCTCCCAACGAACCTACAATAACAACTTTCGTCACAACTTTTTGGCAGAAAGCTTCATTCGACTTTACGTCACCTCGCTGGATTTGTGTTCCGTTTGAGTTTCACATTAATTGGCGTGCAGACAAATTCGTGTAACAAACTTTCAACGATGTTTTAAATGTGATTGATTTGTAACAGTGAGAGGGAGAGCAGTGGTGGCCCAGAGAGCAGTGGTGGCCCAGAGAGCAGTGGTGGCCCAGTGGTTACGGTCTCGACTTACGAGTTGTAGGTCGTGAGTTCGAACCCGAGCAGGCGCTTTACTTTGTGTAATTTATTTCATCACCACTGCTCTCAAAACGGTGAAGGAAAACATCGTGAGGAAACCGGCATGTCCTAGAACCAAAAATTCAAAGACATGTGACATCTACCAATCCGCACTGGGCCCGCGTGGTGGATGTGGTGGAGCCCACTCCCTCTATGAGAGGAGGCCTGTGTCCCAGCAGTGGGAACTTTAAAAGGCTGCTGATGTGATGATGTGATTTGTAACAAATGAAAATCTGAAAGTAATTTGTCCGTTGTGCGTGACTCATCCTATTGTATGAAGGAGATTAGGGTTAGTATTTCTAGCTCAGAACAATTGAACCTAAATTGTATTTGGAACAAAACTATTTCATCTATATATCAGAAAATATAAATTTGATATTTCTAGGATCAATTGAATCAACATAAATATTCGAACAAATAAGCACGATGAGCCGTTTTAGTTTCGTTCTACAAAAGCCATCTTTGGAATCAAACAATAAGTCGTCGAATATAGCTTATTTTGATTGATTCGTTTGAAACTTGTACATTTACTATTGTTTTGTAAGAGACATGATTTATGATCTTATTGGTACCTATGAAATAGTTACTTATATCAAATTTATATATCTGTTTTACAAACTTACAATAGGGATAAAATCATTTTCTGGTTTGAACCAAATAGTCATTCAGAAAGAATGTACCTATACCGACAGACAAAAAGAATGTGGTACTTTTTTTTGTTTTTATTTTCTTACAATAGTCCTACAGGATCTACGTTCTACATTTTTGTAAATCCCAATCTCGGCGACGGGGGCCAGGAGTCCATAGCACAGAGTATCCTTGTTTGGATGCCTGACTACCACAAACCTTTGTACCTCCAATAATTGTAATACAATATAGAAACAAAATTACATACTTTGGTTTTGGTAGATAAATATATATAAAATATTACTATACCAACTACAAAAAAATCAAAAGAATAACAACCTAAGAAATTAATGTTTTATTAAGGAAATGACATCAAAATAAATATTTAATAGGGACGTTTCAATCAACCATACAATTTAAACAGGAAATTGAAACTGGATTAGGTGAATACCTACATTTTAACAAGAACATTCCTTTCATTTCCTTTGTACTCAATACATTATGAGCTTGGAAGGCTGTTATTAAAAATACTGATGTGTTCGTAAAATTTAATCACTCTTGATTATTGTCGGCTCGCGTTTGGCGAACAGCGCTAGCATTGATTTGACAGGTGTCACCGATGGTTAGTCGGATCGACGCTTCAAACTTGGTGTAGTAATCACCGTGAACGCGGTTACACTATACCTGTGGTACCTAGTTTATATATTATACTGAATACTGTACATTTGTTTCGTAATCTAAATATGTTTTGTATGATAACTAAATTAAAATTTGTTTATTTATTACGCATATAGGCATTATTTCAGGTACTTAAATAATAGGGTGAAAAACTCTTATTGTTTATCAGAAACGTATTCGGTATTTTATTACTAACAGCCGCGCGCCGCGTCGTAGCAATGCCTACGCCGCGCCGCGCCGGCCGCTACACCGCTACGGCGACCTGTAGCCGTAACGCTACGACAATGCAATAACGTAGCATTGTGCTACGAATCTTTAACTTCACCCAAAGACTGAGGCATTTAACCTTTGTTGTTTGAATTCAAACAACAAGACTACAATTAAGGTTGCTCGTGCCGTTTGTCTCGAACGGAGTTACACTTAGCTACGAGTTGACATCTTTTGTGAGTATTCAAAACGACGTGAAGATACCACTGATTTATGAGCGCCCATTATTCTTACTTAGTGTGACGTAAACACATGCCGTTCATTCCACCGTCACCGCCCGATACGTAGCGAAATAAAGAGAACGCGACTTAGTAAGTGCTACGTGCGTTTCGAATTTTTATATTCGGGAGATGTTTAATGGGAGCTTTCGCTGAGGCTTTGTTATGTAGCGGGAAGATTATGGCCATTACTTACCGTCATAATACGCGATGGCGGCCAACTTTTATTTAAACTCCTTTTTTTTAACTTCTGTTGTGACCTTTATATTATTTTTAGAGAACACGAGAACTTTAAGACATATTGGGATATGCGACGTACAAAGGGCCATTTGGTGCGCGGCGTGCCTTCCTGGATACCTTCGTCACAAAATGTAGGAGACGAGAATCTTGGCAACACAAATAGTAATAAGCTCGAAAAGTCGCTCAAACTCTGCCGGGGCTTTCACAGTCTTGGCAAATATTACGACAAAGCGACACAAACTTAGATATTGTTAGTTGGCCATCCTTCTGTCGTAGATTGCGCCACAAGACGCGCGTCGTATTTATTAGGTAGACAACAATCAACTGTTTATTTTGAAATTTCCTCACCCCACTTCTGGATTCTAATTTTAGTCGGTAGGTACCTCATTAATTTTGTATTGGTAATACCTACCTACATAATAGCCATCCAATCGCACTAATTACTCCGTAACTGCTTATTTTGTAATTTAAAAAAAAACAAAGCTTGAATCATCATAAAACGGCTTCATTAGTGTTATTTGTTTTCGTAAACAAAGGCACAGTTAATACAGAAATATAAGTACTAATTAACATTAAAGATCTTCGTTTAGTTTTTAATCACGTTGTATTTACGCCGGCGCCTCGTCTTACCTCTTTCCAAATACTGCTCTTGAATGGGCGCATTCTGCATTCCGTATTGCAACTCCACAAGGCACATCACAGACCAAAGATCTCAGAATTTCGAGCGACGTTATCTCGGTGACTCAGTCTTTGTAATAAAGCCCACTGGCGTTGGCACATCATAATGTGGAAAATGTCTCGTATTCAACTATATCGAGATACATAACACAGTAATAAGGCTCCCCATATAATTGATGCATATGCGCCCCCCTGCACATTCTAAGACATTTTTATTACGCCCGGGAAAGAGTTAATATCGCTTAATGTAAAATGCTTTAGCAAGCTTAATTTCATTTTATTCCGCCTTTATTAAATCCGTTTATTCATAAAAATAACTGGCTGGAAGTTTTCTTGGGCGTCTAATTTTATTACTGTTAGGTGCACATTGCATAATATGCACCTACAAATGTAATGCTTGGGAGGGTTTACTTAGCGCTTTATTGAAAGACTGCTATGGTTACCGTTCAGGTTTCTGGACAGATTTCAGACAATTTAGCTTAATTCGATGTGGCTATCGTAGAGTTAGATATACCCTACCTGCAGAGTTATTAGTTTACTAGGTACTCAAACGTAAATTTTTAATAGCGGAATGTCAAAACACACGCATTAAATACGGAGAATTTTAAAGCTGAAAATATCATGAAGTTTATTAGTTACCTGCTTAAAGTTAATTAGGTAATTTCACTCGCAAGCCACACTATATACTATCTAACATTATATAATTTGTATGTAACGCTAACGAAGCAAGGCGATATCGCTCTAGAGGAGCACATCGACGCTACAAGATATTAGCTTAACAACATTTTAACGGGCCAATTATAGTTAGATGAAGCAGCCGCGCCGCGCATCAGGCGGATCCAGGCGGACCCTTAATCGTAGATAAATGAATTATGTAGGCACAGTCATCCATCACTGTCGTAATTTTAAGATAAAACCCATGATGCGAGCTTGCTTCTTCAGCTGACTTATGGTGGGCTTAGATATAGATGCCGCGAAGATGATCAAATGTTTTTAATCATGGTTAACGAAAACACTTTACTTACTTAGGTAGGTAAGTACTTTGCTTGGTTTTTAGTTATTATGACTTTATCAACCTATCTTTGTTAAACGTATTATTGTGTTGTGTATTATTATAAGCTTGTTATTCATTTAGTACCTACCTATTAAGGTAATTGAAAAACCTATAATTAACATTCTACAGTAGGTAGAATAAAGTCAGTACTGTGTCTTACTATCTCCATAAATTTACATTCTCTATAAAATAGAATCCTGAACTATTTTACTCTCTGTAATGAATGACTTGCTTATTTTATTTATCAGAAAAAAATGTTGAAGAATTTTCATCTACAGTGTTTATATTTTTGACAAAGTAAATAGGTCCGAATTTTTCATGCTATTTGCATTGCATATTTTTCAAAGTAGCCTGAAGAGTTACTTTGAAAGGTACTTTCAACGTTCTTTTCACTGTGAAAAGTAGGTAAATCATATTTTGCTGGTCATAAGCTACATGCCTTTAGCTGTTCCCGTACCTAATAGGTACCAAAAGGTTTAAGCGTCTGTATTTTGGGGGAAGTCGGGTATCTATTGGGCCAAACGTTGGTACTAACCTTCCTATAGCTACACGTGTCTAGTGTATCCAATCAAAACTCCAATGCTAGTTGCATACTAGGGCGTATTATATACGTGCTTCCTTACTAATGTACATAGGTAGGTTCACTTACAAGCGTAGGCTGAAAGTAATAATCGTTTCCCGAAATTTACCTGCCTTTGGGTTATTGGATTAAAATAGTTGAGTAAGTACTGAAAAATTTAGTTTATATTTTACGAAGTTCAGTTGAGGCATGATTTGTTTGTCGCGAGTTCGCAACAAGTAGGTAGATATAGGAAGTACTTAGACTTGTTTTTGTATTGACTGCCTGTTGGCCGCAAGGGACTCTCAGTCGATTTCCAGGTCGTGAGGTCGTGTAGTGTATTCCATCAAGATGATTCGTTTCCGCTCCTTTTCTGACAATAGGGAATATTTATAAAAATACCAGACATATAAAAAAATAAAAATAAATTTATGCTTGGCAATTAGGTACGTGTGGCATATAAGGTGGACTTTTGGCAGATGTACCTATGCCAAATGTCCGCCTCTTGTAGCATGACACACGTCATCTCTTTTTATTGCATTTTTCATCACATTTTCGCATACTTCCGGCGTTATCTCACTGACCACGTCTTGGATATTTTGTTTTATTTTTCAAGATTTATCGGTTTTGTTAGCATAAACACGCCCCTTTAGATAGCTCCACAAAGTCAAAAAGTCAGGGTCTGTTAAATTCTGTGATCTTAGGAGCCAATCAATGTCACCATTTCTTGAAATAAAGTCACCTGGAAATAAGGTTGCCAACACTAAAATCAGCCAACCAGGATAAAAAGCGTAGTGAACCCCCGGCTTTTGGAGCTTACAACCCGGACATTTGGACAGAGTATTTTTTCTAAGTTACTCAGTAGTATAAAATATACAATTTTTTCTTAGAGTTTTAAGGTACTGTTACGAGCTGGGGTTCAGGGATAAATTAATTAAACAGCAGACTTCAACTAATCACTGTTTATTACAAAACACTTCTTAAACAATTCTATTACTTCGCACTATTTTTCGCTTTGATTGCTCTGTATCGCTTCTCAATCGAAACTGACTCACGACGAACCCGACCGCTCTTTATAAATCACGGAGGAAGTTTCTAGAACGTTCCACACTGTTCCAGATAATCCGAGAAACTTCCAGAACAATCGACTTTCGAACTAATTGTTCCCGAAGCGACTAGAAACTTCCAGAATGTTCGGTTCGAACCTTCTGGAAAATTCCATTCGACACGAGCTTTCGAGAACATTAGTTCCGCTATTCGATACTAGATGGCGCCACTAGTTACTACCTAGTTATTCCTCTCGTTACTAGATGGCGTTGGCCTATCTTGTAACATTGCCTCCCTCTTAGACATGCTCGTCCCGAGCATTGTTAGACCCATGATAACGGGCCAACCGATCCACATGAACGACCTTTGATGCACCTCGGGGTCCCTTTAGAATTCGGTAGGTGACGTCATTGATCTTGGTAACTACGTGATAAGGTCCATCCCATTTTGCTTGTAATTTAGGCGATTTTCCTTTGCTGCGTACCGGGTTATGTAAGCACACCAGAGATCCTTCATCAAAGCCCTTATTGTTCGCCTTCCGATCGTAGCGAATCTTCATCCTCTTAGACATCTGTTGACCGGTCTCTCTGATGTGCTCATAAATCTTTAATGCACCTCTACTACGAATGTGTGATCCTTTCACAGCCGCATCCCCACAACTTGTGCATTTGCGGCACCATTCCTTAACGTCCTCTCGACAATGGATCCAGTAAAATCTTTCTCGGATCTTGGTCAGAGTCCTCTTAATGCCGATATGACTTCCTGAACTTCCATTGTGATAAAGCTGTTGGACTTCCGGCACATTGACTTTAGGTACGACCATTTGTAAATAACACTGGTCACCACGAGTATTCTCCCATTTCCGGCACAGAACTCCATCCTGGATAACTAAGTTTTCCCACTGTGCCCAATAACCCTTGGTGATAGAACTCATTGCTGCAACATCACTCCACTGAGGCCTCGGAGCTCCTGATTTCTTCCATTCGAGGATCGGGTTTCATCTTGCTGAGCACTCTGCAAGATTCCCTTCCAATCTTCGCTAAGATCCGTCCTCAACATTCTCACAAATGTCGCCTGCTCAGCCTCTTGCCTGGCACAGGGCTTACTTTGATCGGAACACGACCTACGCGAGAGAGCATCTGCATTACTGTGTAGTGTTCTGTTCCCGTTACATGATTGTGACTCACACACAATTTGTGAGATCGAGTTCCTTGGGGCTCTTTCATCACCAGCCACTAACTGCCACTTACTCCTGGCGTCTACTGGTTTTCCTGCTGCTGGTGACTGACTTCCACAATGGGGACTCCTTCGCTTTGGGCAGCTCAACCGGATGTGGCCTCTCTCTCCACAGCTATAGCACCGGGGTGAAGTCACAACCTGCCTTATGCGGTGAGCTCGATCGTCCCGTCGTACAGCTTCCACCTCCAAAGCGTAGGCTAGGGCGTTCTTAATGTTCTTAAAATGGCCTAGCCTTACGGCAGCCCTAACCTCCAGGTCACGGATCCCATCCGTGAAAGCCTGTACGAGATTCCCGTCGATCAGCACAGGTGAAGACTTGTAAGCCTTCCGGACCAGCTTTTCCACCTCCAGAGCCCACTGCTGTAGGGTTTCATCAACACGTTGCGATCGGTCCTTTAGCTGGGCGCGAAACACATATTCCAGGTGCGCGTCGCCGTATCTAGCTTCCAATGCTTCCAGAAGCTTTTCGAAAGTAACGTCCTGTCCAAGTGCCTCTAACACAATCAAGGCCTGGTCGCGAAGAGCCAAGGTTAGAGCAGTCAAGGCCTGTTCTTTGGTCCACCTATTCGCTTTCATGACGGCCTCGAACTGTATCTTGTAGGCAGACCATGACGAAGAGCCGTCGAATGGTGGCACTTTAAAAGCACCTTGCGAGGGCGCAATTACCGCAGGTGCCACGGCCTCTCCTCCAGATTTGAGCCCACGAACAATTCTCTCCAATTCGGCGATGCGGATCTCCTGCTGCTGGACCTGGTCCTTTACCTCTTTCATCTCCTTTCCAATGGCTCCGCGGAGGTCCTTAATTACCAAAAGCTGCTCCTCCTGACGGCGAGCTTGCTCTTCCTTGTCACGCTGTAGCTGCTCCGCTAAGCGGCGCGCCTGCTCCTCCTGACGGCGAGCCTGCTCCTCTTGACGACGGGCCTGCTCCTCCTGACGGCGAGCCTGCTCCTCCTTGTCACGCTGCAGCTACTCTTCCAAGCGGCGAGCCTGCTCCTCCTGATGGCGAGCCTGTTCCTCCTTGTCGCGCTGCAGCTGCTCTTCCAAGCGGCGAACCTGCTCCTCCTTGTCGCGCTGCAGCTGCTCTTCCAAGCGGCGAGCCTGCTCCTCCTGACGGCGAGCCTGTTCCTCCTTGTCGCGCTGCATCTGCTCCTCCATGCGGCGAGCTTGCTCCTCCTGACGGCGAGCCTGCTCTTGCATGAATGCCATAAGGGCGGCTAGGTCAGGCGACGCCGACGATTGAGCTGGTTCCGCTTCAGCCGCGGATTCTCGATGTCCACTTGATGACGGTGAGGGAGCGTCTCCAAAGCGCCTCTGGTCTACGTCTTGCTGGCGCTGACTCCTGGTGCGCATCCCTTCCGTTTCTTCCTTCGGTAGAACCGGCATAATTTATCCCGCAATTCTGACACCAATTTGTTACGAGCTGGGGTTCAGGGATAAATTAATTAAACAGCAGACTTCAACTAATCACTGTTTATTACAAAACACTTCTTAAACAATTCTATTACTTCGCACTATTTTTCGCTTTGATTGCTCTGTATCGCTTCTCAATCGAAACTGACTCACGACGAACCCGACCGCTCTTTATAAATCACGGAGGAAGTTTCTAGAACGTTCCACACTGTTCCAGATAATCCGAGAAACTTCCAGAACAATCGACTTTCGAACTAATTGTTCCCGAAGCGACTAGAAACTTCCAGAATGTTCGGTTCGAACCTTCTGGAAAATTCCATTCGACACGAGCTTTCGAGAACATTAGTTCCGCTATTCGATACTAGATGGCGCCACTAGTTACTACCTAGTTATTCCTCTCGTTACTAGATGGCGTTGGCCTATCTTGTAACAGTACTATTAGCAATTCTACGTTTTTCGTTAATTTAAATAAAACTAAATTAAATATCTTTAAACGCGCTTGCGAACTGCGTGGCGACCGGTGGAGTCTTCAAATCAACATTAGAACCCGGACTTCAAATAAAACCCCGCCCGGACGCTCCCCGGATGCCTTCTAAACTAGGACAAAGCCGGTAAAACCCGGACGGATGGCAATCCTACCTGGAAAATTCCATTTCAAAGTTTCGTGCCGTATGACATGTGTGGCATCCGTCTTGTTAGCACCACATGTTTTCCAAGCCCGACTGATTCGTTTGATGAAATAATAGTAGATTATTAACCATGGGGATTAAGCTGTGTCTTCTGTCGCGGGTGACGATTTAAATCGCGAGCATAACAAAGGAGCCGGGGTTTACTCCCGAGCGTAGCGAGGGTGTTAAAAACTTAAATCACGAGCGAAGCGAGGCATTTAAGACGAGTCCTGAGTGTAGCGAGGGATTAAAGTTCACCCAAGACTAAGACAGCTTTATCACCGAGGAAAATACTCTACTTTTCGTACCTTTTGCGAAAAAATTAACACAATAATAATATGAGATAAGCATTAAAATAAACTTAACGTTTATGTATTTGAAGAAAACAAAAACGCGGCAAATTCCTAGACTAATATTTTTTTGTCGGAAAAGCAAAGGCATCAAGCTCATACGGCCTCGTCGGTTTTCGTAATTTTATTTAATAATCATAACTGCATAATAAATGCGTATTCCTTTTTCAAAAAGATGTATAATGCTTTATATACAAACTCAATGGCGTAAACACAGATGTAGTTCAGTATAAATTTCGGTAAGTATTCCAAATTTAAATCACATTCTCCCCCTAGAGGATAAATGAAATTCGGTACAATTTTCTTTCCCTGTTTTTAACAGATTAAAAATTACTATTGTTATGTTCGCTTTTTGTGGCATAGAATGTCACTTTTTTAAGGAAGTGGTACGAAAAAAAATGTTAACCATCTCACATTCACGATCGCTGTTCACTATTACAACATCACCAGTAGCATTTTCGAAGCACTAGGGCTTAATTACTCCTCCTGACCAATTTCCACTCCAAACTGTTAATCGAGAGGATGCAGTAGTCGTTCATGAATCAACGAAGTTTCACTACTGAGATCAAAATGGGCTATGTCAATCATGAGTTTTTGATGAAAATCTGGATTGTTTTCGACCACAACAGAAGACTGGTTTGCATAGAAAGTTTTGATTATTAAAACACGTTGATCAAGCGCAAAACGCTCCATAACTAATTTGCCACATCTACACAAATAATTGTTACCAAACAGCTGTAAAATTTGCCGCCAAAACAATATTGTTATATGGCGGCAAATAAAACTTGTAAACCTCCAAATTGGCCACCCGTATCTGTCCCTCTCTACGAAAACGCCGGTTTAAATGTCTGTTTTAGGGGTGTCGCGCCCTCTGACGTCAGATGGCACGTCGGACTTCTCTTTCTAATTCTCAACTTTGACGCTTCATAACTTTGTCTCTGATCAAGATATATAAAAAAATATTTCATATTTGTTTACTATCACACCAATATTATAAAGACGAAAGTTTGTGTGTGTTTATTACTTCTTTACTTTTTCACGCTCAAACTGCTGGATGGATCTGGATTAAATTTGGCACAGGGATAGATTATAGGTAGGAATAGCACATAGGATACTTTTTATCCTGGGTATATGTTCCCTTGGGATAATTTACGAGTCGTTAATTACAACATTCACGCGGGCGAAGGCTGTGGCAGAAGCTAGTAGTTAATAAGTATTTCATTTAGCAAATTAAAAATTTACATGCATTTTCCCTATGACCATGCTTGTTCACATATGAACTGGGATATTTTTTTTTATCTGACGAAGTACTAACGGCTGTTCACAAAAGTCTTAAGTAAGAAAAAACCTACAACATCAACTTGCGCATGTGACAGTCGAAATTCACTTAAAACTAGACTCTGCCGAGCGTGTACAAAAACAACACTGCTCTTTAATTAATTCTGTTTTAGTAGGCAATTTCTTCTCATGTAACTAAGTTAGGTACCTTCCTTTTCAAATTAGGTAGGTAGTTTTTTCTACGAAACAGTGTCATTTTCCGTGTAGGTAAGATACTATCTCTAATGAGTTAGTTGGGACAGGACCTGTTAATACTTACTAGTTAAAGGTACTCACACTTCGAAATTACCTTTGGTTTTTCTAGGAGCAAGTAACTCATTAGAGACCGGATAGGAAGGTAGGACCTTCACAGAAAATGTCTGCCTTGGAAATATATATTGTGAAAAAGAATGACAATATAAAGGATCGTTTTCAGTTTATCTGCGATTCCCACACGAAATCTCTAAGATCATCAGTTAACTTGCGACTTAAAATGCCAATGCATGCCACAACTTTCACGGACAAATCTTTTACTGTCCAGGCTGCTCGTCTGTGGAATGCATTGCCTGACTCAATTAAACGTGCTCAGTCGTTGCCTGTGTTTAAAAGACTTATCAAGGAACATTACTTGTCGCTGTAATCGTGCTCTTAGTTTGTTGTCATACATTTTGTCTATGATTGTCATACGTATTTCTTTTTCACTGCTTATATTTTAAATATGTATGTATTTATGTATCTATTTTATAGCATATATAATTATCTATTTGTATTTTTATTAAGTATTATTGTAGCTTTAAGTTCTTTGTTGGTATTGTTGCACCACTGTCAACCCCATGTCATGTCCAGGCAATCACTGTCCATTCCAGGTTGCCTGGAAGAGATCGCGGCAAGCGATAAGGCTGCCCATTGTATATTTTTTAGTTTTAAGTTTTTTTTTTGTTCCTGTTTTTTCTGGTGTACAATAAAGCATACATAAATAAATAAATAAATAAATATTTTATCTCTAATTTACCATTATCTTATCGACGTCGGCAGCTCAATGAAATTTGTCACGCCATTCGTGTTGGACTGATATTCTTAAATCTTCTATTCCTCGAAGCACAAAATCTTATTACCAATCCCAAGTTTCTTATTAACTTTTGCTCTATTGTATTTCACAGAAATTTCCTTTCATTTTTCACTGTAAAAGAAAACGGAACAAAGGAGCGCAGCTAATGCGTTTCTTTTGTTTAAGTATGCACATATCGAAACCGCAACTTATGGCTGGAACATATTTCCCGGGCGTTCCGTATCGACTATCGAACAATACTGAAGCAGTAGGAAATACATTTTTCAAGGCACTCGGGAACGGTTAGGATGTATCTCCTCAGAATTGCACTCGACTGCGAGTGTTACGTATTACTGCAAATATACGGAGGGATATTTAAGAGAACCAATCTATCTACACGTCTCAGTTGAATGTCTAGCTGCGCAGATCCGCGTCGTTATCTGAACGTTTGTAGAGACCATTACACTGCTAATCATTTGAATTAATTCGAGTTAGAGCACACAGGAATTTTTTAGAGGATTGAACACAAACGCAGTTGAGGTTTAAATCATTTAATAAAATAAGTGATGTATTAATTTCTTATAAAGTACACATTTTAAGAGCAGTCATTGGCTGTATCGGCGATTCTCTAAATAAAATAAGATCTATTATGAGAAATGAGCTTGGGCGTTTTCTAATAGATTTCACACTGATACAAACTTGATAGTTATTTCTGAGTGGAGCCTAAAATAATTTTGAGAACTATGTGTCCTCGTCTGTTGCATTGAGTGTAGCAAGTTTCATAGCTCGCTTCTAAACATTGTAAGGCAGTTTTCTACGTAACACACATCTTCACAATATATCAAGAACATCAGAAGTGTTATATAAATTTAATATGAAGCCTCTCGACAAACATTAAACAAAAATATAATTAACGTAATTATGTACCATAAAAATATTAACATTTAACGCTATATTCAAATATCGATTCTGTATTATTTATTTTTCTGTACTCTTCTATGTACTTCTCAAGAGAAAAGGATTTTTACATGTTTTAAGTACCGACATCTATTACAACAAATAGTAAGAAACGTTCTATAATGAATCAGTTTACAAAAACTTTCATCTTCCTTGCCGAGTTATCTCGCCAATAAATTTATGCATATCAAAATATATACCAAATACATTTATGTTTTATTCATTGGGTCGTCATTGATATCATTTATTTAAAATATAACGCGACATCTTCAATATGTATATTAAAAATTCTTACGGCTAATTCGGTAACTGAACATATACGTGATGTGTCTTTATGTAGTAGTGTTCAACAGCTCATGACTTATGAGATACGAACTGTCCACTTGTGATACTGTTCAACGAAAGTGATTCTGCCGCATAAAATACATACATAAAAAAAGACTAGTGATTTGTTCTATTGTAGAATATATTCAGACATTAAATTAATAATTAAAATAAAACACATTTCAGTGCCACTTGCGTCACTTTATAATTATGGCACAGAAGGACAAGGAGATTGTTAAAATAACGTTAGACCTACACTAATATGAAACGTACAAAATTAACTACAAATTTACAAATTGCATCAGGTACGTACATTGTAATTAAACAAAAATATTACAATAAGCGCGTAGCGACGGTCAGTTAGAGCGTGGAATGAAAGATTACAAGCAACCATTTCATATGTATAACATAAAATATTAATAATTATTCCTAATTACCAAGCGTTATCAATTTAGCATAAAATCATGATGGGATAACAACATAATTGTGTTTAATACAAACAAGACGATACTTAATAAATGAAATGTACAAGTTGAATGAAACTACTAACAAATAGCATCTAGACCGGCGCACGAGTGCCGGGCGCTGTCCATACACGTATGGCTAAGAAACAACATGATCAGGCAAGCAAAGTCTAATCGTAACCGTTTCACTGGGAACACACAGTCATTCACTACACCCTACGTAGAGTCAAAATAAAACTAAAACAATAATATCAATCTTCATCTCGTTCCAACAGATCAAGAACTTCAAGTCGTTTAATATCACTCTTTAAAACATTATATTACAAGAATCGATAGACAAAGACATTTGTTCAACAAGGATACTCTCACATTGAAACACTTGAAAAAACAACATGCGTATGCGCGTCGCGAAGCCCGCAGTTTGTAACTTGAGGACTGTCGCATCGACCCTTGGCCTCGTCAAGGGATCCGGATGACACAGACTTTGATCAATTCGTGTACCACTTTCTTGTTTCGTCTCAACCTTACAGGTTGAAAGTTATGCTATCCGTTAGACGAAAGTTCATCTTTGAGCCACTGCGGGACGGGCCGGCCTATCCTCACGAGGAGTTTGGACAGCGCTGTATTATGCGGCGTGTAGTACCGCTTCAGGAACTTGGCAGACTTCTCCTCCATTGGCGGATATATCCGACCTTTGGATTTACCCAAACATTTCGTCCTGTCGTTGCCTACTGCTTGGCAGAAAAATCCTTTTTTGACATCGTATCTGAAACAAAAATATGTAGTCAAATATTTGTATGGAAGTCTATCTATCTACTCATACATCACGAGGCGCCTTTGTCCTATTCACGTTTAATGTACTGTGAGGACTCTGCTTAACTAGAAGGCAACCTTCTTGCCTATATTAACACTGGCAATAAGTATTACTTGAAAGGTAATATGAACTTAGAATATAAAATAATTGAAGATGTTTTCGCTAGACTTTTCCCGTGTATATAAGGGCTCCTCTGAGCTTTGATGTGTTAGTCTGATAGAAGGTGCCTATGGGTAGGCACCTTGCTGCTGAAATATAACTAGAACAGTGAATCCAGAGTTTTATTTAAGTAGCGCTTTCTGGCTACGTCCCCACAAATGTTGGAGGCGCCGGATACAGTACAGAATCCCAGAAGATAAGAAAATATGAAAAATAAATACGCGTGTATACGGCGTACAGTATACGTAGTAAGTGAGTGAAAAACGTTGAAAGTGTTTAAAGACAGAAGTTCGCGTGTGCATGGCGATATACAGTGCACGAAGCCCTATCGGCGTACATAAAGCGAGATAAGTTTTAACAGAGGGTTGTTACCTCTTATTCCCTCTCTTAAGCGGATGGAAATATAAGGAAGAGTCGGAATAAAGCTAAGTGGTTTTATTATTTAGTGTAATTGAGCATAAAAGGCTAGCCATGATGAATGATTATTACACGGGAACGAACGGGTATTGTCTAGAGGAATTTTTAACCGAATTCAAGTCGGTGGCCGAAATAAATGAATGGAGAGAGAGCGACTACAGCCTGATCTTGGGAGGATTCCTGCAGGGGGCTGCATATTATTTTTATCGTATGATTTTTAAATATGACATGGACTTTGAAGTGTTATGCGATCGCTTGAGGAGTGAATTCTCTATATTTCACCGCAGATGTCGTTATTGCGAACAGCGCATAATAATCGCTGAAATAAAAGCAGATAGAAAACAACCTGATGTATTGTGTGAGGATGTTAATGCACATTTATTTTCTAGTATCGTGATTAAGGACGAACAAACACAAAACAATATACAGTGCAGTGAAAAAAGCGTTGACCACATTGACGGAGAAGGCGACACAATTGATGACGATCACACCGACGGAGGGAGCTGCATGTTCGAGGACGATGGTGATCAGACCAGCGGAGATGACGGCCCCGTCGATGTCCAGTTGGAGGTGGAGTCTTCGTCGTCGTTCCAGGGCGAGCGCGCGGACGGCCCGGCTGACGAGGAGTTGGACTCCCTATCCAACAGCGAGTGCGTGGACGAGGGTATAGTAATGTGTCGGTCCAGTGAAATTGACTCCACTAATTCCATTTGTCTTGCAGAGAACAATGATGAGATTTCGTCGGACCAACTAGTTGTGGTTCCATCGGGACACCAATATGTCTCGGATATTAAAATGCATAAGAATTCCATTGATTTCAACCATAAAATTGAAAATAATATTGAAATTTTTCAATCTGACATAAAACAAAATTTTATAAAAGTCATTTTAAAAAGAAAGAAGTTGACAGCCATTAAGAAAGGTTTTTCTCGAAATGAACCGAAAGAGATCCATAGGAAATTCAAAAGAGTCTTTAGTAAGATTTCTTATTGCGCCAACATAAATTCAAAGAAGGCGATCAATAAAAAAAATATTCGAATTAAATACAAAAGAATTTTTAATAAAACTTCTTGGGGAGCAATGTTTGGTTCAAGTAAGATTACTATGATTGTTGCAAAGAAGAATTCCCATCATATTTGCCTAAGATGCAACATTGTACAAAGATTTTTGCATTGCGAATACATAAAGCAATTCGAACTAGTAAAATGCAAATTATGGAAATTTTATAGAAAGAAGATTAGGTATAAAGTTTTGTAAAACTGATTTATTTAATGTTGTCTTATATTTTGTGCTTTATTAACCAATGTTTTCTTTTCATGTCGTGCAAATGAATACGGTCCAACTTAGAAGGAATTTGCGATGCGCGCTAGGCATCGAATGAAACTTAATGCGAATAATTATTTGAATGATTTATCTGTATATGTTTTGATGAAATTAAATACTACTCTGTCTTGTCTTTATTTACTAAATAGGATTCGCTTTTGAAATTGCTGACGAAGTCCAAATACAAATCCATAAGGACTAAGTCAGAAACAGTCAAAAATTAATAGAAAAGTCTTATAAGCCCCTAAGGCGAATAAATGCTTTGAAAGCATAGATGTCATGGTAAGAAATGATTTGACACGTAGTCCCACAGATAATACAAAAAAGGACAGTGTCAAAACCTTGTCAAAAGTAAAGCATAGTTTTCATTATAAGAATTGGTTTGACATGTAGTGCCAACCACATAATAAGGCACAGTGTTCACACCATAATTAAATTTGATTATATCCTATGCGCCGTATTCGCCACAGATTAGTTAGGCCGGACCACAAATAGAAGTGTAAAACTATGTAGGTTGTATAAAGGCCCATACCGAATAGTTAGAACATTATCTGATGTAAATTATGCACTGACCTCTATTATACAAGTACGCTGGACTAAACATACTATATGCAATGACAGTTGATTCTTGTGCTGATTCAAAGCGCCCCGCTCGAGCGTATCAGGAACTAAAATTGACACATTTAGAGATAGGATACTACCGATATTTCTAAAAATTAGGTAATACTAATATATTTGACTGGAAATATTATAATATTGTAAATAATATATCAGTATCAGTGATATTTTTAAATTACACTAATATCAAAATAGTAGACTTGGCAAGGCGTATCACTCATCTACTGTATTGACTTCTCGTAGTATGTTGGAACTAAATATCTCATATTGGTATTGGTGATGAATATTATATGAATGCCTAATAATCAGTTATAATATGTTCAATAGCAATGTGTAATACTAAATTCTGGAATCATCATCATGATCATCCACGGCCCGACTTCGCCCACTGCTGAGCACAGGCCTCTCTCTTGTACCAATCACTACGTTCCTGAACCTGGAATTAATTCTGGAACAATATCATGATAATTATAATTTTATTAACAAATGTTTTGAAGTCAAACAATTTATTATCTGCATCTGAAACAGAGCTGGAAACTGATTTCAGCGGGGGTAGGGTCATCTCGATAACTTATTTTCATTACTTTATTACATACCTAAATATATATATATATTTATTTAGGTATGTATCATATAATATATGTATATATGTGCATGTTAAGCAATTAAAATATATTTTGTTGTTAAATTGTTGCCACGATTTAAACAATGCACCTGCCATGTTATCTCTTCACCACCCTTGGTTGACTGGTAGAGAATGCCTAAGGCATTAAGTCCGCCATTGTACCTTTGTGCATGAAGTTTAAATAAATAAATATAAGTCGTCACCTTGCTGGAATGCGATGTCACTCTTGTTTGCACCTTAACACTACAGAGACAAGATCTCAGCGATGAGAGCGAGAAATACGTCCGTTGTAAATGATTATCCATCTCATTTATTATTATTATTATATAAATGATGTTCCCTTCACGAATCCGATGGGCGTACAACTAGTGTACTTGAGCGAGGAGATACTTGCTCAAATGTGATAGTTTTTAGGATAAGTTGTTAGCCTAACCCCATATTTAAATCTCACTGATCTGACAGTAATGCGCTATAACTTTACTAGCACGCTATTCACTAGTTTATAGCTTGCAATCTGACTGAAAATATTTTTTAATAACCTTTACAGCAATTATTCTATTACTTAAAAATTAATCATAATAAAAATAACTGTTTTTTTTTCTCTTACGTATTAAATTATTCTCACGATCGATAAAACCCATAAAAGTATTTTACCGAAAGCTGTGTCCCATCTCTAATATTAGTTCCATGCGACTCTCACGTTAATTCACGTTGCTATCAGCGCCAAAATGGCGATAATCAAATGTCTTCATTTTTTCATCGTTAATATGAAGTCCAGTGTACAATGTATGATAGAGGTCAGTGAAATTATGTAATTATAAAAAAATAATATTAGGCGATTTAGGGACATAGTGTAAATAGATTAAAACTTTTTAATGTTAGAGTAGAATAAGAATAGGTTAAGGTTAGTAAGGTTTCCTAGGAAGAAGCCTATTGTCAAATAGAAAAAAATATGAATGACAACTATCAAATTTGACATATTGAAGTTAATAAGGATGGGAAAGTAGGAAAAAATGTATCGATAGTTTTCTTATCGATATTCTCAAATAGTATCGATATATATAATTAAATTAGTTATTTCCGTTGCATGTGCTGATGATGTGCTGATGAGTTGTGAGCCGCAGGGGGAAGAAGAGGCTGGCAACGTTGGCCACGCATCGAAGAAATGTTTTTTTGGTTATGCGATTAAGGCATAGGCACAAGCCAGGGTAATAGTATAACCCAGGGGGTTTCTTAAAGTAATAGTCATAACTGAAACCGACTTTGCTAACGGGGCATAGCCTTTGCAAAGGATGTCGAGTTGACATCATTGGTCCAGTTTATGTCTGATGTTTAAAATAATAAATGCATTTATAATAATAAACCCTGGTGCAAGCTCTATGAATAGGATTAGAAATTCGATGCGATCCAGCCTTTCCTTCTCTGGCCTGATAAACGCACGAGATCGAAAAATTGTATCATATTTGAATTTTTGAGATTAAACCCCATCCGGGTCGATGTGAGTTGACGCGTCATTCTTGTTAGAGTTGGGAGGACGCCTTGTTCCTTTTTCAGAGGTTTTGGTCAAGGAGGTTCAGGCATGACGGCGTAGATTTGTTAGTGTGTGTGTGCACGTTAGCTGAAGTTAAAAGCAGATATCGGAGCGTCCGATAACTCGTTTGTCATGATTAAGCCTTCCCCTTTTAAGGGTCGTACCTCAATTGTAAATGTGATTCCTCTGTTAGGTAAATATTCGAGTTAGGATAAGGTAGGATTCATGTAACCTTTCAAGACATAGAATAGAAGCACTTCATATGATTCTGCGCGTCTATTCGTAGGGGCGTAGCTCATGTGAGGACTCTGCTTAACTAGAAGGCAACCTTCTTGCCTATATTAACACTGGCAATAAGTATTACTTGAAAGGTAATATGAACTTAGAATATAAAATAATTGAAGATGTTTTCGCTAGACTTTTCCCGTGTATATAAGGGCTCCTCTGAGCTTTGATGTGTTAGTCTGATAGAAGGTGCCTATGGGTAGGCACCTTGCTGCTGAAATATAACTAGAACAGTGAATCCAGAGTTTTATTTAAGTAGCGCTTTCTGGCTACGTCCCCACAGTACATAGGACTATTATATACAGGACAGTACGAAAACGATCCATCTTCGACATTATTTACCGACATTAAATAATCCCTTTCTCATAGCTCTATTCTATGAATCTTTCAATCATTTCATCATCCATTTTGCTAGAAGCGTCCGAATCAATGGAGCCTGCTTTTCTGTTATTGCAAACCTCACTATTAAGTGCTCTATAGCATAAATATTATTAGTAGTGCCCATTATGTCGATACGGCAAGCAAGGACCTATTTGACGTGGTTTAAATTGAAACAAGTATACATTTGAGAGTACGAATGTGATACAGAATTCTCATTGGAGACGAGTCCGGCGGCGAGGAACTAAAGTCTATTTTCCTAAGGAAGGCTTAGAATTGCAACAAGCTGCTTTATGTAGATAGGGCATTATGCAGTGGTATAAGTCCCAACGAGTTACTTCGGCGAAGTTGTGCGCCTACAGTTTAAGGGGCCATTGTAGCTAAGTTATCGCCAATTGCAGAGGTTGCTGGTCTCGCCGGCGACTTTACAAGGTGTGGACCAGTTTTATGCTTTCGTATCTTCTCGAGTTTGTTGTCTCAGCACAAAAGAACGTCGGGCGAAAACAAGGCGTGATTTAATGTACTTAAACAGTAAAACAAGGCGTGATTTAATGTTCTTAAACAGTAAAACAAGGCGTGATTTAATGTACTTAAACAGCATTATCTTTTACATTAATTCAGCATGGCGTAATTATTTTTGGTGCCCGGAGCAAAAAGTGTAGGTAGATAATATTTGACAATAACAAGACGGAATATCATATTACGAAAATAATATGGAAATGAGAACTTTCGGGACTTTTCGAGATTTAGTAGGTATAGGATTATTCGGACACGCAAACGCAAAAAAAAAGTTATTAGAGTAGTTTTTTTTTGCGATTTCAGGCTTGGCCCTATAGTAAAAAATATATTCATAATTACGAGCATATTTCGGGTTTTCAGCGAAACCAATTTATAGAACATTCCCGATAATCATTAACCTGTAAAACACGCAATATAATTTTTTACTGTCTAATTGAATTATACCTTTCTACCAAAGTGGTATCTTTTAAAGTTCGCCAACATTCGCTGTGGAAAGACAGTGCAACAGAAATTTTCTGAGGGCCTAGAGTAGAGAGTATGCGGCATTAGAGGCTAGACGTGTTACTTCAGGGTTAAACCATAGACGATCGTTCGTTAGCAAGGAGGCTCCGACGCGTCCAGATAAGCAACTATTTTCTCTTTAGTATGACTAATGGCGGTTACATATGTTTAATACTTTGCGCCCGTCTTAGCACGCGCGCAAGCTCCTGACTCGGCCCAGGGAGTCTACTCCCTAAGCACGAAGTCCGTAGTTTCAACCTTCGTTACGAGCGTTTCCTACTCCGTATTACCTACGGACGGATGATTCATTCGGGGCCCGAACTAAGAATGAATTACAACACAATTTGACAGTTAGTACCTACTCCCTATGTGTTTTACCGGTCCGAAAAATTGAACTTAACACTTGGTTTTTTCACTCCATAGTTTCGTAATACTTTCAGACGAAGCCCGTTACTTCGTTGACGGAGAAAGGGAGTAGACTCCCAGGGCCTTAGGGATTAACATGCGCTACTTAATTATCACGTGGTAAATCCCAATCATTTTGTCATCGCTGATAGATCCTCTGGTTGTCAGAGACTTACTTGAGCAACTTGTTATAGTCGATATGCGGCGATATCTTGAGGAACTTCTGCAGCGTATTCATGACGGCGGCCGGCTCCGAGCGCAGCTGCGAGCCGTCGATGACGTGCAGCTGGTGGCTGCTGTACTCTGCCAGCCAGCGCTCCATGTAGTGGCTGTACTTCCCCGGATTCAGGCAGCGGTTTCTATGGAATTATGAAAGAATTGAAAAATTGTCACATACTTTATTTTTTATACAGGCCGAAATTGTGACTAATATACGCAAGTTCCTGTTTGACGACCTGTCAACTTTATTTCTAAGGGCATTAGTGTCAAGACCTTCACGTTGATACATGTGTTATGCAGGATAAATTTTATGAGGAGCTCGTGGCTAAATAATAACAGCCGCACTGGTCGATCATCAAGGTTAAGCAACGCTTGACGAGGTTGTTAAGCCGTTGGTTACGGCTGTCTTTTGAAAATCTTTGACAGTCGTCGTGTAGTCAGAAGCTTGAGATCTGACATCAGTCTTGCCAAGGAGTACCGTGTTACCCAGCTACTCGGTTGTGGAGTTCAGATAGGCAGTCGCTCCAAGAAAAACACTAGTACTCAGCTAAACCCGGTAAGACTGAAAGCCGATCCCAATATACTTGGGAAAAGGCTAGGCAGATTCATTGATATGTGTTTTGCAAATATTGTGCAGTAAAAACTTCTTGATTTTATGATTGTTTGTAGGCAAATGCAAAGGAAAATATTTCCAAAGTATTGAGGAAAATCAAATCCTTCTAATAAAACATGAAATACAAAATCAACAAAAAAGCTTTTCATAATAATATTTAGTGTAAAAAACGCGAACAATATCAATTTTAATAATCCATTCTGAGCACATTAACCAGCGGAGGAAATGCGCGTGATGCCTGATAATAAATTCATGGCGTTGTCAAGTACACAATAATCTTTGAGCCGCACGCTCACAAATATAAATGGTTTTTTTTAATGTTAAATGTATTTCGGGGATGTACCGTCACGTAGTCTTGGGGAGTTGAGCTGGATTACAAACGCTGTAATACAAGGTGGTGCTTGAGTTTTTGAGGACTAACCAACTGTTTCTCAATTAAAAATGTTAGTTAGGAACTTGCTAAACTCTTCTCTGTCATGAAAAATCGGTCAAGTGCGTGTCGGACTTCACACATTTAGGATCCCGTACCAATCAATAGTTTAGTATTTGATAGTAAAATATACGTAATAATAAACATTATCACCAAATTTCAAGTTCATAAGTCAATGGGCAGTTAAGAAATTCGTCGGTACAAAATTTTGTCACGCGAGTGAGGAATAGGGCTCCGTTTGGACCCTTATCTATTTATTTAATACTTCATGCACACAGTACGGAGCAGTGTTTCTTTCAGGCAAAATTCTCCGAGGGGTGGTTAAGAGATCTGGGGGGGCGGACTAAATAAAGGAAAGAAAGTAATATTTAAAATCAATTCCAATTATTATTACTATTTCAATGAATAAAAAAGCTATAAGCTGAACCAAAATTGACAAAGTAACATTGTAAAAAGCCACGAAGAATAATATACTTTACAAAAATCTTATTCTGCGTGGCTTTTTCTTGCGTACACATAACGATAAGGACACAGCTATAATTTTCATTCTACAAATTTCGCGAAATTACTATCTATAAACAACTGTTTAGATACTACCATAGGCCGTATGGGATAGCGTTAGAGGAAAATGGATGGCGATATTCTCGAAAGTGTGTCGTTCTTTCTAGGCGCTATTCTGGTTTCTGATTGGCTTCTTTAATATGTCATGCACTACTCAATTCCTGATTGGCTGATTGAGTGCCACTTCACGTCAATAAAGGGTCTTGCAGCTCTAAAATTATACCAGGTTTAAATGATTTGTCAAATTTTAGGGATATTCGTCGCGAAAATACATTAATTTGCTGTAGACGCGCGAAAGTGAGAGAGCGGCAACCTATTGCTATTAATCTGTGGCCTGGCTTGTCAAGAGTGACACTAAAATTTTCTTCGCTCTTCGAATTTTTTAGAATATATTTATGAATCCGAACAATATCACCATTAAAACTACATAAAACTAAATTTAAATAATGTCTACATATATATTTAATAAAACAACAAGAAGAAAACATAAACTATAATTAAAATGAACAACATACAACATACAATAAACCAGAATGACAAGCTGAGAAGAAAATGCTGACACGAAGGCTCGAGCCAAAAACACACGCCCAACATCTTTGGGTTCGTCGCTCAGCTCCGCCTTGCAGCCGCCGGGATCCCCTACAACCGTGAGTCAAGCGATCCTGGACGCTGCAGTTGCGTCGAGCTCGAGCGACGAATACTTCTCTCCGCCGACGACACCACCACCTACGCGTCGACGGGGAGGACGCCGGCCACCGGACAGCCTAGGACCTCGAGGCCCATCGGTCTCTGACAGGGTCCCCGCTCCCGGTGGAAGTGTGCAGCGCATGCGATGGACGCAATCGATTAACGAAAACGTCATGCGCGCATACTTTGGGGCTACAGAGGGGTGAAGTAACCTGACTGCGTACCGTGGTCGGATGCTCTCTCTGTTTCAGGTGCTTGAGCCAGCTGTCAACGTGTCGGCCCAACGTCTATCGGATCAGGTGCGGGTCATCCAACGTAACCGTATGCTGGATGACGCCGTACTTGATAGACTGCGTGAGGAATCACAGAGTAGCCGTGTCTCACCTGCCTTGCCACCGGCCGCGGTGCAACTGCAACCCAGTGTTTCACCGCGACCCGACCATGTTGGCGAGGACGACGACGACGGGGCTATATCTGTGAGTACCCAATGCAATGCGCGTTTGAGGAGCGCTTTGGAATATGCATTCAGCGAGTATCGCTCCACACCGCCTGAGCTTAGACCTCGACTACCTCGTTTGCCCATGCATAAGAAAAATAGGGCGCTGGTGTGTGCTCTAGATTCACAGCTATCAAATGTTTTTGATAGCAGCAAAGACCTTGCCGACACCCACTCGATCTTGTACTGTGCGGCTGCAGCAGCATGTCGTGTAGCTAATGTCAAGTTTCCCAAAACTGACAGAGCTACACGACCAGCTATACCAGCTTGGCAGTGCAGGATTGAGCGTCGTATCGGTGAGGCTAGAGCACTCATCGGCAAGCTTATCTGCTTCAGGGAGGGCAACACTCGACCTAGAGTGATGCGCTTTGTGAGGCGGGTGTTCTCAGGGACTGATATCAGTTCTCGAGATTATATGTCCCGCGTCACAGAGCGTATCGACTTCCTGAAGCAGAAGATCTATGCATGGGCAAACCGTATTCGTCGGTACAAGCGGCGAGTGGAGCGATACACCCAGAATCGCACATTCCAGAGCAACGAAAGGTGGGTTTAAAGGGCTTGGGAGCAACCCAACCAAGGTGTGACTGATACGCGCCTACCGGATAACGACGCCATGTGTTCGTTCTGGCGCGATATCTGGTCGGTGCCTGTCAGTCACACCGAGGGTGACTGGACTCGGGAGGTCGAACGGGCGTGTGATCCGATACCACAAATGGGGGCAATTACCATCAGCCCCCAAGATGTGGCTAGTGCAGTCCGTCCGTTGCCTAACTGGAAATCTCCAGGGCCAGATGGACTGCACAACTTTTGGATTAAATGGTTCCAAAGATCGCACGCTCGTTTGGCAACTCAGTTCCAGTCTGCCTTAGAGTCAGGATCACTGCCCCAGTTCCTAACGACAGGAATGACCCACCTGCTCCACAAATCAGGTAGTACTGCGGATCCTAAAAATTATAGACCGATAACGTGCTTACCGACGGCCTATAAAGTTCTTACATCCATTCTGAGAGCGAAAATTAATCAACATATTGACAATAACGCCATCATGTCTGCTTCTCAGAATGGATGTAGGAACGGGTCCCGTGGTACTAAGGAGCTGCTCCTCATAGACATTGCTATTAGCCAACAGGTTCGCCGTTCCCGCAAGGATCTGGCGACATGTTGGATAGATTACAAGAAGGCCTATGACTCAGTGCCACATACATGGCTCATGAGGGTGCTGGAGTTGTATAAAATTGATGCAACTCTGCGCGCCTTCCTGACGTCATGTATGGGGCAGTGGAGGACGGTCCTTCACTATCCAGGATGTCGACAGATTCAGGAAAACAGCGAACCTATAAGGATCGAGCGCGGAATATTTCAGGGCGACAGACTGAGTCCTCTGTGGTTTTGTTTAGCCCTAAACCCTCTCAGTACACTGCTGGAGGGTTCATGTCTGGGCTATCGGTTGAGGAGAGGTGGTCAGGTCATATCACACCTCCTTTACATGGATGATCTGAAGTTCTTTGCCCCCAACAACTTGCAACTGATGAAGCTACTGAAGGTAACAGAAACCTTCAGTGACGCCATCCGTATGGAATTTGGTGTGGACAAATGTGCAGTCATGCATGTAAAGCGAGGGGAGATTATGGAATCCGTGGGAATACAACTATCGGATTCCATACACCTTAGATCCCTTTCCTCAACCGAAACTTACAAGTATTTGGGTATGTCGGAAGCACTAGGCATCAATGCTACTGACGTGAAACAGTCGTTGAAGGAGCGCTTCTTTGGCCGCCTGAAAATAATACTAAATAGTCTTTTATCGGGCGGTAACAAGGTGCGCGCCTTCAACGGCTGGATCATGGCGGTATTGATGTATTCTTTCGGCATACTCAAATGGACTCAGACTGAACTTGACGCCCTGGATAGGAGGGTCCGCACGCTGCTTACGGCAAATCGTATGCATCACCCACGTTCATCGGTTATGAGACTGTATATCCCTCGGAAGTGCGGGGGTCGTGGCTTTTTAAATGCTAAGACCCTGCACAACCGCGAGGTATGCAGTCTTAGGGAATACTTCCAGGCCGCTGACGTGGGTATGCATCGAGATGTGGTAGCGGTGGACAAGGGACTCACCCTGCTCTCCTTGGCTAACGAGAACTGGCGCAAACCTATAGTATTAGATACTAATGACCGCAGGGAGGTATGGCAGAGCAAGGAGCTTCACGGACGCTTCTTTCGGGTCCTACATGGGCCCGATGTAGATCTTTTAGCGTCCGTGGCCTGGCTGCGATTTGGTGACCTTTTCGGGGAAACCGAAGGTTTTGTCTTTGCGATTATGGACGAAGTTATGATGACGAACAACTACCGGAAATACATTGTGAAGGACGGCACGGTTGACATCTGTTGGGCATGTCACCGGCCGGGTGAATCAATCCGTCACATTATCTCCGGTTGTTCTAGTCTGGCTAACGGAGACTATTTGCATAGACACAACCTTGTAGCCAGGATAATCCATCAGCAATTTGCTCTTAAATACAATCTTGTGGAGTCGGAAGTGCCTTACTATAAGTATGTGCCCGACCCAGTTCTCGAAAATGGCAATGTCACGTTGTATTGGGATCGGTCTATCATCACTGACAGGACTATTGTTGCCAATAAGCCTGACATAGTGGTGATAGACCGACTTGAGCGTCTTTTTTTTTTTTTTTTTTTTTTTAATGCGTGGCGTCTCGCAGTTCGGCCAAAGTAGCCGTCCTCTGCTTAACCGGACTAACCTGTGGAGACTAAGCTAAGTAGCCTCCGGCCAGGCTTAAAGTTTCTAAACCTAAAGCGACAGCACTAAGGGCTACCCCAGTTGGGGTCGGACCTCGGCTCAGGGCGTCGCTTGGGGGATGGCAAAGGCCGGATCTGATAAAGTGATTCTACCATCCGTTCGGAAAAGCCTACGTGGAGAAGAACGGACAAGAAACTCCATAATATCTGACTGGCATTTAACTATGGCTCAGCACGCGGGCTAGCTTATAGAATCGAATAGGATTACGCGACGAGCCTCTGCGGTGAGGACGGAACGAATATGTATGATAATTTTGTATGAACGGCGGGTTCGTACTATTTACGAACCCACTGACCGTCCTTGTAGATAAGGCTATCGAGCTCCTCAGTGATGGACTCATACCTCTTAAAGAGGTTGGCGCATTCAGCGGGAAGGAGAGAGCCCGCATTCCGGATTTCAGCATCCAGAGCACGGGCTTGAGGGGTCATAAAAATGGAGTACGCGCTAATTATATTTATACCAACGCATATATATGGCTTTTGCCCGGAGGGGGCGACAGGGGGCTGGCACTTAGCAGCAGGGGTGGTGGAAGCCACCTTCTGGCTTTGTGCGGTCATAGGGGCGGCCATAGGGGCGGCGGGGGGCATTGAGTCGGGGATAATAATTGGCGCTGCGATGGGAGTAGCCATCAGCGCTGGAATCGGCTGGGAGCAAGACTGAGGAGCCACACTTTGGTGGTTCAGCTTGCCCCAGGGTGAAGGCCTCTGAGGGGCTAGTCTGGGGGGGAGTTGAGTGGTAGGGGCTTGACGCGCTTGGCGCGCGTCATTACGCCTGGCCATTTTAGGCGCAAGCTTAGGGGCTCTTGGGCAACCACGGTAATTAGCCGGGTGCCCGACTTGTCCACAAAGCACGCAGCTGGGAGGCTCCGTGCATTGTGATCGGTCTTTAGGACGGGAACAGTCCTTGGTATTGTGCTCTCCCAAGCACTTAACGCACCTGGGAGGAGCGAAACAATTGGTCTGAGAGTGACCGTAGAGTTGGCAGTTGTGACACTGACCAACGAGATGGGGACGGTATGGCTTTTCAATAGAAATGCCTGATAAGTTACATACGGTCCGGACATTAAATATGGGATTGTGGCCCTGGAAGGGGAAACACACGACTAGGACCATGTCGTAGAGATCTCCGCCTCTTGCTTTATGCAATCGGTGGACCTCTGAAACGGGGACTTTTTGCGCTAACAAATCCTCTCGGATTGCTTCCGTCGGGATTTCCTTCGGAACGCGCTTAATGACGACTCTAGTATACTTTTCCTCCGGAAGGGAGTAAGTATGGAAAGATACTTTCCTGTCTTTTAGAAAACGAGTCAAAGCTCGATAATCATTGGGAGTGGGGACCTGAATTCTGATGCCTTGTTGGCATGCAGTGGCCTTGGTGAAATTGATTTTCGCGCTACACAGGCGCTTGAAATGTCGCTCCATTTCCCTTTATCTTGAAGATAAATGGGTGGTGGAGGAGGAGGCTTCCTAGTGGTAGTATTATTTACTACTACCATAGGGCTAGGCGAGCGGTTTGACCGCTGAGAAGGACTAGCGGGGGCGGGGGCGGGGGAGGGTTGCCTGTCGGGCAAGGCCGGCGGCAGAACTGGCTGGGGAGAGGTCTTAGCTACTGGCTTTTTGGCCTTGGTAGCGTGAGGGGGACTTTTCCTCATCTTCCTCTTTCCACCAGAGTGGACAGTGAATTCTCTGTCATCAGAGTCAGAAGAAGAGGACATGGTGGCATAGTCCTCTGATAAATCGGGGTTATTAGGGTCGACTGGGGGATTATCTAAAACCTGATCGACGTGGACAGCTACTGCTGCCCATTCGTCGTCGGTACTAAGGGCTACGTCCATATCGTTGGGAGAGTCACCTTCCTCATCGACCCAAGATTTGGATTTGGACTTGGAGTCCGCGTGAAAAGCGGCTATGCGCTCCTTGTACTTTTTGTACTGGAGGCGATCGGACTTCCTACGAGGAGGAGGCTTAGTAGCCGAAGTCTGGGGCTTTAAAGGGCTACGGTCTCTCTCAGAGGGAATTTTGTCTGACTTACTAACCTCGCCCTGGGAAAGGGTGGGTGATCTAGGCCCGGAAGTGGGCCTGACGGGTGGGGTGGGTGATCTGGGAGAGTCCTTCTCCTCACATGGCACGGGGGCCATGCTAGGTTCAGGTTCCAGTATCGGATCATCCACGACCGGAACCCTGTTTGGTACTAGTGTATCTAGCACTGTGCCAAACAGAGTGGCGAGTCTAGCTCGGAGATGAAAGTCCTGAGCGAACCTCTCCTTAATTGTTTTAATGGCATATTGCGCATTTTCGGGGAGCTGACTAAAGTCAGAATAGGGCGGGGGGTAAGGTTCACATCTGGCAAGAGATGAAAGAATGATCTTAAATCGGGCCTGGTTTTCATGACGCGGACTGGGATTGTCCGACATCAAGTCCTTTACGAGCTCTATCAACACCTCTACGGGATGCATCGTTGTCGATAGAGTCGGAACAAGGAGAAGAGAAAAAGACTAACCTACTAAGGGGCTGATAACCTTATTCCCCGGGTGGATGGGCCCGGGGATGTGTGAATCCTACCCTCCCAGCCGGGTTAGACTGGGAGGTGAGTAACTGGTGAGCCCTAAGCTTGTAATCCTGCCACCAATCTTATTGGGTGGCAGGGGCCCTAGGGTACCGGTGAACCCACCGAAGGTGGGCCACCCTCCTCCTGTGTACCGAAAGTCTGGCACGTCGGGGTTGAGACACCCGACCGTGCCAGGTGAATCGCTGTGGGGCAGAGACAGGGGTTGACTAGGCTATCTACCAAGGCCAACTACCCTGCTCCCGACTCCTTCTGACTGCCGTGTCCAGACGGGACTTGGCAAGTGGGCGGGTCACCACTTCACTTGGCTTAGTTAACACCGTTAGGTTTCCACCAAGGACCACTAAGTCGTGGTTTTAACCCGGAAGGGGCCAAAAAAGATGTCCCTACTAGTAACCGAAGTTACTAGTAGCGACACCTGTGAGCGGCGCGCGGAGACGCGGCGACCGCAGTGACGTCACGCAGTGGCGCGACGAGTCGGAGAGAGGGGCGCGGCGGGGCGCTCGGTGGGGGCGGCGAGAGCGGCGGGCGGCAGCGAGGCGTCCGCTCGGCGGCGATGGCAGGCGAAGAGTGACTTGAGCGTCGCGCAATGATTGTTGATATAGCGGTCCCACATGACGAGAACCTCGTGAAGGCTGAGCGAGATAAGAAAAGCAAGTATCTTGATCTGGCTCGCGAGGTTGTCGACTTGTGGGACGTGAATACAGCGATCATTGTGCCGATAGTCGTTACGGCCAATGGCATAATAGCCAAGAGCCTCGACCAACACCTTAGGAGGCTCTCGTTGGGCAGCTGAATCAAGGGCTTGATCCAGAAAGCGGTACTCCTGGACACGGCGCGTATCGTTAGGAGGTTCCTCTCTCAGGAGCCCTGACCACCGGTAGCTTGGACCCTGTTCCCGATACCGGTGGGCTACTGTTTTTGTATTTTTAAATGTTTTTTTATTTTCTTTTTTTTATAGAATAATATTTAAAAATGTAAAAATATGTATATAAAATGAATAAATGATATAATAATAATAAGTTCATTTATTTTCTCTCACAATGGTTTTAGCACTAATCTGTTCTTAAATGTAAAAATTCACATTGTGAGAGCTGGTTCCTGATGTAGGTTTAGTAAAAACCTGTGTTACAGGTCACCAGACCCCACTTAGTGGCCTCATGCAAATTAACAGGCAGGTACCATGTATTTCCACTAAATAATTAAAACAAAAAAAAAAAAAAAAAAAAAAGGAAAATAAAAGTAGCAACAAAAGCAGTCAAAAGGTGTGTGGTGAATATGTATGTGAATTATTGTGGTAAATTTGTAGGTGAATTGTGGCGATGAGTGGGTGTATTATGCTAAGGTGTAGGTGAATGTCTTGGTGTAGGTGAATTGTGGTAAATGTGCTTAAAATTTGAATCAGGAATTATGAAACTATAAGAGCATACAATATCGACCTTCGCAACAAGGACGTAGGACCGTGATGGAATTTATTTAATTATCTGAAGCAGTTTCTCCGTGTCATCATAGCAAAGGGTTTTCAAGTATTCAGTCACTTTTTGCTTACAACTGGGCTTAGGTAAAGGATAAATATTTAGACTGCTGTTAATAACATTATAAAGATAATCCCCTAGGTAACCGAAAAATTTGCAGACCTGAACGGAAAGATTCTGTTCTGCACACAGTACCCTTTCTTCGTTTGTCTTTCATTAAATCCGAGTCATAGACCAGCTGCGAGTGTTTTTTCAGGACTGTGTGCAAAACAAAAGTTTGTCTTACAGACAGAACCCCCCACCTCCTGTACAAGTCCACTGTAGGAAAGCGAAAGGGAAGACCCGCAGCAACCTTATGTATGGCACGTTGAGCTCTTTCCGACTCTATCAAGTGCGTTTTAGCAGCACCTCCCCAGGATATGATGCAGTAGTCTATAAGCGACTGGCACAAGGCGCAATAGACCATCTTGATGGTACGAAGGTCGGCTACATGTTTTAGACTCTTAAATATGTAAATGAGTTTGCGCAATCTCGTTACCAGGACGTTTATATGCGGTTTGAAGCTGAGGAATTGGTCCAATATAACTCCAAGATATTTAATGTGATCGGTTCTTTGGAGAGGAGGACATGCACTCGGCTGGTATGTTGACCAGCACGTATGGGCCGTTATAGAAAGAGAATGTGGGGGTAACGCGTTCGATCGATGTGCAAATGCTATATATTTGGTTTTTGTGACATTGAGAGTAAGCACATTTCTCTGTAACCAATCAACAACCCTGTTGAGGCCCTGTTGAGCCACATCAAAGACCTCATCCCAGCTATCACCACTAAAAAAGAGGACCGTGTCATCAGCAAATGTAAAAAAATTACCATTACTGAGGTGGAGTTGACAGAGGTCATTGATATAGATCAAAAAGAGGGTCGGGCCAAGAATACTACCCTGAGGCACTCCAAAAGTCACAGGCAGTTCATCACTCACCCTGCCATCAACCTTGATGCGCTGTTTCCGGTTTGACAGGTAGTCCTGAAATAATTTTAGGGGAAGACCTCGTACTCCCATTTTTTCCAATTTGCCCAATAAGTGTGGGACAGAAACTGTGTCAAAGGCCTTCGCCAAATCCAGGAATACCGCGAGACATTTTGTTCTGCTATCCAACGAGGTTATGACCGAGCTAACCAATTCGTGTACCGCGTCATTGGTAGATTTGCCCTGCCGGAACCCAAACTGGGAAGGTGAAAGAAGGCTGTTAGCCTCGAGGAACCTGATCAACCGGTTATTCATCAGGCGCTCCAGAATTTTTGAGAGCGTTGGCAGAATAGAAATAGGTCTAAAGTTGTTGACACAGTCCCTGCCACCACCTTTATGTATGGGTTTTATTACTGCGGATTTGAAGGCCTGAGGAAATTTTCCTGTTGATATGGCGAGGTTACAGATGTGGGCTATGGCAGGGGTGAGAACGAGAGCATATCTCTTCAGTAACCGGCCCGGGATCTGGTCAACCCCAACAGCACAACTTTCCCTTAATCCTTCAATAAGTTGTAGGACCTCAAGGTCGTCCGTAGGTAGCATGACCAAGGAATGAAGAGAAGCGGTGTCCACGAGGTTATCAGATTCATCTCTGAGACTGGATGAATGAGAACTGATTTGCTCGGCTAGATTGCGTCCCACGTTAGCAAAGAAACGATTGACCTCATTGATGCTCCTATCCGGGTTCACATTTGAGATGAGACAGGAGGAGTGATCTGTAGCCCTGTTTGAGCCACTAATCTGTTTAATTACATCCCATAGTTTTTTTTTGTTGCCTCTTGCGTTCTCAATCTCTTGTTTTTCATGGTTTCTTTTAGCTTTCTTCAGAAGCGAAGAACAGAAGTTTCTGTAGCGCTTATATGATGTCTGGAGAATTTCATTATTTGGGTCCCTTTTCAGCTTTTTATACAGATTGTCCCTGTTACGCATGCACTTTAAAAGCCCTCTTGTAATCCACGGCTTATTTATTAGTTTCCTTCTGGATACTTTTAATACTTTGGAGTTCTCTTTTATAGCTCTTGACAGATAGCTTACTAGCAACTCTGTTGCTTCATTTACATCACTACAATTTAAGACAGTTTGAAAGTTTGTCTCACGCAGGGCTATGTCTAGGTTATCATAATCAATACGGTGACTTATTTTGTTTGAATATTCTAGCTGAGACTTGTGTGCAAGATCAAGGCTAATGGCCACACTCTCGTGATCCGTGATTGAAGATTCCACCACAATGCAGGTAGCCCTAAATCTGGTCCTAACCATAATGTGATCCAGGCACGTTTTGCCGTGGGTTGGGAGAACATGACCTGGCAGCATGCAGTGACCAGCCAGGGTATTAAGGTATTCGTGAGAGCGTTTATCTGGGCTGTTCATCACTATATCAATGTTAATGTCACCGCACAGTATTATGTTTTTGTAGCTACTTAAGGCAGTGAGAAGTACATCAATTGAGTTAGTAAAATTGCTAGTGTTATGTTGGCCTGGAGGACGGTATATCCCAAGGATACAGGTATCTGAATTTAATTTTAGTAATAGACAGTTTCCGTCACTAATTTGTGGTTCTTCAAATGACACTTTGAGTTGTTTTTTGTAAAAAATAACAACTCCTTCGTTTTGTGTCGTGTGCAAAGTGGTTGAAGCATAGCTGTAACTATCAAGGATAGGTATATCCTTGGCTGAGCGTAACCAGCATTCAGAAAGAACCAACACGTCCCATGCTACATTGGATCTATGCACTATGCTATTGATTAAGTTCCAAACACCCCGGGGGGGCAGTAAACACCGGTACAGAGGCGGACTTAACGCCTAAGGCGTTTTCTACCATTCGACCTTTGGATGATGGAGAGATAAACAGTGGTAGGTGCAATATATATGGTGCCTTCGGGGACGGAACCGAAAAGTAATTTGGAATGTGGATATTGATAGTAAATGTTCCAATCAGCAAAGAGATGAATCACAAACCATGCGGTCTAAAATAGGATTACATCGCTAATTTCGATTACGATGAATGTATGAGGTGAATGGCTAATAAGAGTTTGTAATGCCATTTCGAGCCGCACGGGAACATTGTATTGAACAAGTAACTGGCTGGAAAACCGCGAGCGAACCAAATTAATAAATAAATCTACAACTGTAACGGATGGTACTAATAAAATTATTACGATGCACATCCATAATTGTTCAAATATAAACATTAGCCTCTTATTATTTCTATGTTATGTTGATGGTTTCTAATTGTATGTAAATAAATAAACGTAACGTGTTCATAAGTTGCACTTACTTATATGCTCAAAGAGGGTGATAAAAAGTAGAGTGTTCACCTCGGGCGCAATACTATTTTAAGCTCGAGTGACGTACTTTGAATCCCTCGCTGCGCCCAGGATTAAAAAAAAAACACTCTCGCCTTTTAAATTGTTGTTTGCTCCCTAAGATAAACAATCTACTATTTCCAGAAGCTTCGCTCGCGTGAAAGTCCACAATTTTCCCACGGGAATGTAATACCGTGATAAAAAGGTATCCTAATCCAGGTCTTGATCTACTCGAGCTCCATATTCTATTCGAGGTGTAATTATATATATACAAACAAAATAAATAATTTATTTGCTTTTACATGAGTGTACTACATGTAGTATTTCAAATTTAAGCATGAATTCACTCTCCCGAAACTGACTGATTAACAAACATCCAAACTTGCAGACATTCACATTTACAATATTAGTAGAAGGCTGCACTTTACACGATTAAGCACAACATATTTCACTATCCCCAAGTTCGACTGTTAATTAAAACTAAATCGTTTTCATGCCTATTGGCCCTCCAATCGGGATTACGTAAGTCAATAAGTCCCCCACTTCATCCGCCCCTTAAGGAACCAAATGGTATAAACGAGTAGGCGGATGAAATAATAGTACAGTGAAGGCATTACATTTGTTATTAATGTACAAGCACCCGGCTCGCGTGGAAAAATTGTGTTCCAATATGAGAGGGTCGAAGGGGGGCGTAAAATATTCGCCTATGCCTGAGATCGAAAAAAAAGACTATATTAGAAGACTTAGTTGCTCCCAATGTCTACGAGATGTTTTATTACTAGGAGGAACACAGAACATGTATTTTATTTAATGTTTGTTTTGGACACGCTCTACAGTAAATTAAAGTTTAAATCGTACACTGGTGTAATAGAACGTGACTTTGCTGTAGAAGGAAAACACTTAGAACTTGACATAGTACATTATAATTGATGTTATCTTCACGAAGTTTACTTAAAATCACGTCACGTCATGTCTAGTGAATTTCCATGAATAACGCTGTAGAAAGAAACTATTAAAGACAGTAGATATGTCGCAGCCATCTGGTTATATTAGCCAGCTAATTGGGCACCTAGACCGTTCATTAAATGCCTGAAGGACAACTAGCCAAGTCATTGAGCGCAACTTTTAACCAGATGGCTGAATGACGTGTAGCCATTGAGTTAAATTGGACATTGATGAATTTGTAATGTTTGATTAGGGTGACTATAGTTCCTAGGTGTCCAATTAGCTCGCTAATTTAACCAGATGGCTGCGACAGATATATTATTCCTAATGTTATAATAATATTTGCGACCAAAGTCATGTAAGTACCAACCAAACAATTTAAAACACATAACACAAATACGACATATCCCAGTAACAAAATTCGAACTCGCCATCAAGAAAACAACCTACTATCCTAAAAAAATATTAAAAAAAAGAATTGTAAAAATGCTTACCTCAAATCCCTGAAGAGTTTCGGTGCGGAATCATTCGCCGCGATGACTGTATGAAACGAGTAGTTGTTCGCCACCGCATCACCGTGCGACCGAATGTGCTGGTACCACGAATACGCCCTGCACAATAAACACACGGATTTTTTGTGAATTATTCAGAGCATGACACGTTACTGTGATATTAAAAATATTTGTTAATATCTGCAGAGGTCTGATGGCCTTTTTTTTTTCGTTTTCGTGTAGAGGTTCGACTGCGCTTTTTAATAATTTTCATTTGGTGTTTGTGTTTGCTGTTTACCGTACAGAGTTTATTACTAGAACGGAATGAAACTGAAATAAACAGTTATATTTGAGATTATTAATTTTCACAATAATACAGCCTGTGATTGTCTCACCACAGGGCGATTTTTTTTTCAAAAGATGACAATAATACGGGATGTCTCAGAAAAACTAACTTTTGTAGATGCATAAAAAATTTGCAAATATATTGTATATATGCACGTTAAATTACAAAATCAGAAACTGAAGACATGGGAAAATTATTTAATGAAAATAACATTATTCAAATGTTGTCCTTCGCGGCTCTAGCGATTCTAACATTCATGAAAACTAGCCTCAAAAGTTGAGTAGCCCAGACCTTACCCCTCAAATTTAAATTGTAATTCAACGTGTACTTATAAATATATTAGTTAATTTTTCATGCATCTACAAATGCTAGTTTTTTCTGAGACACTCAGAATTAAAATTAGCCAAGAAGATTTTCTAGATCAATTCCGAAACAATGCGATGGATGCTCCATAACATTATTTCAATCGCAAAAACGGAACGATTTTTTCAAATCACATATTCGATATCCATAGTAAATTTGGAAAAAAAAATATAAATCTAAATATTTCACAGCATTGGATTAAAATACAAATGCAAAGTCTTGAGAATAAATTCAAGATGTGTAGCAATTCCTTGACACCGCATAGCCATAACGTTTCGGATTTGAGCAAGCATTTTACTGGCTTGAGTTACGAGCTTCTTCTGCAGTCCAAACGTTTTTCCTCGATCGAATGTAATTTACTTAAGACTACTAATGACGAATTACACGAGTTGGCTTTTCCTTGATGTTTTTTCTTTTATTAATTTAGGTTTTTGGGTTTGGTTTATGAGTACGTTTGACGCAGAAGTGGGTAGTACGTCAAGTATGTTTTTCTTAACTGTTTTTGGGTGCTTTGAACATAATAACGACATTTTTCCAAAAGTTTCTGTAAAAGGTTATCTATCTATCTTAACATAAATATAATGAAATCGAAGCAACGAATTTTTTTTTAATAAGTTTTAATATAACAATAAATAATAGTTTATATATTTATAACGTTTTTGGGTATTTCATAAGTTAATGTTTTCAGCAGGTTATTTTGTTACGATTCCCATACATCTTCTCCATACTGGGGGTCTACTCCCTAATCACGAATTATGTAGTTTCAGCCTTCGTTACGAGCGTTTCCTACTCCGTATCACATACGGACACAAGATTCGTTCGGGGCCCAAACTACTAACGAATGACATCACAATTTGACAGTTATACTCCCGATGTGCTTTAACCCGTCCGAAAAATTGTCTCATTACGGATTAGGGTTCACTCCGAAATTCCGGAGTACTTACAGACGGGCCCTTAACTTCGTTGACGGAGTTAGGGAGTAGACCCCTCGAAAACTCGTGATTTTCATACTGTTTTTTTATTTATTAATTTATTTAAAAAAAAACGTTTCTCCACTCTAGGAATTTCTTCCTGTATCGTGGGTGCGTTTAGAAACATTTAAATTCACTTACACAAGGCCAACAACCAACAGATCCAAGCAACCAACCAAAGAAGACACAGAAAGGAAGACACACTATAGATATATGTGTAGGATACGGCGCGCTCTTTCTTCAAAGGCGTTCTTTGTTAACTATGTCCTTAATTCATAGATGCTTCACACGTACCGTAATTAATTATACCGTATCTTCTTTAAGTATTTTATTCTCCTTTGTCGTTTAACTAAGAAGTACATTTAATAAATATGGATATAATTAGCGTTATTCATAGAATAGTGTTGCAACAATTAAAAACAAAGGCATCAGTCACATGGCGTGCTTGTGTACCAACTCTTTTATTTAGGACGCCTTCGAGATTAATTACGAAGCATTTGAGTCGGCAGTTTGACTAAGGACTAAAACAGTTGAATGGTATCAGAACGCATTATATAATAACTGCACATCTTTATATGTAAAATTCTACTGTACGTGTTATGTCATTGAACTCCTCCTAAACGGCTGGACCGATTTGAATGAATTTTTTAAATGCGTTTGGGTGGCACCCCGGATGGTTTAGATTCACAATAGGGTAGAGTAGGTAGGGTAGGGTAGGTAGGGTAGGGTATGTAGGGCAGGGTAGGGTAGGGTAGGGTAGGTAGGGTAGATGAATGTTTGGTGTTTTTATGGCAAAACAAAGTTTGCCGGGTCAGCTAGTTTCTAACTAAATCTAGGAACATAACTATTTGTTACCGTATTTTATTCCAAGAAGGAATCTAACTTAATTTCTAATCGAAAGGACCATGAAGAAGTTTTAAAAAGTTTTTACTAAACGTTACGTTTTGGCGATACTAAGTAATGTAATCAAAATACCTCTATAAAGGAATTCAAATGAATTTTCTTGAGTACTTTTGTGGATATAAATTCAGATTTAAAATTTGCATTTTCATGAAGGAGGCCTGACGAACGGCTGATAAAATATTTTCTTCTACAATCTACTAATTACGATTGAGGCTATGAGATTGATGTCCAATTTCTCATTTTAATTGCTGCCTGAACGCTGTGTGGTTTTATCGTTCGACGGGCCGAGATTTATGTAGCTGATAATATTTCTACGTTGCGAAAAGCAAAGAAAATATAAATAAGAGAAATATTAATTATAACAAAGATGACTTGGCGCAGGTCTTTTTTTTAAAGAAAGAATGTTTATTACGTTATTTCTTGTAATCATTTTTCTACAGAACGGTATTAAAATCAACTATGAGTACTGACTTAATTTTCAATCAGCAATCAGACTGTTGAATCAGCCTATTTTTACCAGACAGCAAAGATAAAGATTTGTTTAATAAATTGATGTTCGTTGCTAACTTAAATTCCCCATTTACTATGTATATTCTCAATAGCTTTCAACCAATTTATTAATTGAAAATAAAACAATTCAATTGCCGCAGTTCGCGTATACTGGCCGCATACAACTTAGCATCACAGCATTCGATATTCGAATGCGAGTCGCTTCGCTACGCATTCCGACGCGCGGTGGGATCGCCAACGCGTTAAGTCCTAGATCCTCGGGATTTACATACAAACCAGTGCGCACGATACCGTGACCAACGCAATGTATGGGCACTTGTGCAGCTGCCGTATAATACTCTCTCAATTGTTTACATTTACATAAATGCAAGGCTTTTTGCCTGGAGGTAGGCAGAAATGAAGGTGGCTGGTACAGAATGGATGCGGAAGGTAGAAAACCGGGTGTTGTGACAACTTGGGAGAAGCCTATAACCAGCAGTAGCCTGTCAATTGCTGTCGGATTTGTAAGCTGAATCAGACATTCGTAGATGATCGTGGAAGTTCCTATCCCCACGGGGCTATGGGCTATCATTGGGCAATTTGTTTCATGCAATTGATCTGTACCTTTCTCAAAAGCGATTCGCTAAGCGATTGCGACATACAGATCCGTTATCTGCCAGTAATTGTATTCCTAATTGGATACTGCAAGGACTGCTATTGATAGCGGCTGTCATTTGATGATCTTTAATAGCTGTTACGAGTGGTCAAAAGTCCATAAACTGACCAGTCTTTCCAACAGATATCGTGTTACGCAAATACTGGGTTGTGGAGGCTAGACAGGTAGTTGCTCCATGTATAAATGCTCCTGTTTTCAGCTGCTTTTGATTAGACTGGCAGCCGACTCTAATATCATCATCATATCAGCCGAAAGACGCCCATTGCTGGACATATACCTACCCCAAGCGTCGCTACATCGATAGGTCCCTTGCGTCTTACATCCAGCGAATCCTCGCAACCTTCACTAGGTCATCGGTCCACCTGGTGGGAGGCCTTCCAACGCAACGTCTTCCGATTCGCGATCACCACTCCAGAACCTTTCTGCCCCATCGGCTAACCGTAAGGGTTACCAACATAACTTGAAGAATTGCCAAATTTAAGTGGCACTGGGCACATTACTCGTAGAACTGAAGGTCTGTGGGGCAGAAAGGATCTGGAGTGGCGACTCTAATATACCTAACTGGAAAAAGGCCAGATATGCTTGACATAACAGTGTTAACTTTCTTACCTTTTAGAGGGTGATATGAGGATGGCGATGACCTTAGCGTTGGGTAGGAGCGCGTGCGCCCGCCGCGGCACCAGATCGCCATCGAAATATGTAGCGGACTTCTCGAACGTCATCTGAGCAGTGGCGTTGCTCATGTTGGGTGGGAAGAAGTTCAGTTACCTGGTGGAAAAGACGGGCATTTATAATAGAAGCAAAGAAAAATAACTACGAATAAATATCTAGTAAGTGTACCTAATCGAAATAACTGAACAACTGTTAATAAGATTCGCACAACTCGATATAAAGTACTAGACAGCAGTTTTTTTTTTGTGATTTTAGGTTTGGTTTAGTAAAGATTGATTATTACGATAAGTATAATGACCCCCGAAAAGATTGTGAGCTATTTTAATTACTCCATGTAGAAACAAAGGGTAGGCTTGTTTCCAGCATTGTCAACTTTTTGTCTGAAAGAATGATTGCAGAAACTAGAGTTCCACTATAAAATCGTTCTAAATTGAGCTATTAAAGATCGAGGCGTATGATACGCCTAGTTTGTGATCAATCCAATTTGTTTTTCTAACGGGTGAAATGGTTTTATTATAATAGGGATGTTTCCTGGGTAGAAAAATGATAATTCTATTTAGTCCGTCAATGAGATTATCAAATATAATATTGAACCAGTATTTATTGCTTTATCAAATAAAAAAATATGACTAAGATAAAGCGCATCAAAGTTCAGGAGTGAGGTCTGTGACGTCACTTTGTCAGTATAAAGTGACGTCAAACGATATTTCAACACATTGTGTCGTTGTAATTTTTCTTTACGTGGCAAAAGAAAAAATACGTGTCCAATATTTTTAGGTTATCTAACTGACGGACTATATATATATTTTATGTCAACTACCCCATTATACTCACATAGGTAGTGCAATTTATGAGCTAGCTGTAGTACAGACCATCAATCGATTTTTCTTTGTCTGCTACATGGCGTCCATAATTGTACAAGCCATTATACTTAAGTATACCTATTGAAAATCAATGCTGGGCTATACGACCCCGTGTAGGTTTTTTTTTATTAGTGATGGGTTTGCTCTTGACTCTAGTCTAAATCATAGGTGGCAGAGACAGAGTCGACGATGGAGTGAACTTACCCAGGAGAAGCCTGTTCACTCTAACTTTGAAGACATTCGGGTTGAATGCGTTCGGAAACACAGACACAGGTATTGAGTTCCATTCATTCGCTGTGCGCATTATGAAGGATGTTTGGAAGCGCTTGGTGCGGATTGGTGGAATGGCAACAAGGTAAGGACGGTAACTTGCAGTGCGTTTAGATGTCCGATGGTAGAAGGGGGCTGTTGGGATGAGGCCGTGGAGTTTTTGAGCACACTCACCGAAATACAGTCTGTAGAAGACCGACAAGCAGGCAACCCTGCGGCGATGAGCCAAGCTGTGAAGCTTGGTATCCACCAGTTCAATGTCGCCGATGAGCCTCTTGGCTCTGCGTTCCACCGAGTCAAGCGCGGCAAGCTGATACTTAGCTGAGCCATCCCAAAGGTGGCTGCAATACTCCATGCAGGATCGGACTTGCGCTTTGTACAGGGTTAAAAGCTGTCCAGGCGTAAAGTATCGCTTCACCTTATTTAGGATGCCCAGTTTTTTGGCCGCAATTTGGGCTTTGTACTCAATGGAGGCGCCGAAGTTGAGATTGGATGTCAACTCCATGCCTAGGAGCTCGAGCCGATCAGTAACTGCAACAGACGCACCCCGAAAAGTAGGCGCCTGATCGAAAAGACTCCTTTTAGCGGTAAAAAGACACGCCTGTGTTTTGGTGGCTTTAAAGGAGACCAGATTGTCATCACCCCACTGGGAGACAAGGTTTAAGGTCAAATCTGTCCGCTCTACCATAGCCTATCTCAAGGAACTTCAGGTACTACTAAAGAAACACGGTATGGAACAAAATCAATGTAATATCACCTACCAACTAACACGTTGAATTAATAGGTAGGCACCTGTTGAATCGTAAACCCAGTAATTGAATCGTTAGTCCCTAGGCTCTACTTATCTAGGCCATTAGGTAGGTATCTGCCTACTTAAAATAACACCTATTAAATATATATCGCCGTTTTATATCTTAATCTTAACCAAAGAGCTAAAATTATATATTATGTTTGTATAGTTCTTGCCAAACCTCTGGCTGCCCTGAAGTTAACCTCAGATCCGAAAACAAAATTATATTCAGTGACAGAAAGCTACAGCCGGTCTATTCTATAAACATCTCACCGTGAAAACTTATGTGGACTGAGCTTGAAGTGAACTTTTATTCTACTTTGTTTGGATCGATTGACACTATTGACAGCTTATCACTGTCACTTATTATTTATGCAGAATCACTGACTGTCGTAGGCTATTTAACAAGCATTTTATTAACTTGCAATGTATGTATGTGCCCTTTTTTTTGGGTGCTAAATCATCCAATTACTTCTCCCGCTCTGGGTGAAGCGCAAGGGCGTGTCAGGCTTTTACTGACTAAAACCCACCCGTGTTCCTACAGTTGCTTGTGCCAGGGCCGCGGTACCTCTCTTTCAAATTAATCCGCGACCATGTATGTATGTACATTGTTCGGGTCAAATCTTGCAACTGAATTTTAAAGCAATTATCCTCAACCAATTAAGATGAAATGTTGCATCCTCTTTTGGTTTGGATGACAATGCACGGTATGCTAGAACATTGTTTAATTTTTGTTTTTTAATTGGAAATTATTTGATACCAGAAAAATACACGGCTTTTGCGGGATAGGTGAAGTCCCGGTAAAAAGCTAGTATTTTACAAATTTATTGTAATAAATCCAGCATCGAAAATGAATCAACGAACAAGATTAATCCGTTCTACATAAAGATGTGTCAACTCTGAAAAAACCCTACTCGAGTTAACCAGAGTTAAAATTACCTTAACAGTTCAGTTAGAATAAATTATTTATTTGGTGCAAATCACTTTTTGGAGTACGTACAAAGGGTAAAAACGGGACCCTATTACTAGCACTCCACGATCCGTCTGTCTGTCTGTCATCGGGCTGTATCTCATGAACCGTGATAGCTAGACAGTGTAAATTTTCACAGATGATGTATTTCTGTTGCTGCTATAACAATAAATACTAAAACAGAATAAAATAAGTTTTTAAGTGGAGCCCCACTTAAATATTACCATACAACAAACGTGATTTTTTTGCCGTTTTTTGCGATAATGGTACGGATCCACTGACCTCTATCATACATTGTACACTGGACTTCATATTATCGATGACAAAATGAAGACATTTGATTATCGCCATTTTGGCGCTGATAGCAACGTGAATTATCGTGAGAGTCGCATGGAACTAATATTAGAGATGGGACACAGCTTTCGGTAAAATACTTTTATGGGTTGTATCGATCGTGAGAATAATTTAATACGTAATAGAGAAAAAAAACAGTTATTTTTATTATGATTAATTTTTAAGTAATATAATAATTGCTGTAAAGGTTACTAAAAAATATTTTCAGTCAGATTGCAAGCTATAAACTAGTGGATAGCGTGCTAGTAAAGTTATAGCAGTAGTATATTATTGGGCATTCTATACCACTATCGGCAAGTTGCTCGGCGAGTGCGCCTCGCTGCCGATAGTGGTATAGAATGCCCAATAATTGATAATCGACTCGCCTTTCCACTCGACCGATAAACTCGACCGAGACAGTACATTTTGCTGCGTACTTGATGAGCAACGATGATCATCCATCAACTCTCCGTTTACTTACTCTCTAGTGTATAACTGTATACAACCAATGATCATGCGAGTTTGCTATCGCTCTGAAGGGTGGTACAGAATGCTTAGTAATGAACAATCCACTCGATCAATGACCAGTAACGCAAAAGAGGTTGTGGTAAGTTTATAAATGTTAACGTACTATATACATTCACTCATTTTTAATCGGTTCATTTCCAACAGTAATCATGAAATTTGTAAAACAACCGCAATCGCTGCATGTTGATACAGTCTGCGATGATATTTGTAAGACTAGTTTTCGTCATGGGGAATTATTACCTAACTCAGTACGATGTATCATTTGTGGTCCATCCAATTGTGGAAAAACCAATTTATTAATTGGCCTTCTTATACACGAAAATGGATTAAGATTTGAAAATGTTTATGTTTATTCAAAAACTCTGCACCAACCTAAGTACATTTTCTTAGAAAGAGTTTTGCAACGGGTTCCCGGTATTTCCCTCTAGAAATATCAGGGAAATGAGGAAGTACTAAGCGTTCAGGACGCAAAACCCAACTCCGTGATTATTTTTGATGATGTTGCTTGTGAAAATCAAAATAACATGCGTGATTATTTTGCAATGGGAAGACACAAATGCATAGATTGTTTTTATCTGAACCAAACATATAGTAAAATCCCCAAGCAGTTAGTAAGAGATAATGCGAACTTAATCATACTTTTTAAACAAGATGAAATTAATTTACGGCATATTTATGAAGAACATGTCAACACTGATATGACATGGATTGAATTTCGTGAAATGTGTTCGAAAATATGGAGTGAACCTTTCAATTATGTTGTGATTAATAAGGATTGCTCCAAAAATAAAGGATGTTATAGAAATAAATTTGACACTTTTGTTGTCTTTGATTAAAAATATTTATATTTAAGAGTGTTACCCTCGCGATATTATTATTCTTCAGACAACGCTTAATCAATCACGAACTTTTTGTTACTATGGAAAAATCACTGAAAAGACAAATTGTTGAGGCTGCAGATGCTGTTAAGAAGAAGGTGCGAAAGATGAGAGATGCTGAGCTTAACAATCAGCAAGTACTGGAATCAGTTTTCAAGCCGGTAACAGAACCACTCAACCAAATTGCTAATGTCAGTAAGCAGGCTTGTGTTCCGCATAATATAGAAAATGAAGAAACCGAAGTTCCGTTTATCGATAAAACTTTGCAAAAAGAACCCACAATTAGTAAAGGAACCAATGATAATAACGACAATGAAGACGAATATGAATCTGATATCGAAAGTGACTCTTCGTACAAATCATTAGTTGAAAACAACCAAGGTATTGATTCGTCATCCTGGTCAGTGTCCTCAGAAGCTCTGACCGATATTCCGTTTGGTGTCAGAAAAGAGGGCGGAAAATTGATGTTAGGTTCTGCTCGTATAACGATCAGTGATGAGTATATCATCGTAGCTGGACGCAAATACCGAAATACGCCTGGTTTAAAACAGTTGCTGTTGAAAAAGAATGCCGATTTAAGCTTGGTTACAGAGAGTGATATGAAACATTATAAGTCGATGCTACTTGACACAAACGCACATCGACGGGACTATGAGCCCGGTAAACCAATCAAAAGTAATAAAGGACAAAAATATTTGCAAATTATTAAACCTCTATTCCAACTACGAAGTACAATTCAGGACCACCAAACGAAAGGAAAAGGACTACCCTTTACAAAAATGTGGAAGAAAAATGTTGATTTTGTTTATTGGGACGATCCAAATGAATTGGTAGATAGGTTAAAATTACTAATTGCATCTCGAGATGCTGGTAACACAGGATTAGATAATGAAATTATATCTATCATTGAAGAATTGCGTGAAAGTAAAGTTATAAATAAATAAATATTTTAAAATGTGTTTATTTTATTATCAGCTTCTCGATACAATACACCTTAAATATGAACGTAGACAAATTCGGACACTACATTCACAAAAGAATGCGTTTATCAGAGTTATTTGAGTTTAATGAGAACGCATTGTTAAAATTAGAAAACGGAGATTTTGATTTAAAAACATCAAGATTAAGAGGAGTCCGATCTCCAGTAGAAGCAGGCGATGCTGTGAACAAGGATTATGTAGATCGATTGAATGCTAACATGTTAAAAGAATTAAATAACCTGACCGTGAACAAGGATTATGTAGATCGATTGAATGCTAATATGTTAAAAGAATTTAATAACATGATTGGTTCATTGCGCTCTCAAATCATAAAAGACACAAAGGACACAGTTCAGGCTACTTTAAAAGCAAAGATACCTGAGATTTCAACTCATTTGGAAGATAAGTTTTATACCAAAGCAGAGGTAGATAAATTACTACAAAAAACTCCGTAATGGCAAAACAGCAAATTGTTAATGAAATACATAAAGCAGCACGAAGAAATTTCGTTAGACGTCCTGTCATTCTAAAGGGGATCGATGACTTGTGGCAAGCTGATCTGATGGACATGCAAAATCTAAGAAAATATAATAAAGGTCATAATTACATTTTAGTGGTGATTGACTGCTTCTCAAAGTACGCTTGGGCAGAGCCATTAAAATCAAAAAATAAACTTGATGTTACTCATGCATTTAAACGAATACTGATTAACAGCAATCGCAAACCGGTTAATTTACAAACTGATATGGGAACAGAATTTTATAACAACTCATTTCAAACGCTTATGAAGACTTACAATGTTAACCATTACTCAACGTTTTCTACCAAAAAAGCTTCGATCGTAGAGCGACTGATTAAAACTCTTAAAAATAAAATATATAAATATTTTAGTCTGAACGGAAACTATATGTGGTTAGGTATACCGTTAGAGGTTACGTTACAGATATATAACAACACAAAACATCGTACCATTAAATTTAAACCAATTGAAGTAAATAAATCTTGCGAGTCTGTTATAAAAGAAAATATTAAAAAAGCCTTAAATCATGTAACCGTCCGTAGAAAACCTAAGTTCAAAGTAGGTGACTTTGTTCGTATCAGTAAATACAAACACCATTTTGAAAAAGGTTATACACCTAATTGGTCAACTGAAATATTTACTATAAAAAAAAAATAATCATACCATACCAGTAACATATCATATACAAGATCAGCGAAAGCAAGCCATAATGGGAACCTTTTACGAGCAAGAACTTCAGAAATCTTACTATCCTGGTATTTATTTGATAGAAAGGGTTTTAAAAAGAAAAGGATCAAAAATGTTTGTGAAATGGTTGGGTCTAAACAACGAAGAAAATAGTTGGATCGAGAAAACTGCAATAGTGGATTAAAATAATTATATAACGATTACTTTTGCATCATTTCTCTCATTACACATTAGACAATGCAAGGAGGTGAACTTGTTAATACCTTAATTAATAATCTACCGTTCGAACTTCATTTACCCGGCTACAATTATTGCGGTCCCGGAACTAAATTGCAGAAACGTTTATTACGAGGTGACCGAGGTGTAAATAAGCTAGACGAAGCTTGTATGCATCACGACATTGCATATGCAAACCATACAGACTTACCCAATCGCCACAAAGCTGATTTGCAACTACTAAATATGGCTAAACAAAGACTTAAATCGAGCGATGCTGGGAAAGGTGAAAAACTTAGTTCATGGTTAGTGAGCAAAGTTATGAAAGCCAAACTGAAATCTGGTTCTGGCATTAAAACGTTTAAAAGTTTCGTGTCAAAAATAAAAGCAAAAATAAAGAAACTGAATCCAAAGGACAGTAAAGCTTTAATTAACGCTGCTTACTCAGCAGCAAAAAAAATAATCCCATGCATTCAGAAAATTCGAGTGCCGCGAGTGATACCCTTACCAAAGACTGGAGGTATTCTACCTTTAATCCCAATTTTTGCGGGTTTATCAGCTTTAGGAACTTTAGCTGGTGGTGCGGCTGGTATTGCAAAAACTGTTAACGATTACAAAGCAGGTCAGCAAAATTTGCGAGAAACACAACGACATAATAAGGCTATGGAGTCTTTAAAGTTAGGCCAGGGCTTGTACATTAAGTCACATAAAAATGGTAATGGTTTATTCATTAAGTCTTCAAAAAACTGAAAAATAAGCTACCTAATCGTCCTCTCACTAATATAGACATCCAAAGGTATGCACGCAACATCCCTCACTTTCGAGGAGTATACATGAAGGATCAGTTACCAAGGACGCCAAAACGGGTTGAATGTGGTGTCGTTAACTTGGACGACTCTAAGAACGAAGGCACGCATTGGGTAGCTTATGTAAAAGTATGCAATTATTGTGAATATTTTGATAGCTTTGGAGATTTAAAACCTCCAACGGAATTAATGCGATATTTTAAGAATTGTAATGTTTTTTATAATTATACAAGATATCAGAAATTCAACACTGTAAATTGTAGACACTTATGTTTAGAATATCTATGGAATTTTTGGAAATAAAACGTATAAAACTTATGCTTTTCTTTTATTTGAATCATTTGCAAGATGTCACTCACATTATCGATAACTGGAAACTCGTCAACTTTATCTACTTACTATCCTAACACGTTGCAACTATATGAACAGTATGAGTGTGCCTTATTGCATTTCGCAACATTTAATTCTATTCCAAACATTGACAAAACGAATAATAAGTTCTATTATGGTTCTAACGAAGTTATTGAAATACCTGACGGCACCTATGAATTGCAAGATATTAATGATTATTTAAAATCTGAAATGAAAGATGCATCAATCAAACTACAGTGCAATAACAATACTTTAAAAGCTGCTGTATATTGTACAAAAGACATAAATTTTAATAAAGAAGGTACGTTTAGGAATTTGTTAGGGTTTAATAAGCAGATCTTAAAAGCAAATAAATGGCATGTATCGCACTTTCCAGTCAACATTTTACCTACAACAGTGATCAGGATCGAATGTGATATTGTAAGCGGCTCGTACACAAACGGAGAACCCAGTCACATTATCCACGAATTTGCTCTCAACGTGCCTCCCGGATATAGAATTATAGAAATCCCGAAAAACGCGATATACTTTCCAATTAACCAAAACAACATTAGCTGTATACATATCAGGCTGTTAGATATAAATAACCGCTTAATCAATTTGCGCGGTGAAGAAGTGCAGCTGTATTTGCATCTCAGAAGAAAAAAATGATTGACTACAATAAATATATGCATCAACAAATCAAAAATATCAGTTCCGCTCAAGCTTCCAACCAAATAAGAGCTCGCTCTAAGAAGAAAATTAAATTAACTAAAGAAAACAAGGCATTTCTCAAAGCGATCGGTTTGCTAAAATGAATATCTTAGACGTTTTATCTGCTCCGACTTATGACAACACTGTTGAAGGAATCGAATTTCATTCTTACAAGCCCTACGTAACTAGTTTCAATAGAAACGATGAAATCCGCATACCTATTAACCAACAGGACTTGTATATACTTCCCTCAGCTAGTACCTTGTATTTGGAAGGAACTGTTGTCGTAAGTAAAAAGGATATGAAAGAGAAAGCCACTAGTGTTAATTTTACGAATAATGCTCTACTCTACTTATTCCAAGATATAAGATATGAGCTGAATGGAGTGGAAATTGATAGAATAAAAAACGCTGGCATAACTACCACCATGAAATCGTTAATATCAATGAGTGAAGGTGAATCAAAGATAGCCAATGCATGGGGCTGGAATATCGATGGAATAAAAAATATTAATGGGGGTAGTTTTTCTGCTTCTATACCCCTCTGTAACATTATCGGTTTTGCAGAAGATTTCAAGAAAGTCGTGATAAATAGTAGGCACGAACTGATATTGCTACGAAGTAACACTAATCTGAATGCTGTGAAACTTAACACCGGGGAATTTGTAGACGACGTTCAGATAAATAAAATCATCTGGCGTGTACCGCATGTTAAAGTGTCCGACAAAGAAAAAATAAGTTTGCTAAAACTGTTAGAAAAAGATCGACCACTCCAGATGATATTCAGAAATTGGGATCTGTACGAATATCCAGCTTTACCTAAAACTACAAAACATACCTGGTCTATCAAAACTTCCTCACAAATAGAGAAACCAAGATACATAATTATGGGTCTACAAACAAATAGAAAAAACAATTCAAGTTCTGATATGTCCCAGTTCGATCACTGTCATGTTCGTGACGTTAGAGTATACTTAAACTCAACTTACTTCCCGTATGAAAACCTAAATGTCAGCTTCGCGAATAACAGAATCGCTTTATTATACGAGCAATACATCAGATTTCAACAGTCTTATTACGGACGTCGCTCGGAACCCTTATTAAGTGAGAAACAATTCAAAGATTTGGCGCCGCTATTTGTCATAGATTGCTCTAGACAAGCTGATAATGTAAAGACAGGTCCTATTGTGGATGTAAGAGTGGAAATTGAGAGTGATTCCGATATACCAGATAAAACTTCTGCATACTGTCTTATATTGAACGACTGCATAATTGAGTACAAGCCATTGAGTAATACTGTGAGAAAAATATCATGAATCCGAATACTATTATTTTAGATGTTCAAGGGTTTAAAGACCTGAACAATAATTTTATAATAAAAGAATTAGCTTTTGCAAGTCGTGATTATACGCAAACATTTTTAATAAAACCGCCATACTTGTTTAAATACTTAACAAGTGACGAAAAGAGACAAGTTAAATGGTTGGAAAGAAATAGAGGTATTTATTGGAATGAAGGATATATTGACTATAGAGAATTTCGGCGTATAATCGTTCCATATCTAGAAAATAAGGAAATTATTGTAAATGGTTTGGAGAAGGTGAATTGGATAAAGGAACTGTGTGTGAATTGTAAAGTATCAGACCTTGGTACAGAACAATGTCTTAGTTTCTCTGTTTTGCATAAAAAATACTGTGAAGGAAGATCTAATTTTAATTGTAATAAACATCTAAAGCATTGTGCTCTTAAAAATGTGCTTTGTTTAAGGAAATATTTAGAATGGGTATAAATGTATGTACTCATATGTGTAATGTATTTAGATTATTGGTTTTAAGGTTTTTAAATAAAAATCAAAATAATGTAAATTTGCTTTTATTTTGTTAAACACCCCCACGCTACTCCACAAATAACACAACCTAATACAAAATTAAATAAAAACATCATAATGAAAATACAAATATTAACTACTTTACAAAAACGGTTAATAAAAGTCAGTACCTATTAAAGATTTTGATATTTTCTTAACTAAAGACTCAGTTTCGTCCATAACACTGTCGATGGGATCTTGAACAATATATTGAGCGTTTATAATAACGTTTTCACTGTCACTATCACTGTCTATGGTTTGAGGATTGTTGTTACACAGATCTACCACTGAAATTTTTATTAACTTAATCCCTTTTCGATGTAGTCGACTCATAACGAAGGATTTTGTAGGATTTTGCTTTATCGATTTTTCCCTGCACCGTTGTTTTGGTTTTTTATCTTTCGTGACTTGTTTGCTTTCCCCGGGTTCACTGCGAAACATCTCGGAGAATCCCTCGTAAGGATCCTGAGCATACTGGCTGAATACAATCTCGGTGTCAGAATTCTGGAACAAAATATAAACACAATTTATACCACTATTCCGCTAGTATAGCGTTTTAATTGGGTTTTCAATCGAGAAAGTCTAGATTTACTTTAGATTAGTGACAAAAGGCTCTGGAAAAATGCAACACAACACAGCTGCGAACACAATCTCTAATTATAAAACAATCATAAAAAAACGAATTAAAAATATTTTACTCACCGACATGATAACTTTTGATGGAAGTTAAAAAAATATTAAACAGGTGTTCGCGCCGAATAATATTTCGTAAATGATGACAAAATAACTAAATAATTACAAGTCATACTAATATTGTCAACTAAGCGTTTGTGTCTCAAGACTAAGGCCAATGAACTGCAACGTAGGTAACACTTATACAATGACAAACAACGCCTTGTAAGCATGTTACTTAATCGTAAAACGTTAGTTATTCGAAAATCAACCTTATGATGCATGGTATTTTAGGTGCATAGTGAGATAACTGCAATCAGTGTTAACTTTGTTTACCGATTTAAAAAAAAAAAAAAAAAGTGTAATGATATTTTGAAATAAACAGGATTTCAGAAATAAAACAAGTCAATAATTATAATAATTCACACTTTATTTCATTTTTTGTATAATATTAACATTTATTATTTCCTAAAACTAAACTATGAGTAGGTAACACTTAACTTAAAATTATGATCAAAGTAATTCATTCTTAAAAATAAATGCATGCCCCCAGGCTCGGGTTGATATTTGATCCACAGATATCGATCGTTTGTCATCATTTCTAGATAAAGCAACTTTGTTGACAGTCCGAGTAAATATTTCGTGCTTTATTGATTTAAACATATTATTTTTTCTCCGGATTACTCCACCATTAAATAAAATGGTTTCATAGTCTGATAAGTTTAAATCCCTGACCACGCATGATTTTACTCCTTTTGCTTTTTTAATGATACTATTAGGGGTTCTTATAGAGTAAAGTTTCGATCTCAAACCAACAAAATCAGTAATATATTTTCCTCCCATTTCATCTTTAAAGAGACCGGGAACCTTTTTATTTTTTAGCGGTATCTGTAAATCATTTGTGATTTCATAGTTACTGCTGTCAAAATATTGTAAAAAATTATATTTCAAATCATTGTAAAAATCGTTGGTGTATATTTTATAGACAAAGGAATCGGTATCTGTGTAACATAGCTGCACTCGATCTTTATAAAAAGGCTTTACAATATTGTAATGAAAGTAATACATGTGTGCTTTTGAAAGTTCTAATACAGTGAAACCTATGTATATAGGTTTATCTAAAATAATTTGATCAGGTTTCATTTGTATTGCAACTAAATTTTCTGATAAAATAGATGCACTGTGGAAATAGGGGTTGGCTATAAGTTTCTCAGCGGATATAAATTTCTTAGTTCGATTGGACTGATCGCACCATTGATTAACTAAATGTACGGTTACTCTATTTTCAGTATTTTCTAATGTTTTTCCAAAAACACTGTTATTTAATAACTTAAAAAAGTCTTGTTCGAAGGAACTTTTTGCTTTCTGTCTTAATTGAGTATTTAACTCTATGTACTGTTTTAAATATGGACTCTGTCTAAAAGTAATTGCTCTATGAATTTTACGTAATATTAAACCATGTTCTAAACATTTTTTTAAATGAACGTAGTGAATCACGTAGTTGTACTTATTATACAAATTTGCTATTAATTTCTTTGTTTTACCTCCCGGGGGTACACATTTTTCGGGACAAAATGGTAAGTCATTATGGTCATTATGTAAATGCTCGGGATACAATAGATCGACTTCTAATATGAAGCCCCAGTTTGCGTTATCCTCTATAGTGGTAACATTAAAATTTGCTAATTCGTTATCACTTAAAAATCTGAAACTAGAGTATGGTAAATACTGACACATGCTAAAACCGTAAAGATTATTACAATCTAAATATACTATGAAACTCTCAGGTTGTGATGGATTATATTCAGGCATGTATTTGTGATTGGCTCTAGCATGCCGATGGGAACACATGCACAAACCGCCGCGTATACCGCTTTGTATCATTCTGATGATAGCTAAGTCCGACACGAGTTCTAACTGAACGCCCGTTTTGAGCAACATTGCATCGAAAGATAAACTAGGTGCAGTAATGTAAAACGCTGGGTCAAGACTGTAATATTGTTTACAGGTTTTCCGAAAATTTTGAAATATGTCTGTTAACAAAAGCACATCCGTTTTTAAGTATAGATCCGTATACTCGCCGAGGTTATTAATATTGAATTCAGCCCAAACAGCCTGTGCGTGATTATAATCCTCATCTGTAATGTCTTCGTTAGTCAAATAATTATAAAAATTACCCTTAGACGGCAATGATTTTTGATCGTAACATTTCCAATTGGTCATGTAATCATAAGGATATATACCTTTTCTTGTCAATAAATTAAACTGTCTGTCTTTAGAAAAATGAAATCGAAGATTAACAAAATCTTCCACCTGCAATGTTTTAGCGAGCTTGTCTAAACTTGTCCCTAAAAAGTTGAATGAATCTAAAAATCTTATACAAATAAACTCATTATCAGCAATAGGAATAAATTTGGTAAATGCGACGTATTTTTCTTTAGTCTTAGGGATTATTTTAATTGGGCCTGGAATTTCGCCTAACTTTTTTATAAATAAATGACAATCGTACCCGGATAAATTGTGAAAAAATATTGGTATAAATTTTGGTACTTTATGTTGCAAATTACAGTGTCGATGTGCTGCACCTCGATACAGGCCTGTAATATGACAATGATCTCTTACTTTATCGGTCAAGAGTAAATTGTCGCAAATATGACACCTAACGGCACGTTTGAACTCTAGAGAATTGTCATCAGTGAATATCATAGGCTCGCTTTTGGATATAATCTGATGTATTTGTTTTACATCCTCAGTAAGAAAATTTATAAATTTTGAAACACAATCATTGCCGCGATAACTTCTATAGCCTTCAACGCTATCATTTTTATTTGATGACACGACATTGTAAGCGAATGCAGCCGGCACGTGGCGTTTAGAGTATGACGTATTAGCGGTGTTGAAATCATCGCCGGAAATGGGTTCAAGTAACGTTTCGAAATCAGCGTATATGACGAATGGAATGTTTTGTTTCCTATCATAATTTTTAAATTTTAAAAATGAACCTTGTTCTGATAAAACTGTGACGATCCCCCCACACAAGTGGGATTCAATTTGACTAAGCGTTGGAAAAAACAATAAACAAGTTTCACAGAAATATAGTTTACCATGATGTTTGGTCATCTGATTTCTAACTAAACGAGATAAATCTTTGATGAGACAGTAATGAGAATTATTATTGTTTTCTATAAACAGTAGATGGATACTTTTATTAGACTTATTATTCAACGTTTTATAAAGCGGTCCAATAATTGTCTTCTCGTTTTTTAAACCATACACATATATATTAACAGAAGGATTATTTTTCTCAAAGATAGCTATGTCCGAAAATGTGATTGGAAATGTCAAATTATTAACATTCAAAACATCCTGAAAGCGGGGATAAGACGAAATCCTATCGGGATGTCTATTTGTGGGGTACAATGCCGCCACAACACACCACAAAAAGCAATACTCATCATTGTTCCGAATATTCAAACAAGCTCTTTTACTTTTTATGAATTTCGGCAAAGTTAAAAATTTAGATCCGCTGAGAGGTTGATATTTATTAATATTTAATTCTAAATGTGAATTGCATAAAAAAGTCCAACCACTATCCCTTTCCTCAAATTCTTCAATTTTTTTTAGTAGTAAATCAATAGTTAGTTTATAAATAGAATCAAAATCGTAATTAAAATGTGTAATAATGTTGTTTGTACGGAATGATTTTATTTCTTGTTGATCATTTTTATACATAAGAAACGAAGCAAACAGTTCAAAATTTATTTTGACAGAGGTGTGTTTCTCTATTGAATTGTCTATTAAATGTTTGACTTGTGTACTAATACTTTTGAGAAACACCTCAGGAAAACTATGTATTTGTTCACCTGTCGCTATGATTTTGTAACTTTTGATTCGTTCTTTAAAAGAAGAATTAATAATTGCAACATTATCATACATAGGGGTAGAACTATTGTTTTTATGTACATTGCTACGTAAATGACCAGACCATCGACGATTGTCTACAAATACTTTACAATCAGAGCAGTGAGGCATTATATTATTGTTTGAAATCAAAGAACACTTGAAATTATTAGTTCAATAAATTTGGATTAGATAATACTTACAACTAATATTCACCGTCTTAGGTATACCAGACAAAATATTTTATATAATTAGTACAACTTGGTCAGGACAATTTTACGCTGATTTCAAGATCCTTGTGTAATTTTTCACAGGCAAGTCGGTAATTATGTTTAGGCAGGATGTATCTGAAATAATAAAAAAATGGATGGATGCATTAGGTACATAATCTGATTAGGTAAGATAATGGTATATTCTGGGAAGAAAAATATATTTCATAATTACCTGCAAAATATGAAACTATGTATACATAAGAGTACGTGTATCTGCGTGGTCCAAATATGTAGATATACTTCAAGTAATTTAATAATTCTTCACAGGCAAGTCAGTAATTAATATTATGTTTAGGCAGAATGTATCTGAAACTAAAAAAAAATGGTTTATTGGTACCGATGAAGAATTAGGTAAAAAGCTGTAAATTCTAGAATGAAAAATAGTCATAATTATTGTAATGTTCTAAATAGTTATCGTATTATTGTTGTGTTATATTTGATAATTACCTGCACAATATGAAATGATTCATACATAAGATTATGTATTTGCGTGATCCAAATATGTATGTATATTTCAGCACCCCGATATAACGAACACAGTTGCTCCAGTAGCTGAAATTGTTGTTGTTTCTGGTGTGAGATCAATTAAATATTTATTTATAATAATTAACTTGATTGTACTGTAACAGTTTAGAAAGGTGCTCGCTCCGAGAGACTTTGAGGTAATAAATAATATTTTAGGGATTTTTTTTTTGTTTTCTTTTTTGTCTACAAAGCAGAAAAATATTTCATCATAAAAGTTGTTATTGCCTAATTGTTACACGTGTGCTAAACATAATTATTTATTTCGCAATCACAATAATCAGCTATTTTGGTTAGGGTTGGTAACAACTTGGTAGGCATTCAAATATACAAATTTCACACAATGCACTTAATCGATTAAAATATATCATAGTATGTCGATAGACGACATGACGATGACGATATCATATAACGTTCATGGTTTCGTCATGCCCGTTACCGTAGTTACAGGAATTATATTATCTATTTATTTTAGGAAATCTAGAGAAGTACGCGGTAGACGGCAGTAAGTTCATTTTTTCTACACGAAACCTAAATGTAGATGATGAAATAATTACCTTGGAAACATTTATTTACTTCTTTAAAATAATAAAATCTATCTGGTTTGTGGCGATTCCGTTCACGCTATCGTTTGGTCAGCCCTAGCTTATTTCGCTGCATCGACATTCGATACAGTATAAAATTTTCCTTCGTCTTCATTTTACCAACGCGTATAATACGACTATAGAAAAAGTTACTTTAACAAAGCAATACCGGATTGATTGTAGTGGATTTAACATTCCTAACTTATAATTCGATTTTAACTTATAAGCCACAAGTTTTTCTGTTCGGTACAAAGTTTTCGCAGTCTGCAAGTGCAACGAAGTGCTCTTGTATAATCGGTCTACAAACACTCCGTGTCGCCTACAATATCAGTGACGGCATTGTCGATAGCCATCCGCTGCTGTCATCACCAGCCAAGTCATCAAACCGAGTGGAACTTCTGATCGGAAAATAATGTAAGTCTGATAAAATAGTCTGTTCGTTTTCATGGATCACACTTGTGATTAGCCTGTCATTTATAACTACATATATTTGTTTGTGAGCGCGTTACTTCACAGATCACCCGATCTGTACATAGTTAGCTCAGTCTCAGTGCTATCCCATTTAAATATTAGAGAACCAGTGTTTGCCCGAACACTTGTGTCCTATAGTATGCCCAGCGCAATGGACATTACTCCATTGGATTAATTAATAATAATTGTGTGACTACATTTCCTCTATCTTTATTTCAGGTCAGACTCTGAGTGTGATTACTCGCAAGCATCGATCACTGAACACAAAGTGAAGGCCAGTCGCAAACCGTCTGCAGACAGCAATGGGAAACGCAAGATGCAGTCACAAACAACAACCGTAACTCGTAGCAGGTGAATAATATTTTGAATTTATTATCTCCTAGTTCTGATTAAATTAAAATAGTAAAGTAGTACGTTTCCACTAATTGAATTATAATAGTGCAATTTGCATAAGTATTCCATTCGCTGATTAGTCACTTGTAATATTTTCTACAGAAATATCCGTGGTGTCGTTCATAAAATATTATGCGATTGTGTGCGCTGCTTACACACCGTTTTTGTTTGCCCCTGCATCTCTCGTTGTAAACATTAACTAATAACAGTTTTCGTTATTATTTCAGTAAAAAAACCAACACTGGCATGGACATATTCGGCATCAGTAAAAACCGCGACATCCCACACAAAGAACATTCATCGGATCACCTAACTTCATTCTTTGTGAACCGCGTAGCCAGCGGCTGTGAGCGCCGAGCAACGAGCACCGACGGAGAGTACTACATCGACTGCAAGGTGTACAAGGCTGACGACGCTCGCCTCACCGACTCCGCCGAGCTGTGGAAGAAAGCGCTCGTCCGAATCAAGTTCCAGACCGACGCGGACTCTCCTCAGTGGCGAAAACTACAAGAGCTCGTGCGTGCGGCTGATATTTTGTTTCCAGACAAACCAACATTTTATGATAATTAAACCAAGTACCTAAGTTACAGTTGTTTATTATTTACAGTAACAACCCGTTAACGCTTTAGTCACAAGCTTTGGTTTGTTACAATCATCGGCCACCATCACTCCCGCTCGACATTCTGTTAAGGGGCTGTGTTCGAACAGTTGACAATCGACATCTGAGGTTCTAAGCCACGCCCACTGTCATTGACAGCTTAGGGGAAAACTTTAAATTGGAGCGAAAAGTATTTGAAAATTAAATTCACAAGGCCGACCACAGAGGCCCGCATCATAAACGGACTCTTCCGATAGTTTTTACATAAACATTACTGCGCAAGTTCTTATTTCAAACTGGCGGCTGGCATCTGACATCATATCGTTCACTGTTATTTTGCCTATGAATGCAACCTTATTGCTACGAAAATAAAGATCACTAAAATAGGCAATCTGGCTAGTGTCATACAAGTTCTTGCCGTGCAAATTGAATAAATATTAAAATTTTGTCTGATTCTATGCGACTGCCACAAATAAGAACACAGTAGGTGACATTTTGAACCAACTTCTTTATGATGGTTTTATACCCAGATACTCAAATTTATAGCAGAGTAGACCCATCAAATTTTGAATAAAGGTACTTTTGGGCTCCACCGCAGTTACGTAAAAAAAAAACTAACTTACTAGGCTTTGAAAGGGTTAGTTGCTCTATTTAGGCAAGCTTTTCAACCTAGTAAAGGTTTATAAAACTACGTAAGAACATGGAGAAAATGTTTACTATGATTATTAGATAATATGTGTGTGCGTATTTTTGTATGGGTTATTTTAATATTATAACTCTATCACTATAAGTGTTATAATTTTATGTAGTTACCGAACACAAGATTATTTTCCAAAAGTCTTTTCAATTTATATAATTTTACATATTTTTTGCTTTCTCCTGGAAAATATTGTTCGAAAAAGTTATATACTGGGTTTTTGTGTATAGCGTGCAACAGCCGTGATACTGTCTGTTCACATGTTGCATTTTTACATAGAGTTAAAAAGTAATAGACAGGGCGAAAAAAATACGAGCAATTTTATTAACATTACATTTTATTTACAAACAATTGATAATGATAAATGATTTTATTTCTGTAAGTTGGTTTGTACAAACACTTTTACATGTCGAACATATTTTTTAAAACTAGATGAGGTCGGCGTTTCCTATCTGACTACTCTGAGAAGAAAGGCCGAAACAAACTCAGAGGTCACAGTCTCTTTTAAAGTCCAGACAAAATATTGGTTAGATCATGTGAAGACCATGTAGACTGATGTCTGAAATGGTCTTTTGAGGAAAGAACCAGCCAGATTGAGTGGACCCGTCCAGTCAGTGCACGCATTTGTCAATAACCAAGCAGCTAAACTCAGAATTTAAGGAGCTCAACGATTCAACGAACAATACCAAAAAAAGGACATCCGGGTAGGCCGCATAAACTACTCAAACTGCCAGACCATGATTAAAAACTAAGATAAATTTAAATTAAAACAAAAAAAAAAACAAAAAAGAATGATCCAGATAGTCTTCACATTCACAATAATTAAAATAAAATAATATAATACTTTAAAAAGTAAATATTCTTGTCTTTGCAAGAAAACCAAAAAAAAAATATTAAAAAATATAATAACAAAATTCACGGTGCAAAATATAATAAAAAAACAAAATTAATTGGAGCAGCTCAATAAGTACCTACTTGCAGGCGTGGTCCCAGGGGGTTATTTATCATTCGGGCTGTCGAGAACCACGACTCAGATTGTTTGGAACATGGCCGGACCCAAAAACATCAAGACATAAAAACACGAACGTGCCAGAATACTACTTACGTGGTAGGTGTAAAACGACTTTTTTACTAAAAAATACAATCGACTTCCAAATAAAAACACTTTAAAGTGAAAAATAACTTCAATTCTTGCCGTCATTTATTGAAGAGTTATGTTTTATATAGCTCCGAAGTTCTTCATCAGATCTTTACCAAGTTTAAATGGGACCATATCGGAATAAACTTCTTTGGCGAACCCACGGACCTGATAATTTGGAAAAGTCTTATTCCTCATCTCTGGTTTGCATTTATTAACTGGCTTGAGTGGAGATTCGCAAAGGCAACCGTACTCGGAGTAGAAAGTATTTCAGTAAGGGCTGGTACGGACTTAGCCATGATTATTTCTTAAGAAATATGTAACAATGTATATGAAAGTTATATAAACGAAACAATAATAATGTCAGGTTCAAGCGATACTTATATAATAATAACTTACTCGTTAAAACCAATCTCCGATGCTTCACCTGCTTCTGAATTGGCCAAACGTCTTTGGCCAAAAATCATTCATTCATATGTCTGTTCCATGGACCCGGACGGTACTCGTATTATGGGTAATCTATCTAAATCTATACTCATATATATTTTATATGATAGGATGGACTAGATTGGATGCATTGGATGTACTGACCAGATTACAAACATTCTTGGACTATTAAAAAACCGGCCAAGTGCGAGTCGGACTCGCGCACGAAGGGTTCCATACCATTATCGACAAAAAATGGCAAAAAAATCACGTTGTATGGGAGCCCCACTTAAATATTTATTTATTCTGTTTTGAGTATTTGTTGTTAAAGCGGCTACAGAAATATATACAGCCTGGTGACAGACAGACGGACAGTGGAGTCTTAGTAAAAGGGTCCCTTTGGCTACGGAACCCTAAAAACGAAAGCGTTGGGCTAAAAAAGCTAGCTACCAATATAACAATTATTTAAAAAATGTGTAGGTACTTACATTACCTCTTCCATATGTTTTTGTCTGTTAGAATACAAAAGCTTTTTTGCTGATTTGAGACATTTTTGTTTGTTCCCATTTGGCACGGAATTATAATATCATTTACACGGCTTAGTTTTGTACTTTACAACTTATACCTACTAACAAAATAAAATATAAACACGACTTACTAACTTAAAAAAAAAACGAAAATAAATAAGTAAACGAAATATGGGAATCTGATATTAACTAAAACTATATTTTCTCGAATTAATCACGCCTCAACGTCAACGGGACGAACATTCCATGTTCTGTGTTTTTTCCTTCTATTGTTTTTACATCAACGAAGAAGGTTGAAATCGTATTCGACCTCCCACCCTATTTTAAATATTTTTAATTCAAATTGAGGTAACATAAGTTGTATTTTCAAAGAGGTTTAAATACTTTTTAGTTATGGACTTAGTAAGTAAACTAACCGACGTGAGTTGTTTATAATACAACAAAAATATAGATGCCAGTGACAGCGGTAGTGCCAGAAAATAAAAATAATACAAACTTTGACAATATTACTTGTGATTTCGTTAGTTCCAATTAAAGCCACCAGGCTACATGATCTGGCTGCATTATACCTGATATTTTTTTGACAGATTGAATTGACGAGAAATAAATTAAATATTATTTTTGCTTTTTGCGGAAAAAAGCGACATACGTCCACCTAGCAACGCCGCAAAGCGATCACTGTCGAATTGCACTGGATGGAAAGAGAAGCACGATGGAATTTGTATAGATTTTTTTATAAAACATAATAATATGAATTACTTAAAAATAATGAATGAAACTTCAAAATCTACGACAATGAAGTTTTGCGTCCTGTTATGATACGTTATTGTTGTTAATTGTACAAACGTACGCTGGTCAGTATTACCGGAAAAATCTTTTGAAGATCACGGTAAGAGGTTACTTTGCCATTCAATTGTATCGAGGTTTTTGTGCGTAAACGTGTTTCGGCCACAACAAAGTTTTCGGAAATATGATCAAGATTAACATATCTTTTTTCCGCTGCCACATCTTCAATGGATTTGGCTAAAAAATGTTTAAAAGAAAGCCTATTTTGAGTATTCAGCCCCTTAACAGCGAATACAAACTCGAGTGATCGGTCGAGTGCAGTAAGTAAACGGAGAGTCGAGTTGATAGTTGACAGTTCATCGTTCTCCGAAACGCCGCATACTGGTCAGACGTATGGAATATAGTGGTAAGGAGTAAGTTACTAGTCAATGGTCGAGTAAAGCTCATCCAGTACGCGACAAAATGAACTGTCTCGTTCGAGTGTATCGGTCGAGTTGAGTGGCGAGTCGAGTATCGATTTGCTCGAATTATCGTTCCAAATCAAGTTCTCAGTACAATGTACTGTCTCGGTCGAGTGGAGAGGCGAGTAGATTATCAATTATTGGGCATTCTATACCACTATCGGCAGCGAGGCGCACTCGCCGAGCAACTTGCCGATAGTGGTATAGAATGCCCAATAATATACTACTTATAGCGCATTACTGTCAGATCAGTAAGATTTAAATATGGGGTTAGGTTAGGTTAGGCTAAAAACTATCACATTTGAGCAAGTATCTCCTCGCTCAAGTACACTAGTTGTACGCCCATCGGATTCGTGAAGGGAACATCATTTATATAATAATAATAATAAATGAGATGGATAATCATTTACAACGGACGTATTTCTCGCCCTCATCGCTGAGATCCTGTCTCTGTAGTGTTAAGGTGCAAATAAGAGTGGTATCGCATTCCAGCAAGGTGAAGGCTTTAACTCTATTTCAGATGCAGATAATAAATTATTTGACTTCAAAACATTTGTTAATATAATTATAACTATCATGATATTATTCCAGAATTAATTTCAGGAACGTGGTGATTGGTACAAGAGAGAGGCCTGTGCTCAGCATTGGGCGAAGTCGGGCTGTGGATGATCATGATGATGATTCCAGAATTTAGTATTACACATCGCTTTTGAACATATTATTACTGATTATTAGGCATTCATATACCTAATATTCATCACCAATACCAATATGAGATATTTAGTTCCAACATACTACGAGAAGTCAATACCGAAAATGAGTGATACGCCTTGCCAAGACTACTATTTTGATATTAGTGTAATTTAAAAATATCACTAATACTGATATAATAGTTACAATATTATAATATTTCCAGTCAAATATATTAGTATTACCAAATTTTTAGAAATATCGGTAGTATCCTATCTCTAAATGTGTCAATTTTAGTTCCTGATACGCTCGAGCGGGGCGCTTTGAATCAGCACAAAAATCAACTGTCATTTCATATAGTATGTTTAGTCCAGCGTACTTGTATAATAGAGGTCAGTGTACGGATCCCATCGTGCGCGAATCCGATTCACTCTGCATATTTTTTACATATTTGTTTTGCTTATAAACTTCAAACGGCAACCTTCGATCGTCGTCGGTGTTGTTCGAGCGATACACTGTGGCGGCAACACAAGGCGCACACACAACGAACGAATCACGTTCTCACTCATTTGCTTGCTAGTTGCTGTTTTCCGTCGTTCATGTATTTAAGCCAGTCTAAACTCTAGTTCGGAAGAATCCCACTCGAGTCAACTCGAGTTGCCCATCACACAGCAAATTATCGCGTATTCACAAATTCAAAGGAAAGCTAATCAGAAACACATTTAAAGGTCTGAATGCCTAATTAGCCATATATTTATCGAGACCCAATCTTCTCATTGGATGTCAAAGGAACGAAGAATGTAAAGGCGTGCCTGTTTGCAACACACGTACGACGTTAACAAGGTAATACACGTGCCTGGGTTCACCTAGTGGTCTAGAACTTATCTAGGCTACACGTTGGATAAACATGAGTCTTCTTACGAGCTCATTATGCAGGATCTTGCTAGAAACTCGACTGTGTGATTGTATTAATTATGTTTTGAATAAATAAGGTACGGTTGATTAAAGATTTGTTTTGTGAGTTAACATTGATTTACAAGGTAGGTTTAATTATGTTTTATATGCGAGAATATTACCCTCTAGAGTTGTTTAAATCACCGCCACCGGTTAAAATATTATTTCAATCTGCCTGGGCTTTTTCCCAACTATGTTGGGGTCGGCTTCCAGTCTTACCGGATTCAGCTGAGTACACGTGTTTTACATGGAGCGACTGCCTATCTGACCTCCACAACCCAGTAACTGGGTAACACGGTACCCCTTGGCTAGACTGGTGTCAAATCTCAAGCTTCTGACTACTCGTAATGACTGTCAAAGATCTTCAAATGACACCCGGGACCAACGGCTTTACGTGCTTGCCAAGGCACGGAGGAAACTCGGTATGTTGAAATGGTCACCCGTCCACGGACCGACCTCGTCAACCGTTGCTTAACCTTGATGATCGACCCGTGCGGCTGTTATATTTATCGACGGGCTCCCAGCCAAGCAACAATACATTTAAATTCCGGAAGGAATAAAAACCACAATTTGTTCAAGAGCACTAATGTTAAACGAACACTTCTGTAAGTGTAAAAGCCATTTAAATTCGTTTCACCAAAATGCACATTAACATGCACCCGGTGACGTCATTTAAATAAGGAGAAAAGCATTCGCTGAAAGCTTTAAAAACCTTCTGTGGCCATTCCTTCTCAGTGTTGACTTGATCCAGCTTCACAGCGTTCTGACGAATACTGGCACGTTTCTAAGCCACCTTTACGTCTGTTATAGTACTTGATAATATTAGATCGCGCATGAGTTATTCAGTTATTTGTCACAAAGCGTTACCGAGAGGAGTCGAGTTGACAGTTTAATGCCTTTTAGATTAAGCGATGAAGGTTTTATTTAAATGGTTTCGTTTGAATTTATTTAAACCGTTGCAAACGCGGCTTTAAGTCTTAAATCTGTATTAAACTTTCTCGTTAATGGAAAAGATACAGACAAATACAATGATAAAAAGATGAGTCTCTGGAGTCTGGATACTCATAAAAACATTGTAATCTACACTGTAGGACTACAAAGGCAAATGTCTAATCAATTTGAAGGGGTACACTTCCGCACTTCAGCTTCACGTTGAACGCATTGCAAAGGAACCATTTCCATGAGGCTAAAATCAAGGATATAAAACAATATAATCAGGCGAGAAAGTGGTCAAACGCGAGCCTATAAAGAATTTAAAAAAAAAATACAATAACATTGTCGGGTAAAGACCGATTCGATTGGATCAAGACCGGGATCAAATATGTACAGAAGGTAAACTCAATTCAAGATCTAAAATCATTACGCCCTGTATTCCTGGAACAATTAAAGATTGACTTGGACTAAAATCAAATACTCGGTAGTGTAAACGCAGTCCACAAGTTAAATTAATGTTACTACTAGCTGACCCCCGCGGCTTCGCTCCCGTCAACTGGCTATCTATATACCTACCTACGCTACCTACACTACCTCCCCTTCCTACCCTACCTAACCTACCTACCCTACAAACAAACTCACTTCAACTTTATAATATTTGTATGGATGTTGATAAAACTCCTTCGCAAATGAACAAATTTGATTACCATGAAAAAGGTTATAGTGAGTCAATCTTAAAAGATAGACATATGCTGCCCGGACTTTTTTTTAGAACTTTTAAAGAGGAACAATTCCATCATACATGATATTTGCGTAACTTAAACCGTTTATGCAGCGCACGCAACTGAAGCTATCAAAAAGGATTTTTCTTTTGCCGTTCCTCGATAAATGGACTATCTAACACAAAAATAATTTTTCAATTCCAACCAGTAGTTCCTGAGATTAGCGCGTTCAAACAAACAAACTCTTCAGCTTTATAATATTAGTATAGATTCTCCGACCATTCTGTTTGTTTACTTTTTGGGAGCTTTCGCTTTTTCACTTGGCCTTCGGCGTATTGACTTTTTTTGTGACCAAGACCTCTATTTGCAGTATGGCTGCATTCGGTTTACTGCCGTCTCCGTTTGATCGCGATTTCGAAGCCATAAACTTCCTATACCAATGTACCACAACATATTTGCCAACATAGTTTCACTTCTCCAGAAAAATAAACTACAAACATGTATTAAACCTTCATCCATTATTGATTTTCTGTGTATTGCCAAATTGCGAAAACACATTTTGCGGTGAAATCGTATACGTATGTTTGGTATACAAAACTTTTAATATCGGCTATATTCTGGAATATTTTGTAGCCGCATTCATTCATTATTCGTGGGATAATTAATAGTTGGCATGACCGCTTCATTGGACCCGCGGTCGTGGATGCGGCTACTAAAGTGAGAAGTTTTGGCTACAATTCCTAGAACTGGCAGTGTTATCTGGGATTCTGTGGAGAAAATTTTCAGTACTAACCGCTCCGGATTGGCATAGTGCCCGATTAACGGAGATGGGCTTGTCCCACACATGGGACCTAACACTTGTAAACTTGGTACACTACCATACCCTTCGGGAAAGCTCAATTCAACAGTTATATATGACGCCTAATTAATAGTTTCACCGTATTTCCTCCGATCTCTCGTTAGAATATTAACTTAAGGGCCTACATACCCTTTAGTGCCGTAAAACGGTAACTTTCTAAAGCATATATACTCCTTAGTAACGGCTAGGTAAAAAGGTTTGAAAAAAAAAAATATTATTGATTCATGTACATAATTTTGAACACAAGGTTTTTTCGTGTAACTAATAGCTTTGCTTTAAAAAAACAATTAACAACGCGATATTTTTTCGCAACTTATGGAAACTCCTACAAAATGACTTGGATGTTTAAAAATATTTTTACACAGAAAAATTTATGGCTGGAATTTCTTCATAACTAATATAGCATATGTAAATCAAATAATATTTTGGAAACAAAACTGTTCAAAAGGAGGATATTGATATGATATATATTCTATATGATGGATATTCTATATTGATATTTTGCCATCGAGAGGGCGTACGGCCAGTACAGCGTTAACATTATGGCTTATATACCGCCTATAAATGAAGCTCGTATAATACTTTAATTTAAGCGTAGCTCGGCTGTTATATTAATGAGATGGAACGTGTCACGCCACTTCTAAAATATACGTGGGCTTTGTAACCACCGCGGCATACTTAAACAGGTAATACTTTTTACCCAAATGAGAACCGCGTAGAAAGCGAACATTAAAATAAAGTAAATAGAATAATTAACCCCGCAAACCCTGGATATCTTGTTTTAAAAATATTTTTCCCGGAAAACCTGTGTTGGACGTGCCTAATAAATTGGTAAAAACAGTGAAATATATTGTGGAAAATTTTCACATGGCTACACCGTGGACATTTGTTAAGTTTAACAGCTTTTTGAAATGTTTGTTAAATGTTGCGGCTCATGTTCCTCGACGTTTCGATAAATTAATATTGTGTGAAAATGCGCGAGGAAAATTGATGTTGTTGTATTTTTAACCGACTTCCCAAAAAGGAGGAGGTTTCTCAATTCGACCGTATATATATTTTTTTTTTATGTGTGTTCGCGGATAACTTCGTCGTTTATGAACCGATTTTGATGATTCTTTTTGTGTTGGAAAGGAGATATCCCAAGGGTGGTACCATGATAAGGAAACCAGGATCTGATGATGGAATCTTAGAGAAATCGAGGGAACTCCTCAAATATTATAGGCATACATGTAGCGATTTTGGTATTTTCATCAATATTGCAACCATTTGCACTCATAGAGTGTCATTTGGTGAAGTGGAACTGATGAAGAAGACCACAATGGCCACTGGAAACCCGAAATAAAACAATGTATCCTAGTCGTGTTTGGGCTTATGGGAATTGTCATAAGATGTACTTTGGCTATAAATGATTTTCATATTAATTGGAGGTACCTACCAAAACTGAAAAGAGAAAAACAAAAAACTTTTTAACAAAAAATCAAACCGACTTCCAAAACAAAACACTTCAAAGTGAAAAATAACTTTCTTTTCCGAAGTCGGTGTCGAATAACGGAAAACAATGGGTAGAAAAGACACCGACTTCGGAAAAGAAAGTTATTTTTCACTTTGAAGTGTTTTGTTTTGGAAGTCGGTTTGATTTTTTGTTAAAAAGTTTTTTGTTTGCTTTCACAAACAGAGTTTTCTCGTGTGTTTAGGACTTGCGAGGAACGCCTCGACCGCTGAGTGTGTGGTGAGGGATGTTTATAGCGCGGTGCTGAAGCCTGAAGTGGCCACTTTGCAAAGAACCGCGGTTGAACACCGCAGCGCTTGGTCTTCGGCACACAAGCTGGAATAAAAGAGCATCGCAACCAAAGCAGTGGTAGCGTTGAATGCGAGGTTACCGCACTATGCCACCTCTAGAATTTTACTAGTATCACAGTGTACTTTATGGTAGGTAAAGAGTAGCTGAATTCATTGCTACCGTCTTCCTTGCAATCAAGAAAGTAGTCTAAAATTATTGACTTACCAATCAAGCCCCTTCAGGTAGTTGTTGTTATTGAAGAACTGGAGCTCTTCATATGTGGTAGGACTTGGCAAGTTTGGTGCCAGTGCCGGGTGCATCGCTAAGAACGTATAAAGGGCAGTGCTTCCCGTCTTCTGTGGTCCTATTACCAGCACCCTTGGTAGAGTCCCGCACCATTTGCTCTTCGACCAGATTCGACGGTGACGAATGTCGTCGCACGGATTCTAAGAGGAAGAAAAGATAAATTAAAGCCGGTGTTTTAAAGGCTAGAATAAAATAATAAAAAAACAAAAAACTAAACTCAACTGGTTACGAAGCGAAGATGTAAACAAGAAGAAAATGATGCTGTGCAGTCGGAGGATACAAATTCGCGAGCTGGCTGACCAAAACCATATGTATCCTCTGAATGCATAACATGATTTTCTGGTAACCAACTAAATCGTTATATATTCTAAACTGTTATTTATAATGAAAAGTAATGAAAGGATCCTAATACGATTTTTTAAATACCTATTCAACGATACCCCACTTGACATAGTTCGACGATTATTTTTCTCTCCTTTTGACAATATCAATATGATTGGCACCCAAAATCAGACATGTTTGTTTTTTTTAACGTCACCTATACACCACAACACACACTACACTTAGGCGGTCAAGAAGCATCTAACGTTGTCTTAATTCAATAAATCCGTCTAGCGGTTTGAAAGGTATGAGGTAATAAAGAATAATATACAAGATACGCGCGAAAAACATAACCCTTTCCTTGCAGCTGGGTATTAAAGCAAACTTTTTCTATTAAAACATTTCTTGGCTTATATGCCTCATTGGTGTAGTAGCCCAAAGCGTTACTGCAGAGCACGAGGTCCGTTTCGTGTAGGGCAATAGGCTCGCCTCATATTATATGGGGAATTAAAACATTCGCTGCCAAGGACTCGCCTCCGGATTCCGGCATAATGGCTGCCAATGGAGGGTAATGTGTTTATCGGTCTATGTATGTATGTATGTTTGTTCCTATGTAACGTTCTAGAGACCAAACGCGTTGGCCGATTTAGATGTTTCTCATGTCAATCGATTCGTCTTAACCTTGCGAGTGTCACTGGCTATATTAAACTGGCGGATTTTGGGCGGCATTTTGTTTTTTCAAACCCATCGAATGAGGTAACAAAATAAAGTGTTTTAAGATTTGTGATTTAAAAAATATATAACTCTTATATGTTTATGTATATAATTCGAATAAAAATGTTTACTAAAAAGTTATAAACAAAAAAAAAGTTTATTCTAGAAATCAAAAATCCCGACTGCTTAAGAAGAGGTTCACTTACAGTACTCCCATTTAAATGTACTGTAAGGGAACCTCTGTCTACCCTTTATGGAATACTAGCGTAATGTTATGTACATTAATCGTAATATTATACACCGAAATAATCTTATCTTACTTAATAATACTATAAATATGAAAGTTTGGAGGGATATCTGTGTGGATGTATGTTTGTTATTCAATCACAATAGAACGGCTGAACGGATCTGGATGAAATATGGCACAGACATAGATTATAATCTGGAATAGCACATAGGATACGTTTTTATCCCGGTCACGGGGTCCCAGCGCTAGGTTCAAAAAAGTCTCACTAGATGGCGCGATATGCACCGATTTAATACTGAATTGTGTGTAAAATTAAAGTTTTCTGGAATTGAACATAAAAATGGTTATGTTCTTGTTTAATCAACTCTTCTAAGCACATAATTATGGAATATTGGGCTCTTATTTCACATTTCAAAGATTATTTGAACGGATCATTTACAATTGATGCCAATAGATGGCACGGTATTAAATTTCTGAGGCATTCCACTCGATTGTTAAAATTTTAACAAATTTTGGTGCAATGAAACTGTTAAAAACGTCAAAAAAATACTATAAAACAAATCGTAACTATATTTAAAGAAGAAAATATTCACGAACCGAGTAAACCCTTTTACTTGCAAGTCGCTGCTAACACCATCTATCGCCGTGGAACGGAACCGAACGCGATCGATGTACGAAAACTATTCAGTTTAACCAGATGAAAAACGCTAGGTTTCTTTTTATGGGGTGAGGCGTCTGTATGCTAGTATTATATTATCTGAGTACCGGTATAATGTTCGCTTTTTACGCGGGCGAAGCCACTAGCAGAAGCTAGTTCCAAATATGAAACTAACCTCGATTTATAACCGGTCGGCTTGCTCTGACACATATCGTCTTCGAATGAATGCAATATAAATTCTATTTTTATCTGAGAAATAAACAAGAGCTTTTACGTTCCGCCGCACAAAATATGATGTATTTTCAATTACTCCGCCGTGTTCCAATGATATGACATATCTCGCAGCCCAATAAAATATTAAAACTCGCGGCATGCATATTGTTTCTCACAAGTTCGTGCCGCCGTGAGAACGATATATATGGGACCATTCGTGCATATAAGATTGCTATGGATCGCGTATAGATTTTAACTAGCTTTTGCCAGCGGCTTCACCCGCTGGAAAAGTGTTTTCTTATCCTAAGGGAACATTATACCGGGATGAAATGTAGCCTATGTGGTAGGGGTTGTGTTACACGCTTCTCGTACTTTAAAGGATACACAGTGCATCAAGATATGCCTGTGTTATCAAGTATATGATGCACGACCATAGCAAAGGTCCGTCGAAACCATTTTTTTAATTTTTTGGTTCATAATTACTTATTTTTATTAACGTAGCTAACGTTAGCTCGACTGAGCTAACGTTACGTTACAGTTTTTCCAGACTATAATATATCTTTGTGCCAAAATTCATCCAGCTCCGTTCAGCCGTTTTAGCGTTCTCTCTTCTTTTTATTCGTTGTCTTCATTACTGAAGGTCGTGCCCGTCTTGGAAAGCTTTCACGGAGTCATTGACGAGCTGCTTCGAAGCACTCTATCTTCGGCTCTTCTCAGGGCAGGGCAGTAACCGTGAGGCCCGTAATCGCCCTGATCTGGTCTGACCACCTAGTGGGTGAGCGCCCGCGTGGCCTTTTCTTATCCACTTTTTCTACACCAACCAGTTTTCTAGATTATCTGGCTATCCGAGCGATGTGACCAAAGTAATTTGGGACTCTTTTTTAGCAGATCATGGAGAGTCTGGTTTTGATGTTTAACTGGTCGAGAATGGACTTATTTGTGCGTTTTGCTGTCCATGATATGCGCAACATTCTCCTCCAGCACCACATCTCGAAAGCCTCAATCTTTCTTCGATCCTCCGAGCGAATTGCCCAAGATTCGGAGCCATAAAGGAAAATTGAATATAAATACCAGGGTTCTAACGAGTCTCTTCTTGGTGTTATTAGATATATTCCTATCTAGCCATATCTTGCCATTTTTGGCCATCTGCGTACGTCTCATCTGCAGCCCCCCTGATCGCTGATCGGGGGGGCTGCAGTCCACCACTCTCGGTGCAGACCACCCTCGTATAAGTTTGCGATCAATGCTGTCAAGTGCGATGGTACTTCCATTTCCTCGAGTATTCTCCATAGGCAATCTCACCTCACACAATCAAACGCCTTGGAGTAGTCGATAAAACACAAGATCATTGGAACATTAAACTCGCGGCTCTGCTCTATCATTTGCCTTAAATTCACAATTTGTTCTCTCGTGTCTCGACCCTTGACAAAACCAGCCTGTCACTTGGTATTTGTCGCTGTATGTACGATTGGAGCCGTCCGTTAATTATTTACAGCATTATCTTGCTAGCATGGGATATGAGTGCCACTGTCCGATAGTACTCGCATTTCTTGGTTGACACCTTCTTGTGCAACGGTATCAAGAGAGACCCCTTCCAGTCCTTAGGCCATCTACCCGTTCTCCAAAGCTGGTTACACAGCGCCCGCCAAAGGCCAACACCTCCGTCTCCAAGACACTTCAGCTCTTCGGCGAAAATGCTGTCTCTTCGAGCTGACTTACCAGATCTTAGTTTTTTCAGCGCACCTTCCACTTCAGATTCTCGGATCTCCGGCTCTAAGAAGAGATCTTCAAACTGGATCACCGGCTCGTGTCTTTGTATAGGCTCTCACAGTACAGCCGCCATCTCTCCGTAACCTGGTCTATTTCCGTCAGTAAGTGCCCCTGATCATCTTCAATAGCCCAGGTCTTCGGTTTGTAGTCCCGGGTAATACTCTTCACTTTCAGAAACAGATATTTTGTATGCAGAGACTGCGCATGCTCCTCAATATCCTGACATACCGATTGAGTTTAGAGGTATTGATTGTAGTCTCTGCGGCATAAACACTGTACCTTTGCTGAAAGGAGCTGATATTAGGCACGGTCTGAGTTGTCTCTGGCTGTCAGTAGCTGTTTTCTTTCTTTGATCACCGTCCATGTCTCCTCAGTAATCCACTCTTTTTTTAGACGATCATGTCCTGACATTTAGCTTCTGTCCGTGATTGGATCACTATCTGTTTTAATCTCGTCCAGTTGGTGTCTATGTCAGCACTGGCATCCACTTCAAACTATGCGGCTTTCCTGCTAAAACATTCCTTAAAAGCGGCGAGTGTCGGCTGGCAGGGTCGGATTTGCTGCTTGACCGTGGTTCTAATACACCTCTTTAGCTTGATGGTTACTTCTGCCACCAAAAGCTTATGATCACTTCCGCAGTCCGCTCCAGGGTGCGTTTTGGTGTTGCTAATGCAGGATCTCCATCGCTTTGCGACTGCAATGTAGTCGATTTGATTTCTGAAGCGATCTCCTGGCATTACCCACGTATATAGACGTCTTGGGTAGTTCTGGAAACAGGTGTTCATGATGGTCACATCTCACCTCTATCATTCCTATCTCCAAGGCCATATTTCCCGACTATTTCTCTCAGATGGTCCACACGCGTTGTTGATCCGACCATTGCATTCAAGTCTCCCATCAATAGGGTGATCTCTCTTCTGGGGAAGCTTTTAAAAGAGTCCTCGAGCAGTCTATAAAACTCCTCGATTTCTGTTTCAGACGACTGAGAAGTTGGTGCATACACTACAAATAGATTCATGCGACATGGTTTTGTGTTAATTCTCATGGTCATTATTCGGTCACTCACTGGATTGTATCCGAGAACAGACTTGTTGATCAGTGGAGATACACTGACGCCTACTCCATTTTTGCTTGCGCTTTCTGTTCTCGAAAAGTAGATGGTATGTCCAGAAGCCGTGGTAAAGAAACCCGAGCCTCTCATGTGGGTTTCCGTAATCCCCAGAATCTCCAGATGGTAACATTTATGCTCTTTGCTTATAATCGCCACATTCCCTGGTTGAAGCATGCCCCGGATATTCCATGTTCCTACCCTGATCTTCTTCCGCAGTTGCGGCCGGGTAGTTGGGATGTATGAATTGTTGTCACCAGTAGCATCCTGTATGTACTGAGCCTGATGAGTCACTACAGTGGCGTTATTGAGTAATAAACATACACACATCCATCCAAACTTTCGCATTTATAATATCAGTAACATAAGATATATATCGTCGTTGATAGTCCAAGTCAGCGTAACTAACATTGTTAAATACTGCGTATGTACAAAAAAATAAAAATAAGATTTCGCGGTTTTAGATAACTGATCTAGGTATAGGCACGAAAACCGCTTATCCGCGCCAATTTGTATTAATGTGTGCAGTGTTTATGTGACGCTCCGGGCAAAAAATAGTTTTATAAGTAATTAGTGGATTATTTTTAATTAAACACACTTTATTATAAATAAAATTGTGTTTTTTTTTATTCTGAAATTGTGTGATTTCGAGTACAGAACATTAGATTAAGAAGAACGAAACGCTCCTATACTCAAGTTCGTTCAAAGTTAAGCCAATTAGTTTCTTAGAAAATTCGTTTTTTGGTCCTCCTGCAAAACATGTTTTTTGTATGGGAGCCCCGCCCCACCTTAATATTTATTTTATTCTGTTTTTAATATTTGTTACAGATGATGTATTCATCAGTGAAAATTTTAACTGTCTAGCTATCGCGGTTCATGAGATACAGCCTGGTGACACATGGACAGACATACAGACAGACAGAAGGACCGCGGAATTTTAGTAATAGGGACCCGTTTTTACCCTTTGGGTACGGAACCCTAAAAATGATCAATAAACATTTATTATTGTTATAACACGATAATAATATGATTTCGAGACCCTTGCCCTTACAAATCTGTGATAGTGGTCGCTTAGGATCGCGGTCCCGTTGAATAATCTATACAATTAATTATTGGATCGGTTGTTCCGTCGATGTTTAAGTTTGTTATCGTTTAATTAAATATGACAAAATTATTCCATAATGATTAATTAATAACAAAATGTAACTCGTATTTTAATTGATGTGTAATAAAATGCTCACGACCTCATTCAATGTATGATGAATAATAACTAGGTATATTTTAAAATTATTATATACTGCACAGCATTATTTTCTTCGCAGTCGGGTTTTTTGATTTTATTAACATTTTTTATTTACTACTTTTTTTAAATGTCTTTTAAACATATAAGTGGTACATATTTTTGTAATCACCTCTTAAAACTCTTCATTTTGATACCCCACTCGAAGGATAAGAAAAAAAAAATTGCAAGTCCCACAATATGGCGCCCAAAATCCGCCATATTCCTTTTTTTAACGGCACTTATCGAAGAACACTTGGGCGGTCAAGACCTATCTAACGATGTCTTAATTATAAAAACTATAAAGATTCTTTATTACGACGTAATGAAACCGAACCATTTTTGAAGAAGCTGATAACTGGTGATGAAAAGTGGATCATGTACGACAAGAACGTGCGAAAAAGGTCGTGGTAAAGGCCGGTCAGGCTTCACAGACTGTGGCGAAACCCGGGTTAACTCGCAACAAGGTGATGCTGTGTGTGTGGTGGGATCGGAAGGGCTTTATTCATTATGAGCTGTTACCACCAGGCAGGACCATCGATTCTGAACTCTACTGCGAACAACTGATGAGATTAAAACAAGAAGTTGAGAGAAAGCGGCCGGAAATAATCAACAGAAGGGGTGTGGTTTTTCATCATGATAACGCTTAGACCTCACACCTCTTTAGCAACTCAGCAAAAATTAAGAGAGTTTGGCTGGGAGGTGTTAATGCATCCGCGGTATAGTCCTGACCTTGCACCTTCAGATTTCCACCTGTTTCGGTCTCTTCAGAATTCTTTAGGCAGTATCAGGTTAACATCACGAGAGGACTGCCAAAAGCACTTGTCGCGGTATTTTGTTCAGAAGTCCCAAAATTTCTATAGCAATGGGATCATATCCCTAGCTACAGGATGGCAAAAAGTTATCGAACAAAATGGTACCTACTTATACTTTAGTTAAATGTAAATAAACTATATTAAAAAATGTTTTGAATTTTCTTAAAAAATGCGAAGAAACTTTTTCCCCAACCTATTACAACAATGTACGCGAAAAACATAACCCTTTCCTTGCAGCCGGGTAATAATTATACCATAATGATTAATTAATAACAAAATGTTACTCGTATTGTAGTTGAAAAATACCGTTACGACCTCATTAGAAAGTTTAATGTATAATAACTATGTTTTAAAATTATACATCAAATTTTGAAATGTGCGATAGTTTGCCCGAAGTCATTACACGTGTGTAGGGACTCAATGTTGTCTGCTTTTCATTTTGCTCTCTCTAGCACTTTATAATATTATAAAGGCGAAAGTTTGTGAGTGTGTGTTGTGTGTGTGTGTGTGTGTGCGTGCGTGCGTGCGTGTTTGTATGTTTGTTACCTCTTCACTTTCAAATGGCTGGACGGATCTAGATGAAATTTGGCACAGAGATAGATTATAGTTTGTAACAGCACATAGGATACTTTTTATTCCTGGAATATGTTAATTTGGGATAATTTACGACTTTCACGCGGGCGAAGCCGCTGGCAGAAGCTAGTCACACTAATATTATAGAGGCGAAAGTTTGTGAGTGTGTGTGTGCGTGCGTGTTTGTATGTTTGTTACTTCTTTACGCTCAAATGGCAGGACGGATCTGGATGAAATTTGGCACGGATATAGATTATAGTCTGGAATAGCACATAGGATTATTTTTCTATTAGGACTTTTTATCCCGGGAATATGTTCCCTTGGGGTAATTATCGACATTCACGCGGGCGAAGCCGCTGGTAGAAGCTAGTTAATAACTATGTGTAATCTGTAATAACTATCTAGAATATGGCATTGTGTAAGCACATTACCAAAAATTTCCATTACCGTTATTATGGTTATTGAATACAATAATTCTTCCTCAAATTTCCCTTTCCTCGTCAGAAACTCATCACAAAATATAACAGTTAAAATGAAACGGACAGTCTATTTTCCGGCAAGTCATCCATTTGTTTAAACTGAAACTTGACGGCCGCGAAAATGCTACTCAATATTCAAAATACGGAGAGACGATGATAGAAAATTTATGATGAATATTTCCAACTTTACGGTCCGAATGTATTCAAGAGGAAATGGGGAGAGCAACTGTCAAACAGTAAAGAAAGTTAATTGATTCGAATACAATAGCTCCTCAGACGACGTCTCGAAAGCGTAACAGTTTTATTTGCATCAAAAGACTCATCGAAGTTAGTTAAATAGAATAACTGATTAATAGATTCAGAACTCCAACTGTCAAAGCCATGGAAGGATTCAACTTTGTGTGCACTCAGACGTAAGAACCGTGTTATATAGCGACTGAATAAAATCGAGTTCCTTTGTTTTACTCGTGACGTAATCGAGGATAGGATGAATATGAAATTTCCTTGGAAGCGAGTACTCGTACATAACTGTGGTTGAGATCCTCGACGCGTTTGTTAATTTGATGGGCAATGTACGTTGTTAACCTTCTCAAGGTACGGGCTTTGTACATAATTACATAAAAGCCTTGTTTCACATTCTTTAGAAAACCAAATTTTGATAAAGGACATTTTACATATTTGGGTCAGCTCGATGTTGAATGCTTCAGCAACATAAGTTATCAGCAGAAAAGCCTCTGAATTGAAGAAAAAACAAGTAACACTAAAACGTAAGTTACACGAGCGTCGCGTTATAACCTGCTCAACTACAAATCAATAGCTAGACTAGACATTGAATACTTATATTTTTATTTGCAAGACATCTTACGATACGATCGGTATATTCGGTAGGGAGAGATAGAAGCATGTTCACATATATCGAATTTTAGAAGTAATCGAGCGAAGAGTTTTTATCATCAACTTAAAGGTGCGCTTACACGAGCAACTGATATTCAGCATCTATGCAATATTTGCATTGCCATACATTACATTGCTAGGTATTATGATGTCCCGGATATCATCATCATCCCCAACATCATCCCCAAGCCTCGCCACACTGATCGGTCCTGTGCGTTTGGCATCCACCTAACACCTGCGGTCTTGACCAGGTCGTCGCTCCACATAGAGGGAGGCCTTTCAACGCTCCGTCTTCCGGTACGCAGTCGCCACTCCAGAACTTTTTGACCCCAACGGCCATCCGTCCTGCGTGCATTGTGCCCTGCCCACTGCCACTTAAGTTTGGCAAATTTTCGGACTATGTCGGTAACCTTGGTTTTTGAAATTCGATAACGCAAGGGAACTCCGAGCATAGCTCTCTCCATTGCCCTTTGGGTGACCTTAAAGCTTCTGATGAGGCCAATTGTGAGCGGACATGTCTCTGTCCCGTAAGTAATCGCTGGCAACACATACTGGACATAGACTTTCGTCTTAAGGCACTGTGGTAAGTTCGACGAGAAGTCCCGGATATGATATTATTTCACCAATAACTGCTAAATTAAATACAAAAACAAATATATTTCATATCTTCAAAACCTGGCTACTAGGCAAACAGAACACGGTACGCCTTTAATCCGTAAATCACAGATAAACAATTTTCCAGCAAATTGCGCGGGTGGGTTGAACACAGGACGTGCGCGACACCAGTCGGTCATATAAATACACCGAATTGATCGATGGCGATACATTAGCGCCGCTATCTATTTCCATCGTACAAACAAGTTATGTGTTTAGGTGATATTCTACTTCATCATGGGCTTATATCGGGTTATTTTTGGTAACTACTTGTGCTATTTGTAACAAATTTTGGTTTGGTGAAAGAAGCACATTCACTTCTTTTACTTCATGTGTCCACGTACCAGAAAATCGAAACGAGGTACCAAAAACAAAAAGTGAAAAAAAAAATACAACAGACTTTCAAGTAAAAACTCTAAAAAGTAATAAAAAAAACTTAATTTCGAAAGTCGGTATCAAAAAACGAAGTAATGCAACCAGAAACACCGACTTACGAAATTCAAGTTATTTTTCACTTTGTAGTGTTTTATTACAATCAATATAAATATTTCGATTTACGATACGATATGAATTTTAAATTCCACGGGGTGTATTTAAATTCTCTCACGGAAATATGTATACTACAATTATTTCATAATGTCCCTCGGCAAACTTCGCGTTTCGTCAGTCGTCGGATTTCTATCAGTTGCCATTTGCACTTGGTGCAGACCGGACGCTCTCAATCAACTTGGCAGTATATAGAGTTGTTAATTCTCTTTTAACTAAATGTAATTTTTTTTAAATATGGGGGGAAAGCTTCTAAAGGAAAATCGTTTTACAGCTCTATATAGATCACACGAAAATCAAAACAAAACAATGATTAAGTATTTCGTTCTGAATTCAAATTATTATACTCGATATATCTAATAATTGATGGACATGGAAATTAGAATTCGTTTATATTCGGTAATGCGATGATTGCCGAGGAACATTAAGAAAACAGTTGGATTGTACCTTTTTGTGCAGTAAATAAATTTCTCTATTGTGTCGCAATCCCTTACCATCCCTTACCAATACCACACCTACAATGTACATGTAAGTGATCAATCGCGTTACATTAGTACCACTATCTTTATCAAACACATGAACATAAACGTTCAGCTAATGGGTTCAGGAAGATTGGATTTAAATTTTTCGGTTACATAATGATATTCGAATTGATATGGTTGAGTGAAATGGAAATATCAAAAGTGATGTTTTTTTGATGTATTATGTTATTACTTGAAATGTGTAACCAACCGGCGATTATCCCTGTATGCACTAGTCACTACGCAAGAGCACCCAAGGACAATCTCCGGCGGTGCAGAACTATTACAGAATATGGAGACAAAACACATTGGGCTATGGGTTTGGGTGGCTTCGTGAATCGATTACCTAAAACTATAACTATTTTGGCTTCTTTTACATTCGACTAGGTCGTCGTTATCGCTACGTAAAAGTCAGTTGAAGGCAAAGACAAAGATATTTTATTTCAACTAGGCCACAAAGCGGCACTTTTGAACGTTAGTTACATTAAAATTTACAAGGAATAAAAATTGATTCTACCGTGCATTCGGAAAGTAGCTTGTTATGGAGAAGAACGCACAAGAAACTCCATACTTACTCTTTAAAAAAAAAAAAAAATTTTTTTACAATATTTAGGTACATAAGTACATACATTAATAAATTTATATGTGTGAGGACAATGCACCCAGAATCACTACATACTATACTACATACAGGTACAAAGTATTAAAAGTACTCACACATGTACTGTGCAGTCACATAATAAGCGCTAGAAAAACACTAGCATCCGAAGCAGTTAAGTTAAGACCAATCCCAACTGACGGCGCCCGTTCACGAACATGACGCATGAATCGGCACCACCCAGCTCAACCATCATGAAGGGAACCGAATGATCCAACACACACGCCACCATCAGAGAGACATTTGAGAGAGCATGACACACTGAACTGCCAGGGCAAACACAAGTCAACGAACGACACCAAGGTACAGCAAATGGTAGATTTACAGTTGGGTACATAGTACTCACACACGTGCAGCGCAGTTATACTATACTAAAAGAAATTGAGTCTATATAATACAAATATATTCATACAGTCTTCAGCAGGTCCAACAATTCTACAAAACAATAATGTTCTGCATATCACTTGTTTTTGCGCCCTAGTGGTTGTGGAGCAAGACTAGCATTGAGCCAAGCATTTTTATCAGTGATGTAATCCCCCAACTTATAATATGCCTGCCTGCATAGTGTGCGTTTTATACAAGTTTTAAATTTCGTGAAGTGAGCTGTCACCTGTTTGACAGGTCACTTCACCTTGGTTTACACGGTGATATTTTTACAGTATAACGCTGATAGTCTAATATTATTGTATTGAAAACAGCGCGGTTAATGAAGCGTGACAAAATGGCAATTCAAATAATGAAGGTTCCCAGGTTATAGAAATTGTTACTACGGATACAAAACCAGTATTATCGCGCATGTCTGTAAGACCCTTAAACAGGGCATAAAAAACATGGAGATGGAATCATTATGAAAAGAAACAAGTTGAATAAGTTCACAACAACAAGTTCGATACAATGCGCGAGGAACTGCTGCTTAGAACGGTGACCGTGGAGATGAGGAAGAGGTGCCGAGCATGTTTACAGGTCAATGGTCATCAATTTGAACAAAATTTGTAATTAATTAAAATTAGTAATTAATTAAAATTTGTAATTTAATGACATTAGTCATTACCAAATTTTTTGTTTCATTTGCCATCCTTTTACGATCGAACACATTTAATTTTCATTAGTTGAAATTTTTGCTTGAAGTGCCCTAGTTGCGGAAATTAATTAATAACTTTAAAACTAAAAGTGATAATTACACTTTTAGCATATCGTTAGAAAGGGCATGGACTGAGGATGTTTTAAAAAAATCAGAAGAACTCCAACCCTGTTAGTTTTTTTTTAAACCCCATAGAAAGTTGCCCTTAAAATTATTTCTTTACCTTACTACGGTACTTCAGGCCCCATAACTTTTCTTCTCCACAATTTTCTGGTGTAAAATAATTTTTGCAGGACCCTAAGACTCTAACGATTAAAACAAGACCATTAGCCGACCGGTCCCATGGATAGATTTTGAGCTACAGGTAGTTTTAGTCAAAAAATCATAAAAAAGTCAAATAAAAAATAATAATAAATTAAAAAAAAACCTTGAGGCCAAGGTCAATATAATGGGCGGGGGTAGGTAGCAGACTATCCCTAGTTTCTACCCTAGGCGTATGTACAGCTCCCTTCCAAACACCCTGTATAATTTAAATCAACATACTTTTCTTTAGACGGGACTTTTACAGGAATCACAAACCGAAACAAAGATATCAACAAAATTGCACCGCGGTCTAAATATGATTGACGTTCCAAAACCGAATATCTGTTGCCAGCTTTACAAAAAGGTAAAGAGATCGAGGTTGACGTAGAGTTTGACCCCCATTATAGTACTTCAATCAAACAAAATCGAACTATGTTCTATTGAAGTTGTGACATTTAAATTATGGGAATGCAATAACAAAGTGAAGCTTAGCAAAATTAACTACAAAGAGTACCAAAATAGCTGTGCATTATGTTCATAATGCCCTAAAACTGGTGCATGATGAGAGCAATGATTCAATTCGTTAGTCCATTCATCCTCATCGAGCCACCTTATTGAGCCACCACTATACGCAATTTATTCGGCTACGCTATTCACTGTTCACGTCAATACGGTACGCTACAAGTGGTTCCAGTATCAAATACTGGTATATTTTATCGATACTAGTTCTGATACGGGTAACAGTTTTGTAAACCATATCAGTAATTAAAATTTCACAATATTTAATTACGTTTTGAAAACAGGGTTACAAAGAACCTACAATAAAATAGAAACACAATTTTTCCAAGAATGAAAAGAAAAACGAATGAGCGAGCAATAATCTGAAAATTACACGAAAGGTAAAATATAGGTATTATGTACCGCCGTTTGAAGTAAAAGGTTTCACGACGGTTAATTGTATTAACGTTAAATTAAGACGTTCTCTTGTTTTTTATTCTTGGAAAAGAAAATTAAAGAAATACAAAGCGTATATACGAAATCTGCGAAAATGTTCTAGAAAGTCGTTTGGGAGAAAATAAATCAGACACGGCGCCATTAATTAATATCACATAGAAGTTAGACAGGCTTGATATTAGCGCAAACATGTCAAGTAATCTGGGGTTATTGATGACCGTATCGTAAGAGTTCTCGGGTTGAATGGAGCGGTCGAAGCAGCTGGCCGCGCCGGCCCGAATACAGTGTAACTATCTCTATACAGTAGCCCAACGATTTTGACGTAAACAGCTTTGAAAGGCAGCTTGAGGATAGAGTATTTTAGGCAGCTGGCTTAGCTATGCAAATCTGGGGTAGAACGACTACATAATCTGAACCCGATTCAGAATCTTATGTTAAGTAATTAAAGTTCAATTCGCTTTGATACCTTTGTCATTTAATTCAATTTTAGAAGTTTATTTCTGGAAGAACAGATTATTTCGAATAGATGTGTCATCGCGGATGATCAGAGCGGGATGGGATTTTTTTAATATTATTATTGTTTTTTTTACTATGAAATTGAGACAAATACAACATTTCTTTTTTTAAATATTTGCGGGATTGAGACTTTTGTATAATTTTTTCCTTTGAAAAGTTTTTCAGTACCCGCATTGGACCCGCATGGTGGATTACGGTTCATTCCCTCTCACAGAGAGGAGGCCTGTATCCCAGCAGTGGGAATATTAAAAAGGATGACGATGATGATGAGATCTGATTACGTACAATAATTCTTTCACTGTTACAAATCAACGCTATTGTCAATGCCACAGGATATGTTTGTTAAAGCACGCGGACAAAGTTTCGAGCAGAAGCTAGCCTATTAGTGTCGCACATACCTACTAACCTACATATTTTCTTATCCAGCTATCTATGATTTCAAATCGAAAGTTTCACATTGCAAGAATAACAAGACAATTTTGGGATAGAACAGGCTATGGTGATCAAACAACAACGATATCGTGCAACAACGTCACTTATACTTACAGGATTATTGATGACAGTCTGAAAGAGCTCTCCTCCTTGAATGGAACGGTCAAGGCGGTGGCGTCCGCCAGGGTACCTCTCAAGGAGCAGTGTATGTGTGAACAGCCCGCAGGTCTGCCGAGGTAGCACCATCACACCTCTATGTCGAAAACCGCGCCGTAACCTGATGAGTAATTTGAAATTTCTTTGTATAAGATGTCTAAGGTTTAATTTACGTGTTAGAGTTTGTAAGACTAAGTTTTGGGACAAATAAAATCTTTGTTCTGAACTGATTGGATGATTCGCAAAATCAGCAGTCGAGAGGAAAACAAATGTTTTAAGGGTTGTTTAACGGGGAGGTCTTTGCCCGGCAGTGGGATAGCACAGGCTAAATAAAAAAAAAATGTTGGTTCGTTAATAATGCATGATAATAGTAAATTGCATTGCCTGATTATATTCTGTATCAACTAATCAGGCAGATAATTGCATGTTTTTGTGTTGCATTATGTATTTGAAACTCTGATAGAAATGTATTTCAGACTTAGTGAAATCGATCACTGTAACATTGATTTTTATCATGCAAGGAATAAACTCACTTTCGCAGAATCGACATTGCTCACCGTGCTAACTAGGGAATCCAATCTCGCATCAAAATCACGATCCCGCACGAGTGCGGGATGGAGTTGTTTTTATATTTTAAGTTATTTTTTTTAAATGATATAAAGACAACTCATTTTCTTTTTAATTATTATTTGCGGGATTAAGATTTTTTTATATTTTACTACCTTAAGTTATTTTTTTTCAAAATATATGAAATAAAGATAATTATTGTTTCTTTATTAATATTTTTTATTTTTAAGTAAGTAGTTATTTCTCATTACTAATTATCAATTTAATATAATGATGATATCCCGCTTGAGTAATCCCGCATTTCTAATCCTGCAAAAAAAGTGCGGATGCGAATCCCGCGTTTGCAGGATTGGGTTACCTAAGTGCTAACCATAGGAATTTAGATGTAAAGCGTATACATCTTAATTACATAAATCAAATAAAATAATGCTCTATCGCTTCAATACGCATTAACCATATAAATTATCTTATTTATATCTACTTGCAATTGCAAATTAAACAAGCACTAGCACTAACCTGCACATTGATAACCTCGTGTTCAGTACAATTGCAGGTGTTGAGTCTACTCGCTCAACTTGAAAATTTGATCATCCAAGCAACTATAACTTTTAGCCACACCCAATTAGGTTCACATTCGAATACCGCAAGACTAGTTTGTTTCGTATATGTGTGAACATAGGAAGGCATCCGTATACAGCACTATTATCTAATTGTAGAGCGTATACTGAGAAACAAAGCGGCCAGGTATTTACGTACGAATGCAAGTATGTAAGTACACCCGAGCACAATATTAAACACACACATAATTTTAACAACGACACATGAATATGTAAAGTTGCATATTAGCGCGTACATTAATGTACGGTTCGTATCACGCCTGGTTTCTCTGGGGAGTGAGCAGAGATATAACTAGTTAAACCTGCATTGGTTTAGGATTTCTAACAGTTTGGAGCTACGACTAATAAATAAGTTAACATCATGAAATCATCGTAATTGATACCAGTAACACTTTTTTTACAAGCTTTTATTTAACTTGCAATGTATGTATGTTTGTAAGTGTGTTCGGGTCAAACCTGGCAACTGAATTTTAAAGCAGTTGTCCTCCACGTATTAAGATGAAATTTTGCATACACATTTAGTTTGGATGACAATGCATGGTTAGCTAAATGACGTCATTCTAAATATAAAATGGCGGACAGCCCAAGATGGCGGACTAGTTATTTTTTGTGCTCTGCCGACTGCCATGATATGGATATCTAATGAAAGGGTTTGATGAGAAGAATAAGAAAAAAGCTTGTATTAAAAACAATTTTTTAATGAATAATTTTATTTTATGGTTATCTGTATGTAAGAACGTGAAGAGAGATATGAAAAATATACGTGTCGAATGAGGAACCTCCTCCTTGTTTTTTCGTCGGTTAAAAGAGAGTCAGTGATAGCGTGACGGTTTATAGGATGGAATAGAAGAAGCAAATGCGTTGCGCTGACCTCAAGTAACAAGGGACAAGAGAGGGAAGATTATGATAGGTTAGAACGTATTAACATACCGCACTTAATAGAGTGCTAGAATGTTTAAATCTTCCCTACCATTTTCTTCAGACTTTTTGTATACCCTGATACGTAGGTAGGACATAAATCTGCTCTCATGTGGGTGGCGCCTTATCCTTAAAAACCCATTATTGATTGATAATACCGGCCAGAGAGACTAATTAAGCACTAATAAGTGAAAGTGTCAGTAACCTTACCACTGCATGCAGTTGTATAACGCGATATGCTGCACGTGCCATGGATTATGTTACAGTCGAGAATGACCAATTCGTACAATAATAAAAACTGAATCAGACCCAGACAAAGGTCGTTATCGGTAATGCTGTGATTGTGGACTGAAAAGGCGAATCACATTCCCAACAATCATTGAACTTGAAATATATAAAGTAGAAAGGAATTAAGGATATCTACTGATAAGTTACAAGACGAAGTCAAGCTACATATCTGTATACTCGTAATTATAGCCTTTCATGGCAAACCATTCCTGGTGGAAATGGTTTAATATTATTTAAAAAAATCTAAATATTTAACAATGCAGTTGTTTTATTTTTACAGCGTCTAGAGATGAATTAAGGCGCTATATACGCCCCAATGTTAACGCAGTACTGGCCGTGCGCCCGCTCGATTCCAAAATATCAATATTGAACCTACTTTTGAACAGTTTTGTTTGCAAAATGTTATTTGATTTACATATGCTATGTTAGTTATGAAGATATTCCAGCCATCATTTTTTCTGTGTTAAAATATTTTGAAACATCCAAGTCGTTTTAAAAGAGTTTCCAAAAGTTGCGAAAAAATATCGTGTTGTTAATTATTTTTTCAAGCAAAACTAAGAGTTACACGAAAAAACCTTGTGTTCAAAATTATGTATGTGAATTAGTAATAAATATATATTTTTTTCAAACCTTTTAACCTAGCTGTTTCTAAGGAGTATGATTTAGAAAGTTACGACACTAAAGGGTATGTAGGCCCTTAACATTGGGGCGTATATAGCTCCTTAACACAGTCACCTTCTATTTGATAGTGACACCGTATTGGGAGCCACATACGACGTAAAACAAATACATTAAAACCGTACAGTCCGACATAGAAACAACCACATAACGGTGCAGCAATTTTAATCACAATTGATTTCATTTTGCACATTTTGAACAGACATACCTTTGCTCAACGATACTCGCGTGCAGTATTAATATAATTATTGGAATTTCATTGACGGGGCCTGGGTATCGAGATAGTAGTTGCCCGCAACGCAACGTTTGCGGTCGATATGAGTTAGGGTGAAGCAGCACATTTGCCGCAAACATTTGGGTGAACAGGACACTTATTGCGTGCGTTAGTACTCCGCTGTTATCGGTACTATAATTAATGATTTTAGGTGATGAGGTTTGATTTAATTGGAAGCGATAATTCAATGACGTAGTTTACTCTTCTATAGGCCTTCATTAAATTTGTTGCGTTGATTAAGCAGAATAACATACAGCAATTAATTACACACGTTAACACCGTATCTTCCTCATTTAATAAATACGATTACTCTAACAAAATGTTTAGAAGAACACCGACACGAATTGCATAAAGGCGCGTTCAAAGCGTTCTAACCAAGCGAACAGATCGCAAGAACACGAATTCCTCCAAAAATTCCTTTGTCGCTCTACCTCGTTAATTAAATCTTAAACTCGAAATTACTAGAACGAGATGGAATTCGTATTCTTTTCACGTATGTTTGGGAAGAATGTTGAAACTGATCTAAACGCGCCCTAACAGCCACATTAGTTTGAGTAAATAGACACAGTAGATCAAACAAAACTTACCTAGCGGGTCTTAGATGCGGGTATTCCTCGGTACTGGTCACTTTGAAGTCCCACACTTTCCTCCAAGCTTCGTATAACTGTTCATGTACTGGGTACACTCCTGAATGATGAGGGGATACGGAGTAGCAGGAGTTCGTGGGGATGCCGTTTTCTAAGGCGAACTGTTTGTTCAACATCATCTCCGATTCTAAGTGGGTAACGTTGTTGTAGAGGTGCGGCTGCTGGTGGTTCCACATGTGGCAAAACCTTTGAACAAGAGGTCATGTTGTTAAGTATGTAGGTCATGGCGAAAACGTACAAGTCAAAGAGTTACTGAGGTAGGTACCTATAGATATGTTAAGGAATCGAGCTTATTGTTGATAGATTATGTAACCTTCAAAATCACTATTTTTACATTTTCTAATTCTACAAACATACAACTTTGTATCTTTCATACATTATGTAAGGTAAGTCACCATCTTCCTGCCCGTGTCCCATGCTACTTGGGGTCGCCGCAACACGTTTTCTTCCTCCATAACGTCCTGTCTCCCGCCACGCTATCACTGACTCCCTTTTCTTTCATATCACTCCTCACACCGTCCATCCTTATATAACGTAAGGTAAGTATACGAGCCGTTATTATACAGCTATGTAGATATAACACCTGTATGTTCTCATAAGATGCTTTATCTCCACGGAAGGGTGAGTCTGCAAATGGCGGATTGAACTCGTAAGTTCCACGAAAATTGCCAAAAGGATGCACTGAGCTGTCGCCCAAAGATCTACCATTTCCTTTTCAGTAACAAGGACATAGATTACACATTAATTCGGAAACCCACACGGATCACTGCGTTAATTTCCTCTACCGGTCGGAGTGGTCAGCTCAAGGTAAACGGACATAATGCAATAATGCTTGCAATTGAGACCACTTAGTACAATAACGCGTGTTTTGCGATGAGATGATAACAAAGCTGTTGGTTCTAATAAGGTTACATGAGCAGACTAATGGACAACATTGTTCCGTTATCTGTTTGTTGAGACAGTGATAATGCTGGCACATTAAGTGACATCGCGTTAATTAAATTTAATGGTCGTATGATTAATATGAAGCTGATGCATATAGTTTACTAGTTTGAGAAATGTTCACATAACGCCAAATTAAGCTTTGTTAGGAACCAACATTTTGTCTTTATTTCCGAGCTGATGCTTAATAACATATTTAAGTAATGGTTTGGGCCGAGTAAATGTGGTTACATTTTTGAGGTGTAATCATCTTAAAATTCCACTGTTGAGATTAGTATGCACCCATTGCTTTGCTTACAGACGTTTGTACACTCATAAAAATCAAAATCAAATAGTTTATTTCAAATAAACCATAGAGGTACTTTTGAATAGACAAACAAAAAAAAGATGACTCTAGTGGTAGGTCTCAAAGGAGAGGAATTTAAAAGAAACTCCACGGACACTCTTTTCCATCAGTTTTAATAACAAGTATTTGGTAACATCATTATTTTTGAAAAATACATATACGTAAGAATGAAGTAAAAAGACGTGCACGTTAAGGCGTCTAGAGTAACAAACAATAATATAAATACAATAACAGGCCGAGGCAGCTAAGTTAACACCAATCCCAACTGATGGCGCCCGTTCACGAACATGACGCATGGATCGGCACCACTCAACTCAACCATCATGAAGGGAACCGAATGACAATAGAATTGACATCCTATTCAATTATTATTATATGTGTTTATAGAGTACCAAAATATAATTATTTGACATTTTATGCAAAACTTGACATTGTATTGAAAAAAGTATGTTTATCAACGAATAAAAAAATTGTGTTATGTGGCGATCTGAACATTAATGTATTGTTAAGAAATAAGTTTACTTTAGAATTGGAACATTTCCTACTAAGTTATAACTTAACACTAGCTCTAAATCAGCCTACTAGGCTTCATAGTAACACGTGCATTGATAACTTTGCACATAATCTTCGTAATGGATGGACAACTAAAATTATTGATCTTATTTTGTCAGATCACACATCACAAATACTTAAAGTACCTATAAATAAAACTTGTCGCCTAAAATCTTGGAAATCAATTAAAAAAGACTACTCCAAAGAGAACCTTGAAAAATTCAAATCTTGCATACAAAAGTTATCCTTCAAAGAAGTATATGAAAGCAATGATGTTAATGTATCCTATAAAAGTTTTAATAATCTTTTATTGTTTTATAATCTTTGCTTTCCAGATAAAATAATTACGATAAGCACTAATAAACAGGTCAAATGGATATCGCGTGGCATTAAAACCTGTAGTAAAAACCAAAGACGTTTATTATGGGCTTACAGACTACACGCCGCAAATAAAAATAAAAGTAACTTTAAAAGTTACAATAAACGGTATAAAAAAATTATTAAATTAACGCAAAAAGCGCAAAATGATTACTTCATTAGAAATTCACAAAACAAATCTAAAGCAACTTGGCAAATAGTTAATAGATCCAAAAATTATCTACCTAAAGAACAAATAATGACAATAAAAAACAAAAACTTGACTTATACAAATCCGAATGACATAGTAAATGCATTTAATGATTATTTTATTGACGACATAGAAAGCAATACAATTAATGACATTCAATTAAATCATAAGCCCAGTAATTTGACAACGCAATCAATATTTGTGCAGCCTGTTCTATACTCAGATATTATTTCAGCCACAAAAACGCTTAAAAATACAAGTACTGTAGGGTTTGACGGTATATCCACAAAAGTAATTAAATTTGTTATTGAGATCATAGCACCTGTGCTAGCACACCTTATTAACTTAAGTATTACCGAAGGTATTATATCCAGAAGACCTGAAAAAAGTTATAATAAAGCCGCTTCACAAAAAGGAAGACAAAATAGATATAAAAAATTACCGACCAATAGCCAAAATATCCGTATTTTCAAAAAAAATTGAAAAAATCATTTATAACTCATTACACCAATATTTTACCAAATTTAACATTTTATGCAAAGAACAAAATGGTTTCCGAAAAAATAAGACACTGAACATGGCAATATTTGATTTTTTAAATAATGTGATCTCTGCAGTTGACGAAAAGACTCCCATCTGCGCTATTTACACAGACATGACCAAAGCCTTTGACTATGTGGATCACAAAATTCTATTAGATAAATTACACAGTTATGGCATCAGAGGTAACATTTTAAGATTACTGGAATCATATCTATGCAACAGATTGCAATGTTCTGAAATCACAAGAGTGTGCTCAGAGACAAAAGTAGAACGAACATATCTGTCAAAATTCAGGACTATAAAATATGGAGTGCCACAAGGAGGCGTGCTTGGGCCACCACTATTTCTCATTTACATTAATGATTTGCCACGAGTGACACAACAACAAATGATTTTGTTTGCAGATGATAGCACTGCCATAGTAAAATGCAAAAATTTAAATACCTATCAATTTGAAATTAACAATAAACTTACTGACATAATTAATTGGCTTAATATTAATAATTTATTAATTAACCTTAAGAAAACTAAAGTAATGCATTTTCACCAAAAAACAAATACACCGAAAATATGTGTTAACTATGACGATAACGAAATAGAAGAGGTAAAAGTAACAGTGTTTTTAGGTATCCATATTGACAACCATCTTAATTGGAAAGCACATATAGAACAATTATGTAAAAAAAAAAAAAAAAACTGCCTATGCGCTCTTCCAATTATCGAAAAAAGTAAACAGAGATGCGTTACTGGTTGCCTATCACGATCTAGTAGCTTCGATTTTACGATTCGGAATAATATTTTGGGGAAATTCTTCAGACAAATTACTAATATTTAGGGCACAAAAAAGATGTATAAGAGCCATGTGTGGTCTGAAAACAGATGATAGCTGTGCACCTTACTTTAAATCCTTAAAAATACTTACATTGCCGGCGTTATACATATTAGAAATTAGTATTTTCGTCAAAACAAATCCAAACCTTTTTGAAAAAATATCTACTGTACGAGATGTTCCAATTCGTAGTCAATACAAAAATGCCTTGTGTAATCGCAAATGTAAAACTGCTTTAATAACAAAGAGTGTTCTGGGTATGGCCCCACGTATTTACAATAAAATTCCAGATGCCATAAAAAAATAGATTTAATACATTTCAAGAAAAAAATTAAATTATTACTTGTTGATAAATGTTATTATACTGTTGACGAATACTTAGATGATAAATTAATTTAACATGACACTACTATATTGTTATTATATTCATTTTTCCTTTTTCAATAAGTAACTACTGTAAGTGTGACTTAAATAATTGACACTAAAAGAAACTATTTTTTAATAAATTGACATATTTTATTGAATTTAACTTGTACTAAATCAAATTTGAACACCATATTTGTACGCCTCCTGGCATAACATAGCGCTCTTTTTCATGTAAACTAAGATCTGTATTTATAAACACCGATGTTAACAAATAAATGATTGATTGATTGATTGATTGATTGATCCCACACATGTGCCACCATCAGAGGGACATTAGAGAGAGCATGACACACTCAACTGCCAGGGCACTCGGAAGTCAACGAACGACACATAGGTACAGTGAATGGTAGATTTACAGTCGGAACATAGAACACACACATGTGCTGTGTAGTTATATAATACTAAAAGAAATTGAGTTTATACAATACAAATATATTCATACAGTCTTCAGCAGGTCCAACAATACTTCAAAACTTTTCTGCGCATCACTTGATTTTGCGCCCTAATGGCTGCGGAGCAGGACCAGCATAATACCTTCAATAGCTGTTAGTGTCAATATTCCATTGCAACGATGACACTGACAGTTTTGTTCTCTTTTAGATTAGATGAGCTGATTGCGTTCAGTTTAATTGGTGAAATTGGAACGTAGTTGATATTATTTGGTGTAACATTGAACCAAGCACTAAACCTGAACGAATTTTTCTAAATTAAATGGGCTTCTAAACACAGTTCCCTACAGCCTTGTTAGATGCATCTTTCAGTAAAACTCAATATATTGTGCATAGGTACTTGGTTGATAAATGAACTGACAGAATACGCGAGAGAACTGAAACTTGGCCCTCATATGCATATTAAGTTCACGAAGACTTGTCAGGTTCAAACTAAGTCCTCTGCAGATGGTTACCTTACCTTGCCTAATAGCGTACTAACGAAAACGAAATAACCGTGCTTCTAACAGAACACATTTTAATGAGGAGAAAATTCTAAACGAAAAGGAGTAGATTATAAACTCAAAAGCTTGGGGATTTCTCTTTTTCGAAGTTATGGTCTAAATTTAAAAAATAAAAATTGTTAATAACTACACACTTAGTTAATAAAACTGCTTTACGTCCGTCACGCCATCGGTTACAGGTCCAGTTAAAAACCAGCGTCAACGTCAAGCACTAGTTGCCCGTCATTTGCGTGAACTGATTTTGCGATTAGGACCGGATTATTTTAAACACAATGGAAACTCAATACCAAATTACTGGCAAACTTGTAACATTTATTTAATACACATAATAATGCTACTATACTACAGACAAACAAAACAAAATACAGCTACTTACATAGTACGCGGAGAAGAGCAGAAGTGAAAGAGAACCATTGCGCCTGGTCCTATTTGGCGCAGCCGTGGGACACACAATGTTACTAATATATTGTTATTTTTTTATTATATTATTGTTTAGTCTAAGTTTTCTTTTTAATGTTTGTGTTGTGTGCTCTGGCTTGTATCAAATAAATGTGTTTTCTTTCATTCTTTATGTCCTAATCCAGGACATGGTCTACCCGTATGACAAGTTTCACCCAAATCTGTTCAGCTGTTAAGACGTTGAAAAATAACAGACAAAGTAACTTTCGCATTTATAATATTTTATTTATCTATTTTATTATGACTTGATTGTAAAATGTGTTTCAAAGTTTCAAACACATTGTGATACAAGGGTGGAAACTCGTATCATTAAAAACCCTCGCCTTCGGCTCGGGCTTGTTAATGACAGCTCGTAATGCAATAACCTACACACCCGTGTATCACACGACGTTTTTCAATACAGTTGTGGGAGATAGTAAAAACAAGTCAAAGAATTAAATTTAATATTTTCCAAAAAAAAAAATTTTCGTAAGTCGCCATATATCTTTCTCGAGATTTTGGAGGCAAAATTTCATCTTGCGCAGTTTTCGCCTCAGATAAAATATCGGGTGTAGTTAATTCCATTTCATTAATTGTACTTGAACTCATATTAAAAAAAAGAATCAATATATCAAACAAAAAAATAATATTTTCAGAAAATGGCGCGTTTTTGCAACTGGACTTTTTTTACAACGAAAACAGCCTATACAGCCTATTCAATTTTTGACAAATGTTGAAGAAAAATAATTAAATTAAAACTGGTAATTAAACATATTAAACAACCATTTAAAAGACTTTTGAGAATTCAATGCTAAAACGCACGGAATCATTCATTTTTCCTCGTATAAAATCTCGAATAAAATTGGATAATTTTATTCTATGTATGAAAACTCCTTGCAACTAAACTTTTTTAAATTGACTTATAAGTTTAAAACTAAATTGCAAAGCTAATGATCGAGCTCGTAAACAAAAGTCACGACCGCGTAATAGAAAGATGCCTGTGCAAAAGATTTAATTTTCGAATCATAATTATAGCCTCTGAAAGTGCGCCATGTTTAACAACTGTATTGAAATAGTACATTGTGATACAAGGGTGGAAAGTTGGTTATTGCAAACGAGCTGTCATTAACAAGCCCGAGCTGAAGGCGAGGGTTTTTAATGACACGAGTTTGCAATAACCTACACACCCGTGTATCACACGACGTTTTTCAATACAGTTGTGGGAAATAGTAAAAACAAATCAAAGAATTATTTGATTATTCACACAAAAATTAAATTCAACTAGATTATTTTTTTTACAACGGAAACAGCCTATACAGCCTATTCGATTTTTGACAAATGTTGATGTGAAAATAATTAAATCAAAACTGGTAATTAAATATATTAAACAACCATTTAAAAGACTTTTGAGAATTAAATGCTAAAACGTCCGGAATCATTAATTTTTTCTCGTATAAAATCTATCCCATTTTATTCTATGTATGAAAACTCCGTGCTACTAAACTTTTTTAAATTGACTTATAAATTTAAAACTCAACTGCAAAACTAATGATCGAGCTCGTAAACAAAAGTCACGACCGCGTAATAGAAAGATGCCTGTGCAAAATATTTAATTTTCGAATCATAATTATAGCCTCTGAAAGTATGCCATGTTTAACAACTGTATTGAAAAATATTTTTATTTTATTTTATTTTTTTAGTATGGATGGATTGCCATCAAAGGAAATACACAAGACATCATGTCACATAAATAATGAGTTACAACAGGTATCTAGTAGGTAGTTGTACTTCTTGACTTAGGTACACAGCATGAAAAATTGCATTATTGATGTTATGTGTTTGTACACTTTAGAAACTAGTAACTAAAGCCCGCTAGAATCCTTGTAGGAACATCCTCCGACAACTCGGAGTTATTTTGCTAGATAGTTGCACTCGTATTATCCTATTTTGCGCTTCATCTATCACCGTACTTCACTCCTACGCCGGCTTTGGTCAATCAAACGCAAGCACTAGGTGTAGGAGCTCTACGTCCAACTAGTAGATTGCCAGTACCTTGGAAAATATTCACGAGATGGACACAAAATGTTCTTCTTTTCACAGTGATAAGGCACTCAGTTTACACCAATAGCAGATGCACTATATCCTTCCATTTCACACAATTATATATCTAACTGTAACATAGTTAATACTCTATTTTTGAGAAAGCAGGATATTTTCACAAAGATTTGCGTAGTCTGGAAGATTTTTAACTGAACAAAATCACAAAGCGTTAATTATTACCTGGCTGATGGAAAGGGTTATGTTTTTCGCGTGTATCTTGGTTTGTACCTATGTTAGTATGATTTCAACACACTTGCTCATAAAGTGGCTCTTATTTCACCGCAATTAGGCACATAATGACACCTGTAATCAAACTGTGACTTTTCCATTGCTATTATTCACAAGTGAGTTATAGTTGTTTTTTTTTTGAGTTGCTTTGTTCTTAAAAAAGTTTCGATACAAAAAAGATCGTGCTCAATAGTACAAGTAAATTAATGTACCTATTACTTGCTCATTTCATGCAACTTCGTATTTAAATAGATAATTTCAACTTGTACGTATTTAATAAATAAAACTTTAACTCAAATATTACTTTTGTTTTTCTCTGTAATAAAGAAAACTTGAGATTCCCCATTTCGTACGTGGCTAAAACGCTATCCGCAAAAAGCCAAAAGAAAAGAAACCTCATTCTTTTAGTCTATGGCCTATCGCCATTGTTAGATGCGCGCGCATAGGAAAACTTTTCACAACTCAGTTTCACTGTTGAGAATTATTTTTTTGTATTATTTTCTTCACAAGTGTGTAGAAAAACGTCGTATGATACACGTGTGTATTGATGATTACCGTCCTCGGCTCTCTTAAGATCCTCACCTGACGGCTCGGGTCTCAATGGCGCCTCAGCGGTAATCACCAACATTACACACTTGTACCATAATGTACTATCGTATGTATGTATTTAATATTTTTGATTACCTCGTATCTTTCAAACCACTTGACGGATTTTTGCAATTAAGACATCGTTAGATAGGTGTTGGCCACCCAAGTGCCGTTAAAAAAAGAAACATGGCGGAATTTGGGCGCCATATTCTAGGGTTTGCAATTTTTTTTCTTCGCAACCCATCGAGTAGGGTATCGAAATGAAGGGTTTTTAGAGGTGATTACAAAAATATATACCACTTATATGTTTACAAGTTATAAACAAAAAGTATAAATAAAAAGTTTTAAATGAAAAAAGTTAATAAAATCTTCATCAATCTTGTTTACATCTTTGCAGATGGGTTTTTTTTTATGTAATTAACTTTTTTTAATACACTATACAGGGTGACCTGTAAGTTATTGACAATCTTTCAAATGTGAATGTCCTCAGGCGTGTAAAAAAAAGAAGTCTACTCGTTTTGGACTTAGGAAAACTTACTCACCAATTAAAATGTTCCCTATGCCTCAGCAAGGCATCATCGCCCATGTTTTCAAGCGATGTCCCGTGATGGTAATACTTAGCGCTGTAGCCCAGGTTGAACCTGAAGCCAGGCACTAGTCGTTGCAGCGCCGCTTGCGACGCTAACATGGCTGCTACGTCTTCTTCGTGAAGACGGGTTCCTATGAAAAAGAGAACATTAAATAGAAGTAACTACAAGCAAGATAACATTTACAACCAATGATTCATACTAGGACCGAGACGTGATGGAAGTCATGGTCGCAGACCAATTCCCACCAGTGTGATGATACAGGCTGACAGAAATGAGAAGAAGTATATTCATAAAGTAAGAGACTAAACTATAGACACACTATTTTACAAGCTTTTATTTAACTTGCAATGTATGTATGTGTGTTCGGGTCAAATTTTACAACTGAATTTAAAAGCAGTTATCTTCCACCGACTAAGATGAAATTTTGCATACACATTTACTTTGAATGACAACGCATGGTTAGTTAAGTGACGTCATTCTAAATCTTATATGGCGGACGGCCCAAGATGGCGGACTAGTTATTTTTTGTGGACTGCCATGATATGGGTATCAAATGAAAGGGTTTGCTGAGAAGAATACGATAAAACTTGTTTTATAAATAATATAATTTTATTTAGATGCTCGTTTGAAGTAATTGTCGCAACACTACACCTTAAAGTGGCAAAAACAGCATCAGTCAGTCTAAAAATAATTCAACAAGAATTACAATATGCATTCCTTGCATTCGGTTCGCAGCAAAATGATGTCAGAATTTAACTACGTCATTTTATGCATGTATAGTAAGTAGGATTTGAATTGCAATACAACAAACCAAGTTATTCCAAGGTTACAAAGCGAGTTCAATAAACTTGTTAAACACAAATTGTCAGTCGTTATAGGGTATCTATTTAGCACAGTCTAGCAATTTGATCAAGCATGAGAGCTGTATCGGTGCATACGAATCAATACTAATAATATAAAGCTGAAGAGCTTGTTTGTTTGGACGCGCTAATCTCAGGAACTACTGGTTGGAATTGAAAAACTCTTTTTTGTTTAGATATTCCATTTATCGAGGAAGGTTATAGGCTATATAACATCACGCGTACGACCAATAGCAGCGGAGTATAAATGAAAAATGTTGCAAAAACGGGTAAAAAATTATCCTTTTTGAGAACTTCCGTAGCGTTCGCTGCGTAAACGGTTTAAGTTACGCAACAATCATGTATGTAGGGTAGGTAGGATAGGGTAGATGGGTACGTTGGTAGCCAGGTGACGGGAGCGAAGCCGCATGGGACAGCTAGTATTAGATACAAACAAATAAAGGGCACCTATTATTATTCAATGCAGCTAGGTGCTAATATTATTCAGATCTTGCGCGCATACTAATAGTTAAGACAAAGGCAACTAAACGCTACACAATGTTGGATTGATTGAGCACTATAATTATTAATGTATTCGTGTTTTACGTTAAGAAATGCTTAACATTCCGGAGTATTTCTGCCTCTTGTATCGACTTCTGGCAATGAATATGGGTAATTGTCGATATGTATTCAGTTCTCAGAGTCCAAGACGTTTGAGTCTTTGATAACACAAGAATGGTAATAAAAGAAGTCAATTGTACTATTCTGTGTACGTTAATACGAGAATGGGCAGTAAAAACCCAATGCAAGTATACGATAAAATTTTACTGAGTTTGTTAAGCGCTTGTTATTGAATTGCTTGGTAGCCATTGAAAGAAGTGCATGGAAATGTCCTTTAGTTCGTGCTTAGAATGTTAAGGATTACTTTAAATTATGGGCGACCATAAATCTTTAGGAAGGGCACTTGCCTACCTGCAATTTCACAGTCATATAGTAACAACTAATTTTTTATACGGGCAAGCAAACCTTAAAAAGACGCCTAGAATTTTGAGTGTGGGTTTTTTACCTCACTAAAACCACCCCGGTGACCACCATCAGCAAGTAGGAGTCCCGTGACTTCTTAAAAGACAACCCCGGTACCCCCTCTGTATAGTCATCATTAAAGTTCCCACTGCTGGGACACAGGCCTCCTCTCTGTGAGAGGGAATGGACCGTAATCCACCACGCGGGCCCAAGGCGGATTGGTGGATGTCACATGTCTTCGAATTTTTGATTCTAGGAGGTTTTGAGAGCAGTGGTGATGAAATAATTTGCACAAAGTAAAAAAACTACAACCTGCCGGGGCTCGAACCGACGACCTACAAATTGTAAGTCGCGGCCGATACCACTGGGCTTCCACTGCTCTCTCTATAGTAACTACTCCTAATAAAATAGTTGCTTTTGAGCAAAATATTATGGTTCACACGAAACCAAATAAAAATGATAACATACCTCTTTCTCCCACGAAGATATCATCAATATCGACGAGTATCCACCTGTCGAGGCTCAAGCTAAGCTGGCCGTGGCTGAGGTAGCGCAGAGCGTCCAGGAACAGAATCCTGTGCAGCCAGAACTGTAGGCCCGAGCCGAACAGAACGCGTTGGACGCCGTCCAAACGTCCGTGGTCTTGTATCACTGTCGCAAGCGGCATGCGCTCCTCTATAACATTGCTATAATTTAGTGTACCGCTTTATTGACATGGATTTCGAGCTGTTTTGCCTTTAAAAGATGGATGGGGCAAACTGTATGGGATATTGGCATTCCATTCGAGAGTCGATAGATCTAGTGTTAGAATGATGAAAGCTATTGGAGATCGGGCCATTTGCCACAGAGCATTGTTTTATTTTGGATGGAATGCTAATTCATAGACTCATGAGAACTCGATTCTAATGAGAAGAATATTCGTATTTTATGGATCCGTCGTTCGTCGTCATTTTGAGAACTTAATGAACGCCACAGACAGAACAGAAATTAAAGTGGTCACCTACTGGCCTTAAACTATCTAGACAGTTTCATCAAAGGCTCGAAGTGAAAAAGAAAAAAAATGGTACGAATTTAACACATCTAGCAAAGTGAGCTTCTTTAGTAAGTTCCCATAGATTTATGCGATGTTTTTTCCTTGATGCCTTAAGTATGCCTTCATCAGCATATAAATTATTGGCGCGAGGAAGTTAACAGCTCCACTGACTATATTGTTCAACAGTTCGTGCATTTTGAAAGGAAATATTAGCTTAAACAATGTGCGGAACTGAATTATCATTATTATACAATGATGTCTAAAAGTTGTAAGTACAATTACATTCTAAGAAATGATTATGGTTAGGGTTTTTATTATAGTATTAGTCACATGGGTAGGCCTACGTGTTCCATGTCACGGCAACGAGACACGGGTATGTTTAAAAAGACATATTAAAATGTAAGTAAGTGTAGTAGCACGTGGCCTTCTTTAAGGTTGCCCTAGTCGATTATTCTGCCATACAAACTTAGTCTGGCAATTACTCTTATTAACTTAGTTTGACGGTGTACGTTCAAAATACAAAATGATATCAATTTGTCTCATCTTTCTATCATTCATCTAGCCCTGTATGGAAACAAAAAAATATATATTTGAAAGTTATGAGCGTCGAAAGTTTCATATTTGAACAGTAATTTGAACGCACCTTTGGGCGCAAATAAATAACATAAGATGAAGGAAAATTGCAAAACAGTCACCACACAGTGATAGATTAGTAGTTCAAAAATACAAATAATGTTATTTTGGACGGATACATATAGTATTTTTTTCATGATATCCATATTCCCAAAGGTCTGTTTATAAAATTTCGCAGGCTCGTTTTCGCCCTAAATCATCATCCATAACGCTACAAATTTGCAAAAGTGTATATTCGTACGCGAACTAGCTTCTTACTGTTCATCACAGCATCTATCTCTTTCGCACGTGTTGTCGGATTAGATAGCATGCATTTTAACCCCGCGCACAAAATAGTTCGTGCGGTCGAAAAAGCCAACCTTAATTGCTGCTTATGACTACTGGCGTAACAATTATGACTCACGAGCTTAACGTAAATATTTCTAGTTCTTAGTGAGTGTCCCGCCATCATTTTCCTCTTCTGTAATTTAAAATCCGTTACATCAGCTGCGTTCAGCTTTTAGGCTTAAGTTAAAATTAAACAGATTATTAAAATTTAATTTCAGTAATTCATTGTTGCCTTTTACTTTCTGAGGGTCCATCTTTAAAGCATAATATTAAAATTCTCCTCGTAATCGGTACTCAACAGTCATTTAATTTTTATCGTTGTTTTGTGAGTAAACGTGTTCAAAGACTTTTCATCATGCTCCCGTCAGTATCCTAATTTATTAGCGGTTGGCGTAGCATGGCTTCTTTTTAATCCCCGAAGGAAAAAGAGGGGTGTTATAAGTATGACGTGTGTACCTGTATGTGTGTATTTGTGTATCTGTCTGTGGCTCCTAAACGGATAAACTGAATTGTTTTGTTTCAAAGATGACTTTATCGAGAGTGTTCTTAGCTATGTTTGATGATAATCGGATCAGCCGTTCAAAAGTTATGGGCTTTTTACTGTTTGAATTGGGGTGTTTTCTCAAGATATCGAGTCATTATTACGTGTTCTATATTTGATTTAGTGTAATTTGTGATTCAATATAGATTGTCGATCGAAGTGCGTCTACTACTAGATAAATTATGTAGCTGCAACAAACATGTGTAGGGGGTATTAGAATTTGTTTAATTTACCTTGTTTTACCATACGTCTATCTCTATTTGCTTGCTTCTTACAGTCACCTCATTTCTAGCTATTTCTCATCTTTCACAAAGTCTATCCATCGATCGTTTCTTTGATCTTTCTCTACTCTTATAACCAGAGCCTTTGTTTGAATTACAATCGTTTTAATCACACTAATATTATAAAGGCGAAAGTTTGTGAGTGTGTGTGTTTGTATGTTTGTTACTTCTGCCCGCTCAAACGGCGAAGCAAATAACGAGGTACAATCAAGTCGTAAAACTTGGCGAAGATAAATGCTTATTACTTGGTAACTATCTCGTAAAGTGATCATTGGAAAAATCGATGAGCTTAGTATTTTCTGTTAAACCGGCTCAATGCTACTTACTAAGGTTGTAGCTTAGCTTGACTCTGGTTTTTAGAACAACAACTATTATTGACTAGATTATCTGCCTCGATACAATTTTAAGTGCCCTAAGGAACTCCATTGCCGCTTTTATTCACCTAAATAATTAATTATGTTTATAAACAAAGCAGTAAATATATGAAAATATTGTAAAAAAAAACGAGCAGTTTATATTCCACTGGCCTCTGCCCGCGGCTTCGCCCGCGAAAAAGTGTTTTATCATCCCAGGGGAATACAAACTATCCTATGACCTTCCCAAGTTCTCAAACTATCTCCATGCCAAATTTCATCTAAATCGGTTCAGGATATCCAGAGATTACCCCCTACAACCTCACAAACGTTACCTCTTTATAATATTAGTATAGATGAGAAGCCGGGAAAAATAAAAGAAAATAAAAACGAAATACCTACTCGTATTAGACAAACATTAATGTATTAAAAAAAGATTCTAAAGTGAAGAAAAAAAAAAGAGATCAAGTTTTTTCTCTTTTTAAAAAGAGATTTCTTATTTTTTTATTATTACGCAATGATATTCAAATAAACAGATATGTTATGAGCGCGCGCATTTTGAAGACACGAATAGGTCACAATTGTGACCTTTAATCTTTAGTTTATGTCACGCATGGCGAAGAGCGATAGGCTTTGTTGAAAAAAAAAACAAAATAAAATAAATGCCATCGTGTGTATTTGTAATTTATTTATTTATTGATTAAAATAAATATTTTTTAATGTTAGATGAATGAAAAGTGTGTATGTGTGCTGCTGCTATATGCGGCGATTTTCAATTGTTTTGTGAGTGTATAACGTATCTGTTTATTTGAATATCAATTGTTATTACGTAATAAACGTTTGTAATGGTCCGCTTTTTTTGTAAAGGTGTTTATATTGAGCAAACACGTTTTGCATGACGTTGCATAGACACGTGAATCAACGAAAAGAAAATGTAGACCGGTGTGACCACAGACATAAATCTAACTAGATAACGCAAGTCCCTCCATCTGTATGAAAACCAAGAGTAACACTTTTTCAAACACAATTTAAAAACAAATTTTCTTACCAATGAAAGAAAACATTTCAATGCTTCGGCCAACTTTTTTTATACACTTTTTACAGCTCAATATGGCATAATTTGGCATTTTTCTAGATATCGGTGGAATTCCGGTGTCGATAATGCTAAATGAAAAGCTCAAATTACGATCATTGATCGTAATTTTACTCCATTTTTTGACACGCGTACATACAATCGCGTCATCTATACTCTGATTTATAATTTCGTCGACTAAACTGACATTTGGGGATTTTCACTTTATCGTAAGGTACATCAGTATAGTGTCGTATCCTGACTACTCTAAGTGATCCAAAGTTGGTCGAAAATGGAACTATTTCACGGCAAAAAAAATACATTTGTTAAGAAACTAGCGGCCCGTATTTAGTTTCTACTCATTTATGCCATCGCATTTATTTTATTGTTGATTTCATATATAACATAATAAAAGTTTATGTACTATTTATATGAATACTGTTATTTTTAAATATATTACGTTTATATTCATAAAACATTTATTGACACCAAATAGTAAAATTATATTAAGGAGTCATGCATGACACTTCGATTCATTAAATCACTTATGATTGAGCCTTACCTACAACACTATGCTCTACGCTTGCAACATTTAAAAAAAAATCAGGTAATGCATTGGCAGCTGTCAGTTTAGTCTACGGAATAAAAAATCTCAGCATAGTTAGATTTATATCTGTGGCATCCGCCACAGATAAAATTGTGTTTGGTATTTTTGTTGAGAAGTCTCCACTTCTCAACAAAAATACCAAACACAATTTTCAGAATCAGGAAAACCTTGACAGGAACACCGTAACATCAAGAATAGATTGCTCGAATCTATGTAAGTGTTATAGCATTCCTTCCATTAATTAGAACATGATGACGAAGCGTGATTAATATTAATTGACGTTATTCGAAACTACCAATTAGATTTGAGCACGATACTTGTATATCGGGTAATATGTTGCGTCATACGTTCCGTTCTTTATGAATCTCAGTAATATACAACCCTAGGCTAGGGTTGTACATTACTGACTTTATGTTATAATGGTCTTGGTACATAATACGTACTATCACAGTCTAAAGAGCAGTCCTATCTTCACGAAACTATAGCATAGCCAATCAATCCCACTTACCACCTTCTTCTATAAGCACATCACACTCATACACACATCTGTATGTTGAACTCTTTCATAATGAATCAATGAGAACACGACATGGCCGCAACGTCATACTATTTATTAAAATCACAAAACATGTGGGTGGTGGTGTTTCAAATCCATCGTCATTAGTAGATATTATAATATAAAACAAACGTTTAACTGAACTTTATAACATTGTGGGTAGATTTCAAACACAATACCCACACGTTTTGTCGCCAACATCGATCGCAGTTACTCTCGTATATTGCTATTCATCAAGAATCCTAGAGAGCGCGATAAATAATCATTTAACTTTGAGTTACTTGGATTAGAATGAGGTATTTAATTTCATAGTCAAACTTAAGTGTCCATCTGGTCTAACGGTTAACACTGCTTGATAAACCACTACAAGACTGGTTCGAATCCCGAACACATAAAAATAATATTATTTTATGTTTCTTCACTTTTTTTTCTATACACATTTTATACATTTTAAAATATTTTTTTTAACTTAATAAAGTGTTTAGTTAATAAGTACTTGAGCATTGCATTTGAATGAGGGTAGAACTTTTTATTTTATTCGGTAAAATCACCGAAGATAAGGGTATATTGAAAAATATGATTTGCTTGAAGAAACACTTAATACGACGTTGTTGGTTGGTGAACTTTAATCAGAGCGTTCGAGGTATTATAATAGCGGTGTTTATTTGAATATTATGAATGCAAGCAAATATAAGTTTAGAAACTAGGGCACACATTGTTGCCTTGCATATCTTATAGATATGCATATATATAAATACAATCACAAATTTCTGATGAAACCGGATTGTGTGTAAGTTATATTATAAAATATGAAAATATGGTAGATGATATTTTTGTGTCAATTAAGAAAATAAATCGCTTTTTTGAAATACTTTTTTTTTTGCTTTTAGATGAGAACTGTGATACTTTGGATAATGAGGTTTGAGAAAGAAGGACGTCTCAAGAGTCGTGCATGAAGTGGGAGACCAGTCACCGCTTATAAGTCAGTCTCAATGAAGTGTTATGGTGATATGAAAACAATGGTTTTATACCAACTAAGCGTTTTGCTAGTGAATTCGTTACCTACGTCTGCGCAATGTTCGCCGCGCACTCCATGCCAAAGAAAAGAAGCGACTTCATTTCGTTTTTTTTAAACAAATTATTCATCATATAATGTTATGGTTTTATTTTGTTTTGTTTGTTTTACAATGACGAGACACTGCATTGAATTTCTTTATTTTATTCTATAGTGCTTACAAACTAAGATCAGTGTTGGAAATCTTTTAACTTAGACCACCGCCTTATCTTGGGAATGTGTTGAATTCGTTTCTTAACTATACTCGGAATTTTAATTCGATTCCAGATTTGACAATTTCAGTGTTGCAACGTTATGACAAGTACTAAATAGTGACGTTGCAAAATTATTCGATATGGAAATGGAATATTTCCGGATCGATTAAGTAAGTAAGTAAGTAAGTAAATTTTATTTGTTTAAACATGGTGTACATGATACATTGCATGCAGGATAGTAATGGGATACAGAAAAGTTCTAACATGTTCAGCCACATATCGTGGCGTACAAATTGGTAGGAAGAGATGGTGCATAAACCGTGATAATATTCATCAAAATTACATTTTATATCATTATACATCAAAGATTAGGTAAGTATAATAATTACAATTCAATAAGCATATTTTTTAGATACAATTCAATGTCAAAGTAAGTAATCATTAAATAAATTGGTCAATAAAAATATGAATAATACTGTCATTAAAAAAATTCAATTAATTCAAATAAAAAATACAACAACATGTCAAAAAACAAAAAAATAATACAACATTGTCATCTCAAAAACGAAGAAAATTATCCTCTTTCATAAACTCTGCTATACTGTAATATGCTCTTTCAGTTAGAAAACTCTTTAATTTACTTTTAAGGGCAGATATATTTAATGTTTTCCATGATTTGGGCAATTTATTAAAAATGGTCGGAGCCATGCAAAAGATGCTCTTACGCATAAGAGTAGTTTTAGCGCCGTGAACACAAAGTTTGAAATTATCACGTCTATTCCTAGGGAAAACATCAGACAAACGCTGAAATAAATGGGAATTTAATTTAATGAACATTACTGTTTCTAGGATATATAATGAGGGCAATGTCAATATTTTACGTTCTATAAAATAAGATTTACAGCTGTCCGTTGTTTGCAGTCTAAACATCGATCTAATGCACCTTTTCTGTGCCCGAAACGATATTTCATTGTCCGTGCTATTCCCCCAAAAGATGACTCCATATCTAAGAATTGATTCGGCTAATCCATAGTAAGCAGTAATCAGTGCATCTGTGTTGAGAACCACAGCAAGCTGTTTCAGAGCGTAGGATGCACTACTCATTTTTTTACTAAGTGCCTCTATTTGAGGTTTCCAATTCAATTTGGAATCTATTAATAGTCCCAGAAATTTTGTTGTGTCAGCTTCATTGATATTTATATTATTAAATTGAATATTCAAATTGTTGATTGTTGGTGCACGTTGTCTAAAGTGCATTACGTTAGTCTTTTTTAGATTAATTATTAAATTATTATCATTTAACCAATTTATAATAGATATTAGTGCATTATTAATGTCAAGTTCATATGTGTTTATGTCATTACAAGCTATTGTCAAAGTGCAATCGTCAGCAAAAAGTGTCATCGGATGTTCAGTTATTTTAGGCAAGTCATTTATATACAAAGTGAACAACGGAGGCCCCAATACACTGCCTTGAGGTACTCCGTATATAACCTCGCGTTCTTCTGATCTTGAAGTTTCTTCACGTTTAATTTTTGTATTTATTTTACTGATCTCTGTAACTTGTTTACGGTTATGAAGATAGGATTTAATTAATTTTAAAACGTTGCCTCTAACACCATAGGCTTCAAGTTTGATTCATCATTTAGATTCTTCTCGTTTATAATTTTACTCTCGTAAACTAAGTATATCAGGAAATTTAATATTTCTGAACCGATAATTTAGTTTTGACGATTAATTAACGATCTGAGACTTTTCTTTTATAATTGTGTGTGAAATAAATAAAAAAATGTGATCATGAGAACAAACACAACGTAACAACACTTTAACAAAAACCCAATAAAATATCGATTCGCAATGAAATAAGATATTCGTGCAGTCACATTGGGAGAATGAAGCCGAATGACACGATAAACAAAATGGCGATAGCTGCACGAGCGCGCACGGGTTGCCAATACTGAAAACTATCGAGGCTCTTGTATCTTTAATATAAAAACAAAAATATTAACTTTTTATAAAATAGAGCAGTGATTACTAATTAATAAATAATTATGTATTTAATTAAATAAAAATCAATAATTTAGTCTTTAATTGGCACACTGATGGCACACACTGATTGTTTATCGATTTTTGTGTTCATCACTACACTATTATATGTGGTATCATTATTTCACAAAATGACAGTAGCTAATGTCAAATCTGGAATTGAATTAAAATTCTGACTTATAGTCGACAACGAATCATTTGTTTTTCTTTTACCCTCACTGGGATATTATTGCTAAAATGTTAGCATATTGTTGTATTGTAAGTGACAATTTGTCATAATGTGAATAAAGATATTTAAACCGATCTAAGAAATTATTTATTATGTATAAAAAGTTTTAATTGTATTGCAATATTATTACTATTAAATTGATCGTTTCTAGTATCGGTATTCTATGTAAACATCAGTATCATATTTTATTTAAATCAATAGTTGGTTAGTTTTGAAACAGAGGATGTCCTGGCAATAGTATACATTTAGCATTGTATTGTTGAGGTTAAGCTTCAATCCACTTTTCCTAGTGAAAACGAATAATTAAGCTATGGCCTCAATAATAATAGTTATCATATTATTTTTTTATTTTATTTTTTATCTGCCTAATATTTAAACTAGTGTTTATAATATTTATTAAATCAATAAATTACTTTATTTTCAACATGGTTTCTTTTTTAATGGTTGGGTATGAGCAATATTAACAAAAGATGCATAAAAAACTTTTGTTTTTATTTTATACTTATTCTAAGATGCATACCTTTCGCGTAACTTATCAGTCATTATTTGTTACCATGAGTATAAGTTACCAAAAATACAAAAATAAACTTCGTGCAGCCGAGATTTGAACTCGCGTCTATTAGGGTCCCGCTTTGGAGTGACACTCTCTCACGGATCTGCCACGAGTTACGTTAACTGCTACGACGAATTTTAGACTTAGTTTTGAACCGGCTCGATACGGACTTTTGTAGTTATATCTAAGTGAAACGAGTAAGTATATATTTTTATCTTTGTGTGGCGTTGACCACGCCCCTTCACCTCGTAGTTAGACTGTATGATGTCTTATTGTTTGCGTTTAAATATCACGCACACATTTATATGCACAGAACCGTGCAGGTGACTATAAACATTGAGATGGGACTGCACTTTGTAGCGTAACGTAAGCTCCGGAGAGTTAACGTTAGCCACGTTAGTAAAAATAAAAGGTAATATAAATTAAAACTAAGAAAAAGGATAAAGATAATAAAACTGTGGTCCGACTTCGCACGACGTGTGCAGCTAACCAGGCAGGAAGACGTGGTAGGCCCTGGGTAGGCAGATGAGCAGGCACCACGACGGCATTCGGATAGGCAGGCTGTAGAGTAGGGCAGGCAGACGTGGCACGGTGTGATCGGACGGGCAGGATGACGTCGTAGGCCCTGGGTAGGCAGATGAGCAGGCAATCGGGCTGGTACGTAAATTAGTAGGTGGCAGGAATCTGCGCGTGCTGAAACGGGCGCGCTGTGGCCGCGCGAGTCTGAAGACCTGTCTGCTACAGCTCATACACCAAGTGTGGTAGGTAGGCAGTAAGGAGCGTCGGGGATCGGACTGGGCGTTACACGCCGTATATGCGCAGGTAAACGGTAGGTATGAAGGCTGGCAAATTATACACAGTATAACACTATATATATTTATATATATATTAAAAATTAGAGCACTTCAGATAATATTACACAAGCCGTAAGTATAATAGTTTTAAAGACTTTCAGATTCGATCGTACATTAAGTAGTATTCCGTAGTCCACCGACTTTCGGCGTTCCGTCCAGATTTTCCAAACTGAAAATTGACGCCCGTTTTTCTTCGTTCTGTGTTCTAACTACATTTCAAATTCAAATTTCAATTAAGAAATAAAGACCAGAACGAATAAAAACGGTTCACAAAGGGGTCTGTCTACGCTACCCTTATAATAGTGTAAACCTAGCTTAAAGGAGGTTTAGTCCATGGTAGCTATGTTACGGTCTATGGTTTTAAGAAAAATAAAATAGACAGACAGATGTCATGTCAGATGAAAATGTCACAGTAGAAAAATATTGCAAGAATTACCAATTATCAATATAAGTTAAGATTCAGATATTAAAACAATCAGATATAATTAAAAGTATGTATGCTTTTCAGGTACAAACAGTATGAAAGAAAACATAAAAAATAATTACAGAAGTTGATAAAATATCAACAGATATGAAGGTATGGTTTGTATAGTGTAATGAATTGTAAATAGACTTAAAAAATATGTGGTTCTGTTTAGCAGAATACCACATTTCCCCGATGACCCCAGAAAAATTTTCAACTTGAAGAAAATTTTGATGTTTATTCCTTGCTCTATCACACAACATCTTTCATACTTTCGTCAAACACTCTCATTCAATCACACGTAGGGGATATGGTTCACATTCAATGACGCATATTCCACAAGGAAATATTTAGAAAGATTACGAAGGCTTTTTTTTTTTTAATTAGGTGTCGTAACCCGCAACTGTTTGAAAACCCGAAGAAAAGAAAGAATATAAGTCTAAGAGGGAAGAGGGACTTAAGTTTAAGAGGAAAGAGGGTCCTAGGTTTAAGAGGGAAGTCAAGTTTGAGAGGGAACTAAGTTTGAGAGGGAACTAAGTTTCAGAGGGAATTAGTTTGAGAGGGAACTAAATTTGAGAGGGAACTAGATTTGAGAGGGAACTAAGTTTCAGAGGGAATTAGTTTGAGAGGGAACTAGTTTGAGAGGGAACTGGTTTGAGAGGGAACTAGTTTGAGAGGGAACTAGTTTGAGAGGAAACTAGTTTGGGAGGAAACTAGTTTGAGAGGGAACTAGTTAGAAAGGGGACTAGTTTGAGAGGGAACTAGTTTGAAAGGAAACTAGCTTGAGAGGATTTTTTTTTTACATATTTACAAGACTCCACGCATTTGGCTTATTTTTACAGAGTTACGGGACCGCTCTGTGCACATAAGGCTTTCCCAGTTGTGCAAAACTCTAAAAGAACACCTCATTCTTTGTACATAAAGTTAAGAATAAGATACAAGTAATGACAAGGATATTAAGTATAAATTAAGAAGTTTAAGAATAACACATAAGTTAATGTTAGTAAATGTAATCAAATGTGTAATAAGAATATCTAGGATAACCTAGAATATAATTTCATAATGATATCTTCATTATGTAAATACTATACATACAAAGTAAATAATAATGGAAAATAAAATAAGCCGAATATGTTTGGTTTCTTTGTAAAAATAAATAAACTTTCATATTGCAACTATTTACAAGAAATATATAAAAATAAATGGCAAGTTAAATTTTAAAATCTTTTACATGCCATTTTCCTCTCGATCTATTAGGATCCTCCAGAATAAAATTAAGAGTTGAAAGCTTTTCGATTACAGTGCATTTAACATATCTTGGAGCTAATTTTGCACTGAAATATGCGCCAGCATTACTCTTAACGTAATTTTTACGCCAGACTGTATCACCGACTTTAAATTCTTTAAAGCTGTGTTTAGCATTATAATGAACAGCGTTCTTAATATGTGCAGTGTGTAATGCAATCTGTACTTTATCGAAGATAGCAGATAATAATCTTAAATTAGTGGCGAGGAAGAAAAATAACGTTGTCAAGATTAGTGCAATCGGTGTAAAATGAACCACACGGTATAGTTTCACGACCAAATACAAGAAAAGATGGGGAGAATCCTGTTGAAGAGTTTACCGTGCTATTTAGGCCGAATTGGATTTTTTGTAAATATTTATCCCATGACCGATGGTCATCACCAACTAACTGTGCTAAAGCAGTGATAATTGTTCTATTATATCGTTCTGTTGGGTTGACTTGAGGGCAATATCTAGGAGAATAAAAGATAAAAGGAACTTTATATTTGTTCAGAAAACTTTGAAACTCGTTTGATTGAAATTGTGAACCATTATTATAGTTTGTGGAATTCCATGTACAAAAAATACGGCATTTTCTAGATGTAAGATAATATTAGAAGTCGTAGCGCGTTTGATAGGAAAAATAAGACAATATTTAGAAAAAGAACAAGTTACCACTAGGATATATTGGTTACGTAGTCTTGTCATTGGAAAAGGACCCATCAAATCCAAAGAAATATTTTGAAAAGGTCTTGAGCAAATTTTTGGTTTACCCATAGGGCCATAAGGAGAATGATTCGAGTGCTTATAAGAAAGACAATTTTCACAGGTAGAACAGAATTTTGCCACATCTTTAAACATTCCAGACCAATAGTATCTTAAAGAAAGTTTCTTGTAAGTTTTGAAAATGCCAATATGAGGATTATTATCTGTAACACCATGACAAGATTTAATAAGGTTTAGTCTTTCGGAAGGAGGCGGAACCTCTTTCCATGCAAAATCTTCGTTAAGATAATCAGATGAGTTAGTGAAGCGATATAATTTAGTATTAAGAATCTTATAGTTCGGATAGTCATCAGGGTTTCTTTGACAATTTGTAAAAAGTTTATTAAAGTGTTCCAATTGAGACACAATATCTCCAGAAATAGGTTCTACAGCGCCAATAATAGCTGTATCAGGAGTTTTGTGGCGTGAAAGAAGATCTGGAACGACATTATCTTTACCTTTTTTGTGTTTCAGATCAAAATTAAAACAAGATAGACGAAGGGTCCATCGAGCTAATCTTCCAGAAGGATTAGACAAATTTTGGAACCACTTTAATGCCGCATGATCGGTATAAACTGTAAACTTTTTACCATTATCAAGATAACAACGCCAATGTTTAAGTGCAGTAATAACAGCTAGTGTTTCCCGTTCAGTAGTTGAATAGTTTTGCTCATGCTTATTCGGAGTTTTGCTCATGTATGCGATCACTACTTCTTTATTGTCTTGTTCCTAAGTCAACATAGCACCAATTCCGAAATTAGATGCGTCACAATGTACAGAAAATGGAAGGTCAAAGTCAGGGCAAGCTAAAATTGGGGTTGAAATTAAGCATTCTTTTAGTTTAGAAAAGGCTAAATCTGCTTCATCATTCCAGACAAAGTTCTTAGAAAAGTTTTTTCCAGACGAAGTTAGTTTACAAAGGGGTGAAGCGATAGAACTGAAGTTAGGTATGAAGCGACGAAACCAACTGCATGTGCCTAAGAATTTCCTCACTTCTTTTTTAGAGGAAGGAGCGGGGTAAGCTAAAATAGCTTCAATTTTATTAGGGTCAGCACGTAGACCTTGATCGTCAACTACATAACCGAGATATTTTAATTCTTTACGAAAAAATTGACTTTTCTTGAAATTAATTGTGAGACCTGCGTAAGAAAGTTTTTGAAGAACTTTAAGTAGAAGTAAGATATGTTCTTCAAATGTTTCAGTTATTATTATTATATCATCTAAGTAGCAAAAGACTATATTATCAAAATCTGGTGTAAATAAGCTGTCCATGAGTCTTTGTTGAGTCGCGGGAGCATTGGTTAAGCCAAATGGCATAACTTTAAAGCGATACATGCCTTTTCCAGGGACATAAAAAGCAGTTTTATCTTTATCGTCCTTATTTAATGGAATTTCCCAGAAAGCTTTAGCAATGTCTATGCTAGTCAGATATTTAGCGTTTTTAAGATTATCTAGGATTTCAGAAACAAAAGGAAGACTATATGCGTCTTTCCGAGTGATTGAATTCAATTTCCTACTATCAACACAGAAACGCCATTCTCCGTTTTTTTTGGAGTGATAAGCACTGGAGATAACCAAGGGCTCTCACATTTTTCAATTACATCAAGATTTATCATTTGATCAACTTCATTAATTAATGCCTTTTGTTTTTCAGGTGTAAGTTTGTAACAACGTTGTTTAATTGGCAGTGCGTTACCGGTATCAATACGATGAGAAACTAAACTGGTACGACCCAATATGCCTCGTTCCTCAAAATATATTGTTTTAAAACGATCAATCAAGTCTGTTGCAATGTTTTTCTCATTAAACGAAAGGTGTTCAAATGTGAGTACTCTATTGTCCACTGAACTCACCGTAATAGTTTTATTAATTGGATTTAGTTCAGATGAAAGCGATATAGGAGTTAAATTAAACTCTTTCCAGAAATCCCAACCAAAAATCAGTGAGGGATAAATATCAAGGAAAATATAAGCTTTAATAATATGTATTTGATTATTAAATTCGATTGGTAAATGAAAATAACCAGACGACATGGTTTTCTGTTTGTTAGCAACCATAACTTGAGTAGACGACTTGAATAACTTAAATCCTAACTTTTGGATATCTTTATGAGAATTATTTCCTAGGATTGTTATACAACGCCCGCTGTCTAATAGACCAGAGAATGGCAAGTTATTAATAGACACTTCAATAAAAGGTCTGTTATAATCTTTTTCTGTGTCATAATATACAGAGGTTGTTTTATAGCAACACATAAAAATTTTAATAAAATTTAGCCATAGTTTCCAATCATCAGGATGAAAATTATTATTTAGAGATTTAGAAACGTTATTTAAGTCGCCATCTAGTTTTTTTTGTTGTATTTTTGGGTTACACATAGGACAATCAATTATTTTAACAAAGACAAAGACAAAGATATTTTATTTCAACTAGGCCACAAAGCGGCACTTTTGAACGTTAGAATACATTAAAATTTACAGGGAATAAAAATTGATTCTACCGTGCATTCGGAAAGTAGCTTGTTATGGAGAAGAACGCACAAGAAACTCCATACTTACTCTTTTAAAAAAATATATGTTTTTTTTACAAAATTTAGGTACATAAGTACATACATTAATAAATTTATATGTGTGAGGACAATGCACCCAGAATCACTACATACTATACTACGTACAAAGTATTAAAAGTACTCACACATGTACTGTGCAGTTACATAATAAGCACTAGGAAAACACTAGCATCCGAAGCAGTTAAGTTAAGACCAATCCCAACTGACGGCGCCCGTTCACGAACATGACGCATGAATCGGCACCACCCAGCTCAACCATCATGAAGGGAACCGAATGATCCAACACACACGCCACCATCAGAGAGACATTTGAGAGAGCATGACACACTCAACTGCCAGGGCAAACACAAGTCAACGAACGACACCAAGGTACAGCAAATGGTAGATTTACAGTTGGGTACATAGTACTCACACACGTGCTGCGCAGTTATACTATACTAAAAGAAATTGAGTCTATATAATACAAATATATTCATACAGTCTTCAGCAGGTCCAACAATTCTACAGAACAATAATGTTCTGCATATCACTTGTTTTTGCGCCCTAGTGGTTGTGGAGCAAGACTAGCATTGAGCCAAGCATTTTTATCAGTGATGTAATCCCCCAACTTATAATATGCCTGCCTGCATAGTGTGCGTTTTATACAAGTTTTAAATTTCGTCTCATTCAGTTCTAGAATGTGGGGAGGAATTTTATTGTAACATTTTGTACAGTACCCCATGAAAGAAGAGGCTACTTTAGCCAGTCTGAAACCTGGTTGAACTAATTGGTCCCTATTTCTAGTAATGTAATTATGTCTATCTCCGTTTTTACTAAAAAGATGTAAATTCTTTCTCACGTACATGATATTTTCATAAATAATGTAACTCCTTTACGACCGCATTTAATACATATCAGATATTTTGGTTTGGGCAGGTAGGGCAGGTAGGGCAGGTAGGGCAGGTAGGGCAGGTAGGGCAGGTAGGGCAGGTAGGGCAGGTAGGACAGGTAGGGCAGGTAGGGCAGGTAGGGCAGGTAGGGCAGGTAGGGCAGGTAGGGCAGGTAGGGCAGGTAGGGCAGGTAGGGCAGGTAGGGCAGGTAGGGCAGGTAGGGCAGGTAGGGCAGGTAGGGCAGGGAGGGCAGGCAGGGCAGGCAGGGCAGGCAGGGCAGGCAGGGCAGGCAGGGCAGGCAGGGCAGGCAGGGCAGGCAGGGCAGGCAGGGCAGGCAGGGCAGGCAGGGCAGGCAGGGCAGGCAGGGCAGGCAGGGCAGGCAGGGCAGGCAGGGCAGGCAGGGCAGGCAGGGCAGGCAGGGCAGGCAGGGCAGGCAGGGCAGGCAGGGCAGGCAGGGCAGGCAGGGCAGGCAGGGCAGGCAGGGCAGGTAGGGCAGGTAGGGCAGGTAGGGCAGGTAGGGCAGGTAGGGTAGGATTATAAGTGGGAAATAACAAGTGATGTTTATTATGATACACTAAAATTAGTGTCACCTTATCTTTTCATTGGTGCATACACACACACATATATTTACACCAGGCATATTTCTAAAAGATGACAGAATCGCAGAAGCGATAATTAATATTGGGTTTTCTCGCGTTCCTAATATTGGAAATGTAGAAATATGTATGTTTGTAAATCAATCACGCCTCCACGGCTGAAAGGGTTTGGTTGGGAACATGAATTACACAATGACCTGGATAGGGACATAGGATATTTTATATCTAGGTATATTTTTTCTCGTGAGATAATCTTCACAAAGGCAAAGCTGCTGGCAAATACTATTTGGTTCCTGTTTTCAGCAGAGTTGACTTTTACCTCCCAGAAGCCCTCTTACAAACGGAATTGTAATTATCCCCCCAATAGAGGCGTTCCTTTCACCGGTATTTAAACGATACAGACAGGTGTTAACTTTGGATAACGAACGAAGCGACGAGGACACATCGGGTGCCAGCCATCCGTCTGGATTCTGGATGACTGATTTTAACGACGACACTCCGTGGTACACTGGTTTACGAACTTATACACTGAAATCGAAGGAGTTCACACAAGTAGTATATAGCCAAGAAAAACAAGATTATTCATCCTCTTTTTCTTCATCTTTTCAAAACATAGGTATCAAGTATTCATGCAAAAGGAAAGATACATCACCTGTTTGTTGAATAAGTTTAAGCTAACAAAAATATACTGAACAGCAGATTTTTGAACTGGCGTTTTTTAATATAACGTGGTGATTGGTACGAGAAAAGAGAGACTTATGCTCAGCAGTGGGCGAAGTCGGGCTGTGGATGATGATGATGATGATGGCGGTAGAATCCCAAAAACAATGAAATGCAAATTGGGTAGTTTACTCTCGGTTTTCGTCAAAATAAATATCTTGTAAGACAATTATTTACTTTCGCACTATGTATATTTTCTCAGTAAATACTCCTCTATTGTGCTTATAGCACACAACTTCCTGATACACACAAACAAAAAACCGATTGTTACATCACCAATACGAGATACGAGTATTTGTTACCATGATTGAATAAACTTATTCCCAGAAACTCTTTTCAAACAAACCGATCGGCCATATTAACGTAATGGTCGAGACACCAAATCAAATCGTGCTTCTCGGAAGATTGTTCATTCGAGGAAACGCTCACATTACAATTATACTAAGACAACCTTTTAAAAAACAAGCTTACTCTTATTCCTTTCAGCAATCCCTTTCTTGTGATTCCCATATCATGTGGTGCTTCCATCTTTGGGAGTCCGCCATGTTGGATTTAGAATAATAAGTAAAACTTAGGCACGGGGTCACTGCTAGCGCTACACGCACAAAGAAAATTTGGTTCAAATAAATATCACTAGATGGCGCGATATGCATCGATTTGTTATTAAAATGACGACACGGTTGGCGTATGGTTGAGCGATCGGCTGCTGCTCTGCGTGTCGCGGATTCGATTCCCACACGGACCAAATATTTGTATGGCCTACAGATAGTTTTTCCGGATCTGGGTGTCTTGTTTAAGAGAGTTTAAATGTTTGTAAACGCAACCACGGTACAGGAAGAAATTGCTAGAATGGGCAAAATAAAAAAAATTGTGTATTAAATTAACATTTACTAGAATTGATCATAAAAATTGTATGTTCTTAGTAAATCAAATCTCTTAACCACAAAATTATGGAATATTAGGCTCTTAATTAACATTTTAAATATTATTTTAACGGATCATTTCAAATTGATTCCAATAGATGTCGCGGTTTTGTGTTTCTGAGACATGCCACTCGATTTTTTAAAATTGTATTGCAATATATTTAGGTGCAATGACTCTATAAAAACGTGCAAAAAATACTATAAATTTAATCGTCACAGTATTTAAAAAAAAAATTGCCGCGAACCGAGAAAACTCTTTTTCTTGCGACTAACCTAACCTAACACCATCTATAGCCGTGGAACGGAACCGGACGCGATCGGAGTACTAATAAAAATATGCAGTATAATCACACGAAAAACGCTAGTAACGTCGGCACGGTTTTTTGAATGGGATGAGGCATCTGTACGCTAGTATTATATTATCTGTGACTTAGGTAACCGTGAATTGTCATCCAAACCAAACTTGTGTGCAAAATTTTAGCTGAATCGGTTCAGTGAATCTGTTTTAAAACTAAGTTGCAAGATTTGACCCATTCGTTTTAAGTAACGTTCGTTTAAGTATTAATTTCATAAAAACAAGCTTTTTGCTAACCGTGCATTATCCATACCAAACGTGTATGCAAAATTTTAGTTCAATCCGTCGGTAATAATTGTTTTATAATACAATTGCAAGATTAGATCATAACCCCTACTAACTTACTAACAAAGCAATTTAGACAAAAGCTTGTGAAGCCATAATGATTGAAGAGAGAGAAAACACGCCAACAACAAAATCAAATGCAAATCGTGGATATATTGACGTCATCATTCCCAGAAATATGGGGAAACCGCAAACAATGAGTTGAAAAATCTGGAAAAACGTAGTGTCACGTGGAGCCGTGTTGTCGTGACAGAAAAAGCCCTCCATCAATCTGCGGGAAGCTATTTCCTAACGCTCCCGTCCCATCGGCGTCCTTTCATATCACGCTATAGCTTGGCATTTCAGATATTGGTGAACGTATTACGAGTACATATTCCATCTACATTTTTTCGGAGCTTGGGTTGCAGAGGCGTTTTTCCTCTAATACAGAGTAATGTGGATCGTAATGTTGTTCTTGTGTGTGAGGTGAGAAATATCTCGAAGAATTTGCTAAGTTGCAATGTTTTGTTGAAGACATAAAAAAAATGGGTTTCTTTTTATCTTAAGAACATCTGTTTTATGTCCAGTTTCTTAATTGAGTAGGTATTAAGCGTTAAAACTTGTCAAGTGCTTAATACCAAAGTTTGACAGTTATCAGTCTATAACAGATTTTGACAAATACTCAACTTTAAATTCTGGGGACCCTAGACAAGTAATATATCAGACTGTCTACGGTCTGCCTACGTAGGATTCTGCAGTTTTTTAGTCACATTGCCAGGAAGGATGGACACAACCTCGAACAGGTGATGGTTACTGGCAATATCGAAGGGAAACTTCCGAGAGGTCGAACTGCAATCAGATGGTCAGACCAAGTCCGCACATCGTTAAATACCAGGCTGCATGATGCTCTACATGACGCCAAAGACAGAAGCAGATGGCGCAAATTGGTGAAGGAGAAGTTGTTTCCAAGAAGGCCAGGGAATCACGACCCTCATTAATAAGGAACACGATGCGAGGAGGAGGAGACAAGTGGCATTCTATCATCACATTATGTCACTATAAAACTGCTTTACGTCCTTCACGTCACAGTCACAGGCCCAATTGAAATCCAGCGTCGGGCACCAGTTGCGCGACATTTTGCTGAACTGGTCCTATTTAGCGCACTGGGCCCGCGTGGTAGATTACGGCCCATTCCCTCTCACAGAAAGGATGCCTGTGTCCCAGCAGTGGGAAAATTAAAAGGCTGATGATGATGATGATGATGAAGAAGTAAGATAAGTCGAATTTCCATCTCTACCTACCAGTTACTCTAGCCCTATACACAAAACCAATAGTTAGACCAGTCAATCGCCTCGTCGCTTAACCCATTACTAATTGGAATACATTTTCTAAAAATGTCTGTATGTAAAGGCTCGCTTCAGATTGCATCTTCATACATAAGTAATACAGGAATCATTGGCATTGTCAGGAACGTCAGGGTTACGGGTCGTGGGTTCGATGCTTGCCTATTGTCATTATTGTTTTGAATATGTATGTGACATTTGGGTGCCTATATAATGGTGTCTGTAATAATAGAAGAGCTAAACTGTGTCATAATAGAATGATACATATTGGCAACTAGCTGAACCTCGCGGTTTCACTCGCATCTTTGATTACTACTCCGCTCCTATTAGTCATAGCGTGATGTTTTATAGCCTATAACCTTCCTCAATAATCGGGCTATCGAATAGTGAAATAATTTTTAAAATCGGACCAGTAGATCCTGAGATTAGCGCGTTCAAACAAACAAACAAACTCTTCAGCTTTATAATATTAGTATAGATGTATACGACACTGATGTTAACAATATGGATTTACAGTAGTAATTTCCGTAGCTATATTTGAGATTGTTCACAATTTAATCGCATTCTGCCACCATTTTATAAGGTAAACCGTTAGGCACCTGTTTTCGCATAAACTTTTCGGATCTGTAACTTTTGAAAAAGATCGAAATAGATATACCAATATTTCTCTAGGATACCTGTCCTGTACCTAAAACTATTTTATTTTCTAACTGTTAATCTGTGTTAATCTGTGCACTCTGAGCAGTCATCCTCGCTACGTTCTGTTTGCTCACGTAAACTAAATAAACTATTCTCACATAGCACGAGGCAACATTGAAAATCCCTGGAAAATCAATCGTGTTACGCCATTCTCGTACTATAAAGCACAGCGAACAATCACAATAAATACAAACATTGTGTAACAAAACGGAAACATTAAAATATTTATATACAGTAGGAACATGGCGTCGCGTCGGATGTAAAGTAAACACAGAGTAGGAACGTGACATCGTGAGTAAGCCGGCATGTCCTAGAACCAAAAATTCTAAGACATGTGACAATGTGACATTCACCAACGCGCACTGGGCCCGCGTGGTGGATTAAGGCCCATTACCTCTCTCTCAGAGAGGATGCCTGTGTCCCAGCAATGGGAACATTATAATGCTGATGATGACGGAACGTGACTAGAGACGCCACTGTTAATAATATTTAGAAAAACATATAGAACAAGTTTCGGCTGTCATAGCCTTAGGATAATTCATAGTCAGTTTGCAGGACTTCCACTCTACTCGGTCGCCTTATCAACGGAAAATACATTCGATTATTTTTAATAAATAGCAAGCTGTAACTGTCAATTAGGTAGAGGTGCAGTCAAGTTGGAGGAGATGACCTGGAATATAGTCAGAATTGTCACGGTATTTTGGTTTCTGTGAGTAAACGGCGACATTCACTGACAAGTTTGGTTTGTATGGAAAAATGTTTACAATGACGTCTATGGTAGTTTCAGTGCTCTGTGGATTTAAAGCATGTCCATTTGTCTGTTTGTTACGATACGGACATCTGAACTGATTGTAGGTAGGATTTATTTTATTGGTCACATATTGATTTAAACCCTTGCTACACAGTGTCCCGTTGCTTCGACAAAGGGCCGGTCGAAACAACCACCCGACTATATTTATGGGGTATTAATAATCATATAATTCACCCCTTTTCCTTTCACAGTCAGATACAGTATAATTAAGCTGTTTGACATATTTACTAACAAATATATATATTATTCTATATACTGAACGCAACTCTAGTTAGTCTGTTCAGTTCTGCGCCACATCTCTGGTGCGCTGACGGCGCCCTCTCTATTTTTGTATGTCACACGCTAATGGAGGTATTTTATTAACGCTCTAATATTTGTAAGCATTTTGCGAATATTACTAAACAATCTCTATTATTTATCAAAAAAATATCAATATTAAATGCCTGGTATAAAAGTGAAAAAGAATTTTTTAATATAAGTTTTTCACGTGGCCCCGGTCCCGTGGCCCACAGGAACCATATTTTTTGCATGCGGAATAAAAATACCATGCAGCACTCAGCGATAGTGCAACTTTTTATCAATGAAATAAGCAGCGATTTTAGAAACAAACAATTTTAACCTCCTTATTGTAGCGACACCAAAGCCGCAACTTACGAACTAATGCGATGACGTCACACAAATCCTGCATCGCGCAAGCAAAGTTTTCGGCGCGATTTGAACATATACAACAGTCCGATAATAACCGTTGGGCAGTTGCCCAGACCAAACACAACACCCATCTGATCGGAGGATCCTCCGTTTTCTATGGAGCTTTGTGGAACTTTACACCCTGTTCCACCTGCCCCCAAACCAATAATCTCAAACCTATCAGTTTAGACTAAAGCAGTCGCAAGCGCATCTACGGAACTAAATGAATTAATCGTCATCCTTTATCGTCGATGTGCGATCATCTAATGACGGGTAATTTAATGACAAACTAGGAGAGTATCAAACCATACAATTTAGTAAAAAATTATATATTTTACTAATTAATTTTACTGTTATAAAAGTTGCAGTTTCTTTTTTTAAAGAATACAGTCCCATTACCTAATCAAATCAAATCAAATATTTTATGTATTTACAAATAAGTATTTACAACAATATAATTGAAACCCTGACTAATGCTTTCACATAGCTTATAACATCCTAAGATGGCAAAAAAATCAAAGCATTTTCTTCGCAAATCTATCCGCAGTCCCACCCGCACTGACCCAGGTTACAATCCAGATTGATAACATGTTGTCTATGTGACTTAACTTTATGGTCATATTCCTTTGCCACGGCCACACTGAGGTGTCCGTGCGCGTAATATATGGGGCAAAAATGACGTAACGGAGATCGATGGGGACGTATGTGGATGTAGTGCGGGTGTCAATGACGGTAGAGGGAAGATAATGGCGGTAAAAAAAAACTGAGCTTGGCTGCTAAGGCTATGATGAGTCATGCGGTCGATTACCTTCTATCCTATGAGTGATATTTGTCAATCAATCACTCCTCAACGGCTAAATGGATTTGGGTGAAACTTGGGACTGGTAAATCATGATTTAGATTAGGACATAAGATACTTTTTATACCAGTACTAGCACTCCGCCCGCAACTTCGTTCGCGTGATTTACAGATTTTCTTATGTGCAGTTAGTGAAGTCGAACAAAAATAAGCTATCGTTAAATCAATAAAAAATGGGGTCTAGATATCTAGGGTTTATAAGTCTGGGACGATTTGTTATTAGATTTAAAAAATAATGAATTTTAGGTAACCGCCACAAAAGTAAAATCCTTCCCTAAAAACTTAATAACCAACTTTTGACCCGTTAAGCGTCGAGTTTTTAACAGTCCAAATATTATGTTACTCACTCTTTTCTTTTCTTTTTTCTATTTCTCCACTCACAACTCCAGATAAGGTTACCTATCTGGAGTTGTAAAAACCGTATTATGTCAATTTTTATTATTTACTCTATCCCCAAGCATTAAGATGTTTCATACAAACTAATTCCCCCCTTTTCACCCCCTATGCAGTGGACGTTTTTTGGCTGAAATGATGAACATGATGATGATGGTGTAATAATAATAATATAATAATAATAAATAAAGTCGCGTCAAACAAATGGCTTAAGATAGGTAGTTTGTTCCCTGAAACTGAAGGATTTATAATTGCGATACAAGACCAAATAATTAACACAAAAAATTACCGAAAATATATTATCAAGGATCCTTCAGTTACAAACGATAAATGTCGTAGGTGCCACTTACAGCCAGAAACGATCCAGCACATAACTGGGGCGTGCACAACTCTCACGCAGACAGACTACACACACAGACACAATCAGGTGGCAAACGTAATTCATCAAAAATTTGCCGTTAAATACACACTTATGCAGGACGCAAACACCCCTTATTATAATTATACACCACAAACCATATTAGAAAACGACACTCATAAACTTTACTATGACCGCGCCATTCTCACTGATAGGGCAATTCATTACAATAGACCGGATATCACTTTGCAGGATAAAATAAATAATATTACCTACCTAATAGATATCGATGTTCCCAACACACATAACATACAGAAAACAATAACCGAAAAAATCAGTAAATACGCAGACTTGAAGGATGAGGTAACTAGAATATGGCGTCAAGAAAAAGTTTATGTTGTGCCTATAGTCCTCTCCACAACAGGCGTTATCCCAAATCATCTTCTACACAGTTTAAAATTGCTAAATCTAAATGAAACCCTCTATATTACTTTACAAAAAGCTGCCATCTTAAATACATGTCGTATAGTTAGAAAGTTCTTGCAAATAGAAGAAAACGAAGTAGGCCCACATCAAAACACACCCTCCTCATAACACACCACACGCTGCATTTACTTGGTTTTGGCCCGTAAATGTAGCTTAAACCAGCCTAAGAGCTGAGTAGTTAAAAAACTTTATAACAATAATAATAATCTTTATTAAAATTTGAAATTGGTAAAATATACTAATTGGTCTTATACATAAAGTGGGTACAACAATGTTAGGTGCCTGTACTAGGTAATCCTGTATCACAGGCGGCGGGGGCTCAAACAAAGTAAGGTGTAAGGTTGAATAGTCCAAAATTGCCTCTTAGTGCTCTCCTAGACGAAACACTATGCATTAAGATTCTTAGCAAACTTTAACACCCATTAAATCGTATTTTGGGGGAAGTTTCGAATATCTAATAATGACAACCTTTATTGTTTACTTAATTTGGTATTTATGTCAAGTTTCAAATTTACCAAAACCCAAGTAATAAGATTCTTCAAAAAAACCTAAACACTCATCTTTTGAGGGTAGTTTCGCAAAACTAATAGTGGCGACCTTTATCATTTACTTAGTTTAATTTTTATGCCAATTGTCAAGTATTTTGGCTGAAGTAAGTAGATTTTGCATATAAACTTTCAACCCCTTTTTCACCCCCTTAGGGGTGAAATTTCCAAAAATCCTTTCTTATCGGATGCCTACGTCATAGAAAGAACACACATGTTTAAATGTACCTTATTTGAAAAAAACAATAACTAAAAAGAGTTTGAAAAAAAAACCCGACTGCTTGAAAAGCGAACCAAAAAGACGTAAACAAGAAAAAAATCATGCTGTGCAGTCGGAGGATACATCTGGTTTTGATCAGACAGCTCGCGAATATGTATTCAGCGTTAGTTTGCTTTTTAAGCAGTCGGGTTTTTTGATTTTATTATTTTCTTTTTAATTGAACGATGCCTAGACATTTGGATTCGTTTCGCTTAGTTCCTTGAGCTACATTTTAGCCTAATAAATTTGTGTCTACTGCAAGATAAGCAAGTATTATGCTTTTTCTCATACAGAGAAAGATCGAGAACTGATCAATACATCAGAGTAAAATGAGTGTCTTTCTTTACAGTAAGTCAGTTTAGGTGTCATAGTATGTTAAAGAAGTTAAAAAATTTCACTCATCAGTTTTTGCTTGTTTTTTTTACAAAACTTTGAATGGTCTCCTACGAATTCAATTAATTATTGTTAGTAATTCCTCTACCTAGTTGTAATTAATTTATGCGACCTATCCAAATGTCCTTTCTTTGGTATTGTTCGTCGAATAGTTGAGCTCCTTAAATTCTGTTGAAGGTTGAATTGCACGGTTATTGATAAACGCGTGCACTGACTGGACAGGTCCGCTCTATCTGTCTGGAAAATACCATTTAAAACACAATCTACATGGTCTTCACACGATCTGAGCAAGATTATGTATGGACTTTAATAGAGACTGTGACCTCTGAGTTTGTTTCGGCCTTTCTTCTCAGAGTAGTCAGATAGAAAAAGCCGACCTCATCTGGTTTTAAAAATATATTGACGTGTAAAAGTGTTTATACAAACCAACTTACAAAAATAAAATCATTTATCATGTATCATTTACTACCTTTCACTGCATAATACATAACGCTGCAGATTATATAATTAAAAATATAAACAATAAATTATTGTGTTGGTTTCGTTTCCTATGAATTTAACTAAAGATTAATGAATACTGAATGAAAGTAGCGGGGCGTGCATTGTGGCATACATAGTAATAACACAATGTATAATATTTGTATGTACGTAACCTGCAAACCCGCAGTGACGTCACATCCCGGCGCCAATCCCACATTATGATACTGAAGTTTATACAACAGCGTGAATAAATACGAGTCACAATCGGAATATACAAGTTGGTATTATAAAATGAACTGAGTTCTATGTAGTACCAAACTATAGTTAATCTATGTTGGTAAAGATAATTATGAGTTGGATTCTTTGTTAAGCTAAGGGCCGATCTCCGATTTAAGTATTTGAGGTTAAGAATGAGTTGAGTATTTGTCAAACTATACTTTAGTCTGAAAACCTGTCAAAATTTGACACTAAAGTAAGATTTGATACGTACGTCACGTAACGTAACCTCAAATACTTAAATTAGAAACCGGCCATAGGTGACAAAAGACTTGCATAATTTGCACCTGCCATGTTCTGTCTTTTCACTAACCTAATGTCGACGAGTAGAAAATGCCTAACAAAGCATTAAATCCGACTTTGCATAGAATTTTCTACATGTGCTGTGCATAATTTATTTAATACTTCATGCACACAAACGTACAGACTTGCATAATTGGCCCCTGTCATGTTCTGTCTTTTCACTACCCTAATTTCGACTAGTAGAATATGCCTAAGAAACCAATAAATCCGACGTTGCATTGCATTTTTTACATGTGCTGTGCATAATTTATTTATTTATTTAATACTTCATGCACACAAACAGAGGTGGACTTAATGCCTTAGGCATTTTCTACCAGTCGACCTTTGGGTGATGCAGAGACAGATAGCTAATAAATAATGTTTTATAATGTTAAAAAAACATACGTAATGCATGCATAATGTGTTCAATAAATAAATAACAATTTATTGTTTCTTAGTGTTGCACTGTATCGTTAGTATCGTGGAGCTCTTGGCTAAATACAAACAGCCTCACGGTTCAATCTTCAAGGTTAAGCAATGCTTGTCGAGGTCGGTCCGTGGATGGGTGACCATCTTTACAAAGCGAGTTTCTTCCGTGCCTCAGAAAGCACGTTAAGCCGTTGGTCCCGGCTGTCATTTGAAAATCTTTGACAGTCGTTACGGGTAGTCAGAAGCCTGAGATCTCACACCAGTCTAGAATATCGTGTTACTCAGTTACTGGGTAGTGGAGGTCAGATAGGCAGTCGATCCATGTAAAATACTGGTACTCAGCTGAATCCGGTTGGACTGGAAGCCGACTTCAAAATAGTTTGGAAAAGGCTAGGCAGATTGATTAATTTATCGTTGGTGGTCGTGTTACTACTGTATCCAATATGAGTCCTGAATTCGATTCCATGGCCGGTCAAAGTGTTATTAGTGTTTTCCACTGAAATTTCTGTAATACTGTCCGCACCTGAAGTCTGGATTTGTCGCCGGTTGATGGCAATATGTTCGCCAACTGTTTCATGGGAGTTACATAACTGACGAAATGTGGGAGAACCTTTCCCCCCTTCCCAATCTTCGGGCATACAGGCGCGATGTTATGTTATACAAAGTCAAATTCTTTATTTCACTAATCAGCACTTTTGTTATGGAGAAGAACGGACAAGAAACTCCACACGTACTCTTTTAAAAAAAAAGTGTTTATAATATTTACATACATACATTAATTCATATACGTTAGTAGGATACAACCATACTAACACTACTATAATACGTATATGTATATAGTATTACAAGCACTAACAATTAAATTCATTAATTTGATAAATAGGAACATGGTTCTCACATACTTACAAATATTGCAAACATAGGTAAATTACCTAATTCAACAACAACAGAACAGTGCGTGAGTTAATTTCTTAAACAAAACGGCGCGGATCGCGGTGCTCAATCGCGATTAAATTGTGCACTGAAATTAATGAATGCTGAGGGCAGACGCGCCCTCACGCGTGTATTTCGCGAATTTTTACTTACGCCAACGTGCATAACTGCATACAATACTTCGCGTGATTCTTTCATATGCTGGAAATAATATTAAAGAATAATTATTCACGTATTAAGTAGAGTAGAATTTAAATCACGGCTATGCTCATGTTTCCCTCAAACATTTACGATATGATTGTTCATCCGAATTCGAATACATTAAATAATTAAATTTAATAATGTTCATATGTTTTTGACAACCCTTGCATATTTGCGACAGATAGCGTAAGTGCCTACACGGGCGGCGGTGTCGTACGACATCAAAGGCGTTTTCCAACTGATGATTGTTAAACTGTGCTATTACCATCAACCACGAGTAAAAGCAAGAATTTTCCCATTTTTCATAAACCACACTATTGAAAATAATTCACCCTAAAATTGATATCGTAGCATAGGGGCACGTATCGGCATAGACGTGACTGACGTGGAACTAGAAATCGTTAACAGGCAAAAACTTCGCGGTACATTGAAAAAAAAGCACTACTGGCCGATAAACCTGAACCATTCGTTTTTTGAATAAGTTCACAAACGACCCGTACGAGTAACCATCCGTTATCTGCATTGTACCTGATTTTCTGACTTCGGTACAGCCACTAAGAGAGATTGGTATGCAGGCATTATTGCACTAAGCAGGCACTATGGGGGAAACAATTATTACATAGCTTCTACCGTGGTGAATTTATGTTGTTTTTTTAATCATCTGCTGTTTTCTTTATTCAAATCGTTTTCTACAGGTTTCTCCGGGTTTAACTAAATCTCGCCACTTTGCTTGTGGTAAACAACTGTTGCAATAGTTGGGCATAGAGTAACAGTTTCGTCCCAATAAATTGATATCTTTTTTAACCACAGCTTGAAACATTGTCATCATATGCTTCATATCAATACGAGAATACCTAAAAGACTACACAGGTAACTTGTCATTATTGTATTTTAACAACTTTTTAGAAACATATGACCTATTCAGATTAGTGGCCATCAGTTATAGTGTGTCAGCTAGGCTACCTGCACGAAGACATTTGAATGTTTAAGTGTAAATAGCTAACTAACTATTTGGCAACATTCTAATTTCTTCTTGGTGGTAGCTTAGCTCGGGTTGGTGTCTATAACGCATATACCTGCAAACCTATCCCTATTGTTGACTGTACACTATATCAGCCTATGTCCATGGGCTATTTCCAGAATACGTGCATTAAATAATTTGAGGTCAGACTTCGAATCCCAGTACTGACAAAGTTTAATTGGGTTTTGGTATTGGCAATCGGTAACAGTCTCAGAGTTGGAGTTATGCTTGTAAATGAGGATATGCTCTCTAGGGGTATACCGTCATCAATGGGGTTTGAAGAACAAATTATATCTCTGTCTATTCTTTAAGGGATTACTTTCGTGAAGGTGGTGATAAAATTAAACCATCTTCTTATTAATAGGCTGTAAGAGTGATCCTTCTAATTATAGACCTATATCCGTGCTTCCAGCATTGAGTAAAATCTATGAAAAAATCATGCTGGAACAGATGTTGTCTCACTTCAATTCAAATGGGATCCTGCATAGTCAACAGTTTGGTTTCACGAAAGGTAGGTCGACAACGGACGCGGGAGTAAAACTCATCAGCCACATCTTGGAGGCTTGGGAGAGGTCCCAGGATGCCATTGGCATTTTCTGTGATCTCTCAAAAGCTTTCGACTGCGTCGACCACAACACACTGATCTGTAAATTGCACCACTACGGAATTCGTGGAAAATCTGCTGATCTCGTGCTTTCCTATTTATCAAACAGACAGCAAAAAGTAAATGTTAATGGGGCGACGTCCTCCGGGTCTCTAGTCAAGATGGGCGTGCCCCAAGGTTCAATTCTCGGCCCTTTCCTTTTTCTTGTTTACATTAATGATCTCCCTTTTATGATGGCCAAATTATCGGATATAATTCTATTTGCTGATGATACTTCGCTAATTTTTAAAATAGATAGGCAAGATACGGATGTTTTAAATGTCAACGAAAGTCTAATTGTTCTCTCAAAATGGTTCGCAGCTAACAATCTTTTACTGAATGCGAAAAAAACAAAATGTCTAAAGTTCTCTTTACCAAATGTACCACAACATGACCTAAACTTAAATCTTGACGGCAAAAATCTTGAAGTTATAACGGAAACTGTATTCTTAGGGATTACTATCGATTCAAAATTGCAGTGGGGCGCGCACATTAGAACTCTTTCGGGTAGGTTAAGTTCGGCTGCATATGCAGTAAGGAAAATAAGGCAGCTAACCGATGTAGCTACAGCTAGGTTAGTATACTATGCTTATTTCCACAGTATTATGTCTTATGGCATTCTGCTGTGGGGATCAGCAGCAGACGTTGACTCAATTTTCATCCTACAAAAGAGGGCAATCCGCGCAATCTATAAAATGGGTCCTCGCGAGTCCCTCAGAGAAAAATTTAAAGAGATCGATATACTGACTCTACCTTCACTTTATATTTTGGAATGTATTTTGTATGTCCGTAAAAATCGGGGGCTGTTCAAAACTAGAAGCGACTTCCATAATTTAAATACACGCAGTAAGCACGAAATTGTAATACCCAAATTCAGATTAACGAAAACTAGCAAGTCTTTTCTTATAGACAGTATACGCTTTTATAACAAGTTGCCAAAGTCAGTTATAGAACTGACTGATGGAAGGTTCAAAAACTACATCAAACGTATCCTTATTAAAAAAGCATATTATAAAATCAAGGACTACGTTGAAGATAAAAACATTTGGCCTTAGCTCCTTCTGCGCATGCAGCTTCCCTGGTAACTTGTAAACGGCACAAATATGTGGATGTCTCTAACTATTCTCAATCTCATTTTTCTTTCCTTCTTTTAATTAGACTTTTTACAATGGTTTTCAAACATCTTTATAGCCCTTTGCTAAGAATAGTTACAGCGCTGATAACGGAATTTGTGCCACATGTTAAATTTAGTCTTGTTATACTTATTTTTATTTACAATGTATAGATTCTTTTACCGATTGTTTTGTGAATGTGTGAACATTGTAGGCCTTCTAGTTGCTAGTTAACATTTGTTAACTTTTTTATAAAATATATAATCCTTTTATTTTATTTTTTTAGTTTCTTACGACTTATTGTCATAAGTCGGGCCTACGTTGTCCCCACATGTCTAAGTACTAATGCTGTAACATGGAAATATTGTAAAACCAAACCATTTTTAAAAGAGTAACCATGGAGTTTCTTGCCGGTTCTTCTCCATAGGAAACGACCAACCCGAACCGTGCACCTTTTGTCGACGTTTTATAAGTGCCCATGTAGGCCTATGTGAAATAAAAATATTGATTTTGATTTTGAATATTGTTAAAAAAGGTGAAAGTTTGTGAGGATACGTTGCAGTAATATAGCTTATACATCAGAATTAGCACTCCGGCCGCGACTTCGTTCGCGCGATTACGTATTTCATCCTACAGATGACTTTATTATGTGCAGTAAGTGAAGGCGATCAAAAAAAAGCTATTGTAAAATCATAAAAAATGGGGTATCGTAGATATCTAGGGTTTATTGTTTTTTTTATTGCAATTTTACCTATGTTTGCAATATTTGTAAGTATGTGAGAACCATGTTCCTATTTATTAAATTAATGAATTTACCTGTTAATACTTTTAATACTTTATACCTGTGCGTAGTATAGTGTGTAGTGCTATTCTGGGTGCATCGTAAATGTAAATATAGTAAAACACCTTTTTTTTTTTAAAAGATAATTTTGGAATTTCTTGTGCGTTCTTCTTCATAACGAATGTAAATACAGAAATAGTATTATTTTGTGATGACATTGGAAAGGATTTAGGCCACTTACAATTTAGGGTTGACAAATAGATATCCAGGACACTCAATAATGAACTACTGTATGCCTGGTTGTTCTTTATTTGACATAATGAAAAAAGTTATAAAATGCAATTTTAACCAGGATACCACATTATTAATATTTATTGGTAATAGGGGTAATGTGAACAAATGAGAATTACTCCAACATTATGGAACTTTGTGCAACCTTAGTTTAAAAAAAATTGTGATGTTCACATTCCCATACAGCCAAAGTTTGCCACAGGAAGAAAACAATCTTAGATATGAATTGAATAGGACATTACATAATTTAACATATAGTAGTAATTTATTCCATTTAATTGACACTTACAATTATGTTGGTAATCACAGGTTTTCTTGCAATGACAAGAATATTTACTTTTTAAAGTATTATATTATTTTATTTTAATTATTGTGAATGTGAAGACTATGTGGATCATTCTTTTTTTTTTTAGTTTTAATTTAAATGTATCTTAGTTTTAAATCATGGTCTGGCAGTTTGAGTAGTTTATGCGGTCTACCCGAATGTCCTTTCTTTGGTATTGTTCGTCGAATCGTTGAGCTCCTTAAATTCTGAGTTGAGCTGCTCGGTTATTGACAAATGCGTGCACTGACTGGACAGGTCCACTCAATCTGGCTGGTTCTTTCCCCAAAAGACCATTTCAGACATCAGTCTACATGCTCTTCACATGATCTAATCAAGATTTTGTCTGGACTTTAAAAGAGACTGTGACCTCTGAGTTTGTTTCGGCCTTTCTTCTCAGAGTAGTCAGATAGGAAACGCCGACCTCATCTAGTTTTAAAAATATGTTCGACATGTAAAAGTATTTGTACAAACCAACTTACAGAAATAAATTTATTTATCATTTAATAAGCTCATTTTCCGAATGCACGGTAGAATAAATTTTTATTACTTGTAAATTTTAATTTTTATTGTTTGACGTTCAAAAGTGCTGCCTATTGGCTAGTTGAATAAATTTATTTGACTTTGGGACAATTCATTATTTAATTTAAAGAATAATAAATTATAGGTTACGCCCCCTTTTTGCCCCGTTGAGGATCTACTTTTTTTTCATCTTAAATATTATGTGAGTAACTCTTTTATTCTTTTTTATGTTAGTCAGATCGCGCAGTAAGATTCCTAAAAAAACTTTAACACCCCTTAACCCTATCTACAGTTTTAAAAGTCAATTTTGATTGATGAGACTCAACTCGCTGGAATGCGACTCCTCTCCCGCTTCCCCACGTAGCGCTCCGCGTTCGATTTCATTAGTGATAGCATATTTGTACGTTCCATCAGAATGACGTCACATCCCCAGATGCACAGTTAAGTCAGTTGGCTCGGGTTGTAATGTACGTAACAGAGCTACAGCGGTGGTTTTCAAATGATAGCTTAACATCAAAAGATAAGCTGGTATCTACGTACAGATATTGAATCCGTATTTAGATTTCTTTTCATTAGTATTTCTTTATCTACCTGTCTAATTAGTTGAATCTCCTTTTCATCAATACGATGAATACACTCAATCTCTATAGAACGTTACATATGGGAATGTATTTACAGACGTATATTTGATATATACGAAGTTATGATGTAACAAGGTATTCAAAGAGCCCTCGAAAACCCGAACACATCTACCCGATATGAATGTGACTAAAGACTCTCACACAAACCTAGACCCTTTACACAAATACTAAGATCTAGGTTTATGTGTATGTATAAGCAAAAGGTATAAATATTTAATAACTTCTAGGTTCGTAATATAAATTAATTCTCTTTGACTCTAACCCCGTAATATAACTTAAACATATTTGTTTGTTATAATATTCAAGGCTGTTTAAATATCAAATATAATATTTAAGCTTTGATGTCTATATCAACAAGGATATTTACTTTTATAATCTTGCGTTATTACATACATAGTATGAATTACTCACGAAATTCTTTTTTCAATATATTTTTCAAGGATGGAAATGAAACTTATTTTATTATTCAGCAGATATTTTTGTTTTCGAGTTATTTTAACTGTTAATTAACCTACGTTCCTTTGAAATTGAACTGAATGGAAATATATGTATTCCTTCAAAATATAGAAAATTTTATATATCATATTAGACATCAAAGCAAACTTCTCATAGAACTTGAAGGTATTTCGAATTAAAATCTCTGTCGCAATATGTTAATCTACGAGTTTGAAATGAATTGCTACGCCGTAGGCTCGCAGCGGCTACGGCGTGGCGTCGTAGCACCATTCTACACGCATGGCTTACGAAGCGCGCCTACCGGAACACGGCTCAAAGGCCATGGCTTCAGGCCCGCCTGCCTTTTGTCGCGGCGACGTGAGATGGCTAATTACAAACGACGTGTGTTTGCCCTCACCCTGATTACCTGCCGTGAGCCGTATTGTCCCAGCGAGACCATATGCACGACCTATACTACTGACAATACCGAGCCGAAATACCTCTGCAATAATACCCAAACTTTTGTAGTGGTTACTCTAACATATACGTTACATTGTATTCTATCTACATAAATAGTAACACTCATGATAGTCGAACAATACAATGATCAGATAAGTTACGAAGAGAGAAATGGAAGTAAATGGCACGTTGAAGACGAAAAACATCGATATTTAAGTGCGAGGAACGAAATAAATTGAAAGAAAGCCAACAATACTTTTATAAAATGACATATAAATTTTATAAGTTGGTTTTTGAGAAGGTTTTTACACGTCACTGTACTATAGGACTAATAATAACGTATCCTCGTTAAAACTAAAGTTATGAATCCCTATATACATAAATAACAAGTATTGTTTGCGGGTGCATATATTTCAAGTGACGCCGACGTACCTATATATTATGTTATGTGTAGGTATAATAATAAACGGTATAAAAATAATGTGCTTCTGTTGTCACCACAAAAAAAGCCCGACAATATATGTAATTGCATATTTCACTACAATGGCAGGAACAGCAGTGCTCTCGAATAGGTCACGACTCGCTTCTAATGGTTAGCGAGGAAGCGCGCGGCCACTGCCTCTCAATACTGAATAAAAGCGAACTTACGCTCAAGAAGTGCCTCGTTATATCTCGATAGTCCTTAACAATAGTAACATAAGGTTGGTTACTGTGTGTTATATACTTACCCGTGTTAAGGTGACGTTTGTGTCGTATTCACACGCACGCATCACACATTGTGTGCGTGCGAGAAGAATGATTCCTGCCCGAGGCTTTTCTCCACAATAATGAGTCAGTTGACGTATTGTCCCGTGGGCGCCATCTCGTCCAAATTACGAAGCCATTGTTACTGAGATATTGTTCGTCACCTCGTGAATATGTGCGAAAGGAAATGAAACTGTTCCCTTGTGCCAGTCACCGTTTGTTGGCTTCCCCGCGCCGACACTCCCCGCTATATTTCCATTTCAGAGATCCGCTAAATGAGACTGCCACCATGTGCGATGATATACCATTGTATACTAATACGTAACGCTTAGCGAATACGGGTTACACTACATTATTAATTAGCTTTTGTGTTGTTAAGATTACGGTAATTGTGAGGCGAATAATTTTGAAATAAAATTATATACGGTGGCTTTTCGTAACAGATGGTAGATACCTTATTAGAGTCGTCAGAAACATGTTTGTAATTAAAATATCCAGGCAAAAATTAACATTTTGGCCTTTTTAAGATTTTAAGAGGAAACAATTATAAAATATTAATTTCTGTTTGTGAAAACTAAAAAGTAAAACGATAATGCCAAAAATAAACACAATGGAACATTTATTCGCTATGCATTTAAATTCCGGGAAATGGATACTAGCAACCTAACAGTATTGGGATTCTCCTAACAGTACCTTCTTCTTCAGTTCTTACTTTGTATTTTATTGCGGGGGCCGATTTTCTTTTTCCAGACCCATCGTTTGGTTTATCTAAATAAAGGGTTTTAAGAGGATAATTCAAAAATATATAGCACATATATGTTTAAAAGTAAAAAAAATCGAAACAAATATTAACTTAAAAGTTATATATAAAAAAGTTTTATAAAATAAATCAGAAACCCGACTGCTTAAGAAGCGAACTAAATCTAGTTTTTGTCAGCCAGCTCGCGATTATGTGTATCCTCCGACTTCACAGCATGATTTTCTTCTTATTTATGTCTTTTTATTTCGCTTAGTACAAATTTTAACTTCTTTTTCTGTTTAGTACAAATCTAAATTTCTTCATTCGGTCTGCTTCCAGTCTAACCGGATGCAGCCGAGTACCAGTATTTTACGTTGATCGACTGCCTATCTGTGGGCTGAGTGCGAGTTTTTATTCGTGCTCGATCGCGTTAATGCAAACGTTAATTTGTATTGAATGTGGATAAGCGCTGTCTAGTGACAGTAAGCGAAACCTTTATTTTATGTATACAAATTGACATAAGAAAACATTTACGTTAACGCGATCGAGTATGTTAAAAAACTTGCAGGAAGACCTCAGAGGCCTTAGTGCGAGTTTTTACTCACGCTTACTCGTGATAAGGTAAACGATCTCTTATGTCAAAATGTATACAAAAAAGTGGTTTCTCCTTACCGACACCAGACGGCGCTTATCCAGTTTCAATACAAAATGATTTTTACGTTAACGCGATTGAGCGTGAGTAAAAACTCGCACTAAGGCCTCTGGTCACCACAACCCAGTAGCTGCGTAACACGGTACCCTGTGGTACGACTAGTGTCAGATTTTATAATCGACTTTCAAAGATCTGCAAATAACAGGACCACCGGCTTTACGTGCTTCCGTGTTCTAAAATCTAAAAGCTGGACTGCTTAAGAAGCAAACTAAAAAGACGTAACCAAGAAGAAAATCATGCTGTGCAGTTGTGACAGCACTGCTCTACCTATCACATGACGTTTATTAAACATTATATTCGCTGTAATAAACTTTATTTGACATAGGACACCTTATATGACTATATATATTAACGTTAATAAAGAAAAATCCGGCGTAGTGCGTGTCGGGCCACGCGCAGTAATAGGGTTCCGAAGTTGCAAAATAATGCGGACTAAGAAGAGGGTTTTGTTGTTGTTATATGAACATTAAAACGGTTTCAGCGACACACAACGTCTAAAACGGGCCTACATAGGATGATGTTTTTGTATTAATCTATATGCTCACGTTTGACCACTATCTCGCCTGATGGTAAGCGGTGATGTGGTCTACGGAAAAGCACGCTTGCCTAGAAGTAACCTATTTACTCTTTACTTAAACTAAAGAAGGACTAACTGGTAACTGAAGAAGGAATTATAAAATCTAACTTGGTAACTGAAGTTAGAAAAATATTATCTATTTGAGTATAACCCCGGGTGCGAATTGCGAAAGGAGCCGATACGAGCGCTCTTTAGAGCCACGGGAAATGGTATGGTTCGTTCATGGATCCTTGTGCGCACGCTCCTTGTTTATTTCTCTTTCGGAATTTGAAAAATTTCGTATGTATTCACCTCTAATCTGCGGGTATTCACTATTTCGTTATGGAAAGTTTTACGCTACTCAATTAGTGATGTAGTCGACTCGAATATTGATTTTATAGATGGATATCGACAAAAGAAAATAAGTAATTTGCTTGGCAATCGAATCTAATTTGACTTTAAATCACAAAACGTCGGAAATACTTCTGCACTAACACAAAATAGACTTCCCCGCGCGCATGCGCCGTATGGACTACGGACCGGTACTGCTAACGACTCCGCCACTGCAATACGTTATTCGAGCTGAAACATTATTAATTTAGAAATCAAAATTATTATTATTAAAAATCATTAAAATATTACATGGTTCATAAGCATATATTTACTTACTATCTGTTTTACACAGCTAACAACGTTATTTAAGTAATTTTTAAATGGTTTTTGTACAAAAATTTTGCTGTGCCAAGTACATTTTATAAATTGGTCGACTATTACTTGTAATAGTAGTTTATGAAACTGTTGCATAATGAGGGGTATTAAAACATGAGTGTGGGTTTAAAAACCGAGCCGTAGGCGAGGTTTTTAATAGTTTTCACACGAATGTTTTAATACCTAGTTATGTGCAGTTTCATACACTAATTTATCTACACTCATAAATTGGGATTGAACCTACTAAATACCTCTTTTTGCATTTTCCATGCCATAAAATCGTGATAGCATTTCTCATATACTTTTTTCGACTTTGCTGGTAATAAATTAAGAGTAATTTCCTTCGCCGCATCTAAAATATCGGGCGGAGTCAAATTTTCTTCACATTTACTGATATCAGACATTTTTAAACAATAATTTAAATAACTCATGAAATTCAGTACAGCAAAACGTATGAATGGCGCCAAAACCCAGCACACACATCAACGCATTAACCGCGCATGCGCTAAGGCTTACTACTCACTGCGATCTTTATACGCTCGATTTTTTCCGCCCATTCTGCGAGCTATGGAATTATATGAAGTTGTTCGCATTGCGGTAAAGAAATCGTGCGGAAAGAATACCGCAAGAAATCCGTGTTTTGCCACAGAATCCACCGCACCACGGCGCGAATTTTATTCGTCCGAATATTTTGAGCTCTATGAACAGGTAGAAGAAAACAAAATTCGCGAGAATAAAAATCGCAGTGCGTGCTAAGTCTAAAGCGGGCATTGTCATAGACAATTTAAAATTGGAATCAAATATTTTTTTAATAGGTACTATAAAATGACATTACAAAAAAAAAATGATGGAAACTCCTTAGTGATTAACTTCTTGGATTTGTCTTGTATCGTAATAGAAAAAAAATTGTTTTATAGCATTATTTTGTTAGAGAAATAGTGTTATAATAAGATTCCATTTTTAAATATCGGTATTGTGTTTATAAAGTATGCCAATATAAACTCGTTTTGAATTTTATAATTCGAATATTACGATATGAGAATAGATAAAGCCTATTATGATTTAATTTTTGTATATTTTTACATAGTTCATATGCATGTATTTGCTCTGTTTTACATAGCTAACAACGTTATTTTAGTAATTTTTCAATGAAAATTGTACAAAATTTTTACCGATCCAAGTACATTTTATAACTTGTATTACTCGTAAACTTGCAAAGTCTACTTATCTGTGATAGTTTTGCTTTTAATTTCGTTATATTTACTACTTCCGTGATTTTTTCACATAGCCAAGAGCAACCATTTCGCTGGTAGGGGAGGGAGACACTTGACTCTAACATAAATTTGCAATTTAAAGCTTAATTTTACGCAAACGGATCTCTGATTCGAAAAATGGTTTCAACAAACCCTTAACATTTTTGAATGGCCTATCCAACTATACCCCACTCCATGGGATAGACGAGAAGAAAAAGACATCCCCACTTTACGTCTATAGGAGGAACCCCAAAAAAATATTTCGTGATTTTATTTTATGCCGGAATTATTAATATTTATATCCATGCTAAATTATAGCTATAATATAATAATAATACTTAATAATAATATATAACTTATTTATGTAATAATAATAATAATTAGTACTTAGATCCTCTGAGCTAAGCTGCGGACTGCGAAAACTATAAGGGTTCCTTGTTGACTTCGGAACCCTAAATAGGAGTATATAAGGATCATGACGCGACTAATAATCAGGCTAACGGGCAGATAGGCAGTAACACAGGTAGTTACGCAGGCAGCAAGGGGTGTGTAGGTCGGGCTGTGGCTTCATACGCCTATCACGGAGCCCTTTAATATGAAGCGATGACCGACAAGGTTAAAGAACCAGTAAAAATGCTCACATTTAAGTTCCACTCTCAATAAATAATATTGAATGCACTTCAAAGATTTGTTTAACATTAATAGGCTGAAGATATTACAGTTTAAAGAGTTTTTCAGGTAAGATCTTTAAGATTTACACTTCGTAATACTAAGTAGAAAAACCGAAATTCAGCGTTCCCTGCCAGAATCAAACAAAAAAGCTGACGCCCGTTTTTCCTCGTTCTGTTTCATATTTTCGGAATTTCGAATTCAAATCTCATTTAAGAAATCAAGACCAGAACGAATAAAAAACGGGTTTCAGAGGGGGGCAGTCTGCCGCTGCCTATATAATTTATAAAATACAACCAGCTTTAGAAGGTCTAGTCCATGGTATGTTAATTCTATGGCTTAAGAAATTAAAAAGGACAGACAGATGTCAGATGGTCAGATGAAAATGTCAGAGTATAAAATATTCTAAGATTTTACAAATTAGCTGTAAAAATAAGTTGAAGATGTTAAAATAACTAAGAATGTGCTTTTCAGGTGCTAGACAGTATCAAAGAATACATAAAAGTGAGTCACATGAGTTGATACAACTTCAAAAGATAACGTAAATAGACTAAAAGATGTGGATCTGGACACCAGAATACCACAAGACACGGTATCTAAAAACAACTTTTATGAAATCTATGTTATTTTAGGTGCCAAGTAGTTGGTCTTGTTTAAATTACAATTAGGCTAATCCGAGGACACTTCATTTTAAAAAGTATAAACACAATGTTTGTCCTGTCCCTGACGAACATTAATTAAAAAGTAAAACAGACTAATTGGGTGTTTTTAAATCAGAAATATCATTGTTTAAGCTGATTTAATTAAATCCAGAATAATTATAAATAGAAAATAAAAACAAATAGAAGATGCTGAGGTGGTCTGGGGGTGTGACGAGACCGGATAAAGTAAGAAAACGAAATCCGCGGTAGTTTCAAAGTCGCTCCTATATCGGAGAAACTAGCCGAGAGCCGTCTCAGATGGTATGGTCACGTGATGCGAAGAGACGAGGAACACGTAGTGAAGAAAGCATTGCAACTGCTTGAACACAAGAGAGGTAGAGGACGACCTCCGGCTACGTGGTGAACTAGCATGACGAGACTCCTATCCTATCCTAGGAGGAAAAATTGCCCGACCCGACAACCCAGGACAGATCCCACCTAAAGTGGGATAGTGCTAGGAAGAAGAAGAAGAGAGAAAATAAAAACACTCAAAGATAAAATAAATCTTTGATAATTAAGTTTATTTGATTGTTCATTCAAATATATTATTGCTGTTATTACAATAAGATGAAACCTCTAATATTGTGAAATATCTAATGTCAATATGTGCCTGGTTAAACTGAAAAACAAAATTAGTAAAGAAATATGTTTGTGTTACCTACAAAGAGCCAGCTTTGTGACATTCTTACAATTTTCCTTGATTGCAAACCTTGTTATGTACCTACCTATGATTAGTTATTAGATTCTTTAGTCTTTCATGTTTTCCTTTTTCCAGTACATTTATTTTGAGGAAATTATTAATACAACTAGATCATTTATCTTTGTGTACCTAACGCTTTTATGTGCTTTTGAAGGTAACTCCACTTAGGTGCCCTGAGTCGGGGCCGTGACAACCAGACAAGAAAACTATATCTATCTCTGTTCCAAATTTCATCCCGATCTGTTCACCCGTTCAGGCGTCAGTGAGTAACAAACATACACAAACTTTCGCGATTTATACGCAGCCACCTTATAAATCCACTGATGAATGTGGCCGAGAGACGTTGCCTCTGCTCTAATTGCTGCGACGATGGCCGCGCAGCCCTTAGTATGGCGTACTGGGTGCGACTCCTAAGTCAGTCAAATTTTTATTTGCTTTACCATAAAGTATTTCTGATCTTTAGTCCTAGCCCTAGATTTGTACCCGGTTGATCGCAATAGGTTGTCATCCTAGTCTCTACTTATTCCTGTTTTTCATTGCTGAAGGTCGAGCCCGTCCTGTATAACTCTTTCTTACTTCTTTTTCATCCTCATATTCAAAAAAATATTAATAAAAACTATTTTTAAAACTAGGTTTTTTTCGTATTCTTCTCAGCAAACCCTTTCATTTGGTACCCATATCATGGCAGTGCATAAAAAATAGCTAGTCCGACATCTTGGGCCGTCCGCCATATTGCATTTAGAATGACGTCACTTAGCTAACCATGCATTGTCATCCAAACTAAAGGTGTATACAAAATTTCATCTTAATCAGTGGAGAATAACTGCTTTAAAATTCAGTTGCAAGATTTGAACCGAACACACTTACATACATACATTGCAAGTTAAATAAAAGATTGTGAAAATGTTGTCCTATATCACATAAATCTTAAAAATAACTGACGAAAAGGTGTAATATGGAAACACATCTGTCTTACTCTTCAGGTATTACAAGCATGATGCCATCCATGTATAGCTCAGCTAAAAATATACTAACAACATCGTGAATCATTCTCTTGATCTGAGACAGATGTCAAATGTCAATGTTGGTTCTTTTGATTCAATTAAGGTGATTTATGTTTTCACGTTACCGAAGTTGTTTACATTTGATATAGAATGAATAGCTTGTCTATTTATATGATATCGACAGCAGCAAAGAACAAAAGGCTATCTGCAAAATCACCAGTTTTCAGGAGAGCGTTACATATTTGCGAGCTTGCTTGTTGGGTTCTAGATGTAACTTATAATAAGAGAGACTCAATGATCTCACAGTTAAACTGCGTAAGCAGTTTTGTGGGGCAATGTATTAGTTTTAAGGAATTTTTAATTTTTTAATAAAAATAAAAAAAAAAAAATACGCCAAAAAAAAAAAAAAAAAAAAAAAAAAAAAAAAAAAGCAGATCGCTTCTTAAGCAGTTGGGTTTATTAATTTTTGAATTTTTTTTTTTTTATTTATAACGTTTTTTTTTTTTTTTCGAATTCTTTTACAAGTGTTATACATTTTTTGAAATCACCTCTTAAAACCCTTTATTTTGATATCCCATACAATGGGTTTGGAAGAAAAAGGAATTTAGGCTAACAGTATGGCGCCCAAAATCCGCTATTTTTGCGTGACACTCGCAAGGTTAAGAAGAATCTATTGACGTAAGAAACATCAAAATCAGTCAACGCGTTTGGAACGCCACATAGGAACAAACATATATACACATACATAGACTAATAAACACAGTACCCTCCTTCGGCAGTCAGGTAAAAAAAAAAAACGCAAAAATGCAGATGTCTGTTTTTCTTTGCCGCTCAATATATGGAATATTGAGAGACTGAAAATAGACTTTCCATGTTTTCTATTGAAATCAATCAGGTTATTGTTTGTTACACTAAAAAAGCCCGGGTTAGTAGTAAGTTAGTCAATAATTTATAGCCTGTGGTAATTGTTTGAACTTTTTCAGGCGAAATTTTAGTTCTAAATTCAAACTATTGAATAAATCCTTATTACGTACAAGTATAACAGAACCGCAACAAATAAAATACCTTATCCTGCAGTAAAAAAGTCTTCAATAAATAGTAGATAAAAATATGCTTTAGTCTGAACAATGAGATTTAATTATTTTATTGTAAGAGCAGAGCAAGCAGACAAGAATAGCTAGGTATAATATTATATCTGGTTACCTACATTGCTTTACTGTTAATGTCTAACCCTATGTACAAGCCTTTATGATACCCATGGGTGCAAAAGGGGTACAGTAATCCTATAAACGATTTCAAACCGTTAACCAACTTCAATGGGTTTAAATTGCAAGTTATAAAGCGTTTATTAATGCCAAGGTTTATTAATAACACAGTAATTGTTTGCTAAATGACCGGTCATGGTGGTACTTAGTTACTGGTTGTGGAGGTCAGGTACCAATATACTGGTATTCAGCTTTAGAACTGGAAGCTGATCCCTGCATAGTTAGAAAAATCTAGGCAAATTTAAAAGTATCTTGTGGCACCGAGTTACCGCGACAAATGTTTGTTAAAATCTTCTCAGTTATTAAACGATACTAAAAAAATAATGACCAAGTTTTAACATCTAATTTAAGCATAGTTGAACTCATCATTGCGCGCGGCGCCATCTTGTGTGTGTGCGCCTGTAATTAACAGGTTTTATCAGTGTGGCAGTGACGCGGCACGGCGGCAGTCGTCCGAGCAAACAAGGTTACTCACACATAGCGCTACACTTACCCGCACATAGCGCCGCGCAAAAAGCTGTGTTAAACTATCTATACTCCTCTTAAAAAAACACCCAAAAGGCTATCAATTAAGAAAATAATAGATAAAATCAAAACTGATCTTTGTCTGTGCACATTTCTATTTGGCTGACCTACGATTCCAATCTTATTAGAGCGTCGCCGCTTTATCTCGCTGTAATTGGATTGTGTTTTGAGTCACAGCCCACGACCGATAGTGCAACAGAACTGTACAATACACCTTGACGAAACCCAATTTCGACCACCACCTCTCTTTCTTTCTTCAAATATTAGAGAGAGTAGTTGGTTGATTTCGATTCGACTTTGAAGAGGCCGGTAATAGTCCGCCCACAATATCGGAGACCAGATGTACAAAACCATTTTATTCTTTAATAGTTCAGGACTTCAGGCTCGCCTTGTTAACTTTTTAAAGTTCTTTTCTTTGGAGCTTACTTAATAGAAGTTCGACAGTTGTTGTTTGTTAAATAAAATAAGATTGTTGATTGAGCTTGCTATGTTTTTGTTGATTATAAACGGGGAGCTAATTTTAATTTATTTGGCCATTTATTTCCGGATATTTCGAGTTGGGTAGGTATGAAGTTTATGAAAACACTTTATCATCATTAAAATCTAAAAAACTACTTATAACAATAGAAATTTCTTAACATACATACATACACTCACGCCTTTTATCCCATTGGGTAAGCAGACATTTCAGTACGACACCTATTAATGTATTATCGATCAGCTTATGGTATGCGACTTACATCAGGCCAGTATTCAGCGAAGGATGCCGAGACATGTCACATTTAATATTTGTGGTTGGTAAAGTTGTTTCTACGACGACGCGACGGGAAAATCGCGACCCTCTGTAATGAGGAACACAAAGAGAAGTGGAGGACATGTGGCAACTAAAATTACACTTAGGTACCTAAGTGAGCATAGTACTGCCAAAGCCAATTCAAAAGATATATAGATGCCGTCGAACAAAATAAATAAAATTCCCAGAAAATTAACGAAACACTACAATAATTTAATTGTATCCTACTTCTAAAGAACCTTTTAGTTGCAACTTCCAATATCTGTTTGGAATAGTTTTAATTATTCCAATCGTTCGATAATGGCGCCAACGCACTTTGCAGCTATTATTGCGATACTTTTCTATGCACCGCTAGGAGAGGGTTCGACCCACCATTGTTCGTTCACTGAGCACTAATTTATTGAAGAATCGTCTATTGAACATTCTAAGGTTTCTTTTGTTGAAAACCTTACAGTTACTGCAGCTGAAGGAGGTTTTATTAGTTGTTCGGTATTATTTTGTTGACTTTGATTGAGTTTGTGGATGTGATGCTGTTTCTGGTGATGGATAAAGTAGTAAATGATTTTATGATAAAGTTGATTCGAAACTTATGAATATTTATGTGGATTAAGGGAGAGAGAGAGACAGAAAAGATGGATGATTTTGTTAGGAATGATTCTGGTATTCAGCTGCATCTATTTATACCTAATGAAAGTAACCCTGAGGGGTGTGAGAAATGATAAGATAATCGGTCCTACTTCCAGTGTTGTTACAACCACTTCTCAAGGTCAGAGATTCTACACTCGAAGTTGTGGACGAGTCTACCTGGGGCAAACGATCCTGTTGGGTAGGGCCAACTTCGCTTCACTTAAAAAGGTGAACCATCGAATCCGACTCGGCTGGGCAGCGTTCGGACAGTTGCGTGGTATCTTCTCGTCCAACTTACAACAGTGTCTCAAGACGAAAGTCTATGACCAATGTGTGTTGCCAGTGATGACCTATGGCTCTGAGACGTGGTCGCTTACCATTGTAAGCGACCATCGTCCCATCAGAAAGCTTACAGTCACCCAAAGGGCAATGGAGAGGGCTATGCTCGGAGTTTCCTTGCGTGACCGAATCAGAAATGTAGAGTAAGCAAGAGAACCAGGGTAGCAGTGGGCAGAGCACATTGCTTAAAGTTCTGGAGTGGCCACCGGGAAAGGAAGACGTTGCGATGGAAGGCCTCCCACTTGGTGGACCGATGACCTGGTGAAGGTTGCGGGGATCCGCTAGATGTGAGACGTACGGGACCGGTCAATGTGGTGGCGCTTGGGGGAGGCCTATGTCCAGCAGTGGACGTCTTTCGGCCGATATGATGATGATGATAAATCGGTGCTAGCGTGACGGTTGATAGAACGTATTTGGTGCAGAAAACGTGTTGCGTTAACCCCAAATAAGAACGCTCATCTTATTGGTTGATCCCTCATACCTACATAGTCACTGACTGCAATTTAGTATCTACCTGCTTGATACTATCCTACTACTAATATAAACGTGAAAGTGTGTGAAGATGGATGGATGGATGTTTGTTACTCTGCCACGCAAAAACTACTGAAGGATTTTGATGAAACTTTACAGAAATATAGCATCAGAAAACACATAGGCTATCCACACTTCACACTAATAGATACTTAATATTATAAATGTAAATATATGTTTGATTGTTACGCTTTCACACGAAAACTACTTAACCGATCATCTTGCAACTTTGTACACATATTCTTGGAGTTATTAGAAGTAACATAGGATACAAAAAAAAAAAAAAAAACTATAGATATCACTTTTTCCGCGATAACCGACATTCACGCGGACAAAGTCGTGGGCAAAAGCCAGTAATATTAAAAAGGTGAAAGTTTGTGAGTGTGTTTGTATGTTTGTTACTTCTTCACGATCAAACGGCTTGATTTTTGATTTGATTGGGAGAAGTACAAACACCACGCGGGCGGAGCCACGGGTGGCAGCTATTATAGTTATATACTATAGTTATGCAGATTGATCCGTAGTCTCGCCCGACTTGCCTGCTCTGTTTCATTGTGTACTCTCAATATTAAATTATCATATAACTAACTTTGACATCATTTTATTAGCATTATATTATAACTTTAACTCACTAATTTCGTTTTTTTGTGTGTAATTTAATTTAATTTTATCTGCGACTCAAATAACTTTGACGTCATTTTATTAGCATTTTATTATATTTTAACTTTGACTCAATTATAACTTAATTTTAATTTGTCCTTGACTTACTAGTATTTTATTGTAATCTAATTGTAACTTAATTTTATCTTTGACCTTACTAGTAACTAATTTGTTATATATCGAATTGTAATTTATTTTTATTCTAGCACAATTATAATAATTTTATACTTAAATTTAAATGCAATTATTGTAGTTTATTTCAATTAAATTTTTATCAGTAGACATAATACTCAATTAATACAATATTCGTAAAAATAAAACTGTAATATAAGATGTGAATGATGTGCACGCCTGTAACTGACATGTTTGCACAGGACCATCTTGTATGTCATTGACTCTGTAATGAATTTGTAAATATGTTGTTGGCATGCCTTATTGAATAAATAAATAAATAAATGTTATATACTTAAAACTGTGCCTCATCAAGTCATCACACATCGTGAGTGTGGCGTAACACTGAACTGCAACTGAACGCCTGACGACTGTAGGTATACCAGAAGCAATAAGCAGAGTTCTTTTCTGTCTTGATTTACCTAGATACGTTAAAAGTACCTTGTACCTAGGTATGGATTTCCAATTAATTGGTGCTTACTTTCCAGAGCTTCCTGCTGAGTTGTAGCTGTAACTTTAATTAGGATACCTATCGTAGATTCTTATCAGCATGGCAGCTTGAAGAAGGCAAACTAAAGTAATCAAGTTAGCATTTGGTTTCGCTTTACTTGAAGCACTTCATTCCTGTAGTTGCGAGTCATCGGGATGCACTATTGGCAGTTCTTTTTCCAGAGATAAGTAGAACGTATCGGGTTCAACAAAAAATTGTTTCCCACTTTTAAAGTTGGTACCTCATACTACCATGAAAATCATTTATATCCAGAGTACATTTCAATTCCAATAAGCCCAAACATGACCAGGATACTTTGTTTTATTACGGAGTTCCAGTGCCTATCTTCCGGCTTCATTATCAGATCAATTCGATGGTATCATTTTCATCAGTACCATAATGCTGCTGCGACTATGAAGTCGCAAAACTATTCGAGATATCTTATACCCGTGACATTACTTATCATTAAGGAGTTCCAGTGGCCGTCTGTGGTCTTCTTCATCAGTTCCACTTTACCAAATGATACTTTCTGAGTGCAAATGATTGTAATGTTGATGAAAATACTAAAATCGCTATATCATTTGAGTCTATAATATTTGCGGAGTGCCCTCGGGATTTCCTTGGGATTCCATTATCAGTTTCTGACTTGGTGACAGTGGGACCACCTCAGGAATATATGAGTATGATGAAGAAAATACTAATTAATAAATGGTACCTACTGATGAAAATGGTAGTTACCATCGAACTGATCCGATGTTGAAGCCGACAGATAGTTAGGCACTGATACCTCGTAATAAAACAATTTATCTTAGTTGCTTTTTTTTAGTCTTTATTTATTTTGAGGCTTTTACCTTACAAAGATTCGTCAGCCTCGTCATACCATTATCTAACTAATTTAACACGTAATTATAATTTTATAAAAACAAATATATTATTGCGTAAGCGAGGGAGATAGTGATGCAGCAACCATTGCATAAATCAGTTTCGCTTCTTCTGAATTAGGTATAGATAATATTCTAAAGAAAGCCATACATAGAGCCATCTACATATTTTAACTCCCGCATCACTATCTCCCTCTCTCTCCTGTTCTTTTCACATTCTAGCAGCAAATGTTGGACAACTTAGACTTTATTACAGACTTGGCAATTAAGGGAATCGACTTTTTTCATTAGGTATCCAAATTTCCTGGATGGAAAATGACCAGAACGTAACCTATGTGCCATAACAACATACGACCTTTTTGTATAACTTTCAGTGAACCAAGGGATTCGAGGACGCTCACTTTGCATAGTCTTATGCCATATGCCTTTTCATTTTAGACTTTTAGACACCGCATCAACTTTTGCTCTTAGACCCATCAGTAAAGTACATTTTCCACCCCTGGTACTTTCCCCTAATTTCTTTGATCACATCCAATTTAAGTGATGTTACCTCATGGCTGCGTTTTGCTACTTTGACATAGTCTAAATTACAACTAATTTTATCCCGTACGATTATACCTGTAACCCATTTCTCCAGTGACAATATGTCTAAAATACTTGAACATTGTATTCTACGTAGTTTACACTCATTGTATACGGTAAAAAGCAACGGTTTTTTCTTATTGTTCCAGTATCTTGTGACTGAAAGATCATTCAAGTCATCTATTAATGTAATAGTTACATTGTTCGAACATGACATACTTCTTATACAGAACTTGTAAGCTAAGTATAGTCTCTTAACGTACAAAGGAGGAATGCACATTTCAGCTTCCATTACGTGTATTGGAGAGCTTTCTATAAAACCACCTATATTCCTCAAATACTGGTTCTGAGTTTTGTCCAGTTTACTTATATGACTCTTTGCACTATTATCTATATATTTATAGAAAACACCCAAAGTCAATCTTACTGCGTATCAATGAAATATACAAAGATCTCAAATGCTTTGGATGGATTCCCCAATTCGGCCCCGCCAATGCTTTAAGGGGCTGAGGACAAACAGTTGACAATCGACATCTGAGGTTCTAAGCCACGCCCACTGTCATCGATAGTTTAGGGGAAACTTAAATTGGAGCGAAAAGTATTTGAAAATTAAATACACAAGGCCGACCACAGAGGCCCATATCATAAACGGACTCTTCCGATGGTTTTTTTACAAAAATATAACCGCGCAAGTTCTTATTTCAAACTGGCTAGCATCTGACATCAGATCGTTCACTGTTATTTTGCCTATGAATGCAACCTTATTGCTACGATAATAAAGATCACTAAAATAGGTAATCTGGCTAGTGTCATAAGAGTCTTTGCCGTGCAAATTGAATAAATATTATAATTATGTCTGCTTCTATGCGACTGCCACATATAAGAACACAGTACGTTACATTTTTTTATATTGGTTTAATAGCTAGATAATTTTATTTATATTATTTTAATGAGTTTTACTATACTGAAATGGACTGTGCAATATTAAACTGGAAACTTTAAATTTGAATTGAGATTTGGTGCTTTCAGTAATCAATTTTATCATTATTTACAATAGGAAAGTCACATCAAATTGTAAAGACACCTTAAATTAGCAAATATCCAAAATTTACTAGGTTTGGAATTGTCTTTTTTAGGCATGTTTAAAATATGCAATAGAATGTATGATGCTATTAATATCATTTGTACAATTAGTAGGATCATATTCCTTGTTTAGTATTCTCTTGAAATCTTAATATATCATTTAGTTACTAATACAAGATGACTTTCCGCTCTCCTGGAATATAATAATTACAAAGCACGTACTGTGTTTTGATATACATCAGCCCTCTGTGGTGAGGTCACGTGGTGCCGCTTTTCTGTATATTAGAGTTAAAAAAGCAAATAGACAGGGCGCAAAAAACACGGTCATGTAAACTTTATCTATCTATATAAATACAAAAAACCGGCCAAGTGCGAGTTGCACTCGCGCACAAAGGTTCCGTACCATTATCGCAAAAAAACGCAAAAGAACACGTATGTTGTATGGGAGCCCCACTTAAATATTGATTTTGTTCTGTTTTTAGTATTTGCTGTTATAGCGGCAACAGAAATACACCATCTGTAAAAAAATTAATTGCCTTGCTATCTCGGTTCATGAGATACAGCCTCGTGACAGACGGACAGACAGACAGGGAGATAGACGGAACCCTAAAAATGCTGTATGTGATTGTAAGCGTCTCACTAGAGAATGGCTGAAACTATTTGTTGCTATTGTTTGTTATATATCAATCAATCAATCAATCATTTATTTGCTATAAGTATTGGTACAGTGTAGGTGTTTAAAGATAATATAGAAAGAAAGAAAATGTTTATATGCGCCAGGCACAACGAATGCCATAAAAAAAACCGGCTAAGTGCGAGTCGGACTCGCGCACCAAGGGTTCCGTACTTGTTAAATTGTGGTTTACGATTTATGACGTATTTAAAAAAAACTACTTACTTGATCTCGTTCAAACCAATTTTCGGTGGAAGTTTACATGGTAATGTACATCATATATTTTTTTAGTTTTATCATTATCTTATTTTAGAAGTTTCAGGGGGGGGGACACATTTTACCACTTTGGAAGTGTCTCTCACGCAAACTATTCAGTTTAGAAAAAAATATATTAGAAACCTTAATATCTTTTTTGAAGACCTATCCATAGATACCAATGTGGGGTACAGGTACAGGTAGGATGAAAAAAAAATTGAGTTTCAGTTTTTTTCTATTTTTGTTTGAAAATCTTAATGCGGTTCACAGAATACACCTACTTACCAAGTTTCAACAGCATAGTTCTTATAGTTTCGGAAAAAAGTGTCTGTGACATACGGATGGACAGACAGACAGACAGACATGAAGAATCCATAAGGGTTCCGTTTTTTGCCTTTTGGCTAGGGAACCCTAAAAAGGAAAACATAAATACTAAAAACAGTGTATGCCTCACAACCACGTATATGTTACTGTAAAATCCGAACTGTTGTTTCAGTTTAAAAAAAAAAACTATGATCAAACTTATTATTTATCGGTAAAACAGATTTACTAAGTCTTACCGGTAAAAGTCTGAAATCATCATCATCATCTACCTGCCCTTGTCCCATGTTACTTGGGGTCGGTGCAACACGTTTTCTTCTTCAATATCGTTCTGTCCCGCACCACGCTATAATTTACTCCCTTTTCTTTAATATCACTCCTCACACAGTCCATCTATCTTTTCTTTGGCCGTCCCCTCCCTCTTCATCCATCCCCAATTAAATTCATAAGAGTACACCTAAGTCATTCCAGACAATCTTTTCCCGCACCGTCTAGAACCAGCCCTCACGGTACGCGTCCAAATCATCTCGGCACCTATTTCTGGACCGGCCTCAACGGTGCGTTCCATCTTCAAGATTGTGGAAGCTTGCCCAGCGCTCAATTTGCATGCTACTAACGTGAGCCGTAATGGCATTGGCCCATTTGAGCCGAACAGTCTTTTTACCCACGTCTATTATGCCCGTTTGGGAACACAGCGTGTTCCGTATTCGGTCTGTTCTTTTTACATCCAGAATGCTGCGTAAATCTCTGGCAATCCCCAAGTGTAAGTCTTTGAGTTTACGGTGATCGGCGGATTTTTTGTTAATAAATAAGAATTGTCAGTGCCGATTTGGCAAAATGATAAGATCAATTAATAATTAGCTTAGCAATATGAATAGACTAACTAACTATTATTGTAGCCCGTTATTGCAATTGGGATAGTTAATTGCGAGAAATACAGGACTGATCAATGTGGTGAGTCTTGGTGAGCTTTATGTCCACATGTGGACGATTTTTGGTTGAAACGACGAAAAATTTCAAATTCGTGAGAAATAGATTATCATTTCTCACGAATTTGAAATTTTTTGGTCAGTTCTAGGCGCCGAAAGAAACAAAGATTGAAACAAATGGATACGAAGAATTTTATTAGTTCTGTCATTTCGAGACACTGCCAGCGTGGTTGGTACGACCATTCCATGTTCTGTGTTTTTTGCTTCTATTGTTTTCACATGAACGAAGAAAGTTAAAATAGTATTCGACCTTACCTATATTTTAAATATTGTTTAATTCAAATTGAGATAACATTTGTTGTATTTTCAAAGAGGTTCAAATACTTTTTAGTTATGGACTTAGTAAGTAAACTAAACGACGTGAGTCGTTTATAATACAACAAAAATATAGATGCCAGTGACAGCGGTAGTGCCAAAAAATAAAAATAATACAGACTTTGACAATATTACTTGTGATTTCGTTAGTTCCAATTAAAGCCACCAGGCTACATGATCTGGCTGCATTATACCTAATATTTTTTTGACAGATTGAATTGACGAGAAATAAATTGAATATTATTTTTGCTTTTTGCGGCAAAAAGCGACATACGTCCACCTAGCAACGCCGCAAAGCGGTCACTGTCGAATTGCACTGGATGGAAAGAGAAGCACGATGGAATTTGTATAGACTTTTATACAAAACATAATAATATGAATTACTTAAAAATAATGAATGAAACTTCAATATATAAGACAATGAAGTTTTGCGTCCTTTTATGATACGTTATTGGTATTAATTGTACAAATGTACGCTGGTCAGTATTACCGGAAAAATCTTTTGAAGATCACGGTAAGAGGTTCCTTTGCCATTCAATTGTATCGAGGTTTTTGTGCGTAAACGTGTTTCGGCCACAAAAAAGTTTTCGGAAATATGATCAAGATTAACATATCTTTTTTCTGCTGCCACATTTTCAATAGATTTGGCTAAAAAATGTTTAAAAGAAAGCCCATTTTGAGTATTCAGCCCCTTAAATAAACCTAAAAACTTTGCCGCCTTTGCCTGTAATTCATTAATATGCCTTTTCCATAGTATCCATATAGTCGTGTTTGGGCTTATTAGAATCGTCATGCAATATACCTACTTTGGCTATTAATTATTTTCAAGGAATTTTGAGGTACCAAAACTAAAAAAAGGAAAATAAAAACTTTTCAACTAAAAAAATTTACCGTCTTCCAAAAAAAAAACACCACAAAGCGAAAAATAACTTTCTTTTCCGAAGTCGGTTTCGATAAAACAAAAACAAGATGTACTTACCAAAGACACCGACTTCGGAAAAGAAAGTTATTTTTCGCTTTGTAGTGTTTTCTTTGGAAGTCGGTTTAATGTTTTTGTTAAGAAGTTTTTCACGTAAGTATTCTATTAACGATTTTTCATCCGCAAGTGCAACAGAAATAGGAGGGAATACATTTTATATACCTAGGAACCGGTGAAATGAAATGTTGCACAACGAGAGCGAAAAAAGCCATAATAGGTATATGTAGGTACAGATGTTTGCGTTTACCTAATTTGATTTACAAATTTTATGCTGACAGCTGCAGCCATTCAGCAAAATGCGGAGTAGCCTATAAATGGCCATACTTTTTTATCTTTGTGGTGAAATACACAACGTTTTCATAGACAAAGCGAAGGGGCACAATAGGGGGAGGAACGATGGTACTGAGATCAGGCATTTTCATGGAACAAAACCAGTTTTGTAGTCTCCGCCGTGGTCGGACTTTATAGCAGCAACGGATTTTACAGTTCGGAGTTGCTGGCTAATATCAGCCCTGATTAAAGAGGCCGTATTCAATTGCTAGGACTAAGTTTGATGCACTTTGTTTGATCGTTTAGCTTTAATTTTTGGTTTGTTTGTATTTTAACTATTATGGTAGGTACTTTGTGCGAATAGTCAGTAGGTAGGTACTCAGTTTTTTGAAAATGATATTTATGTATCTAACAGCCTCATATTCATTTGATATTTGAAATAGGTACATCATCACAAAAAACCCAGCCTGATTGTGTAAGTGAATTCGGCACAAGGCAAAGGGCAAAGAGTATGAACAATCGACCAATCACATAAGAACGGCATAAAATAAATGTTAAAACGTCAAGTATATAATAAACTAGCTGACCCCCGCGGCTTCGCTCCCGTCAACTGGCTATCTATATACCTACCACTACATACCTACCCTACCTACACTACATACAAAAAAAGTCTTCAGCTTTATAATATTAGTATAGATGATGAAAACTCCATCGCAAATGAACAAATTAGATTACCATAAAAAAAAGTATAGAGAATCAATCTTAAAAGATAGATATAACTATACTGTCGCGGACATTTTTTTTTAACTTTTACGCATTTAACCGAAATTTACAACCAATGGTTAGCATATTTTACCAATGGTTAATATAAAAAGGGATCAAACCACTGGGCCTTAGAAACGAATCTGATTAGCCATATATAACCCTACAATAAGATCGAAATCACCATCGATGATAAGCCCTTTATCCAAGGATAGAAAAATGCTTGAAACTCAAAAGAGAAGTAACTATTTTGAAACGCAACTTTCGAAGCCCCGTTCAGCAAATTATTGTTATTTCTTAATAAATAGCTAGCTTACCACTTTACTAAGTCCTAACTACTTGTGCTATAACGTTGATGATTCTTGGAGTTTTGTGAATTTTATTTAATTTTCACTCAGTTTTCTAAGTAATAACGATTACATGCTAGAAATGAAATTATTCTCCTTAACGAGGCCAAATCTACACCTGGGTGGTGACCATATATGACTTGTATACATCTTTCCCTTACACACACTCAATATAACCTTACTCTAAGAGCTTATGGTCAACCGTTTATTTAATTTTTTTGTTTTACTCTGACTACACTTGGCTATGGATTTAAATTTTATCTACAGGATGTGACGAAAAGGTGTGATCACATTAAAAAAAATTGCTTCTGCCCATGTAAATGAACAACTTTCTCTAAGGAAGTAACAGGCAATACACAAAAAAGGGGCTTTTCATACAAAGTATAATAGTCCCATACAAATTTTGATACAATATTTTTCCTGATCCCATGCAAGTCACATCCAGGTAATCCAGCAGCCTTATTGCGTAAATGAATTATACAAGGCAAAGGGCAAAGAGTATGGACAATCGTGTCATTCATCTCGCTTATGATTGGTTCACAAGCGAGATGAAAGACGCGATGTGGATTTCCGTCTATGCGAATTCACTTACGCAATAAGGCTGCTGGTCCAACCTCGGAGGTATGACTGACTGATCATCTGCTGTTACTATGCTCCTTAGACTAGCGCAGCGGCCAACGGATGAAAATACTTATATTATCAAAGGGATGACAATATATTTTGCTGATCAAATACTTTCCAATGACAAATTAGAAAGTCTATGATCAGCAAAAGGCATCAAATGGGCATTTCTATTATAGGTACCTAACTACCAAATTGCTCAATTCCCATTATTGTAACGGTCTCAGTTTATCCGATCAAAGGTATTTTATTGCGATGTTTCTATTGATTGCCCGATATAAAATATTTCTGCGTAGTGTTACCCTTTACTTTGATTTATTTGATACGGACCTGACGATATCGATTACCTGATTACATAAGCCGTTGCCGTTCGCTTCTGTACTGTATGAAACTGCCTATATGTTGGATTAAAAATATATTTTTGTTGTTGGTTTTTGTGCTCGAATAGTTTTACGCTTATAGCTTTAAAATCCGTATCGGTGGTATTGGTACGTCAATATACCTAGATGATTGGTAACTTTGCCATTTAGTTACATAAAAGTCTATCAGACTTACTTGACTTAAGATCCTATGACCCCTGGCTGGGGCAGAGGGCTTTCAGAGAGCTTTCCTCCATCGAGACCGGTCTTGAGCTTCAAGCTTCACTTCGCTCCACGTCATTCCGATGCTCGTCGCTTCAGCCAATACGGTACGTCGCCAGGATTGACTGGGACGGCATCGCTTTCTTTTTCGGAATCCCTCTGGAGCGTGTTACCAATCCGAATCCATTTACGCCGCTTGATCTGGCGGTCGATCGGGGTCTCGTGGCATCTCTTCAACTGTTCTACATTAGAGATGATCTCGGGCCAGTAAATTCAAAGTATGCGATGAAGACATCGGTTGACGAAGACCTGGATTTGGCGAGAGAAGTCCTTTCCAAAAGTCTGTCAAGCTTCATAATATTTGTGTTAGCAAAACAGTGGGTAGACATTGTTGCCCCCAACAGCAATTAGATAACTTCATCTTATAAACGCATACCACTATCTCATTTACCTACAAAACCACCCCTCATGTCCATCATATTTGTCTATTATATCTGAAATCCCAAAAAGAATTTGGTAACTTTCTGCATGATTACATTCGGGGGTCGTTTAATGTCGGAAGTAACCAGTCTGCGCTTCGCCGCTGCGCGCTGGGACCGAGCGAGCGTAGTTCGCTCGACCATGAAATTGCGCCGCCGAGTCTCGCTTAAATGACGTGATAATTTACAAGTGTGTTCATTCACACTTCTCTCGTCCCGTAAAGGCGAAACTTTCATATTAATTTTAGCCGTTGAAAACTAGGGATGCTGAAATTTCGTTCGTATGTGTGTGTTGTAAAATATTTCGGCGTTTGCAATATACTTAGCTTTCATTTGAGTGGTGTGCAAAATGCGGGCGATTTTCGTAATATTACAGAAAGTATATTTTTATTGTATTATCATCATCATCAGCCTTTTAATATACCCACTGCTGAGACACAGGCCTCTTCTCTGTGAGAGTGAATCGGCTGTAATCCACCAAGCGGGGCCAGTGCGTGTTTGTGGATGTCACATGTCTTCGAATATTTAGTTCTAGGACATGCCGGTTTCCTCACGATCTTTTCCTACACCGTTTTAAGAGCAGTGGTGATGAAATAATTCACACAAACTAAAGCGTCTGTCTGGGTTCGAACCCACGACCTACAACTTGTAAGTCGCGGCCGTTACCCCTCAGCCACCACTGCTCCTTATTTTATTTTATTATAAGGTCTTTAGATTGCAAAAATAAATAAATATAAAAAATAATAAAGTTTTCCCAATATCTATATGAAGAATGAAATCGTTACTTGAGATTAATTATACATATATTCCATTAGTGAATCTCTCTAGTAGGTACTCGTACCTACAGCAGAAAATGGTAGTAGACAAGATTTAGAATAACAAACTCCGAGTCAATCACGACACTACAAAAACAAAGGCCTACAAAAACACCTGACCGGCAGGCTTATTACGTATCTTTTGCAAGAGCAAAACAATAGTGATCTAACATTTTATGTCATAAAAGTTGAAATTACCTGCAGTGTAGGTATGGTAGGTCCTACACAATCGTTTGCTAATCGTTCGCTGTTTGTCAAATGCACTTTATTTTAAAAAAAACCGCCAACAACTCTAAAACTTCTGTAATGAAGAGCAATTATTGCGCAAAAATCGCTATCGTTTTGCTCTTGCAAAAGATACGTAATAATCCTGCGGGTCGTACGTAGTACAAATCTACTGTGAAATGAAATCCGCGTAGTAGTTCTATTGATAATTGTCCACACCGCGGCCTACCACGTTTAATTGACACCCCGCATTGTGGTTGATTTGAAGAAGAAGCCTAAAGAACCAACCGCGCCTAGTTAGTGGATAGGTAAAGGATTTATCTGCATTTTTAACAATTTTTAATTAGTCTTAATAAAAGTGAAATACCCGGAAAACTTGGAGGTATTCGCTGCAAGTTTTTCCGGAATCGTTTTCGCGGTGGACCGCTATGAAAGAAAACTGCACAACAGATTGTATAGGTAGGCTAGATATTTTTTTGACGATTTGTATTTTCCATTTTTCCGAATTCACAATGAGTTAAGAATCTTATAGGGGTTAGATATATCAATAAGGACAAGCTGGTTTAGCAAAAACCAAAATATAATAAGTGCGAAAGTCTGTCTGTCCGTCTGTCTGTATGTTATCTTTTATAAAATTTGGTATGGAGATAGTTTGAGAGCCCCAGTTTTTATCCCGGCAATCATCCTTAAGGGAGTGGAAAGATGAGTGAATGTTTTTTTAGTGATCTATGAATTTCTTAAGAAAGGCGGCCCACACATCTACAATATTATTGTGCGATATAAAATAGGCTATTCGAAGCACTAATGCTACGCAGACGAACAGCTAGTTACAAAATGAATATCCAGTTTTCTAGAGGCTATCTTATCAACAGTTGCACTTTAGCAAAGAAACTACGGAACCACTGAAAGTAACACGTAACACTACCGTGACGGTCTGAAGCAGAACACAGAAAGGGCTGAAAGATAAAATCTTTGAACCTGTCTAGTTAGATTTACGATTACTACTTCTTTCATGTTCGCGGCTTTGTTTATTACCGCATTAAAGTAAATAAGCTAAGATATGCCTGGCATCCGTCTGAAAGAATGCGAAAGTGTTTTAAAATGTTCTAGCAAAAGACTTGAAAACATTCTAGAACTTATAGATGGAATAAAAACCGGCCAAGTGCGTGTCGGACTTCGCACATATTTTTTCTTTCTTTCTTTTTTTCTTTCACATCTTGGGATCCGTACCAGAACGCCAAATTAAGTAGGTTGTAATAGAAAAAATGAGGGTATTTCGAAGAAAAATCTTATTTATCTATATATTGGTATTTGTTAGTAAAATATACGTAATAATAAACATAATCACCAAATATGAAGTTCAGTAGGAAGTTAGAAAATTCTTAGGATATTTTTTTTGTAAAAAAGGCCGATATTGGTAGCTTCTCATTCCTTTGACTAACAACATAAAAAAAAGTATTAATCAACTAATCGAACTCTAAACAACGATACTCCACTCGATGGGGTAGGTAAACATTTTTTTTCGCGCCTCCTAAGGAGAACTTGCATACATGTACAGGCACATGTATGGAAGTTCTCCTTAAAAACATAACTTGTATGGCTTTGGGTCAACAATATACTTATATTGTGAAAATTTTAAGAGTGTATCTCCAACCGTAAAACCGGCTGTAAAACCCTTGTGACAACGGATAGAAAGACGGAGACGTGAGTGACAGCAATAGGGCATCGTTTGGACTCTTCGGGTACGGAACCTTAAAAAGCCATGTCTAACAACTGTATTGAAAATAAATATATAATATAACGATTACATGCTCGAAATAAAATTATTCTCCATAGCGAGGCCAAATCTCCACCTGACCACACTTGACTATGGAATTAAGTTTTATCTACAGAGTGTGACGAAAAGGTGTGATCAAATTTTAAAAACAGGCCAAGTGCGAGTCGACTCGCGCACGAAGGGTTCCCTACCATTATCACAAAAAACGGCAAAAAATCACGTTTGTTGTATGGGAGCCCCACTTAAATATTTATTTTATTCTGTTTTTAGTATTTGTTGTTAAAGCGGCAACAGAAATACAGCATCTGTGAAAATTTAAACTGTCTAGATATCACGGTTCATGAGATACAGCCTGGTGACAGACAGACAGACAGACGGACCGCGGAGTCTTAGTAATAGGGTCCCGTTTTTACCCTTTGAGTACGGAACCCTAAAAACTGCTTCTGTCTATGTAAATGAACAACTTTCTTCAAGGATGTCATGTCAGTCCAATTCCCAATAAATATTGGGTTTTCTATACAAAGTTGTTGTCATCTGACCAAAATCTGTATGAGAGATACAAAATTTTTCCTGGTCCCATGCAAGTCCCTTCCAGGTGATCCAGCAGCCTTACTGCTTAAAGAAAGAAAAGAAAGAAAAGAAAGAAAAGAAAGAAAAGAAAGAAAAGAAAGAAAAGAAAGAAAAGAAAGAAAAGAAAAAAAAGAAAGAAAAGAAAGAAAAGAAAGAAAAGAAAGAAAAGAAAGAAAAGAAAGAAAAGAAAGAAAAGAAAGAAAAGAAAGAAAAGAAAGAAAAGAAAGAAAATACAGAAAAGAAAGAAAAGAAAGAAAATACAGAAAAGTAAAATGTTATAAAATGCTATAGTGAATTCGGCAAGGCAAAGAGTACACAGTAGCACTACCGCAATAAGGCTGCAGGTCCAATCCCGGAGTTATGTTATGACTGATTGATCATCTGCTGTTACTATGCTCCTGAAGTAGAGCAACGAATGTCTGACAAAATATAATATCATAGGGATGACAATATATTTTGCTAATAAAAGACTTTCTAATGACAAATTAGAAAATCTTTGATCAGCAATAGGCATAAAATGGGCATTTCTATTATAGGTACCTAACTACCAAATTGCTCAATTCCCATTATTGTAATGGTCTCAATTTATCCGATCAAAGGGATTTTATTGCGATGTTTCTATTGATTGCCCGAAATAAAATATTTCTGCGTAGTGGACCTGACGATATCCATTACCTGATTATATATTAAGCCGTTGCCGTTCGCTTCTGTACTGTATGAAACTTCCAATATGTTGGATTAAAAATGTATTTTTGCTGTTGGTTTTTTGTGCTCGAATAGTTTTACGCTGATTCTTTTTAAATCCGTTTCGGTGGCATTGGTACGTCAATATACCTAGATGATTAGTAACTTTGGCATTTAGTTACATAAAAATCTATCAGACTTACTTGACTTAAGATCCTATGACGCCTAGCTGGGGCAGAGGGCTTTCAGAGAGCTTTCCTCCATCGAGACCGGTCTTGAGCTTCAAGCTTCACCTCGCTCCACGTCATTCCGATGCTCGTCGCTTTAGCCAATACGGTACGTCGCCAGGATTGACTGGGACGGCATCGCTTCCTTTTTCCTTGAGGATTCCAATCCAAGGCCTGTTTAGGAATGTGATCGGAATCCCTCCGGAGCGTGTTACCAATCCGAATCCATTTACGCCGCTTGATCTGGCGGTCGATCGGGGTCTCGTGGCATCTCTTCAACTGTTCTACATTAGAGATGATCTCGGGCCAGTAAATTCAAAGTATGCGATGAAGACATCGGTTGACGAAGACCTGGATTTGGCGAGAGAAGTCCTTTCCAAAAGTCTGTCAAACTTCATAATATTTGTGTTAGCAAAACAGTGGGTAGACATTGTTGCCCCCAACAGCAATTAGATAACTTCATCTTATAAACGCATACCACTATCTCATTTACCTACAAAACCACCCCTCATGTCCATCATATTTGTCTATTATATCTGAAATCCCAAAAAGAATTTGGTAACTTTCTGCATGATTACATTCGGGGGTCGTTTAATGTCGGAAGTAACCAGTCTGCGCTTCGCCGCTGCGCGCTGGGACCGAGCGAGCGTAGTTCGCTCGACCATGAAATTGCGCCGCCGAGTCTCGCTTAAATGACGTGATAATTTACAAGTGTGTTCATTCACACTTATCTCGTCCCGTAAAGGCGAAACTTTCATATTAATTTTAGCCGTTGAAAACTAGGGATGCTGAAATTTCGTTCGTATGTGTGTGTTGTAAAATATTTCGGCGTTTGCAATTTACTTAGCTTTCATTTGAGTGGTGTGCAAAATGCGTGCGATTTTCGTAATATTACAGAAAGTATATTTTTATTGTATTATCATCATCATCAGCCTTTTAATATACCCACTGCTGAGACACAGGCCTCTTCTCTGTGAGAGTGAATCGGCTGTAATCCACCAAGCGGGGCCAGTGCGTGTTTGTGGATGTCACATGTCTTCGAATATTTAGTTCTAGGACATGCCGGTTTCCTCACGATCTTTTCCTACACCGTTTTAAGAGCAGTGGTGATGAAATAATTCACACAAACTAAAGCGTCTGTCTGGGTTCGAACCCACGACCTACAACTTGTAAGTCGCGGCCGTTACCCCTCAGCCACCACTGCTCCTTATTTTATTTTATTATAAGGTCTTTAGATTGCAAAAATAAATAAATATAAAAAATAATAAAGTTTTCCCAATATCTATATGAAGAATGAAATCGTTACTTGAGATTAATTATACATATATTCCATTAGTGAATCTCTCTAGTAGGTACTCGTACCTACAGCAGAAAATGGTAGTAGACAAGATTTAGAATAACAAACTCCGAGTCAATCACGACACTACAAAAACAAAGGCCTACAAAAACACCTGACCGGCAGGCTTATTACGTATCTTTTGCAAGAGCAAAACAATAGTGATCTAACATTTTATGTCATAAAAGTTGAAATTACCTGCAGTGTAGGTATGGTAGGTCCTACACAATCGTTTGCTAATCGTTCGCTGTTTGTCAAATGCACTTTATTTAAAAAAAAAACCGCCAACAACTCTAAAACTTCTGTAATGAAGAGCAATTATTGCGCAAAAATCGCTATCGTTTTGCTCTTGCAAAAGATACGTAATAATCCTGCGGGTCGTACGTAGTACAAATCTACTGTGAAATGAAATCCGCGTAGTAGTTCTATTGATAATTGTCCACACCGCGGCCTACCACGTTTAATTGACACCCCGCATTGTGGTTGATTTGAAGAAGAAGCCTAAAGAACCAACCGCGCCTAGTTAGTGGATAGGTAAAGGATTTATCTGCATTTTTAACAATTTTTAATTAGTCTTAATAAAAGTGAAATACCCGGAAAACTTGGAGGTATTCGCTGCAAGTTTTTCCGGAATCGTTTTCGCGGTGGACCGCTATGAAAGAAAACTGCACAACAGATTGTATAGGTAGGCTAGATATTTTTTTGACGATTTGTATTTTCCATTTTTCCGAATTCACAATGAGTTAAGAATCTTATAGGGGTTAGATATATCAATAAGGACAAGCTGGTTTAGCAAAAACCAAAATATAATAAGTGCGAAAGTCTGTCTGTCCGTCTGTCTGTATGTTATCTTTTATAAAATTTGGTATGGAGATAGTTTGAGAGCCCCAGTTTTTATCCCGGCAATCATCCTTAAGGGAGTGGAAAGATGAGTGAATGTTTTTTTAGTGATCTATGAATTTCTTAAGAAAGGCGGCCCACACATCTACAATATTATTGTGCGATATAAAATAGGCTATTCGAAGCACTAATGCTACGCAGACGAACAGCTAGTTACAAAATGAATATCCAGTTTTCTAGAGGCTATCTTATCAACAGTTGCACTTTAGCAAAGAAACTACGGAACCACTGAAAGTAACACGTAACACTACCGTGACGGTCTGAAGCAGAACACAGAAAGGGCTGAAAGATAAAATCTTTGAACCTGTCTAGTTAGATTTACGATTACTACTTCTTGCATGTTCGCGGCCTTGTTTATTACCGCATTAAAGTAAATATAGATATGCCTGGCATCCGTCTGAAAGAATACGAAAAGTGTTTTGAAATGTACTAGCGAAAGACTTGAAAACATTCAAAAACCGGCCAAGTGCGTGTCGGACTTCGCACATATTTTTTCTTTCTTTCTTTTTTTCTTTCACATCTAGGGATCCGTACCAGAACGCCAAATTAAGTAGGTTGTAATAGAAAAAATGAGGGTATTTCGAAGAAAAATCTTATTTATCTATATATTGGTATTTGTTAGTAAAATATACGTAATAATAAACATAATCACCAAATATGAAGTTCAGTAGGAAGTTAGAAAATTCTTAGGATATTTTTTTTGTAAAAAAGGCCGATATTGGTAGCTTCTCATTCCTTTGACTAACAACATAAAAAAAAGTATTAATCAACTAATCGAACTCTAAACAACGATACTCCACTCGATGGGGTAGGTAAACATTTTTTTTCGCGCCTCCTAAGGAGAACTTGCATACATGTACAGGCACATGTATGGAAGTTCTCCTTAAAAACATAACTTGTATGGCTTTGGGTCAACAATATACTTATATTGTGAAAATTTTAAGAGTGTATCTCCAACCGTAAAACCGGCTGTAAAACCCTTGTGACAACGGATAGAAAGACGGAGACGTGAGTGACAGCAATAGGGCATCGTTTGGACTCTTCGGGTACGGAACCTTAAAAAGCCAGAATTTGTAGAATGACTCCTATCACGTTCATATTCTCTGGAACCGGTAAAGGCGAACTTTCTTAGACTCGTAACTACTCGTAGTTTGCTAATGACGACATTAAGGGGGAAGGCTCTTCTTTATATAATGTAACTAAAAGGAGTCCATCGCTGTTTTCTCGGAAGTAGTTCTAATCACGGACTAATACTGAGAATTTCCTAATTGGAACTCGCAATTACATTTGGACGTTGGGATCGAATTGAGAACCACACAAGCGGGAGCGGTGCGAGGCAGTGATTAGGACGGACAATGACGCAACATTATGTACTCGATTTAAGTCACAATTGCACTGTAACTACATATTTGCTGACACAACAATTTGTAAAGCAGTGTAAGCGCTCATGCCCTCGTAATGTTTAAAATAGGCGTGTAATTACCTATTTATTATGTGTTGGTGTCTGGGTAACAAAGTAGCTACGAGTATATTCCTAGAAGCAATACATTTTTTGATTTAACGTAGGTAGGTATTCCGTATTACAAAAGAGTTTGAAACATAAATAAATATGCTATGTTCACGCGCTGAAGGTACTGTGCGATATATTATAGTATATCGTAAAAACACGGCATCATTCCTCAGTTCATTAGTTAAAAAAAGTGTATAAAACTTGCCGTGAAATGCCGTGGTATCCAAACGATTTAGTATCATCATACAGTAAAACGTGTGAACTTAGCCATAGTCTACAGAGCAAAGCTCACTAACGACAAAACATACTTACAAATAAGTAGATACAATATCTCACATACCATGGGGATTAGATACAGAAGTCTGTTGCGAAGTTAGTGTTGGTATGTCTAGGTAAGTTTTCTACGTACTTTCGCTTGCCTTATCCGAGCGGGGCGGAAGGAAACTTGCTCCGGATCGCGCAACACTGATTCAATAGTTGTGTTGCTGTCATAGGTATGTAGCTGGTATATTGTATAGGCAGGGTATGCAGGGCGAGAAATGTGATTAATCATGATATTTTTCGGTTATGGAAACATTTTTGTAAAATAAAATGTAGCCGCGTTTTATTTGGTACTTATTGAAGTTGGTATTTTGATATATGTATATTATAGTAAGTAGCTGAAAACAGTGGTCCGTTTATAAGTCTTTAAAAGATCTGCCTATTCCTCAGAATATAATTATCGTTTTTCAAGTGACAAGACCCCTAAAAATGGAGACTGTAAGAACTGCCACTAAACAAAACCACATTAAAACAAACAATATAACAAATAATAGTGGAACATTGTGCCATGAGAGATGGTACAACAGCGGCCAACGAAAACACAGTTTAGGCGACTCTTAAATCTACTTAAATCATACTAAGGATACCGTTTGAGCAGTCCCACACCCTGCGCACCAGGGCAACGACCCGTTTACGCATGGTTGTGTAGAAGCAATCTATAAGCGCATCTAAGAAAATGCCCGATGCACTATAAAAGCGGAGAAGCAAAATCAAGCCTGCAGGTTACACATGTATAGGTAGAGAGGTGCGGTGCGGTGCGGTAGGCTCGAAAGTGCGTGATTTTCACCTGAAGTCATGTAAACTTGCGAACTAGGATGTTTGCTATAATCGAACAAAAAATCTGTCTATCTAGGTCACAATTTGGGTCACTTTCTTGTCACACACTCTTCGCTAAGAGAACGAAAACCTCGAATATGTTTTGGGTCATCAAATACTTCAAGCGCTTCCACGTTCAGTACAAGGAAATTGATTTTCATTTTTAAGACGTGCTTACGAAAAGGTTATCTTAAAAATGAAAATCAATTTTCTAGTGTGGGCTCACCTGGGTAGGCACCGGCAAAGAATTGGAAAAAGATTTAAAGGACTACAAAAGAAGAGTACGCACATTAAAAGCCACCCACGACAATAGATTTTCTTTGTATAGGTTAAGAAATTCTCGTTAAATTAATTCAGGCTCTCATCCAATACAGAAAATGTGCTTCAAGATAATGATTCATGTCCTACGCTTTATATACCGCCTTGTTTACATTTTCATGTTCGAGACGTTCGACATCATTTAACAACGAAACTCAAGAAAAGAAACATGGCTGACAGATAATTCGTCGTTCGAATGAACCGAGACGAAACGACGACGGATAAGGCGTACTCTTGCATCTGCACTTGAATAGCATGTGCTTATTCCGCTTTGATAAAAATAATGGTTGAATATAAATCAGGGTGTGTTGTCTTGAGGAACGCTGAGCGACGCGTCGGGCTCGGCTCCGAGTACACATAAAGCCTTATTTATTTACAAATATTTGTTTACTTCGTAAGATCATTCGTACGAGGCCTTAAAGCTGAGCCTCTAATTTGTTTGGCTTAGAGTGTAAGTATTGTGACTTTAACTTTCCCGTGTACACATAATTTGGACTTACGTTTGTTACTTTTGGGAATAAAAATTGTTTATTGGTATCTTGGCATGTTAACATGTTACATACGATGTATTTGTCAAAACGTTGCTGAAATTAATAATGTGAGTTTATTAATTGGGTACAGTTTCAGCTTACTAATATTGGTTTATCAATGAAAGTTAATTTAGTTGATGGTAAATATTTGATGCTATTTTGCGTTAACAATTAATTGAATGCATATTTTGTGTAGACATGCATTAGTTGAATAAATATGGTGTAGGTAGTTATTTACACCTCTAATTGATTTATTTAGCGTGATAATATCGCAAAACTTGCAGCTGATAGCAAGGTTGCCATTTTTTTGTGTCTAGTCTCTTTTACGCTGAAGGCTATTCTGTAAAATATTTAAAACAGTACGTCATCAATTAGTATATTCATACCGAAGCGGTCGAGTAATGGGTTTTATTGAGATCTCGCTTTACTTTGTAATAGTTACCAGCCGCTATGAACACAGTTTATTTTCAATTTTCAATAAAATAAGGTAAATAAGTAGATTTTCTCTGAAACTCTCATCAAATTGTTGTTAAATCAGCAAAACTTTCATAGAAGTACTTTTCATTTTTTTTTACTATTTCAGCTGTGAAATCTTCTCATATAAGGCTTTTTTAACCGACTTCAAAAAAATGTGGAGATTCTCAATACGTCGGCATCTTTTTTTTTTAATGTATGTTCCCCGATTACTATTATTTATTGTTTTAAAGGGTATACTTTCTAGTTGGTCCCATAATCATCAGGTCAGGATCTGATGATGGAATCCTAGAGAAATTGAGGGAACTCCTCAAATATTATAGGCAAACAACATTTTGGTATTTTCATCAACAACGCAATCATTTGAACTCAGAAAGTATCATTTAGTGAAGTGGAACTGATGAAGAAGACCACAGATGGCCACTGGAACTACTAAATGCTAAATATGTCAACGGCATAAGATATCTCGAATATTTAACCGACTATAATGTAGCAAATACTTATAAATAAATGGTACTGATGAAAATGGCACCGTCGAACTGATCTGATGATGAAGCCGGAAGGTAGGCACTGGAACTCTAATATAACACAAGTAAAATTTCAAAATTTTAAAAATCCCCGACACATTTATCTTGCGAAAACATCCCGATTCAAACAGTAAAACGCCCATAACTTTGGAACGGCTCAACCGATTTTTTTCAATCATAGCTAAGAACACTCTCGACACAATCACCTTTCCAACAAAAAAAATAATCAAAATCGGTTCATCCGTTGAGGTGCTATGATGCCACAGACAGACACACAGATACACAGACACACAGATACACAGATACACAGCAACACACCTCAAACTTATAACACCCCTCTTTTTCCGTCGGGGGTTAACAATGTATCTTAGTCGTGTTTGGCCTTATTGGAATCGCCATGAGATGTACTTTGGCTATAAATAATAATCATGTTCATTGGAGGTACCTACCAAAACTAAAAAGAGAAAAATAAAAACTTTTTAACAAAAAATCAAACCGACTTCCAGAACAAAAAAAACTTTTTGCAAAAAAATACTACCGACTTCCAAATACAAAACTACAAAGTGAAAAATAACTTAATTTTTTGAAGTCGGTGTCCATAACGCAAAAAAATGGTACCTACGAAAGACAGACCATTTTTTTGCGTTATGGACACCGACTTCAAAAAATTAAGTTATTTTTTTACTTTGTAGTTTTGTATTTGGAAGTCGGTAGTATTTTTTTGCAAAAAGTTTTTTTTATTTTTCACTTTTTAGTTGTACGTACCTAATAGGCAAGTTAGTAAGGGAACTATTTCGCCAGAATAGATTTCATGAAACTTGAACATAACCGGTGAAATGAGAGATCTGCTTACCCCTTAAGAGCGAACTGGCGTGATGTTATGTAATGAAATGTTATAAACTACAAACAGAAATGCGATTGCAGCAATCCCGAGAGATTTGCCGTTATTTATTGAAGAGTTCTGTTGTTTATCTGCGAAGTTCTTCATCAGATCTTCACCAAATTAAACTGGGACCAATTACGGAACATACTTTTCAAACAAAAAAAAGAATTTTCAAAATCGGTCCATAATTGACGGAGTAATCGGTGAACATAAACAAAAAAAAAAAAAAACAAACATGAAGTCGAACATAGAACCTCCTCCTTTTTGGGAAGTCGGTTAAAAAACTACAAAGCAAAAAATAAATTTCTTTTCCGAAGTCGGTGTCGAATAACGGGAAACAATGGGTAGTACAAAAGACAACGACATCGGAAAAGAAATTTATTTTATGCTTTGCAGTTTTTTGTTCTGGAAGTCGGTTTGATTTTTTTTTTAATGTTTTTATTTATAACGAAAGCCTGATACCCAATTTTAACAAAATCTACCTCCATATGTGATAAAGCTTTAATAAATTTAAAAAAACATAACAGGTAGGAACCTAAATCTAATAGCCTCGGTACGTTCAACAGCACTACTGGGTGTCCTGTCTACACAGCTATGTATGACACCATCTGTCGGTATTCTCTCGTCACTTTATCCGATTAGGTTTGCCGATACGAGCTTCTTTACTGTCTTTCCCAGTCAGCTTGAAATATAAGTAAATACAAGAGAAAACTGTCGTGAATACAGACTTGAATCAATTGTCGAAGATAAATCCACTGACAAATTTTGCCCGCGATGTCGAACACGCAAATGTGGACAATAATCCCACGCAAACGTGCTACTGGGATAAAAGATATCCTGAATTCTAATTTAGGTCATGGACCATGGTCTACCTGTTCAGGTGATAAACATTCTATAGTTATCATTTATAATATTAGTGGCATAATCGAATGAGAGTCTCATTTCCATGAATAAAAGCTATTGACATGTTCATTTAAATGCAAATAATACCAAACTATTATACATCAGGCTTCAGTTTCAAAACAGCAACATAATCCGCTCCTTCGAAATTTAAAACGAATTATCCGTCCTGTTTCAGTGCAAAGTTTCAATGAGTACGTTCTCAGTGTCTGCATGAGATCTAATGAATGAAGCTTGTTCTCAGCGCACTTCCCTAGCGAAAGCATTCCAATTGAATTACAAGGCACCCGGTACACGTGAACGAAGTATTTATAAGATTAGAGCTGAGAGTTTATTCGAACTCGTTCGCGAACAGTAGGCAGCCTACCCTTTTATATGAGAACTTTCCCCATACATTAAACTGAGATACACCTCGGGCCTTCAAAGTAAATACACAATGATTTAGTAACGCCTAAGTTAAACGAAGATGAGCTATTCAGTCGAAAGGCGTCGAGAGCCGTACGTAGGAAGTAAAGAGTTCTTTGATGACTTGTATCGAGAGGTACAGAGTCGCGGAGTTAGGGAATGGGTACTTTGTTAGCAATGAAAGGGGTTTTTTTTAAAGATTGTTTATGGAGATAGCACCTTAAGTTTGTCGTAACTCGTAAGTACATAGATGTAAATATCGTCGCCTGGTGTTGTGCTATAGAGTGTATTAAAGGCATTGGTTGTAAAGTATTAGGCGTTGATGACATGACATTAGTTTTTTTAGAAAGATAATGTTTTACAAGTATGAATGAACGTGTTGCGCCGATCCCAAGAAACATAGGATAAGGGCAGGCGGATGATGAAGTACACTGCAAACTTTTCCAAGTCTCAAATTGTTGCTTTTAAGAAGCCGGCCGTCACCCGTCTGCATCGCCTATTCGCTGGATAAAGCATTAAAGTATAAATAATAATACGCAGTTATGGGGACTGTCGACAGAAATGAAGACATAAAACAACTGTGTTTGTGATTCCGTCACATGTCACATAAACATGTCGATGACAATGTCAAATTAGCATGTCGCTGACGCGAACACATAAGTTTTGCATAAGTTTTGCTTCTACAAAAAATCGCTCAACACCGCTAAGGAAGTTTTCACTTAAAAAAGTATCTGATCTAACCCTTTACCAAAAATAATGCTTGTTCGCTGTATCTAAAGTATTTTTGCCCTAGTCATTCAATCATTTTGAAATCACGACGAAACATTCCAATAAAATATATCTTGTAGGTAACTAGGACACGTATTGGCACTTTGACATCAAGTGAGTCAATATTTGTTTGTATTGAAGGATAGGAATAGTCCAAGAGTTGTAAAGATTTCTGAGAATTAATTTTGTGATTTATTTATGTAAAGGAGGATTGGGTCTAGTAAATAAGAATAGCGTATTCTAATGTAATATCACGTCTGTATTCTTCGAAGGTATAGGCAGACGTGTAGGTACTTATAGTAGCGACACCCACATTTCGCTAGTTATGTTTAAAGTAGCTGTACCCGCGGCTTCGCTCCCGTCAACAAAACACTAAAAAGTGCAAATAGCTATTTATGCTACTGTTACGTTATGGACGGTCTTTTAATACGAGTGCCATTTTTCGGTACAAGCGAAGCGCGTACCGAAATAGGTGGGCACGAGTTATTAAAAGACCAATAACGTACGGTTGCATACAAGATTTTATCTACGAAGGAAGGAATAAAACTCAGATATAGACAAATAAGTATTTTTAATAGAAACTAAACTACACACTGACTATTGTTTACCCCGCGTCCACTTTTTTTATTTTGTCTTTATTAGGTATAAGGCAAAGATCTTGTAGCCGCAACAGCCAAATAGTATGCGATACTTTTGTTCTAAACTTGTTCCATTTTTAAAAACATCATTTACATTGTCTCGATTTCGAAGTAATATTATAGGTAGGTACCTGGCTGTATGTTCAGAATGTCTTTGCTTGTATTTTAGAATTTATGACGATTCGCATAATGCAACCCGATGTCGTTATGGGTATCATAATGAACCCGCTGTCAATTTTGTAATTCGAATATAACGAAACCGAAGTAGATAATAGTACATTATGGTACAAGTGTGTAATGTTGGTGATTACCGCTAAGGCGCCATTGAGACCCGAGCCGTTAGGGAGGGTCTTAAGAGAGCCGAGGACGATAATCATCAATACACACGTGTATCATACGACGTTTTTCAACACACTTGTGAAGAAAATAATATTAAAAAAATATTTCCAACAGTGAAAACGAGTTGTGAAAATTTTTTCGCAATGGCGGGCAAAATTAACCAGTTTTCCTATGCGCGCGCATCTAACAATGGCGATCGGCCATAGACTAAAAACAACGAGTTATCTTTCTTTTGGCTTTTCACGGATAGCGTTTTAGCCACGTACAAAATGGGGAATTTCAAGTTTTCTTTATAACAAAAGTTATATTTAAGTGAAAGTTTTATTTATTAAACACGTATAAGTTGAAATTATCTATTTAAATACGAAGTTGCATGAAATGTGTTGCATTTGTACTATTGAGCACGATCTTTTTTGTATCGAAACTTTTTTAAGAACAAAGCAACTCAACCAATAAATTTAAAAAAAACTCTTTATCTCACTTGTGAATAATAGTAATGAAAAAGTCACAGTTTGATAATAGGTGTCATTATGTGCCTAATTGCGGTGAAATTAGAGCCACTTTATGAGCAAGTGTGTTGAAAAATAACTTTCATTGCGGAAGTCGGTGTTGAATAAAGAAAAAAAACTAACACTTTGGAAAAGTATTATAAATATCATCCGAAAGAAATGAAAGTGAAGTTTTATCATCATCTAATAGTATGATTATGCAGGGGGCTGACCATACGCTTTTAGAGTAAGGTTATTTTGAGCCTGCCTAAGGGACAGACGTATATAGCTTGTATACATCTGTCCCTTTCTTACAGCCGAAATATGATAGTTTTGACACGTCAGGGTACGGAAGCAGATGATACTATTTAAAAATTGTGCCCATAATCAGAACATTTTATTATTACGCGGCTGTTCGCTACTCTAGCAGTTAAACCGGCGTTTCAACTGCAGTTACGCTAACGACGGATCTAAATCATATAATACTGCGACTATTTTGTACAAAAACCTTGTCAAGATATGGATTAAAATGGCCTTATGGAAATGCAAAAAAAAGTCAAGTTGCAACGATTCCAAATAAATTTGAATAAGTAAGCCTATCTGGCAATGGGCCGGCCATATTAGCAGTAGAAGCGACGACCGTTGAGATAGAGGTGTTCGTGAGTGGAAACTGCGAATCGCAGATTTAAGCTTTGAGGCTGGGTGAAGCGACAATCTTCGTAGGGTGGCTGGTAGCACCTGGATGACATTCGTCGAGGATACAGATGAATGCAAACGATTGGTGAGGCTTATTTCCAACAGTCGACTGCTGTAAGCTGATGATGAGGACAGAAGGATGATGATTTCGAGTAGCCATTATTGAATAAAAAAACACATCATATGCGTACATCACCTCTTCAAGCGTAAGAAAAATCTATTACAAGAATTCATGCAGGAATCAAAGAAAGTAGATATAAAATACTATTTCAACAAATAATGTTTTAGGTTACAAAGTTACTGTATAATCTTACACGAGGACAGATTGGTAAGACAGATCGGTACTATTCAGAAAATAAATAAATATGTTAAAAGACATAAAATATGCCTATATTATTCTCTTGGGGTATCTTATTCAGTTAAATTATCGTTTTAATAATAAATTAGACGTTTGATTCCTGAAGTCGCTAGATACTTTTAGTGTAATATTTAGTGTCTCGTCCGAGAGTTAATAGCAACCAGAGTCACGAAATTTATTCATATTTTCAATAGATGGATCGATTTTAAAAACAATGTATGTGTAATTATGTGTATGGTGAAGTCGGACCATATAAATCGGCTTGCGCAACTAAAAGTACTGAACATTTACAGTATATTTTGTGTTGTAGTAACATTTGATGAATAATGTAGCTGGAATAGGATTAATTACATATATTTTAAGTGTGATGTGACTGAAAAGGAATTATGATAAATCAACAAATAAAATTTCAAAATATAAAAAACCCCCGACACATTTTTATTTCATGCTACATAAATAATGCTAAAAAAATAGACACGCTTCGATCGGCAATCTATTAAACACGTAATTATGACACGATATCTTGCGAAATCACCCCGATTCAAACAGTTAAATGCCCATAACTTTTGAACGGCTAAACCGATTTTATTCAAACATAGCTAAGAACACTCTCGATTAAGGCAACTTTAAAACTAAAAAATCAAAGTCGGTTCACCCGTTTGGACGCTATGATGCCACAGACAGACACACAGATACATAGATAGACAGATACACAGCGATACTCCTCAAACTTATACCACCCCTATTTTTCTGGCGCGGGTTAAAAATGACAACTTGAGTTCCAAATAACTGAAACAGACAACGATGTGTTAATTAGAGCAAGTTAAGTTCCGTCGGACGTTTGCTGATGCACATGACCTTATTATTACCTGGATCCATGAAAGAGAATTCGAGAGCAAGTGTTTCAGCAATAAAATAAACTTTCATAACATTGTTGACGTATTTAAACTTATACCCTAATATCTAACCTGTGCAAAAACACTACATTTTTCTTCCCATAAATTCAGTCTTAACTAAACACGCTACTTAAATAACATTCTCATTTCTTAGCAAGTTGCACATTATATTTTGCAGCGGCAAACTCCCTGGCAGTTAAACCGGCGTTAACGTTAAACCACGGTTACGCCAGTGACACCAAGCAACTGTGGTGTGTAAGTCACCACCGTGACAGAACCGTACAGCCGGCGGCACTCAAACTACTTCTGCAAGTATTCAACTTCTAACCAAGCGTAATGGAATGGGGATTTAGCTGAGATATTGTTTTTGGTTGGCTTAGTTGTAAATAGCAATTAGGTTTGCGCTAGTCTTTGTCACCTTATATTTTATTCGTTGGTTTTGTATACTTTATTGTACACCAAGATAAAAATTATTCAAAAAGACATCTAAAAACAAACATACAACAGACGGCCTTATCGCGATCCGCGAACTCTGCCAGGCAACCTAGAATATAAAGAGACAGCCTGGACACAATATGGGGTTGCAATTGGTGCAAATTTTACAACAAATAATTAATTTATTAAGAAATTAGGTACTAAATACAAACAAATAAAATAAAATAATCGATACATAAATACATACATACAACTAATACACAGACAAGAAAAACAATGACAAGTGGTGCTCCTCTACAAGTCGCTTAAAAACAGGCAGTGATTACGCGCGCTTTATAGTCACAGGCAATGCATTCCATAGACGAGTGGCCTGGACAGTAAAAGATTTGTCTAGAAAGGTAGTGGAATGCATTGGCATTTTAAGTTTCGTATTATCCGATGACCTAAGAACTTTAAGGTGCGAGTCACTAAGAAACTGAAACCGTTTCTTGAGATAAAGAGGGGTAGATGGAATAAAGAGAATATTATTTAGGAGAGAAAGAATAGCATTCCGGCGAATTGGCAACCACTTGAGTTTAATTATATAAAATACGAAAGAAGAAGGAATTGCACTAACCACCTGTGCGTGTAATATCTAATCACAACATCTTGAGATCATCGGATTTATTTCGAATATATATAATTTCATTACAACATGACCGATCTTTGTTAAAACCATTAGAGTGGTGTTTTTGACGATTATGATGAAGTGGAGATCAAAAATCAAACTTTTTATTTCACATAGGCCTACATGGGCACTAATAAAACGTCGGCAAAAGGTGCACGGTTCGGGTTGGTCGTTCCCTATGGAGAAGAACCAGCAAGAACCTCCATGGTTACTCTTTAAAAAAATGGTTTGAATTACAATATTTCCAGTTACAGCATTAGTACTTAGATATGGGGGGATAACGTAGGCCCGACAATAAGTCGTAATAAACTATAAAAAAAAAGATTATATAAAAAGTTAACAAATTTTAACTAGCACCATCGATAAAGAATCTATACAAAGGTAAAAAATATAACAAGACTAAATTTAACATGTGGGACAAATTTTGTTATCAGTGCTGTAACTATTCTTAGTAAAGAGCTATAAAGATGATTAAGAACCATTGTAAAAAGTCTAATTAAAAGAAGGAAAACGAGAAAAATAAAATTGAGAATAGTTAGAGACATCCACATATTTGTGCCGTTTATGAGTCACAGATCATTCCTCAGGTCCATTCCTATATTATAAAGATAATCTTTTGTGCACGTCAACAAGCTACACCTAAGAGTCATGTACGAAATAAGTATGTTTGTTCCTCATCTACGAAAACTTCCACGCCAATTCCAATTACCTCTCACTCACACAACACTTCAAGTCCTTTATTAACGCCACTCCGTGACCCGCACACAAACAAACATACGTATATCACTTCCAAAGTTCCCGTCAATAGAACTTCGTCTAAGAACAGGCGAACTCAAATACCAAGTGTTCAGATCGTGCCCTAGACTGCAAGACTGTGGAGCTGCTAGGCTGCGAACAAGGTGAGCTAATTACATATTAATTTGAGAGCTCCACGAGTAGCACTTTGTTAGCAGCGATTGTGGAACGAGATAGCCTGGGTAATGGAGCATAAATACATCGCGCTTTTTAAGGAGTAGAGTTGAAAGAACTTGCTTACTGAGTCGTTTGGAAGTTTTGATGCACAAAATGAAGTAAATATAAGGATAGATAAGTTTGCAGCTATATATTCCAGTTTCAAAATATGCGCTTCCTATGTCTTTTAGATGAAGCTAACGATAGCTAGACTAGTTAATCAGTTCTCTCAAAAATACAAATATGGCGTAAGTAGCCTTATTTGTTTTTTAACCGACTTCAAAAAAAGGAGGAGGTTCTCAATTCGTCGGAATCTTTTTTTTTTTATGTATGTTCCCCGATTACTCAAAGTCGCCTGGACCGATTTCAAAAATTCTTCTTTTGTTTGAAAGGGTATACATCCTAGTTGGTCCCATACTCATCAGGTCAGGATCTGATGATGGAATCCTAGAGAAATCGAGGGAACTCCTCAAATATTATAGTCAAACATATAGCGATTTTGGTATTTTCATCAACAATGCAATCATTTGCACTCAGAAAGTATCATTTGGTGAAGTGGAACTGATGAAGAAGACCACAGATGGCCACTGGAACTCCTAAATGCTAAACATGTCACGGGCATAAGATATCTCGAATAGTTAACCGACTATAATGAAGCAAATACTTATAAATAAATGGTACTGATGAAAATGGCACCATCAAACTGATCTGATGATGAAGCCGGAAGGTAGGCACTAGAATTCTTATATAAAACAATGTATCCTAGTCGTGTTTGGGCTTATTGGAATCGCCATGAAATGTACTTTGGCTATAAATGATAATCATGTTAATTGGAGGTACCTACCAAAACTAAAAAGAGAAAAATAAAAACTTTTTAACAAAAAATCAAACCGACTTCCAGAACAAAAAACTACAAAGCAAAAAATAAATTTATTTTCCGAAGTCGGTGTCGAAAAATGGGAAACAATGGGTAAGTACAAAAGACACCGACTTCGGAAAATAAATTTATTTTTTGCTTTGTAGTTTTTTGTTCTGGAAGTCGGTTTGATTTTTTGTTAAAAAGTTTTTTTATTGTAATTATGTTTAATTTGTCTAACAACGAGAGCACAGGTCATCAACATTAGGACTCCGGCCATGATCGGATAAACATGATGAACTTGTGGCTGAAGGTAAACTACTACATAGATATGTAGACAATAAAATTTTTCAACATTTACTTGTCTCTGGGGTAAATCCTAAGTTTTACCGTGTGATTGCTGGTCTGAAATTAGCGATTATCTCAGATCATTTCGGACTCAGTAGGTAAGACTTGGTAAATCTTAGGTTTCACTGGTAAACCCTAGATTTTAATGTAGTTCGGGCTTTTACAGTACTATCATAACTAAAACTCCATTTCAAACTAAACAATTGGCGTTTGCTATCTTAATAATGTGACAAGAAGTTGGCACAGTTCAACTGTTTTCCCCTGAGTACAAAAGCGGCTACGAAAACATGCCGAAAATACGCATTTAAACTGGAATTATATGCACATTAAGTTGAATTTTATGTGTCCACTGACCAAAGAAATAAGCAGCTACATTTACGTTACTTGTAATATGTTGCCGTTTTTCTGCCTCTTAGTGCATGCTACTTATGTTTCTTAGCGCTAGTTGCGTTGTTTTTTATTCTGGCAGCCTGGGGGGATCTGCTATGGTCAGTGCGGAGTGTGCCGACAAACCAAACAGAATACAATGGTCAATGTTAATTTTTAACCGACTTCAAAAAAAGGAGAAGTTTCTCAAGTCGTCGGTATTTATAAAAAAAACCAGCCAAGTGCGAGTCGGACTGGCGCACGAATGGTTCTGTACCATTATCGCAAAAAAAAACGGCACAAAAATCACTACAAAGCGAAATATATATGCAATTGTATATTTCAGTGCAGGTAAGTTTATGTGCTTTTGTTAGAGATAAGCAAGCCGCTAGGAATCAACCGCTCCGATTGTGAGGCTGTCTTAATCCAATGTCTTGTACGTTTTAGTTGAATGTGATTAATTTGATGCATTGATGTGAGGATTTGCCAACTTTTTTGTTAGAGAAGATACTCTAGTAATCGCAGGTAAACATATTTTCGTAACATAATTTAGAGTAGAACTTCTACTGTGTATAAATATAAAAATTCTGAGCAAACGAGTCAAACAATGAGAAAAGTTCACAACAAAATCTAAGTAGCACAAGACCCTCAGATAGGAGCTGCACTTAATTTTGCCAGTATCTCTCCACATACAGAGAGAATTGCGAAACAAGTGTAATTTAAAATATTCAGCTACTTTACAATTTGCAGTGGCGTGAAATTTAGTTAAAATTTCGTGCTCAACTTGCGCGGGCACTAGGAGGCATTGGCGAGCACTTAATAAATGAACCTCCTTGTCTCTGCGACTCAGGAATGGAGAAGACTGAAAGAGTAAAACTTTTATACTGTGCTTTACAGAAATCTTCACGTAATATATAGGACGGGTAATTGCAACAGTTAAAGAATTAACGTTTGAATTTTTACGGGCATTCTTCTCCATTTTACTCAACATTAACCGTAGCTGCGTAGTGCTGTAGCCGCGCAGCGTTGTAGACGTGTAGCCGTGGCGGCATAGTAATAGTTGCGTAGCGCGTAAGATTTTCTAGAAATTCTATAACATCGAATGGGATGGCAGCAATCCCGAAGATATACGGTAAACAATGTTTTCGAACGTTTTCTACAAACATTTTCAAAAATGTACATAAGTATTGCACGCAGACCGCGTTTTATGACCCAGACTTTAATACTTCGAGGAATTGATAATAATCTTTGGAAATGTTGTAAAAATTGATACGAGTTAAATGTACCGAGTGATGGTCGACTTGGAGTAGTAATGTTGGTTTGAAAAGTCAAAAATAAGTCGATAAGTGGTGTTTATGATGCCTTTTGTGGTTTTATCGGAGTTTGTAAGGATCGCAGCCGGTGGCTTTCTGTAGTGTCTACCTACCCCTACGGGAAAAAGACGTGACTTTATGTCATAATCATTTCAGCCGATAGACGTCTACTGCTGGACATAGGCCGCCCCCACGCGTCACCACATTGACCGATCCCGTGCGTCTCGCATTCAGTGGATTCCCGCAACCTTAACCAGGTAATGTGGGAGGCCTGTTCTGCGAGCAATGTGCTCTGCCCACTGCCACTTAATTTTCGCAATTCTTCAGGCTATGTCGGTAAATTTGGTTCGCCTGCGGATATCCTCATTTCTGATGCGATCACGCAAGGAAACGCTTGGTCTATAGGTTATTACAGGCAACACACACTACACAAAGACCTTTGTCTTAAGACATTGTAAATTGAACGAGAAGTTAAGCGCATCTTCCCGAACGCCACCCAGCCCAGTCGGATTCGACGGTTGACCTCTTTCTCGAAGTTAATCCTACCCAACTGGACCGTTTGTCCCAGGTAGAGGATTATCGTCTACAACTTTGATTGTAAATTATCCGATCTATATAGGAGTGGGTATTATATGCGCATTCACCATGAACTTAGTGAGTTTATGTACATATAGATATATATTTATATATACAGCATCATCAGTATCTACCTATATATGAGTTCAATACTGTAAGTAGATAGTTACGGTGTTACGGATTAAACTATTCAATTACTTTTTCACGCCAAAACTACTAAACGGATCTGGATGAAATTTGGCACAGAGATAGATTATAGTCTGGAATAGCACACGTAGGATACTTTTATCCCGGGAATATGTTCCTTGGAGATAATTTTCGACATTCACGCGGGCGAAGCCGCATAGCAAAATTAAGTATGTCATATTTCTCAGCTGCCTCGATGATATGGGTTGCTAAAGTTTTGCAGTAGAGCATGAGTCTCGGATTCGATTCTCGTGTCGGGAAAAGTAAAATTGGCTTTTACCATCTAGATTCATGTTGGCCATTGTTATATTAAGTCTATTTGGGTGTACTTTTTTAAAGACCGTCGTAAGAGGCAGTCGTTTCATATTATAAACATTTTATTCCTTTGTCTTTATTATATTGTGTGAACTTTGAAGTGATTATATTGTTAAAAGTATAACGTTGTTTTAGTTAAATAAAGTTAGTGATCCAAGTGCAAATAAAGCTATTATTCATGTCCGTATGAATGGCCGTAGTTTCAAACCCTATTAAATGGGCTCTAAACATAAATAAATGTACTAAAATGTACCATGTACTAAAATAAATAAACCAACTGGAGAATTGAGGGTGTACTAAATATGGAAATTAATAATTAATTATGTGTCGTTGACGGTACCAACACAGCCGATGACTGCAAAATCGTCAAGAGATATTAGAAGGTGCGTGTCACGCCGGTTATAAACTATCGACATCGATAGCGTGCACAGCACACAGCGAGAGCGAGGCGAGACAGACGGGTGATTAATTATCGCGTCCCTTCGCAGGATCAACGTAATGATAGTATAATTTATTTGGATGACCCACTTCGCTTATTGGTTATTGAATGGAAATTATGTGGAATTGATGAGGGCTGCAGCTGATTTGGAGAGTTTTATTATGTTTAAACGACGAAATACGATCTATTATTTCCGGTTACAAATATTCCGTTTCAACATCTGTACCATGCGAGACCTTTGCGAGGCCAGCGCTAATGCTATCGAAGTGGCTCAGTATTAGTCGAGGAAAATTTACATGGAAATAGTGGTCGTTGACTTTCCTACATTTATTGACATTATTTATTCGAAAACGAAAATAAAGACACAAAGCCGTCCCAAATCGGCATTATTTTATCCTTAACTTATTTTACTAATGAAAAATTTTACATCGCTTATTGTACAGGACCTCTATTGCTATGCTGAAACGATCACTATCCTTTGGCCTTTTGATCTTTTTAGGGTTCCGTAGTGAACATGGAACCCTTATAGTATCACCATGCCATATCATATTAATTACTCCGACAAAGTGGTAAAAAAAATGAAGAAAAACATTCTGGATGTGGGGATGTGTTTTTTCTTCTCGTCTATCCCATGGTAAGGGGTATTGTTGGATAGGCCATTCAAAAATATTAGGGTCTGTTAAAACCATTTTTCGATTCAGGGATCCGTTTGCGTAAAATTTAGCTTTAAATTGCTAATTTTTGTTAGAGTCAATGTCTCCTTTTGGACAAGTGTAAAATTCAAGGCAGTAGGTAGTATATATAATGAAATTAAAAGAAACCTATCACAACTAAGTAGGCATTACAAGTAATAATAGACCAACATATAAAATGTAGGTACTTGAAAAGTAAACCTTATGTACAAATGCCATTGGAAAATTACTTGTATAACTTTGTTAGTTGAGTAAAACACATAGTAAATATAAGTTTATGATCAATGTAAAAATAAATAAAATAATCCTTTATAATAATGATATTAATTTAGATAATATTTACGCTCGAATAACGCATTGGAGTGGGCGGAGACGTTGGCAGTACTGATCCGTACGGTGCATGCGCGCGGGGGGAATCTATTTTGTGTTAGTGCAAGAAGTATTTTCATAGTTTTGTAACCTTTCTAAATCTTTTGTAAACTTTATCAAACTAGTTTTGATTGCCAAGCAAATTCCGCTAGCCGACCTTAGAATTCATTTTCTCCGGGCTTCGTCGAGCTTTATTGCCTCGGCGCTTTTCTGGTGGTCGCCACTGTTGATTCTGGCTTTCAGGAGTTGCAGTTGTTTGGGAATAGTGCGGTAGGATTGTCCCAATAGCCGACCATAGACGGCGGTATTCTCAGTGGTCGCAATAAAAACTTAATTGCATTTGCCGTAAGGTTGTCATTCGCGGTTAGTTCCGCTATGCTCTAGTCCCGCTATGGTCGACTCGAAAAGTACCTACTGAAAGGTGCCGCTATGCCCCCCACATTTTTTTTGAACCGGAATGCGGGCAGAAGCTAGTTCATGATATATGTCTACTTAAAAGATTAGCTTATTAGAATGGCAAATGTTAATAAATATATAGTGCTTTAGTATTTAAAGTTATAGCAATATACCTCAGTGTGCATGTACCAATAGAATAAAGATGTAAATATGAATATCTCTAGCAGAACAAATTGGAAAAGTTTTCCATTATATTTCGCTACTACAGAGCAGAGTTTTCAACTTTCTATCAAGTTAAATATACCATAAGCTCTAACTCAATAAGAATCCACATTTCTTGGAGGCTAGTCATCATCGACAGAATACCAATTTATTTAAGGGAAAAGTTCGTTGTTTTCAGTAACCAAGAAATATATAGTAAAAAAGAATAGAGTATGAATAATTCATACAGATGTTCTATATGAATTATTCATACTCAAAACAATAGGTACCAAAGACACCGAATTCGGAAATGAAAGTTATTTTTCGAAATTTAGAGTATTTTATGGAAGTTGATTTTATAAGTAGAACACGTTAAGCGTGTTGGGGAACTCCTAAACTTTCTACAAATGGGTTAAAACTTTGTCTAGTCACGGAGGTTTTTCAACTGAAATTATTATGAAACTATCTCTTAATGAAACTTATATGAATAAGACACCTATACCCACTATATATCATCAAAATATTAAAAACATACTTATTTACGGGTATCAATAAAGTTGTCACTAAGGCATCAGGGTCACATAAAAAAAAACGTGACAGTTTTACTAAATATTTTCTTACGCAACAATAGGTGTCGGAAAAAATCGTGCAAGTTGCTTTTATTTACAATAAAGCTTGGTGCCTTTTAACTGTATATGAAAGAACTGTGTGGAACAAGATGGCCGCTTTAGACACGTACTCACTCAGGTATGTTATAGTGTTGTTTTCTGTTTATTGTCGTATCGGGAATAAAACCGAGTGCCCGATTGTGCGGTTTTATTAAAGAATTTTCTTGGTGAGAACTACCCATGCGTGTTGGTTTAGTGATTTTCTTTTTATTGGTGGCTTACTTATTTTAATTTTGTAGTGCAAAGAGGAATGATAACGTCATTGTTAGTTAGGTTTTCCCACATATATCTTACAATATTGTGGAGGTAAAACAACAAGCTTTGTTTAAATTAATTTGGTTTTTCCACGGCTTAAGCAATGCACCTGCCATGTGATCTCTTCACCACCCTTGGTTGACTGGTACAGAAAGTTAAAGGCAGTGGTTTTCAAACTGTGGCCCGTGGATGATATTTGTGCGGCCCACGACGTAGCACATTGTATATGTTTTTTTTTAATGTGCAATAAAGAATTAAGAATAAAAAGAAGTGCAAGACAGGAACATGAGTAAAAACTTTTTCTGGTTTCGGCAACCAGCAGCCTTCAACCGCTCAGTGCGGCCAGCATGCCATTGTTTTAACGTACCTGATATACCACACACTTCTTTGTTTATAAATTAAGCGCAAGATATACTTCTTAAATAATATTATAATAGCGGGTATCAACAAAAGTGCTACTAGAAGGAAGTCATCAGCATTATCATCGGCCTTTCAATGTGCCCACTGCAGGGTCAGAGGCCTCCTCTCTGTGAGAGAGGGATTATGTATTTCACCAAAACAATACCACGCGGGCCCAGTGTGGATATCACATGTCTTCAAATTTTTGGTAGATTAAAAATTGTTTGAAAAGAACTTTGGTCTGCCTGCGGATATCCTCAATAAAATCTTCAATTCGCAAAAAAATTAAACTTTTCACTGATGCTAAATTAATAATGGAGTATATGTTAACTGAAAAAAAATTGGGGTAATCGTGTTTTCACACACAGCTCTTAAAAATATGTCAATAGATTGTTGGTGTTAAATATCCAATCCAAAAATATGCGGCCCGCATACCCACCTCACATTGTACTATGCGAGAGTCCTACCTAGGTCAGAAAAGTGTGACGACTGACGACCACTGCACTATTGTACCTTTGTGCATGAAGTTTAAATAAATAAATCGCATTAATAAATTGTTTATTTCTCTTCACATATAAAAGTTACTTAGATATAAAAATATAGCTACATATGTTCGTAGTCAAGAATATGTGCGGTAAGTCACCAGGTCCCCACCAGGTAAATATATTAAGTATCATTATTTATTATTCCTAATGCCTTGACTCAATTCCTTTACAACGAAAATGTTCTCCATCTATACGTATTACATTAAATATATATTTACGAGGTAACGTAGCAATATTTCTACACCTCCCCATAGCCATAAAGGTTGTATAGGTGTTGTAAACAAACTATTTGTTATTGATAAAGATCGCTATGATTTGGACAGTACCGATATTATTTAAATTTAGAAGAGTTTGTCGTTGAAGAGAACATCATATCTTAGATATAATTATGTATACGTAGTATGTTATAGATTGTTTTTTCTGTCGTTTTAGGTGTGCCACCCATATATTGCCCGGCAACCCTGCAGCAATCGATTCTATTATCAAGTACCTTTTATGAAAATTAAGTTCAATAAAAAAATATATATACCTGCAGATTTTAGCGGTGGGATCTTAGGCAGTACGTCATCTGGGTTTTCGTGAACACGTTAAAGAAATATGAGTCATTATAAACTAAAGAGAAAAATTTCAAGACATGTGCCTAATATTCTTCAAGAGCTCTTTAGTTCTTAAACAAAGTGTACTCTCATAATAAAGCCTTGCTTCAGTTGCTCTGTAATAACTTATTAGCATAATAGATGCACGAGTATGTACTTATATACCTAGCTCAGCTTTATTTTTAAATGGGCCTTCATTTAATATTCTGCAGGGAGTCTGCGAAGCTGCAGTCGTAAGACTGTCACGCTGCAAATGTGACTGTCGGCTGACGTTCTCTTGTTACACTTTTGTGGTACCATCTTCATCTTCATCGTTATCTCACTGCAGAAGATTGTGACTTGTGACTAAATGAGACGAACTCGGTACATGTTCCAACAGCCTTCTTTATACTCAATTAACTCAATCTGTCGCAATTCACTGCTGCACATAGGCCTTTGCTATGCTGCGACAGAACACGCTCCTTCGCCTTTCACATCCATTCTGTCTCAGCTACCATTTCAAGTTCAACGGTCAGCCTATAGACATATCAACCGAAAGACGTCCACTGCTGGACATAGGCCTCCCCCAAGCGTCGCCACTTTGGCCGGTCCCGTGCGTCTCGCAACCAATGGATCCCCGCAACCTTCACCAGTTCATCAGTCCACCTGGTGGGAGGCCTTCCAACGCAACGTCTTCCGGTTCGCGGTTGCCACTCCAGAACCTTTCTACCCCATCGGCCATCCGTTCTGCGAGCAATGTGCCCTGCCCACTGCCACTTAAGTTTGGCAATTCTTCGGGATATGTCGGTAACCCTGGTTCTCTTGCGGATCTCTATATTTCTGATTCGATCACGCAAGGAAACGCCGAGCATAGCCCTCTCCATTGCCCTTTGAGTGACTGTAAGCTTCTTTATACAATCGATCAATTAACTCAGTCTATCGCAATTCACTGCTGAACATAGGCCTTTGGCATGCTGCGCCAGAACACGGTCCTTCGCCTTACACATCCAGTCTGTCTCAGCTACCATTTCAAGTTTGTCGGTCAGCCTATATGGCCTTCTTAACTAGCCGGCCACGCTCTGTCCTGAAAATATTTTCTTTCCTTCGTTCCGGTAGTTATCATGAGGTTTTTCTAAACAATACATAGGAGATGGTATACAATATTAATATGTATACAATATGTCGTGGTGACTCAGTGGCTAAGACCTCGCCTCTCGTACTTGAGGTAATGGGCTCAAATCCGGGCAAGTTCCAATGTGAGTTTTTCAATTCATATTTCCTTTCTAAGTTTATCTCGGGCATTGCTGACAACGGTGAAGGAAAACATCGTGAGAAAATCTGGACTTATAGTTAGTATTTGTAAGTTTGATTTCCATTGGTGTGATTGCTGCAAAGCGTTCCAGTGCGACCGTCATCATCATAATTTCAGCCGAAAGACGTCCACTGCTGGACATAGGCCTTCCCCAAGCGTTGCCACACTGATCGGTCCTGTGCCGTGTTCCCATCCACTGGATTTCCGCAGCCTTGACTAGGTCGTCGCTCTACCTAGATGGAGGCCTTCCAACGCTGCGTCTTCCAGTACGCGGCGCCATTCTAGAACTTTTCGGCCCCAACCGCCATCCGTTCTGCAAGCAATGTGCCCTGCCCACTGCCACTTAAGTTTGAAAATTCTTCGGGCTATGTGTATATGAACCTTGGTTCTCTTGCGGATGTTTTGATTTCTGATACGATCACGGAAGGAAACGCCGAGCATAGCCCTCGCCATTGCCCTTTGGGTGACTTTAAGCCCTCTGATGAAGGCGTTCTAGTGCGAGGGTAAACAAATACATATACAGAAAGCTAAGAGCAAGCTTCTACCCACTAGCAAGTTATCCAGCTCTAGAGACTTTAATCTAAGCACATTTTCTCGAAAAACTTCAACAAAAATCTCTTCAGTCTTTGCATACATATTGAAATTTTAATACAACATAGTCTATCAATGTTGGAGACTAATATTACTGGGGGAACGGCTGGAGCATTACAATTCGCGTTAGTGTGAAATTTCCCACCCACCGTGGCATATAATAAAGCGAGGGTAGGGATTAAAGAGGGTGCATTTTACGCCAAATAGAGTTTTGCCAATATGCTACTTCATAAAAGCATTAAGTACCCATTGGTTTTGATTTTAGAGTATTAGGGATGTGATTGCCTTTTAAACGGTTTTATTGTGTCGGTTAATGACTAGCAATATGTGCGGGGCTTACATTTTGTTACTTTTTAACCGAATTTTAACAAAAGGGGCGGTTTAGCATTAAGCACAAAAATAGGAAAACCGAATTAAAAAATAAAAACGAGTTTGACAGCTATATAAATACGTTATATAAGTTAAACTTGATGCTTACAAATGATACTCGTTGCTATAGTGTATGGGTAACATAGTAATTAATTAGGATTATGATTTTTCTTAGACGTTTATACAAAGTTATCGCGGCATGTAAAATAAGAAACGTTATCGGACTTTTTAGATTGTCACATTATAATTGAATAGGGTAAAAGACGAAACAAATGGATAGCAAAACAGAGAATGGAAGAAAATGAATTGTTGCCATAACCCCAAATAAGTTTGGACACGGACCAGAAAATAACGAGTATTATGTTCTGAAACCATACATTTTATGCAATTTGTAATAAGCAGAGCTGTGAGTTTGAAAGCAATCGAAGCAAGCAGACGAATTATGTATCTAGAAACTTCTTAACATCCAAACCTCACGTTCCTAACGACAGATACATTTTATTTATATTTAATCTTTCACATCATTCAACAAAACTTCAGAGACACAACTCCTATAAGAAGTGAAAACGATTAAAGAAACAGTCTGTGTCATGACTCGTGAACAAAGCCGGGCCGTGTTCAAGTGCTCACATGCGCACGCCTTTATAAGTTGACTCTATGCTGTTATGATTGCGCTAACTTTGTTACTTACTTGAGTCTTAAATTAATTGGAAAAAATATGTATGCTTAAATGTAGATTTGGGTCTAGAGTTTAGATTTGTGGTTGACATTGTACAGGTATTCGGTAACATGTAGGGCTACCAAAATTACGGAAATGTCAGTTACGTAACTAATTACACAATTTCTTTCTCCAATTCCGTAATTACGTATTATTTTCCTTATTTTTTAAATCGATTATATTTTGTTGTTAATATTGTATATTTACTTATTAAAAGCATATAATCATCTTTGCGGCAGCTATATCTAAGCCCACCGTTTTCTTTCTTCTTTCTTTCTAATAAATAAATAAATAATTAATTTATCTACGATTAAGGGTCCGCCTGGATCCACCTGATGCGCGGCGCGGCTGCTTCATCAAACTATAATTGACACGTTAAAATGTTGTTAAGCTAACGTCTTGTAGCGACGATGTGCTCCTCTGATAAATTTTATATAATGAATAATTTTATATATTTTTTTTATATATTTTATATTAGATATAATTTTATATAATGATAGATAGTTTATACTGTGGATTTTAAGCGAGTTAAATTACTTAACTTAATTACATAAACTTGTTTCAACTTTCAAATTGCCCGTATTTAATGAGTGTCTTTTGGCATCCCACTATTAAAAATCAACGTATGAGTCCCTAGTAATCTAATGGCTCTGCAGGTAGGGTATGCCTAACTGGCCTAACCTTGCGACAGCCGCATAGAATTATGCTAAATTTCCTGAAATTTGTCCAAAACCCGAGCCTAGCCAAGTTACAAACATTTCATATCGAATCTTTTTCTACAATCGTTAACGCATTCTATTCGTTTGGTCTGACCACGTCACTTAACGTTCAGATGAATCATTCCCATACATTGATTCGTTTTCTAATAGCGTTATCGATTGTAGATTGTCAACTAGGCTGCAGGTGTTGGACGATAAAGCATAGCAGTATTTTCATAAAGCGCTAAGTAAATCCTCCCATGCATTAGTTGCATTTGTATATGCACACTATGTACTGTACACCTAACAGTAATAAAATTAGACGCTCAAGAAAACTTCCAGCCAGTTATTTTTATGAATAAACGGATTTAATAAAGGCGGAATAAAATGAAATTAAGCTTGCTAAAGCATTTTACATAAAGCGATATTAACTCTTTCCTGGGCGTAATAAAAATGTCTTAAAATATGCACGGGGGCGCATTTGCATCAACCAATTATATGGGGAGCCTTATTACTGTGTTATGTATCTGGATGTAGTTGAGTACGAGACATTTTGCCTTTTTATGATGTGCCGACGCCAGTGGGCTTTATTCCAAAGACTGAGTCACAAAGATAACGTCGCTCGAAATTCTGAGATCTTTGGTCTGTGATGTGCCTTGTAGAGTTGCAATACGGAGAGCAGAATGCGCCCATTCAAGAGCAGTATTTGGAAAGAGGTGAGACGAGGCGCCGGCGCTAGCCCGCCTGTCTAGTGTTTGTTAGTGACGGAGATAACGCGAATTTGACGAGCTCCTCGACCTCTCTCGAAGTATTCTATAAATTTTTGATGTCTGTTTGATCATTACCTTCTACAAATACGCTGTGAACTCAGATGCATGAAGTAGGAGCAAGCAAAGCGTCCTGTTTAAATTTTGTAGGTATGTATTTGATATTGAGACATTGTAAACGAGTATTTCCTTATTTCACAAACATTAACATAAATATTATAGATACGAAATAAGCTTTCAATAAATAACGAACTGGAAATTTTAAGCGTAAATACAATGCGATTAATAAAATAACAAAGATCTTAATTGTTAATTAATACTTACATTTCTGTATTAACTGTGTCTTTGTTAACGAAAACAAATTACACTAATGAAGCCGTTTTATTATGATTCAAGCTTTGTTTATTAAATGACAAAATAAGCAGCTACGGAGTAATTAGTGCGATTGGATGGCTGTTATATAGATATTACCGATCCAAAATTAATGAGGTATCTTCCGACTAAAATTAGAATACATAATTGGGGTGAGGAAATGCCAAGATAAACAGTTGATGGTTGCCTACCTAATTAATACGACGCGCGTCTTGTGGCGCAATCTACGACAGAAGGATGGCCAACAAACAAAATCTAAGTTTGTGTCGCTTTGTCGTAATATTTGCCAAGACTGTGAAAGCCCCGGCAGAGTTTGAGCGACTTCTCGAGCTTATTACTATTTGTGTTGCCAAGATTCCCGTCTCCTACATTTTGTGACGAAGGTATCCATCTAGGAAGGCACGCCGCGCACGAAATGTCCTTTTGTATGTCGCGTATTCCAATATGCCTTAAAGTTCTCGTGTGCCCTGAAAATAATACAAAATACCACAACAGAATGTTCAAAAAATGGAATTTAAATAAAAGTTGCCCGCAATCGCGTGTTATGACGAATGGCCATAATCTTGCCGCTACATAAAATAGCCTCAGCGACAGCTCCCAGTAAACATCTCCCGAATATAAAAAAATACGAAACGCACGTAGTAGCACTTACTAAGTCGCGTTCTCTTTATTTCGCTACGTATTGGACGGTGGCGGTGGAACGAACGGCATGTGTTTACGTCACACTAAGTAAAAATCATGGGGGCTCATAAATCAGTGGCATCTTCACGTCGTTTTGAATACTCACAAAAGATGTCAACTCGTAGCTAAGTGTAACTCCGTTCGAGACAAATGGCATGAGTAACCTTAATTGTAGTCTTGTTGTTTGAATTTAAACAACAAAGATTAAATGCATCAGTCTTTGGGTGAAGTTAAAGATTCGTAGCACAATGCTACGTTATTGCATTGTCGTGGCGTTGCGGCTACAGGTCGCCGTAGCGATGTAGCGGCCGGCGCGGCGCGGCGTAGGCAATGCTACGACGCGGCGCGCGGCGGTTGGTAAGTGAAGAGTTTTTTCAGCCTATTATTTAAGTACCTGAAATAATGCCTATATTCCTAATAAATATATAAATTTTAATTTAGTGTACAGTATTCAGTATAATATATAACCTAGGTACTACAGGTATAGTGTAACCGCGTTCACGGTGATTACAACATCAAGTTTGAAGCTTCGATCCGACTAACCGTCGGTGACACCTGTCAAATCAATGCCAGCGCAGTTCGCCAAACGCGAGCCGGCGATAATCAAGAGAGATTAAATTTTACGAACACATCAGTATTTATAATAACAGCCTTCCAAGCTCATAATGTATTGACTTGTGTTATTCGCTTGTTATTGAAATATAAAGGAAATTAAATGAATGCTCTCTTTAAAATGTACGTATTCACCTGATTCAATTTTATGGTTGATTGGAAGATTCGTGAAAGGTCCCCATTAAATATTTATTTTGATTAATTTCTTAGGTTATAATTCTATTAATTGTTTTACAGATAGTATAGGAAAGTACATTATTTTTGAATGACTAATTGATTCAAGCCAGAAAGGAAAGAAAAATAGGTAAACTGTAAATAGGTGTCGTCGAACATAGGCACCTTGTTCGACGACACTACTTTCCGCCTCGCTGCTTCCTTACGTCTTGGCGCTCCTTGTTGTACTCCACATCGTTGCCACTGTGGCGAAGTTGTCAACAGCCTCGGTCACCACGGTCTTTCATGCAGCCGAAGTGCGGGTCGCTTCGCTCGGCACGGAAACTTAAACGACATCATCCGACGTGCTCTCGTCACCGTCGGCGTTCCGGCCGTTTTAGAACCCCATGGCCTGGCACGTGACGATGGCAAAAGACCGGATGGGATGTCTTTGTTTCCATGGAAGATGGGTAGGCCTTTAGTGTGGGACGCTACTTGTGTCGATACTCTTGCGCCATCCCATCTTCCGAGTTCATCGTGCTGTGCTGGCACTGCCGCTGCGGCAGCAGAGAACCTCAAACGGCGGAAATATAATAACCTCATCGGTAGTTATATTTTCGAACCGTTTGGGGTTGAAACTCGTGGTCCGTGGGGTCCGAGTGCTCACGCTTTGTTTAAAGATCTGTCCAAACGCCTAGTTGACACTTCGCGTGACCCAAGGGCTGGCTTTTATCTTGGTCAGAGATTAAGCATTGCCATACAACGTGGCAATGCTGCCAGCCTTTTGGGTACATTACCAGTGGGCAACGATGTGGAGGAGTTTTTCGACGCCATATTTTAGTTGTGTATATTTTTAGTTTTAGTTAGTAAGAAGTTTTTAGTTAAAGTGTATATGTTTGTAGTCTTAGTTATTTAAGTAATTTATACACTGTATATACTTTTATCTATGTAAATAAATTCAGTAAATAAAGTTCTATATTATAGCCAGAAAGTGATTTTGTCCCTATTGTAAGTTTGTAAAACAGGAATATAAACTTTAATATAAGTAGCTATTTTATAGGTACCAATAAGACATCATAAATCACGTGTCTTACAAAACAATAGTAAATGCACAAGTTTCAAACGAATCAATTAGAAGAAGCTATATTGGACGACCTATTGTTTGATTCCAACAACATTAACATAGCATAGATGTCTTTTCTAGAACGAAACTAAAACGACTCATCGTATTTATTTGTTCGAATATTTATGTTGTTACTTTTGATCCCAGAAATATCAAATTTATATTTTCGGATATAAAAATGAAATAGTTTTGTTCCAATTACAATTTGAGTTCAATTTTTCTGAGCTAGGAATACTAACCCTAATCTCCTTCATACAATAGGATGAATCACGCACAACGGACAAATTAATTTAAGATTTTCCATTTGTTACAAATCAATCACATTTAAAACATCGTTAAAAGTTTGTTACACGAATTTGTCTGCACGCCAATTAATGTGAAACTCAAACGGAACACAAATCCAGCGAGGTGACGTCAAGTCGAATGAAGCTTTCTGCCAAAAAGTTGTGACGAAAGTTGTTATTGTAGGTTCGTTGGGAGAGCGGTGTGGCGGCTGGTCGGCCCAGGGCGAACTTGCGTGGCTGCTAACTGGCCCAGGGCAAACTTACCCGGCTGCTAGCGTTTATTGAGCGGAAAGCGAGTGACGTAGCCAGTCGCCGACGCAGCCCACCACCACCTCGCTGTTCAACTTTATTTTGTTCTGAAGTTGCGCCCTAACTTTTTTTAACGACAGTTACCCAAATCTGTAACAATTATCTCGCGTCCCTGCGTCCCTACTTTGTCAAAACACAAATCGCATTTCCCATTCAAAGTGCTCAGGTTGTAAAAATTGATTCTTACAGAACATTGAAACACAAATATTTTTGGAGAAAGAAGCAATTTCGCGCGTCCCTTCTGAAGGCGAGGACTCTTATAAACATCGGGGCACCGGCAAACTGCTAGTGGCGTAATCTCCCGAAATCATAAAGGCGTATGAAAATTTTAGTGTCCAATAAATTTTGTCAATACAGGCGAGCCCAGAGCATAATATTTCAACTAAACAACGTTTTAGCCACAATAGTAAGACGTGAGGGTATGGCCACGCTTAACTGTGTAAATATTTACCAGCAATAAACAACTGCAAGAATTCATATAATTGCTTTTTATAGAAATAACTATTAAAAATGTTGGTATGTTGAATATTAATTGTGTGCTTATCGCCCTAAAATAAATCTGCCACCCTTTCGTTACTCAGCCCACATTAATTAAAACCGCTGTAATCGCAGCGAAATTATTATCTGACTACCTACGTACGTTTGATTAAAATTTAGTCGTAATACAATAGTCGGTAGACAAGTACCATTAGTACTTAAACATAGGAAAACAAAACAGCATGTAGTTTTGGTCCAATTTCCCGGTGATTTCGTTTGGAGTGTATTTGAACGAGCGGCGCGGGCGAGGACTCGTCAAAGCCATCATTAAGAAAACATTAGGTGACAGTCGGTAGAGTGCGCACCGCCACCGCCCCAACGACTCGATAAATTATACTCCTGATCTAATTAGCTGACCGTGCGATCAATCGACGCACGTGATGCTGGACAATTTGCATTTTGTTTGATCCTGTTGTTTAGGAACTTAAGTACCAATTAATCACAGTAAGCTGTCTGGATTCATATATATAATTACCTACTGCTATTTAGAAACTCTCAACCTACAATATTCCTTTCAAAGTTAACTAAATTATGCTGTTGAATTTTCGTAATTACATTATCAACGAGTATGTGAGTTATGAATATTTGGAGCGGTACGATCTACATACAAGCGCTCGCACCTTCCTACATAAGCACAATGTATTTCTGATTGTTATTCTGCGAACACCCTTGTATGGTCCGTGTATCACTTTTCGGATTTTTCCGCTTAATTTCGTAGGTATATTAGCCGACGGACAGGCACGTTCACAATTTGCGGCTGCGGATTGGCACGAATGGACAGTGCAATACTAAAGTTGTGGCGGTATATAGGTTCGAATATTGGACTCGATTGCCGAATGACGGACCCCCAGTGTTCCGTAACCGCACCGCACCGCACCGTATGGCCTCGCTCCGCTCGCTCTCCAGACTATGATTTGTAATTCGATTATGACTAGTAGATACCGCAATTCTTGCTACAATCGTCCGTTCTCGACCGCGGCGCGCAATAAAATTCATGAGACTGTTGCTACATTCATGAGAAGAAAATACTGTGTATATACGTTTGCGATACACGAGAGATGTAGTTTTTATGAGCGCGTGTCACGAACCCGCTTTGCGCCCGACGCCACCGTGCGCTACCTACACTTCCTCCGTTGTGTATGTTTTTATTTTATCATACCCCAAAAACTTTCCCCGACGTGATACCGATATTAAGATAACAAGATTTTCAAACATTCAGGCGACGTCTAAATGAAGCAGATCTAACATTGCTCGAAAAATACTGTAAAAGTTTTCTTATTCTTGTTTCATTAATAATCCAGGAGGCTCAACAAAAGCGGGCCTTGGTCAAATTTTATTAAGGACTAGCAATAAGCATCACCTCTGCCTACTCCCGCTATTAAAATCGCACCTATTATGTATTCTGATTTAATTCTATGTTATTACAATGGGTCGTTGGTAGTAATTTTGGGTTTTGTTAAAAAGTCTTTGAGAGTTTCAAAGGCTTTTCGTCATAGATATTTAATAGCTAGGAAAAAAACATGAACAACTTGAAGGAACAGTGGGCTCTTTCTTACGACGTGATAAAATTCTAGGAGGTTTAAGCTACACCAAGATTGCTGGTCATAGGATTGAAAAGCTTATCTAAGTTAACATATAGACTCCTTTTATCACTAAAGAAATATCCTAGAAGGTAATAACGGATTCAAATACCAAAAACGGTTTTCCAAATCCTCCTCGCAAATAGGGCATTATCGCCCAAGATGCCGCGAAAAGGAAAAGATGAATTTTAAAGAATTTCAATTATTAATTTAGGGAGGAAATAACCTTATTTATGATAAGGCACTCGGAAATAGCTTGTACAAAATGGTTCCCAAGCTCTTGCAACACGACGCTGGCTTCATCGTAAGCAAGTGAATTTATTACTCTGTATCGCATTTTAATTATATAAGATTTATATTTTTACAGATTTATAGCGGTAGGTACTTTAAACGAGATTTTTGAACCAATTTTTTTATAGATTTATGATGCTGAAAGCTGAAGTTTTATATTTTCCAACCTTCAGTTTTCGGATGATTCGCATAATAGGAAAGAAGCTTAGCAAGAAGTATAATCGAAGGCTTTACCATTAATATTAATTGTTTACGAGTGTTAAGTCTAGGTATAGGCAGCCTCAGTGTAAGTTTTTAACCACCGACGGAAAAAGGAGGAGTGTTACTGTGACCTGTGTATTTCTGTATTTGTTTATCTGTCTGTGGCATCATATCTCTTTTTTTTTATTTGTGATGGGTTTGCTCTTGACTCTAGTCTAGTTCATAGGTGACAGAGAGTCGAGTCGAATCGAGATTCGACGATAGAGTGAGCTTACCCAGAAGAAGGCTGTTCACTCTAATTTTGAAGAGATTCAGGTTGAATGCGTTCGGAAACACAGATGCAGGTAGTGAGTTCCATACATTCGCTGTGCGCATTATGAAGGATGTTTGGAAGCGCTTGGTGCGAATTGGTGGAATGGCAACAAGGTAAGGATGGTAACTTGCAGTGCGTCTAGATGTCCGATGGTAGAAGGGGGCTGGTGGGATGAGGTCGAGGAGTTCTTGAGCACACTCACCGAAATACAGTCTATAGAAGACCGACAAGCAGGCAACCTTGCGGCGATGAGCCAAGCTGTGAAGCTTGGTATCCACCAGTTCAATGTCGCTGATGAGCCTCTTTGCTCTGCGTTCCACCGAGTCAAGCGCGGCAAGCTGATACTTAGCTGAGACATCCCAAAGGTGGCTGCAATACTCCATGCAGGATCGGACTTGCGCTTTGTACAGGGTTAAAAACTGTCCAGGCGTATCCCAAGGTAACATATTCCCAAGATACAAAATATCCTATGTGCTATTCCTACCTATAATCTATTCCTGTGCAAATTTCATCCAGATCCATCCAGCCGTATGAGCGTGAAAAAGTAAAGAAGTAACAAACATATAAACACACAAACTTTCGCCTTTAGGTATAATATTAGTGTAAACAAACATGTTTTTTTATAATGCGTTGAGACAAACTTATAAAGCGTCAAAGCTGAGAATTATAAAGAGAAGTCCAATATGACGTCAGAGGGCACGACGCCCCTAAAACTGCCATATAAACCGGCGTTTTCTTAGAGAGGGACAGATACAGGGTGGCCAATTTGGAGGTTTACAACTTTTAATATGACAGCTGTTTGGTAACAATTATATGTGTAGATGCGGCAAATTAATTATATAGAATTTTTTGCTTGATCAACGTGTTTTAATAATCAAAATTTCTATACACAACGTCTGTGTTGTGGGTCGAAAACAATCCAGATTTTCATAATAAAAATCATGACTGACAAAGCCCATTTTGACCTCAGTGATGAGTGTTAATAAACGAAATTCAAGCTATTGGGGTGAGGAACAACCTTCGTTGATTCATGAACGATTACTGCATCCTCTCGAGTGACAGTTTGGTGTGGAATTTGGTCAGGAGGAGTAATAAGGCCCTATTTCTTCGAAAATGCTACTGGTGATGCTGTGCTATAGTAAAAGGCGATCGTTACCGTGAAATGGTTAACATTGTTTCATCAAACGAATCAGTGGGGCTTGAAAAACATGGGGTGCACACAAGACGGAGGCCACACATGTCATACGGTACGAGACACATTCGAAACATTGAAATGGGTGTTTCCAGGTGACTTTATTTCAAGAAATAGTGACATTGATTGGCGCCCAAGATCACCGAATTTTACAGACCCTGACTTTTATGCTGTGGGGCTATTTAAAGGGGCGTGTTTATGCTAACAAAACCGATAAATCTTGAACAATGAAAACAAAATGTCCGAGACGCGGTCAGTGAGATAACGCCGGAAATATGCGAAAATGTGATGAGAAATGCAAAGAAAGGAGATGACATGTGTCATGCAACAAGAGGTGGACATTTGGCTTAGGTACATCTGCCAAAAGTCCACCATATATGCCACATGGCATGTACCTGCCTAATTGCCAAGCATATATCTGTTACTTTTGCCCTATTGCCAGAAAAGAAGCGGAAACGAAGCATCTTGATGGAATACACTACCCGACCTCACGACCTGGAAATCGACTGAGAGTCCCTTATAAGTACTTCCTATATCTACCTACTTGTTGCAAACTCGCGACAAACAAATCATGCCTCAACTGAACTTCGTAAAACATGAACTGAATTTTTCAGTACTTACTCAACTATTTTAATCCAGTAACCCAAAGGCAGGTAAAGTTCGGGAAACGCTTATTACCTTCAGCCTACGCTTGTAAGTGAACCTACCAATGTACATTAGTAAGAAAGCACGTATATAATACGGCCTAGTTCGCAACTAGCATTGGATTTTGATTGGATACACTAGAGACGTAGCTATAGGAAGATTGAGCCCAATAGATACCCGACTTCCCCCAACATACAGATGCTTAAACCTCTTGCTACCTATTAGGTACCGGAATAGCGAGAGGCATGTAGCTTACGACCAGCATAATATGATTTACCCTTTTCACAGTGAAAAGAACGTTGAAAGTATCTTTCAAATTAACTCTTCAGGCTACTTTGAAAACTATGCAATGCAAATAGCTTGAAAATTTCGTACCTATTTACTTTGTCAAAAATGTATACAGTGTAAATGAAAATTCTTCAACATTTTTTCTGTTTAATAAAATAAGCAAGTCATTCATTACATAGAGTAAAATAGTTCAGGCTTCTTAATGCTTAGGGTTCAGAATGTATGGAGATACTAAGACAAGGTACTGACTTTATTCCATCTACTGTAGAATGTTAATTATAGGTTTTTCAATTACCTTAATAGGTAGGTACTGAATGAATAACAAGCCTATAATAATACACAACACAATAATACGTTTTACAAAGTTAGGTTGATAATGTCATAATAACTAAAAACCGAGCTAAGTACTAACCTAATTAAGTAAAGTGTTTTCGTTACCCATGATTAAAAACATTTGAACATCTTCGCAGCAGCTATATTCAAGCCCACCATAAGTCAGCTTCAGCTGACTTATGGTGGGCTTGAATAGCAAGCTCGCATCATGGGTTTTATCTTAAAATTACGACAGTGATGGATGACCTTGCCTACATAATTCATTTATTACGCATGATGCGCGGCGCGGCTGCTTCATCAAACTATAATTGACACGTTAAAATGTTGTTAAGCTAGCGTCTATGTGCTCCTCTAGAACGATATAGCCTTGCTTCGTCAGCAAATTATATAATGTTAGATAGTTTATAGTGAAGCTTTTAAGCTAGTTCAATTACATACTTAACTTTAACTACATAAACTACACGATATTTTCATAAAAGTCCCCGTATTTAATGCGTGTCTTTTGACATCCCGCTATTAAAAATTAACGTATGAGTATCTAGTGATATAATGGCTCTGCAGGTAGGGTATGCCTAACTGGTCTAACCCTGCGACAACCGCATCGATTTATGCTAAATTGCCTGCAATCTGTCCAAAACCCGGGCTTAGACAAGTTACAAACATTTCGTATCGAATCTCTTTCTACAATCGTTAACGCATTCTATTCGTTTGGTTTGACCACGTCGCTTAACGTTCAGATGAGTCATTCCCATACATTGATTCGTTTTCTAATGGCATTATCGATTGTAGATTGTCAACTAGGCTGCAGGTGCTGGACTGTAAAGCATAGCAGTCTTTTCATAAAGCGCTAAGTAAATCCTCCCAAGCATTAAATTTGTAGGTGTATTTTATGCAATGTGCACCTAACAGTAATTAGACGCTCAAGAAAACTTTCAGCCAGTTATTTTTATGAATAAACGGATTTAATTAAGGCGGAATAAAATGAAATTAAGCTTGCTAAAGCATTTTACATAAAGCGATATTTTAACTCTTTCCCGGGCGTAATAAAAATGTCTTAGAATCTGCACGGGGGCACATTTGCATCAACCAATTATTAGCGGTGCTTCATCAACCAATTATGAGCGGTATTACTTTTTTATGTACCTAGATGTAGTTGAGTACGAGACATTTTGCCATTTCATGATGTGCCGACGCCAGTGGGCTTTATTACAAAGACTGAGTCACCGAGATAGCGTCGAGATCTTTGGTCTTGCATTGTGGAGTTGCATTACGGACTGCAGAATGCGCCCATTCAAGAGCAGTATTTGGAAAGAGGTGAGACGAGGCGCCGGCGCAAGCACGCTTGTCTAGTGTTTGTTAGTGACGGAGTTAACGCGAATTTGACGAGCTCCTCAACCTCTCTCGAAGTATTCTATCATTTTTTGATGTCCATTTGATAATTACCTTCTACAAATACACTGAGAACTTAGATGGATCAAATGGGAGCAAGCAAAGCTTCCTGTTTAAATTATGTAGGTAGGTATTTGATATCAAGACAGTGTAAACGAGATATTCCTTATTTCACAACCCATAACATAAATATTCCAATAGATACGAAATAAGCTTTCAATAAATAACGAACTGGAAATGTTGAGGATAAATACAATGTGATTAAAAATAAACAAAGATCTTCAATATTAATTAATACTTACATTTCTGTATTAACTGCGTCTTTGTTAACGAAAACAAATAATACTAATGAAGCCGCTTTATTATGATTCAAGCTTTGTTTTTAAAATTACAAAATAAGCAGCTACGGAGTAATTAGTGCGATTGGATGGCTATTATGTAGATATTACGATACAAAATTAATGAGGTACCTACCGACTAAAATAAGAATCCATAAGTGGGGTGACGAATTCCAAAATAAACAGTTGATGGTTGCCTACCTAATAAATACGACGCGCATCTTGTGGCGCAATCTACGACAGAAGGATGGCCAACAAAAAATATCTAAGTTTGTGTCGCTTTGTCGTAATATTTGCCAAGACTGTGAAAGCCCCGGCAGAGTTTGAGTGATTTCTCGAGCCAAGATTCCCGTCTCCTACATTTTGTGACCAAGGTATCCATCTAGGAAGGCACGCCGCGCACGAAATGTCCTTTTGTATGTCGCGTATTCCAATATGCCTTAAAGTTCTCGTGTGCCCTGAAAATAATAGGAAAAGCCCACAACAGAAGTGTTCGTTCATAAAATGGAATTATAATAAAAGTTGGCCGCTATCGCGTATTATAACGCTAATGGCCATAATCTTCCCGCTACTTAAAAAAGCCTCAGCGAAAGCTCCCATTAAACATCTACCGAATATAAAAAAAATACGAAACGCACGTAGCACTTACTAAGTCGCGTTCTCTTTATTTCGCTACGTATCGGGCGGTGGCGGTGGAATGAACGGCATGTGTTTACGTCACACTAAGTAAGAATAATGGGCGCTCATAAATCAGTTGCATCTTCACGTCGTTTTGAATACTCACAAAAGATTTCAACTCGTAGCTAAGTGTGACTCCGTTCGAGACAAACGGCACGAGTAACCTTACTTGTCGTCTTGTTGTTTGAATTTAAACAACAAAGGTTAAATGCCTCAGTCTTTGGGTGAAGTTAAAGATTCGTAGCACAATGCTACGTTATTGCATTGTCGTAGCGATGCGGCTACAGGTCGCCGTAGCGATGTAGCGGCCGGCGCGGCGCGGCGTAGGCATTGCTACGACGCGGCGCGCGGTGGTTGGTAAGTGAAGAGTTTTTCCAGCCTATTATTTAAGTACCTGAAATAATTCCTATATTCCTAATAAATATATTAATTGTAATTTAGTTATCATACAAAAAATATTTAGACTACGTAACAAGTGTACAGTATTCAGTATAATATATAACCTAGGTACTACAGATATAGTGTAACCGCGTTCACGGTGATTACAACATCAAGTTTGAAGCGTCGATCCGACTAACCGTCGGTGACACCTGTCAAATCAATGCCAGCGCAGTTCGCCAAACGCGAGCCGACGATAATCAAGAGAGATTAAATTTTACGAACACATCAGTATTTATAATAACAGCCTTCCAACCTCATAATGTATTGACTTGTGTAATTCGCTTGTTATTTAAATATAAAGGAAAATAAAGGATTGCTCTCTTTAAAATGTAGGTATTCACCTGATTCAATTTTATGGTTGATTGAAAGATTCGTGAAAGGTCCAAATTAAATATTTATTTTGATTAATTTCTTAGTTTATAATTATATTAATTGTTTTGTAGATAGTATAGGTAAGTACATTATTTTTGAATGACTAATTGACTCAAGCCAGGAAGTGATTTTATCCCTATTGTAAGTTTGTAAAACAGGAATATAAACTTCAACATAAGTAGCTATTTTATAGGTACCAATAAGACATCATAAATCACGTGTCTTACAAAACAATAGTAAATGCACAAGTTTCAAACAAATCAATTAGAAGAAGCTATATTGGACGACCCATTGGTTTGATTCCAACAACATTAACATAGCAAATATGGCTTTTCTTGAAAGAAACTAAAACGTCTTATCGTATTTATTTATTCGAATATTTATGTTGATTGCATTGATCCTAGAAATATCAAATTTATATTTTCTGATATAAAAATGAAATGGTTTTGTTCTAAATACAATTTAGGATCAATTGTTCTGAGCTAGAAATACTAACCCTAATCTCCTTCATACAATAGGATGAGTCACGCACAACGGACAAATTACTTTCAGATTTTCCATTTGTTACAAATCAATCACATTTAAAATATCGTTGAAAGTTTGTTACACGAATTTGTCTGCACGCCAATTAATGTGAAACTCAAACGGAACACAAATCCAGCGAGGTGACGTCAAGTCGAATGAACCTTTCTGCCAAAAAGTTGTGACGAAAGTTGTTATTGTAGGTTCGTTGGGATAGCAGTGTGGCGGCTGGTCGGCCCAGGGCGAACTTGCACGGCTGCTAACTGGCCCAGGGCGAACTTACCCGGCTGCTAGCGTTTATTGAGTGGAAAGCGAGTGACGTAGCCAGTCGCCGACGCAGCCCACCACCACCTCGCTGTCCAACTTTGTTTTGTTCTGTAGTTTCGCCCTAACTTTTTGTAACGACAAGTATTCAAATCTGTAATAATCATCATCATTTCCCATTCAAAGTGCTCAGGTTGTAAAAATTGATTCTTACAGAACATTGAAACACAAATATTGTTTGGAATAAGAAGCAATTTCGCGCGTCCCTTCTAAAGGCGAGGACTCTTATAAACATCGGGGCACCGGCAAACTGCTGGTGTCGTAATCTCCCGAAAACATAAAAGCATATGAAAACTTTAGTGTCCAATAAATTTTGTCAATACAGGCGAGCCCAGGGCATAATAATATTAAACCAAAAAACGTTTTAGCCACAATAGTAAGACGTGCAGGCATGGCTACGCTTTACCTAGAAATTTCGAGCAATAAGCAACTGCAAGAATTCATAAAATTGCTTTTATAGAAATAAATATTAAAAATGTTGGTATGTTGAATATTAATTGTGTGCTTATCGTCCTAAAATAAATCTGCCAACCTTTAGTTACTCAGCCCACGCCTGCATTAATTACAAGTAAAATTTAAAAATTTAAAAAACCCCCGACACATTTATCTTGCGAAAACATCCCGATTCAAACAGTAAAACGCCCATAACTTTTGAACGGCTGAACCGTTTTTTTTTAAACATAGCTAAGAACACTCTCGACACAATCACCTTTCCAACAAAAAAAACTAAATCAAAATCGGTTCATCCGTTGAGGCGCTATGATGCCACAGACAGACACACAGATACACAGATACACAGATACACAGATACACAGATACACAGACACACAGATACACAGATACACAGATACACAGATACACAGATACACAGCAACACACCTCAAACTTATAACACCCCTCTTTTTCCGTCGGGGGTTAAAAACCGCTGTAATCGTAGCGAAATTATTCTTGACTATTGACTCCTTACCTATGTTAGATGAAAATTTAGTCGTAATACAATAGTCGGTAGAAAAGTACCTATAGTACTTAAACATTGGAAAACACAACAGCGTGTAGTTTTAGTCCAATTTCCCGATGATTTCGTTTGGAGTGTATTTGAACGAGCGGCACAGGCGAGGGCTCGTCAAAGACATCATAAAGCAAATATTACATGACAGTCGGTAGAGCGCTCACCGCCACCGCCCCAACGACTCAATTAATTATACTCCTGATCTAATTAGCTGGCTGTGCGATCAATCGACGCACGTGATGCTGGACAATTTGCATTTTGTTTGATTCTGTTTTTAGGAACTTTAGTACCAATTAATCACAGTAAGCTGTCTAGATTCATATCTGTAATTACCTACTGCTATTTAGAGACTCTCAATCTAGAATAGTCCTGTCAAAGTTAACTAAATTAGGCTGTTGAATTTTCGTAATTACATTAGCTACGAGTATGTGAGTTATGAATATTTGGAGCGGTACGGTCTACATACAAGCGCTCGCACCTTCCTACATAAGCATAATGTATTTCTGATTGTTATTCTCCGAATACCCTTGTATGGTCCGTGTATCACTTTTCGATTTTTTCCGCTGAATTTCGTAGGTATATTAGCCGACGGACAGGCACGTTCTCAATTTGCGGCTGCGGATTGGCACGAATGGACCGTGCAATATCAAAGTTGTGGTGGTATATAGGTTCGAAGATTGGACTCGATTGCCGAATGACGAACCACCAGTGTTCCGTAACCGCACCGCACCGTACGGCCTCGCTCCGCTCGCTCTCCACACTATGATTTGTAATTCAATTATGACTAGTAGAGACCGCAATTCTTGCTACAATCGTCCGTTCTCGACCGCGGCGCGCAATAAAATTCATGAGGCTGTTGTTACATTCATGAGAGGAATTGGGAAAAAATACTGTGTAAATACGTTTGCGATACACGAGAGATGTAGATTCTATGTGCGCGTGTCACGAACCCGCTTTGCGCCCGCCGCCACCGTGCGCTACCTACACTTCCTCCGTTGTGTATTTTTTTATTTTATCTTACAGCCAAAACTTTCCCCAACGTGATACCGGTATTAAGATTACAAGATTTCAAACATTCAGGCGACTTCTAAATGAAGCAGATCTAACATTGCTCTAAAAATACTGTAAAAGTTTCTTATTCTTGTTTCATTAATAATCCAGGAGGCTCAACAAAAGTGGGCATTGGTCTAATTTTATTAAGGACTAGCAATAAGCATCACCTCTGCCTACTCCTGGTATTATAATCGCACCTATTATGTATTCTGATTTAATTTTATGTTATTACAATGGGTCGTTGGTAGTAATTTTGCATTTTGTTAAAAAGTCTTTGAAGGTTTCAAAGGCTTCATAGATATTTTATAGCTAGGAAAAAAATATGGACAATTTGCAGGAACAGTGGGCTTTTTCTTATTAAGGTTACACTAGTCGAAAATTCTTCCATACAAATGTAGTCTGGCGATTACTCCACTGTTTGGCGGTGTACGTTCAAAATAAAAAATGATATCAATTTGTCTCATCATTATCTAGTCCTGTATGGAAACAGAAAAGTACAAAAAATACAATATTTGAAAGTTATGAGCATCGAAATTACCATATTACAACACTAATTTTAACGCATCTTTGGGCGGAAATAAATACCATAAGAAGAAGGAAAATTGCAAAACGGCCTACATACAGGGATAGATTAGTAATTCAACAATGCAAATAATTTTATTTTGAAAATATACATTTAGTAGTTTTTTTATGATATAGAACCTCCCAAAGGTCTGTTTATTACATTTTGCGCGCTCGTTTTTTTCCTAAATCATCATCCATTTCGCTACAAATTTGCAAAAGTGCTAATTCGACGAGAACTAACTTCTTACTGCTCATCACAGCATCAATCTCTATAGCACGTGTTGTCGGATGAGACATCATGCATTTTAACCCCGCGCACAAAATAGTTCGTGCCGTTGTCTAGGGAAACCTTAAGTGATAAAATTCTATGAGGGTGCTGGACATAGGATTAAAAAGCTTATCTAAGTTAACTTATAGACTCTTTTTATCACCTAAGAAAAATCCTAGAAGACAATATCGGATTCAAATACCAAAAACGGTTTCCCAAATCCTCCTCGCAAATAAGGCATTATCTACCAAAATACCACGAAAAGGAAAAGATGAATTTTAAAGAATTTCAATTATTTTAAATTTAGGGAGGGAAATACATTATTTATGATAAGGCACTTGGAAAAAGCTTGTACAAAATGGCGCCCAAGCTCTTGCAACACGACGCTTGCTTCATCGTAAGCAAGTGAATTTATTACTTTGTATCGTATTTTAATTATATAAGATTTATATTTTTACAGATTTATAGCGGTAGGTACTTTTAACGAGATTATTAAACCAATTTTAAATAGGTTTACGATGCTGAAAGCTGAACTTATATATTTTTCAACCTTTAGTTATCGGTTGATACGCATAACAGGAAAGAAGCTTATCATGAAAAATTCTCTGAGATTGGAAGAATAATCGAAAGCTTTTCCATTAATATTAATTATTTACGTGTGGTAGGTCTACACCTACCACTCCACTACACCTGCGTAGAGGAAGACTCAGTGACAGTTTTTAACCCCCGACGGAAAAATAGGAGTATAAGTTTGATGTGTGTAACTGTGTGTTTGTGTCTGTGGCATCATAGCTCATAAACGGATGAACCGATTTTAATTTTGTTTTTTTTTGTTTGAAAGGTGAATTTATCGAGAGTGTTATTAGCTATGTTTGATGAAAATCCGTTCAGCCGCTCTAAAGTTACGGGCGTTTTACTTTTTTTTTATTTTTTTTATTGTCAATAGGATCGCGCTTGACAGTGGTCAAGATCTATCTCACCTGATGGAAAGCGATGATGTGGTCGACGGTGAAGCACGCTTGCCTAGAAAAAACCCATTCACTCTTGACTTAAAGACCCCTAGATTGTAGCTATCGGGAAACACAGACTCCGGCAGGGAATTCCACTCCTTAGCTGTACGCATAATAAAATTGTTCCCAAAACATTTTGTGCGTATGGGTGGGATGTCCACCATGTCCGATGATTTACTGTTTGAGTCGGGGTGTTTTTTCAAGATATTGTGTCATAATTACGTATTCAATATATTGTCGATTGAAGCGTGTCTACTACTACATAAATTATGTAGCATGAAATAAAAATATGTCGGGCATATATTAGTTTTTTTTATTTTACTTGTGTTTAACTCTAGCTATATAAATACAGCCTTTTTCAAAATATGTTGGGGTCAGTTTTCAGTCTAACCAGACTCAGTTGAGTATAAATGTTTTCACATTGAGCGACTGCCCAACTGACCTCCACAACCCAGTAACTGGGTAACACGATACCTTTTGGCAAGACTGGGTCAGATCTCAGGCTTCTGATTACCCGTAACAACTGTCAAAAATATTCAAATGACAGCCGAGACCAACGGGTTTACGTGCTTTCCAAAACTCGTTATGTAAAAATGGTCCACTATCCACGGACCGACCTCGGCAGGCGTAGCTTAATCGTTATGATCGACCTGTGTAATTGTTATGTTAGCCACTGCCTAAATTCGATAGTGGAACCGAAAATAAATAATAAGTAGATATCACCCTTTCATCAAGCTAAGTAGGACTGTATCGTCCCAAGTTCCTTACAAGCCAGTATTTGGAGGCAGTTTGTATATTATACGTATAAAAGTAAATGATAGCTTATTTATTGACCATAACGAGGGAAAAGTTCGGCCGTTAGCGGCACCAAAAATTTGATATTAAGGAAAGGACATGGACAGATTTTGTATGGGCGTCGGCATAGTTACCGAATTTCATTTACAACAATGGTTCTTACAGTTTTATATTCGTGAATATGAGCACATACAATTGCTATAAATAAACAACTCCAGGAACTCATCAAAACAACAGACTAGACGAAAACAGTTTCATTAAACCTATTCATTCAAAGTGTACAGATTATGATATCGCTATTAAAAAAACGCCAGGCGCTTTAAATTAGCACACAGTTGTGAGAATACTGTTGCGGCGTATTTTCCCGACTACGATGCAATATTTGTTTTATGCATTTGAAAGCACACTATTATGAATAGGATGATCGAACTAACAAATAATTGAAATTCCATAATCGATTTGCTTTCCTGCCTGTTGAATTATTAGGCTGGTTCTATTCTTAGCGATGCCAACAAAACGCCGTCATAACACGAACTAACATCAAGCTCCAATACCGTCGAGGCCTCGCAAATTACAAGCACCAGGCCTCCACATAAATCCAACCTTTTCAAGTTAATAAAAATGATTTAAGCACGCATTAAAAGGATCTTTTTCCCGCTGAGAACACGGAATTTATAAAGGTAATAACTTGGTCGATTGTCCCGTAATTACATGTTGTACATAGAAATTCACAGCGATACGGTCGCCGGCAGGGTTAACGTTTACAAAAGACTTGATAATTATAACCGTTTAGGAACAAAAGCAGTGGTGGCCCAGTGGATACGGTCCCGACTTACGAATTGTAGGTCGTGGGTACGAACCCGAGCAGGCGCTTTACTTTGTGTAATTTATTTCATCACCACTGCTCTCAAAACGGTGAAGGAAAACATCGTGAGGAAACCGGCATGTCCTAGAACCAAAAATTCAAAGACATGTGACATCTACCAATCCGCACTGGGCCCGCGTGGTGGATTATAGCCCACTTCCTCTATGAGAGGAGGCCTGTGTCCCAGCAGTGGGTATGAACAAAAGCCGCGGTTGCATTCCTTGTGGCTTTCGAAGCATTTTAATTTCGCAAATTAATAATTGGGAAAAAAAAACCTTGTGTTAGGCGCAAACAATAGTGGGTGGTTATATCGTGGGCCGTAAACTAAGCCTGTCCCCGGACCTACCCGCCTTTAAGGAGTACCTACTTTGGCTTGCTTAAGTTGGCCTTATTGAAAATTATTGTGGCTATCCTATCCGAGGCAATTTCTGTAAAGCCTTTATATTTACCTGGAATGCCTACAATTTATAAGGATGAGCCCATTTTTTTTTAATCCAAGAATGAAGTAGGCTCTTTCTAAGGCCTAACTTCTTGGACAGATTTTGATCTACATCATTAGTAACTATTTTCATGATACGGTACTCATTACTAAGGATATTCAATATTGCAGTTAGCAAGGCAAAATTCACGAATAACTTAGCTAGCAGATAACAATAATTCAGATGGGTCAAGCGCAGATAGAAATCACTCCGATAACAAGTGGCCCCCATAATGCGCTGGACATAAATTTCAGCTAGGCAGGTAATTGTCCAAATCACTGTCAATCTCTAATGACGATATCGTTTGTCCTCCTGATAGAGCCATTAATTTCAAGTTTCTGCTTAAAACTGATTTAATATTATTGTGTTTCTGCGCTGTAGGAGTTATAGGTCACACAAGAGTCGACAATACATAGATACTTATAGGTACTAGCTATCTTGTGAGTTGATATAAGAAGACATTTCAAAGGCAAAGTCAATGTCAACGATGGTTAGAAAAGAGGTTACTAGTAGTAGTGAGTACTTAATTTCCGCACTTTGATTCCCATTTGTTCCGTTGTGCGTGGAGGTCCGGGCTAGTATAACCAGCCTAGCCCCGCTCAGAAGCTTCCTGGAAACTTCTCAGGCTTTGCACAGCGACCTTATTGTACCTCTACGAGGATATATGCGCGTTGGGAAGGTTGCCCTGCATTGAAAAGAACAGATGTTAAAGAATATTAGAAATTATGTGGAAAACTTGCAAAATATTTTCCAAAGCATTACGGATATTAATTAACCGGAGAATTACGATTCAAGATCCATTGTAGAAGTTACTGGCAACAATGCATACTATCTTATTTTAAAAGGATGTGTAATAATACTTCTTCATGATATAAACTGTAACAAATATATTTTCTTCCCCCGACGACGTATGAACGCTGGTATTAAAACTAAATGAGATTTTCCGAAACTAAATTATGAGAGTAGAATGTTATTTTCATATTTGCATAATCTTCACATTATGAAGATGAAATTCACACAACGATGATTCTTGCAACCATTCCGGGGCTATGAATAATGGCATAATTAGCCATAAAATAAGAATTTTCTAAAATTTACTCTTAAAGATTTCAGATTAAATAGATGGTTCCTTTTATTATATTAAATAAATGTCTTGCTGACTTTAACTATTTGTCAGAAGAGCCTTTTTTCATTTATTTACAGGTAAGTCATACCAAAAACACCATCACTATAATTGTATTATGAATTGCAACGGAATAACAAAAGTTTGATAGGTAACAAATAAATCAGTCGATAACAATTATCCAATAGTTTGGGGTGGGTATGGGATCTACCTCATAGCGGTTCATCCCTGGAAACAGCACCACAGTCTTGCCAGTGGTACGGCTGAATGATCCCACTTATACGGAAGTAGGCTCCGCAAGGGGCCGCCTGGCTTGCGACCACCATCCCACCGGAATCTGGCGCCAAGCAGCTTGCTGTGTTCCGTCGGTATGTGGGACTGCCAGTGCCTTTGGGGGAGAAAGAGGATGTCAGTTGTGCTGTTCAGAACCGGTCTTGGTCTCTGGGCAAAACTTGCCATCAACTCATTTTGGAGGGTAGCGGGATCCGAAGCACGGTGCCAGCTGTTGGCCAACCGCAGTCAGTAGAGGGCCTAAGTAGCACGCCAGCCAAGTGCCAAAGGCTGCTCCGCCAACTCGCGAAAAATGCCGGTATGCTCCACCTTGCCAGCTGGCGACCGGATGGGAGGACCCGGTGGCCATATCTGGGGGGGTTCAGGCGTCCCCGCAGTCTCCAAATGAGTTCCCCATAGGTTGGGTTAGCTCCAGTGTTCCACTTGGTTCACTGAGCAGCGCGTCGATAGTTCAACTTCTTCCCCAGAAGACTCTACAAAAATAACACATGACCAAAGCAAACAAGAATATGGTAAAACAACGGCTGCACTTCCTCCCACTAAAAGTGCACTCTAATCTCGATCCGGTCCACCACCACCTTGAGATCGAAAAGCCGCACCTGTTTTTCCTAACGGAGACGAAGATAACAACCCCGTCGGACGTGGCGTGCCTCATCTACCCGGGTTACTATCTTGTACACAAGTTCAAGAAGCAAGCTGGTGTTTGTGTATACGTCCGCGATGACATTTGTTGTCGTCTCCGTTGCTTTGAGAAATCGGGTTTTTCTGCCTTATGGCTACTTGTGGAAAATGGCGTGGAGAAGTCCCTCTACATCGGCGTCTACTGGTCGCACGCTGGTGACCTGGACACGATAGCGCTCTTTAATTGCCTCGTGGAGTTGGCTGACATGGCCCAGCAACGGTACCCAACAGCGAAGCTCAATTTTCTGGGGGACTTTAATGCCCATCATAAGGAGTGGTTGTACCCGTATCGGAAAACTGACCATGCCGGGTTAGAGGCGCGTAAGTTTTCACTATCGCTAGATGTAACCCAGCTGCTTAGACCTTCTGCTGACAACTGATCCGGTCAGTCATTCGGTATCGATCTCAGCCCCGCTGGGAACGTCTGACCATTGTCTGGTGAAATCCGTGTCGCCTTGCTCTCCTCCAGATGAGAGTCCTAGAGACACGAGGCGAGTATGGCGATACGAGTCAGCAGACTGGGACTAGATGCGGCACTCTTTTGCCTCAGGTGACCTCTCGAGCTGTGCGGACGCGTTTGCGGATGTGATTCGGCAGGGAATGGAGTATTACATTCCATTCCGCTCGGTCACAAATCCCGACATTGGTATAATGCAGAATGCGCCCACGCTGAGGTCCAAAAAGAGTCTGCCTACCAAGCCTGGGTCGCGGCCTGCGACCGCAAAGTTAGAGTGCGTAGGGTTCGCGTGACGAAAAGAGCCTTTAATTCTGCCGCCAAGTTCTACAAGCGGGTTCTGCGTCGGGCACGTTTTGACCATATTGGACGTATTGGGGTCAAGCTCGCATCGCACCCCCCGGGTAGCAAATAGTTTTGGTCCCTGTCTAAAGCCGTTGAATCGGATTTCTGTCGTCCCACTTTACTTCCAATGCTGAAACCTGATGGGTTGCTGGCTCACTCTGCGAGTGAGAAAGCAAATTTATTTGCATCTCTCTTTGCTAGCAATTCACCTCTGGACGCTGGCTCCAAGCAACCACCTACTGTACCTCATTGTGACTCTTCGATTCCGGAGATCGCTGTGCACACTAAAGAGGTCCGGAGAGTAATGTGCAGTCCAGACGTGAACAAAGCCTGCGGGCCTGACGGCATTCCAGCGAGAGTGCTGAGGCAGTGTGTGCCTGAACTTTCTCCTGTGTTGACACGCTTGTTCCGCCTCTCTCTTGTAAAAAGAACGGCACTGAAGTCCTGGAAGCTTGCAAATGTGCAACCAAAACAGACAACCGTACGTACCCTGCCCATTACATCCGACCGACGATGTACGTCCGATCGCCATTACATCCATTCTGTGCAAAGTTATGGAAAGGGTACTGAACAGTAAGTTGCTGACCTACCTTGAAAACAATAATCTCCTCAGAGACCGTCAATATGGCTTTCGCCGGAACGGTCAATTGGCGATCTTCTCTTGTATGTCACGCACTGCTAGGGCGAAGCTATCGAGAGACACGGCGAAGCACTTGCTTTATCGCTAGATATCTCGAAGGCCTTTGACAGGGTCTGGCACGCAAGTCTACTCAGTAAGCTTCCTGCTTATGGCATCCCCGCTGGTTTTTGTAGCTGGATATCTGACTTCCTTAGTGTTCACTAAGGAGGTCGATCCGAGTAGTCATTGATGGCTGCTCCTCTGGCCGGAGTTCTCTGCAACTCTTTTCCTGCTGCACATCAATGAACTACTTCAGCCTGGTATTGTTGGGTACGCAGATGACAGTACTGTTTTAGAGAGATACTTGTCCAGCGCAAAAACCAGCGTGGATGAAGTTCGTTCATCCACGCTGGTTCTTGAGAGCTATGGTGGAGCGGACAGATTTGCCTTGTCTCCCAGTGGGGTGATGCCAATCTGGTCTCCTTTAACACCACCAAAACCCAGAGGTGTCTTTTTACCGCTAAAAGGAGTCTTTTCGATCAAACACCTACTTTTCGGGGTGCGTCCGTGCCCGTGACTGATCGGTTCGAGCTCTTAGGCTATTTTGGGTAAACTCAATCCATCGTCGACTCTGTCTCTGTCACGTCCGACCTAGACTAGAGTCAAGAGGCAACCCATTACAAATAATAAAAAAAACCATAAAAAAAAAAAAGAGATATTTAGACTTCCACTTTATATTATTATAAGCTCAGCGAAAATAACTTTTATCATCATTTAAAACAACCATAATGTTCAATCAGTCCTCTGTAGATCTGATCAGTATCCGATAATAGACCATAATATACCGTACTCTGTAATCCTTTCTCAGATAAGGGTAAATTACTGGGATAATCTGTTTATATTCGTCGCAAATAAATATGGCACCGTCTCTACTGCTTTTTCCTTTTTGCTCCGCACGATACTACACGATAACGGCTTGTCACAGTTGTATGATACCCAGGGGAATCATTCCTATCTGATTATGTGATAATGCTTTTAATATTTGAGGTACTTATGTCCGACGGATGACAACGCTGTATGAGGCCGTTATCGCGTCATACGATTCATATTAATTTTTCGTATTGAAAATAAGCCATGCTATTTTAACATTTAAGTATGTGTATATATGTAGTACTATGTATGCCCTAAAAAATTCAGCAGAAACGCAGCGCAGTTGCTAAAAGCTAATAGTGTATAAGCAAAGCGGAAATGAAAAAGCCATATATACATATAGTAGCAAAATAATACTGAACCGAAAAAACAGTCCTTATAACAAATTCCCAGTTCAAATTTCAGTAACAAATATAAAATGAACGTTATATTTCCCTCTTGAACCAAATATTTGGCCTATTTCATGTTAAAAGCATTACATTAGGTATCAGGAGAGCATATCACGTGGGTAACTTTTCGACCGCGTCCCGTAAGTGGCCGTCCTCTGCCTACACAAACTATTTGCCAAGTGATCCGTGCTTATTGGAAACAAACATGGCCGCGCGGTTGGCTGTGGACACTTCCTCGATGAATCTACCCGCAGGCTCGTATTACACTGAAATTGTTTGAATTTAAAACTATCCTCATCAGTCTTGGTCCGTCCACCACAGAATTTAATCGTCTAATGTTACTTAAATTTGCTTTCTTAGTTCAGTCTTCATGGTAATTTTTGTGTTCTCTTTCTAGGGTGGTTCCGCATAGTTTTTATTCGCATTTTAGTCGCGCTATAATTCATCTGCTCTTAAAATGATATAAAAGACTTTTCAGATCGCAGTTAAACAGGATTTCTGCAGCGTTAAGCAACTATTTGTAGCTTCCTCTACAAAGTGTACTTTTGAAAGTTTTTTTTTTTTTGTAATTGAAAGATGTTGAAGCAATAAACTAGCACTCTATCTAAAAACTATTGCGACCTACCTAACCGATGCCAAAAGTGCCATTTTTCAAAAAAAATTAGACTGGCGTTTCTGGTCTGAAATGCCGAAAAAAACGGAAGCCTAACCTAACTGTGTAGGTAGTAGGGACACACCACTTAATAGAAAATATTTAAGCCGACCCACTTGTACAGAAACACAACAAAGAGATACAAAGAAAACAAACTCGGAGGCAGAACTGAATCTCATTAGAGTACAGAATCCCAGTTGACGTCAACAGGGTTTTTTGTAAATCAAGCACTTGAAACCGGTGAATACGCGAATAAAGCAATAAATAATAGACCGATGGTGAACACAAAAGCACCTTTCAGCGTACTCAACGTTTATTAATCTCGGTTAAAATTCTTGAGCAGGACCTCTTGACCGAGATGTGCGACACTCGCAGTAAGCCGATCAGCACTTTATCCCGAGTTCATTGTGTACCCACGTAATTGCCTGTAATTAAAATATTACAGGAAACGTGACTCTTAAATTTTGAAACCCCTAAACAGATATTAAAGGAATAGCTGTTACAAATTAATAATAATTCACGTTATTAGGCGAACTTGATATATTAAAGGTTTATACTAGTGGATTTTGTATTTTGAGTTGAGAAGTACATATTTTGTAAACAAATATCGTCTTGGGAACATTATGTGGCCTTCAACTGTAATACGGAAGTAGTTATTGCACAGAGCTCCGCCCACGCAGTGAGGTTGGGAACCTCCTTTCTTACAAAATAAAAAGCTACTTTTAAGTAAGCATTAACTATTAGGGTGGTAGATAAATCTAGAATAGGTACTGTTCTTATCATCAAGTTTAATACTATGGGACTATAAAACCCTAAATCAGATTTAACTGGAAGAGTACCTTTATCTGGTAACGCTGAATTATTTATTTTTAACAAAACGATAAAAACGAATGGCCACTTGTCATTTCAAACCTTTCTTAAGTGGGTAAAAAAGGTTAATCCTCTTAAAATCACCCTAAAAAGAAGGGGAGATGCATTCCCTTCCACTTATCTCATTTACCATAAGCTGCAAGTCATCGAAAACCAACATGGGAGAGCAGTAATATTGCTCTCCTTATAGATTTTTCAGTAAACAACTTTTCATCAACAAAGGACTTTTCAGAAAATGGTTTGCATCATGAATCGTTGAGCAACGCATAAAGGGAGAATAATAAATGAAAAGAATGTTGCGAAAATCCTCGTCTTTGGAAACATGAGTGGGATACTTTGTGAAAAATGTAAGCTCAACTTAATTTATCTAAAAAATTGTGTATTAATATAGACAGATATTAGTTCTTAATACCAATAAGTGTGCTTGTTTCATCGTGTTGATACCTATTTATAGATACCTTTTGAATAAATATAAAGTTGGTTTACTTTACCCCCGCGTCAACTGTCTCATAGACGAGCAGCTAATTTACAGCCGCGTTCCCATTTTAATTAAAAGGGCTCCGTTGCTTCAACACCACTGAAAAGCTACCTATCTACTTCGACGAATTTCATGCTTTTGCAAAATTCAAATAAACTCTATACTGTATATGAATAAATAAACGATACCTTTCATCATCGAAAACTATTCGAGGAATTTAATCAAGTAGGATTTTCGATGGTTTTCCAGTGAAAACAATATAGGAGCTAATACGGTCAGTGCTGCGCAACAGTAAATACCGCGAGCTGACACACACGCAGCGTGTGGACTATGGCGGGGCTGCGAGCTCGGCTGATCGACTGCCAGTGTAAACACGCACCAAAAATCAGAGGGACGGACGCACCGCACTGTAACTATTTACAAGGCAACAAAGTTCAGCCCGAGGCTATTTTATTGGATTCACACGTCGAACAAAAACAAAATAAAACACACACGCCACGACCGATACCCACCCGATAGCGCTATATTAACTAAGAGAGTATACATAATAGAAGCTGAATAATCTCTTTGAGTCGTGCATTCACGAAAAGGTCACTGCATACATAAGGAAGCCAATATGAGAGCACTGTCGGCGGAGAGCGGGTTGTTACGTAAAGTAGTGAGTTTAGGTTAGCGGCCCCGGCCCGGGATGCCGCCGTCGAATTCTCTCAGCCACTTGCATACTATACGCTTGCATATACTTTTCCCTACCTTATACCTACTTGAGTCTTCATCAAATCTAATTAACGTAAGCGAACGGTTACAAAAACATTGTCTCCTATCGACATCAACAAGGTTGGACATACTAGGTTGCTCAAAGTAGTCATGTAAATGAAAAGTTGTAAAGTGGCTATCAGCTCAGGAATATGTCCCTTTTACACAAACATACAAACTACACATAGTTATTTACCACCCTCATAAACGTTTTAACTTTTGTATGATTCCCTTCATTAAGATCAAATATTGTTTAGTCTTGTAACCAGACCATTAATTTGGGAACTACGCCTAAGTGCACTTATAACGTGTGACGAGAAAACTAAAATTCCTAAACAGGGTATCCTAGTGTGGGTTATAGGACTATTATAATGCACTAAATAATTGTGCTTTCTTGTGTATGTTATAATTTTATTTGTTGCGTAAGCTTTTTTAAAACAAGGTTTTTATCATTTACCATAAAATATTCTTAAATTCTAATATAACAACATATAAAATTACGCAAAATACGCGCTTAGACGTGGAGTTGCGGACACCAGCCCGTCTTAATCTAATCTAATCTAATCATATAAAATTAAACACATATATTAAAACAGCACAACACAAATAATTAAGACGTTAAAACGTGTCTTCAAAAATGTGTTTAATAAATCTAATCCACAAAAAAAAAACACAATCTTGGTAGCTATCATTATTTGCAAGATAATTGTGATATTCTACAAAACCGTTGTACTGAAAAAGTAACCAACCAATTTATAAACATTACAATGTATTGAACTTAAATAGCTGTGACAAAATTACACCTTGTGACCAGACGACACAAAACCAACCAATACTGTATTAAAAAAATCGCAATCTGACTATACTTATATTTAAGCCGGCGTCTTTTTCTGCGATTCAATCTGCAGTAACTTTTCATCGTGCCAGGTTTTGCTGAATAAAGAGGGCCATTATTTTTCAAGACATGATTATGTGCTGAGAAAAATCACGAGAAAACTATTTGTATCAGGCGGAAGGTTGCTGGGTTAAGCTTAGTGTTTCATCTGTCGGTGACATGTTGCAGTTGGTCAACAATCTTATAAATTTAAATCAAGTAAAATTAATATAGTAACTTCATCAGAAGTTGCGTTCGATTTGAGAAAGAAATTACAGTAAGAGATTTTTTTTTCAACTATCGTAAGCTTTTTTTTTAATACCTTTAACTTCTTAATGCACAATTTTTTTGTTACCTGTCATGTCAAAACTTATTTGAAAAACTTTGCTAAAGATTTTTGATTGAACAGAATAGACAGCTCATTCTTGATTAATTTGGGTTCAGCGAAAAATATTCCACAATTGAAAAGGTTTATAAAAACACCAACAACACTTAAAAAAGCTTGAGAATAAAGCAAGCCTTCGACATAGTTCGGCATGAGCATTATTTCACATGTCAAATACAAAGAATTGTAGCGATGTGTTTTTTCCAAAATCCCAATTACACTTAAAGTGTATTTGTGGAGGAGAGATTGACCAGTGAGTGCGACGGACTTCTACCAAATGACAAGAAAGGTAAGAGATTTATAGGTAGGTAGGTCTATTACAGAGAAAATAAAACAATGCCTCTAATAGCGCAGTTTAGAAATTAGCAGAAAATATTTACAAACAAACTTACTAGCGAATCCTTCTACTTACAAGCCATTATGAGAAAATGAAGTAAAAATGGATAAGTCATCATCAATTCAGTCATTATTGTGTAAAGTAATATATTAGTTATTATTACTTTTATATACACACAATTTTTACCATCTGCAGAACTCGGCCTTCTGCGACCTTTAAATAGTCACACATAACGACTTTTATTAATATTCTCAAACTTGACTAAACCAAACAGTTAACCTTATCATACTCTGCTTCATTACACCTCCCAAAGCGTTACTTAGCCATGTACCTTACTTATCCATATTTATAGCCGCGGTTGGCGTGGAGACGGTCCATGTGTAGAACGTGTTTATTGCAATCAAGACATTACAGATTTATGGCGGTATATCTAGGGCCTTGAGGGCCCTAGATATACCGCCATAAATCTGGCTCTGACATTTTAATTAAAAAATAGTAAAACACTTATTTCAGTTATCTTAATCTATGACGTTGAGCCTAGTCAATAAAGCTGAAAATTTTGGGCTCTCAGTTCAGACGTTTAACTAAAATTCGATTCTTATTTACTTTTTAACAATGCTATTTTGTGTCAATCTTTCTTTTTAACTAATTTACAGAGGTATATAAGCAAAACATATTAAAGTCCTATTAAAGTATATCTTCAGATAAATTCATGTTTTGCAGATTCGTCAGTAAAGACATATTGAGGGCCCTAGATATACCGCCATAAATCTGTAATATCATATTCTACAGATTTGGGAATTTCTTAAAATATTTAAGAAATTCTTAACTAAATTCCTAAACAAAAATGATTAACCCAGAGATGGTACTTTCTGAGATTTAGGCTATGCCAGTTTATGCACGCGTTTGGATTGAGGGCCCAAGTAATTTAATTATAACAGTTTTAATTCACGTTTAAGAAATTATAACAGTTTTAATTCACGTTTAAGAAATTATAACAGTTTTAATTCACGTTTAAGAAATTCTAGGCCCATTGCTTTATGTTTTTACAATTTTTAAACTAATTTTCCTTTAAGTTTTTTTTTGTTTCGCAAGGATTAAAAAAATGGGCCCTCAATCCAGATGCACATAGTCGAAACATGATATCGATATGCCAGGCAGTGGATATGGAATATTCCGGGCATAAAAGAGACATTCCTCCGATATTCCAGGCAAAGTATACGTTTTGGGAATAATTTTCTCCTTTGGTAATACGAACTCGCAATGATAATTTAATAAAGAGGCTAGAAACGTATAGTACAGTCAAACTGTTTGCTTCATTCAGCTGTTAATTTCAAAACATTAAAGTTTGCATGATGCACTTGGTTTAAAATTAATTAATGCTAGTTTTACAGAATACTTCACAAATTCTGTTAAATAAATCTGGGTGTTTTATTACTGCGACCCGTTATACAATACTAGAACTCAGTACACGTACCAGTTTACCGTTAACCATCGACTATTCCTGTAACAAAGTGCTAGTATCCAGTATATTACTCTTTTACGACAACTCCCAATGAAAGATAGGCACTGCTGGCTCACTCCTTTCCCTTGAAGGCAACACAAAAAAAAACATGCCTGTAATTTTAGACTACTCTCTAACATTTATCAAAATAAATCAAATCTGAGCTGGACAGTTGGGTACCTTTCCTTGTTAGATATTCAAGTTTTTTAAGCCTTTATGCATGTAACTTCACCATAATATTTCTATTGAACAATCTGTTACCAGGGACCTACGTCTTTCTTTTCCACTTAGTTTTTCATAATAAAGTTCACCTGTCCATCCGTCTGTCAGTATGTCCGTCCGTCCGTCCCCCATCTCGAGGTAATGAAAACGTCCAAGTCGAATGTTTTCTCACGACTACATACATGTATTTTTACGCCGTAGTTACCAGGCAGGTGGTCTGATGAATTCTCAACTATTTCGGATTACTTATTCCACAGAATTTTTCATGATTGAAAAATATACAAGAATTTCCTTTATAATCCCCTTCACATTATATAAACCCACAAAGATGATCTTGCAAAATTGATAATTAGCTACATTTCAGAATGATATATGATGGCAACTCTCCGAAAGAGATCAGCAAACGTATCCGTCTGGCCGGTGAGATCGCATTTTTATGCTTGAAGATTTACACGGCTTATCTTCGCCCCCTTTATGTCTTGTTCAGCTTTCCATGAAGCCGCTGGATATACAAGCCATTTGATCGGAAACAAACTGACGTACTGTATTGATATGAAAGATCGTTCTTCAGGATTAGAATAGAATAGAATAGAATATACTTTATTGTACACCATAAAAGTTATACATCTATTTTATAAGAAAAACTTAATTATACGGGTACTAAGGCCGTCTTATCGCTGACAGCGATATCTACCATCTCAGCGATATCTATCTAATATCTATGGATTACGTTATTGGATTCGCATTGTGAGCTCAATGCCTTCAGCCTTCTAGTTTAATCTTCATATCAATAATACTAAACTAAATCAGTATTGATATAAAACAAAATGTGCCACGAAATGGATCTTTTGTTAGACAATATGGACTTCGGTGTTATGTTGAGAGGAAAGGAAATCCAATATACGTATATGAGTAAATGATGAAATGATGGTTATTCACGCTTTTTCCTTTTCGTTGATGAGATTGAGAGACATTGAAAGATTATCAATAAGGAGTGAATGTCGAAGGTTTGAGATATTTTCGTAGCAGGTATCTTGTTATACGGATTTAAAATTATTTCAATTAAAAAGCGCTCTTAAAACTCCTGGCTAATTTAAAAGAGGGCACCATTTTGGTCAGTTTTGCTGGAATTAAAAACAAAAAGTTGTCTTTTACATTACCTGGAACTGAAACCAAAAGTCATATTTTAAAAGATTTAAAAAATTGAAGGAATAGCTTTCAAAATACTGGGAGATTACGTGTAAAAATATCCCAATCACGGCGAAAGCATTGAAATATCATCAATGCTCAGATTACACATTCACAGAATTGAGATAACGACACCGAAAACGGTTGAAGAGAGCGCCTAATGTATCTTGACACGTGGTTAAAAAAGAAACTATACTCGATGTTGTGTTTTGACACGTTATTGACTTTAGGATTCACAAGTAGCGCTGTCGTGAGGTGTCGAGATATACTGGGCACGCTGTATAAATAGTATGTTACTTTAGAGACGTGCGCTCGTAGGAAATAATTGCCCCCGGAAAATGGTCGATCTGGGGCAAAGAAAAGGTCGAATGGTTTCTGCTGCTTGTCATACAAATATCTCTATTTAATTTGTGATTTTATTCCTTACGGGTAGACATGGTTTTCCGCTTTGCTGGTGTTAGCAGGGATTCGTGTCACCCATTTTTACATCGGACTTTGGATTATAAAAATGCAAATTTGTGGCTGTACTACATATGTACACCTCTATTTATCCTTCAGGGCATTCAGTAGTGGTGATGTAGTATACTAAAAACAATATTTCACAGGACTCATCTCCCGCTTTTTTACGCAACTTAGCGTATGTAGCACTCAGTTTAGTTAGCACTAAATTATAATATTGTTTTGTATATTGTGTCATGTGTCGCCTATGAGCCGTACGAATTGTTTTTAAAACATAAAAAATATTTTTCAATAAATCACAAACATTCAAAATTGTTTTGTTTCGCACATTTGTATTGAATGTGGACGAAGCACGCTACAACAAATAGTGAACGCTTTGACCAGCGGAACTTAAATTTAACGATAGTTGCCACTGCCACTGTTTTTTATGCAGACCAATGAAAATAAAACATAAATAAACGGTAGTAAAATTTAATGAAAAAATATAAACTGAACTTATTTCAATAAAATTTTATCTTGCGCCTTAAAATCACGCCAAAGAAATCACGAACTGTTCTCTTGTAAATCATAGTGTATCGGACAAGTACCGACAAGAAAACCCCGAGTAACATAAACGCTTAACTTCAGAACTAGCATTTAATTTGAAATGTACTTTGTCGAATAAACATAAAAACTTTTCGATGTTCTGCTTTGAAAATGGTTGATATTAAGGGAATGTTTTTAATTAAACTTGCTCGATGTTGCGTGAAGGGGAAGAACTGGAATTGTGCCGTCGGACGCATTCAAGGCTCAAGTCTTCGGAACAGCTTTCTCTACGCCTTTCATACGCTAACTCGTCAACCGGAGCCCGAATTTGTAATAAAACTATCCGCCATTCAGCCTCGCTCAACTTGTACGTTCCTACCTAGAAAATAATAACGAGAGAAGATTTCTCAGAAACTTAAAACGACTAGTTCTACATAGATTACCTTATTTACGAATTGATTGAGTAAACAGGATAATACTACTTTATTTTTGTAATAGAGTGTATAATTTAGGAATATTTCATGAGGGCTGGAAAACTTTTCCATGCCATAATTTTATACACAATGTCTTGAGGTAGACCAGGTAAGTAAATAAAAATAACGTCGCCCGTAATTTCCATACTTAATGAATTTAGTTATTAAGTATGCTAATAAAGTAGAAAAGATAAAAATACTGATCTCTATTTTATACGAGCGATCAAAAATCAGTATAAAATTTAAGGTTATTTTATGATAAGGTCTGTAGTTATATTTACTTTGACACAAGAAAGATATGGTCCATTTTCCTTCAGTTTCAGTGTTCATATTTTATAGGGAAATAAAAGACTTAACGCAGATATATTTGTTATGAATAGGAGTCTTATAAAAATATGGTTCCATATTTTCGATGAAAAGGTCACTTCATCATGAAATTCTTGCAAATGGAATAAAAACACTGACCACGTGAAACGTAGAATAAAATTGTATGAGAAGAACTCGCGAGTTAGTGAATTGTATGCATGCAAACTAAAATGTGCTCTCTTGTGTGACTAGTGCCAAAAGGCGGTCACTGTTAATGCACTACAGTTGTATTTAACTCACGTTTACACATTATCACTGTACGCGCCCCGAGCCAAGAACAAAGAAATTTGAAATAATACTCAGCGAAATCATGGCATATAAATAGTCCACTTAAAAATGTTATGTGTCTCTTCCCTGCTGGCTGCCCATTCTTAACTTTTAGGTTCTATAAAAAACAAATAAAACATTTTAGCTAGCTCCGAAGAAATCAAGAAAGAAAGTAAGAATAATTTGCATTCAAAACTATGTTATTTGTAACCTGTGCTTTCTGAACAGTACAAAAAGTATCTACTGCCAAGTCTTATACGAGCGACTTGCGTCCGATATACTTAGTACGCCCGAGCACTGACAAATATCTGGTAGCCAGAAAGCCACCGAGTGCTAGAACTTGGAGACGTGCTCCGACTGCCAAACAACACAACGCTGTACACACAGACTCATCACAAATCACTGCATTTTCATATTGAGTGATTTATTCATGCGCGCTGTTGGCCTGCGCCAACCTCTGCACTAAAACAGCTGTAAAATATAAAAGAGATTCGCATGCTAAGTTACCGGCACACAAAGTGCGTGTATTCATTATAACTTTATAACTATCCAACAAATACTGGGAATTGGTTGGACGAGCAACGACGAGATAATTTGGAAAAGAGGGAAACGTGACCAAGTTTTAATTTACTTATACAAAAGTTCTCGTGAACAGAATACAAGTGATTTACATTTATCACCGACACACACAACACCAATTTTGTTTCTATCAGCGTGAGCAGCAGCTATACTGAATATACGACCATCCCTGTAACCACGCTAATACGTGTGTATTAGGATTCTTTTCTATCCCCGTGATATTGAGCAATTTGACACAAGCACCTTTACGTAATTTCCCTTGCGACTGTGATCTCACAAATATATATACCAACCTATGTAAAAATAATACCTAACAGCTATAGAAAAAGGACGGAAATATAGTTTGACAAGTGGGGCAAAGAATTCTTCCTCGGTGCAGGGCGAATGACACTTGGGTTAACTTTTGCAGGCGTCGGCCGATTCTCCGCTGAAAGTTGAGTACGTGCCCAGCATCCACGGACGTTATACCCGCTTCACCAAAAATACGACGCTATGGTGGATTATTGAAATCCTTTGTTTGTGTAACAAAAGACATGCATGCATTCAGATTATGTAAATTAGGACGCACATCGATTGAAAACTTAATACGGACCATAGCGAATAAAATGGGTCCCAATAAATGCTGACAACGGTCGCAGAAATATTTGTATATCAAGGGAACACGTTAAGGCGTATAATACCCTTGTTAACAAAAAATATGCCCGAGGAAAGGGACCTTATTGTCAACATTTACGTTTATAATGGCAATAATACCAATTTTACAATTATACGAAATAACGAGTGGTTAGCATTTATTTCAGCATTCTTTGCGTTTAGAATCGTTTAAAAGTATCACTATATTACTCGGCAATTTTCCTGAAACGTTATACTTTTTTTATATTTCCATTTTCATAAAACAATTTGCTCGTCATTATACGCTTTCCTCGTTGAAGTTTTCAACAAAGTATCAAACTGGTGATAATTGCAAAAAGAAATAAAACAAGGTCGGTTTCACACCGTAGGATATTAGATAACCTGCTTGAGTTTTTAATGAGACTAGCGATAATTGGATAAAAAGTAGGATTTTTAATCCTTAAATAAGGTAGCACATTTTAAAATAGTCCTTTAATTTAAACGCTGCCACTGGTTCGCTAATTCAAACACCCCGTAATAGTACATTACTGCAGAATCCAGTAAGTAAGCCTTCCTGGCCAAGTATAAGTTAACCGGACCGAACCGCAGGTGAGGTCCGGTTATATGCGAGGCCAGGATGGCTTTCTTACTGGTTGAGGCTTGTATAATGCTTTTCTCAAAAATGAAAGAAATATTAACAACAAATTCGTTAAATTAATATTGAAGATTACATTCATATTAGGGCAATTACTGATAGATATTGTGATCACAATTGTCGCAACTGAATGTGAAATCTCGCCAGTCGTTGTTTTCTTTTTACTAAAAAGTTTGCGTTTGGTTATGAACATTGTTATATTTTTACATTACATGAATGTTTTAGTAAAAAATGAAAATTTTTGTTTTTGAAACTCCATGTTAATTTTAGAATGGAAAGTTTTCATCCAACATGGTTTATAAACTGAAATGACTAAATACAAACATTTAATCCCACACTATACTTCTACAATACAAAACGCAACGTGCAAACTTTTTCTGCGTCGCGTTAAGTGTCACAGACTATAAAATGGCTGTTTATTACTCCAAAAATATATCTAACTCATAAAATGTCATACCAAAAAGAGAGATAGATATATATTTGGAGCCTCCCTCCATTAACCATGTTATAATGGCTAAACTCTAATCTGTGTCTGGCACTATGTTTTTTTTTCTAAGCAGATCTAAAGAGGATGACCTACTGTCCAGGAAGTAAATTACATACTTACTTACTGGACAGTAGGAGATTCCAAATTTAAAATCTCGCTTCTTACTGGACAGTTGTGAATAAGTCTCCGGTAGAGTTCACTTTCTGGATACTTTTTAGAGATGTTATGCCAACATTACATACCTTTTTTGAGAAAAAATACAAAACGTTTCTTAGTAAAATCTGACAAGATAATTCCTTAACTTACAGAACACTCTGAACGGAACTGCTTCCACTATAAATGGGTAATTGTATGCAAATTTGAACAGCATGTCGTTAGGTTTTGAGGGACAGCGCTAATGTCCTAATTACTAGGCAACAAGTACAAAGTAGTCGTGTTACAATGGGGCAGCACAGCGGTTGTATATCTACCAACTTATTTAATTACCGCCAGCTGAAGGCGCTGGCTTGTCCTTAAAGTTCAGTTTACACTGGTCGAGTAAGTAATCCAGTAGAGTAGTGAACTGAATAACCCAATACGGGGTCGACTTACAAAAGGGTAACGGGAAACGTACACAAAACCCTAGTTAGTAGTACGCAATAGAATGTAGTATTGCCTACGTGTCGTGAAAAACTGAAAATGCCAAACATAACAAGCTTTCATAGGTTATTTCACCAAAAATAACTTTTCCAATACAATCTTGTATTGTCACGAGATATATATCTGTGTGCAAAATTTCAGCTTAATCGAACACCGGGAACTGAGTCAAACATAACTTGGAAACTTTCATTACCTAAATACACTCAACCACCGGGATAGGTGAAACTAAATGACAGCTCTAAAAAAAGCCTTTCTAATATTAGGTATTAGTTGTTCCCGTGGCTTCGCTCCCGTCAACTGCCTACCTACCTAACTTACCTACCTGCACAGAATACTCTAGGGAGAAGAATATCGCCTTCATACAAAAATAAGTATAGACAGTCTTGCTGCGCGCTATCTAGTAGCACTCCAGAACACCAGACCGAAACGAAAATATAAAAAAAAAATTACATAAAAATACTACCGACTTGCAAATAAGAAAACTACAAAGTGATAAATAACTTAATTTTTGGAAGTCCGTGTCTTTGGTATGGACCAATTTTTTGCGTTATGGACACCGACTCCCAAAAATAAAGTTATTTTTCAGTTTGTAGTTTTCTTATTTGCAAGTCGGTAGTATTTGACGATTTTCATTTGTCGATTTGCCGTTATTTATTGAAGAGTTTTGTTGTATATCTGCTAAGTTCTTCTTCAGATCTTCACCAAATTAAAATGGGACCAATTTCGGAACATATTCTTTCAAACAAAAATATTTTTTTTGAACATCGTCGCCGAGTTGCCAGCTTGTCGGTTTTTTATCGGTTACATTTCGGGGAGTGTGCGATGGAATTGCATGATTTAATTCCACCCAGCCCGTTCCATCATCGGACTACCAGACGTACGGCGATGCGTCATCGATATATGGTGGACATCCCACCAATACGCACTAAACGTTTTGGGAATACTTTTATTATGCGTACAGCTAAGGAGTGGAATTCCCTGCCGGAGTCTGTGTTTCCCGATAGCTACAATCTAGGGGTCTTTAAGTCAAGAGTGAATAGGTTACTTCTAGGCAAGCGTGCTCCACCATCGACCACATCGTCGCTTACTATCAGGTGAGATAGTTGTCAAGTGCGAGCCTATAATAGATAAAAAAAAAAAAAAAAAAAAAAATATTTATAATATTTAATTTTCAAAATCGGTCCACAAATGACGGAGATATCAATGAACATACACAAAACAAAACAATGTCGAACATAGAACCTCCTCCATTTTGGTAAGTCGTTTAAAAAAAACTATCCATAGCGGAATCTCGAACCTTGGGCGTAGTAAGCCACCACGTGTATCATTAGGCTATTCAGACGAGCAGTAGCGGCGGCTAAATTACGAACCACATTGAACACACGACAACGTTATCATTGGCATTAGTAGTATTATTATCAAAAAAAATCAAAATCAAAATCAAAATTTCTTTATTCAATTAGGCCATTAAGCGGCACTTTCGAACGTCAAAAATAAAAATTAAATGTAATAATAATTGATTCTACCGTCCATTCGGAAATGTAGCTTGTTATGGAGAAGAACGGACAAGAAACTCCACACTTACTCTTTTAAAAAAAAAATGTGTTTTACAAGTATTTGGTTACAATAATCTTGTAGGAAAAATACATATATGTGAGAACGATGTAAAAAAAAAAACGCACGTAAAAGCGTCTAGAGTAAAACAAACAATTAAAAATACAATAAATAGGTAATTAAAAACAGGCGGAAGCAGCTAAGATATGACCAATCCCAACTGATGGCGCCCGTTCACGAACATGACACATGGATCGGCACCACTCAGCTCAACCATCATGAAAGGAACCGAATGATCCAACACATGTGCCACCATCAGAGAGACATTAGAGAGAGCATGACACACTCAACTGCCAGGGCACACTAAAGTCAACGAACGACACATAGTTACAGTAAATGGTAGATTTACAATTGGTACATAGTACTCACATATGTGCTGTGCAGTTATATAATCCAAAAAATAAATTGAGTTTATACAACACAAATATACATTATAATTATTCGTACAGTCTTCAGCAGGTCCAACAATACTTCATAACTTTTCTGCTTATCACTTGTTTTTGTGGCCTAGTGGCTGTGCAGCTGGAATAGCGTTGGGCCAAGCATTTTTATCAGCGATGTAATCCCCCAACCTATAATATGCCTGCCTGCATAGTGTGCGTTTTATACAAGTTTTAAATTTCGTCTCATTCAATTCTAGAATGTGTGGCGGTATTTTATTGTAAAATTTTATACAGTACCCCATAAAAGATGACGCAACTTTAGCCAGCCTGAAACCTGGTTGAATTAATTGGTCCCTATTTCTAGTAACATAACTATGTCTATCGCTGTTTTTACTAAAAAGATGTAAATTATTTCTAACGTACATGATGTTTTCGTAAATATATTGACACGGTACCGTCATGATGTTAATGTCCTTAAACAGTTCCCTTAGAGAATCGCGCCGGCGAAGATTGTATATCACTCTGATGGCTCGCTTTTGTAGAACAAAAATTGACTGAATGTCTGCAGCCCTTCCCCATAGTAATATGCCGTAAGACATTATACTATGAAAGTAACTAAAATAGACCAGCCTCGCGGTATCTACATCAGTAAATTGACGAATTTTTCTAACAGCATAAGCCGCCGAACTTAACCGCCCCGCAAGTGATATTAAATGAGGACCCCATTGTAACCTTGAGTCTAGCGTGATTCCCAGGAAAACCGTTTTGTCGACGAATTCTAGCTTCTCGTTGTTTAATATAATGTCACAATCATAACTTTTGACATTCGGCAAGACAAATTTTACACACTTAGTTTTTTTAGCATTCAAAACTAAATTATTAGCAGTGAACCAATTTAGAACTTGCCGCAATGCATTATTTACGTCGGCAACGTTACTCGTACGTCTATTTATGTTAAAAATCAAAGAAGTGTCATCAGCAAATAACACCATGTTTAGTTTGTTTTTCAATACATGGGGTAAATCGTTAATGTATACTAAAAATAAGAAAGGACCTAAAATTGAGCCCTGGGGTACCCCCATTTTCACGTTCAACCCCGACGAATTGACACCGTTTATTTGAACTAATTGCTGTCTATCATTCAAATAGGATTTTACTAAATTTAATGCTGATTGGCCTAGCCCGTAATGCTCAAGTTTCAAAAGCAATGTTTCATGATCAACGCAATCAAACGCCTTCGACAGGTCGCAGAAGATACCTATGGCATCTTGTCCCTCCTCCCACGCATCAAAGATGTGTTTTATTAAGGTGACACCAGCGTCGGTTGTACAACGTCCTTTGGTGAAACCATATTGTTTCTCGTGTAGGATGTTTTTCGTATTAAAATAAATGAGCATTTGATTTAGCATTATCTTTTCAAATACCTTGCTGAAAACCGGCAACACGGATACGGGTCTATAATTATTTGTGTCTTTACTGTCCCCGGATTTAAAAAGTGGTATAACCTTACTATATTTCATTAGATCCGGAAATACTCCTTGATCTATACACAAATTAAAAATTAAAGCTAAGTACGGCGCTATAGTCTAAATAATGGAGGTACAAACGTTGATGGACATTCCCCATAGATCTTCTGTCAGTTTTATCTTTATTTGCTTAAAAGCTTTTATCACTGTTATTGGGTTTATATGTGAAAAGTTAAATTCAGTCGGGACGGCTGAAACGTTAGCGTGTAATAAACCATAAGCGAGCGACGGCGAAGAATTTAAGGTTTCAGTAGTTTTAATTGGGATACTGGTAAAGAAATTTACAAATTCTTGAGCAACTTCTTTGTTATCTCTAATAAGTCCATGTGTAGTCTCAAGCGTGTAATCAGTATTTTTTCTTTTGTTCCTGTTTGTTTCATTGTTAATAATTTTCCAAACCGTCTTAATTTTATTTTCTGCGAATTTAACCTTATTGCTAATGTATAAAGCCTTAGCTAGTTTACATGAATTTTTAAAAATTCTTGAGTAAGTAGCAACATACTTATTAAAAGTTTCAGTGTTAATATAAGGCTTAAGGCCATACAGCTCGTAAAGTCTTTCCCTACTTTTCCTGATTCCTTTAGTCGCCCAGTCACTGAACAAAAACTTAGGGCATATAGTTTTAGTTTTCTTCTTAAAAGTGTTATTGAATTCTGTTTGAACAACTGAGAAAACTTTTTTGTATAAAATATTACCATCGTTCACTGTGAGGTCCTGATAACTTAACTTACCAATTAAAGCGCTGTTAAATTTATTTAATTTACCAGATGTTATTGGTCTGGATTGAATCTGCACTTGTTGTATTGGTATGCTGGACTCAAATGTTACCAGTAGCCCACTATGATCTGAAGGCAGGCAATTCATAATGGCTTTGTTTAAGTAGTTGCAGCAACAAAAAACCTTATCAATACATGTAGCAGTAGTCACAGTTGTTCGGGTTGGTTCCTCAAACACATGCGACAAATTAAATGATTTGAAGAGATTTAATAGTCTACTGCTATCTGAATTATTTTCTAAAATATTTATATTAAAGTCACCACAGATTATGACTAGTTTATTACCAGTTGTAAGTTTTGCCAAAACATCTTCCATCACTGACTCAAATATACAGTAGTTTTTATAATTGGGGGGTCTGTAAACGCACACTATAATATGCTTATCCAGCTCAACACAGGACAGTTTAACACTATGTTCAACTGATAGATCTACAATATCTTTACGAGGTTTTGATTTAATACCATTTTTGATTAAAATAAGTGAACCTCCACGTAATATAACATTTCTGTTAAAACAGCTGCCCACAGTATAATTTTCATAACTAACAAGCATTGAATAATCTTTCAGCCAATGCTCAGTAAAACAAACAACTTCAAACATTGTCTTTTCTAAAAACAGTTCTATTTCCAATTGCTTTGCAGAAAAACCTTGAATGTTTTGATGGAATAATTTTAAAGAATTCTGCTTAGCCCCTTTTTTTAAATTAACTATGTGAGAGCAAGAAGGTACCTTCTTGTTGGTGGATGTACTCCTAACTATTTGATTATTGGTACCCTCCCTTGTCCTACAAACTAGTTTAAACTATAAATATTAATAGCAGAATTGCTAACGTTATTAATGTTATTGGATACCTGTAAATTAGTATTACTACTAATATCAACTACAGTACATGACTTCGACATACTATTTATGTCTGAGTTTAAAGTAAAAGATAATAGCCTCGCTATTTGACGTCTTACCCTAATAGGCAGATACACTGTATTGCCTGTCGCCTTTAATTTATCAACAAAAATGTTGATGTCAAAAAAAACTAATTTGTCACTGTAATGGCTGACAAGGAAATGAACATGTTTATTCAGAATGTGAATATAATTATTTTGTCTACTAGACAATTTTTCCAAATATGGAAAAGCACACAATATTATTTTATTACAATTTAATTTTAGTAACTTTGTTACACTCAGTGATGTCGTCTTTTTTTACATCCAAACTGTTACCTATAAAGACAGTTACATTGGTGTCTGATTTATATTCATTGTTTATTACAGAGATTAGATTAGAGACCTGAAACGTCATAAAACGTATTTTTTTTGTCTCGTGCTCAGTCCCAAATTTTTATTTTTACTCTAGCCGCACCTGAAATAGCCCTTGAAGGTATGTCGTTGATTCGACGTATAGAGTTGATACTCCCTGCCTACCCTACTTGACTTGCTTTCTACTCTACCTACCTGCCTACCCTACTTGGCTTGCTACCTACCCTACCAACCTACCATTTTTTTTCTAGGGTCTTTTTAGCGGAGAATCTTATAACCTCCATTCAGAAAATGACGTCAAATTCACAACGCCATCTATCGTATATAGAGTTCAGCTGTCCGAGTATCTGAATTGCGTGTTGTGATATTTTACTTTTTGACCATTTTAAATTCATTTAACTTTTGATAGAGTGAACCGATTGCGATGAAACATAAACTAAGTAATACTTCAAGTTACGCATAATTTTTATATATAAAAGTTATCTACATTGGTTTCCTACATTTAACGTGATGCGTGCACAAATTAACAGACAAACACATAAACAGACAAACAAACAAACAGACAAAAATTCAAAAATTCTGGCAATGGGTACTGTTGGTTATCCTTTAACACCCTGGCTATTTTTTTTTAAATATCTTCAATGTACAAAAACGACTTTTCTACAGATTTATTATATGTATTGATGATGGTTTATTAACTGGCAATATTTAATCGGGTGAAAAAAATACTGAATGGACGACTATTATACTGAGTAAGTAACTGTTTATCCGGTTTAAGTAATATCTTTTAGGAGGATTTTGTGAGCTGTGGTAATAATATACATACTTTAATTGTATTTGGGGTTCTATTTTTCTATTATAGCATATTATTCTTTCGAAAATAGCAGAATAACCTACGGGGCGACATTGCTGTGCAGCGCGGGCGTTCGGGAGTATTCGTGTTTTTAACGAGTTAGTCCAAGAGCGAGCGAAGCGACATCTGGAACTTAGGGCACCCCAAGATGGATAGGTTAGGTTTGAAGGGGCTGACGGGAACTGAAGTGAGCAAGCAAAGCGAGCGGACTTAGCTCCCGTCATCCCGTCGTCTCCTTCATGTTAGTTTACTTGAAACCCTGCAGACAGAAAAAGGAGCCGCGTCCACGCTCCGTCGACAAACTTTTATTTTCAAGTCACTGTTTTAAACATTTGTATTCGCCTACTGTTAGTCGCCCACTTAGTATTTCAGTAAGCCATATTCAGTATTTTTACACCTTTAATTTGAATTTATTTTCGCTCGTTTAAATACTATCCTTTATTAACTAGCTTCTGCCAGCGGCTTCGCCCGTGTGAAAAGTGTTTTATCATACCAAGGGAACATTATACCGGGACAAAAAAGCCTATCTGCTATTCCAGACTAGAGTCTATCTCTGTGCCAAATTTCATACAGATCCGTTCAGCCGTTTTGGCGTAATTGAGTGACAAACATACATCCATCCATCCAAACCTTCGCATTTATAATTTTGGTATATCTGATAAATACATATATGTGCGTAGGCTTGTCAAGCCAGTTGGTTGTTGGCCATTACACGAGTCTATGTGATTTGCAGTGTTTTATTTAGAATATCCTTAAATACAGAAGTAACGAGGATGGGATGCAACACTTGACGGGCGCACCGTATCATGCTATGTCGAATTGGCAGACAAAGAACAGTGTCAAAATCGTAACAAATGGTTTGAAAGCCATTTTAAACAATAACTTAACACAAACAGTATTTGTGAAAGATTTAATTAAATTTTCTTTCGATTATAGAAATTCAATACATTTGACTACAGGATTTTCTCCAGCGCAATTGATGTATGGACGTCCTTTGCGGTGCAGACTCAATTTATTAAGACTTCCTTTACAAGAAATAACAACATCCTCGTCGTCCGTGGCCAAAGCGAACGTAATTAAAGCACAAATGAACCAATGTAAACAGTTTGGTGGCAAAAGAAGTTTCTCTGTTGGCGACAAAGTTTTACTGAAACAATATTTTAATAATGGTACTAAACATATTTGGAAACAGGGCACAGTGAATTAATGTTTAGGATCTCAAATGTTTTCAGTGTGTATTCCAGATGAAAATATAAATGTAAAGAAACATGTTGATCAGTTACTGGCGTACAAAGGAAACTCATCATTTGAACCGAATGATGATGTTAGTGTTTTTGGAGATTGCTCCCCTAGGATGACCGGTCAGTCAAACGAGCGGGACGCTGGTTTAGTATCTGAACCGGTTCTGACATCACCAGAACAGGTTTCTGCCTCCCCCACGTCTCCTGCGCGAGAGGATAGGGAAGAGGAAACGGAAACGGTCTCGGATGATGAGTTTGTGGACGCAGGCTTGCCTGACTTAAGTCAGTCTCATTCAAGCAATAAAACATATCAGGAACCTCAAGTTGTCCGCCGGTATCCGATAAAAAAAACTAGGAACCAGTAAAATTATAAGTTTTAATAATAGGTATTTTTAAAATAGTGATGGAGGAATGTGGTATATCTGATAAATACATATATGAGGGAAGGCTTGTTTAGCCAGTCGGTTGTTGGCCATTACACGAGTCTCTGTGATTTGCAGTGTTTTATTTTGAATATCCTTAAATACAGAAGAATAATACTAGCTGCCGCACGCGGCTCCGCCCGCATGGTATTAGTACTTGCTCCATTATCTTTATAAATTATAACCTATGTGTTATTCTGATGTATAAACTATATTTTGTACGCTATAGCTATAGTTTCATCAAAATCCGTTCAGTAGTTTTTGCGTGAAAGAGTAACAAACGTCCATCCATCCATCCATCCTCACCAACTTTCACGTTTATAATAGTAGTTTCAAATTTCAAATTCATTTATTTCAAGTAACACAGACTCATAACATAATAACAACAATAGCAGCACACGCAGTCACATTAATTAAAATCGAATAAAATACAATAATCAAAATTTTATACATTAAAAATAAATTAAAGTAAAAATGTCATTTAAATTAAAATTACACAATAAAATAAAAACATAAATATTATAGTTTTCTAACCGGCATTGGAACCGCAACATGCTTGCCACATCCATGCCGGACATAAGGGCAGTCTAGTCTGTCAGCGATCATTGCCAGGATGGTATTGGGGCTGGCCCGCACCCGGCACCAGGTACGCACAACGCTTACGCATAGCAGCGTGAAAACAATCAGTGCGCGCCATTGCGAACATCCCTGATGCGCTACAGAAACGGGGCAGCCCCAACACCGCCCGGAACGCATTATTGTACTGGACACGGAGGGCACTGTACGCCCTTTCAGTATAGTCAACCCACAAGCTGCACGTGTACAGTGATGTGCAGTACGCTTTAAAAAGCGTGACCTTCACACCAACAGAACAACGTGAACACCTGCGGGCTATCATGTTGGCTCGCACCGACAGTGCCCTCTGTTCCCTCTCAATGTCAGCATGGTCTTTAAGGTCCGCGGTGAGTAGATGCCCTAGATATTTAAATTGATCCACTCGGTCTATTGTAGCACCCTAAAGCTGAACAGCTGGTATGTTCATAGGGCTCAATACACCGATGTCCCGAAAAACCATGTATTTGGTCTTCTTCACATTATATTTCAACCCATGACCAAGCGCGTATTCCGTACACGTACTGAGTAGCCTCCTCAGCCCACATATCGACGCACTCAGCAGCACTATGTCGTCCGCATAACTCATATTGTTGACACAAATTCCGTCCACATATAGGTTGAACAATGTTGGCGAGGTCAGACCGCCCTGCCTTACGCCACATTCGCTTATATAAGGGTCCGACATCACCCCCACCCATCGGACACTATTGACCTGGTGCCCGTACCAATACCTGAGTATGCTGATGAGTTCCCACGGTAAGTCCGTTCTCTGCAGCTTCCCCCAGAGGATATCGTACGAGACGAGGTCAAAGGCCTTGGATAAATCGAGGAAGCACGCGTATAACGGAGTCTTTCTCTTCTTGTAATATTTAACGGTTTGCTTTAAACACAGTATTGCACTCTCTGTGGACAGTTTTGGTCGAAAACCAAACTGGTTATCATGAAGTGTCACATGTCTATTTAACTGCGTGTTAAGCACACCGTCAAATACCTTCGCCACTACAGTTGCAAGCGATATAGGCCTGTAGTTATTTTTATCCGCCACATCGCCAGTTTTATATTTAACCACCGGCACTACAACTGTCTTCATAAAGTCCGCAGGTAGGTAGGAGTGGCACACAAACAGCGAGAACAACATTGCAGGAACTCTCGCCAGGTGCGGTCCGGCGTGCTGTAGGTGCTCAACGCTGAGTGCGTCGTGTCCAGGAGACTTTCCCCGCGAAATCTGGCTTACGGTTTTAGCGACATCCTTCGCGAGAAAATTTATTCCTACAGTTTTATTGTTCGGGTCAGCATTTAGCACCCCACTCGACCGGAGCGACCGAGCGTCGACCGGACCGAAAACTGTTCTTTGAAAACGTTCGCAATGCTTTTAGGATCACTTAAGCCATCGACGCTTCCAGGAAGGCCAGGCCGAAAGTTTACTTTTTTAGTTTTTTGCCAAAAGCCACGGAAGTCATCCTTCGAGTGTTGTTCAGCGAGGGCATCCATCCGAATCTGGTCCTGATTATTCTGGCACCACTTTAACCTGGACTTAAACACTTTTCTAATCTCTCGCATCTCCTCATACACACAACCGGATTTAGGTCTGCCACACAGTACCCATTCGTTCAGCCTCAGCCTGGCCACCCTGTGAGCGTCGCCCACATGCCTGTTCCATCCCGACAAGCGTGCACCACGCCCACACTTACGCGCGCTTCTCCCATTCACCATTGCCGCGCCCTGAAGGGCAGACACAATGTCGGAGTATAGTTTATCTAGGACACGCTCATGGTCACGGTTACTACATAAATAATCCGCACATTGAGTACATTCTGAAGGAAAATCTATTAATTTTAATCTTCTATGACACTCCTCATTATACAGTAAGACCTGCTCCTCATTTCTTTCTCCCCATACAATATCTATATTCTTATCACAAACAGTAGGTGTTACTATCTTAGGCGTCAATACATATAAATTGCATTCTACAATAAGAGGATAGTGGTCTGACCATAGAGTATGCTTGCATGCTTCGCCGCGTGAGTCACAACACAATGATCAAGCCAGCTGGGCGTCCCGTGCGCATCACTGATGTACGAATAGGTACCGGAATTTCTCCCTAACATTTCTACATCTATACACGACCAATTCTCCTCGCTACACACATTAATAAGCACATTGTAAAATAACTCACCCGGCTCCGCATTAAAATCACCCAAAATAAAAACTGACTCGATGTTACTCTCCTCAACAATCGCACTAATTTCACTCAAACAGTCAATATAATCAGGCAAATTTTTCACGGTGTTCGTTGGTAAATACGCACTTATCACTAACACTGGCCTATCGTCTGCCGCTATTTTAATGGCACAAATACGCTCACTGCACTGAATGATCGTCACTTCTTGGAAGGCATTGCAACGCCAAAGCACCGCGACGCCGCCATAGGGGCGTCCTCGCAATATGCCCGCCGACGTATCCACGGCCGACGTCGCCATGTAGCCGAACCTGCTATTAATCCGCCGCTATTTACCCGCTATTAATTAGGTGGTTGCTTGGATCCAGCGTCCAGAAGTGAATTGCTAGCAAACAGAGATGCAAATAAATTTGCCTTCTCACTTGCAGAGTGAGCCAGCGACCCATCAGGTTTCAGCATTGGAGGTAAAGTGTTGTTCTTCTGTCTAAGCGAAGCCAAGTTATTACTCTTATTACTACTCGATACTTAACTATTCCTTGCCGCTATTGTGTTATGAAGCAGTGCAGTCGTGAACATAGTAATTGTGCTGGCAGTTCGTTCGAGCGTATTTCTTGTGGGCTTTAGCCGTAGGTCAGTGTAGATTGTTTAAATAAATTTAAATATAATTTACTATTAGGCTAACAACAAATTCTTGGGTTCCGTGGTGGTATTTTAAGAGGTTACGGTGTTCCATATGCTGATGGAGACCACTAGGATGGTTTTAATGACGTAAAATTCGACATCCCTGAACCTTTCCTCAAAAGTCCAGGCGCATTTTGCAGGTTTCTCCCCGGTAGCAAAAAAAGGGGCATCTTACGCATGTGGCTACATAATATTTTATTTATTAAAATTAACCGTTTGGATATAAAACATTATGAGTATATTTGTACATTATAATAAAAGTATTTGGTCTGTGACGGCATTTTAAATATTCACCAACAATACAAAAAAAAAATTTTTTCCTTTTTTTCCATAATGTAGGTTTTTATTACTAAAATTCTTCAAAGTTAGCACAGTTCTATGTTGATTCTTAATAATCGTACTTAACAGGAAAAAGAAATCCAATTTAAATAGCTTTAAAATCAATTACATTTTGATTACAGAGGGGAGTTCAATGTATGAGGAAAATAATGAAAATGGAGAGGAAACCAAATTTTTCGGCAATTATCAGAGAAGGAAGGATGGCTCTCAACAACACCCTTTAGGCTGATAAAGTCACTCTGACCGACACTGACCGATGCTGAACGACGCTGAACATCGGCTCTGACGGTCGCCGCAAGCTCGTTCATCGATAGAATCGCTCGGCTCAGCGCTGACGGCCATCAGACTCGATCAATGACGAGCTCATCTACTTTGCCTCTCCCCCAAGACACACTTATCAGCATTAATTATCGCATTAGGTCGAATGCTGCTCGCTGACCGCTACGATGAGCAGCTAAAGAGAAAATTGCGGTAATCATCACGTTTGGCATATTGATTAGTAATAGCTGTGTTACAAGTGGAAAAAGCTGCCTAATTTATTTTATCTACTTCGGTTTCGTTATATTCGAATTACTAAATTGACAGCGGTTTCATTATGATACCCATAACGACATCGGGTTGCATTATGCGAATCGTCATAAATTCTAAAACCCAAGCAAAGACATTCCGAACATACAGCCAAGTACCTATAATATTACTTCGAAATCGAGACAAAATAAATGATGTTTTTAATAATGGAACAAGTTTAGAACAAAAGTATCGTATACTATTTGGCTGTTGCGGCTACAAGATCTTTGCCTTATACCTAATAAAGACTAAATAAAAAAAGTGGACGCATGAAAAAAATTCTCAGTGAAATTTAATTCCAAATTTTACTAAAAATGTCTTCAACATCAAGTGATATTGAAAATACTCCACCAGATATAACAAATAGAGCAGTTGCAGCTACAAATAATTTTCTACCAGAAAAATCAAGACATGTATATGAGAAATTAAATACATAAACACACTTCCTAAAATACTTATTGGTCTATATCTGTGTATTATTCCTTCCTTCGTAGATAAAATCTTGTATGCAACTGTACGTTATTGGTCTTTTAATAACTCGTGCCCACCTATTTCGGTACACGCTACGCTTGTACCGGAAAATGGCACTCGTATTAAAAGACCGTCCATAACGTTACAGTTGCATAAATAGCTATAATCTACAGCTGCTTTTGGGTATTGTAAAAGACCATTCATGGATGACTACATAAGTAATGTATACGTAGCCAATTCATGGGTAAGGGCCTGTTTTAGAATTGAGTTTTTGGAATTAAGAACGTGTCTAACCCAACTTTAGAGTCAAAATTTTACAGTTTTTCGGGTAGTAGAGTTTGACTTCTTCAAATAGGGTTTTACTACTCAACTTCAAATTCCTATCAAGAATTCTAGAGTTAATTTCGGTAGTAGAAGGACGGTCAAGCAACTTGAGCGATGTATTTTTAGGGTTCCTATCCTCAAAAAGAACTTTTATAGAATCACTTCGTTGCCTGATGTCTGTCCCTGTGTTAAGACCTTTTTCTCTGAAACACCTGGAAATTAATAAGATATACTCAAACATGCAATCACTTGCAGCTGTGAAAAAATCAAACTTCTAAATCATCGCGATCAAAAGATATAACCGTTTATGTCGCATATTTGAGTAATCTTAAGGGAATCAAAATCAAAAGGGTAATTCCCGTTGACCAAGATCATGAAATTTGTTCAGACGCAATGTCTTACAGCACAAATAAAGGAAAAAAACTGAAAACTGCAAATTTGTACCTACATCAAAAACAGATATTAACTTATTTGCAGTTGGTAAACTGACCGCGACCTATATCTATTGAAGTATGGGGAAAACAGTTTTCGAACGGCAAAGTTAATTTTATCCCCTAGAGCAATGTTCGGTGCTTTTCGGTTCGGTAGAATCAATTTTTATTCCTTGTAAATTTTAATGTATCTACGTTCAAAAGTGCCGCTTGGTGGCCTAGTTGAAATATAATATCTTTGTCTTGTCTTTGTCTTTCATGAACACTTCACCCACCGACTGTACACTATTCAAAAATAATATTTCAGGTAGCATGCAAAAGTTGAATATGCAACAAAAACAATGGCTAGATGAAATGAAGCTTGCACTATGATATTAGACGTACTTTTGTTCCACAAACAATAGATACGCCGGCGAAATTATGTACGACTTTTATTAAAACGGACATCTTTTTGTATGAAGATTCGGCTCTGGGGATATTGAAATGCCATTGCAAGGAAAATACGGGTTTGTTTTCGCTCTGTAAGAGCTAGATTTGACCTCAAATTGTAGATCGGGTATCTAGACGTAAGTAAGTAGGTAAACTATCCTAAAATTACTTTACGAAGTTATCATTCCAGACCCTTTATTTATTAAATTTAAGGGGCTAAGGACGAACAGTTGACAATCGACATCTGAGGTTCTAAGCCACGCCCACTGTCATCGATAGTTTAGGGGAAACTTAAATTGGAGCGAAAAGTATTTGAAAATTAAATACACAAGGCCGACCACAGAGGCCCATATCATAAACGGACTCTTCCGATGGTTTTTTTTACAAAAATATAACCGCGCAAGTTCTTATTTCAAACTGGCTAGCATCTGACATCAGATCGTTCACTGTTATTTTGCCTATGAATGCAACCTTATTGCTAAGATAATAAAGATCACTAAAATAGGTAATCTGGCTAGTGTCATACGAGTCTGTGCCGTGCAAATTGAATAAATATTATAATTATGTCTGCTTCTATGCGACTGCCACATACAAGAACACAGTACGTTACATTTTTTTATATTGGTTTAATAGCTAGATAATTTTATTTATATTATTTTAATGAGTTTTACTATACTGAAATGGACTGTGCAATATTAAACTGGAAACTTTAAATTTGAATTGAGATTTAGTGCTTTCAGTAATCAATTTTATCATTATTTACAATAGGAAAGTCACATCAAATTGTAAAGACACCTTAAATTAGCAAATATCCAAAATTTACTAGGTTTGGACTTGTCTTTTTTAGGCATGTTTAAAATATGCATTAGAATGTATGACGCTATTAATATCATTTGTACAATTAGTAGGTTCATATTCCTTGTTTAGTATTCTCTTGAAATTTTAATATATCATTTAGTTACTAATACAAGATGACTTTCTGCTCTCCTGAAATATAATAATTACAAAGCACGTACTGGGTTTTGATATAAATCAGCCCTCTGTGGTGAGGTCACGTGGTGCCGCTTTTCTGTATATTAGAGTTAAAAAACAAATAGACAGGGCGCATAAAACACGGTCATGTAAACTTTATCTATCTACATAAATAAAAAAAAACCGGCCAAGGGCGAGTTCCTCTCGCGCACAAAGGTTCCGTACCATTATCGCAAAAAAACGGAAAAGAACACGTATGTTGTATGGGAGCCCCACTTAAATATTGATTTTGTTCTGTTTTTAGTATTTGTTGTTATAGCGGCAACAGAAATACACCATCTGTAAAAAATATTAATTGGCTTGCTATCACGGTTCATGAGATACAGCCTCGTGACAGACGGACAGACAGACAGGGAGATAGACGGAACCCTAAAAATGCTGTATTTGATTGTAAGCGTCTCACTAGAGAACGGCTGAAACTATTTGTTGCTATTGTTTGTTATATATCAATCAATCAATCAATCATTTATTTGCTATAAGTATTGGTACAGTGTAGGTGTTTAAAGATAATATAGAAAGAAAGAAAATGTTTATATGCGCCAGACACAACGAATGCCATAAAAAAACTGGCTAAGTGCGAGTCGGACTCGCGCACGAAGGGTTCCGTACTTGTTAAATTGTGGTTTACGATTTATGACGTATTTAAAAAAAACTACTTACTTGATCTCGTTCAAACCAATTTTCGGTGGAAGTTTACATGGTAATGTACATCATATTTTTTTTTAGTTTTATCATTATCTTATTTTAGAAGTTTCAGGGGGGGGGGGACACATTTTACCACTTTGGAAGTGTCTCTCACGCAAACTATTTAGTTTAGAAAAAAATATATTAGAAATCTTAATATCGTTTTTGAAGACCTATCCATACATGTACAGGTAGGATGAAAAAAATAATTAAGTTTCAGTTTTTTTCTATTTTTGTTTGAAAATCTTAATGCGGTTCACAGAATACACCTACTTACCAAGTTTCAACAGCATAGTTCTTATAGTTTCGGAAAAAAGTGGCTGTGACATACGGATGGACAGACAGACAGACATGAAGAATCCATAAGGGTTCCGTTTTTTTGGCCTTTTGGCTAGGGAACCCTAAAAAAGAAAACATAAATACTAAAAACAGTGTATGCCTCACAACCACGTATATGTTACTGTAAAATCCGAACTGTTGTTTCAGTTTAAAAAAAAAAACTATGATGAAACTTATTATTTATCGGTAAAACAGATTTACTAAATCTTACCGGTAAAAGTCTGAAATCATCATCATCATCTACCTGCCCTTGTCCCATGTTACTTGGGGTCGGCGCAACACGTTTTCTTCTTCCATATCGTTCTGTCCCGCACCACGCTATAATTGACTCCCTTTTCTTTAATATCACTCCTCACACAGTCCATCTATCTTTTCTTTGGCCGTCCCCTCCCTCTTCATCCATCCCCAATTAAATTCATAAGAGTACACCTAAGTCATTCCAGACATTCTTTTCCCGCACCGTCTAGAACCAGCCCTCCCGGTACGCGTCCAAATCATCTCGGCACCTATTTCTGGACCGGCCTCAACGGTGCGTTCCATCTGCAAGATTGTGGAGGCTTGCCCAGCGCTCAATTTGCATGCTACTAACGTGAGCCGTAATGGCATTGGCCCATTTGAGCCGAACAGCCTTTTTACCCACGTCTATTATGCCCGTTTGGGAACACAGTGTGTTCCGTATTCGGTCTGTTCTTTTTACATCCAGAATGCTGCGTAAATTTTTGGCAATCCCCAAGTGTAAGTCTTTGAGTTTACTCTCCAGGGCGATCGGCGGATTTTTTGTTAATAAATAAGAATTGTCAGTGCCGATTTGGCAAAATGATAAGATCAATTAATAATTAGCTTAACAATATTAATAGACTAACAAACTATTATTGTTGCCCGTTATTGCAATTGGGATAGTTAATTGCGAGAAATACAGGACTGATCAATGTGATGATTCTTGGTGTGCTTTATGTCCACATGTGGACGATTTTTGGTTGAAACGACGAAAAATGTCAAATTCGTGAGAAATAGATTATCATTTCTCAGTAATTTGAAATTTTTTGGTCAATTCTAGGTGCCGTATGTTAGAAATAAACAAAGATTGAAACAAATGGATACGAAGAATTTTATTAGTTCTGTCATTTCGAGACACTGCCAGCGTGGTTGGTACGACCATTCCATGTTCTGTGTTTTTTGCTTCTATTGTTTTCACATGAACAAAGAAGGTTAAAATAGTATTCGACCTTACCTATATTTTAAATATTGTTTAATTCAAATTGAGATAACATTTGTTGTATTTTCAAAGAGGTTCAAATACTTTTTAGTTATGGACTTAGTAAGTAAACTAAACGACGTGAGTCGTTTATAATACAACAAAAATATAGATGCCAGTGACAGCGGTAGTGCCAAAAAATAAAAATAATACAGACTTTGACAATATTACTTGTGATTTCGTTAGTTCCAATTAAAGCCACCAGGCTACATGATCTGGCTGCATTATACCTGATATTTTTTTGACAGATTGAATTGACGAGAAATAAATTGAATATTATTTTTGCTTTTTGCGGAAAAAAAGCGACATACGTCCACCTAGCAACGCCGCAAAGCGGTCACTGTCGAATTGCACTGGATGGAAAGAGAAGCACGATGGAATTTGTATAGACTTTTATACAAAACATAATAATATGAATTTCTTAAAAATAATGAATGAAACTTCAATATATAAGACAATGAAGTTTTGCGTCCTTTTATGATACGTTATTGGTGTTAATTGTACAAATGTACGCTGGTCAGTATTACCGGAAAAATCTTTTGAAGATCACGGTAAGAGGTTACTTTGCCATTCAATTGTATCGAGGTTTTTGTGCGTAAACGTGTTTCGTCCACAACAAAGTTTTCGGAAATATGATCAAGATTAACATATCTTTTTTCTGCTGCCACATCTTCAATACATTTGGCAAAAAAATGTTTAAAAGAAAGTCTATTTTGAGTATTCAGCCCCTTAAGCGCTCGCCGTCTATTTTGATTCAAAGGTTAAGGTATCTTTTTCAGAAAATGGAGACTAATTTTTGCTGAAATGTTAAACATTTATACTGAACGAGAATTTAACTCGGCAACTTGTATTTTTCAAAGATTCGGATAGTGAATTTAAAAATATGATGACGAGGAATTTAGTGAATTTAGAGCTGAAAATAAAAAAGTCAACCATTTTTACAACCATGTAATTCATAACGGAAAGATTTGTTGGCTAAAAGTAATTGCTAATGGACTTGAGCAGCTTATTATTTTTCTCATGATTTACCTACGATTTACAGGATAGAATATAACGGTCACAAACTGTCCGTCAAAACATTTTGCCACAAACCTACCCGGACCCACCACCTATCCCATAGCGTTAAAGTAATTCCTTTTCCAGCCATTAATTTATCAGAGTAAATGAGTTGTACGAATCAGCGCACTATGCTATACATATACATGTTGCTTTATTTCGATATGCCCACCTTTGATCCGTAAATCAAATCGGCGGGTGTACACTCCGGGAAATGAAAAATATGCCCAATAAAGATACCGCGAGAATCACTCCTGTTACTACTGCGTGGCACTCGAGTGTGAACCCAGTTTTTTTTTTTTTTATGGAGCATTAGGCTTTATATCAAGTACATATTGTTGTTGACTGTTTTCCGTTTTGTGTGACTTGACAGTTGTATAGGAGTCATAACAATTTTATATACGATACCAATGTATGACGTGTAGGTAGTTAAAGTCGTGACAATCTCAGAAGTCGGCTTTGACAGCTATAAAAATACGTTAAATAATTAAGTTAAACTTGATGCTTACGAATGATACTCGTTGTTATAGTGTATGGGTAACATAGTATTTAATTAAATTATTAATTTTATTTTGCATAGACGTTCATACACAGTTATCGCGACATGTAAAATGAGAAACGTCATCGGACTTGTTAGATTGTCACGATTATAAATGAGAAATTACAAGTAATGTTTATTATGATACCCTGAAATTAGTGTCACCTTATCTTTTGGTTGGTGCCTAAAAGACGCCAGGCGTGTTTCAAAAGGATGACAGAGTCGCAGAAGCGATAATTGATAATGGTTCCTGTCACGTTCCTAATATTGGAAATGTAAAAATATGTATGTTTGTAAATCAATCACGCCTCCACGGCTGAAAGGGTTTGGTTGGGAACATGAATACACAATGGCCTGAATAGGGACATAGGATATTTTTTTTCTAGGTAGAATTTTCTCATGAGATAATCTTCACAAAGGCGAAGCTGCTAGCTAATGCTATTTGATTTCTATGTTCGGCAGAGTTGACTTTCACCTCCCAGAAGCCCCTCTCATGCGAACCGAATTGTAATTTTCTTCCCAATAGAGGTGTTCCTTCCACCGGTATAAAAACGATATAGACAGGTCATAACTGTGGATAACGATCGATCTGACGAGTACACATCGGGTGCCAGCCATCCGTCTGGATTCTGGCTGACTGATTTTAAAGATGACACTCTGTGGTACATTGGTTTACGAACTTATACACTGAAATCGAAGGAGTTCATACACGTAGTAAATAGCCTATAAAAAGAAAACTATCCATACATCCCCATACCTCCAATCCCGAATCAAATCCTCAATCTCTATCCTCATCCTCTGTTATTCATCCTCTTCTTCTTCATCTTTTTCAGTATCAATCAAAGTATTCATGCAAAACAAAAAAACATCAGCTTTTTGTTGAATCTAAAATATATGCTAACAAAAATGTCCTGAAGAGCAGATTTTTTGAACAAGCGGTATAATCCAAAAAAAAACAAAAGTAAACTAGGTAGTTTACTCTCGGTTTTCGACAAAATCAATTTATTGTAAGACAATTATTTACTTTCGCACTATGTATATTTTCTCAGTAAATATAAATACTCCTCTATTGTGCTTATAGCACACTACTTCCTGATACACACAAACAAAAAACCATACCTCTATTGTTACATCACCAATACGAGAAACGAGTATTTGTCATAGTAATTGAATAACCTTATTCCCAAAAACGCTATTTGAATCAAACCGATCGGCCATATTATTGTAATGGTCGAGACACCAAATCAAATCGTGTTTCTCGGAAGATTGTACATTCGAGGAAACGCTCACATTACAATTATACTAATAAATAATTAATTAAGAAAACCTCTTAAAAAACAAGCTTATTCTTATTCGTCTCAGCAATCCTTTTCTTGTGATTCCCATATCATGTGGTGCTTCCATCTTTGGGAGTCCGCCATGTTGGATTTAGAGTAACGAAACTTAGGCACGGGGTCTCAGCGCTAGCAAAGAAAATTTGTTTCAAATAAGTATCGTTCAAATAATAGAATTAGGTATGTGTAAAATTAACATGTTCTAGAATTGATCATAACATCTCGGTCGAATAACTCTCCTAAGCACAAAATTATGGAATATAGGCTCTTAATTAACATTTCAAAAATTATTTGAACGGTTAAAATTGATTCCAATAGATGGCACGGTTTTCAGTTTCTGAGGCATGCCACTCAATTTTTTAAATTTGTATTGTAACAAGTATAATAATTTGGTCAATGACTCTGTAAAAACGTGAAAAAAATACTATAAAATAAATCGTCACTGTATTTAAGGGAAAAAATTGTCACGAACCACTTTTACTTGCGAGTCTCTGCTAACACTATCTATAGCTGTGGAACGGAACCGAACGCGATTTAAGTACTTATAAAAATAATCAGTATAATCATACGAAAAACTCTAGTGACTTCTGCATGGTTTCTTTGTGTGAAATGAGGCATCTGTATGCTAGTATTATATTATCTGTGACTTAGGAAACCGCGCATTGTCATCCAAACCAAACTCGCGTGCAATGTTTTTGCTGAATCGGTTCAGGATATCTGTTTTAAAATTAGGTTACAAGATTTGACTCATGCATTAACTAACAACGCAAATTCAAAAAAATATAATTATTAATTTAAATAAAAACAATATTTTTATAGCCCAAGTAACAAAAACTAGTTGTATAATAAGCCATAGAACGTTTTGGGCAACACTGTTTTTGGTCCTATAAAACCCCAAAGAAGGTGTATTTTATTCGAAAGTGGCGCATTTATTTTTTCATTCAGTGTTAAAACGAACCAAAAACAATGTAACACAATTATGGCAAATCAGTCATATACACGCTATGTAACACTGCACGGGTCACAATATAGTGATGTACTGGTTAATAAACACCTTTAAGGATATTGTATAGTACACTCTCATACCATACGAGAGTTTATGAGAGTGTAAAGACTTAACAAAATATATTTATTTAATATTTATAAAGGGACTGAAGCATTTTTTATTGTATAACTTTTTTATTTTATTATTATATTTGTTTATAGTGTGAAATGATGTGCGACCGCAATTTTACAGATAAACTATGGTTAGGTTTACCATAAAATTTACGTGCCCCCTTTGAATTGTAGAGTTTTCAGAAAAAACAAAAAAAACAATTAAAGGGACTTCGAGTTTTAAGCGCCATTATAGCATCATATAAAAATGTCTGAAAATGGTTTTAAAAGTGAGATAAAAATATCTTTTTCAGGACATTATTGTTATTTAATAGCAACATTTATCCACTTTTGCGTGTCGTTTTTGTGTTATTAAAGAAACATATACTCTGTCATAATACTAACAATCATATTATAGGAACTGAAAAGTCATTACACAACAATTTTGCTCTATTCCTCTTACTCTATATTAGTAAAACTATAATAGTCATCTCTAAACCAATAAAGTACAGTTACATTACATAGTAATACTCTGGAACTAAGCTATATCACAAAATCCCTCTATAGCATTTTTTGTAACTATTAACGTACTAAGTACTATAGCAACGATCTGAATATCCTCAATATGACAAGGATGCCTTATAGTTGAGTGTTCACCATTGCTAAAACGAAAACATTATATCAGTTCGTTTGTAACCTTTATTACGACAATCAGATGAATAAAGGCATTTTTAACAAATTAATAGAGCAGTATTATTCTGTACTAGTGATATTAGCGCTTGCTATAGCACATACTAAAAAGGTTGTATAAAATGGTGTAGTAAACGTTTACATCCTTTATTTATGTAACATTTTTGTCCTATAAGCTTATAGAGCAAAATTGTGTTGTCGAACGCTTTTATTTATACAACACGCAGTCACCGCTAAAACCTTTATAACTCATTTATATGTCTTTTCGAGATATAGGCTCAGATTATAGGACTGCTTTGCTGGTTGGGCGTGCCACAGATAATATAATACTAGCATACAGATGCCTCATCCCATACAAAGAAACCGTGCCACGTAACTAGCGTTTTTCATCTGATTATACCGTTTTTTTTTTGTAAATCGATCGCGTTCGGTTCCGTCCCACGGCGATAGATAGATACGTCGGGACAGTTTCCTTGTATGGGATGAGACCCCACGATCGTGCATTGTCCAAATCAAACTCGTATCCGTAATCCGACGGCAATAATTGTTTTATAATTCAATTGCAAGATTTTATCATAACCCCCACTAACTAACATACTAACAAAGCAATTTATATTAAAGCTTGTGAAGCCATAATGATTAAAGAGCGAGAAAACACACCAACAACAAAATCAAATGCAAAACTTGGAAATATTGACGTCATCATTCCCAGAAATACGGGGACACCGCAAACAATGAGTTGAAAAATCTATAATAACGTAGTGTCACGTGGGGCCGTGTTGTCGTGACAGAAAAAGCCCTCCATCAATCTGCGGGAAGCTATTTCCTAACGCTCCCGTCCCATCGGCGTCCTTTCATATCACGCTATAGCTTGGCATTTCAGATATTGGTGAACGTATTACGAGTACATATTCCATCTACACTTTTTCGGAGCTCGGGTCGCAGAGGCGTTTTTCTCTAATGCAGAGTAATGTGGATCGTACGGTTGTTCTTGTATGTGAGGTGAGAAATATTTCGAAGAATTTGTTAAGTCTAAGTTTTGTTGATTGTGACCACATCATTTGGGTATATTTTTTTTATCCTAGGCACATCTGTTTTAGGCCAAGTTTCTTAATTGAGTATTAAGCGTTAAAAACTTGTCAATACTAAAGTTTGTCAGTTTTCAGTCTATAGTAGAGTTTGACAATTAATCAACTTCAAATGGAAGATGAATATTTTCAGTCCTTCAGTTAGATTGCCAAAAAATATTTGACATGTATTTTTTCTTTTGTCACGTTAACAAAAAACTTATGACGATACAGTGCGTTGAAATATCTCATGACGTCCTGCCTTGGCACACTTTTTACATAGAAGTTACGTCACAAGCCCCCAACTCACGAACTTTGATGCACTTTATCTTGGTGATTTTTTATTGATTTAAATAAGATAAAAATACGTATCCAATATTTTTTGATAATTTAACCGGCGGTCTAATTAGAATTTAAACGCTATCGAAATGTCACGTGATTAATCCCTTACATTTTGGCATTTCGACCATCACTATCGCTGACATCGAATGACACTTGTCTAGAGCATCTGGATTCAGAAATCGGGGTCAGTCGCCTAAGTTAATTTTTTGCGGTTTGCTTTTCAGAAATATTCAAGCAACATTCCACCGGGATAAAAATTAAAAAGTTGCCTATGTGCTATACCAGACTATAATCAATTTCTGTGCCAAATTTCATACAGATCCGTTCAGCCGTTCTCGCGTCATTGAGTAACAAACATACATCCACACTTCCACACACACATCCATCCAAGCTATCACATTTATAATATTACTATGTTCTGCAAGCGGCTTACCCGCGTGTAAAGTGTTATATCATTCCAAGGGATAAAAAGTATCCTATGTGCTATTCCAGACTATGATCTATCTCTGTGCGTCGTATGCTATCCCTGATCGTGAATAAGCAACAAACACACACACTCCGCCTTTATAATATTAAGTGTGATAGTAAGATAAGTCGAATTTCTATTTCTACCTACCAGGAGCTTAAGCCTTATACACAGAAACAATGGCTAGATAAGTCAATCGCCTCGTCGGTAATTGGTAATCATGGTATAACCCATTGGTAATTGGAATCAATTTCCTAAAAATGTCTCTATGTAAAGCCTCGCTCCAGATTGCACGTTCATACATAAGTAATACAGGAATCATTGGCATTTGACGACCCTTATGGCACAGTGTCGACCTTTGGTCAGGAACGTCAGGGTCACGGGTCGTGGGTTCGATGCCTGCCTATTGTCATTATTGTTTTAAATCTGTATGTGGCATTTGGGTTTCTATATAATAGGGTCTATATTAATAGAAGAGCTAGACTGCAACGATAATGGAATGGTACATATTGTAAATGTATACGGCATTGTTGTTAACAATATGGATTCACAGGAACAATTCCCGTAGCTATATTTGAGATCGTTCACAATCTAATCACAATCTCATTCTGCCAAAATTTTATAAGATAAATCGTTAGGCACATATAAAAACTTTTCGAATAAACTTTGCGGATCTTTAACTTTTGAAAAATATCAAAGTAGAAATACCTATATTTATTGTCCAGCCGGGCGAGCACGACCTACTGTGACAGGCTTGAGTCACACATTTTTATCACAGTTTGGGAGCAAGAACCGTGTTAAAATGCGTGAGTTAAGCCTTTCACAGAGGCCGTGCTCGCCCTGCAGGACAAGTATTAGGTACCTACAACAATTTTATTATCTAATTGTAAATCCATTGGGTGCACACTGAGCAGTCATCCTCACTACGTTCTGTTTGATCACGTAAACTAAATAAACTATTCTCACACCGCACGACAAAACATTGAAAACCCCTGAAAAATCAATCGTGTCACGTCATTCTCGTACTATAAAGCACAGCGAAGAATCACAATAAATACAAACATTGTGTAACAAAACGGAAACTAAAAACTGATCGGCGGCGCGTATCGAAACATCAAAATATTTATATACAGTAGGAACATGGCGTCGCGTCGGATGTAAAGTAAACACAGAGTACGGAACGTGACTGAGACACCACTGTTAATAATATTTAGAAAAACATAAAGAGGGCTTAGTGCGAGTATGTCTCACGTTAGATCGTGTTAACGTAAATGTCAATTTATATTGAAACTGAATAAGCGCCGTCTGGTGACGGTAAGGAGAAACCTCTTTTTTGTATACATTTTGACTTAAGAGGTCGTTTACGTTATCATGAGTGAGTAAGTTAAAAAATCTCGGCATAAGCACACAGAACAAGTTTCGGCTGTTATAGCCTTAGGATTATTCTTAGTCAGTTTAGGACCTCCACTTTACTCGGTCGCCTTAACAACGGATAATACCTTCGATTATTGTCAATAAATAGCAAGCTATAACCGTTTAAATGAGGTAATTAGAGGTAGAGTCAAGTTGGAGAAGATGACCTGGAATATTGCCAGAATTGTCACGGTCTTTTGATTTTTGTGAGTAAACGGTGACATTCACTGACAAGCTTGGTTGTATGGAAAGTTGTATACAATGACGTCTGTGGTAGTTTCAGTGTTTTGTGGATTTAAAGGATTTTCATTTGTCTGTTTGTTACGATACCAATGCTTGTTTGTCAACGGGTAACGGACATCTGAACTGTTATTGTAGGTAGGATTTATTTTATTGGTGACATATTGACCCTTTCTACACAGTGTCCCGTTGTTAAAACAAAGGGCCGGTCGAAATAACCACCCGACTGTGTGGTATTAAAATTATATTTATATTATATAATTCACCCATTTTCCTTTCCCAGTCAGATACAGCATAATTAAGCGGTTTGATATATATTACTAACAAATATATATTGTACTAGCTGACCCCCGCGGCTTCGCTCCCGCTAAAATTATAGCCTATGTTACTCGGGAATAATGTAGCTTACCATAGGTGAAAGTATTTTCGAAATCGGCCCAGTAGCTTCGAAACCTATTCAGTACAAACAAACAAACAAACAAACAAAAAAATCTTTCCTCTTTATAATATTGGTATATATTGCACGCAACCCTAGTTAGTCAGTTCTGTGCCACATCTCTAGTGCGCTGACGGTGCCCTCTCTCTTTTTAACCGACTTCAAAAAAAGGAGGAGGTTCTCAATTCGTCGGAATGTTTTTTTTTTATGTATGTTCCCCGATTACTCTAAGACGCCTGGACCGATTTCAAAAATTCTTCTTTTGTTTGAAAGGGTATACTTCCTAGTTGGTCCCATAATCATCAGGTCAGGATCTGATGATGGAATCCTAGAGAAATCGAGGGAACTCCTCAAATGTTATAGGCAAACATATAGCGATTTTGGTATTTTCATCAACAATTCAATCATTTGCACTCAGAAAGTATCATTTGGTGAAGTGGAACTGATGAAGAAGACCACAGATGGCAACTGAAACTCCTTAATGCTAAGTATGTCACGGGTATAAAATATCTCGAATAGTTAACCGACTATGATTAAGCAAATACTTATAAATGAATGGTACTGATGAAAATGGTAGCATTGAACTGTTCTGATGATGAAGCCGGAAGGTAGGCACTGGAACTCTGAAATAAAACAATGTATCCTAGTCGTGCTTGGGCTTATTGGAATCGTCATGAGATGTACTTTGGCCATAAATGATTATCATGTTAATTGGAGATACCTACCAAAACTAAAACGAGAAAAATAAAAAACTTTTTAACAAAAAATCAAACCGACTTCCAGAACAAAAACTATAAACCAAAAAATAACTTTCTTTTACGAAGTTGGTGTCGAAAAACTGAAAAAAAAATGGGTACAAAAGACACCGACTTCGGAAAAGAAAGTTATTTTTTGGTTTATAGTTTTTGTTCTGGAAGTCGGTTTGATTTTTTGTTAAAAAGTTTTTTTGTATGTCACACTCACACGCTAATGGAGGTATTTTATTAACGCTTTAATAATTGCAAGAATTTTGCGAATATTACTAAACAATCTCTATTATTTATCAAAAATCCATCAATATTAAATGCCTGGTAGAAAAGTTTAAAATAATTTTTAATATAACTTTTTCCCGCTGCCCTGGTCCCGTGGCCCACAGGAACCATATGTTTTGCATGTGGATTAAAAAATACCTTAAATCACTCAGCGATAGTGCAGGTTTTTATCAATGAAATAAGCAGCGATTTTAGAAACAAATAATTTTAACCTCCTTATTGTAGCGGCACCAACGCCGCCACTTACGAACTAATGACATGACGCCACACAAATCCTGCATCGCGTAAGCAAAGTTTTCGGCGCGATTAGAACACATACAACAGTTCGACAATAACCGTCGGGCAGTTGCCTGAACCAGACACAACACCTGTCTGTTCGGAGCCTGTGTCAGTATGGAACCAATTGAATCAATTGGCATCCTTTGCGATGTGCGATCACCTAATGTCGGGTAATTTAATGACAAACTAGGCGAGTTTCAAACCATGCAAGTCAAATATGAACATATTTTACTAACTTATCTTACTGTTATAAAAGTTACAATATACGAACATGCCAAAAAAATACAACGCATTCACAGCATTTTTAAACGCAACTCTATCCGCAGTCCCACCCGCATAGACCCAGGTTACAACTCAGATTGATAACATGTTGTCTATGTGACTTTACTTTATGGTCGTATTCTTTTGCCACGGCCTCACTGAGGTGTCCACGCGCGTAATATATGGGGAAAAATGACGTAACGTATGGCACCTGAGATCGATGGGGACATAGGTTGATGTAGTGCGGGTGTTAATGACGGTAGAGGGAAGATAATGGCGGTAAACAAAAACTGAGCTTGGCTGCTAACGCTATGGTGAGTCGTGCGGTCGATTACCTTCTATCCTATGAGTGATATTTGTCAATAAAACACTCCTCAACGGCTAAATAGATTTGGGAATGGTAAACCTTGACCTAGTTTATGACATAGGATAATAATATACTGGTATTACCTTTCATACTGGCCAAAACTAATAATAAATTCAACACAATCTTAAGGTATTACCTTTGTGCTGTTCTATCTGTATTCTTTCTTTACTCTGTTAAGTGTTTTGTGTACATAAATCAATATTTAACTAATTCAGCTGTATTTAAGAGACAGCAGAGGCTTCACACCTAAATATATCTTAATGTCACAACAATGACAACCCCACTTTAAGTCCAGACAATTACTATCCATACCAGGTTGCCTGGAAGAGATCGCGGAATGCGATAAGGCCGCCCATTGTATTTGTATTATTTTTACGTTTCTTTTTATAATTGTATTTTAAGGTGTACAATAAAGCATATAATAAATGAATATATTACCAAGTTTCCTTATTGTGTGTTGGCGTTAACAGACTAGGGCTTGACTGGAGATCAACAGATTTTTTTTTTAAATTCAATTATGCCTAGCCATTTTGATTCGTTAATCTTGTTTCCATGAGTTAATTTTTTGCTTAATAAAGTGTCTACTGCAAGATAAGCAAGCTTTTCCACATACAGAGAATGATCGAGAATTGATCAATACATCAGAGATGATAAAATGAGTGTCTTTCTTTACAGTAAGTCAGTAGGTGTTATGGTATGTTTTAGAAGTTAAAATATTTCACTCATCAACATTTGATTGTTTTTATTACAAGCTTTTATGTAACTTGCAATGTACATATATGTGTTCGGGTCAAATCTTACAACTGAATTTTTAACCCCCGACGGAAAAAGAGGGGTGTTATAAGTTTGAGGTGTGTTGCTGTGTATCTGTGTATCTGTGTGTCTGTGTATCTGTGTATCTGTGTATCTGTGTATCTGTGTATCTGTGTATCTGTGTATCTGTGTATCTGTGTATCTGTGTATCTGTGTGTCTGTCTGTGGCATCATAGCGCCTCAACGGATGAACCGATTTTGATTTAGTTTTTTTTGTTTGAAAGGTGATTGTATCGAGAGTGTTCTTAGCTATGTTTGAATAAAATCGGTTCAGCCGTTCAAAAGTTATGCGCGTTTTACTGTTTAGATCGTGATGTTTTCGGAAGATAAATGTGTCGGGGGTTTTTTAAATTTTGAAATTTTACTTGTTAAATCAGTTATCCTCCACCGATTAAGATGAAATTTTGCATACACGTTTAGTATGGATGATAATGCATGGTTAGCTAAGTGATGTTATTTTAAATCCAATAAGGCGGACGGCCCAAGTAGGCGAACTAGTTATTTTTTCTGCACTGTCATGATATGGATATCAAATGAAAAGGTTTGCTGAAAAGAATACGAAAAATATGTTATTATGAATAATTTTATTTTACAAATCTTTAAATGGTCTCCTACGGATTAAATTAATTATTATTAGCAATTCCAATACCTACTTACCTTTCACTGCATACTACATAACGCTGCAGACAGATATTAAAAATAAACAATAAATTATTGTGTCGGTTTCGTTTCCTGTTAATATTTAACTAATGATTAATGAATACTGAATGAAAGTAGCGGGGCGTGCATTGTGGCATTCATAGTAATAAATAACACAATGTATAATATTTTTATCTACGTAACCTGCAAACCGGCAGTGACGTCACATCCCGGCGCCAATCCCACATTATATAATAATATAATAAGAATATAATAAGTTTATTTCATAATGGGATTGCAAAGTTTACAAATGTTCCATTAATATATATTTTTTTAGGTTCAATTATACAATAAAGACGGGTGAAGTACTGTTCTCCTAGATAAGCTAAAGTTTAGCCTATGTTAAGGAGAGACAGTGCCGATCCCCTGTTTGGCGGATTATTGAAGTAGTATATAAGTGTGCTTAATTAATATAAAATATGGAAATTGAAGCAGCATCTGGACATAAGTGTAGTTAATATACAATTGTTTATTACAATTATTATTTATACAAAACATATCCTGAGTGTGTAGGTGTGTAAGCGTGTGTGTGTATGTGTAGGTGCATTTATGTGTTAAGTAGGTGTGCGTGTGTATATGTGTGTGTTTACGAGATTACTTTGTAAGGAATAATTCAGTGTCATCATAATTTAGGTCCAAAAGGAGTGTCCGTACAGTTTTTTTACAATTGTAGAATGAGAGTATGAAGATTGGGCATTTTGCATTAATTTTATTATAGAGAGATGGCGCAAGATATATAGAGAATCGTTTTACGAAAGAGGTACGTGGAGGTGGAATTGTGCAGATTATGTCTTTTCGACGTTTGGAGATATGTCTATATGGTGTTCTGGAATGTTGGAGTAAAACTATATGTAAAATGTACTGTTGTCGTACATTTAAAACATTCCAGGATTTATAAAGTTCTGTCGTTGGAAATAAGATTGGGCGGAAAGTGGCCACTTTAAGTATGGCTCTGTGAGCGATCTCTATAGGCTTCATCACTGTCTTTGAAACTCCTCCCCAACAGGAAATACAATAGGTTACTAGTGACTGGCAAAGAGTGAAATAAACATTCCGGATAACTGAAGCGCGTGCTACATGTCGCAGTGTTTTAAAAATGTAAATAAATTTCCGTACGCGGCCGGATAGGATATTAATGTGTGATTTGAAATTTAAGTGTCGGTCAATGAAAATTCCAAGATATTTTATTTGATTTACTGGAGTAAGTGAAGGGCACTGGCAGGCCTGCTTCGACATTAAACTACATGAGTGAGCTACTAGGGAGATAGAGGGATTTGGTTGGAAATTTGAGTTTATTGAGAAGGTAATAAAATTAGTTTTAATGGTATTCAGGGTCAGGGAGTTTGTGTAAAGCCAACTTAGTGTGGAGTTAAATCCTCTTTCTGCAATTGACTGTAGTTCCAACCATGAGTTAGCGGCAAAAGTTATTGCAGTGTCATCAGCATATGATATATGACTGGGTGCTGCGCGCCGATCTTCCTAGTGGAGTCAGCGTGGTATGCTACGCTGACGACACGCTGGTCCTGGCGCAGGGAAGTTCGCACCAGGTGGCGGCTGAAAACGCGACACGTGGGGTTGCGACAATCGTCGAAAGGATCCGGAAGTTGGGACTCGAGGTGGCCCTGCACAAGTCCGAGGCCATGTGTTTTCACGGTCCTCGGAACGCGCCACCGCCGGGATCCCAAATAACGGTAGGAGGGGTTCACATTGGCGTCGGGTCGACGATGAAGTACCTGGGACTCGTCCTCGACAGCCGGTGGAATTTCGTGGAGCATTTCCGACGTTTGGCTCCCAGACTGGAGCGGGCGGGGGCTGCCTTCAAGCGGGCACCGGTATGGGCGCGTTCCCTGAGGCGGCGACCAGCCCGCCGGTTGAACGCGTCCCAAAGGGTCATGGCCATCCGGCTGGTCCGATATCGCACGGTCACCGGTGAGGCAGCGAGCCTCCTTGCCGGATTACCGCCATGGGATCTAGAAGCAAAAGTCCTCGCGCAAATATGGGAGTGGCGCGAGGAGGCGAAATGCCGGGGCGAAACTCCATTGCCGCGACAAATCGCGGCTCAGCGGACAGAACTCCGGCAGGATCTCAAGGCGACATGGAGTGGACGATTGTCGCAACCCAGCGCTGGGCACGCCACAATTGCGGCGGTAAGGCCCCTCTTTGAGGAGTGGCTTGAGAGGCGTCACGGCGCCCTCACCTTCCGCCTGACGCAGGTCCTCACCGGACACGGCTGTTTCGGGAGGTTCCTGTTCAGGATAAGGCGGGAGGAAACGCCCGGGTGTCACCATTGTGAGGATCGCCCGGAGGACACGGTAGAACACACGGTGGAGGTCTGCCCCGCTTGGGCGGAGCAACGCCGTGTCCTCGTGGAGGCGATCGGCGGTGGCGGCCTCTCGCGTCCGGCCCTGGTCAAGACCATGGTACGGAGCGAGAGGGCATGGGAAGCTGTCACCTCCTTCTGCGAAGCAGTAATGCTCGCAAAGGAGGAGGCAGAACGCGTGAGGGAGACGCAACGGAGGCACCCTCAAGCCCCAAGCCGCCGCAGGAGACGCCCTGGGCGTCGGGAGTCGCAAGCTGATTCCCAGCCACCGTAGGCGCGGGCTTGCGTAGCTCGCCGTCCGATAAGGACCAGGCCCGAGTCGACGGCGCGTAGTGTTCCACGCGCGCCTCAAAGAGATGTCAGCAAAATTGACGGGGCCCACTAGGGCCAATGCCTGTCTGGGTCGCGGATAAATTTGAAAAAGAGTTACCGCGGCCCTGGCTCAAGCAACTGAAGGAGCACGGGTGGGTTTTAGTCAGTAAAAGTCTGACACGCCCTCCCGCTTCACCCAGAGCGGGAGAAGTCATAGGACGATTTCCCACCCAAAAAAAAAAAAGGCGATTGCTTTACTTTTTTATTTAGAGATTCACGGTTACGTATACACCTCAGCAAGCCTGGCGTTATCCACGGTTTTAGAGTTTGCTTCTTTGCAGAAACCTTTATTCTTGTAGTGCAGTCTTCTATGGCTGTTTTGGTTAGCCTTATAAAGGTATCTGCAGCATCATTTGGATCTATCATAGACAGAACGGTTGAGAAGTCTATACCTGCCATAACAGTATCAAGAGCGTCGTAGTTTATTTTATTTATATACTTCGTGGCATTTGATTTAATAGTAATTTTGTTAAGGCAAAACAGAGAAGAATAGTGATTACAGTTTTGTAGTTAGTCAGCGACTGAAGTATTAAATTGAGTGCAGAGAGGAATGTGTTAATACTATCGTTTCCGGGTGATCGGTATATGCAAAGTATTGCTAAATCTGGGCCTAATTTTATTATTAAACCAGATGCAGATCCGTAAAAGTCAGGTTCTTCGTAAGCAGATACAAGAGTGAGTATTTTCACTGATAATTTGCGTTTCTTGTGACAATATAATACTCTTTCGCAAAAAATTGTCAGTCAAAACCAGATGATTACTTTTAAATAGATTTTTCAACACAGATCCCGTTATTAATAAACACGGAATAAAGTTAAACCAGGAATAACAAAGGAATAACCATACATTTTCATAGGTTTATACTTGGTATAACTTTATTCTGTGTTTATTAATAAGGGGGAGAGAGTACACGAACACGAACGATCGCGACCACCTCTTTTTTCAATTTATTATAAGCAATTGAAAATCGATAAAATTTTCAAAAGAACCACCTGTCTACGAACGGGCCATGATTGGTCGCCATGTTGGTGACGTCATAACGTTCAAAGAATTTTGTACTAGAGTGTCAACTACACGTGAATTAACTAAAATATCCGAAAATTTGTGCAAAAATATTATTTATAACAGCAAATTTTATTTAGTCATGTGTGATAAAGGATTCTTAAAGGCTAATCTCGATAATATACCCACCTGATGGACGATTTGGCAGTTTTGAGCATAAATAAAGTATCTAGTGGTAATGAATATTACGTGTTAGTGGACCGGTATTTGTTATTGTTGTTTACCAGGTACATTTAGAAACAGAATTGTCATAACGTAATCGTTTTCACATATGGGTAGGTGATATTGGTGTAAAATAAAAAACCGGCCAAATGCGAGTCGGACTCGCGCACGAAGGGTTCCGTACCATTATCGCAACAAACGGCAAAAAAATCACGTTTGCTGTATGGGAGCGCCACTTAAATATTTATTTTATTCTGTTTTTAGTATTTGTTGTTATAGCGGCAACAGAAATACATCATCTGTGAAAATTTGAACTTTCTAGCTATCCCGGTTCATGAGATACAGCCTGGTGACAGACAGACAGACAGACAGACAGACGGATCGCGGAGTCTTAGTAATAGGGTCCCGTTTTTACCCTTTGGGTACGGAACCCTAAAAAGTAAACAAACACGATTGGCGCGAAACTTCGACTTTGGATATCAAAAAACTTCATTAGATAACACTAAATGGGATACAACCCGAAATCTGTGCAGCCTTTATTTATATTTATTTTTTGCACAAAATCCTTAAAATGTTCGGTAATTTCCATTATTTACATATCTCTTAATAATATTAAACACTAATATCTATATTATATATTTACAAACACTGGAAAACTTTGTAGAACAAAAACGTGAAAATATTAACTTGGTAGATTTTTTTGTAAATATCTCTTAAATGCGTTGACCGATTTTCACAATTCAAACAGAAATATTAGTTTTACGCCTATATCTATCATTTGAGAATAAAATAATGAATATATCTCCATAAACAAAAAAACATGTTTTCAAGATACGTAATTATACAACAATGTCAACTTTGCACGAAAGTTCCCATAAAAATTTACTTATCTCAGTCTGTAATGATCAAAGTAAGATATTAAAACGAATCTAATACTAAATTAGAACAAGATAACATAATAATTAACACATTCTAGTTGGAATCTAGTAAGACATAGAACATTTCTCAAAACTTTAGTAGGTACAGATTGCTAGGTACTTGGCTATTGCGCGATTCACATATAATGGGGATTTTTTAAAGTATTTGTACATAATGGTATGAAGCAAGCACGATAACATTTAAGGATCAATATTTTTGATCAATGTATTTGATTTTCATCAATATATTGACGATAATAACAAAATTGAATCGGATAAAAGTCAAAACACTGTATCAGCTATGTGCTACAATGAGTAAAAATGAACGTCGTGACGTCACACGGGCTCGGGTATGTTCGGGAACTGTCGAGGTGTTTTCGGTACTGGATTCAAGAAAAACTTTTCAATTTGATATTACTTTGTAATAACAGCGAAAAAAAGAAAACTAAAAATAGTTTTGTATATAAACTTATGTAAGATAAACACATCAACACGGTCTAGGGATATTTTTAAAAAAGCGAATTACTATCAATGTGTTAATTATTTATATGACATGTATATATTTAAAAGATACGTTATTTAATATTCTACCATTTTTTAATAATGGTTAAGGTACTTCGATTAAAATTTCAGGATTTTATGGAAAAAAAATGAAGCATAGACGGAAACCGTATATGAATTAACTTTTAATTTATGAGTAAAAACTGAAAAAAATAGATAAATCATTTAACTTGTGTTTATAAACTTGAAGTTAGTAGTCTGAGAAAGCGCCCATGATGTTCATAACACATCGGCAACGATTCGGCATGCTCAGAACAAGGTTGTCAATGTCTTGCTGCGGAATATTGTCCCATGTCCTACTGAGGTGCGCAAAAAGTTGATCTTCTGTAGCCAGATTTTCAGGAACTTCCTTCAGAGCTCTTCTTTGCAGTATATCCCATGCATGCTCAATGGGATTTAGATCTGGCGATTGAGCAGGCCAGTCTAAGGCCCTAACATTGTGTGTATGTAACCAAGCTGCTACCGTTCTCGCCGTGTGTGCCCGGGCATTGTCGTGCATGAGCAGGAAATCTTGCCCCATTTGTGTTCTGTGGGGCAAGATTACGGGCCCCAGCACCTGTTGGACGTATCGTTCTGCCGTCATATTGCCCCGCACCCAAACGAGATCCGTCCGTCCTCCAAGACGAATGCCTGCCCAAACCATAATTGTTCCTCCTTGGCATGGGTGAACTTCCTGAGGGTTCTGAAGACGGCTCCATCGTCCAGGAACTCGCCAAACACGCGTCCTTCGTGAATCTGGATGGAAGCCGAACCTGGATTCATCCGTGAACAGCACATTGGACCATTGCTCACGGCCCCAGTCCACGTGGTTCCGAAACCATTCTAATCGTCGTCCACGATTGCCTCTCCGTAAAGGTGGGACCCGGCGTGGTCTACGAGAGCGTAGATTGCTTTCATGCAGTCGCCTTCTTACAGTTTGGTCACTCACAAGCACTTGGTGTTCCACTCGCAGCCTTTGGACCAATTGAGTCGCCGTTGCATTTGGTTGAGCTCGCGCAGTAATTTGCAAAAATCGGTCTTGTCTGGGGGTAGTGATGCGACTTGGCCCCCGGTGCCTCTCCGCTACTTCACCTGTGGCACGATAGCGTGTCCACAATCTTGAAATTACATTTTGGTGGGTCCCTATGGCCTCAGCAACATTACGCTGAACAGACCCAGCTTCCAGCATTCTCACAGCTCGTAACATCTCCGCCCTCGTCAAATGTTGGCGTTGCATGGCTACAATACCTCAATTTTAACTTTATCTTTCGTTTAAAAATGAAAAAAAACTGTCACTAAACGTAATTCGTATTGTTTTCTAAATTTCGCACAAATGAAAATTCCCTCTCCTACACATCAAGACATTTTTATGCCACCGAAACAAAAGAATTTTCAAAAATTTGAATTTAGAATTAGTCTGAGATAAATTACAAACAAATCGGTGTATAAAAGATTCCAATGCGGCCAGTACTTTTCGAGTTATTTAATTGAGTATGAAATATCCCTAGACCGTGTTGATGTGTGTATTTCCATTTCTAACAAAAAACAAATTGGTTCAACAAACCAATTATCTACAAGGCTAATTTGTTTTGGCATTATTTTATTTGCATAATGTTATTAGCCCTAATGAATATTAGCATAATTGTATTAAAGCATAAAAATTAATAGGGGTAACGGAAACAAATTTGAGTTACTTTTATGTATTTTTTATTTTGATGTTTCAAAAATAAAAAAATATCAAATGTCAAATCAAATGATAATATTATGTAACTGTCATGCATTACAAATTATTAATTAATTAATTAATAGTCATGTATCCAAGTTAATTGCAATATGCAAGTTTCGAAATATATTCATTTTTTACCTGATAAAAAAAAACCTGGCTCCCAGGGTATGAAGAACCTAGCTGACAGAAAGGAGCGAGCGCAGTATAGCACGAGCGACGATATTTTTGACAGAAAACGAGAGACACTTAAAAATGCGAGTGAAGCGAGCACGAGCCCCACGAGCGCAGCGAGGAGCCAGTAAAAAAATATAATCATAGAATGAGAATTATTTAAATATAATGTATAAAAATGTGTATTAGTGTCTAACATTTTAGGAATTAATTATTATGCGTATTTGTTATGCTTAAAAAAATATGTTTTAATATCATTATGCGTAAACAAATTTATGCATTAGAATGTTATGCTTAAACATTATTTTATTAGAGTAATTATGCTAAAAAATATATGCGTAAGCTGTTATGCGAAAATAATGTTATGCGTAAATATAATTAGGATAAACCAAAGTATGCCATGTTTTATTATGTCTAAAGTATTTATGCAAATGGATAGAGAACCGTATTTTTTTTCATGTGCTGTGCATATTTTATTTATTAATTTAATAGTTCGTGCACACAAACGTACAGAGGCGAACTTAATGCCTTAGGCATTTTCTACCAGTCGACCTTTGGGTGATGCAGAGACAAATAGCTAATAAATAATGTTTAATAATGTTAATAAAATTATTCATTAAACAACCTATTATTCTAAATTAAAACAAGCTGTTTTCGTATTCTTCTCAGCAAAACCTTTCATTTGATACCCATCACATGGCCGTGCACAAAAAAATAACAAGTCCGCCATCTTGGGCCGTCCACCATCTTGGACCGTCCGCCATATTGGATTTGGAATGACGTCACTTAGCTAACCATGCATTGTCATTCAAACTAAACCTGTATGCAAAATTTCAACTTAATCGGTTGAGGATAACTGCTTTAAAATTCAGTTGCAAGATTTGACCCGACCACACTTACATAGATACATTTATACTGCAAGTTAAATAAAAGCTTGTAAAAAACATACATAATGCTTGCATAATGTTTTCAACAAATAAATAATATGTGTAGCACTGTATCGTTGGTCTCGTGGAGCTCGTGGCTAAATACTAACAGCCGCACAGGTCGATATTCAAGGTTAAGCAACGCTTGCTGAGGTCGGTCCGTGGATTGGTGACCATCTTTACATAGTGAGTTTCTTCCGTGCCTCGGAAAGCACGTTAATCCGTTGATCCCAGCTGTCATTTGAAGATTTTTGACAGTCGTTAAGGGTATTCAGAAGCTTGACATCTGACACCAGTCTAGCAAAGGGGTATCGTGTTATCCAGTTACTGGGTTGTGGAGGTCAGATAGGCAGTCGATCCATGTAAAACACTGGTACTCAGCTAAATCCAGTTAGACTGGAAGACGATCAAAAAGGCTAGGCAGATTGATTAATTGATCGTTTATCTAGTGGTCGCAAGGGATACTTCTGTATCTAAAACTTGCTTATGTCCGCGGCTTAGCCCGAATAAAAAGGTATCATCCCAGAGTCTCAAACTATCTCCATACCAAATTTCATGTAAATCGGTTCAGTAGATCCAGAGATTACCCCCTACAACCTCACAAACTCACAAACTTTACCTCTTTATAATATTAGTATAGATTAGTCCTGAATTCGATGGCCTTGTCGGAATGAGGTGTTTTCTACTGGAATTTCTCAGTAACAACCTGAAGTCTGGCTTTGTGCCCGGTTGATGGCAATAGGTTCGCCTCCTGTTTCATCGGACTTACATAACTGACGAAATGTGGGAGCCCCTTCCCTCCCTTTCCCCCTCTTCGGGGAATACAACCGGGACGTTATGTTATTCAAAGTCTAATTATTTATTTCAATCAGGCCCCTACCCGGCACTTTTGAACGTCAAATATTTAAATTTAAAAGTAATAATAATTGATTCTACCGGAAAACTAGCTTGTTATGGACAGAACGGAAAAGAAACTCCAAATTACTCTTTTATAAAAAAGTGTTTTAATAATATTTACATACATAAATTAATTCATATACGTGAGGACGATGCAACCAGACTAACACTAGATTAAGACGGGCTGGTGTCCGCAACTCCACGTCTAAGCGCGTATTTATACTACGTATAGCTATAAATTATTTGGAGCAATAACAGGTAAATTCATTAATTTGATAAATAGAAACATGGTTCTCACATACATACAAATATTGCAAACATAGGTAAATTACCTAATTCGGAAACGGAACATTGTGTAAGTCAATTTCTTTAAAAAAGGGACTAAAAAAGCAATACTACAATTATGAATATATAAATTAACCATATACGGAGCAGGACCAACGTGTATTATTGCACTAGTTTGCAGATATACAGTAAACGTTTCAAAATTTATTACCATTAACCACGAGTAAAAGCGAGAATTTTCCCATACTTTTTCATAAACCACACTATAGAAAATAATTCACCCCAAAATTGATATCGTAGCATAGGGGCACGTATCGGTACAGACGTGACTAACGTGAAACTAGAAATCGTTGACAGGCAAAAAATCACGGCAAATCGAAAAAAAAACACTACTGGCTGATAAACTTGAACCATTCGTTTTTTTGAATATGTTCACAAATGACTCGTAAGAGTAACCATCCGTTATCTACATTTTACATGATTTTCTGGCTTCGGTACAGCCTATAAGAAAGATTAGTATGCAGGCATTATTGCATTAAGCAGGCACTATGGGGGAAACAATTATTACAAAGCTTCTACCGTGGTGAATTTATGTTATTTTCTTAATCATCTTCTGTTTTCTTTCTGGTCCTAAATCGTTTTCTGCAGGATTCACCGGGTTTTACTATATCTCACCACTTTGCTTGTGGTAACCAACTGTTGCAGTAGTTGGGCATAGAGTAACAGCCGCGCACCAATAAATAGATATCTTTATTAACCAGAGCTTGAAACATTGTTATCATATGCTTCATATCAATACGAGAATATCTAAAAGACTACAAGGGTATTTTGTCATTATTGTATTATAACAACTTTTTAGAAACACATGACCTATTCAGATAAGTGGCCATCACTTATAGTGTGCCAGATAGGCTACCTGCACGAATACATTTGAAAGTATAAGTGTAAATACCTACCTAACTATATGGAAACATTTTAATTACTTCTTGATGGTATGTTATCTCGGATTAGTGCCTATAATGTACATACCTGTACACCTTCTTCTTTTGTTGACTGTACACTATATCAGCCTATGTCCATGGGCTATTTCTAGAATACACGCATTAAATAATTTGAGGTCAGACTTCGAATCCCAGTACTGACAAAGTTTAATTGGGTTTTGGTATTGGCAATCGGTAACAGTCTCAGAATTGAAATTATGCTGGTAAATGAGGATATAGTCTCTTGGGGTATACCGTCATCAGTGGGGTTTGAGGAACAAATTGTATCTATGCCTACCCTTTCAGGGATTACTTTTGTGAAGGCGTCGGTGATAAAAAAATACACGTTTGCGCTACAAATGAAGCAAAATTAATACTTCTTCCTATTAACATTGTTAAAAAAGGTGAAGGTTTGTGAGGAAACCTTGCTGTTGTATAGCATCAGACCTGGCGCTCCGCCCGCGACTTCGTTCGCGTGATTTCATATTTTATCCTACGGATGACTTTCTTATGTGCAGTAAGTGAACAAAAATAAGCTATTGAAAATCTAAAAAATGCGGTATCGTAGATATCTAGAGTTTATAGTTTTTTTTTAAATTCACTCCCACACTGTTCCGTTTTTGTTGAATTAGGTATTTATCAAATTAATGAATTTACGTGTTAATGCTTTTAATACTTTATACCTGTACGTAGTATAGTATGTAGTGCTATTATGGGTGCATCGTCCTCACATATATAAAATTATTAATGTATGTACTTATATATTAAATAAAGTAAATATTGTAAAACACCTATTATTTTTTTAAATAGTAAGTATGGATTTTCTTGTGCGTTCTTCTCCTTAACAAGCTACTTTTCCGAATGCACGGTAGAATCAATTTTTTATTACTTGTAAATTTTAATTGTTTAAAGTTCAAAAGTGCCGCTTGTTGCCCTAGTTGAATAAATAATGTGAATTGACTTTGACTTGACTTTGGGACGATTCATCATTTGATTTAAATAATAATACATATTAGGATACGCCCCTTTTTTGCCCCGTTGAGGATCTAGTTTTTAATAAAACTTAAATATTATGTTATTTACTTCTTCTTCTATTCTTCGTTTTTTTTTTTAATTTTTTGTTTTTGTTAGTCAGATTTGGCAGTAAGATTCCTAAAAAAAAGTTTGACACCGCTTTACCCTATCTAGAGTGTAATTTTAAAATTCAATTTAGATTGAGGAGACTCACCTCGCTGGAATGCGACTCTTCTCCCGCTTCCCCACGTAGCACCCCTCGTTCGCCTTGTGCGTTCATTAGTGATAGCATATTTGTACCATTGCATCAGAATGACGTCACAGCCCCAGGTCCACAGTTAAGTCAGATGGCTCGGGTTATGGTAACAGAGCTACAGCGGTGGTTTTCAAATGATAGCTTAACATCAAAAGATTCTCTAGCATCTACGTACGGATATTGAATCCGTATTTAGATTCCTTTTCATAAGTATTCCTTTATCTTCCTGCCTAATTAGTTGAATCTCCTTTTCATCAATACGATGAATACACTCAATCTCTATAGAACGTTACAAATGGAAATGTATTCACAGACGTATATTTGATATATACGAAGTTGTGATGTAACAAGGTATTCAAAGAGCCATCGGAAACCCGAACATATCCACCCGAAGTGAATGTGACCAAAGACTCTCACACAAACCTAGTCCCTTTACACAAATACTAAGATATAGGTATGTATGTATGGATAAGCAAAAGGTACAAATATTTAATAACTTCTAGGTTCGTAATATAAATTAATTCTCTTTGACTCTAATCCCGGAAATATAGCTTAAAAACATTTGTTTATGAAAATCTTCAAGGCTGTTTAAATATCAAATATAATATTTAAGCTTTGATGTCTATATCAACAAGAATATTTACTTTTATAACCATGCGTTATTACATACATAGTATGAATTACTCAAGTAACTCTTTTTTTAATATATTTTTTCATCCGAATCAGAATCATCTTTTATTGCTAATAATGTAGGTATACATATAAGATGGTAATTGTTGTAGACAGTCCCGGTACATTTTACCTTACGGCATGCAAAATTGTTCAGTTGAATAATAATTAAAAAAAAACAGCAATTAATACAACAATAATTAAAAGCATTCGGAAGTAAATATCATTATGTCGACAAAATAATTTGATATAACAACAATCAAAACATTCTAGATTAAACATAATTATGTAAACAAAATAATCAATTAAATACAATCTTTCATGGACGGAAATGAAACTTAATTTATTATTCAGCAAATATTTTCGTTTTAGAGTTATTTTAACTGTAGCTTAACCTACGTTCCTTTGAAATTGAACTGAATGGGAATAAGTATTCCTTGAAAACATAGAAAAAGTTATATATCATATTAGACATCAAAGCAAACTTCTCATAGAACTCGAAGGTAATTCAAATTAAAATCTCTGTCGCAATATTTTAATCTACGAGTTTGAAATGAATTGCTACGCCGTAGGCTCGCAGCAGCTACGGCGTAGCTCATAGCACCATTCTACACGCATGACTTACGAAGCGCGCCTACCGGAACATGACTCAAAGGCCATGGCTTCAGGCCCACCTGCCTTTTGTCGCGGCTACGTGAGATGGCTAATTACAAACGACGTACGTTTGCCCTCGTACAGATTACCTGCGGTGATCCGTATTGTCCCAACGAGACAATATGCACGACCTGTTCCACTGACAATACCGAGCCGAAATACCTCTGAAATAACACCCGAACTTTCGCAGCTGTTACTGTAACATACACGTTACATTGTATTCTATCTACATATTCCACATAAATAGTACGACCCATGATATTCGAACAATACAATGACCAGATAAGTTACGAAGAGAGAAATCGAAGTAAATGGCACGTTGAAGACGAATAACATCGATATTTAAGTGCGAGGAACGAAATAAATCGAAAGAAACCGAACAATACTTTTATAAAATGAAATATAAATGTTGTGAGTTGGTTTTGCGAATATTTTTACTATTTAATGTACTCTAGGACTAATAAAACGTAACCTCGTTAAAACTAAAGTTATGAATTCCTACATACATAAATCCAAACTATTGTCTGTCGGCTGTAAGTGACGCCGACGTACCTATATATTGTGCTATGTGTAGGTATAATAATATCATCATCTCCTAGCCTTTTTCCCAACTATATTGGGGTCGGCTTCCAGTCTAACCGGATTCAGCTGAGTACCAGAGTTTTACATGGAGCGACTGCCTATCTGACCTCCACAACCCAGTAACTGAGTAACAGCGGTACCCCTTGGCTAGACTGGTGTCAGATCTCAAGCTTCTGACTACTCGTAACGACTGTCAAAGATCTTCAAATGACAGCCGGGACCAACTGCTTAACGTGGTTTCCGTGGCACGGAGGAAACTCGCTATGTTGAAATGGTCACCCATCCACGGCCCGACCTCCTCAAGCGTTGCTTAACCTTGAAGATCGACCCGTGCGGCTGTTATTATTTAGCCACGAGCTCGGTATAATAATATACGGTATAAAAATAATGTGCTTCTATTGCCAACACAAAAAAGCCCGGTAATTTATTGCATATTTCACTATAATGGCAGGAACAGCAGTGCTCTCGAATAGGTCACGACTCGCTTATAATGGTTAGCGACGAAGTGCGCGGCCACTGCCTCTCAATACAAAAGCGAACTTACACTCAAGAAGTGCATCATTATATCTCGATGGTCCTTAAGAATAGCAACATAAAGTTGGCTATTGTGTGTTATTGTTAAATCCGGAAATGGGGGTTGCAGAATAATACTACTAGGATAACACAAGCTCGTATATTCGACTGCGCAGCAGCCTTTCGTAACAAGTATTTATAATACTTATTTGTTTATTGAGGGTAGGTAGTACCCACATAACAGTTATATACTTACCCGTGTTAAGGTGACGTTTGTGACGTATTCACACGCACGCCTCACACATCGTGTGCGCGCGAGAACAATGTTTCCTGCCCGAGGCTTTTCTCCACAATAATGAGTCACTTGACGTATTGTCCCGTGGACGCCATCTCGTCCAAATTACGAAGCCATTGTTACTGAGATATTGTTCGTCGCCTCCTGAATATGTGGGAAAGGAAATGAAACTGTTCCCTTGTGCCAGTCACCGTTTGTTGGCTTCCCCGCGCCGACACTCCCCGCTATATTTCCATTTCAGAGATCCGCTAAATGAGACACCATGTGCGATGATATTTGGGCGCACGGTTGGCGCAGTGGTTGAGCGATTGACTGCTGCGCTGCGTGTCACGGGTTCGATTCCCGCACGGAACAAACATTTGTATGACCGACAGATAGTTGTTCCGGCTCTGGGTGTTTGTGTATGTGAGTTTCTATGTTTATAAACGCACCCACGATACAGGAAGAAATTCCTAGTGTGGGGCAACGTTTTTTTTTTTTATTTAAAAATAAAAAAGGAAAGAAAAAGAAAGATATACCTTTGTATGCTAATACGTGACGCTTAGCGTATACGGGTTACACTACATTATTAATTTTGAAATTAAATTATATACAGTGGCTTTTGGTAGCAGATGGTAGATTCCTTATTGGAGTTGTCAGGAACATGAGATATGTATTTGAATATAAATTGATCCAGGAAAACAATGTTTTTAAAATATCCAGGAAAAATTTACATTGTGGCCTTTTAAAGCTTGTAAGAGGAAACAATTATAAAATATTAATTTCTGTTTCTGAAAACTGTAAAACGGTAAAAGATAATTCCAGAGGCAAACATATATTACATTTATTCGCTATATAGTTAAATTTCGGGCAATTGATACAAGCATTAATCTAACAGGATTGGGATTCTTCGAACCCTTACTTTGTATTGAAAACAAATCACAACTAAAAAGTAGACAAATAAAAAAAACTAAAAACCCGACTGCTTAGAAGATACAATATAAGAGGAAACAATTATAAAATATTAATTTCTGTTTCTGAATGTTCTGTTCCGTATGGTGCCGGACGTAAAGAATTTCACCATCCATTGTCTTCCCGTGGGTGTCGTAAGAGGCGACTAAGGGACAAACCAGAGAATGGGCAGCAGCGTTCTCCGAAGAGAGGGGGAGGAGTCGATAATCCTCAAATCCGGTAACCTGCTCTATTTTCGAGAAGGTGACCGGCAGTCCCAGGGTGATGTCGGGTTTATCGTCCACAAGTCCCTTGTGAACAACGTGGTGAAGATCGAGAGTGTGTCGACCAGGGTGGCGTATCTTATACTCAGAATATCCTCAAGAAATTAGCTGAAGGTCATACAGGTTTACGCCCCAACCTCGGCACACCCCGACGATGAGGTAGAGACCATGTATGAGGATATCTCTAGAGCCATGCATGGTTTCAAAACTCACTTCACCGTTGTCATGGGGGACTTCAACGCGAAACTGGGCAAACGAGACGAGGATGAGCTGCAAGTGGGGCAATTTGGAGTTGGACAACGGAACCACCGGGGTCACCTACTGGCCAGTTTTATGGAGAAGGAGGGCCTCTATATGATGAACTCCTTCTTCAAAAGGCGTGAACACAGGAAATGGACCTGGCAGAGCCCCGATGGTGCAACAAAAAAGAGATCGACTTCATCATGTCAACCAAGAAGCAAATGATCAATGATGTCTCTGTGATCAATTCGGTAAAAACCGGGAGCGATCACCGCATGGTAAGAGGCACATTGAACATTAATATTAAGCTTGAAAGGTCTCGACTGATGAAGTCCACGCTCCGGCCAGCACAGATCCAGGTCCAAAACCCCGAGAGCTTTTAGCTCGAACTCCAGAATCGTTTCGAGTGCCTAGGGAGCTCCGTGGATGAATACAGCAACGGGTTCGTGGAAGCTGTCCATACGGTCGGGTCTAAGTTTTTCAAGACCCGTCGTACAGATAGAAACAAAAAGCTCTCTGATCATACCCTCAAGCTTATGAAGGAGAGGCGTGAGATGTTCCTGCAGTCTTCAGATGAGGCGTGCAAATACCGGCAGCTCAATAGACAGATTTCTAAATCCTTGAAAAGAGACCTCCGCCGATTCAATACCGAGCGTATTAAAGACGCGATCGAGCGAAATAAAGGCTCCAAGGTGTTTGCAAGGGATCTGGCTATTGGGCAGAGCCAACTCACGAAACTGAAGACCGACGATGGCAGGATCGTATCCGCCAAACCGGAGCTTCTCAGGGAGATCGAGACATTCTATGAGCAGTTGTACACATCGATCAGCAAGCCCGTTGCGAGTCTAGCAAACGACCCAAGAGCTAGATTGACCCGGTACTATACCGAAGATATCCCGGACGTCAGCCTGTATGAGATTAGGATGGCTCTGAAACAGCTCAAAAACAACAAGGCGCCGGGTGATGACGGAATTACGGCCGAACTCCTGAAGGCGGGTGGCAAACCGGTCCTTAGGGCCCTTCGGAAGCTGTTTGATTCCGTCATACTCGAGAGCAAAACGCCACAGGCATGGTGTAGGGGTGTGGTGGTACTCTTCTTCAAGAAGGGCGACAATGCCCGGCTGAAGAACTACAGGCCCATCTCACTTCTTAGCCATGTCTACAAGTTGTTTTCAAGAGTCATCACGAATCGTCTCGCGCGCAGGTTTGACGATTTCCAGCCCCCCGAACAAGCCGGATTCCGAAAAGGCTTTAGCACCGTAGACCACATGCATACGCTGCCGCAGGTTATACAGAAGACCGAAGAGTATAACCTGCCTCTATGTTTAGCGTTTGTGGACTACGAGAAAGCCTTCGATTCGATCGAGATTTGGGCTGTACTGCAGTCTCTCCAACGGTGCCAGATCGACTACCGGTACATTGAGGTGTTGAAGTGTTTGTACAAACACGCCACCATGTCAGTCCGTCTTCAGGATCAGACCTCGAAACCAATCCTTCTCCAGCGCGGCGTGAGACAGGGAGACGTCATTTCTCCGAAACTGTTCACTGCTGCGCTGGAGGATGTCTTCAAGGTTCTGGACTGGAGGGGGCTGGGCATCAACGTTAATGGCGAGTACATTACTCACCTTCGGTTTGCCGACGACATAGTGGTCATGGCTGAGACCATGGAGAGCCTCAGTAAAATGCTCGATGACCTCAGTAGAGCTTCGGGAAGTGTGGGTCTTAAAATGAACATGGACAAAACCAAGATCATGGTGAATGCCCATGTAACACCCACTCCTATCAAGGTCGGAGACTCTACACTCGAAGTTGTAGACGATTATGTCTACCTGGGACAAACGGTCCAGTTGGGTAGGTCCAATTTCGAGAAAGAGATCAACCGTCGAATCCTACTCGGCTGGGCGGCGTTCGGGAAGTTGCGTGGTATCTTCTCGTCCAATTTACCGCAGTGTCTCAAGACAAAAGTCTATGACCAGTGTGTGTTGCCAGTGATCACCTATGGAACCGAGACGTGGTCGCTCACAATGGGCTTTATCAGAAAGCTCAAAGTCATCCAAAGGGCAATGGAGAGGGCTGTGCTCGGAATTTCCTTGCGTGATCACGTCAGAAATGATGATATCCGCAGGAGCACCAAAGTTACCGACATAGCCCGAAGAAATGCCAAACTTAAGTGGCAGTGGGCAGGGCACATTGATCGCAGAACGGATGGCCGATGGGGCCGAAAAGTTCTGGAATGGTGACCGCGAACCGGAAGACGATACGCTGGAAGGCCTCCCACTAGGTGGACTGATAACATGGGTAAAGTTGCGGGAAGGCGCTGGATGCGAGACGCACGGGATCGGTCAATGTGACGACGCCTGGGGGAGGCCTATGTCCAGCAGTGGACGTCTTTCGGCTGAAATGATGATGATGATGATGAATTTCTGTTTCTGAAAACTGTAAAACGGTAAACGATAATTCCAGAGGCAAACATACAGTACATTTATTCGCTATATAGTTAAATTTCGGGCAATTGATACAAGCATTAATCTAACAGTATTGGGATTCTTCGAACCCTTACTTTGTATTGAAAACAAATCACAACTAAAAAGTAAAAAGTACATAAATAAAAAAAATACTAAAAACCCGAGTGCCTAAAAAGCGAACTAAAAAGACGTAAACAAGAAGAAAATCATGCTGTGCTGTCGGAGGATGTGTGTGGTGTGTTGGTTTTGGTCAGCCAGCTCGCGAACATGTATCCTCCGACTGCCCTTAATTTTAAAACCCCACACGATGGGATTGGAAGAAATAAAAAAAAAACAATTTAAATGTATCCAGTGACACTCGCGGGATTAAAACGAATCGATTGACGTAAGAATCATTAAAATCGGCTAACGTGCTTGGTCTCTAGAACGCCACATAGGAACAAACATACATACATACATAGACTGATAACAATTTTTTAATCTATCCGATTTCCAAAACACAATACTACTACTAACTTTCTTTTCCGAAGTCGGTGTCGAAACACGGAAAACAATAGGTACCAAAGACACCGATTTCGGCAAAGAAACTTATTTTTTGCTTTGTAGTGTTTTGTGTTGGAAGTCGGTTTTTTGTTTACAAATTGACATAAGAGAACGTTTACGTTAACGCGATTGAGTATGTTAAAATACTCGCACTAAGGTCGCTGATCACAACCCAGTAGCTGCGTAACGTGGTACCCCTTGGTTCGACTACTGTCAGAATTACTGGTTGACTTTCAAAGATCTGCAAATGACAGGACCACCTGCTTAACTTGCTTCCGTGTTCTATATTTAAAAAAAACTAATCGCGGGATAAATATTCGCGAGCTGGGTGACCAAAACCAGATGTATCCTGTGTAGTCTTTATAGATCGGTTTTATAGAATTTTTGAATTAACTATTTTCATTCATAACTTTTTAGTTAATTTTTTTTTCGTATTTTATTAATTTAAACATATAAGTGTTATATATTTTTAAAATCTCCTCTTAAAACCCTTTATTTTGATAACGCACAAGGGATATAAGAAAAAAAAATTGTACCTCCACAATGTAGCGCCCAAAAGGCGCCCTTTTTATATTTGCCAATTTTAATGTAGCCTGTGACAATTGAAAGATTAAGACTGATCGATTGACGTAAGAATCATCAAAACCGGCCAACGCATTTGGTCTCTAGAACCCCTTATAGGAACAAAAATACATATATACATACATAGACTGTCAAACACATAACTCTCCTTCGGCAGTCGGGTAAATATGTAAGTGAATGTGTTTTAGCGTTATAGAGTAACACAATAAAATTGCAAGCTCACGAGACTGGCAAGAATCCCGTCCCATGAGGTCCGTACTCCGGTCTCCGGGACCCCGGGTCAACACAACGGGACTATATTGTCCGAAGTGACACGGGACGACACTGCTCTACCTACCATATGACGTTTATTAAATTAATATTCGCTGTAATAAACTTTATTTGACATAGGAAACCTTATAAAACTAGATATATGAACGTAAATGAAGAAAAAGGAGTATATAAGGATCATGATTGGTTGCCTGACTTTTTTTTTTCTTTTTAATTCTTATCCCGCTTAACACTGGGACTCCCACTTTATTTATATAATTATGGGCATACTTTATTTATTATCAGTAGGTTAAAATACAAAAAGTTTTATTGATCACAGAATATACAAACGTGCTCTGCTATTGATCACAGAATATACAAAAAGTGCTGTTTATTACAAATATGCAAAAGTTTACACAGTACACTAGGAACTTTTCCCTGTGTTGCTTAGTCATGAGCCCATGCAGGCTGTCCTTCGTCAGTCTCCTGTCCAGCTCACCTTAAAGTTGGTAGCATTCCCTGATAAATAACGGGCAATCTACAAGTATGTGCTGGACAGTCTCTGCCACGCCTGGATCGCAGACGCACGATGGGCTTTCCTAATACTTGAAGCGATTCAAGTATTCAGAGAACCGGCCGTGCCCCGTCTAAACCTGCGTGAGAACGCCAGTCGGCCGACTGTCGGCACCTGTTTTATAATACGGAAAGCCGCTATGGCATCCGGAAGAAATATTTTCGTCACAAAGGCTGTCTCGCCCGACACATATCTTCGGTTCCATTCATCAAGCGATTCCGGATACCGATCTGTCGCTTGATAAATGAAACCGGACACTGGTCGTAGTCCAGCTTCCTCCGTAACGACAATGCTGCTTATTTTGCTAACTCGTCCGCTCGCTCATTCCCCGGCAAGTCCGCGTGGGCCTTGATCCAGAACAAAGACACAGCTTTGCTCTGGCCCAGGGCTTGAGCCAAATTTGCGCGCGCGTGAACCACCAGGGGATGGAGAGAGGCATTGTTTTGCAAGCGTTTCCAATGCTGACCGACGTCCGTCGCTTTACAGATGGCCAGGAGTTCCGCCTGGTAGATTGTGCAGTACGCGGCTAAGCTAAGTTTGAGCTTCCGGACTTCACCTTCACTATCCCATATGGATAATGCGGCGCCGACCTTCCCCTCAATCTTGCTGCCATCGCGAAAATTCGCACCGCCCGCACGTTGTTGCTGTCTAGCAACTGTTGGTCTGCCAGGCACATGTACTCCAGGGGCATTTGCGCAGCTGGATGAGGAGCCTCTGCAAACCTTGCAGCACCTTCAATCTCCCTATCTCCTATCCTTTGATCCCGGCACAAACCGGGATGACCCTCTCCTCGCTTCATACAGGGCGGCTGCCTCCTGTTTGCGCAGATCTAGAGGTAGTATTCCGGACAGTACCAGTGCCGAGTTCAGGGAGACAGTACGGTAAGATTTACAGATCTTCTGGACGAATCCTCGTTGGGCCGAGCCTAGCTTCATCCATATACCCAGCTTCTTTGTAGCGGGAGCCCAGGCTGCGGCCGCGTAAATTATTAAGGGCTCAATCATAGCAGTGTAGATTGTGTGTATGATCTGTGCGTCCAAACCCCAACTCACTTTAGTGGCGCGGGACAGCTGCTTGTAAATGTTAGCTACCCTCCTGTAGTTTGTGCCTATCCCCAGGGGAATAGGTTTGAGTTTATTTATGTATATTTCTGACACCGTATCTTATCATACTGAACATAATATAAATTAGGTAAGTAAATACCTATATAGGTTTAATAAACATATTCGTACGTCAGATGGCGCTGACTTGTAAACATTGCTTTTGACTGTGCTCCTGCCAAAGTAATTATAAAAAATAGTAAAATGTGACTTCGGACAGTGTAACATATTACAAAGTTAAACTTATGATATTACCGGACTGTGACAGTGTTATCGTCAATAATGGTGCACGAACATCTGAAATAACAGTGTTTCTACGTTACCCAAACAGTGACTTGCATAATACGGAACTAGTTATTCATATGTTATTTGTGAACATATTGTGACATTTCAAACTTAATACTACAAACAAACTTAATTATTGGCTCAAATTTCATTACCGTGGTGATCTTCAAAAAAACAAATTACCACGAAAACATTCGTTTTTTATTTGAAACATATTGACTGCAACGCCATCTTACAGAAAACTAAACAATCAACAGAATTAGTTGCCATCCGATAAACAGTGTTGACAGACCATAAATATACTTCATTAATAAATTAAGTACAGTGACATCTTTTGACTACTCAAAAAATCACGTTGTAAGTAGTTTCGCCTACCCATATTTAGATCGCTAATTTCAACACTAATTACTATTAATGGTTGTCCTAGCGGTGTAACCCGCTACACCCAACACTGTAGAACTCAAGTTCGAATCCCATCACACGAAATTATTTTTGAAAGTAATATTATTCTCAAAATGAATTTCTTAGAGAATATAACGTTTCGGCGTACCCGTACCCGATCGGAACCATCGAATGATGACAGTGACATTATACTACCAACTGCGAACTGTACGACGAGTACTTTACCCGACGTATCAGAAGACGAAGACATCCAACAAGTTCAAGTATTAAATGATGAGATCGCCAATCTTAAATCTGAACTAAAAAATGCTCTCAAGAAAATAGAACTGTTATCAATAGAAAACAGTAATTTAAAAAAAAGGAATGAAGAAAGGAAGGTTAATAATTTAGAAAAAACACCACAAACTAAGATACAGAAAACAAAAAACTCAAAGCAAATACAGAAAAAAATTGAAAACATAAATAACGATCCTTCTTCATCAGGCTCATGCACACTAAAACATGGCAAACTATTCCAGGATAGGATCGTATTGAGCCAAGCCAACCTAGCATGAATTTTAACCAGTCACCTATAATGAGTCAGTCAATCCCCGTTCCTTCACTAAAAAACAAGATATGTCTATTAAGCACAAATAATCGGAATAAAGTCTTATCGACAGCTGAAGATTTATTTATTGACAAATATCACATATGTCATTATATTACACCGAACGGAACAATAGAGCACCTACTCAGCGGAATTCAGGCAAAAGTAATTGATTATAATAAGAGCGACTTTTGTGTATTATTAATTGGAGAGGAGGACTTCAAAATGACTAACAACTATTTTAATACTATTGTATACATTCGAGACACACTGAAACAAATTTCTCATACAAATGTAATTATCTGTACTCCAACCTACAAACTACGAAACTACAACAACATTTATAACTGGAGAATTGAGACGTTTAATAATTTATTGTACTTGGATATATTATCTCATGAACATGCTTATTTCTTAGATTGTAATTGTAATTTAAATTATGACTATACAATGTTTGACTTGTTAAAGGGCCGTATTAATAACTATGGTTTACGTAACATTTTTGAAAATTTGTTACATTTAATTGATGACATTACTGTAAGTTACATGATTAATGAAGGTATTGGAAATGCTGCAGAAGAAGCGAATTCATTATTTTTTCGATCTTAAATTTATTAATGTTCTGCATCAAAACATTGCGGGACTGCTAAACAAATCTGACCCACTATTAGTAAATATAGAAGAGCTAAAAGACAAAGATATTGACGTTGATGTGATATGTGTCACGGAACACTTTATGTTAGCAGGTTATGAACAGCACCTGAAACTTAATAATTATGAACTCGCGGCATGTTATTGTCGTAATTGCAGTAAAAGAGGAGGTGCCTGTATTCTAGTTAATAAGCTGCATAAGTTTAAAGAAAATTCTCAAATTAGTCAATTGTCCATAACTAATGTGATCGAATGTTGTGCAATAGAATTACTTGACTTCAAAATCATAATAGTTTGTGTATACCGAGTGCCGGTACCAAGTAACCTCAATTTGTTTTTTGCTAGTCTTGACAAGATATTAAAATGTATTTCAAGACTAAAAAATCATAATACTGTTATAGCTGGTGACTTCAATATAGATGTCATGAAGTGTAACAATGTTACCTTAGATTTCGAGTGTTTATTGTTAAAATATAATCTTACATTAGCACTTAAACAGCCCACAAGATTATCCAGTAATACATGCCTAGATAACTTTGCCCACAACTTTAATAAAAAGTGTAAGACGGATGTGTTGGAATTTGGCTTATCTGATCATACTGCCCAATTAATTAAACTACCAGTAAAGAAAATATTTAAATTAAAGTATTGGCGTAAAATTAAACGGGATTACAATTTAGAAAACATCCAAAAATTTAAAAAACATATTAGAAACCTTTCTTTTGATGAAATATATAAGACCGATGATCCATCAGAAGCGTATCATCATTTTATTGAAATATTTAAACTACTTTACGATTTGTGCTTTCCGCTAACTACAATCACTGTGCAAGTAAATGCCAAGCCAAATTGGATATCGCGCGGGATTAAAGTGTGCAGTAAAAATAAAAGAGAATTACTCTGGAAGTTCAGAAGAAAACCAACATTAACTAATAAACATAAATATACTAGCTATTCTAAACTGTTTAAACGAATTATGAATCTTACTAAGCGTGCACAAAACAATTACAAAATAAATACATCAACTAATAAAAGTAGAACGGCATGGCAAATTATAAATAATAATAAATTAAATATACCTAAGGAATCGACAATCGAATTAAAAATTAATGACACTTTCACAACAAATCCTAAAAAAATTGCCAATGCGTTTAATAACTATTTTATTGAAAAAGTAAAACCTCTCCCAGGTGCTGGTAAGGATGCCACAGCTCGAATCAATCACCAACCTAACTCAATGTTTTTGTCACCAAGTCTGCCTTATCATATGCGGAGGATTATATCAAATCTAAAAAACACGAGTAGTGTAGGGTATGACGGTATTTCAACGAACGTGATCAAAGCAGTGAATGAAGATATTTCTCATCACTTAAGCCACATTATGAATCTATGTATAATAAGTGGGGTATTTCCAAAAGATCTCAAGTTAACAATAATTAAACCTTTATTTAAAAAAGATGATAAATATTTAATGGAGAACTATAGACCGATAGCATTAATTGCCGTATTTTCAAAAATTTTTGAGAAATATTTATATAGCGAACTCAACAGATTCCTAGAACAACATCCTATGTGATGAACAGAAAGGTTTCAGAAAAAATAGAAACATAAATATGGCAGTTTACGACTTTATATACACTGTCTCATCACAGGTTGACAAATCTTTACCTGTCTGTGCTATTTACTGTGACATGTCCCAAGCATTCGATTATGTAGACCATAATATTCTGCTAGATAAACTTGAAGCCTACGGCATAAGAGGTAATGTCTTGGAATTGTTAAAATCATATCTAACAGACCGGCAGCAAATAACACAAATATCTAAATTCAACATTAAATCGAAAAAGGTACATATATTCTCCTCTCAAAAGCGCCTCATTAAGCATGGTGTGCCCCAGGGAACTGTATTGGGCCCTCCCCTGTTCTTATTATATATAAATGACCTACCTAATGCAACTAAAGAACCCATGACATTATTCGCTGATGACAGTACTGTTACAATAGCATCCGATAATTTATCTGACTATAATTTTGACGCAAATAATTCATTAAACTCTATAATTGCCTGGCTTAGCAACAATAATTTGAAAATTAATCTGCATAAAACTAATATAATGCACTTTAGACAACGAGAAAATTTATATAATTTATCAAAATTCAATTTATCTCACAATGACAATATTATACAAGAAGCAGATACAGCCAGATTTCTGGGCTTAATCATTGATCCACAATTAAATTGGAAAACACAGATTAATGTACTTTGTAAAAAAATCAGCAGCTCGTCGTTTGCCCTCTATAAACTTGCTCCTACCGTCAATACAGACACTTTACTAACGGCCTATTACGGACTTGTGGAATCTTTATTGAGGTTTGGGATAATTTTCTGGGGCAATTCAACGAACAAAGACACAGTGTTCAAAGCACAAAAGCGTTGTGTACTGGCTATGTTTCGGTTGCAAACTATGGACAGTTGCAGACCAATGTTCATAAAGCACAGAATTTTAACACTTCCGTCACTCTACATATTGGAAATGGCTGTATTTGTAAAACGTAATCCTCAATGGTTTCCTCTTTTATCAAATAATAGAAATAGACGTGAGCAGTATAGACTTTGGGTTCAGTCACACTCGGCCAAAACAGCACTTCTAAGAAAAAGTGTTGTATGCATGGCCCCAGTAATATACAATAAAATTCCGAATGACATAAAGCAATTGAATTTTATTTTATTTAAGAAAACACTTAAAAAGCTACTTACTGATAAATGCTACTATAACATTGTTGATTTTTTAAATGATAAATTTTGAATTTTATTTTGATTTAATTTTATTCTTTATTGACATATTTTGTATGTAATTAATTTTGACTACATTTTGTACTGACTCTGATTGTATATTGAATTATTGATAACATTTTGCACTGACTCGATTTTTTTATATATGAAAGTGACATTAATTTATTTAATTTATAATTACTAATTTAATTTTAATTAATAACAATAACTAATATTTTCATTTTGTACGCCGAGTGAGGCAAAGCATTTTGGTCCGGTAAAACTATGTTTCCATCTATATGTGCATATTTATGTATCATGTTACACATGTTTAAACAAATAAATTTATCTTTATCTTATCTTTATCTTTAACAGTTGCTTTTCAGAATCGTATCTACATAGTAGGCACGGTACTTAAAAACAACTTTTATCAAATCTATGTTATTTTAGGTGCCAAGTACCTGGTCTTGTTTAATTTAAGAACATGCTAATCCGAGTACACTTCATTTTTAACCGACTTCCCAAAAAGGAGGAGGTTCTATGTTCGACTTCAAGTTTGTTATTTTTTTTTTTTTTTTTTGTGTATGTTTACCGATTACTCCGTCAATTGTGGACCGATTTTGAAAATTCTTTGTTTGTTTGAAAAAGTATGTTCCGAAATTGGTCCCATTTTAATTTGGTGAAGATCTGATGAAGAACTTCGGAGATATACAACAGAACTCTTCAATAAATAACGGCAAATCTCTCGGGATTGCTGCAATCGCATGTCTGTTTGTTGTTTATAATATTTCATTACATAACATCACGCCAGTTCGCTCTTAAGGGGTAAGCAGATCTCTCAATTTACCGGTTATGTTCAAGTTTCATGAAATCTATTCTGGCGAAATAGTTCCCTTACTAACTTGCCTATTAGGTACGTACAACTAAAAAGTGAAAAATAATAAAACTTTTTGCAAAAAAATACTACCGACTTCCAAATACAAAACTACAAAGGGAAAAATAACATAATTTTTTGAAGTCGGTGTCCATAACGCAAAAAAATGGTACCTACGAAAGACACCGACTTCAAAAAATTAAGTTATTTTTCCCTTTGTAGTTTTGTATTTGGAAGTCGGTAGTATTTTTAACCGACTTCAAAAAAGGAGGAGGTTCTCAATTCGTCGGAATCTTTTTTTTATTTATTTTTTTATGTATGTTCCCCGATTACTCAAAGACGCCTCGACCGATTTCAAAAATTCTTCTTTTGTTTGAATGGGTATACTTCCTAGTTGGTCCCATAATCATCAAGTCAGGATCTGATGATGGAATCCTAGAGAAATCGAGGGAACGCCTCAAATATTATAGGCAAACATATAGTGATTTTGGTATTTTCATCAACAATGCAATCATTTGCACTCAGAAAATATCATTTGGTGAAGTGGAACTGATGAAGAAGACCACAGATGGCCACTGGATCTCCTAAATGCTAAATATGTCACGGGCATAAGATATCTCGAATAGTTAACCGACTATAATGAAGCAAATACTTATAAATAAATGGTACTGGTGAAAATGACACCATCGAACTGATCTGATGATGAAGCCGGAAGGTAGGCACTGGAACTCTAATATAAAACAATGTATCCTAGTCGTGTTTGGGCTTATTGGAATCGCCATGAGATGTACTTTGGCTATAAATTATAATCATGTTAATTGGAGGTACCTACCAAAACTAAAAACAGAAAAATAAAAACTTTTTAACAAAAAATCAAACCGACTTCCAGAACAAAAAACTACAAAGCAAAAAATAAATTTCTTTTCCGAAGTCGGTGTCGAAAAACGGGAAAGAATGGGTAGGCACAAAAGACACCGACTTCGGAAAAGAAATTTATTTTTTGCTTTGTAGTTTTTTGTTCTGGAAGTCGGTTTGATTTTTTGTTTTGCAAATAGTTTTTTATTGACATTAACTTTCACGTCTCGAATATTTTCTTGTCTGGTTGTCACGGCCTCGACTCAGGGCATATAAGTGGAGTTATCTTCCTTCAAAAGCACTATATTCTTCTTCAAAAAACTCTATTTTTCACTTTGTAGTTTTGTATTTGGAATTCGGTAGTGATTTTTTGCAAAAAGTTTTTTTAATTTTCACTTTTTAGTTGTACCTACCTAATAGGCAAGTTAGTAAAGAAACTATAACGCCAGAATAGATTTCATAAAACTTGATCATAACCGGTGAAATAAGAGATCTAGGTACCCCTTAAGAACGTACTGGCGTGATGTTATGTTCTAAAATGGTATAAACAATAAACAGACATGCGATTGCAGCAAACCCGAGAGATTTGCCGTTATTTATTGAAGAGTTCTGTTGTATATCTCCGAAGTTCTTCATCAAATCTTCACCAAATTAAAATGGGACCAATTTCGGAACATACTTTTTCAAACGAAAAATATTTTTTAAAATCGGTCCACAATTGACGGAGATATCGCAGAACATACAAAAAAAAAACAAACATAGAACCTCCTCCTTTTTGGGAAATCGGTTAACAAATAACAAGCTATAACTGTTAATTTGACTGAGGAAGGTGAAGTCAAGGTTGAGTCGAGCGTAGGAAATGATATGTTAAATTGATAGGTACGTAAACGAAAAATATTAACTCTTAGATTTACTAGTGATTTGGCTGATGCATCCGTTACTGGACAGAAATAATATAATATAATATAATAATAATATCGTTTATTTATAACATAAGGCATATTTTACAGTAAAATATCTTAAAATATAAAAGAAGACAGTTTCTTATTTGCCTGAACTAGGTTGAACCTGTGTTTCAGGATATAAAGTGCTTAAAACTTATAATAATAATAAATTAACAAAGGGTATGGTAAATGAATACTTAAATTAAAGACACAGCAAAACTATTATTTTGTTACAGTCAGGAGATCTTCTGTCTCTCCGTAAGATATGCTAAGTAGATGTTCAACAATAGTCTTTTTACAGCTAAAATAGTTAAATTTATACATACTTAATTTCTATTTAATCTATTGTACAGAAATGGGCCTAAGAATGTAAAGAATCTATTTACAAAGACATATTTTGAGGATGCATTAGAAACGCAGACAATGTCATTTCGTCTCTTATTATTTATGGATTTGGCGTTATAGGAAAGCATGGTGTGTTGTTTTAAAACTGAGTGCATAATGAAAAGCTGGCGAACAGTCATCACGTTGCAGGATTTGTAAAGCAGATCAGTGGGGTAGAGAAAAGGGTGGAAATTGGCTACTTTTAAAATAGCTCTCTGAGCCCTTTCAAGAGGCAGTAGATGCGTTTTTGGTGCACCACCCCATGAGGTGATATAGTATTGGATTACAGATTGACCTAGGGCCAAATAGACTTGTTTGACCAATTTTGAATCTGCAATCGTTCTCAACTTTTTAAAAACATAAATTAATTTGCGCACTCTATTAACTAGGCTATCAATATGAGGTCTAAAGGAGAGTGTTTCATCTATAATAACCCCGAGATATTTTATGTTGCCTGTTTTGAGGATAAAAGGACAATTACACATGCTGACTGGGTGGAATCCACATTTATGGGCATACAGTTGAGAGTTAGTAATATTAAATTGAGGCTTGCGCATGGAGAAATGAATATATGTAGGTACCTCAGATTAGAGAAAATAAAGTAGGTGCTCAGTGGAAGGATGACCACTGTGCAGCTGCCTATAGTTAGATTGTCACTATATGATATTTAGCCGATTTTGAGTTTTTAATACTTCCGTAATTAACAAAAATATCTTTATCGATCTGTCTAAGCAGTATTTTTTCTGCTATCAATATACGCCGGAAAAATTAAAAAGGCCTCAAATTGCTATGTTTACAAACCTATATTTGACAAGATTACGTAATTTATTAAAACTAACAATGTACCTATTCGAAAGTGCGCAATTAGATTTTTTTTTTTGAAACCGGAAACTCTCACATAGTTGACAAACTGCATCGATTCTTACTATTTCGCGGTTTATTGTTTTTTCGTATATAACTCAAAATATGATTTGGTCAGTTAGTGACACTCTAGCTGTAGGACGAGAGTGAAGGCTTTAAGATTTTAGTTCCTACATAGGTACTTAAATCTTAAACTCGCTCACAATATTACAACTGGCAGAATTTCAAATTATGCCCGTACTAGCTTCTGCCAGCGGTTTCGCCCGCGTGAAGTGTTTTATCATCTCAAGGGAATATACTGCCGGGATAAAAAGTATCCTATCTGCTATACCAGACTATAATCTATCTCTGTGCCAAATAACATACCGATCCGTTCACCTGTTCTGGCGTCATTGAGTAACGAACATACATTCATCCATCCATCCAAACTTTCGCAATTATTATACTGGCTTCCGCCAGCGGCTTCGCCCGCGTGAAAAGTGTTTTATCATCCCAAGGGAACATTATACGGGGATAAAAGTTAACTTTCACAATTGTAAGATTAAATCTAGGTCGTTGGCGTAGTAATCGCATTCGGTAGTGCTAAGTGCCCAAGGTCATTCGCCGGCCAGGTCACGCAAGCATGTCTCCGCGGCCAAACAATTCTTCCATGATATATAAAAGTGCGCGCATTAGGCTACTAACGGTCAGTGGAAACATCGTAATTTATCCGCGGCCACCTTATAATCCACTGATGAATGTGGCCGAGAGACGTGGCCCCTGCTCTGATCGCTGTGACGATGGCCGCGCAGCCTTAAGCATGGAGTACTGGGTGCGAATCCTAAGTCGGTCATATTGTTATTTAGATTTTCTATAAGAAATTTCTGATCTGCAGTCCTAGCCCCAGATTTGTGCCCGGTTGATCGCAATAGGTTGTCCCCCTTTTCTCTACTAAATTGTGTTATTCATTGCTGAAGGTCGTGCCCGTCCTGGAAAACTATACTCTTTCTTTCTTTCTCCTTTTAAAGAAAATATTCATAAAAAATAATTTTTCGTATTCTTCTCAGCAAACCCTTTCATTTGATACGCATATCATGGCAGTACATAAAAAATAACTAGTCTGCAATCTTGGGCCGTCCGCCATATTGGATTTAGAATGATATCACTTAGCTAACCATGGATTGTCATCGAAACTAAACGTGTATGCAATCAGTGGAGGATAACTGCTTTCAAATTCAGTTGCAATAATTGACCCGAACACACTTACATACATACATTGCAAGTTAAATAAAAGCTAGTAAAAATCTTGTCCCTTAGTATGGTTTATTATGAAAACACATCTATCTTACCCTTCAGGTATTACAAGCATGATGTTATACATGTATACCTCAGCTAAACTAACAACATCGTGAATCATTCTCTTGATCTGAGAAAGATGTCAAATGTCAACGGTGGTTGTTTCGATTCAATTTAGGTGATGTATGGTTTCACGTTACCGAAGTTGTTTACATTTGATATGGAATTCTAAAATAGCTTGTCTATTTATAATGATATCGATGGCAGTGAAGATCAAACGGCTATCTACAAAATCACTAGTTTTCAGGAGAGCGTTTTTAACGCGAAAATGTTATAAGTTCTACAAGAACAATGCTAGCTTTTTCAAATTGGCAATAGTTAGTTAATACAGCATTTCGAAAAAAACAATGAAGGTCAGATAACTGATATATATATATATATACAGAATGATTTTTTTAAGTGGGCGTGGATAGCCAAATCCGAACCAATGATGAATAATATATAATTATAAATTTTATATAATTTTGGAGAATATTCTATACGAAATCAAAGTTATTGTAATGCTGAGAATGTAGCACAATCCTTGAGTTGTCGAATTTGGCTATTTGTTGAAAATAATGGCCATCAATTCATCATTTACGGTTTTATAGAGACGTACTTGTTATAGAGGTCTGATAGCCAGATGGCCTTCGTAATATACTGGCACTACTAATGTACAGCTGTAGAAGTGGAAGCTGACCCCAGCATAGTAAAGAAATCTAAGCAAATTTAAAAGCATCTTGTGGCATCGAGTTGCCGCGTCTGACACACCGCTGTTAAACCCGCGATAGTTTGTGTTGGTATGTTAATACGTTTAACTACTGTTTGTTAAAATGTTCTTAGTTAATAAATGATAATAATATTGTTGAATGGCACGTTAAGTACTTAACAAAGTTTTGAACTCATCTATGCGCGCGGCGCACTATTGTGTGCATGCAATGACGCAGTTGTCGTCCGAGCAAACAAAGTTACCCACACAGCGCCGCGCGCAAAGATTAGTTGAACTATCTATACCTACTCCTCTTTAAAAAAATACCCAAAATGCTATCAATTAAGAAAATATTAGATTAAAATGAAAAGAGATCTTTGTCCGTGCACATTTCTATTTTGCCAATCTATGATTCCAATCTTATTAGAGCGTCGCCACTATATCGCGCTGTAATTGGATTGTCTTTTGAGTCACAGCCCGCGACCGATAGTGCAACAGAACTGTACAATACACCTTGACGAAACCCAATTTCGAACACCACCTCTCTTTCTGTCTTCAAATATTAGAGAGAGTAAGGAGGTGGTTGATTTCGATACGACTTCGAAGAGGCCGGTAATAGTCCGCCCTCAATATCGGAGACCAGATGTACAAAACCATTTTATTCTTATAAGATATATAGATGCCATCGAACAGAAACTGGAACAAAACACTTGAATAATTTAATTGTATCCTATTTCTAAAGTACCCTTTAGTTGCAACTTCCAATATATATTTGGAATAGTTTCAATTATTCCAATCGTTCGATAATGGCGCCAACGCACTTTGCAGCTAGTATTGCATTACTTTTCTATGCATCGCTAGGAGAGGGTTCAACCCACCATTGTTTGTTCACTGAGCACTAACTTATTGAAGAATCGACTATTGAACATTCTGAGGCTTCTTTTGTCGAAAACCTTACAGTTATAGCAGAAGGAGGTTTTATTAGTCGTTCGGGTTGAGTTGCAATTGCTGTTGTTTATACCTAAGGATGATCAAAGAACATAATAATTTAATGAGTTTATGATAAAATTTCATTTTATTCATTCTTGAAAAGGGTCAGTTATTGTAGGTGTGCATGGTTGGAGGGAGGCCAAAGAAAAGATTTGTGTCTTGTAAAAAAGGAGTCAGTGATAGCGTGGTGGTTGACAGGACAGAATAGAAAAGGAAAAGGTGATGCGCCGACTCCAAGTAATGTGGGCAAAGGACAGGAAGATGATAATAGCCAATATTTCAAAGAACTATATATTTTTTACGAAATCATAACAGAAGACCCAAAATAATTACTTCTATTGTCTTGAAAGTTATATGAACTACGCTATGAGCCATCGCCATCGCTATCGTCAAATACAGAGGGTAAAATATTGTTTTATACATATCATATCAATCATCTCAAAATTAACAGATTTCAGTGTTTTTTTTATTCTTTATAGGCTCGCGTTTGAGCTCTATCTCGCCTGATGTTAAGTGATGATATGGTCGATGGTGGAGCACGCTTGCCTAGAAGTATCCTATTCACTCTTGACTTGAAGACCCCTAGGTTGTAGCTATCAGGAAACAAGGACGCCGACAGGGAATTCCACTCCTTAGCTGTACGCACAATGAAAGTATTTTCAAAACGCTGTTGTTCATTTTTCTTTACTATTGCATGTAGTTGAACTTTAAACGAGCTGTTGTTAGTTATTCAGTTCCGACTTGCGGGTTATGATTACCCAGGAGGAATGAAAACTGCAAGACTGTTTGTTTCTGAACAAATTACTTATTTCTTGTTGCTACAGAATCATACGTTTTAGTTGCTAGGATTTACTGTTGCATTCGGGTTAAAATAGTGTCGGTAGTGTCGTTCAGACAAAGAGATGTGTGTATGTTGCAAATGCGAGCAGTACTGGGTCGACTATAGTGGCTACTAAGCTAACTTTTGTCTAGCAGTCTGTTCTGGCTAGAATACTGATGATAGTGATGTATAATCATCCCATACCGTTTTCAGAGCTGGGACACAGTTTCATACAGGCCTCCTCTCTGTGAGAAGAATTCAGCTGAACACCACGCCGGCCCAGAACGTATTTTTTCACCACTGCTCTCAAAACTGTACAAAGGAAAAGAAATGTCGGTGTTCAAAGAACCAAAAATTCGAAAACATATGATATTTACCGTCATAATGATACGATAACGCAACGTAAAAACGACTTAGCTAAAACGTGGCTACGCTAACGATGTACAGACACTTCATCATACTGGATTTTATCAAGGTGTTCATTCACCCAGTTTTTCTTCAAAGTATTATCCATTCAGGACTTGAACATGAAGTCGTTTTTTATCTGCTTCAAAACATAACATAACATTACATGCGTATTTTCCCCGAAGAGCTAGGCAGACATGATCCTATAGAACACATTCACATTTCATCGGTTACTTTTTATTATTTTTTTTAAACTGCAGCCATATAATATTGCACGCAACCATTATCAGATGATATACGAAAATAAATAGTGGAACTGTTATAACAATTCCACACAAAGAAGTCCAAATCCACAACAACAACAAAGAACATCGGACGTAGTTACCACCAGGGTGATGATGACAAGGACTTTTTTTTATTTTTTTTATCTTTGCCCCACACTAGGAATTTCTCCTGTATCGTGGGTGCGTTTACAATAGTTATTTATGCTACAAGTGCGGAAGGTAGGTGATTCCCGATGAGTGGCATTTATATTAACGAGCGAGCGAATCGAGTGAGTGACGAATAAGTCGACACGAGTCGGCAATCATCTTACGTACGTGTTTCATACAATATTTCACTATGCATTGTGCGAGGAAATAAAAAAATATACCTGAACTGAACCAAGCAAGAAATTAATAAAATGGCGATCTTATTCAAGCGCGGTCAGCATATCCACAGATAACTAATAGTGCCTCGGGCATATCTACTGGGCATGTGCAAATAGCTGTCACGTCGTAACGCAAAAAGGCACGAGCAAAATATACGTTCTGCCAAACATATTTAATGAATATTTCAAATTAATTTATTGATCAAATCTAAATCTAGAGTAACTAAAATCGCCTTTAATGAAGTATAAGTTATATTTTACCTTTTATATAAATGATAATCTGTACGTAACTAATTTGTAAAACTTTTCTCAAATAATAAAAACTATATGCGTCTGGCTGACGACGGATAGTTAAAAATTAAAAAAATACAGAAAAGTAAAAAAAAAAGCACTACTGAAAAAAGTGACACTTTCCGTACAGTTTGTCTTCTTGGAAAACGCTCTTTTCGAGGACATGCATTGTAAACATATAAACTCACATGCATAAACATCCAGAGCCGGAACAACTATCTGTAGGTCATACAAATATTTGTTCCGTGCGAGAATCGAACCCGCGACACGCAGCGCAGCAGTCAATCGCTCAACCACAGCGCCAACCGTATGCCCACTTGTTGTTGTTGCCCACGTCTGCCACTTTTTTGCGCTTGAAAATCGCACAACAGTCAGACAAACAAATAAATAAAGTGACAGTAAATAAACCAATTTCAAGAGTAAACACAGATCTCGATTCCATTATTAGAGTTGAAATGTGCATTTACGACAACGCTGGCGGCGCGGCGGCGCGGCGGCGGTCGCGAGTTTTTTCTAACGGCAGCTTATAATTATTTGCTTTTAATAACGCCTACAAGCGTTGAAGCCGAGCGAGCCTTTGTATCCGCCGGATATATTTGTAATAAATTAAGAAGTTCTCTGGGTGACAAAACCTTAAATGCCCTATCATTTCTGAGATCACATTTTCAAGAAGAAAGGTCATATTCGGGACGAAAAGAAATGGTTTACATAAGATCTTGAATACATCATTTATTTTTTAGAAACATGATTTTATTTTTCTGTTGTAAGTTCCTTAGTAAGTAAATATACAATATTAACAACAAAATATAATCGATTTAAAAATAAGGTAAAAATACGTAATTACAAAGAAATTGTGTAATTAGTTATGTAACTGACATTTTCGTAATTTTGGTAGCTCTAAATGTTACCGAATACCTTCAACCACAAATCTAAACTCATGGGTCTAGAGTTCAGCTCTACTTCAGATCTACGACACTCGCAAGGTTAAGACGAATCGATTGACGTAAGAATCATCAAAATCGGCCAACGCAGTCGGTCTCTAGAACGCCACATAGGAACAAACATACATACATGCATAGACAGATAAACACATTACCCTCCTTCGGCAGACGGGCAAAAAGTGAAAATCACAAAAAAGCAGATGTCTTTTTTTTCTTTGCTGCCGAAGTCTATTTTCATTCTCTCAATATATGGAATATTGAGAGACTGAAAATAGACTCTCCATGTTTTCTGTTGAAATCAATTAGGTTATTGTTTGGTATACTAAACAAGCCCGAGCTAGTTGTAATTTAGTCATTAATTTATAGCCTGTGGTATTTGTTTGAACTTTTTCAGGTGAAATTTTAATTCTTAATTCAAACATTTTAATAAAAACTTATTACCAACCATTAAGTTTAACATAACCACAACAAATAAAATACCTTGTCTTGTAGCAAAAATCCTCAAAAAAAAGTAGATCAAAGATGCTTTAGGTTTAGGACAATGAGATTTTATTATTTTTATTGTAAGAGCAGAGAAAGCAGAGAAGAATAGCTAGGTATAATATTATACCTGGTTACCTATATTGCTTTGCTGTTAATGTCTACCCCTATGTACAAGCCTTTATGATACCCATGGGTGGAAAAGGTGTAAAGTAATCCTATAAATGTCTTCAAACCGTTTTACAACTTAAATGTATGTTTAAATTGCAAGTTATAAAGCGTTAATTAATGCCAAGGTTTATTAATAACCCAGTAATTGTTTGATAAGTGACCGGTCATGTCCAGGGATATGGTGTTATCCAGTTACTAGGTTGTGGAGGTCAGATAGCCAGATGCCCTACGTAATATACTGGTACTACGTAATGTACAGCTGTAGAAGTGGAAGCTGACCCCATCTTAGTAGGCAAATCTAAGCAAATTTTGAAGTATGTTGTGGCACCGAGTTGCCGCGTTTGAAATACTGTTGTTAAACCCGCGGTAGTTTGTATTGATATGTTCATACGTTCAACAAATGTTTGTTAAAATGTTCTTAGTTAATAAGTGATAATTAAAAAAAAATTAATGGCACGTTAAGTACCTACTTAACCAAGTTTTCTAATTTAAGTATAGATAGCTGAACTCATCTTTGCGCGCGGCGCCATATTGTGAGCGTGCGCTGTACCTGCGCTTGTAATTATACAGATTTAATTTGTGTGGCAGTGACACGGCACAGAGTGGCAGTCATCGTCCGAGCAAACAAGGCTACCCACACATAGCGCCGCGCGCATAGATGACTTGAACTATCTATGAGTATAGAATTAAAAATCACCCAAAAGGCTATCAATTAAGAAAATAATAGATTAAAATCAAAACTGATCTTAGTCCGTGCACATTTATATTTGGCCGAACTACGATTCCAATCTTATTAGAGCGTCGCCGCTATATTTCGCTGTAATTGGATTGTCTTTTGAGTCACAGACCACGACCGATAGTGCAACAGAACAGAGCAATACACCTTGACGAAACAGAATCTCTACCATCATCTCTTTCTTTCTTCAAATATTAGAGAGAGTAAGGAGGTGGTTGATTTCGATTCTACTTCGAAGAGGCCGGTAATAGTCCACCCTCAATATCGGAGACAAAGCATTTTATTCTTTAATAGTTCAGGACTTGAGGCTCGCCTTGTTAACTTTTTAAAGTTATTTTCTTTGTCGTTTATTTAATAGAAGTTCGACGGCTGTTGTTTGTTAAATACAATAAGATTTTTGATTGAGTTTGCTCTGTTTTTGTTGATTATAAATGGGCAGCTAATTTCTATTTATTCAGGCATTTGTTTCCGGATATTTTGAGTTGGCTATGAAGTTTGTTAAAACACTTTATCATCATTAAAATCTATAAAACTTTTTCATGACAAAGGAAATGTGTTAACATACATACATACATACACTCACGCCTTTTTCCCATTGGGTAAGCAGACACAGTCAGTACGTCAGTACGGTGTCGTCATTACGACACCTATTAATGCATAAGATGAATTTATCATCGATCAGCTTATGGTTTGCGACTTGCCTTAGGCCGGTATTCGGCAAAGGATTCCGAGACTAGGCACGACCAGACAAACAATCTACCAACCACATTATATGTGGTTGGTAAAGTTGTTACCATGACGACGGGGGAATCACGACCTTCAGTAACGAGGACCACGACGCGAAGTGGAGTACATGTGGCAACTAATATGACACTTAGGTACCAAATTGATTATAGTATTGCCAAAGCCAATTCAATGTATATATAATTGCCATCGAACAAATAAATAAAATTCCCAGGAACTGAACAAAACACTTGAATAATTTAATTGTATGCCACTTCTAAAGCACCCTTTAGTTGCAAGTTGCAACTTCCAATATCTGTTTGGAATAGTTTCAATTATTCCAATTGTTCGATAATGGCGCCAACGCACTTTGCAGCTAGTATTGCGATGCTTTTCTATGCACCGCTAGAAGAGGGTTCTACCCACCATTGTTCGTTCACTGAGCACGAACTTATTGAAGAATCGTCTATTGAACATTTTAAGGTTTCTTTTGTTGAAAACCTTACAGTTACTGTAGCTGAAGGAGGTTTTATTAGTTGTTCGGTATTATTTTGTTGAGTTTGATTGAGTTGTGTTACAGTTTGTGGATGTGATGCTGTTTCTGGTGAAGAATAAAGTAGTAGTAGATGATTTTATGATGAAGTTCATTCGAAACTTTGAAATTAATATAAATGTGGATTAATGGAGAGAGTAGCAGTAGGCAGGGCACATTGCTCGCAGAACGGATGGCCGATGGGGCAGAAAAGTTCTGGAGTGGCGCCGGCGAAACGGAAGTCGTTGTGATGGAAGGCCGCCCACTAGGTGGACCGATGCTCTGGTGAAGGTTGCGGGGATCCGCTGGATGCGAGACGCACGGAACCGGTCAATGTGACGACGCTTGGGGGAGGCCTATGTGGACATACTGCTGGAGCAGTGGACGTCTTTCGGCTGATTTGATGATGATGATGAATCGGTGCTAGCGTGACGGTTGATAGAACGGAATGGGACAAGAAAACGTGTTGCGCTAACTCCAAATAACATGGAAAAAAAGCAGGCTGATAATAATATTCATTCTTTCAAAGAATATTTCATTTCAATTGGCTAACTACCAGCGCCACGTAAAAATGCTTTCTAAAAGTGTTGTATCTGAGCATGTCATATCAATCATCACAAAATTAACAGGTTATGTTTAGTTGTTCACTGGTCTTTAATATTTTTTTTATCACATCTATTCAAAAAGAGCTAGTTTATTCCTCGTAAACAGGGACCAAAATAGCTCATTAATCCCTTAGGGACCAAAATAGATTTAATTTGGAATGTGGATATTGTTAGTAAATGTTCCAATCCGCAAAGAGGTGAATCACAAACCATGCAGGAACAATGTATTGAATATTATGTGACTGGCTGAAAAACTGCGAGTGCACCAAATAAATAAAAAGTTGATGAAAAATAAACAACTCGTAAAATTAAATGTAGAGTGTCCACCTCGGGAGCAACACTATTTTAAGCTCGAGTGACGTACTTTGAATCCCTCGCTGCACTCAGGATTCAAAAAACACTCTCGCCATTAAAAAAACTGTTTGCTCTCTAGGTAAACGCAATCTACTATTATAGTTGTACTTTGTGAACGAGCTGTTTTGAGTTATTTAGTTCCGACTTGCTGGTTATTATTACCCAGGAGGAATGAAACAGAAAGACTGGATATTTCTGAACAAATTACTTCTTTCTCGTTGCAAGAGAATGAGATTCATATGTTTTTAGTTGTTAGGATTTACTGTTGCATTCGGGTTAAAATAGTATCGATGGTGTCGTTCAAACAAAGAGTGGAGAAAGAAGTGTGTATATTGCAAATACGGGCACTATAGTCGACCCAGTCGACTATAGTGGCTACTTTGAGAAGACCTTCTTAAACTTTTTGTCTAGCAGTCTCTTTTGGCTAGAATACTGATGATAGTGATGCATAATCATCCCGTACCGTATTTAGAGCTGGGACACTGGTTCATACAGACCCTCTCCCTGTGAGAAGGATTAGGTTGAACACAACGCTGGCCCAGAGCGTATTTCTTCACCACTGCTCTCAAAACTACAAAGGAATAAAAAACACTTACAAAAAATACTACCGTCTTCCAAATAAGAAAACTACAAAGTGAAAAATAATTTTATTTTTGCAAGTCGTTGTCTTTGGAAGGTACAATTTTTTTGCATTATGGACACCGACTTCCAAAAATAAAATTCTTTTTCACTTTGTAGTTTTTTTTATTTACAAGTCAGTAGTATTTTTTTGTAAAAAGTTTTTTTTTGCGCTTTTTTTTTGTTTCTACCTAATAGGCAAGTAGTTAAGTAAGGTACTTATAATGCCAGAATAGATTACCCGAATATCATGAAACTGAACATAACCGGTGAAATGAGAATGTACCAAGGTGAACTTTACACATCTGCGTACCCCTTTAGAGTGTGTTAGCGTGATGTTACGTTATGAAATGGTATAAACAATAAACATACATGGGATTGCAGCAATCCCGAGAGATTTTCGTTATTTATTGAAGAGTTCTGTTGTCTCCGAAGTTCATCATCACGTATTCACCAAATTAAAATGGGACCAATTTCGGAACCTACTCTTTCAAACAAAAAAATAATTATCAAAATCGTTTCACAATAGGGAACATTAGTGCCAATTGCTGCTGCCAGATGGCGCTTGAAGGAGTGAAGTAAAATAACAACATTGGGCAGACTACTACTTTTTGTGGTTACCGAACTTTAATAACTGTTTTTAAGAATAATTAGCGAACAAAAACCAAAAAAAATATTGCTAGCTGTTGGTCAAGAATGCATCACTGTTTTAGATGCAGAAATAAATCGGCCATATGATCCTAAAAAACGCCAATATTCGCAAGCAATGGGAAATTACTGTCCGTCGCCAGAATTTTAGAAAAAAATCAAGATTAAAAAAAGAAGGATGTTCACAGGTCAGTGTACAATCCTAAAGGTCTATCCACATATATCAGGGGCGTGCCCGGGACTTGGACGGACCGTGCCCCGTCAGGGGCTCAAAAAGATATCGGTGCGTACATTTTATATGAACTCGTTCACACACGTCCGTGCACGTGCCAGTGACGGAGCTTCAGTGCCTGGGCCGACGCCGAGACGTGCACGGGCGTGCCGATATTATCCCTGCACGTTTTCGATTTTTCTTTTATAAAAATGAATGACGAGTTATTAATTAATAGAGGCAGTACGCATAAGCATAAATATAGCGTTTTGTACGATTTATCTCACCCTCTAAGTATAAAAACAATATATGGAATGAAATCGGGCGAAATTTAAACTGTGAGGGTAAGTAACATATTTTTAGTAAACTTATTAAATGCGATGTCTTTGCCATTGTACGGTGCACGGACCGGTGACGGAGAATCAATGCCTGGGCCGACGCCGTGACGTGCGCCGCGTGCGCGGGTGTGCCGATATGTTCTCTGCACGGAGTCGATTTTGTGAATATTCTTTAATTGTACCTATAGTTTTTTAAGAATCAAATCGAATGACAAGTGATGTCAATACATACGTCTAAAAATTGATAAAATTAATAATAATACAGTTGGTTATCACACAAAAGCCACCCCTGAATTTGTACTGCCAAATGCTAATATCTAAACTGACAACGAATCCGAAGGAACACCAGGACAAGATTCGTGTGACACAAGGGACTATTTTGAGCATTTTGCAGATAAGTAAAAACCGGCCAAATGCGAGCGAGTCATATTCTTTTTGGTCTTAAACCATCTTCGCATTGCCTTTCTAATGAAACAGATTTGGGGCATATCGGTTGGATGATTTCAAAGTCTATAGCGGACATAGGTAGAAACATTTTTTGTGTTTAATTAGAATTATAGGATGAATTTCAGAAAAATCGACAATGCCATCTACTGGCACTAGCGGAACCAGCACACAACAACAACAGTCTATCATGTAACAGAGATGGCGCTGTGTCGCAAAATGTATGGGAAAATTTTTTTTTTCATGATAAGCAATTGCATTTTTTGTTAGTTTTTTGTATATTGTGTGAAATTCTCCCAGTCCTCCTCTGTCCTACCACAATTACGATACCCAAACACGTTTTTAAACACTTACTGTCTGTCTTGTACCTCTTCCATTTCCTCTCCATCTAGAGCAATTGCAATCGAAATCAACTCCTCTGTATCTAGTATTATATTATCTGTGTCTATATTAAACAAAGACATGACTTAGGTATATTGCGTGTTGTAATTTATATTTTACTACACTACACTGAAGCGATACTCTGATACGAAAACAAAATGGTGACTGAGGAGCACAGATCGCGGCCTGTCCACGTTCCTGTCACATCCCTGACGTGTGTGAACTGAAAGTCCCTGACGGGACTCGGGATGCACGGTCTCAGCACGGCCACGGCCCTGTCACGTCACGGGCATGTCCCTGATATGTGTGGATAGAGCTTTAGGCAACCTTTATTCACATAAACACAGTAATTATTATGTTTAATTCTATAGACATTAAAAGTACATAGAACTGTGTAGGTACTAATTAAATACCATCTCTTCGTCCATCCATCTTCTCGTCTACTCATCATATACGCATGTTTAACCAGATGGTGTTAATAAAACCCAATTTATACTTACAGGACTGAAACTAGAAAGAAAAAGTTAAATTGGGGCGGCTATAGGTACCTACCATTGTTTGGCAAACAAAACAGAGTTGTTGAAAGATGAACAGAGAAGGAAATTTTGATCAAATTGAGAAGAAACCATCAGAACTCTAAATCGCCAGTACTTTTTGAATAAGTGTCACAACAATGTATCAAAAATTATGCTTCAAAAAGCTAAATATTTTGTGGTCAAACAATAAGTAAAACACCTTTTGTAATTAGAATTACTTGAGCCCCTGCGAATGTACCTTTGATATCATGTGTATACCCAGATAGCCTAGATACAGACCCAACTCTGGACTTAAGTTTTATGACAATAGCCCTTCTAAAACCCTTGTTAATTTATTTAAAATACCTATGTAAAAAAAACACAATTAAGAATTTATTAATTAAATTTGGATCTTGGGCTTGGGATAATATAGATTTAGTACTCTCAGAAAAGATGAGTTTACCGGTTACACCGGTTACTTACTTTTATAGTTGGTCTTGTTGGTGGTAATGGTTTTGACACATTACTCAGGTGTGCCAGTATTTCTCTGATTATATTGGCAGACAACATTGTATATGAATTGTATTAGTAATCCCAAGGCAAATAAATAATATACAAGACGTACCAAATATTTTCATTTATTTCTTGTTATACTTAAGTAACACACAGTAGGTACATTTTAATAGCACAGCACTGAAATTTATATATATGTATGTAGGTACTAATTTTATACACAACTATCTAACCCTTGATACTTGAAAATAGGTTTGATCCTATGTTATGGCATTCATGGCAAATAACACCACTCAAAACAAATTTTGTGTCTGTGTTCTAGATGTTAAATTCTGTTTTCATCCAGATGACACATTTACGTACGGACTAATTTTAAAGTATACTAAAATCTGTCTGAAGATGTCAATGCCGGAGCTACTAGTATGTATTTATGTTAATCATTAAACAATCAAAATAGTCAACCAATAATAATGCGTTTTATGCATTTAATAATGTGGCAACACTATTTTGTCGCAGCCATCTGGTTTAATTAGCCAGATAATTGGACGCCTAGGCCGTTCATGAAGATCATTTGTTTTTAAGAGTGAATAGGTTTCTTCATCGTCCACCACATCATCGCTTACCATCAGGTGAGATAGTGGTCAAACGCAAGCCTAACAATAATAAAAAAATAAAAATAAACTGCAGCTACAGAATATTTCACGCAACCATCATCTGATGATATACGAAAATACATAGTGGTACTGCTATAACGGTTGAAATATAATTCCGCACAAAAAAGTTCAAATCCACAACAACAACAGAGTACATCGGACGCAGTTGGACCAGTGACGATGATGACAAGAAGTTGACAATCGCACAACAGGACAAACAAATAAACATAGTGACAGTAAATAAACCAATTTCAAGAGTAAACTCAGATCTCGATTCCATTATTAGAGTTGAAATGTGCATTACTGACACGCATTTTGTGCATAATTGGTGCTGGCGGCGGCGGCGGTCGCAAAGTTTTTCTAACGGCAGCTTATAAATTTTATTAGCCTTCAATAACGCCTACAAGTGTTGAAGCCGAGCGAGCCTTTTCATCCGCCGGATATTTTTGTAATTAACTAAGAAGTTCTCTGGGTGACAAAACCTTACATGCCTTGTCATTGAGATCACATTTTCAAGAAGAAAGGTCATATTTGGGATGGAAAGAAATGGTTTCACTTAATTATACTCGTACATAAGTTCTTGAAAACATATAAATTTTTCTTCCATTGACTGTTTTGTAATCCATTCGTTTCTTTGGTGTTTTACCCTTTTCTATAATCGTGACAATCTAACAAGTCCGATGACGTTTTTCATTTTAAATGTCGCGATAACTTTGTATGAACATCTACGAAAAATCAAATTCATAATCCTATTTAATTACTATGTTACCCATACACTATAACAACGAGTATCATTCGTAAGCATCAAGTTTAACTTATATAACTGTCTTTATATAGCTGTCAAATGAGACTTCTTAGATTGTCACGACTTTAATAGCATCTATCGTTAACTTAAAAGGCTTTGTGATTAACAAAAGTGTTTTTCAGATAAACCTTTCAGAAGAAATAGAAAATTTGATTTCGACTTTCACGTGTACACAGTATTACCAAAAAATATTATAAGCGAATGTTAAAGCTGGTTGCAGTACAAGAGCCAAGCTAAGTTAGTTTAGCTTAGCTCACATAGCTAAGCAATTTATATACTATTTTTCTTATATTTTAGTTGTTAAAGCCATATTTATGTTTTGCTTTACTCGCTTATAACATGCAACTGCCATGTTTTCTCTTCACCACCCTTGTTTAACTGGCAGATGCCTTAGGCATTAAGTCCGCCATTGTACCTTTGTGCTTAAAGTTTTAAATAAATTGGTATTTTTTTATACCAGCTCAGTTTTCATAGTATGAGAAAAATACCTCAACAATAAGCAAGCAAGTAACTGGTTTTAAAAATATGATTCATAATACGCAAGGTAAAATATAGTGTCAGTGCGATAAACCCCGCGCACGTGCTCCGATGGTTCATGATTGGTGTAATGCGTATAGATGACGCTAGCTCTCGCCACTGTCTTATGAGCTACAGCGTTTTCTTTTATATATCACGACATTAAAAAAGTTGATTCAAAAACCCGACTGCTTAAGAAGCGAACTTAAATACGTAAACGAGAAGAAAATCATGCCGTCCAGTCGGAGGATACATATTCATGAGCTGGCTGAACAAAACCAGATGAATCCTCGGACTGCACAGCATGATTTCCTTCTCGTTTACGTCTTTTTAGTTCGCTTCTTAAGCACTGCACAGCAGTTTTTTTTCAAATTAGGTATATTTAAACATGTTATATTTTTGAAATCACCTCTTAAAACCCTTTGATTGATACCCCACACGATGGGTTTAGAAGAAAGAAAAATTCGGGCCCCACAATATGGCGCCCAAAATCCGCCATTTTTCTATTTTCCAATATTAATGTAGCCAGTCCCAGTGACACTAAAGACGAATCGATTGACGTAAGAATATCAAAATCAGCCAACGCGTTTGGTCTCTAGAACGCCACATAGGAACAAACTTACATATACACATACATAGACTGATAAACACATTACCCTCCTACGGCAGTCGGGTAAAAATACATACAACACTAGGTACAGCCAATCGCATATAACTGTTAGCAATTTGACACTGGCTGTGTCTTTATGTCCTAGCAGCAAGAGTGACTTTTGTATGCACTTATAGACGGTTGACTTTAAGTTACCTACTATGAATATTTATTATGCAGGTATAGGTACTATTCATATATTATTTTCAGAAATTCAATCGTGAATCTCGACGCCGAATCCCTGGAACACGACTAGATGATATTAATGCTTCTTGAGCATTTAAACACAGACATCCGAAATGAAAGGATGATTTCTAGAAATCAGGTTATCTGTTAAAGATAACCACACACACACAAGATACACAACAACAACATCAACAAAGATCAACAACATCATAGAAGAATCTAACTCATAAATATATGCTTAATAAAAAATACTTTTACAAAAAAGCAAGCGTCTTTAAAAAAATTGTTGTGAACAACGAGAAAAATATATACAGTAACGAATTCGGTGTCTTCTGTTTTTGTGCTTAATGCTTAACAACACCTTTTTTAAATTCAGTTAAATAGTAACAAAATGTAACACACACATATTGCTAGCCATTAACTGGCACAATAGAACTGTTTAAAAGGCAATCACATCCCTAATACTCTAAAATCAAAACCAAAGGGTACTTAATGCTTTTATGAAGTAGCATATTGCCAAAATTCTATTTGGCGTAAAATGCACCCGCTTTAGTCCCTACCCTCGCTTTATTATATGCCACGGTGGGTGGGAAATAAGAATAAGAATAAGAATAATTTATTAAAAAGTAAATACGTTCACAAAAATGTACATTAGGTGCAGTAGTATTATTTCTAAAACAATGTTATAAATGGTGCTTATATGTAAACTATAACAACAATATTTTATTACAACTGCAAGATTATATAAAATAAATTTCTATTTTTTTTTTGGTAGGGACCTGCCTGATATAGGTTCTTTCAAACCTGTGTTTCAGGCCATCACTTAACATAAAGCAATAATTAGGTCAATAAAATTATTAAATAAAATTAGCCTATTAACAAACACAAAAATACATAAATTGGTACAAAAAAGAAACAAAATATTAAAAATAAAAAGTAAATAATTTAAGTATGTACAAGTAGATATGAGGGTATATCATAATCAAACAACAATTTCTAGAAGTTTTTCTGTGTCTTTGTAATTGAGTGTCCCTAAATAATCTGTTAAGCTAAAGCAACATTTTTTATATGTTAAGCTATAAACATCGAGTAACTTGTTGAGTCTATTATACAGAAAAGGTCCTAAAAATACATAAAACCGATTAATAAAAGCATGTTTGGTCTGTGGCATTGTGCATACCAGATCCTTCCGTCTCTTGTCGGAAGGAACTGGATCATAGGGAAGTGCAATGTGCTGTTGCAGTATTGTGTGAAAAATAAATAATTGGCGTACTGTAAGAACATTACATGCTTTGTAGAGCTGCTGTGTCGGAAATTGCAAAGGGCGAAAGGTAGCAACCTTTAGAATTGCTCTTTGAGCACGTTCTAGGGGGAGTAAAATTGAATTAGCCGCGCCACCCCAGGAAGTTATACAGTAGGTAAGAATGGATTGACACAACGCTAAATAAATCTGTTTAATTAATTTAAAGTCAGCTATGTTACGTAAATTCTTAAAAACATATATTAATTTGCGCACTCTAGTACATAGTAACTCGATATGTTTACGGAAATTTAGATTGGAATCAATAGTGACACCTAGATATTTCACATTGTCAGCTTTAACTAAAGCGGGGCAAGAACATGCAGTGTCAGCGTACGTGTTACAGTTATGCGCGTAAATATTTAGGTTAGTAAGCGGTGTGTTAGTATTCCTCATTGTAAATAAAATGTATTTGGTTTTATCTGAATTCAGTGTTAGAAGATTATTTTTGAGCCAATTAGACACCCTATTAAAGCCATTCTGAGCATGTTCATAAACCTCAGCTCTTGATTTGGCTGCGAACAATAGAGCGGTGTCATCAGCATATGACATAAATATCACACTAACGCGAATTGTATTGCCCCAGCCGTTTCCCCAGTAATATTAGCAATTTTTTTCTTTTCATACATATCAATATGTATGAAAAGACTGACGAGATTTTTGTTAAAGTTTTATGAGAAAATGCGCTTAAGTTACAGTCTCTAGAGCTGGATAACTTCCTAGGAAACAGAAGCGTACTCTTAGCTTTCTAGATATTTATTTATTTGTTTAGCACAAACTTACAAATACCAACTATAAATCCAGGTTTCCTCACGATGTGTTCCTTCACCGTTGTCAGCAATACCCAAGATAAACTTAGAAAGTACATATGAATTGAAAAAGTCACATTGTTGCTTGCCCGGATTTGAACCCACGACCTATAGCACGAGAGGCGAGGTCTTAGCCACTGGGCCACCACGACATAGTGTATACATATTGATATTGTATACCATCGCCTAGGTATTGTTTAGAATAATCTTATGATAGCTACCGGACCGAAGGAATGAAAAAGGAATGAAGGTATTTTCAGGACAGAGTATGGCCGGCTAATTAAGAAGGCTAATTGAGACAGACTGGATGTGTAAGACGAAGGACCGTGTTCTGGCGCAGCATGGCAAAAGTCTATGTGCATCAGTGAAATGCGACAGATTGAATTAATTGATCGATTGTATAAAGAAGGCTGTCGGAACATGTACCGAGTTCGTCTCATTTGGTCACAAATCACAATCATCAGCAGTGAGAGAACGATGAAGAAGAAGATGGTACCACAAAAGTGTAACAGGAGAACGTCAGCCGCAGACTTTTTCATATACGTCACATTTGCAGCGTGACGGTCTTATGACTGCAGCTTCGCAGACATGCAGAATATTAAATGAATACCCATTTTAAAATAAAGCTTGGCTAGGTATAAAAGTACATAAGTCAGTAACAGCTGTAACTACTCGTGCATCTGTTATGCTAACAAGTTATTACAGAGCAGCTGAAGCGAGGCTTTATTATGAGGCTACACTTTGTTTAAGGACGCTATTACATTTTTCTACAAATAACAGTGCTTTTCAGGTACAATTTTAACGTATATGCAATCACAGATGTGAAGATATCATGGTCTTAATTTATGGATTATATATTCAGCTCCAGATTGGCATCAGAAAAATTGCATGACATCATACAAAATTTTCGCACAAATACGTTTTTCCCATAACAATAATCGCAAAAATATTAAAAAAGTAGGGTCCAAATAGGTCCCAGTTTAGGTAATTTTACAGCATATTTTATCTTCAAAATTATAAGAAATTGCGGTATATATAGTCCTTTACAGGTTCAGCTAATTATTTTTTACCCAAATCAATATATTTTTTAATTATTAGCTAAAATAAAAACACTTGCCGACTTCTTCATACATTTTGTACTCGAAGCTTATCATTCCGCGCTCAGAAGCGCTCGTGGAAGGACGAGCGTATCGCTTTTTACCGCAAAAAAAATACGATAAAAGTAATAGAAAAGATTGTAGTGTGCATGCGTGAGTCGTTTGTCGTGATCGATAGGAGTTGATATTTTATCGGACCGAAATAAAAGTATGTTTTAGTTTCCTATTATTATTAGGATGTGATTTAGAAATTATGTTGGGTAAGATCGGGATTTGGATAGGTGATGTTAAGCAGTTGTTGACAAGGTTGAGAAAAGGATGGGTGGGTTTAAGCAGTTCTTAGTACGGTTAGGATTTGGATGGGCAAGGTTAAGCTGGCGGCGGTGAAGGTTAGAAGTGGATGGGTGGGAGGAGAATTATGATTTGAACCGGTTTGTATTTAGGTGTGTATGACGAATACGGGATCAAAATAAAATACAAGATGGCGGCGACGAAAATATGGCTGCTTTTCGACATGGGTGTCATTTTCATGGTTTTTGGGGTCGCTTATATCTAATATAAGGTCAAAACCAAAATACAAGATGGCGCCGACCAAAATTTGACATCTTTTCGTTATGGGCGTCATTGTCATGGTTTTTGGGGTCGCTTATATCGAATATGGGGTCAAAACCAAAATACAAGATGGCGCCGACGGAAATTTGACATCTTTTCATCATGGGTGTCATTGTCATGGTTTTTGGGGTCGCTTATGTAGAATATGGGGTCAAAACCAAAATACAAGATGGCGCCGACATAAATCAAACATATTTTCGTCATGGGTGTCATTTTCATGATTTTTTGGGTTTCCAGTAATGAATATGGGGTCATAACCAAAACCCAAGATGCCACCGATAAAAAAATTACAACTTTTCGTCATGGATGTCATTTTCATGGATTTTGGGGTCGCTTATATCGAATACGGAGTCAAAACAAAAATACAAGATGGCGCCGACGAAAATTTGGCATCTTTTCGTCATGGGTGACATTTTCATGGTTTTTGGGGTCGCTTATATCAAATATGATGTCAAAACCAAAATACAAGATGGCGCCGACAAAAATTAGACAAATTTTCATCATGGGTGTCATTTTCATGGAATTTTGGGGTCGGTTATATCGAATACGGAGTCAAAACCAAAATACAAGATGGCGCCGACGAAAATTTTACATCTTTTCGTCATGGGTGTCATTTTCATGGATGTTGGGTAATATGTCATTAGCTGCTGCTCATTATGTAATGCTCCAAAAAATTTAGATAGTAATATTTTATATGTTCCATGTAATGCAAAATGTTCAAGTAATTTTTTAATCCTTGTGACCGGAAATTATTTCGTTTTAGGTATCTACTTATTCAGGTAGCGTTTTTTTAAAAATATCTACTTACTACAATAAAGTGAAAACTAATTTTCTTTTCGGAAGTCGGTGTCGGTACCTATTGTTTTTCGTTTTTCGACACAGGAAAGTTATTATTTTTCATGGTGGTGGTGTTTTTGTTGGTACCCCATATTGGGTATACAAAATACATCTGTTTACCCTCTTAAACCGTACGAGCGTGATGTTATATTCGAGTATGGTGAAAACAAAACATAAACATACGATCACAATAATCGCAGGTCATTTGCTGTTTGTTATTGAAGAGTTCCATTGTCTATCTCCGAAGATCTTTATCAGATCCTAATAAATTATACAATAAAACCTTTCCTGAAAACACATACATTTATCGACGAAAACCCGATCAGTATCGGATCAGGAGTTTTTAAGAAAATTGCGGATACATACGGGTCGAATAGATAGAGAACGTCCTTTTTTTGAAGTCGGTTGAAAATAATAACATTTTACGACGACGGTTTATAACAGTTACCAAATTCATATTCAAAGTGCCAACTAACCTTCCTGAATCAACTTCGATAAAATTAAAAAATAATATCAAGGACCAATATTATTTGAGTGGTGTATAAAATCGAGCGCTCAGTAGTTTCAATGAGTGCGTGCGCGTAATGTTGCTGTGTGCGACTAGATACCTAAATTTGAGTTCGTCGAAAATGTAACAGCGTCCTTAAGAACTAAATACCTCTTGAAGAATATTAGGCACATGTCTTGATATTCATCATCGGGCTTGGCAGACTTATGAAATTTGTTGTATCTTTAGTTTATAATGACTCATATTTCTTTAACGTGTTCACGAAAACCCAGAAGACGTACAGCCTAAGATCCCACCGCTAAAATCTGCAGGTATATATATTTTTTAATTGAACTTAATTTTTATGAAAGATACTTGATAATAGAATAGATTGCTGCAGCGTTGCCGGGCAATATTTTATTTTATTTTATTGAACTGTAATGATACTTAATATGTAGGTGGCACACCTAAAACGACAGAAAAAACAATCTATAACATACTACGTATACATAATTATATCTAAGATATGATGTTCTCTTCAACGAGAAACTCTTCTGAATCTAAATAATATCGGTTATACTGTCCAAATCATAGCGATCTTTATCAATAACAAATAGTTTGTTTACAACACCTATACAACCTTTATGGCTATGGGGAGGCATAGAAATATTGCTACGTTACCTCGTAAACATATATTTAATATAATACGTAAAGATGGAGAACATTTTCGTTGTAAAGGAATTGAGTCAAGGCATTAGGAATAATAAATAATGATACTTAATTTATTTACCTGGTGGGGACCTGGTGATTTACCGCACACATTTTTGACTACGAACATATGTAGCTATATTTTTATATCTAAGTAACTTTTATATGTGAAGAGAAATAAACAATTTATTAATGCCATTTATTTATTTAAACTTCATGCACAAAGGTACAATAGTGCAGTGGTCGTCAGTCGTCACACTTTTCTGACCTAGGTAGGACTCTCGCATAGTACAATGTGAGGTGGGTATGTGGGCCTCATATTTTTGGATTGGATAGTTAACACCACCAATCAATTGACATATTTTTAAGAGCTGTGTGTGAAAATGCGATTACCCCAATTTTTTTTCAGTTAAAATACACTCCATTATTAATTTAGCATCAGTGAAAAGTTTTTTTTTATTGCGAATTGAAGATTTGATTGAGGATATCCGCAGGCAGACCAAAGTTCTTTTCAAACAATTTTTAGTCTACCAAAAATTTGAAGACATGTGATATCCACACTGGGCCCGCGTGGTATTGTTTTGGTGAATTACATAATCCCTCTCTCACAGAGTGGAGGCCTCTGACCTTGCAGTGCGCACATTGATAGGCCGATGATAATGCTGATGACTTCCTTTTAGTAGCACTTTTGTTGATACCCGCTATTATAATATTATTTAAGAAGTATATCTTGCGCTTAATTGATAAACAAAGATGTGTGTGGAACAGCAGGTACGTTAAAACAATGGCATGCTGGCCGCACTGAGTGGTTAAAGGCTGCTGGTTGCTTAAACCAGAAAAAGCTTTTACTCATGTTCCTGTCTCGCACATCTTTTTATTCTTAATTCTTTATTGTACACAAAAAAAAAACATATACAATGTGCTATGTCGTGGGCCGCACAAATATCGACCACGGGCCAAGTTTGAAAACCACTGCCTTTAACTTTCTGTACCATTCAACCAAGGGTGGTGAAGAGATAACATGGCAGGTGCATTGCTCAAGCCGTGGAAAAAAACAAATTAATTTAAACAAAGCTTGTTGTTTGACCTCCACAATATTGTAAGATTTATGTGGGAAAACCTATTTAACAATGACGTTATCATTCCTCTTTGCACTACAAAATTAAAAGAAGTAAGCCACCAATAAAAAGAAAAATCACTAAACCAACACGCATGGGTAGTACTCACCGAGAAAATTCTTTAATAAAACCGCACAATCGGGCACTCGGTCTTATTCCCGATACGACAATAAACAGAAAACAACACTATAACATACCTAAGTGAGTACGTGCCTAAAGCGGCCATCTTTTTCCACATAGCTCTTTCATATACAGTTAAAAGGCACTAAGATTTATCTATACCAAAACCAATATTATAAAGAGGAAATATTTTTTTGTTTGTTTGTACCGAATAGGCTCCAAAACTACTGGACCGATTTCAAAAATTCTTTCACCGTTGGGAAGCTACGCTATCCCCGGGTGACGTAGGCTACTTTGTATCCCTGTATTCCCACGGGAACGGGCACTACGCGGGTGAAACGGCCAGGCGTCCGCTAGTTGTAAATAAAAGCAAGTTGCACGATTTTTCCAACACCTATTGTTGCGTAGGAAAATATTCAGTAAAATTGTCACGTTTTTATTTTATGTGACCCTGATGCCTTAGTGACAACTTTATTGATACCCGTAAATAAGTATGTTTTTAATATTTTGATGATATATAGTGGGTAGCTCTTTTAGCTTAACTTTTCTCTTATTCATATACGAGTAAGTTTCATTAACAGATAGTTTCATAATAATTTCAGTTAAAAAACCTCCGTGACTAGACAAAGATTTAACCCATTTGGCGAAAGTTTAGGAGTTCCCCAACACGCTTAACGTGTTCTATTTATAAAACAAACTTCCAAAAAATACTCTAAATTTCGAAAAATAACTTTCATTTCCGGAGTCGGTGTCTTTGGTACCTATTGTTTTCTGTTTTTCGACACCGAGTAAGGAAAATAAAGTAATTTTACGCTTTATATTGTTTTATTTTGGAAGACGGTTTTTTTTTTATAAAGTTTAGAGAATTGACATGAAAATCTCATGACCAAAGCCAAAGTAAATTTCATGACGATTCCAATAAACCCAAACACGACTAAGATACATTGTTTTATTTCGGAGTTCCTTCCAGCTTCATCTTCAAATCAGTTCGATGGTACCATTTTCATCAGTACCATTTATTAATAAGTATTTGCTTCATCATAGTCGGTTAACTATTCGGGATATCTTTTACCCATGACATACTTAGCATTAAGGAGTTCCAATGGCCATCTGTGGTCTTCTCCATCAGTTCCACTTCACCAAATGATACTTTCTGAGTGCAACTGACTGCATTCTTGATGAAAATACCAAATCACTATATTTTGTATGCCTATTATGTTTGAGGAGTGCCCTCGATTTATCCATCATCAGATTATGACCAGATAACCATGGGACCACCTGGGAAGACCTTTAAAACAAAATAATAATTTTCCAAATCGGTCCAGGCGTCTTTGAATAATCGGGTAAAATTCATTAAAAATAAGTTTCCGACGAATTGAGAACGATAAAAATAAATAATGTTTAAAGAATAGAGTATGACTAATTCAGATGTTTGGTTACTGAAAACTACGAACTTTTCACTTAAATAAATTGGTATTCTGTCGATGATGACTAGCCTCCAAGAATTGTGGATTCTTATTGAGTTAGAGCTTATGGTATATTTAACTTGATAGAAAGTTGAAAACTCTGCTCTGTAGTACCGAAATATAATGGCAAACTTTTTCAATTTGTTCTGCTAGAGATATTCATATTTACATCTTTATTCTATTGGTATATGCACACTGAGGTATATTGCTATAACTTTAAATACTAATGCACTATATATTTGCCATTCTAAGCTAATCTTTTAAGTAGACATATATCATAAACTAGCTTCTGCCCACGTGCAACGTTCAAAAAAAATTTGGGGGCATAGCGGCACCTTTCAGTAGGTATTTTTCGAGTCGACCATAGCGGGACTAGAGCATAGCGGAACTAACCGCGAATGACAACCTTACGGCAAACGCAATTAAGTTTTTATTGCGGCCACTGAGAATACTCGTACCGCCGTCTATGTTCGGCTATTGGGACAATCCTACCGCACTATTCCCAAACAATTGCAACTCCTGAAAGCCAGAATCAACAGTGGCGACCACCAGAAAAGCGCCGAGGCAATAAAGCTCGACGAAGCCCTGAGAAAATGAATCGCGGCTAGCGGTATTTGCTTGGCAATCAAATCTAGTTTGATAAAGATTTAGAAAGGTTACAAAACTTTGAAAATACTTCTTGCACTAACACAAAATAGAATCCTCCCGCGCGCATGCACCGTACGAACCAGTATGACGTGAATGTCGAAAATTATCCCCAAGGAACATATTCCCGGGATAAAAGTATCCTATGTGTGCTATTCCAGACTATAATCTATCTCTATGCCAAATTTCATCTACATCCGTTAAGTAGTTTTGGCGTGAAAATGTAACAAACACACTCCCGAACTTTCGCCTTTATAATATTTGTGTGATATAAAACAATAGTGAAGTTTTACGATACGATCATTCCAGTGACTTAAGGTGCTAGCTGTACGTCTTTAGGTGGAAATCGCTAATTATATTTTGGACGACGTGTTAGGTTTATCCAGTGATCGTTCGTTCGTTTAATGTATCGTTCGGGAAGATGCGCGTATCTTCTCGTTCAATTTACAATGTCTTAAGACAAAAGTCTATGACCAGTGTGTGTTGCCAGTAATTACCTATAGGACCGAGACGTGGTCGCTCACAATGGGCCTCATCAGAAAGCTAAAAGTCACCCAAAGGTCAATGAAGAGGGCTTTGCTCGGCGTTTCCTTGCGTGATCGCATCAGAAATGAGGATATCCGCAGGCGAACCAAAGTTACCGACATCGCCTGAAGAATTGCGAAAATTAAGTGGCAGTGGGCAGAGCACATTGCTCGCAGAACGGGCCTCCCACATTACCTGGTTAAGGTTGCGGGAATCCGCTGGATGCGAGACGCACGGGATCGTTCAATGTGGTGACGCGTGGGGGCGGCCTATGTCCAGCAGTGGACGTCTATCGCCTGAAATGATGATGACATAAAGTCACGTCTTTTTCCCGTAGGGGTAGGTAGAAACTACAGAAAGCCACCGGCTGCGATCCTGATGATGATGATGCTATACAAGTTATGATCCGGCTAAAGCCACAATAGGGCATTGTTTACACCTCTTATCGACTTGTTTTTGACTTCTCAAACCACTATTACTACGCCAAGTCGACCATCACTCGGTACATTTAACTCTATCAATTTTTACAACTTTTCCAAAGATTATTATCAATTCCTCGAAGTATTAAAGTCTGGGTCATAAAACGCGGTCTGCGTGTAATACTTATGTACAATGTTGAAAATGTTTGTAGAAAACGTTCGAAAACATTGTTTAGCGTATATCTTCGGGATTGCTGCCATCCCATTTCATGTTATAGAATTTCTAGAAAATCTTTCGAGGGCAATATTGTAGTGGGATTTTGCAATTTCATATATGTGTAGGTTACCGATTCTTATATTTTTGTATTCGCTTACTTAGTAAGAACCTATTTCCGAACCTGTTGTAGTGACTGAAAAGAACCTTCCTGGTGGTGCGATAGGCGATATCGTTTATTCATTAATTGGTAGCCTCACAAATAGTTAAACAAGATTGAGAATTAATTATTTGACCGTTTGTTAGACTAATAATGGACGGATAAACGCGTTCGAAATTTGAAGTATTTCGATTAGGATTAGCATTAGTTTCAATTCTCATTTATTTTTAGTCTAACAAATTTCAAATAAGTTAGAGAGTTAATTATTTGACCATGTTTGGTTAGTAGATTAAACCATTGGTTGAGTTAACTACCGATCCAAAAAATGAGCCTAAGAGAAACAGCTGGGATATATAAATACTTTTACTACTCATCATCTAACTTAATTAGATAATAACAATCGCAGTTACTACAACTAAAGACGGACACATTGAAATAACAAAAAGCCAACCATAATTCATACATCCAGTAGGAACCCGACGAATAAAATTTGTAAGTAACTAACTTGAAAAGTTAAACTGAAACTTTCAATAAACACAATAATGAAATAAAGGACTTCCACTAAACAAACAAAAACTTTTAAAAGCATTGTTTTGTTTCGTTCAACAAAAAGTATAATGAAACCTTTATTTATATACAGAGTATAAATGTCACAGCGCCAATCGAGTTGCTTGGACCCTCATAAGTAATGAATGGAGTACAGACTTCGTCTGCCTACTTTAATATTTAAGCCCTTTCCATTGGCGTTTCATGCCTGGTTATCGCCTATAGATCAATAAGCGACGCTTTTGTTTCGTCGCGAGTTAAGTTTGTTTCTGTGATTATAGTGGTCAGTTCGTTCGTTTGTCTTATGATAGTGGACATGCATGCATCAATATTTTATTTAGATAGGGAAGGAGTTACACAGGGTGGACTTTTGGATAGTTCAAGGAAATGACTTAAAATAAGTTCTGCTGTTAGTAGTGGAACTTTATTTTGACATGACAGTTCTTTACAAGGGCCATATTGTTTTATTTGTTCTGTATTTAATACAATAGGGATGTTTCCTGAGTACAAAAATTATAATTCTATTTAGTCTGTAAGTGGGATTATCAAATTATATTGGCCCCTGATTTTTTCTTTATCAATTAAATAAAAAAACACGCCGTTGTTTTTATGCATACGCGACTGTATGCGGTTACGCAACTACGCGGTTTCGTTCCTACACAGGCTACGCAACTACTACGCCGACACGGCTACACGTCAACAACGCTACGCGGCTGTAGCACTACGAAACTACGGCTAATGTTGAGTAAAATGGAGTAGAATTCCCGTAAAAAATCGTTAATTCTCTAACTGTCGCAATTACCCGTCCTATATATTATGTGAAGATTTCTGTAAAGCACAGTATAAAAGTCGTACTCTTTCACTCTCCTCCATTCCTGAGTCGCAGAGACAAGGAGGTTCATTTATTAAGGGCCCGCCAATGCCTTCCAATTTCCGCGCAAGTTGAGCACGGAATTTTAACTAAATTTTACGCCACTGCAAATTGTAATGTAGCTGAATGTTTTAAATTACACTTGTTTCGAAATTCTCTCTGTATGTGGAGACATACTGGAAAAAAATTCTCAGCTTCTATCTAAGGGTATTGTGCTAGTTAGATTTTGTTGTGAACTTTTCTCTTTGTTTGACTTCTTTGCTCAGAAATTTTAAATTTAAACACAGTAGAATGTCTGTCTTAAATTATGTCACGAAAATAAATTTACCTGCGATTACTACACACTACGAATTTTTTTTTAGAAAAGATATTCACTTTTCTAACAAAGAACATCCTCACATCAACGCATCATAATAGAATGAAAGAAGAAAAGAAAGAAAGAAAAGTGTTTATTTGCCACAAAAACGACATATTTTTTTTTACAAGCAGACATTTTCAACTAAAACGTACAAGCTACCTGTACCTATAGGTGATCAAGGCATTGGTTTAAGACATCCTAACAATGGGATTGGTTGATGCCTGGCGGTTTGCTTATCTCTAACAAGAGCACATAAACTTACCTGCACTGAAATATATCATGGCATATCATAAATAATTTTCTCACATACAAAGTTAAGACACCATGAACCAGCAATAAAAAATACTTAAACAAAGAAAGTCTAACCGTTCTACAAAACAAAACTTCCAGCGGTCATCTGTGGTCTTCTTTATCAGTTCCTCTTCACCAAATGATACTTTCTGAGTGCTAAAGGTCTGCATTGTTGATGAAAATACCATCGCTATATGTGTGAGATCCTGACCCGATAACCTTGGGGCCTTTCAAGTAAAAGAAGAATTTCCCAAATCGGTGGAGGCGTCTTTGAGTAATCGGGGCACCAAAATAAAAAATAAAGAAAATACTGACGAATTGAGAAACTTCTCCTTTTTTTGAAGTTGGTTAAATATTAACATTGACCAATATATTCTGTTTGGTTTGTCGGCACACTCGGTACTGACTATAGCAGGCGCCCCCTGGCGGCCACAATAAAAAAATAACACAACTAGCCCTGCAATGCATGCCAACTTCAACTGCATGTCTTTATTCCGTGATAGCTACAAACTTGGGGTCATCAAGTCAAAAGTGAATAGGTTTATTCGAGGCAAGCGTGCTTCACCATAGACCACAGCATCGCTTAACATCAGGCGAGATAATGATCAAACGCGAGCATAAAGATTATAAAAAAAAACATAAGTAGCATGCAATAAAAGGCAGAAACATATTACAAGGACCTAACGTAAATATAACTGCATATTTCTTTGGCCAGTGGGCACATAAGATCCAACTTAATGTGCATATAATTCGCGCTAGCCAGTTTAAATGCGTATTTTCGCCATATTTTCGTAGACGCTTTTGTACTCAGGGGAAAACAGTTGAACTGTGCCAACTTCGTGTCACATTATTGTATGAAATGGGGTTATAGTTATGATAGTAAATGTATCAGTTACTGTAAAAGCCCGAACTACCTAGGGTAAAACCTAAGATTTACCAAGTACCTACCCACGGTGATAAAAGTCCGAAATGACCTGATATAATCGCTAATTTCGGGCTTTTACCAGAAATCACACGGTAAAACTTAAGATTTACCGTGTTATTATTAACTTCTATTCTTTCTATGTGGTAGTTTACCTTCAGCCAAAGTTCATCATGGTTATCCAATCATGGCCGGAGTCCTAATGTTGATTACCTGTGCACTCGTTTTTAGACAACTATAACACAAATAAACTCAAAAACAAATATGGCTGCCATATTTGTATTTTTGAGAGAGCTCATCATCTAGTCTAGCTATATTTAGCTCATCTAAAATGAAGCTGAATATCATATAGTACGATAGTACGCAAAGACATATGATGCCCAAATTTATAAACTGGAATATGTAGCTGCAAACTTATCTATCCATAATTAACTTCATTTTGTGCATCAACACTTCCACATGACTCATTACGCGAGTTCTTTCAGCTCAACTCCTTAAAAACCCCCGATGTATTCATGGTCCATTACCCTGAAGATAACCTGATCTCGTTCTACACTCGCTGCTAACAAAGTGCTACTTTTGGAGCTCTCAAATTAATAGGTAATTAGCTCACCTTGTTCGCAGCCTCGCAGCTCCGCAGTCTTGTATACTAGGGCACGATCTGAACACTTGGTATTTGAATTCCCCTGTTCTTAGACGAAGTCTTATTGACGGGAACTTTGGAATAGAATGGAATATTTATTTGCTAGAAACAAGGTGTTTACAGAGATGTTAATTTCATAAAATTGCATAGTGCTACATGTCTCACCGTTTTAAAAAAAAATTCAAAATCAATTCCAATTTAATGAAATTCTTACATAAATTTGAATAATAATAATATTTTTTTTGGAAGTGATACTAATACACATATAGTGTTGATGTGCGGGTCACGGTATGGCGTTATTAAAGGACTTGATGTGTTGTGTGAGTGAGAGCTATTTGTAATTGGCGTGGAAGTTTTCGTGGATAAGGAATAAACATACTAATTTCGTACATGACTCATAAGGGTAGTTTGCTGGCTTTTGTCAAGCGGGCACAAAAGATTTTCTATATAATATAAGAATGGACCTGAGAAATGGTCGTAATCTTGTAATCTTCATCATAATCGTCAAAAACACCGCTGTTCACGCTCATGTTATAATTAAATACGATGATCTCAAGATGTTGTATTTAGATATTACATCAATATGTGGTTAGTGCAATCCCTTCTTTTTTCATATTTAATATAATCTGCAACCGCGTCAGTCACTCTAGACTGCTCACCAATACCAACGAATAAAATATAAGGTGACAAAGACTAGCGCAAACCTAATTGCTATTTACAACTAAGTACTAACCTAGATTCTCTTAAACAACTCTTCTAAGCCAACTAAAAACAATATAACAATATCTCAGCTAAATCCCCATTCCATTACGCTTGGTTAGAAGTTGAATACTTGCAGAAGTAGCTTGAGTGCCGCCGGCTGCACGGTTCTGTCACGGTGGTGACTTACACGCCGCAGTTGCATGGTGTCATTAGCGTAACCGTGGTTTAACGTTAACGCCGGTTTAACTGCCAGGCAGTTCGCCGCTGCAAAATATAATGTGCGGCTTGCTAAGAAATGAGAATATCGTTTACGTAGCGTTTTTAGTTCAGACTGAAGTTATGGGAAGAAAAAAGTATTGTTTTTGCACAGGTTATATTAGGGTATAAGTTTAAATACGTGAACTATGTTATGAAAGTTTTTTATTGCAATATTCTTCTAGCTAGAGTAAGTATAGATACAGGTAGGTAGGTAAGTAGAGTAGGTACCGGTAGGTAAGTAGGGTAGGATAGGCAGTTAACGGGAGCGAAGCCACGGGCACAGCTAGTCATAAATAATTTTCTCACATACAAAGTTAAGACACCATAAACCAGCAATAAAAAACTTTCTTCTTTTTTTGAAGTCGGTTAAATATTAACATTGACCATTATGTTTTGTTTGGTTTGTCGGCACACTCGGCACTGACCATAGCAGGCGCTCCCTGGCTGCCACAATAAAAAAATTACGCAACTAGCCCTGCAATGCATGCCAACTTAAACTTCAACTGCATGTCTTTATTCCCTGATAGCTACAAACTTGGGTTCTTTAAGTCAAAAGTTAATAGGTTTCTTCTAGGCAAGCATGCTTCGCCGAAGACCACATCATCGCTTACCATCAGGCGAGACAATGGTCAAACGTGAGCCTATAGATTATTAAAAAAAATAGTCTTACCTACTGGTAAAATTTAGGATTTACCTCGGAGACTAGTAAATGTTGAAAAATTTTAATATCTACATATCTTTGTAGAAGTTTACCTTCAGCCACAACACAAGTTCATCATGTTTATCCGATCATGGCCGGAGTCATAATATTGATGACCTGTGCACTCGTTGTTAGACAAATTAAACACAAATTAGGCTACTTACGTCATATTTGTATTTTTGAGAGAACTCATTATCTAGTCTAGCTATCGTTAGCTTCATCTAAAAGACATAGGAAGCCCATATTAAGAAACTGGAATATATAGCTGCAAACTTATCTATCCTTAATTTACTTCATTTTGTGCATCGACACATCCAAACGACTCAGTACGCATGTTCTTTCAGCTCAACTCCTTAAAAAGCGCGATGTATTTGTGGTCCATTACCCAGGCTATCTCGTTCCACACTCGCTGCTAACAAAGTGCTACTCGTGGAGCTCTCAAATTAATAGGTAATTAGCTCACCTTGTTCGCAGCCTAGCAGCTCCGCAGTCTTGCAGTCTAGGGCACGATCTGAACACTTGGTATTTGAGTTCGCCTGTTCTTAGACGAATTCCTATTGACGGGAACTTTGGAAGTGATATACGTATGTTTGTTTGTATGCGGGTCACGGAGTGGCGTTAATAAAGGACTTGAAGTGTTGTGTGGGTGAGAGGTAATTGGAATTGGCGTGGAAGTTTTCGTAGATGAGGAATAAACATACTTATTTCGTACATGACTCTTAGGTGTAGCTTGTTGACTTGCACAAAAGATTATCTTTATAATATAGGAATGGACCTGAGGAATGATCTGTGACTCATAAACGGCACAAATATGTGGATGTCTCTAACTATTCTCAATTTAATTTTTCTCGTTTTCCTTCTTTTAATTAGACTTTTTACAATGGTTCTTAATCGTCTATATAGCTCTTTGCTAAGAATAGTTACAGCACTGATAACAAAATTTGTGCCACATGTTAAATTTAGTCTTGTTATATTTTTTATCTTTGTATAGATTCTTTATCGATTGTTTTGTGAATGTGTGAACATTGTAGGCCTTCTAGATGCTAGTTAACATTTGTTAACTTTTTTTATATAATCTTTTTTTTTATAGTTTATTACGACTTATTGTCGGGCCTACGTTATCCCCCCATACCTAAGTACTAATGCTGTAACTGGAAATATTCTAATTCAAACCATTTTTTAAAGAGTAACCATGGAGATTCTTGCCGGTTCTTCTCCATAGGAAACGATCAACCCGAACCGTGCACCTTTTGCCGACGTTTTATTAGTGCCCATGTAGGCCTATGTGAAATTAAAAAGGTTAATTTTTGATCTCCACTTCAACATAATCGTCAAAAACACCACTCAAATGTTTTGACAAAGATCGTTCATGTTGTAAAATTATATATATTCGAATTAAATCCGATGATCTCAAGATGTTGTGATTAGATATTACACGCACAGGTGGTTAGTGCAATCCCTTCTTCTTTCGTACTTCATATAATTCAACTCAAGTGATTGCCAATTCGCCGGAATGCTCATATTCTTTCTCTCCTAAATAATATTCTCTTTCTTCCTTCTACCCCTCTTTATCTCAAGAAACGGTTTCAGTTTCTGTGTGACTCGCACCTTAAAGTTCTTAGGTCATCGGATAATATGAAACTTAAAATGCCAATGCATGCCACTACCTTCCTAGACAAATCTTTTACTGTCCAGGCCACTCGTCTATGGAATGCATTGCCTGTGACTATAAAGCGCGCGAAAGCACTGCCTGTTTTTAAGGGACTTGTGAAGGAGCACTACTTGTCATTGTTTTTTTTGTCTATATATTACTTGTATATATGTATTTATGTATCTATTATTTTATGTTATTTGTTTGTATTTAGTACCTAATTTCTTAATAAATTAAATATTTGTTGTAAAATTTGCACAAATTGCAACCCCATATTGTGTCCAGGATGTCTCTTTCTATTCTAGGTTGCCTGGAAGATATCGCGGATCGCGATAAAGCCGCCTGTTGTATGCTTGTTTTTGTTATAAGATAGACGTCTTTTTGAATAATTTTTATCTTGGTATACAATAAAGTATACAATAAATAATCTGCTATCGCGTCAGTCACTCCAGGAAGAACCAAAACCAACGAATAAAATATAAGGAGACTAGCGCAAACCTAATTGCTATTTACAACTAAGTACTAACCTAGATTCTCTTAATCGACTCTTCTAAGCCAACGAAAAACAATATAACAATATCTCACCTAAATCCCCATTCAATTACGCTTGGTTAGAAGTTGAATACTTGCAGACGTAGTTTGAGTGCCGCCGGCTGCACGGTTCTGTCACGGTGGTGACTTACACACCGCAGTTGCATGGTGTCATTAGCGTAACCGTGGTTTAACGTTAACGCCGATTTAACTTCCAGGGAGTTTGCCGCTGCGAAATATAATGTGCAACTTGCTAAGAAATGAGAATGTCATTTAAGTAGCTTGTTTAGTTAAGACTGAATTTATGGGAAGAAAAATGTAGTGTTTTTGCACAGGTTAGATACGAGTATTAGGGTATAAGTTTAAATACGTCAACAATGTTATGTAAGTTTATTTTATTGCTAAAACACTTGCTCTCGAATTCCCTTTCATGGATCCAAGTAATAATAAGGTCATGTGCATCAGCAGACATCCGACGGAACTTTACTTGCTCTAATTAACACAACGTTGTCTGTTTCAGTTATTTGGAACTCAAGTTGTCATTTTTAATTTATCATATTTCAGTCACATCACACTTAAAATATATGTAATTAATCCTATTCCAGCTACATTATTCATCAAATGTTAGTAAAACACAAAATATACTGTTAACGTTCAGTACTTTTAGTAGGGCAAGCCGATTTATATGGTCCAACTTCACCATGCACATAATTACACATACATTGTTTTTAAAATCGATCCATCTATTGAAAATATCAATAAATTTCGTGACTCTGGTTGCTATTAACTTTTGGACGAGACACAAAATTGTACACTAAAAGTATCTAGAGACTTCAGGAATCAAACGTCTAATGTATTATTAAAACGATCTTTTAACCCACAACTGAATAAGATTCCCCAAGAGAATATATATATATATATAGGCTAGGCATATTTTAAAGATAAAGATAATTTATTTGCTATAACATGTGTTTACATAACTTATGCATGTGTTAGAATCATGAATGGAATTCTATATAAAGGTATTGTTATCTACCAAGATAGCTTTGAATGTCAAGATGGTTATTGGTTATTTACTGTGTATCAGAGTTCTAATGTATGTGATGTGTAAGGAAAGGGAATGAATAAAAGCACAGAAAGACAAGACTAGTTATTTATTTAAGTAAGGCTTGTCAATTAATTCATATTTAGAAGGCTCATTGAGCTTACTGCCCGGTCGCTAGACTAGTTCTCGTGGGGAAGAAGGGCAACAAACCCCACGGAAGCTCTTTCGTAGTATTTGTAGATATATTTTACAAACACAAAGTATTTACAATATTATAGATTCAAAATAACAAGGATAAGGCAAAGGACACAGAGTAACCCTTAAATCAATACTTTAGCTATTTTCATAGTGTAATGTCGTACGGTATTCTGTTGTGGGGAAATGCCGCCGACATCCAGACTATCTTTGTTTTGCAGAAAAGAGCTGTTCGATCAATTTATAAATTAAGACCGAGACACTCTCTCAGAGAGTAATTTAAGGAGATTAATGTAATGACTGTGCCTTCTCAGTATATTTATGAAAATCTTTTATATGCCCATAAAAATATAAAATTGTTTAAAAAATACAGTGATATCCATAACATAAATACTAGGAACAAACACAAATTTGTAGTACTTACAACAAGGCTCAAGAAAATAGGTGGCTCGTTTAGATGTCAATGTGTACGCTTTTATAATAAGCTTCCAAGCCACGTACAAGATCTAAGTCTTAATAAATTCAAGTCTTTCATTAAACGTAAGTTGTGCCAGAAAGCGTTTTATACAACAAAAGATTACATTGAGGACAAAAAGGCTTGGGATTGAGCTGCTCCAATTAATTTTGTTTTTTTATTATATTTTGCACTATGCATTTTGTTATTATAAAAATGACTATTTTTTTTTTTTTTTTTGGTTTTCTTGCAATGACAAGAATATTTACTTTTTAAAGTATTATATTATTTTATTTTAATTATTGTGAATGTGAAGACTATGTGGATATTTTTTTTTTTTTGTTTTTATTTAAATTTATCTTAGTTTTTAATCATGGTCTGGCAGTTTGAGTAGTTTATGCGGCCTACCCGAATGTCCTTTCTTTGGTATTGTTCGTCGAATCGTTGAGCTCCTTAAATTCTGAGTTGAGCTGCTCGGTTATTGACAAATGCGTGCACTGACTGGACAGGTCCACTCAATCTGGCTGGTTCTTTCCTCAAAAGACCATTTCAGACATAGTCTACATGGTCTTCACATGATCTAATCAAGATTTTGTCAGAACTTTAAAAGAGACTGTGACCTCTGAGTTTGTTTCGGCCTTTCTTCTCAGAGTAGTCAGATAGGAAACGCCGACCTCATCTAGTTTTAAAAATATGTTCGACATGTAAAAGTGTTTGTACAAACCAACTTAGAGAAATAAAATCATTTATCATTATAGTATCGATAAATGTTAAAAAAAAAAAAAAAAAAAAATATATAAAATGTTAGGAATATAGGCCATAATACGATATAGATACAGCTTCAACACAACCATTAGAAATAATAAAGTTATAATATCAAATAACTTAAGTTAGTCTTGTGTAGTCTATCTTAAACCAAGTATTCTAAAGTAGTATACTTCTAAATAACAATATCTAGCCTGTACTGGCTTGTAGTTCACAAAAAAGTAAGTCCGCTTATCAATTACACAATATTTTATAATATCGGGTCTATCTGTCTCAATACGTCCAATATGAGAAAATGGCGCGGTATCCCGCCATTTTCTATATTGCTTCAAATAATCTCAAAATTAGGTGAATAATAATCAATTACTATAAAGTGAATATGTTTTAAAACGTATCAAGACAATTAAGGAATTTAATATCGCCTATATAGTAATTCTTAATCAATATTCGAAAGAATATTGATACTAACAGACAGTATTGTACTAATTGTTTCAAAGGACTTATAATACTAATATAGCATTATAAAATCCAGGATACATCACAATGATCATTACAAATTACGTAATGATTTATAGGAATATTATCAACGTGGCTTAAATATAAGTTTAGAGTTATTTCCTGTACACACAACAATATTTACTTAGGTGGGTACTCTTTTACATTTGAAGGTAGTTAACACCACAATAATAATTAAGGTACGCGTAGGTACTTAGACATTTGTCGGTAGGTGCTTAATAAATATGACAGGGATGTATTATGTAGCAAACCATTGAAAAATGAAAATTAACGATTTAATGACGTCACACATATTTCAAATTCTAACAAATGCAAGATGGTTAAACTTATTATTTGTGGCACATACATGTTTTGCCTATCCAGGCGTACAAATATAAATTTTACAAAACTGTTAATATTAATTAAATCGATCTATAGGACATTTAAATAGAATTTTTAAACAAAAAATAATAAATTGATAGTAAGTTCAATCATAAAAGTATCATAAAAATCAAGTTAAATAAAAATAATTTAAAAATAAAATGTCATAGAGGTATAATAAAATCATAATGTCATAAAAAATTGTAGTTAGTAAAATAAAATAATGTCAAAAAAATGCAATAATTTAAATTAAACAATTTTTTATATCTTTTAACATATTTATTTATTTTCTGAATAGTACCTCAAGGCTTACCTATCTGTCCACGTGTAAGATTATACAGTAACTTTGTAAACTAAAACATTATTTGTTGAAATAGTAGTTTATATCTACTTTCTTTGATCCCTTCATGAAATCTTGTAAAAGATTTTTCTTACGCTTGAAGAGGTGATGTACGCAATGGTATGTGGTTTTTTTTAATTAAATACTGGCTACTCGAAATCATCATCCTTCAGCCCATATCATCAGCTTACAGCAGTCGACTGTTGGAAATAAGCCTCACCAATCGTTTGCATTCATCTGTATTCTCGAAAACTGTCATCCAGGTGCTACCAGCTACCCTACGAAGATTGTCGCTTCACCCAGCCTCAAAGCTACCCACCTTTAATCTGCGATTCACAGTTTCCACTCACGAACACCTCTATCTCAACGGTCGTCGCTTCTATTGCTAATATAGCCAGCCCATTGCAAGATTGGCTTACTTATTCAAATTTATTTGGAATCGTTGCAACCTGTCTTTTTTTACCATTTCCAAAAGGCCATTTTAATCCATATCTCGACAAGATTTTTTTACAAAATAGTCGCAGTATTATATGATTTAGATCCGTCGTTAGCGTAACTGCAGTTGAAACGCCGGTTTAACTGCTAGAGTAGCGAACAGCCGCGTAATAATAAAATGTTCTGATTATGCGCACAACTTTTAAATAGTATCATCTGCTCCCGTACCCTGACGTGTCAAAACTATCATATTTCGGCTGTAAGAAAGGGACAGATGTATACAAGCTATATACGTCTGTCCCTTAGGTAGACTCAAAATAACCTTACTCTAAGAGCTTATGGTCAGCCCCCTGTATGATAATACTATTAGATTATGATGAAACTTCACTTTCATTTCTTTCGAATGATATATAATACTTTTCCAAAGTGTTAGTTTTTGTTTTCTTTTTACAACACCGACTTCCGGAATGAAAGTTATTTTTGCACTTTTTAGCGTTTTGTTGACGGGAGCGAAGCTGCGGGGGACAGCTACTTTAAACATAACTAGCGTAATGTGGGTGTCGCTACTATAAGTACCTACACGTCTGCCTATACCTTCGGCGAATACAGTCGTGATATTACGAGTATATTATAAAACTATGTCTAGACTTACACATTAACAAAATTGTGAGTAAAGCTTACCAATTATATGGCTTTATCATGCGATCTACCATTGACTTCAAGAGAACTTCGTCATATCTATGCTTGTATAAAGCCCTAGTTCGATCACAATTGGAGTATGCAGTGTCAGTATGGAACTCTTCTACAAAAAGTATGTTGAAATGGTTGAAAATGTTCAGTACAAATTTTTACGAGCCATGCACTACAGATGCAATAAATCCTACCTTCCCTACTCCCAGTTACTCAGCAAGTACAAGCTCCTGCCCCTGTGCTCTCGAAGAATATACCTTGAAGCCATTATCTTATATAAAATTGTCAGAAATAAATTCAATTGTATAGATTTAAGTAGCATGATTTGTTACGCTGTGCCTAGAACCATTCATAGGCGACAGGTACGCGCAGGTACTCTCTTTGCAGTGAATTCATGCCGAACTAATTCTGGCCAGCGCGCACCTGTCCGCCGAATGGTTGACTCATTTAACAGTACCTTTGAAAACATCGACATCTTCAGTTGTCCAATGTGTAAATTCAAAAGCCTCACTCGATCTTCTTTATTAAATAAAACCCACATTAAATAAAATTCATATGTGTTGGTGGGTTTGGTGATTTGCAGAAAGAGTTTTCTGAAAATCGACAAACTTTCTAGGGTCATGCTTATATTGTGTAATCTTTATACCTACATTTGAGCTTTTTTTTCTTGCTTGCTTCGTAAAAGAACAAATTTCTGCTCGTACAGCTACTAAAGCTCCTAGCGATACACTTCTTTTTTTTTTCATTTAAACTTTTATGTCTACCTGTGGACAGCGTTGTGGGTTATATTATTACTAACATTGTCATTGTTAAATAAGTTGTAAGTACTTATAATGTAACTGTTTGCTGTTCCTTTCAATAAAATAAAAATATATTAGAATACGCTATACTTATTTACTAGACCCTATCCTCCTTTACATAAATAAATCACAAAATAAATCCTCAGAAATCTTTACAACTCTTGGACTATTCCTAGCATTCAATACTGACAAATATTGACTGACTTGATGTGAACGTTTAAGTAAGTGCCAATACGTGTCCTAGTTACCAATAAGATACATTATATTGGTATGTGTTGTCGTGATTTCAAAGTGAGAATGACTAGGGCAAACATAATTCTTTAGATAGATACAGTGTAGAAGCATATTTTTGGTAAAGGGTTAGATCAGATATTTTTTAAATGAAAACTTCTTTAGCGGTGTTGAGCGTTTTTGTGTAGAGGCAAAAATTATGTGTTCGCGTCAGCGACATGCTAATGTGACATGTGACGGAATAACAAACACAGTGGTTTTATGTCTTCATTTCTGTCGGCAGTCCCCATAACCGCCTATTATTATTTTTTGCCTTAATGCTTTATCCAGCGAATAGGCGATGGCGACGGGTGACGGCCGGCTTCTTACAAGCGATAGATTGAGACTTTGAAAAGTTTGCAGTGTACTTCATCATCTGCCTGCCCTTATCCTATGTTTCTTGGGGTCGGCGCAACACGTTCATTCATACTTGTAAAACATTATCTTTCTGAAGACCTAATGTCATGTCATCAGCGCCTTATACTTTACAATCAATGCCTTCAATACACTCTATAGCACAACACCAGGCGACGATATTTACATCTATGTACCTACGAATTACGACAAACTTAAGGTGCCATCTCCACAAACAATCTTTTAAAAACCCCTTTCATTGCTAACAAAGTACCCATTCCCTAACTACGCGACTCCGTACCTCTTGATACAAGTAATCAAAGAACTCTATACTTCCTACGGACGGCTCTCGACGCCTTTCGACTGAATAGCTCATCTTCGTTTAACTTAGGCGTTACTAAATCATTGTGTATTTACTTTGAAGGCCCGAGATGTATCTCAGATTAATTTATGGGGAAAGATCTCATTTTAAAGGGTAGGCTGCCTACTGTTCGCGAACGAGGTTGAATAAACTTTGACGACTATTTTCGTTCCTTATGCATAATGCGGGCATAGGTTATTGTACTTGTTGGAGTTCCTTTGTATCTTTTGGGGTTACAGAAAGATGTTAACGTAGCATGATCTTTGAAAGATAGTATCTAAGGCTGATTAACTGTACTTTCCTATATTTTTCTTGATTTGCGTGTTTTGACCTCGATATTTTGAGGACTCACCTATTTAGAGGAAACCTATTATAAGACTGGCAACAGATAACTATTTTTTTGAAGGTGAATGAAATTGGAACGCTTGTAAAATTATTGAAGATTTATTTATTTACTCATTAATTATTATAACACCTTTACAGAGACTTCCAAGGCGATGTTATAACATACATATAAAACATAAAAATACAATACTTCAATCGTTACAATAAGACATTCCAATCCATTAATCATTATTAAATGGTGTGGCACTTAAATTTTGCGCTACTTTGACGAATCTGAGATGTTTTTGTTTAGCTTTGCTTGAGACTTCGGTACGAGCCCGCCTGAAGGCAGGCACGTTGTTGATAAAATATAACATATAAAAGTAATTTCTTCATATTATTTAGAGCTACCCCCTCACAATATCACCTGATGGAAAGCAATAGATGGGGCCTGTGAAACGAGCAAGCCCAGAAGAGGTTTATACACTCTTATTTTGAGGGGAGACACAATCAATATATTCGGCGTGCTACGATTCCTTTATTCGGCATATACACAAATAAAATAAGGAAGTAAGTAAATATGTCTACCTAATTAATTTGAAAATCCTTGTTAAAGGTAGGTACAAGCCAATCATCTACTCTATCTACCAGCTAATCTGCTTTAATCCATCATCTCCAAAACAAAAAAAAAACTGGCAAACCCAACTTCCTTCCATAAAACGGCAGATGTGTATCAAAAATCCATTATGAAAACCAAATAACGGGGGCGTAAATCAGGAAGGACCCACTGAAGATCAGACGCCGACGAGGCCATCGCCACCCTCGGAGTACGCTTTGTACTTATTTTCCACTCAATATGTTACCTTTTTGAATAAAGAGGTTGGATTTTCCCCCATTTTGAGTAAAAGTGAATGGTGAAATTGGGTTAAAATTCTGCCATCAACTATGCATGAATTCTACAGCAATATCATCGCCTGTTATATAAAATGATTCGAAATAATCATCTAACTAATTGCAGAAGTCAAAGCCTTCTGTATTCATGATTATAACTCTGGTTAAAAGAAATAGGAAGACGACTTTTCCCATAACCTGTGATTGTTACCACTTGAAAAGTCTGCTTATTTTTCTCTATATTATATATGGAGAGAACTTAACTCTACAGTAAAACAATACATATTATGCTATTGCAATAGAAGATTTCTTGGTTATATGCTCCTCATTTTGCTTGTCACATTTTACTCTAACAATCCTAAAATGTTCAGAAATTCAAGCAGAATATAATTTAACATACGTAGCTCTGCCCGACTTGGCTCTCTAGTTCCTCGTCTAAGCTCTCATCTTATAAATACTTCGTTCACGTGTACCGGGTGCCTTGTAATTCAATTGGAATGCTTTCGCTCGGGAAGTGCGCTGAGAACAAGCTTCATTCATTAGATCTCATGCGGACACTGATAACGTACTCATTGAGACTTTGCATTAAAACTGGACGGATAATTCGTTTTAAATTTCGAAGGAGCGGATTATGTTGCTGCTTTGAAAATTAAGCTGGAGATATGGCGTCTGAAGAAGAATAAGTCTGCTATTATTTGCATTTAAATGAACATGTCCGGAGGTTTTTTTCATAGAAATGAGACTCTCATTCGATTATGTCACTAATATTATTAATGATAAAGTATAGAATGTTTATCACCTATAAAGGTATACCATGGTCCATGACCTTATTTAGAATATAGGATATTATCTTTGATCCCAGTAGCACGTTTGCGTGAGATTTCCTTGGACAATTGATTCAAGTCAATGTCCACGACTTTTTTCTCTTGTATTTACTTATATTTCAAGCTGACTGGAAAAGGCAGTAAAGAAGCTCGTATCGGTAAAACTTAATAGGATAAAGTGGCGACAGAACACAAACAGATAGTGTCATCCATCGCTGTGTAGACAGGACACCCAGTAGTGCTGTTGAACGTACCGAGGCTATTATATTTAGGTTCCTATAACATATCCCTACATGGTTTTTATTTTTATTAAAGCTTTAACACATTGAAGAGAAAGATTTTAAAATTGGGTATCAGACTTTCATTATGAATAAAATGCCATGCTATGTGAAAAGATTTCACAGCTGAAATAAGTAGTAAAAAAATATGAAAAGTACTTCTATGAAACTTTTGCTGATTTAACAACAATTTGATGAGAGTTTCAGAGAAAACTACTTACTTAGCTTATTTAATTGAAAATCGAAAATGAACTGTGTTCATAACGGCTGGTAACTATTTCGAGATAAAGCCAGATCTCAATAAAACCAATTACTCGATCGCTTCGTTATAAATATTAAACTAATTGATGAGATACAGTTTTAATTGTTTTACAGAATAGCCTTCAGCCTTAAAGAGGCTAGACACAAAGAAATATGGCAACCTAGCTATCACCTGCAAGTTTTGCGATATTTTTGCACGCTAAATAAATCAATTAGAGATGTAACATGCATTAGTTGAATAAATATGGTTTAGTTATTACTAAACCATATTTTTCAAATAATGCATGTTTACACAAAATATGGATTCAATTAATTGGTAACGCAAAATTTTATCTAATATTTACCATCAACTAAATTAACTTTAATTGATAAACCAATATTTTAGCTGAAACTGCACAAAATTAATAATCTCGCATTATTAATTTCAGCAACGTTTTGACAAATACATCGTATGTAACATGTTAATATGCCAAGATACCAATAAACATTTTTTACTCCCTAAAGTGACAAACGTAAGTCCAAATTATGTGTACACGGGAAAGTTAAAGTAACAATACTTACACTCTAAGCCAAAAAAATTAGAGGTTTAGCTTTAAGGCCTCGTACGAATGATCTCACGAAGTAAACAAATATTTGTAAATAAATAAGGCTTTATGTGTACTCGGAACCGAGCCCGACGCGTCGCTCAGCGTTCCTCAAGACAACACACCCTGATTTATATTCAAGCATTATTTTTATCAAAGCGGAATAAGCACATGCTATTCAAGTGCGGATGCAGCTTATTATCAAGAGTACGCCTTATCCGTCGTCGTTTCGTCTCGGTTCATTCGAACGACGAATTATCTGTCAGCCATGTTTCTTTTCTTGAGTTTCGTTATTAAATGATGTCGAACGTCTCGAACATGAAAATGTAAACAAGGCGGTATATAAAGCGTAGGACATGAATCATTATCTTGAAGCACATTTTCTGTATTGTATGAGAGCCTGAATTAATTTAACGAGAATTTCTTAACCTATACAAAGAAAATCTATTGTCGTGGGTGGCTTTTTATGTGCGTACTCTTCTTTTGTAGTCCTTTAAATCTTTTTTTCCTATTCTTTGCCGGTGCCTACCCAGGTGAGCCCACACTAGAAAATTGATTTTCATTTTTAAGATAACCTTTTCGTAAGCACGTCTTAAAAATGAAAATCAATATCCTTGTACTGAACGTGGAAGCGCTTGAAGTATTTGATGACACAAAACATATTCGAGGTTTTCGCTCTCTGAGCGGTGAGTTTGTTGGAAAGTGACCCAAATTGTGACCTAGACAGACAGATTTTTGTTCAATTATAGCAAACATCCTAACTCGCAGGTTTACATGACTTAAGGTGAAAATCACGCTCTTTTGAGCCCACCGCACCGCACCGCACCTCTCTACCTACACGTGTAACCTGCAGGCTAGATTTTGCTTCTCCGATTTTATAGTGCATCGGAAATTTTCTTAGATGCGCTTGCAGATTGCTTCTACACAACCATGCGTAAACGGGTCGTTGCCCTGGTGCGCAGGGTGTGGGACTGCTCTAACGGTATCCTTAGTATGATTTAAGTAGATTTAATAGTCGCCTAAACTGTGTTTTCGTTGGTCGCTGTTGTACCATCTCTCTTGGCACGATGTTCCACTATTATTTGTTTTAATGTGGTTTTGTTTAGTGGCAGTTCTTACAGTCTTCCATTTTTAGGGGTCTTGTCACTTGAATAACGATAATTATATTCTGAGGAATAGGCAGATCTTTTAAAGACTTATAAACGGACCACTGTTTTCAGCTACTTACTATAATATACATATATAAAAATACCAACTTCAATAAGTACCAAATAAAACGCGGCTACATCTTATTTTTACAAAAATCTTACATAACCAAAAAATATCATGATTAATCTCGTTTCTCATCCTCGCTGCATACCCTGCCTATACAATATACCAGCTACATACCTATGACAGCAACACCACTATTGAATCAGTGTTACGCGATCCGGAGCAAGTTTCCTTCCGCCCCGCTCGAATAAGGCAAGCGAAAGTACGAAGAAAACTTATCTAGACATACCAACAATAACTTCGCAACAGACTTCTGTATCTAAACCCCATGGTGTGTGAGATTTTGTATCTTTTTGTAAGTATGTTTTGTCGTTAGTGAGCTTTGCTGTGTAGACTGGCTGAGTTCACACGTTTTACTGTACGATGTTTTATACTGAAACGTTGGGATCACACGGCATTTCACGGAAAAATTTATACACTTTTTTAACATATGAACTGTGGAATGATGACGTGTTTTTCCGATATACTCGTACTATAATATATCGCACAGTATCTTCAGCGCTGTGTGAACGTAGCATATTTATTTATTTTGCAAACTCTTTAGTAATACAGAATACCTACCAACGTTAAACCAAAAAAAATATTGCTTCTAGGAATATAGGTACTTTTTTACCCAGACACCAACATATAATTAACTAGCCGACCCCCGCGACTTCGCTTCCGTGAAAATTATAGCCTATGTTACTCGGGAATAATGTAGCTTGCCATAGCTGAAAGAATTTTTAAAATCGGTCTAGTAGTTTCGGAGCCTATTCGGTACAAACAAAAAAATCTTTCCTCTTTATAATATTGGTATATTAAACACCACAAAGGGCGTCCACTGTATTAATATATTTTAATTCGCTTAATTTTTCTTTTAATTGCCTATATAAAAATAAAAAGACAAAGCTAAAATATACCGGCAGGGACACTGATAAGTAATTGTTTACACTAACAGATTTACGTATTTGTATTTATTTAGTTACGGTCGTATAACATTTACACTGCTTTACAAATTGTTGTGTCAGCAAATACGTAGTTACAGTTCAATTGTGACTTAAATCGAGTACAAAATGTTGCGTCATTGTCCGTCCTAGTCACTGCCTCGCACCGCTCCCGCTTGTGTGGTTCTCAATTCGATCCCTACGTCTAAATGTAATTGCAGATTACTAATTAGGAAATTCTCAGTAGTAGACCGTGACTAGGACTTCGTCCGAGAAATTAGCTATGGACTCCTTTTAGATACATTGGGAGGCACCTAATGTCGTAATTAGCAAACTACGAGTAGTTACGAGTCTATGAAAGTTCGCCTTTACCCGTTCCAGAGAATATGAACGTGATAGGAATCATTCTACAAATTGTAGCTTTTTAGGGTTCCGTACCCGAAAAGTCCAAACGATGCCCTATTGCTGTCACTCACGTGACCGTCCGTCTGTCCGTCTGTCCGTCTTCGGTCACACGGGTTTTAGAGCCAAACGGTTGGAGCTACAGTCTTCAAATTTTCACAGTGAAGACAGGTATCTTATTGACTTGTGTCAAAAAAATGTTTTTAAGTGGGGCGCCCATACAAGTAAAGGGCGGAGACGCAAAATAAAATGTTGACCTACCACATCGAGTGGAGTATCGTTGTTTAGAGCTCGATGTAGATAAATGCTGTTTTTTTATTTATTGGAAATCAAAGGAATGGAAAGCCACTAAAGTCAGGTATTTTTACAAAATATTGTTCCGAAGAATTTTCTAACTTTCCATTAATCTACGAACTTCAAATTTGGTGATAATGTTTATAATTACGTATATTTTACCATTTTCACTATAATTTTTCTTTGAAATTCCCTCATTTTTTCTATTACAATCAACTTAATTAGGCGGTCTGGTACGGAACCCTAAATGTGCGAGGACCGACACGCACTTGGCCGGTTTTGATTCCATCTATAAGTACTAGAATGTTTTAAAGTCTTTCGCTAGTACATTTTAAAACACTTTTCGCATTCTTTCAGACGGATGCCAGGTATATCTTAGCCTATTTACTTTAATGCGGTAATAAACAAAGCCGCGAACATGCAAGAAGTAGTAATCGTAAATCTAACTATACTGTGATTTTTAATTTCGTAGACTAAACTGACATTTGGGGGGTTGTCACTTTATAGTCACATAAAAATAGTGTCGTATCCAGAATTATTGAAAGTTTATCGAAAATCGAAGTAGATCGAAAATGGGACTATTTCACGGCAAAAATTACATTTGTTAAGAAACTAGCGGCCTAGTTAGTACTCATTTATAGAATAGAATAGAATATACTTTATTGTACACCAAAAAAAAAGAATTTACACTTATATTTTGCAGCAACTTAATAGTATGGGTACAAAGGCGGCCTTATCGCTGACAGCGATATCTACCAGACAACCTTTGGATGGACTAAAGAACTCAAGATAAAACAGGGCTAGCCTACAGTGTACTGCTACATAAAAAAAAATCATACATAAAAATTATATCTATACTTCTATACTAATATTATAAAGAGGTAAAGTTTGTGGGTTTGTGAGTTTGTGAGTTTGTGAGTTTGTGACGTTGTAAGGGGTAATCTCTGGATCTACTGAACCGATTTTGAAAATTCTTTCACCAGTAGAAAACTACATTATTCCTGAGTGTCATAGGCTATAATAAATTTTTAAAAATATTAGAGATCCTTATGAAAATTGCAATAATGTAACTCAAGGTAGGAAAATGTTGCCTATAAAATTCATTTTTTGGCGTGCGCTGAGAAAAACATTGATGATAGATAAAAATAGTAGGTAAGTAGGGTAGGCAGGGTAGGCAAAGTAGACAGGGTAGGTAGGGTAGGCAGGCTAGGCTGGCTAGGCAGGGTAAGCAGGGTAAGCAGGGTAGGCAGGGTAGGCATGGTAGGCGGGGTTGGCCGGGCAGGCAGGATAGGCATGGTTGGCAGGGTAGGCAGAGTAGGCAGAGTTGGCAGGGTAGGCAGAGTAGGCAGGATAGGCAGGGTATTCAGGGTAGGCAGGATAGGCAGGGAAGGCAGGGTAGGCGCTCCAGTCAGGGTAGGCAGGGTAGGCAGGGAAGGCAGCGTAGGCAGGTTAGGCAGGGTAGGCAGGGTAGGCATGGTAGGCAGGGTAGGCAGGGTAGGCAGGGTAGGCAGGGTAGGCAGGGTAGGCAGGGTAGGCAGGTTAGACAGGGTTGGCAGCAGGGTAGGCAGGTTAGACAGGGTTTGCAGGGTAGGCAAGGTAGGCATAGTAGGCAGGGTAGGCAGGATAGGCAGGGAAATCACGATTAGCAGGATAGGCAGGATTAGCAGGATAGGCAGGGTAGGCAGGGTTGGCAGGGTTAGCAGGATAGGCAGGGTAGGCATGGTAGGCAGGATAGGCAGGATAGGCAGGGTACGCAGGATACGCAGGGTAGGCTGGGTAGGCAGGATAGCCAGGCTAGGCAGGGTAGGCAGGGCAGTCAGGGTTAGCAGGGTAGGCAGGATAGGCAGGGAAGGCAGGGTAGGCATGGTAGGCTGGGTTGGCAGGGTGGGCAGGGTAGGCAGGGTAGCGCAGGATAGGCAGGGTACGCAGGGTAGGCAGGATAGGCGGGCTAGGCAGGGTAGGCAGGGCAGTCAGGGTTAGCAGGGTAGGCAGGGTAGGCAGGGTTGGCAGAGAAGGCAGGATAGGCAGGGTAGCCATGGTAGGCAGGGTAGGCAGGGTGGGCAGGTTAGGTAGGTAGATAGCCAGTTGACGGGAGCGAAGCCCCGCGGGTCAGCTAGTCTATACTAATATTAAAAGAGGTAAAGTTTGTGAGTTTGTGACGTTGTAAGGGGTAATCTCTGGATCTACTGAACAGATTTTGAAAATTCTTGCACCGGTAGAAAGCTACATTATTCCTGAGTGTCATAGGCCATACAATATTTAAAAAAAAAATAGAAATCCTTATGAAAATTGCAATAATGTAACCCAAGGTAGCAAAATGTTGACTGTAAAATACATTATTTGGCGTGCGCTGAGAAAACTATTGATGATAGATACAAATTAGTAGGTAGGGTAGGTAGGATAGGCAAGGTAGGCAGGGTAGGCAGGGTAGGCAGGGTAGGCAGGGCAGGGTAGGCAGGGTAGGCAGAGTAGGCAGGGTAGGCAGTGTAAGCAGAGTAGGCAGGGTAAGCAGAGTAGGCAGGGTAGGCAGGTTAGGTAGGGTAGGCTGGGTAGGCAGGGTAGGCGGTGTAGGCAGGGTAGGCAGGGTAGGCAGGGTAGGCAGGGTAAGTAGAGTAGGCAAGATAGTCAGGGTAGGCAGGAAAGGCAGGGTAGGCAGGATAGGTAGGGTAGGCTGGGTAGACAGGGTAAGCAGGATAGGCAGGGTAGGCAGGAAAGGCAGGGTAGGCAGGATAGGTAGAGTAGGCAGGGTAGGCAGGGTAGGCAGGGTAGGCAGGGTAGGCAGGGTAAGTAGAGTAGGCAAGATAGTCAGGGTAGTCAGGAAAGGCAGGGTAGGCAGGAAAGGCAGGGTAGGCAGGAAAGGCAGGGTAGGCAGGATAGGTAGGGTAGGCTGGGTAGGCAGGGTAGGCATGGTAGGCAGGATTGGCCGGGTAGCCAGGGTAGGTAGCCAGTTGACGGGAGCGAAGCCCCGAGGGTCAGCTAGTAGCTATATAAAATACTACACAAACTTGTAGTCATACCTCAATGTTTATAGTCACCTGTACGGTTCTGTGCAAATAAGTGTGTGCGTGATGTTTCAACGCAAACAATAGACATCATACAGTCAACTACGAGCCAAAGGGGCATGGTCAACGCTACACAAAGATAAAAATAAATACTTACTCGTTTCACTTATATATAACTACAAAAGTCCGTATCGAGCCGGTTCAAAACTAAGTCTAAAATTCGTCATAGTAGACGCGAGTTAAATCTCGGCTGCACAAAGTTTATTTTTGTATTTTCGGTAACCTATACTCATGGTAAAAAATAATACTACTAAGACTACTCTACTAATACTAGTAAGATACGCGAAAAAAATGCATCTTAGAATAGGTATAAAATAAAAACAAAAGCTTTTTATGCATCCTTTGTTAATATTGTTTATACCCAACCATTAAAAAAGAAAACATGTTGAAAACAAAGTAATTTATTGATTTAATAAATATTATTACAACTTATTTAAATAGTAGGAAGATAAAAAAAAAAATAAGTTTTAATTTTGAATAATAATATGATAACTATTATTATCGAGGGTAAGGCTTAATTATTTCGTTTTCTCTAGGAAAAGAGGATTGAAGCTTAACCTCTTCAATACAATGCTAAATATTTACTATTGCCAGGGCAGCCCCTGTTTCAAAACCAACCAACAATAAATAAACAATAAATTGAATAGTAATAAATAATCATATTAAGATAAAATTAAAACTTTTTTACATAATAAATTGGTTCTTAGATTGGTTTAAATACCTTTATTCACACTAAGACAAATTTACACTTTCATTACAACAATATACAAACATTTTAGAAGTATTGCCCAGTGAGAGTAAAAGAAAACAATTAGTTCGTGGTCGACAATTAAGAAATGAATTCAACACATTCCCGAGATAATGCGGTGGTCCAAGTTAAAAGATGTCAAACACTGATTTAAAATACTAAATGAAGTCACTTCTTTCCTTCGGCACTCCAGGTGCGCGGCGAACAGTGCGCAATGACGTCAAGAATTCACTAGCAAAACGCCTAGTTGGTATAAAACCATTGTTTTCATATTCATTCACCATAAACATTCATTGAAACTGACTTATAAGCGGTGGTCTGCCACTTCATGCACGAATCTAGAGACTTCCTTCCTCCTCAAACTTATTTATCCAACGAATCGAAGTTCTCCTCTAAAAAATAAAAAAAAAACACTTACTAAACATTTCAAAAAAGTGATTTATTTGCTTACTTGACACAAAAATATAATGCACCATTTATATATTATTATATAATAAGTATTATGTGTAAGTTTTATTATGATATAATAAAACTTACACGGATTCATAAGAAATTTGTGATTGTATTTAGCATATTCTTATGCAAGGTAACAATGTTTCCCCTATTTTCTAAACCTATATTTGCTTGCATTATGATATTCAAATAAACACCGCTATTATAATATCTCAAACGCTCTGAATAAAGTTCACCAACCAACAACGTCGTACTAAGTATTTCTTCAAGCAATTCATAATGTTTCAATATACCCTCATCTTCGGTGATTTGATCGAATAAAATAAAAAGTTCTACCCTTATTCAAATGCAATGCTCAAGATCCAATTAACTAAACACTTAAAACGCAAATCTTCCGGACAAGTGAATACATTAGTTCATAATATAAAGTAATGAATGCAGCGACGAACATAATAATATTAAAAGGATAACAAAATTATTACGCTACGGTACTTAATATTTTTCTATCATTTATGAGATTACATTAAATAGATAGTTAAGATTTAAATCTTTATTATTATTTGTGCATTCAATTTAAATAAAGAAATAGATATTCATATTCATAAATTAAGTTTATTAAATTTTAATAATAATAATTTGATATTTTTTAAGTTAAAATAATATTTAAAAATGTATAAAATTTGTATAGAATAATAAATAAAGAAAAATAAAATAATTTTATTTTTATTCGTTGTGGGATTTAAACCAGGCTTAACGTGGTTTATCTAGCAGTGTTAACCGCTAGGCCAGATGAACACTAAATAGCTCATTCTAATCAAATTAACTTAAAGGTAAATAATTATCTACCGCGCTCTCTAGGATTTTTGACGAATAGCAATAGCGACGCCAAGATCGCACATTACTCCCGTATATAAATACGGGAGTAATGTGCGATATTGGCGTCGTGCGAATTGGCGACAAAACTTGTGGGTATTGTGTTTGAAATCTACCCACAATGTTATAAAGTTTTGGTAAACGTTTGTTTTATATTATACTATCTACAGATGAGGATGGACACACCACCACCCACATGTATTATTATTTTAATAAATAGTATGACGTTGTGGCCATGTCGCGTTCTCATTGGTTCATTATGAAAGAGTTCGATATACAGGAGTGTGTATGAGTGTTATGTGTCAATAGAAGAAGATCGTAAGTGGTGCTGATTGGCTATGCTATTGTTTCGTGAAGTTATGACTGCGATTTTGACCGTGATAGTACATAATATACATGTAACAAAATTTCAAAGAAGGGTTGAACGATGATAGAAGAAATTAGATAGAAACAGAAAAAAAGAAAGAAAAGGAGATGGTTGTTAACAAGGTTTTTAAAAGATGCTAGTGATTGAGCTTGTCTTATTGACATCGGCAACTCATTCCACAATCGCACAGCCTGGACCGTGAACGATTTATTGTAGAACTAAGTAGAATGAGCAGGCATCAAAAGTCTCAAATTCTCCGATGATCTCAAGTGTCTAGAATGTGTGTCATGAAGGAACTTAAAGCGTTCTTTGAGATAAGAGGGGGTTGTAGTAATAAACAGAACACTGTAGAGTAACGATAAAATGTAAGCATTCCGGCGAATGCGGATTAGCAGCCTACTAGCCTAGCTTACTAGCCTTTAGATACCTGAATGATGATTACATTTAATGAAGTTATGTTGCTAGGTGAAAATTCGATAATTTTCTTGACAAAATCTGATAATTTCCAACACAGTTTTGAACCGTTTCAGTTGTAGGTAAACACCTATTAAACTTAATTTGCTTTCATAGTTTTCTTATGGCTTTTCTGAAAGTTCGCCCAAACAAACATTAGCTTTTAGCGGGTATTTTGTCTGTGGCCTATTCCAAGAACCGTGCATTTTTCCCGTGGCTTATCCCACGAACTGTGTATTTATCTCGTGTGGCCTATTCCACGAACCGTGTATTTTTCCTGTGTCCTATTCCACCAACCGTAAATTTATCTCGTGTGGCCTATTTCACGAACCGTGTATTTTCCCGTGGCCTATTCCACCAACTGTGTATTTTCTCGTGTGGCCTATTTCACGAACCGTGTACTTTTCCCGTGGCCTGTTTCACCAACCGTGCATTTAACTCGTGTGGCCTATTTCACGAACCGTGTATTTTTCCGTGGCCTTTTCCACCAACCGCGCATTTTTCTCGTGTGGGCTATTTCACGAACCGTGCATTTTTCCTGTGGCCTATTCCACCAACCGTGCATTTTTCTCGTGTGGCCTTTCACGAACTGCGAATTTTCCCCGTGGCCTATTCTACGAGCCGTGCATTTTTCTTGGGCCTATTCCACAAACAGTGCATATTTTTGGGGTAAAAAGTCATTCGTGTTAGTGCAGCTTTCTATGAGTGAGACCGGTTTTATAATCAGATCAGTACTGCCAGAGAATTACCTTTCGGAAGCATATAAGCTATCAAAAATACAATAGGGATGTTTCCTGAGTAAAAATTAAAAAACAAAAAAATGCAATAGTTTTTTTTTATGTAACAAAAAATATATTGGTAATTTTTGTTTTGTCAAATCAATAATAATGACAAAGATAAAGCGCATCAAAAGCTCAGGAATGTGGGTTTGTGTCGTCACTTCAAAGTAAAAAGTGCACCATATCGAGACGTCACGCGAAAATTTCAGCACACTGTGCACTGTATCGCCATAATTTTTTGTTTAAAGAAAAAATAAGTGTTTACCTAGGTACCTAACATTTTTTGACAATCTGAATATTGGATAAATTGTTTTTTTAAGAGTTTACTGTATTTCACCACTTCATTCTGATAGTTTCGATTACAATATAAGCTTGTTTCCAGTCTGGTGTGGCCCGCGTCCGTTGGTGCAATGCTCGTTGCTCGCGTCGCCGCCGAACGGACGCGCGTCTGCGCATCGACGCCAAGGTACTAATGTTCGTCGAGTCGGCCTATTCGTGACTAGGACGCAACATCGCTGAGCTGCTTGTCGCCAACCGTATACGTTAAGTAAATCCAACTCATACAAACAAAAAAAAATTAACCGGTAGAAGAAAAGGCCTGAAATGAAAACACATCAGTAGTCTATGGGAAACTAGATGAAAACCTCGTGAAACTACAAGAAAACGTGGTGAAGGAATCCAAGGCTTGACCAGGGTGAACATCCGGTGACTAGGGCGTGTTGTGGGCCCGATTAGTTGGCCCCAGTGCATCACGACTTGTAGTAGTCGGTATTAGAAGCTATTTCCTCAGGGTTTAATTATTTATTTACTAGTTTATCCTCGCATTGGAACGCTTTGCAGCAATTAAACCAACGGGTCACAATCTTATAATAAACTCACTATAAGTCCAGGTTTCCTCACACTGTTTTCCTTCACCGTTGTCAGCGATGTCCAAGATAAACTTAGAAAGTACATGTGAATTGAACAACTCACATTGGTAAGCCCGGATTCCCCGGATTCTAACCCACGACCTCAAGCACGAGAGGCGAGGTCTTAGCCACTGGGACACTATGACATACATTGACGTTATAAACGATTGCACGCTATTGAGGCCGCTCCATCACGTCATCAAGCTAGGCCTAGACGACCTCGCTAAGTCAATTTAGTATAGATGCAAACTGCGGTTTTTAAACTTGATACTTTGCAAGCTCTTTATCCTGTAGATACAAGACCTTGGTATTGATTAGAACAGAAGTTTTATCTTCTCATTGTATCAAAGACTAGCGCATGCGTCGCGGTTTCACCCCCGTAGTTCCCGTTTCCGTGGGAATATAGGGATAAAAAGTAGCCCATCTCACCCGGGGATAATGTAGCTTCCCAACGGTGAAAGAATTTTTGAAATCGGTCAAGTAGTTTTTAACCCCCGCAAAAAAGAGAGGTGTTATAATTTTGACGTGTGTTGCTATGTATCTGTGTGTCTGTCTGTGGCATCATAGCCCCTAAGCGGATAAACCGATTTCGATGCAGTCTCTTTTGTTTGAAAGAAGATTTTGTCGAGAGTGTTCTAAGCTATGTTTGAATAAAATCGGTTCAGCCGTTCAAAAGTTATGGGCGTTATACTGTTAGAATCGGGGTGTTTTCGGAAGATAAATTTGAAATTTTTCTTGTTCAGTTTATTCGTTACATACAAAAATACAAATCAAAAAAAATGTAACCATATACCAAGTAGTAATCCGTGAGTATTCTCCGGTTCCTTAGTTATATACCAAACGAACAAATTCAGCATTTAAGCGCTCGAATCTCAACTCAACATTCAACTTTTGACCGCTACATAACGTGTAGCTTTCGCTTCGGAATGGAACTAGTTTCATAAAATATTTCACAGTTTATTTAACTTTTAGAATTTTTCAGCTTTTCGAGAATTTTCAGCGTTCGTGGTCGGAGGTGGACTAGGCATTACACTCTTAACTGCTATACATTTTTAAAGAAACTCCTTTGGCTTTCGTAATTGTTCCAAATTCCTGTTGTAGGTGCTGTAAAAAGTACTGTACGGGTAAGGTACATTTAAATGATAAACTGATTTAATTGCAAATAATGTATTGATATAAACACCCGAAAAACTGATATATGATCGACCCGCGGCGAATGAGTCAACCCAACAACGATGCTATGCAACTACTACTTTTACTCTAATGTGTGATTTTTATTCATTCGCAGCGCGTCGATGTCAGCATAAAAATGATACTATTGATATGTACGGGTTTGCTCGTACATGCTCCCCGAGGAAAAGATATAAAGACAATGTGAGAAGAAACAAATAATTATAATAAATTATTTGATATTAATCTAATTTCTTAGTGTCTCTATGTTAACACACTGTTCACAAATTTGTAATGCTTGTGTAAGAACCTAACATAGGGGAGGTGGCTTTATCTAACACTCGCGCACTTGTTACCACCTTCGCCCTTTCATTGTTACACTGGTACACTACACTATCACCAACACACGCACGTTGCGTGGCCGGGCATGCGCCGCCGCCGGGCACGCCAGCTGCTGCGGGCATCGCCGGCGCTGGTGCGGGGGCGCAGCGCGTGCGCGCGCGCCGCCACGCGAACACTCCGAGACATGCTGCTACCACGCCGATCGTAGAGTAGATCGCGGTCTAATGGTGAATGTCATGAGATGACAGATTATCAAATAACAATCCACTCTCTTTCATGATTCTGATTTTTTCCTCAATCGTTTTAAGCTCTCGATCGCTCTCTATGCTGGAGTCGTTCAAGACATCTTGAGGAATAGACACGTTTATAACGTGGTTTATGGATGCAATGACTGGTGAGTAAAGGTTAGCACTAATACTAACATCGCTCTTTCTTTGTTGATGCGCAATTCCTTCAAAATTATCTGATTTGATTATGCAGCCGTAATCTATAGTTATAAGTCCGGAGTGAGTCAGCTGATGCGCGGTAACTTGATCTCCACATACTGTTCGTAGGTTACATTGACCGCAGCAAAAATAGATATAATTGTTGATAGAATGGCTTTCCATCCATAGATTTTTACAGGGATCGACGTTGACTTCACATACTGATGACTTTGATTGGCAGAAGTCTTTATCTCTGCTTAATTTATAGATAGGAGAATGAATATAGCACAGATGTACATTTGTCACTAGACATGAATCTATGATATTTTCTGTTATCATAATGTATGCATCCTTTTTCAGGTTCACAGCTATGAAATCTGACACTGGTTTAATTGAAAGCATTGTGTCGTTGGGTTTCTCTGTAGGAATTGGTATAAGCTTGAATATTTCATAGGTGTCCCTGCTAATCAAGGGTATTTGTACTTCAAATATTGAGTAATTTTTAAGCATTCTTGCTTTGACCCGTAGAAGTTTAAAAAGTTGTGCAAGATCTGCATGAATGTTTTCTACAGGTAACGTGACATCATTAGACAAATGACTAGCAATAATGCTCAGCTGATCCTGTAATTGTTCTGCTGTTATTAAATGTGGATTAAATCGACCATGATAGATGTCTGTGATTGTGTCCACTAAAGCATTCTGTAAATCTTTCAAGTCGCGTAATAGATTGCTGGCGACCACAGCTCCCATAGAAACTTCACTTACTCTCGAAATGTTTTGAGTTGCAGCCTTTAATACTTCTAATGTATTTTCGATGTTTGCAAACTGCTGATGAATCATTTTATGTTGTTTATGCATTGTAGCCTCCGTCCTCTTTAAGAGACTGAATTCTGCTTCTATGACTGAAGTTTGATTTTGCCAATATGATACAATATGCTTTTGATTTTTACGAAGAAGAGTGATATCTTTCTCGTATTGTTCTGCGAATCGAGCGTCCAATACACCGAAGAGGCCATTTGCTATGTAACCGACACCGTCGATAAGACCTCGCCGCCACCTGTTCGCTTGCTTTGCAAAATGCTGACTGAGTAACATATGATTATTGTAATCGAGTTCATTGTACCCATGACGTAGTTGCAATAATATTATGTCACAATATGTTTGCTCTTGGATCGTACTGCATGTTTGTTCCAGGGCCATTATACTTTTGTTAAGTGCGGTAATTCCTTCCCAATAAGGATCTAAATCGTAATATATGATTAATTTCCAGTCGTCGCGTATGATTTGCATGTTTGTTAGTTTGTCGAAGTAAATATGTTGATTATTTCTGAATTGTGTGACGTTAAGTGCGCATTGGGAAGTTGTTATGATACTAAAGAATAACAAGATTGCTGCAAATACTGCAGCTATATTGTAACGAGTGCCTCCTTTCCTTGTTTCAGAGCGCTTATTTATGTTAGAAACTCCCAACCGCGCGGTATTTGCTTGCTTGATTTGCGAGTTTTCATTGTTAACTGGGAGTATTGATAATTTTGTGATGGGACGTTTAAGTGTTCCGTTTTTGGTTTTCACTGTAACCACGCGAACTTTGCCGTCGGAACCGGGATGTAGTTCGATGACTCTGCCCATCAGCCATTTTCCCGACGGAAGATTGTCATCATGAATCATGACAATATCATCAACATTGAGGTTGCTTGTAGCTTGTCTCCACTTACTTCTTTCTGTTATTTGTACTAGGTACTCATTCCTCCATTTTTTCCAGAGATCCTGTACAATTTTTTGTGTCAACTGCCAACGGGTTCTCAAATCCGTTTCAGTCTCATGTATGGAAACCTTTGACCCACCTGTTAGGAAGTGAGCAGGCGTTAAAAAATCCACATCGTCTGGATCTTCTGATATAGCACATAAAGGTCTCGTGTTGAGACAAGCTTCAATCTGTGTAAGCACCGTATATAGTTCCTCAAATGTAAGAATCTGGTCACCAATAACCCTCTTGAAATGATATTTGAAGCTTTTAACTGCCGCCTCCCAAAGACCGCCTGCAGATGGCCATGAGGGCGCATTAAACCTCCACTCGATTTCCATATTTAATACTTCTGCCTTTAGATCTTTGTCTTGCATGATATTCATTAGTGCTTGATATTCCTGTTGTAGTACCTTGTTGGCACCTACAAAATTGCGACCATTGTCACTATAAATATGACTAGGCGTCCCTCTGCGAGCCGCCATCCTTCTTAATGCTGCGATGAATGAAGTTGTGCTTAAATCACTAACTAGTTCTAAGTGTGCTGCCTTCGTTACCATACACACAAAGACAGCCACATATCCCTTTGTGCTCTTGATGCCTCGTCCTTTGCTTGATTTGACGTAAATATGACCGGTAAAATCTACGCCTGTGTGTGAAAAGGGACGGGATGGATTACTTCTGGCCTCCGGCAAGTGCCCCATAATTTGCTGTTGGCAATGTGGATTTTGTTTTCTACATGTTACGCACTGACGAAGCTGCCTCTTTGTAGCGACGTTCCCTCCTAGAATCCAATATTTTTGTCTGATAAAACCCAATGTCAGCCGGGCTCCGGCATGTAACATGGTTAGATGTGCGTCCTCTATTATTAATTCTGTCAGACGTCCACTGTGCGGCAGAATAATAGGGTGCTGCATGTCGTGGCTGATATGTGCCTTTTTTAGTCTCCCTCCGACTCTTAAGATATCATTTTGATCGAGGTAAGGGTTTAATTTTAACAATTTGCTTTTTAAATTTAGCTTTCCCTCTTGCTTTAAACATCTTATTTCATTCGCGAACTCTTCCTGCTGTACTTGCTTGAAAATTTTTTGCTTTGCTTGACTGATTTCTGATAATGATAGATAATGCTTTTTTGCTTTTCTTTTGTACGTCGTAATCTTCATAACTAATGCTAGAATACGTGCAATTTTGTTGACTGATTGATATTTGTTTAACAGGTCTGTAATGATGCTTGATTCATGCTTTGTAACAATATGAACGTCTTCTTGTTTCTTTATTTCCTCGTTTGTTGATTCATAGATTGCTTGATATCCTTTCGTTGCTTCAAAGGATTGTAACCATGTTGGTCCTTGCCACCACAAACGATACTCATTCAATTGAGCCACTGTGAGTCCTCTGCTGCCACAGTCAGCGGGATTTTCGCTTGATTTTACATATCGCCAAGATTCTGGTTTAATGCTATCTGTAATTTGTATTGTTCTATTTGCTACGAACGTTTTCCATCGACTTGGATTTCCTTGAAGCCATCCCAGTACGGCAGTAGAGTCACTCCAACCAAATATATGTAGGTCATGACCTGCTAAACATTGCTTGACTTTGGTCATAAGTTTGGCCAGCAACAGTGCTCCACATAGTTCCAATCGAGGTAGTGATATTTGTTTTTTCGTAGGAACTAATTTTGATTTAGCTGCTACTAATATTGTTGATGGATTGTTTCTTACCCTGCAGTAAATGACGCATGCATATGCTTTTGTTGATGCGTCACAAAAGCCGTGTAACTCTACACTACTCGCTGTTTCCGTACCGTACCATCTTGGTATATTGAACTGATTGATACTTTCTAATTCTTCCCTGGTTTTGATCCATTCCTTGCTGATTTTATCTGGTACTTGTTCATCCCACTGAAGATTGGATAACCATGTTTCTTGAAATAAAATCTTCAATTTTGTTGTTACTGGCACGATCCATCCCAATGGGTCAAATATTTTAGACATGTCTGATAGTATGATTCTTTTAGTGATATTAGTGCTTGATGGTTCAATTTTTGATATAAATGTGAAGTTATCATGTGTAGGGTTCCAACGAAGTCCTAATGTCTTAGTTAATCCTGCTTGATTAAAACTCTTGCTGTCTTGTTTATAATACTCATGATCTAGTTCTAGTTGCAGCAGACGACTGTCGTTTGATGTCCACTTTCTCAAGTTGAAGCCTCCTAATTTCAGCAGATTCATCAAATCTTGCTGCAACTGTTGTGCTGTTGATAGGGAGCAGGCTCCATGAACCAGATCGTCCATGTAGAAAGATTCTTCGATGACCTTGGCGGCTTCTGGGAATTTATCCCGTTCATCAGCCGCTAATTGTCTTAATGTCATCATTGCAAGAAATGGAGCAGGTTTTGTGCCGTACGTCACGGTTGTCAATTGATATTCTACTATTTTTTGTGACGGGTTATCCCTCCACACAATTTTTTGTAAAGGTTGATCTTCTGGGTGTACCCAAATCTGCCTAAACATTTTTTCTATATCAGCCGTGAATGCGAACTGATATTGTCTCCATTTAATGATAAGAGACTGAAGGTCTTGCTGTAAATTGGGCCCCGTGTACATCAGGTCATTTAAACTTTTATTTGTAGATGTTTTTGCTGAAGCATTGTAAACAACTCTTAATGCAGTCGTTGCACTTTCTTCGCGCAATACGCAATGATGCGGTAGGAAGCATTCCAGTGTCTGGTTGCGAGGTGAAGGTTTCATGTGACCTAAGTTTTTGTATTCGGTAATGAATGACTTGTATGCGTTGAATAAAGAATTGTTTTTATGCAATTTCTTTTCTAAATGTATGAATTGAGCAACAGCCTTATTTTTGGACTTCCCCAATTTCTCCTCAAATTGTGGTATAAGTGGAAGCCTCACTTGGTATTTTCCGTCTTCCAAACGATTTGTTGTTGCTTTGTCGTACTGAATGCACTCTTGATCTTCTGATGATAGTGATTTTTCTTCTATAACATCTTCCATCTCCTAGAATTGCTCTATACTATCCAAATCAAATTGCACGACGTTGCATATTAGTTTAGTTTTGATGTTTCCACATAATATCCAACCCAGATACGTTTCTTGAACAAGCGGAAGTGATTCGCTTAATCTGCACATGCCCGTTAAAAGAATATTCGAATATACGTCCGCACCCAATAAAATGTCTATGGGTCGGCTGATGTTGTACTCAGGATCTGCTAATTCTAAATTATCCAGAAACTTGCATACTATTTTCGGGAATGAGTATGATGGTAAATGTGTTGTTAGGTTATTCATGATGTAAACATCGATATTAAATTGATATAGTCTGATTTTTGAGTTTGACATACAGTTCAGGTTCATAATTCCTTTGCAACTGTTTTCTTTTTGCCCTATGCCTGTGATAATGCCGTCACACCTGGATCGCTTCAAACCTAATTGCTGAGCAGCGTTTTCTGTGATGAGAGACATTTGTGAGCCCTGATCAATAAGTGCTCGCAAGATCAGATATGTGCCATCTGCTTTCTGAACCTTTAGCAGTGCAGTTGAAAGCAAAGTTTCTTGCATCATATTATTATATTGTTGTGTCACGTGCGTGTTGCCTTGATTTGCACGTTCCTGATAACGGATGTTGTTTTGCTGTGTAGAAGGCGTCGAATTACCTCCATGTTTTGATAATTCCTTTGAATACGATTCATGAAGCAATGTGTTGTGAAATTCATTGCATTCGAGGCAACGCTTTTTTGATAAGCATTCTTTTTCTTTATGATCATATAAGCAGTTTTGACAATAATTCAAGTTAGCAACACATTGCTTTTTCTTCATTGGGGAAAAGTCAGCAAATTGTTTGCATAAAAATATAGCATGGGCATCATTGCAGACTGGACAGTTTGGCCGATTGTTTTGCAATTTCCTGTAACTTGGTAATTGCGAAATAGCCTTGTTGCTTGAATATGACTGCTTGAAATGATAATGTTTTGATTCTGATGGTTTATTGGTGTTTGAAGAAAAGGGTTTTTGATGATTGATCTCCTGTTTTCTTCTACTTGCTTCCATGCTCGTGAACTTCCCCTCTAGAAAGGCTAGAAATTCATTCAATTCGAGTAATTCTCGAGGTTGTTTGATAGCTGCGTTCGCTGAATGTTTCCGAATCCAATTTCTGACACAGGATGTGCACGATCAACGGATCCCATGACTTCACGTCTACGCCGAGAGTCTGTATGGCGTTCATCGTTTCAAGTGCAGTATCATGGATTCGTTTGATATGATTAATTGATGCTTGCTGTGAAATGGGCATATTAAATAAAATGTTAATATGCGATGTAAATATCATCCTTTTGTTGTCATAACGATGGCTCAAGATGTCCCAACTTATGATGTAGTTGTCCGAGCTGATCGGGAGATGCTGTATGAGACGCTCTGCTTCACCTTTTACTACTTTCGATTTGAGGAACTACATCTTCTGAGCTCCAGATAATGATGGGTTGCTATGAACTGCTTCTGTGAAGAGATCCTTAAAAGATGTCCACTGATGGTAATTACCGCTGAATGTAGGTATTTCTATTTTTGGCGTAGTATGCTCTCTATGTGAAATGGACGACATCTTCTTGTTGATTGCTTTGATTGCAGCGTTGTATGTGCTTTCGTATTTGAGGTACATACGATGATACTCTTGATTTCGGTCTCCCAGCTCACTGTCTAAGTCCCAGTGCTGAGTGTCAATCTTCGCCCAGCGAGACCTTACCATGCTCAACAGATGATCGAATTCCCATTTCTCCGTTACAGTATCCATGTCGATACTTGAAACAGTATGTTCAAAAGCCTTGAAGTTGGTCATCTGTTTCCTCATCATCTCATCGGTCTTGCTGTTTGATCCCTGAGACTTTAAAGATTGACCCGAAGTTTGCTGTACGGTGCTTGAGGTAGCTAAAGGAGTAGCAGGCTTTAGAAGCGGTGTTGATGGTCTTTCCTCTGTTGGCGGATGATTCTGAATAACCGCTCTGATTTTCTCATATCTCTCCTTCCCAGTGTCAAATTGCTTCGAAGTGAAGTAAGTATGCGATCTGGCATATTCGATGCTACACAATCTTATATGATTCGATTGATACTCTTGCCAGCATGCACCCAAATTCTCTAACCTTCGGCGTATGTAGTCCAAGGTTTTGCGATCGGAGCCATCCTTTTTGAAGTTGGTGTAAACTTGCTCTATCTGATTGAGTAGCTGCTGTTGTTGGGCGAGAACGACCTCCATTGAAGACATATTGTTGATGGAAATGATAATAAATGAAACGATCTTACTTGATTGTCCAAGCGGGAGCTTTGTTGCTCACGAAATGCGGATCCCTGTTGATCCCTGCTGATTGCTGTTGCTGCTGCTATGTACTGCACTCTTGCTGGCAGTACAAACCACCCTCACTGCTAGTTCGTTTGACGTCACTAGTGAAACACTTTACAGTACTTGAATGCTACACTAAGATGTACACACGCGACATCCGGCTCGAAGGACCAAAAATGTACGGGTAAGGTACATTTAAATGATAAACTGATTTAATTGCAAATAATGTATTGATATAAACACCCGAAAAACTGATATATGATCGACCCGCGGCGAATGAGTCAACCCAACAACGATGCTATGCAACTACTACTTTTACTCTAATGTGTGATTTTTATTCATTCGCTGCGCGTCGATGTCTGCATAAAAATGATACTATTGATATGTACGGGTTTGCTCGTACAAGTACCAAAATAAAATGTAGAACGATAAAACCTTAAGCTTCAAAATAATCGTGACAATCTAAGAAGTCCGGTGACATTTCTCATTTTTAACCCCCGACGGAAAAAGAAGGGTGTTATAAGTTTGACGTATATACCTGTGTATTTGTTTATCTGTCTGTGGCATCATAGCTCCTAAACGGATGAACCGATTTTGATTACGATTTTTTTGGCTGAAAGATGATTTTATCAAAACTGTTCTTAGCTATGTTTGATGATAATCAGGTCAGCCGTTTAAAAGTTATGGGCGTTTTTCTGTTTGAATCAGGATGTTTTCTCAAGATATCGTGTCATAATTACGTGTTCAATAGATTCTCGATAAAAACGCGTATACTACTAGATAAATGATGTAACATGCAATAAAAATGAGCCGGGTTTTTTTTTTAATTTTACTTGTGCCTACAGCTTTGTATGAACGTCTACGAAAAATCAAATTCATACTCCACCAAAGCGGAGATGTGCGGAGAAGTCCAAAGCGGAGAGGAGATGTTTTTTAAACAACCAATAGAATTTCGTTATTCACGCATCTTTCGTCTCCGCTTTAGACTTCTCCGCACATCTCCGCTTTGGTGGAGCCCCGGCCTTAATCCTAATTAATTACTATGTTACCCATACACTATAACAACGAGTATCATTCGTAAACATAAAGTTTAACTTATTTAACGTATTTTCATAGCAAATCCAACTTCTCAGATTGTCACGACTTTAGATCTAAAATCTTATTACAATCGTCTTCATGACAGTCAGTAGTCAAATTAACCCATCGTATTTCCATATACAAATGCACATGACTTTTAAAGAACCAATTTCTAAAAGTTATCATGTAAATATTTACTGAGTCGGTTCGCTTGAGAGCTGTTATGGGGTTTTGCCTCTTTTTGTTCGTTTTTCCTTGTAGAGAGCGGGATGCCACAGAGTGGATAGGTACAGAAAGTCAGCTCTATATATATAACATGGGAAAACGTGTAGGGGTACATTGATATCTATGATCGGAGTTTCGCTTGGTCTGCACCCGGCAATAGTTGAACCAGCATGCGTTTTCCATTGAAGATGTTTCATTCTTTCCATCATTCGTCATTTATATATGTGCATCCGTTTTCTTTTGTTATATGGAGTCCGCCTTCTGTACGATATATTCTGGGACCAGAAGATCGGTTGTGCCTGCTGACAGCTAATATGCGCGCAGGTGATGTACTGCATCGGGCAGCGTATTGGGGAAGCAACCTTTGTTTTGTACAAGCTCAGAACTAGCCGTAACAGCGGTTTTAGATCGAAAATGTGAAAATTTCCCTTAGTTTATAGTGAAATTATTGTTGTTTCTGTATTTCACGTAGGGATAACTTTATTTTACAATACATTTATGGTAACTATGGATAAGATTGACTGTCTTGTTGTTCTAGTAGTAGCATGTACTACAACTGAGCGTAAGGTCCTGGTTTCGAGTCTCGGTTCGAGCAAAATGTTGTTGTCAATAGAGTCGGCTTCTATAAATATATGGGACTTTAACATAACTGGCGAAAATAGGGTATTTTACTTTTTATGAGAAAACATCTATAAATATATTATTGAGATCGTTTAGGCAAAACGCAGTTGGAAATTGTTAGTTTTAGTTCGTAGAATATAAAAATAAATTTTAAAATTCAATTCAAAGTTTTCAGTGTTTTTAATCTATCTTTCACACCATGAACTATGAAATAGTAGCCGCCATGTTAATACGTCATACGGCTATATAAACTGATAAACTGTCAACTGTTCGGCGTATCGGCCAATCGGCGCATTTGTATACATAGCCTACTGAAGTCATGACCGCAGAGCAATATGACGTCCACTGCGTCCAGCGATTTAGTCAAACAACGCTGAAATTTGAAAATGTGAAAAGTTTAATGCGTTTTTAATGCACTTATCGACTGTTTATTTTTTTTGTAGCATGCATTTCACTGAGACACTTTTCAAAAATGGGTGTAATAGCCTATTGGGTCTAGGTATATACTCTTCTGCCTAACCCATGGCTAGGAGTGCATGCGTGATATTACGTTATGTTATCGATAAGATGAATACAATTTCTCCTAGATAATATGTAATACGCATCAGCACATATCAGACCAGATGTGAATTCTCCAGCGGAAGGTGTAATGCTATTTTCGTCACGTACAGTTAGACCCGAAGACATTCATAATATCATCGGGCGCTAGTTAAATCCATTGCTATAGTATTATAGTAAACATTACAAAAATAACTTTAGTATGCGGTTGGACGCTACAGAAAAAGATTAGTAAGAAAACCGCGTTCATCATCATGTATCAATATCAAAAAGAATGTATGATAAAATAAAAACAATTTAACAAAAAAAAACGACTTCCAAAAAAAACACTACAAAGCGAAATAGTACATTATAGTACAAGTGTGTAATGTTGGTGATTACCGCTGAGGCGCCAATGAGACCCGAGCCGTTAGGTGAAAGTCATAAGAGAGCCGAGGACGGTAATCATCAATACACACGTGTATCATACGATTTTTCAACACTTGTGAAGAAAATAAAAGAAAAAAAATTTTCAACAGTGAAAACAAGTTGTGAAAAAAAATTCTCAAGTGCGGGAAAAATTACTCAGCTTTCCTATGCGCGTGTTTTAATTTGAAATATATGTGATGTCATTAAATCGTTAATTTTAATTTTCAATGGTTTGGTACATAATATATACCTGTCATATTTATTAAGCACCTACCGACAAATGTCTAAGTACCTACCTTAATTATAATTATGGTGTCAACTACCTTCAAATGTAAAAGAGTACCCTCCTAAGTTAATATTGTTGTGTGTACAGGAAATAACTCTAAACATATATGTAAGCCATGTTGATAATATTCCTATAAATGATCACGTAATTTTTTATGAGCAAAGTGATGTATCCTGGATTTTATAATGCTATATTAGTATTATAAGTCCTTTGAAACAATTAGTACAATACTGTCTGTTAGTATCAATATTCTTTCGAATATTGATTAAGAATTACTATATAGGCGATATTAAATTCCTTAATTGTCTTGATACGTTTTAAATCATATTCACTTCATAGTAATTGATTATTGTTCACCTAATTTTGAGATTATTTGAAGCAATATAGAAAATGGCGGGATACCGCGCCTTTTCCTCATATTGGACGTATTGAGACACAGATAGACCCGATATTATAAAATATTGTGTAATCGATAAGCGGACTTACTTTTTAGTGAACTAGACGCTAGTACAGGCTAGATATTGTTATTTAGAAGTATAATACTTTATTATACTTGGTGTAAGATCGACTACACAAGACTAACGTAAGTTATTTGATATTATAACTTTATTATTTCTAATGGTTGTGTTGAAGCTGTATCTATATCGTATTATGGGCTTTATTCCTAACATGTTATATTGATTTAAGGGCTACTCTGTGTCCTTTGCCTTATCCTTGTTATTTTGAATCTATAATATTGTAATTACTTTGTGTTTGTAAAAGATATCGACAAATACTACGAAAGAGCTTCCGTGCGGTTTGTTGCCCTTCTTCCCCACGAGAACTAGTCTAGCGAAGGGGCAGTAAGCTCAATGAGCCTTCTAAATATAAATTAATTGACAAGCCTTTCTTAAATAAATACATAGTCTTGTCTTTCTGTGCTTTTATTCATAAAACCCTTTCCTTACACACCACGTACATTAGAACACTGATACACAGTAAATAAACAATAACCATCTTGATATTCAAATCTTGCTATCTTGGTAGATACCAATACTTTTATATAGAATTCCATTCATGATTCTAACACGCGCACATCTAACAATGGCGATCGGCCATAGATTAAAAGAATGAGGTTTATTTTTTTATGCCTTTCGCGGATAGCGTTTTAGCCACGTACAAAATGGGAAATTTCAAGTTTTCTTTATTATAGTGGAAAACAAAAGTTATATTTGAGTGAAAGTTTTATTTATTAAACACGTACAAGTTGAAATTATCTATTTAAATGCATGAAATGAGCAAGCAATAGTACCATTAATTTATTTGTACTATTGAGCACGATCTTTTTTGTATCGAAACTTTTTTAAGAACAAAGTAACTCAAACATTAAATAAAAAAAAACTCGATAACTCACTTGTGAATAATAGCAATGAAAAAGTCACAGTTTGATTGTGTCATTATGTGCCTAATTGCGGTGAAATTAGAGCCACTTTATGAGCAAGTGTGTTGAAAAATATCTTATTTTTCAGAAGTGGAAAACAATGGGTTTCTTTGTTACCCATTGTTTTTCGTTTTTCGACACCGATTTTGAAAAAGAAAGATATTTTTCGCTTCGTAAAAGAAAGATATTTTTCGCTTCGTAAAAGAAAGATATTTTTCGCTTCGTAAAAGAAAGATATTTTGCGTTTTGTTGTGTTTTTTTTTTATTGTACAATAGTTATTTTTTAGTTTTGGTTAGTACTTACCTCAAATTACCATGAAAATCATTTAAAGCCAAAGTAAATCTCGTACACGACTAGGATATATTGTTTTATTTTGGAGTTCCAGTGCCTACCTTTCGGCTTCTACATCAGATCAGTTCGATGGTACCATTTTCATCAGTACCATTTATTTATATGTATTTGCTTCATCATAGTTGGTTACCTATTCGAGATATTGTATACCCCGGGTATACATACTTATCATTAAGGAGTACCAGTGGCCATCTGTGGTCTTCTTCATCAATTCCTGGGATCCCATCATCAGATTCTGACTTGGTGACTATAGGGCCACCTCGGGAGTATAAATACCAAATACAAAAATAATTTTTGAAATCGGTCCACAATTGACGGAGAAATCGGTGAATAAACATAAAAAATACGTACAGTTGAACATAGAACCTCCTCCTTTTTGAGTTCGGTTAAAAATTCGAACGACTTACTTTATTGATGGCTACAGCATTGGGATGCCATAGGGATGGCCCTATGTCATCCGAATGCTGGGCAAAGGACTCCCTCCATAAATCCAACTCTTTTAATACGGTGTTAGTAATACCACGGGGTCTCAGCACTAAGAAAGAAAATTTGGTTGTATAAATTTCACTAGATGGCGTCATATGCACTGACCTGTTATTGAATGTGTGTAAAATTTACATTTTCTGGCATTGAACATAAAAATTGTATGTAATTGTTTAATCAACTCTCCTAAGCAAAAATTATGGAATATTGGGATCTTAATTCATATTTCAAAGATTATTTGAACAGATCATTTAAAATTGATGATTTAATTTATTTATTTTTATTTGTATGTTTATGTGCCGGAATTGGTCCCATTTTAATTTGTTGAAGATCTGATGAAGAACTTCACCGATATACAACAGAACTCTTCAATAAATAACAGCAAATCTTTCGGGATTGCTGCAATCGCATGTCTGTTTATTGTTTACACCATTTCATAACATCGCGCCAGTACACTCTAAAGGGGTACGCAGATGTGTACAGTTCACCTTGGTACACTCTCATTTCACCGGTTATGTTCATGTTTCTCGTATCTTACTAAACAACTTGCCTATTAGGTAGCTACAACTAAAAAGTGAAAAAAAATATTTTTACAAAAAATACTACCGTCTTCCAAATAAAAAAACAACTAAGTGAAAATAACTTTTTCTTTTTGGAAGTCGGTGTCAATAACGCAAAAAAATGGTACCTACCAAAGACACCGACTTCCAAAAGAAAGTTATTTTTCACTTTCTAGTTTTTTTTATTTCGAGGTCGATAGTATTTTTTTGTATAAATGTTTTTATAATACTCCGTAGCAAGAGCGCGATCGATAATTCAACAGAAACTGCTAAATATCTTACTAAAGCTAAAGCACCCAATACATTTTCCACTGGCCATTCATCATTGACTAAATTAATTCATGAATCGCGCAGTATTAAAATGTCTCCGGTTATTTACCGGCCTGTATATCGTGTCTCACGGACGACCTCCCTACTTCTGTTATATGAGACTTTTTGCTCTCGTCGGGTAAAAATCGGTTTCCTCACAAACGCTGTGCTCCAGTGAACTCCACGCTTGCTTATGAAATGTTCGACGGGTCAGGAATTAGTTTTCCTTCCTTGATATTTTTTATCGAAGCCTTTTCCTTAGGCCTCGGCTTTTTTATCTCGTCTGTTCATTTACGGTCTGCAGACGAAGTCTATTTTTTAGATATGATAGATTTACTGTTCTATTTTTAGGGTTCCGTACCCAAAGGGTTCAAACGGCCACTATTACTGTCACTCACGTGTCTGCCCGTCTGTCTGTCTGTCCGTCGTCTGTCACACAGGTTTTTACAGCCAAACGGTTGGAGTTACAGCCTATTTGACCCAAAGACAAACAAAAGTAAAAAAAAAAAAAAAAAAAAAACATTTTGGCCCACACCCCATTGAGTAGGGTATCGTTATTTGGAATTCGTTGAGTAGATAAATACTGTACTTTTTGTTTTAAAAAATATTGGAAACAAAGGAATCTACCAATTACAAGCCAACAAAGTCAGCTTTTCAAAAAATAAAAATCCGAAGTATTTTTAACTTTCCATTGACCTATGAACTTAAAATTTTGTGATAATGTTTATTATAACGTATATTTTGCCAACAAATACCAATATATTGAAAATCTGTAATTTTTTTGTAATTCCACTATTTTTCCTAATACATTCAACTTGATTTTGCGGTTTGGTACGGAACCAAATGCGTCATCGGTATATGGTGGATATCCTACCCATAAGCACTAAACGTTTTGTAAAAACTTTCATTACGCGTACAGCTAAGGAGCGAAATTCCCTGCCGGAGTCTGTTTCCCGATAGCTACAACCTCGCGGTCTTCAAGTCAAAAGTGAATGGGTTCATTTCAGGCAAGCATGCTACACCGTCGACCACATCACGTTTACCATCAGATGAGATAATGGTCAAGCGCGAGCCTATCTATAAAAAAATAATAAGTAAAATCCCTAAATGTGCGAAGTCCGACACGCCCTTGGCCAGTTTTAAAATAAGAACAGGACCTACTCGTTTCGTAGAAGAATGCTCAGCTCTATTTTTGGTCATATTGTTTTAATATTGACAGAAATAATATTTAAGATACGTACCTAAAGGCCTTATACTGCCTACGCCTTTTCGTAGAAACGTTGTATCTAATCAGACAGCCTTAGTGGGTTTCAAGTTATGTGCTACTATAGGTATGCCGATATAGGTACATCACTAATCTTCGGACACAATTGGAACAGCTACTTCAGTAGGCGTTGTTTATAGTTTTATAGGAAATACAAGTAAAATTTCAAAATTTAGAAATCCCCCGACACATTTATTTCATGCTACATAGTTTATCTAGTATATAGTAGACACGCTTCGATCGGCAATCTATTGAACACGTAATTATGACACGATGTCTTGCGAAAACACCCCGATTCAAACAGTTAAACACCCATAACTTTTGAACGGCTAAACCGATTTTATTCAAACATAGCTAAGAACACTCTCGATTAAGTCACCTTTTAAACAAAAATAAAACTAAATCAAAATCGGTTGAACCCGTTTGGACAGCAACACACGTCAAACTTTATAAGTTTGACCTGTGTTGCTGTCCACCCCTCTTTTTCCGGCGGGGGTTAAAAACGCTTTCACCAAAAATAGAATATCAATCAAAGTGACATTAGAGTAATAACTTGGTGACAGCTGCTAAGTTAATTAATCTATAATTATGTTTTTATTTATTCTGCTAGGCAACAATAATTGACTCAATAAAATATTGTGGCAACTAAATGCTCATCAAGACACACATCAAGTAAAAGCGTGTCTCATAAAATAAAAACTGCCCAAGTGCGAGTCGGGACTCGCGCACGAAAGGTTCCGTACCATTATCGCAAAAAAACAGAAAAAAATATAACGTTTGTTGTATGGGAGACCCACTTAAATATTTATTTTATTCTGTTTTTAGTATTTTTTGTTATAGCGGCAACAGAAATACATCATCTGTGAAAATTTCAACTGCCTAGCTATCACGGTTCATGAGATACAGCCTGGTGACAGACAGACAGACGGCCCGCGGAGTCTTAGTAATAGGATCCCGTTTTTCCCAAAGGGTAAATACGTGACCCTATTACTAAGACTCCGGAACCCTAAAAATACAAAACGATTTTGCCTGAAAACATAATTTTACATTGTCGGAAAGGTTTATTCAAAAATTCATAATGTTATACAAACTGTAGAACGTCGTCCTAACTACATAAGTATTTTAGCCTTAAAAGTTATGAGTACCTAGCTACAAGTTACGATAAGTCCCCTGGGGCAGATTCGTCTGGACGTGGTACTCCGGTAGCCTAGTAACACGACTACGAACATACGAATTTATGTCTGCTTTGTCATTCAATAAAACTTTTATCATTTTCATTGAGAATAAAAACAGAAATATTGGTAGATTATTTTTGGCAATTCATTCGACTTATTTTGTTTCGCCATTACCGACGTCGGGTGTTGAAACCTCGCCCAATTGAGTTTAATTTGCTAATTAACTCAGAGTCCCATAAAGGGTGTGGACCCAGACAACTGTTTAATGAAGGACCACCTTTTATTACATGTACACACATACAAAAGGCTCTATTTCGTTCTGAGAGCTTGTCATAAAACTTTACCCTAAATAAAAACAAAGTAATACAGGATAACTATGACGTATCCTTCTATCAGGGACATACATGTTCGCAATATTACACAAGGCTTATGTGCGTATATATGTAGATAGTTAAATGTACACAAACATCAAGCACGCGGCTATTTCCAAATCCGGTTCAACTCTACTGCTGTCATGGAATGATTTAGCATCAAAATACACAGACTTAATTCTGAATGCAAACATAAGGTAATCATAAAGGTTGTCTGTAAGAGATTGCCTAGTGCGATAAGACCGCCCATTGTACACTTGTATATTTGAACGTTTGTCCTGTATGTTTTTTTTGTGGTGTACAATAAAGTATATAATAATAATAAGTTACATTGTTCAAATTCTTCTTTATTATGAATTCCATTGACCCAAATGTTGTTGCTTAAACAAAATTACCTCGACCCAGTAATGCAGTGCGGTCTAATTAGCTGATAATTCGGAAACGAACAGCATTGGTTACGAATACGAGTTACGATGTGAACTTAATTAAATATAAAGCAAGGTGTAACGTGACAGCTGAGGCGTGCTTGCGAGGCGCGAGGCGAGGCTTCGAGCGACGTCTACGGCGCGGCGAGTCGTTGCGGCGATAGTTAGTTAGCTAGTAGTGCCATTAGAGGCAAGCCCGCGGAATCCCGCCCCTATCTCGCCGCCTCGTTCTCCATTAATGCTCGTTTGTGTCAAAACGACTTAATATAAAGTAATTAAGTCGTGTTGACACTGTTTCCTTTAATCCTGCCCGAAACCTTCCTCGTAAATACAAGTAAACTGCCTTGCGTATACAAACGTATAAAGGTACGAAAATTCCTTCCATCGAGTCTCGCTTTTAAACTTAGAGACAACGGCGACGGGAAATTGAGTGTGAAAGAAAGATTAGCCGTTTTATTTGTGTCTTTACAACAACCGGAGTATTTCTGCTTTACTAAAATGTTGTTTCAACATTGCTCACTTCTGTCGTGGGCACTTCAGGACAATGTATTTTCTCTAACATTATTTGATAACCCTCACATATGTTCTAGTTTGATTGCTAACGTTCACTTGACCCTCATGTGATGTGTAACGTTTGGCCTCGTTTATTACTCCCGGCTCTCGTAAACTCCGCTTTATAGTGCACAAGAGGGAAAACCGCTTTTTTAATAGAGCGTTAATGGTTACTCTAGTCTAGTGTCAGGGGCCAACACTCAGACAGACCCTTCAACGACTTTCAATGTTACTAGTTTAACTTACATAACTGTCCCTTTAGAATTACGACCGCCTCATTCTCTTTCTTTTTAACCGACATCCCAAAAAGGAGGAGGTTCTATGTTCGACTTCATGTATGTATTTTTTTTTTTTTTGTGTATATTCACCGATATCTCCGTCAATTGTGGACCGATTTTGAAAATTCTCTTTTTGTTTGAAAATGTATGGTTACGAAATTGGTCCCATTTTTTTTGGTGGAGATCTGATGAAGAGCTTTGGAGATATACAACAGAACTCTTCAATAAACAACGGCAAATCTCTCGGGATTGCTGCAATTGCATATTTGTTTATTGTTTATACCATTTCATAACATAATATCACGCCAGTACGCTCTTAAGGGGTACGCAGATCTCTTATTTCACCGGTTAAGTTCAAGTTTCATGAAATCAATTTTGGCGTTATAGTTACCTTACTAACTTGCCTATTAGGTAGGTACAACTAAAAAATGAAAATAAAAAAAAACATTTTTGCAAAAAAATACTACCGACTTCCAAATACAAAACTACAAAGTGAAAAATAACTTTATTTTTTGAAGGCGGTGTCCATAAAGCAAAATCGGTACCTACGAAAGACACCGACTTCAAAAAATAAAGTTCTTTTTCACTTTGTAGTTTTGTATTTGGAAGTCGGTAGTATTTTTTTGGAAAAATGATTTTTTTTCTACACAGACTTCGAAAAAGAAATTTATTTTTTTCTTTGTAGTTTTTTTGTTCTGGCAGTCGGTTTGATTTTTTGTTAAAAAGTTATTATATCTTCAAATAACATTATCTTTTTTATTAGGAAAAATAAAATTGCTGACAATAAAAATTCGTGGAAGTCAGTGAATTTTATATTGACCAATTTAAAGTCGCGTAATAAAAGTTTCTTCTAACGAGTTTACGTTGCAAGCCCCGGTTGTAGTGTTCTGGCTAGGTAATGTATGCCTTTGAGTTCGTGTCTCACAAGGCTTTTTTCAAGTACCATTGGGCATGAAACGACCAAGCGTTTGTTTAGGAAGTTACCCTAAGTACCGAATGTAAAACAGCGAAGCGATGCCGACTTGCCCTCAATTGAGACGAACTGGGGTGTCTGCTAATTGCTGCAGTATCTTCAGTTATTCACGTTAATAGAACGATGCAACTTACAATTAGATAGAATCGCAGTCACAGCATAGCTCTTTATCATTCAACTGCGCTGAACAAAGACCTACATTATAATTCACACACGTACGCAAACGTAACTCAAATGTAATTAACTATGCCAGGTACTATGGCTGACACACCCCGACACCCTTGTTGAAAGTTTGTAAATACGCAGGGATAATTGCGTGAAGCTAAGCTTTCAGCTTACAATGTAAGTATACGGTTACCGGGCGACGGGCGACGTAATTGAGAATAGTATAAAGATTCGCTTAATTTTTTGCCGTTTTCTGGCTAACCGTAGCGCAGTTATACCGGCCTCTTTACGATAACTGACGTTATCCTAAGGGGCGGCAGGTCACCGAGGTCGCACGCCGTGACATTGCTCCCCTTTATTGAACTCACTCGCGCTCCCTTATCACGAACTAGCCCTCCTCGCATTCGGTTCACGGACAAAGCGGGCCGTTTCGAGCGCTCTAATTTAAACTGAGCGCCCTCTCGTTTTAATGTCAGGACACTAATTAAGGTAATTAGAAACATGTTAGCGCAAGGTAAATAGTGACGCAGTGTTCACGTTTGTCGTTTCCCGCCGACGTAGCTTTATGACCGTCGAACTTTGCATAAGCAACCGCATTTTAAAATGCGCATGAAAATGGCAAACGTTTGTATCGGTCCGTTTGCTCGGCGAATATACGAGTGGCTGCGCAAAGTTACCAACGAATGCACCCACGATTGCACCGTACATTAGTTGTAAAGACGGACCGGCTCGAGTGGGTAAATGCTATTTGCAAGTTTCCATTCGCCCTAGACTCGGTCTGTAGTGCTCTCAACCTGCCAAACTGAAAAGAGTCTTAACTGGAGCAAAATGATCGCCCTGGTCCCGATACCCTTATGTTACTCGCTACTCTTTCCAGCACTCGCTTGGTTACTTTTTTTACGTTTCCTGACCTGTATAGAACTCGAAGACTTGTCAGATTTGCCAATATCGGTAAAATGGGTATTTTTATTGAAAACTAGCTGTCCCACGCGGCTTCGCTCCCGTCAACTGGCTACCTACCTACCCATCAACCCTACCTACTCTACTTACATGATTGTTGTGTAATTAAACCGTTTACGCAGCGCACGCAACGGAAGCTCTCAAAAAGGAATAATTTTGCCCGTTTTTGCAACATTTTTCATTTATGCTCTGCTCCTGTTGGTCGTAGCGTGATGTTATATAGCCTATAACCTTCCTCAATAAATGGACTATCCAACACAAAAATAATTTTTCAATTCCAACCAGTAGTTTCTGAGATTAGCGCGTTCAAACAAACAAACAAACAAACAAACAAACAAACTCTTCAGCTTTATAATATTAGTATAGATTTGAAAGTATTCTAAAAGCGAATGTTTGGACAGTTCAATTTTCAATATTGCCAATCAACTTCGGCGGCTTGTTCACTGTTTGACAAGGGGACGCCATTGCCGTTTGCTATTTAAACTGTACAATTATAACACGGGACGGAAAAGTCGTTGATTTAATTGCTAGATACCACTTTGAAATTATAGCTTTGAATTTCAAATATTTCCGCCTCAGTTTCACCATAATTTTATTTGCTGTAAAGAGATACGAGTATTAAATGGTCGAGTGCTTCATCAAAATACCTTGCTGCCTTAGTAAAATACTTGTCGTGCAAGTCGCTGTTGTTTATAACTAAAACTATAATAACAAGTCTGTAGTAGGAAATGCTGGCTACAGGGATCTATAAAGTTGGCTGCATTACGAGCTAGATCGGCAAGCGGTAGATATACAACTTGTACCTAATTGAACTAAATGAAACCTCAGACTCCGTATCAGATTAATATTATAATAGATTGATCCAGAAGACGAACCGGAAAACGCTGCGTTTGAAGGCCTCCCACCAGGTGGACCGATGACCTGGTGAAGGTTGCGGGGATCAGCTGGATGGTGGTGGTGGAGGTGACGCTTGGGGGGCACGTATGTCCAACAGTGGACGTCTTTCGGCTGATTTGATGATGATGATTGATCCAGCAAAGAAATTATAAATATTCGAAACAGAAACCTTTTCATTTGTGTTGAATTTTACTGTTTTGGAAACTCAATCAGACTCAAACGTTGGTGACCTAATTTGTATAACCCTATTACAAAATACAAGGATTAATTTTTAACAGACTTCAAAAAAACGGAGGTCCTCAGTTTGACCCGTATGTTTGCCCGCGTTTTCTCGCGTTTGGCTGAACCGACTTTGATGCGGTTTTCAAAAAAAAAAATTTTACTTTCTGGAGAAGGTTTAAGTATACAACAAATGGATACCCTGTGATGTCGTCCGCATGGATCCGTTATGTGTATGTATGTATCTTTGTCCACGCATTTCTCCGAAACTAGTAATCATATCATGATCATTCGATCAACTTAGGTCATAGTGCAAGTTTCATCAAAATAGATTAGGCAGTTTTCAAGTTACAGCACGAATGTGTAAATGAGTTATTATGGGTATTTTATCAATCCTTTAGGTACCTTATTATGCAACTTGCTCAATTTTTAGTGATGGTGAACCAAAACTAAAAAGAGAACAATAAAAACATTTTTGCAAAAAATAAACCGACTTCGAAAGACACCGACATTCGATACGAAAGTTATTTTGTTTGTTTTGGTTTTTGAAGTCTGTAATTTTTTTTGCTAAAAAGTTTTCTCTTTTAATTCTTAACAAACTAAATGCAAGTGTTGCATTATTTCAATTAGTAACACTTTATAAGTCTCCAAAGGTAGCGCAGTCACTTCACCTTCACCGTATCGATCTCAACCAACAGATTCTCATCTGCAGCGCTTGCCTGCACTATAATATTTACTCGCTTTTCCCCGCGAATTCTCCCGCGTGAAATGTGTTTTATTATCCCTAAGGCTCTTACTACCGAGGTGAAAAGTATGTTCTAATCCAGTCCATTGTACATCCGTATGCCAAGTTTCAACAAATTAGTTCAGCGGTTTGAAAACAGACAGACAGACACACTATCATATTTATAATATAAAAATATAGGTACTATTCAAGCTTCTTTCGGCCCGCGGCTTCGCCCACGTTGTATGATAAAAGTATCCTTTGTCCTTCTATAGGTTCCAGGCTATATTCAAAATAACATGTTGAATTTTATTAATAACGGCTTAGTCATGAAAATGTAACAAAAAACAATTTTATTCATTAAAACATATTTTTTTAAAACAAGCTGTTTTCGTATGCTTCTCAGCAAACCCTTTAATTTGATACCCATATCATGGCAGTGCACAAAAATAACCGGTCCGCCATAATGGACCGTCCTCCATATTGGATTTAGAATGGCGTCACTTAGCTTACCATGCATGGTCATCCAAACTAAGCGTGTATGCAAAATTTCATCTTAATCGGTGGAGGATAACTGCTTTAAAATTCAGTTGCAAGATTTGACCCAAACACACACACATAAATACATTGCAAGTTAAATAAAACCTTGTAAAAAGCAAACAGAGTTTGCTTTCTTATTATTAGAATGGATTATTTTCCTATTATTCGCTATCATAATAATAACTTTTAATTAAATGCTAGTACGACTCTTATCTCACTGAGGAGCGCCGGTAATTGTATTAAATACTATTTATATAAATTATTCAATGAAAAGAATGTTGATAGCTAAATAATGGCTTAATAATTACAGTGGAGCGCTGGAATATGTTTCGCGTTGAAATAACATTAATGCTGCGTTCTAGGTATAATAAATTCATTTTCTATTTATTCTTACTCGACTACTTAAAGCCATTACAGACATGGCCAGTATGCAACTGCTGGTTGTTTACACATCAAACAAACTAATCACACCAATAATAAAAAGGCGAAAGTTTGTGAGTTTGTATGTTTGTTACTTATTCACGCCAGAACAGCTGAACGGATCTGGATGTAATTTGGCACAGAGATAGATTATAGTCAGGAGTAGCACATAAGATACTTTTTAGCCCGGAAATACATTCCCTCAGGATTATTTTCGACAATCACGCGGGTGAAGCCGTTAGCAGAAGCTAGTATATTAAAAAGCAATCTTTATGGCAATCACTTGATGTTTTAGTAGAAACTTATTTATTTTAAATTAAACCTTTTGAAGTCTATATAATTGATTATTTCATACGAAATTAACAGATTTGACACGTTTCTGATTCTGTTATCAAAAGGCAGTGGCCTGGACCGGCCCAAATTTATTTTGTTACGATAATATTAATTAATAAGTGCACTATATCTACTTTAAATAATTGCCAACCAGTTCACCGCTTTGATATCAGTGTGCTTATTCCTAGTATTTTAACGTACTCGCTCGTGATAACGTAAACGATCTCTTAGGCCTTAGTACGAGTTTTTACTCACGCTCAATCGCGTTAACGTAAACATCAATTTGTATTGAAACTGGATAAGCGCCGTCTGGGGACGGTCAGGAGAAACCTCTTTTTTTTTGTATACATTTTGACTTAAAAGATCGTTCACGTTATCACGAGTGAGTACGTTCAAAAACTCGGAATAAGCACACTGTCAAAATGTATACAAAAACAAGAGGTTTCTCCTTACCGTCAACAGATAGCGCTTATCTAGTTTCAATACAAATTGACGTTTACGTTAGTGCGATTGAGCGTGAGTAAAACTCGTGATAACGTAAACGATCTCTTATGTCAAAATGTATACAAAAAAGAGTTTTCTCCTTACTGTAACCAGACGGCGCTTATCCAGTTTCAATAGAAATTGATGTTTACGTTAACGCGATTGAGCGTGACTAAAAACTCGCACTAAGGCCTCTGGAAACCGAAACAAAGTATGTACAGAGAGATGTTATCTCACCCATGTTCCATAAAAGTATGTTGTTGTTCTGCTTGCACACAAATAAACAATATAATTGTATCGCTCATGATTCACACTGACCTGTGATCACTGAAAGGTACAGTCAACATAAAAGGAAACTGATTGATGAACATTTTTTATTTAATCCTTTTCAAATCGACGACGGTTCATTGACATCTGACATTTAATAAAAATTATACCGATTTGAGTCTCTGAATCATCAATCATGATATCATTTGTCTTTTGGTAATGACTGGCTTAGTTATAGTGACTGGAACCCTAAAACTAAAATGTGTAGGTTTGGATGACTTTTCATTTATTATTATTATCTCCTTTATTCAATTTCTTTTCTTATTGTCTACATTTTTAAATATTTTTATAAAACATACAAAGTAAAAAATAAAATAAACATTTAAAAAAAATTAGAAAATAGAGGCCCACCGGTGTCGGGAACAGGGACAGAGCTACCGGCGGTCAGGGCTCCAGAGAGAGGAACCTCCTAACAATGCGAGCCGTGTCCAGCAGTACTGCTTTCTGGATCAGGCTCTTGACCCAACCGCCTAACGATAGCCTCCTAAGGTGTTGGTCGAGGCTCGTGGCTATTAAGCCATGGGCTGACACGACTATCGGTAAAATGATCGCTGTGTCCACATCCCACATGTCGACAACCTCGCGAGCCAAGTCAAGATACTTGATTTGCTTATCTTTCTCGGCTTTCATGAGGTTCCCGTCATGCGGGACGGTAATGTCAACAATCATTGCACGCCTCTCGATTCGGTCCACCACAATATCAGGCTTATTGGCTACAATAGTCCTGTCAGTGATGATGGACCGATCCCAGTATAATGTGATATTGCCATTATCGAGAACAGGGTCGGGCACATACCTGTAGTACGGTACCACCGATGTCATAAGAATGTATTTCAGAGCAAGTTGCTGGTGGATGATCCTGGCTACAAGGTTATGCCTATGCAAGTACTCTTCGTTAAGTAGAGATAATGTGGCGGATCGATTCACCCGGGCGGTGACATGCCCGACAGATGTCAACCGTGCCATCCTTCACAATAAATCTCCGGTAGTTATTCGTCATGATAACTTCGTCCATAATTGCACAGACAAAACCTTCGGTTGCCCCAAAGAGGTCACCGAAACGCAGCCAGGCTACGGACGCTGCTTGGTCTTGCTTATTATTATTATTATGAGCCTGTTATGTCCCACAGCAGGGCAAAGGTCTCCCTTCCGTCTTGCCATTTTATTCTGCCTCTTGCTACGTCTGGACAATCCTTCAGGTAGATGTCTAATTCGTCACACCATCTCTTTCTGGGCCTACCGCGTCGCCGGTTCCTGTTATTCGGAATCCAGTCAGTGGTTACTTTTGCACAATTCTGTTGCGACATGCGGCAGATATGGCCTGCCCACTTTATTTATTGGCAATCTTAAAAATGAATATGAACAACTTTTTACTATGGACACAGATAATATAATACTAGCATACAGATGCCTTATCTCACACAAAGAAACCGTGCCGCGACGTAACTAGCGTTTTTCGTCTGATTGAACTGATATTTTTTCCAAGAACATCGATCGCGTTCGGTTCGGTTCCGAGGATATAGGTAGTGTTAGCAGCGACTGAAAAGTAAAAGGGTTTACTCAGTTAGTGAGTACTTTTTTTTAATACAGCGACGATTTTTTATATAGTATTTTTTCGCACGTTTTTACAGTTTAACTATGCCAAAATGTGTTACAAAACAAATTTAAAAACATCGAGTGGATGCCTCAGAAACAGCGCCATCTATTGAAATCAATTTTAATTGATCCATTTAAATAATCTTTGTAATGTGAATTAGGAGCCCAATATTCTTTAGTGTTGTGTTGTTGAGTTGTGCTTACGATAGTTAATTAAACAATAACATTTTTTTATGGTCGTCTATTGAAAATCTTAATAGTTCACAAAACTCAATAACAAATCGAAGCTTATCACGCCATCTAGTGCAATTTATTTAAACCAATATTTCTTTTTCCCGTGCTATGGGACTAAACCAAAAATCCCGAAGGAAAAATCAGCTCTGTGATACATTTTGTCGAACAATGCGAACATAAATTAAACGTACTTTTTTATTCATATTTCTGAGTTGATCACATAGCAAAAGTTGTTTATATTCATGAGTCTTTATACCCCGTGAAAGATTGCCAATTAATTAAAAATCACTCTGTATAATAAAAGTATGCAACTGTTACATAATAATAGAGTAGTTGAACATCATCATCATTAACAATGTTTTCTTTTTGTTCAGGTACAAGGTGGAAGTCGCGGGCAAGAGTCTGCCCGTACTCACCACTTTGGACAAGGGGCGCTACGGCGTGATTGTGTTCGAATCGCTATCGAAATACGCGAACATGGATAAGTGGAATCGGGAACTCCTCGATAAGTACTGCAGGGAGTATTCGGTGGGTGTTGTTGCGTTCGCTACACCAGGGGAAGAGACTCTTGTGGGCGCGCAGTTGAAAGGATTCCCTTTGTTCATGCATACTAATTTGAGGCTGAAGGTGAGTCCTTTCAGATTATTACATCCTTATTTTGTCGTAGACAGATCATTATTTTACAAAAAAATATTTTTACCCGACTGCCGAAGGAGGGTAATGTGTTTATCATTCTATGTATATATGTATGTTTGTTCCTATGTGGCATTCCAGAGACCAAACGCGTTGGCCTATATTGATGATTCTTACGTCAATCAATTCGACTTAACCTTGCGAGTATCACTGGCTACATTAAAACTGGAAAATAGAAAAATGGTGGATTTTGGGCGCCATATTGTGGGGTCCCAATTATTGTATCAAAATAAGGCAGGTGATTTCGAAAAGATATAACACTATGTTTAAATGTACCTAATTCGAAAAAAAAAATGTAAACTAAAAATTAAAAATAATTCTAAAAATCAAAAGATGTAAACAAGAAGAAAATCATGCCGTGCAGTCGGAGGATTCATCTGGTTTTGGTCAGCCAGCTCGCGAATATATATCTTCTTATTCTTCTTTTTGTACAGTTATTTCATTGAAGAAAATAAACATATCCATAATTCCGTCTAAAAATAGCACCCATAACCCACCCCGCAAGGTAATAGTTTGGTCGTTTTCTTGCGACATAGTTTAGAACTTTACGCAAAAGTTTGTTACTTAATGTAGAAAGAAAATATAACATTGTGATTGTTCAAATATTATGACAGAACAATACATCGTTTGGATATAAATACGCGACCTTTAGTTATGGGGGTTATTTTCCGACGACAATAACATACAAAGGGTAAAAGATTGTATTTTTGTATGGATAGTATTTAAACGAGCGAAAATAAATTCAAATTAAAGATGTAAAAATACTGAATATGGCTTACTGAAATACTAAGTGGGTGACAAACAGTGGGCGAATATCTACAAATGTTGAAAACAGCGACTTGAAAATAAAAGTTTATCAGCGGGGCTCCGTTTTCTGTCTGCAGGCTCTAAAGTGACCTAACATGAAGGATATGACGGGAGCTAAGTTCGCTCACTTTGCTCGCTCACTTCAGCTCCCGTCATTGCTTTCGAACCAACTTATCAGTGTCGGGGTACCCTAAGTTCCCGAGCTCGCTTCGGTCGCTCTTGGACTAATTCGTTAAAAACACGAATACACTCGAACTCCCGCACTGCACGGTTATTCTGCTATTTTCGAAAGAATAATATGCTAAAATAGAAAAATAGAACCCCAAATACAATAAAAGTATGTATCAATATTTCTACCGCAGCTCACAAAAACCTCCTAAAAGATATTACTCAAACCGGATGGATAAATACATAGTTACTTAGTATAATAGTGGCCCATTCAGTATATAACGCTTGGTTAACAAATTTCCTTTTTGTATCATACCAACAATAGTACATTATGGAACAAGTGTGTAACGTTGGTGATTACCGCTGAGGCGCCATTGAGTCCCGAACCGTTAGGTGAGGGTCTTAAGAGAGCCGAGGACGGTAATCATCAATACACACGTCTATCATACGTTGTTTTTCAACACACAAGAGTGTGTTGAAAAACAAGAAAATAATAGAAAAAAAAAAATTCTACAGTGAAAACGAGTTGTGAATTTTTTTTCGCAATGGCCGGCGAAAGTTAATCAGTTTTCATATGCGCGCGCATCTAACAATGGCGGTCGGCCATAGACTAAATAATGAGGTTTCTTTTTTTTGGATTTTCGCGGATAGTGTTTCAGCCACGTACAAAATGGGGAATTTCAAGTTTTCTTTATTACAGAGAAAAACAAAAGTTATATTTGAGTGAATGTTTTATTTATTAAATACGTACAAGTTCGAAATTATCTATTTAAATATGAAGTTGCATGAAATGAGCAAGCAATAGGTAGGTACATAAATTTATTTGTACTATTGAGCATGATCTTTTTGTATCGAATTTTTTTTAAGAACAAAGCAACTCAACCAATAAATTAAAAAAAAAGACTATAACTCACTTGTGAATAATAGTAATGAAAAAGTCACAGTTCTCGTTTTCACTGTTGGAAATGATTTTTTAGTATTATATTCTTCACAAGTCTGTTGAAAAACGTCGTATGATACACGTGTGCATTGATGATTATCGTCCTCGGCTCTCTTAAGACCCTCACCTAACGGCTCGGGTCTCAATGGCGCCTCAGCGGTAATCACCAACATTATACACTTGTACCATAATGTACTATTAGCACAAAACCTCCTGTCCAATTATATAAGGTCTATCTACTGTGTCACTGATTAATTAATAGGGCAAAGAATGCATGTTTTAAACATCATTTGGATTGTATTGTGAAAGTTGCTTGCTGTAGAGAACCTTACAGCATGCAGTCTGACAGAAATATAATTCTTTGATAAATCATACGAATTAAGATTCAGAGAGGCAATTCCCATACTTTTGGAACTTTCCCATTGGTGTCTCGGTCGTTACCTGTAAAACACCTCTAATTTTCCTAAATTTTGACAAGTTTTTTGGATTGATTGTCGCTGAGATGATGTTGCAAATTGAATTTGAACGACTTTTAAGTACGAGAGTCGGCCTTGCCTTCATTTAAAAATATTGGACAAACAAAAATCCCTTGGCTAAAAGGCGCCTTTGATGTATAAAAATTTAATAGTGGTTTATCTATACTTAAGAATTATTTTATTACCTAATAATATCAGAGTTTGATTTTCGTAGTAATTAGTGTCCGACGGCAGGCTTATTACGTATCTTTTGCAAGAGCAAAACGATAGCGATTTTTGCGCAATAATTGCTCTTCAATACAATCGTTTTAGAGTTGTTGGCGGTTTCTTTTTATTTTAATAAGTGCATTTGACAAACAGCGAGCGATTTGCAACCTATAGCGTAGGACGTACCATACCTACACTGCAGGTAATTTCGACTTTTATGACATAAAGCGTTTGATCGCTATCGTTTTGCTCTTGCAAAAGATACGTAATAAGCCTGCTGTACCTCTCAGTGTCCACTATTTTTTGCGCAAACACAAAAAAAATAAGATTCAAATTTAGCTTATTTCGGATCAGAGACAAAACTAAAGCATTTAATTTATACAGTCTAGACTTAGCAATAAGGCTTAGAACAGATAGACAATTATTTATTACTTAAAATGTTTTCTTCTCAGCCTAAGCACTCCTAGGTTAATAAATAAGTTTTATTTGTACTCCTAAAAGTTTAATCATACCTACGGTTTCATATTTATGTTCTTTTAAACTAGACGATCGTGTAAAATGTCCATCAATTTAGAAAAGAATATATTTTATTATACACTAAAAACGTTACACATCTCTTTACAAAACTTAATAATATGAGTACAATGGCGGTCATATCGCTGACAGCGATATCTACCAAAGAACCAAGAATTTGGGATCTAAATAGTTACACGAGGGTAATCTTTACTTTAATCACAGCTAGGTTTTTGCCGCGCCTTCGTTTACATGGTCTGCACTCGGGTACCATGTATTTTGCCGGGTTTCTAAGTAATCTATGACACTCAACGAAAGTGTAGCTTTCTATTAGTGAAAGAAATTTTGGAATTCTATGAACAGTTTCGGAGATTATTTCCTACATACAAACTTACTAATTTTGACACTTTATCCATACTAATATTATTAATGTGAAAGCAATTCTGTCTGTGTCTGTTAGCTTTCCACGCATAAACCGCTGAACCTCTTTGGAGAAATTTAGGAGCTAGTAGGAAGCATATTTTTATCCCGGAAATAATCCTTGAGGGGTACACAGGTAAGACCTACAATATAATTACGCGATATTAATATTGTCTATTCGATGAACTAATGCTACGCAGACGATGCTGCGGACATAAGCTAGTAATATTATAAGTGTAGAATTGTAGATATTTGAAATCAAAAGATCTAGTAAATAGAAACACTGCTAGTCATACATTGCATTATTTAATGTTGATTGCTGCATCAATGGATAGGATAGCCAGATAAAATAACTCAGCTGCAAACGAATGCTTGCGGAAAGCTACTACAAAACTGCGGAAGCGTGGTCGGTTAGTAGATAGTACTTCGAACTAGCGTTTGGAGTACCTCACGTTTGAATTGACTTGCCTAGATTCACGGGCCAAGTGAAACGAATACCCGCCGAAGTACCTATTGGGGTGTTACCATAAGAGTCTTACCTTTGATATAGTCGCACCATGATAGTTTTACACATCATGGTAGCCCTCATCCGATTATGAACTGATAACTGCATTACGTTGAGTGAGTCACTTTTTATGCCGGCAAAATGCATGGTATTTACGAGAGCTTAGCTGTGGAAAAATCCTCGCCAATGTTTTTTAATCAGTTTTTTTAATAGTCTTCTAGCTTCTGCCCGCGGCTTCGCCCGCTTAAAAAGTGTTTTGTCATCCCAAGGGAATATAAACTATCCTTTGGCCCTCTTAGGGTCTCAAACTATCTCCATGCCATTTTGATCCAGAGATTACCCCTTACAACGCCACAAACTTACAAACTCATAGAGCTGCTGTCGGGAAACACATATTCCGGCAAGGAATTCCACTCCTTAGCTGTACGCATAATAAAAATGTTCCCAAAGAGATTGGGTCCATATAAGTGCATATATTTAATAAATAAATGTTTTTCTTAGGACGCAACACTAAATCCAGCATCACCGGTCCTCCGACTAGCAAGGGCTGGAGAGACGGCTTGGGGGGCACTTCCAGGAGATCACTGGGCCGTGTTCAGGGCCAACAGTTCGACTTACGAGCCCGTCGCCTGGGCGCTCCGGCAGAACGAGTATGGATCTACTGGTGAGCAAGATTTCCTTATATTTTTCTTCTTGATGATGTCCCGGTTGACCAATTTTGCCCTTATGTCTTCAGTAAGTAAATTAATGTGGTCCAGCAGTAACTTTGGCAGCTTAACCTACCCAACCAAGTGTCGTGCATACAAAAATACATTATTTTTGAGGATGTGGCCAACTCTGGTGTCAGAGTTCATTACGCCGACTCTGGGAACCCCACAGTCCTCTGACTTGGCTATTTCAGACATAAATTAATTATATAAGTCGAGGTATCCTCACGATGTATCCCTTAAACGTTGCCTGTGATGTCCAAGATAAACTTAGAAAGTACATATGAATTTGAAAAAGTCACATTGTTACTTGCCCGGATTTGAACCCGAATTTGATGTGGTATCAAGCACGAGAGGCGTAGTCTTAGCCACTGGGCCATCACAACATTATCATAAAATTACATTACTAAAGACAGATGTTTGGCTGGGAAGTTTTTTGAGCCTAGTTTTGGATAGGAGCCTTTTCGGTCTCGCACGGGGGATTTTATTTTTTATTTTATGCATATTTCTCATGTCTCCTGTGCGGGTCACAAATTTCTTTCTTTGTTGCACCCCTTCTGCCCAACTAAAACCCTACGAAATGATGACGGGTGGGTGTTCTTGGGGGTTTGTCTTTTAAGTTCTAACCTGTCTTTTAAGTGTTGACGTTCTACAAGTGCTGAATCTCAGCCTATACTTCATTTGAAATAACATTAGAAATAAAAAAAAAAAAACTATTTTACAGTTCCACTACCCGATTTTGAGTTCTATTCCGTAAACATAAAGATGACATAAAAAGCATAAACCTGTTACCAAAACCAAATGTTTACTACAGCTGCCATGTCTCATATCACCAACGCAATAGAAGTTAAAATCGGTTGAACGGGCTGTAAAATGGGATTATTTAAATGTCTAATGTTATCTCAAATGGAGTATAGTTTGTATAAATGGCTTTTGATGAAAGTGTGATAATTCTCGATTAGAGAATGTATTGGTTGGTACGGCTAACAAATCAACAGCTCTCTACAGCAACTAACTAATAATGTGACAATAGGTTTACTAATCTGACGCTTGATCAGGCATTTGAATAAGGTTTAATTGTGGAATTTCTTAGCAGTGCTTGTGTACTGACATAAAGTATCGCCACTGACGGAGATGTTATCAGCTTTAGTTGGCAGCAGGATTTAAACTGCCTCTGTTAATATACATATAAATCCTGTGCATAGCTCTCAAAATGATTTCCAACTCTGTAATCGCTTTTATCCACGCCATAATTGATCGACCATAAACAAACAGCTTACGGCAATAAAATTAAGTCAGGCTTATAAATATTTTATTGATATTTACCATACTAATTCCACCACCGCATTTTCCCATTAAATTGAATTCATCAATCAATGAACCCATTCTAGCATGGTCATTCAAGTAAAATATGTAGGCATTGGACACTGAAATTGATACCTTTTTTATTAATAAAACTGTAGGTGTAGTGTAGTGTAGTTGTTGTAGTGTTAGCAACTACAGTGGCAATTGCTTAAGGTTGCACGAAGTCGATCATTCTTCCATACAAAAGTAGTATAAATAAAAATGATAACAATTTGTCTCATCATTATCTAGCCCTGTATGGAATCAAAAAAGTAAAAGAAAAAAAATATTGAAAGTTATGAGCGTTGAAAGTTTCATATTTCAACACTAATTTTAAAGCATCTTTGGGCGGAAATAAATACCATAAGAAGAAAGAAAATTGCAAAACAACCACCATACAGGGATAGATTAGTAGTTCAACAATGCAAATAATTTTATTTTGAAAATATAGATTTAGTCGTTTTTAGGGTTCCGTAACCAAAGGGTAAAAACGGGACCCTATTAATAAGAGTCCGCGGTCTGTATGTCACCAGGCTGTATCTCGTGAACCGTGATAGCTAGACAGTTGAAATTTTCACAGATGATGTATTTTCGTTGCCGCTTTAACAACAAATACTAAAAACAGAATAAAATAAATATTTAAGTGGGGCTCCCATACAATAAACATGATTTATGCCGTTTTTTGCGATAGTGGTACGGAACCCTTCGTGCGCGAGAACGATTCGCACTTGGACGGTTTTTTTTCATGCTATCCATACTCGCAAAGGCCTGTTTATAAAATTTCGCGCGCTCGTTTTCGTCTTTAACCATCATCCATTTCGCCAAAAATGTGCGAGTGCTAATTCGTACGCGAACTAGCTTCTTACTGCTCATCACAGCATCTATCTATTTTACACGTGTTATCGGATGAAATAGCATGCATTTTAACACGCTCACAAAATAGTTCGTGTCGTCGACTAGGGCAACCTTAACGTATCTTTTATTTAAGGTTGCCCTAGTCGACGGCAATATTGTGAATCATGCTTGGTGCATGAGGCTGAGGCTTGTTTAGATTCACAATAGGGTAGTGTAGGTAGGGTGTGTAGGGTTAGGTAGGGTGTGTAGGGTTAGGTAGGGTGTGTAGGGTTAGGTAGGGTGGGTAGGGTAGGTAGGTTAGGTAGGGTAGGGTAGGTAGGGTTGTTTGGTGTTTTTATGGCAAAACAAAGTTTGTCGGGTCAGCTAGTATATATATATATATATACGAGTATCGAGCTCAAATCTATTGGTAGTTTCGAATAAAAATCGAACCAGCATTTTCCTATGTTGGGTGGGCATCCAGTCTAAACAGATCTAGCTCAGTACCAATATTTTACATAGAGCGACTGCCTGTCTGACCTACACAACCGTGCCACTATAGATATCCTAATATGACAAGACGGGTATAAATTTTCTGGATTCAGACTATCCATTCCGACAATCCATACTATATAATAATATATATATATATACATAATATTATAAATTCGAAAGTAACTCTGTCTGTCTATTATCTTTTCACGCCTTAACCGCTGAACCGATTAAGATGAAATTTGGTATAGAGATAGTTTGAGACCCTGGGAAGGCTATACGATAGTTTTTATCCCGGAAATCATCCTTAAGGGGCTAGCAGTTTGTATGGCAAACCTACAATATCGCACATTTAAAAACATAGGCTTTTCGAAGTACAAAGGCTATGCAGACGAAGTCGCGGGCAACAGCTAGCAATCTTTTTTTTTTATTTGAGATGGGTTTGCTCTTGACTCTAGTCTAAGTCATAGGTGACAGAGACAGAGTCGACGATGGAGTGAGCTTACCCAGAAGGAGCCTCTTTACTCTAACTTTGAAGAGATTCGGGTTGAATGCGTTCGGAAACACAGATGCAGGTAGTGAGTTCCATTCATTCGCTGCGCGCATTATGAAGGATGTTTGGAAGCGCTTGGTGCGAATTGGTGGAATGGCAACAAGGTAAGGATGGTAACTTGCAGTGCGTCTAGAAGTCCGATGGTAGAAGGGGGCTGGTGGGATGAGGTCGTGGAGTTCTTGAGCACACTCACCGAAATACAGTCTGTAGAAGACCGACAAGCAGGCAACCTTGCGGCGATGAGCCAAGCTGTGAAGCTTGGTATCCACCAGTTCAATGTCGCCGATGAGCCTCTTAGCTCTGCGTTCCACCGAGTCAAGCGCGGCAAGCTGATACTTTGCTGAGCCATCCCAAAGGTGGCTGCAATACTCCATGCAGGATCGGACTTGCGCTTTGTACAGGGTTAGAAGCTGTCCAGGCGTAAAGTATCGCTTCACCTTATTTAGGATGCCCAGTTTTTTGGCCGCAATTTGGGCTTTGTGCTCAATGGAGGCGCCGAAGTTAAGACTGGATGTCAACTCCATGCCTAGGAGCTCAATCCGATCAGTCACTGGAACAGACGCACCACGAAAAATAGGCGCCCGATCGAAAAGACTCCTTTTAGCGGTAAAAAGACACGCCTGTGTTTTGGTAGCGTTAAAGGAGACCAGATTGTCATCACCCCACTGGGAGACAAGACTTAAGGTCAAATCTGTCCGCTCTACCATAGTCTCTCTACCATAGGCGCCCGAGGCAGGGCCTTCCACACAGAGCGTGAGGAAGAGCGTGGGTGAGTGGGAAGCGGGCAGTAAAACTGTTACAAAGAGGACTCCCCCTAAAAAGCCGGTCTCAACACCACCAGCGTCGGCAAGGGGAGCTATATCCTTTGAGGTTGTGAGCTCGCCCCCGCCAAAAAGTAGAGTTGCCGAGGCCAGAAATTGTTCTAATAAAATAAAAGCGTAAAACTAAAAATGAAATCAAGGCTGAGGTGAAAGCCCAGGCAGACCGTCTGTATCGATTAATTAAAGAGTACGACCAGGATAATGGCAAGGAACCCCCAGCCAAAAATACTGTTAAATCTACAGGCACCACAGCCCAGGAGGAACCAAGGGCCGAGAAAGCCCTCTCTTCATCCTTAGGGGCTAATGCTGAGGCTGAGACGACCTCCTTGAGGAAAGCTCTCGAAGAGCACAGCCGAAGCCTGGCCGAAAACAGTCTACGGATGGACAGGCTGAAAGAGGCGCTACAAGCTAGCCAAGACCAAATGGTTTCTTATGCTAGCGTAGCGGCCAGTCGGCCTTCCATCCGGGCTCAGAACCCAACCACATTGCACTCCATAGTAGTGATGGCCAGGGATGGAAAGGAGACGGGAGACAAAGTCCTGGACCGGCTTAGGAAAGTATTCAACGCCAGGGAAGGGGGGATTGCCGTAGAAAAAGTGAGAAAGGCAAAGGATAGGAAGATTATCCTGGGTTGTCGTACTGAGGAAGACAGGAATAAGCTTAGGGAAAGACTTAGGCAGGCGCCCGAGCTGGAAGCGCAAGACATCAAAAATAAAACCCGCTGATTTTAATACGGGATATAATGCAGTACAACACGAACGAGGAGATTCTAAAATCGCTCCGAAAACAGAATGCCCACATCTACAGAGGTCTGGAAGATGAGCAGGGCAAAACGGAAGCTCTATATCGGAAGCGTGCCAGAAACCCGCACAGGTGCCACCTTGTGATGAGGGTCGCCACCGAGGTCTGGCGGCGCATGATCGATGCAGGGTCGGTGCATGTGGACCTTGAGCGGGTAAGGGTCGAAGACCAGTTCCCGCTCGTCCAGTGCTCGCTCTGTCTCGGTTATGGGCACAGCCGACGACTTTGCACAGACACTGTGCCAAAGTGCGGCCACTGTGGTGGTCCTCACATGAGGACGGAGTGCGCGGACTGGAGCGCTGGCCTACCCCCGACGTGTTGTAACTGCACACGAGCAAACTTTGAGGGAGCAGGTCATCACGCTTTCAGCTCGGAGTGCATGGTTAGGAGGAGTTGGGAAGCAATAGCGCGGTCCATCATAGCATATTGCTAAGGGCGCCCCGGAGACTCCTGTCCAACAAAAAGCAAGAACATACGGAGTGGTCCAAGCGAACCTTCAACGCAAGGAACTGGCAACCACCGAACTCTTTCTACAGGCCAGTGAAAGAAAGATCTCGTGGGCACTGATTCAGGAGCCGTATGTGGGAGGAGCACGAAGTATGAAGAGCTACCGTGGAGCGAGAATCTACCAGTGCGAGGTCGATGGAAGTGGGAGGGTAAAGGCGGCTATCGCCGTCTTTGATCATGACTTGGATGTCATACCCTACCCGAAACTCACCACAAACAATATCGTTGTAGTGGGGATCCGAACCAAAGCCTGGGAAATCGCAGTAGTCTCCTATTACTTCGAGCCAGACCAACCCATAGGGCCATACTTGGACCAGATGACCCGGGTCAAATCGGAAGTGGCCACCGGTAGATTGTTGATAGGTGGCGACGCGAACGCGAAAAGTGCCTGGTGGGGCAGCATCAAGGAAGACCCCAGGGGAGAGGAAATGTCCGCTACCCTGGAAGAGTTGGAGCTTCAGGTACTAAACACTGGTGACGCTCCCACATTTGATACTGTCAGAGGTGGTCGAGCGTACAAAAGCCATGTGGACGTCACGGCATGCTCGCTCGACCTTTTTGACCTGGTGGACGGCTGGCGGGTAGACACAGGAGCAACGTCTTCAGACCACAACGCGATATTTTTTAACATTAATTTAAAAAAGGAAAAAGGGATACATATCCAAAGAACAACAAGAAGGTATAACACAAGGAAAGCTGACTGGGATAAATTTAAATTTAAATTAGGGGCACTCAAAATTGAGAGAAATATTAATTTGGAAAGAATAAGGGAAACAAACAGTAAACAAGGGTTAGAAGATTTAATAATAGAATATAGTAGAGTGATCTCAGAATCATGTGAAGAAGCTATTCCTAAGGTCAATAATAAAATTAAACTTACCTGTCCCTGGTGGTCCGAGGAGCTCGCTGTAAAGAAGAAGGAGGTTAACAGGAAGAAACACCGTATCCGCAATGCCGCGCCGGTCCGGCGAGCGATGGTCGTCGACGAGTACCTGAAAGCCAAAGAAGAGTATGAGATGCAGGCAAAGAATGCCCAAGTCGCCAGTTGGAAGGAGTTCTGCCGGAAACAGGACCGGGAGGGGGTCTGGGAGGGTATTTACAGGATCATAAGTAGGACCGCCAAAAGGAAGGAGGAACTGACCCTATGCTGCGATGGTGCATTCCTTAATCCGAGTGAATCAGCCGCCCTACTTGCAGATACGTTCTACCCCAAAGACAGAGTAGACCAGGATAACGCTGACCACAGGCGAATTAGAGAAGCGGCCAGCCAAGTAAATGAATGGGTCTATGATGAATATCATGACCCACCATTTACGACGCTGGAGCTGAAGACCGCCGTGGCAGGTTTCAATCCCAAAAAGGCACCAGGAGGGGACGGACTGACGTCTGACATCTGCAGTCAAGCGATCCACCAGGATCCGGAATTGTTCCTTGCCCTTTACAACAAGTGCCTCGGACTGGCACACTTTCCAGAGAACTGGAAAGAGGCTACGGTCGTGGTTCTTAGGAAGCCGGGCAAGGACAACTATCTGACCCCCAAGGCATACCGACCAATCGGTATACTGCCTGTTCTGGGGAAGGTCCTGGAGAGGATGGTGGTAGCACGTCTAAAGTGGCAGCTTGTACCGCGGTTTAATACCCGCCAGTTTGGCTTTATGCCCCAAAGGAGCACCGAGGACGCCCTCTATACGCTAGTGCAGCACGTACAGGACAAGTTGAGGCTGAAGAAGCTAATTGTCTTGGTGTCATTGGATATAGAGGGGGCCTTCGACAGCGCTTGGTGGCCAGCTATAAAAGTCAGGCTGGCTGAGGAAAAGTGCCCGGTCAACATCAGGCGGCTGATAGACAGCTATCTTGACAGTAGGAAGGTTAGGGTTCGTTATGCCGGGGAGGAATGCACGAGAGAGACTGGCAAGGGCTGCGTTCAGGGGTCAATCGGCGGTCCAATCCTGTGGAATCTCCTCCTAGACCCACTACTGCAGGAGTTGGAGCGGCGCCGGATCTTCGTGCAGGCGTTCGCGGATGACATCGTCTTGGTCGTGGATGGGGACACGGCGACTGAAGTCTCTAGAACCGTCAATGCAGCCCTCGCCCATGTTCAGGATTGGGGTGTCCGAAATAAGCTGAGGTTTGCACCGCACAAAACCTGTGCGATGACCATAACCAATAAGCTTAAGTACGACACTCCAATACTGAGCATGGCCGGGGTCGACATCGGTATGGTCAGAAAAATGAAGTTGCTTGGTCTAACCATAGACGATAAGCTCACTTTCAGTGAGCATACCGCGAACGTCTGCAAGAAGGCAGCTAATATTTACAAACAGCTATCCCGCGTTGCTAAAGTTAGTTGGGGATTGAGTGCAGAAATCATACACATCATCTAGACAGCCACAATTGAACCCATAGTTACGTACGCGGCCGCTGCCTGGGCTCCCGCCACGAAAAATGTTGGGATACCGAAGAAGCTAGGCTCTGTCCAACGAGGATTCGCTCAGAAGCTCTGCAAATCGTACCGCACAGTCTCTCTGAACTCGGCACTGGCACTGTCCGGGATTCTACCTCTAGACCTGCGCATACAAGAGGCAGCCGCCCTGTATGAAGCGAGGAGAGGGTCATCCCGGTTTGTGCCAGGAGATAGGGAGATCGAGAGTGCGGTGAGGTTTGCAGAAGCTCCTCATCCAGCTACACAAATGCCCCTGGAGTTCATGTGCCTGGCAGATCAAACATTACTAGATAGTAACAATGTGCAGACGGTGCGAATCTTCACCGACGGCAGCAAGATTGAGGGGAAGGTCGGAGCCGCATTATCCATTTGGGATAATGATGGCGAAGTCCGGAGCCTCAAGCTCTGCCTTGCCGCGTACTGCACAGTCTACCAGGCGGAACTCCTGGCCATTTTCAAAGCGACCGAAGTGATCCTCGCGCGGCAAGAGGCGAGCTATGGTTTGTATAGCGACTCAATGTCAGCATTGGAGACGCTTGCAAACCATGGCTCTCTCCATCCCCTGGCGGTTCACGCGCGCGCCAATTTGGCTAAAGCCCTGGGCCAGAGCAAAGCTGTGTCTTTGTTCTGGATCAAGGCCCACGCGGGCCTGCCGGGGAATGAGCGAGCGGACGAGTTAGCAAAGGAAGCAGCATTGTCGTTACGGAGGAAGCCGGACTACGACCAATGTCCGATTTCATTTATCAAGCGACAGATCCGTTTGGAATCGCTTGCTGAATGGAATCGGAGATACGTGACGGGCGAGACTGCTTCCGTGACGAAAATGTTTCTTCCGGACGCAATAGTGGCTTTCCGCATTGTGAAACAGGTACGGCCCTCAGGTGTTCTCACGCAGGTTTTGACGGGGCACGGTGGGTTCTCTGAATACTTGAATCGCTTCAAGTGTAAGGAGAGCCCATCATGCGTCTGCGATCCAGGCGTGGCAGAAAGTGTCCAGCACATAATCGTAGAATGCCCGTTATTTACCAGGGATCGCTACCAACTTGAATGTGAGCTGGACATGAAACTGACTAACGAAAGTATCTATGGGTTCATGACAAACCAAAAAAGGGAAAGGTTCCTAGCATACTGCCATAAAGTAGCCACTGTGGTTATACACAGAAATAAAACTGATGCGCACTGCGCTTCGTAAATATGTCACTATATTTAAACGCAAGCGCAGAATGCAGCTCAGAAATGTATAGCCAGTAGTATGTTAAGTTAGTACCTAGTTAGTTGTGTAAGAAAATCTGTGATAAATTATTTTATTGTGATAACTGCACCTTTTTATGTTTTTATTGTCCCTAATGTTTATATTTCACTGCACCTATTTTATGTTGCTATGTTTTTACCCTAATGTAATAAAAATCTGTGATAATTAACACCGACTGTACAAACTCTGTGATAAATAGCACCTGTATATTGTAAGATAATCAGCTTTTTTACCATATTTATTTCGTTAACCTGTGATAAATAAATAAATAATGCCCGTAGACAAGACTAAATAAAGTGGGATTCCCACCCACAGTATGAAAGATGAAGAATGCAAGAAAGATATAGGATGAGGAATGAAAGTACGAGAGGCATAAAAGATTGAACGGAAAGATAGAGGTTGAGCACAGAATAGGCGCCAAACTCTGTGGCGGGGATTAGTGTTAATAAAAAAATAAAAAAACCATAGTCTCTCTCAAGGAACGAACTTCATCCACGCTGGTTCTTGCGCTGGACAGGTATCTCTCTGAAACAGTACTGTCATCTGCGTACCCAACAGTACCAAGCTGAAGAAGGTCATTGATGTGCAGCAGGAAAAGAGTTGCAGAGAGAACAGACCCCTGGGGAACTCCGGAATCAATAGCCATAAGGTCAGAGGAGCAGCCATCTATGACTACTCGGATCGACCGTTCGCAAAGGAAATCTAATATCCAGCTACAAAAACCAGCGGGGAAGCCATACGCAGGAAGCTTACTGAGTAGACTTGCGTGCCAGACCCTGTCAAAGGCCTTCGAGATATCCAGCGAAACAGCAAGTGCTTTGCCGTGTCTCTCGATGGCTTCGCCCCAGCAGTGCGTGACATACACAAGAAGATCACCAGTAGACCGTCCCCGGCGAAAGCCATATTGACGGTAACTGAGGAGATTATTGTCTTCAAGGTAGGTCAGCAACTTACTGTTCAGTACCCTTTCCATAACTTTGCTCAGAATGGAGGTAATGGCGATTGGACGGTAATTGACAGGGTCTGCACGGTTGCCTTTTTTGGGCACTGGTTGCACATTTGCAAGCTTCCAGGACTTTGGTACCGTTCTTTTTACAAGAGAGAGGCGGAACAAGCGTGTCAACACAGGAGAAAGTTCGGGCGCACACAGCCTCAGTACTCTTGCTGGAATGCCGTCAGGCCCGCTGGCCTTGTTCACGTCTAGACTGCACAATACTCTTCGGACCTCTTTGGTGTGCACAGCGATCTCTGGCATCGAAGAGTCACAATGAGGGACAGTAGGTGGTTGCTTGGATCCAGCGTCCAGACGTGAATTGCTAGCAAACAGAGATGCAAATAAATTTGCTTTCTCACTTGCAGAGTGAGCCAGCGACCCATCAGGTTTCAGCATTGGAGGTAAAGTGGGACGACAGAAATTCGATTCAACAGCTTTAGACAGGGACCAAAATTGTTTACTACCCGGAGGGTGTGATGCCAGCTTGGCCCCAATACGTCCAATATGGTCAAAACGTGCCCGACGCAAAACCCGCTTGCAGAACTTGGTGGCAGAATTAAAAGCTCTTTTCCTCGCACGAACCCTACGCGCTCTAACTTTGCGATCTCGGGCCCCGACCCAGGCTTGGTAGGCAGACTCTTTTTGGGCCTCAGCGTGGGCACATTCTGAATTATACCAAGGTCGGGATTTGTGACCGAGCGGAATGTCGGAGAATGGAATGAAATACTCCATTCCCTGCAGAATCACATCCGTAACCGCGTCCGCACAGCTCGAGGGGTCACTCGAGGCGAAGCACACATGCCGCCAAGGATAAGACGCAAAAAAGTGCCGCATCTCGTCCCAGTCTGCTGACTCGTATCGCCATACTCGCCTCGTGCCTCTAGGACTCTCATCTGGAGGAGAGCAAGTCGACACGGATTTCACCAGACAATGGTCAGACGTTCCCAGCGGGGCTGAGACCGAAACCGAATGACTGTCCGGATCAGTTGTCAGCAGTAGGTCTAAGCAATTGGGTGTATGGCCGTCAACATCCGGTACCCGCGTTGCCACATTCACCAGCTGGGTTAGATCTAGCGATAGAGAAAACTTGCGCGCCTCTAACCCGGCATGGTCAGTTTTCCGGTACGGGTACAACCACTCCTTATGATGGGCGTTAAAGTCCCCCAGAAAATTAAGCTTCGCTGTTGGGTACCGTTGCTGGGCCATGTCGGCCGACTCCATAAGGCAGTTAAAGAGCGCTGTCGTCTCCTGGTCACCGGTGTGCGATCGGTAGACGCCGATGTAGAGAGACTTCTCCACGCCAGTGTCCACAAGTAGCCATATGGCAGAAAAACCCGATTTCTCAAAGCAACGGAGACGACGACAACAAATGTCATCGCGGACGTACACACAGACCCCAGCTTGCTTCTTGAACTTGTGTTCAAGAGAGTAACCCGGGTAGTTGAGGTACGCCACGTCCGACGGGGTTGTTATCTTCGTCTCCGTTAGGAAAAACAGGTGCGGCTTCTCGGTCTCAAGGTGGTGGTGGACCGGATCGAGATTAGAGTGCAACCCCCTGATGTTAGTGAAGTGCACTTTTAGTGGGAGGAAGTGCAGCCGTTGTTTCACCATATTCTTCTTCGTTTTGGTCATTTAATTTTTTTTAGAGTTTGCTGGGGAAGAAGTTAAACTGTCGAGGCGCTGCTCAGTGAACCATTTGGAACACTGGAGCTAACCCAACCTGTGGGGAACTCATTTGGAGACTGCGGGGACGCCCGAACCCCCCCGGATATGGCCACCGGGTCCTCCCATCCAGTCGCCAGCTGGCACGGTGGAGCATACCGGGATTTTTCGCGAGTTGGCGGGGCAGCCTTTGGCACGTGGCTGGCGTGCTACTTGGGCCCCCTACTGACTGCGGTCGGCCAACGGCTGGCACCGTGCTTCGGATCCCGCTACCCTCCAAGATGAGTTACCCGGCAAGTTTAGCCCAGAGACCAAGACCGGTTCTGAACAGCGCAACTGACATCCTCCTTCTCCCCCAAAGGCACTGGCAGTCCCACACACCGACGGAACACAGCAAGCTGCTTGGCGCCGGACTCCGGTGGGATGGTGGTCGCGAGCCAGGCGGCCCCTTGCGGAGCCTACCACCGCTTAAGTGGGATCATTCAGCCGTACCACAGGCAAGCCCGTGGTGCCGTTGCCCAGGGATGGACCGCTAGGAGGTAGATCCCATACCCATCCCAAAACCTTAATCTATAAATGACATCCAATCAATTTATTAAGAATGGTCTGTACCCATCTACAGATCGACCTTTGCAAGCCTTACTGAACCTCGAAGGTCCGACCCATGTACCTATTATGTAACCAAGAACATTATAACATAAACTCGATAATGTACAACCCTAGCCTAGGGTTGTACATTACAGAGATTCATAAAGAATGGAACGTATAACGCAACACATTACCCGATATACAAGTATCGTGCTCAAATCTAATTGTAGTTTCGAATAACGTAAATTAATATTAATCACGCTTCGTCATCATGTCCTAATTAATGGAAGGAATGCTATAACACTTACATAGATTCGAGCAATCCATTCTTTATGTTACGGTGGTCTTGTCAAGGTTTTTCTGATTCTGAAAATTGTGTTTGTTATTTTTGTTGAGAAGTCTCCGCCACAGATACAAATCTAACTATACTGTGATTTTTTATTTCGTAGACTAACTGACAGCTGCCAATGCATTACCTGATTTTTTATAAATGTTGCAAGCGTAGAGCATAGTGTTGTAGGTAAGGCTCAATCATAAGTGATTCAACGAATCGATGTGTCATGCATGACTCCTTAATTTAATTTTACTAAATGGTGTAAATAAATGTTTTATGAATATAAACGTAATATATTTTAATATAACAGTATTGATATACATAGAACATACACTTGTATTGTGTTGAATATGAAATCAACAATAAAATAAATGCGATCGTTAAAATTAAGTCTGACATAAATGAGTAGAAACTAAATACGGGCCGCTAGTTTCTTAACAAATGTATTTTTTATTGCCGTGAAATAGTTCAATTTTCGACCAAATTCCGATCACTCAGAGTAGTCAGGATAAGGCACTATACTGATGTACCTAACGATAAAGTGAATACCCCCAAATGTCAGTTTAGTCTACGAAATTAAAAATCAGAGTATAGATGACGCGATTGTATGTACGCGTGTCAAAAAATGGAGTAAAATTACGATCAATGATCGTACTTTGAGCATTCCATTTAGCATTATTGGCACCGGAAATTCACCGATATCTAGCAAAATGCGAAAAAATCAGAGTATAGATGACGCGATTGTATGTACGCGCGTCAAAAATGGAGTAAAATTACGATCAATGATCGTACTTTGAGCATTCCATTTAGCATTATTGGCACCGGAAATTCACCGATATCTAGCAAAATGCGAAATTATGCCACATTGAGCTGTAAAAACTGTATAAAAAAAGGTTGGCCGAAGCATTGAAATGTTTTCTTTCATTGGTAAGGAAATTTGTTTTTAAATTGTGTGTGAAAAAGTGTTACGCTTGGTTTTGATACAAATGGAGGGACTTGCGTTATCTAGTTGGATTTATGTCTGTGGTCACACCGGTCTACAGTTTATTTTCGTTGATTCACGTGTCTATGCAACGTCATGCAAAACGTGTGTGCTCAATATAAACTCCTTTGCAAAAAAACAAATTTTTAATACGTTCATCGATTGTTATTTCTTAATAAAAAATAAATGTTTGTCTAATACGAGTACCTAGGTATTTCGTTTTTTTATTTTCATTTATTTGTCCCGGCTTCCCATCTATACTAATATTATAAGGAGGTAATGTTTGTGAGGTTGTAGGGGGTAATCTTTGGATCTCCTGAACCGATTTAGATGAAATTTGGCATGGAGATAATTTGAGACCCTGGGAAGGACATAGGATAGTTTGTATTCCCTTGGGATGTAACATTGAGCTGGTTTTACAGAAAATACTAATCTCATCGATTTGCTATTCCAATGATCACTTTACGAGACCGATTTTCACTACACATAGCTAAGAACACTCAATAAAGTCACCTTTCAAAAAACAAAATCGGTTCATCCGTTTAGGAGCTATGATGCCACAGACACAAGACACAAGAAATACAGGTACACACGTCCCCAGGTACCCCTCTTTTTCCGACGGGGATTAAAAAGAAACCATGCTACGCAAACCGCTAATAAATTAGGATACGGGAGGATGATGAAAAGTCTTAGAACACGTTTACTCTCAAAACAACGATAATAATTAAATGACTGTTGAGTACCGATTACGAGGCGAATTTTAATTTTATGCTTTAAAGATGGACTCTCAGAAAGTAAAAGGCAACAATGAATTAATTAAATAAAATTTAAATAATCTGTTTAATTTTAACTTAAGCCTAAAAGCTGAACGCAGCTGTTGTAACAGATTTAAAATTAAAGAAGAGGAAAATGATGGCGAGACACCCACTAAGGACTAGAGATATTTACGTTAAGACCGTGAGTCATAATGTCACGCTAGTTGTCATAAGCAGGAATTAAGGTTGCCCTAGTCGACGGCACGAACTATTTTGTGCGCGGGGTTGAAATGCATGCTATCTCATGCGACAACACGTGCGAAAGATGTAGATGCTGTGATGAGCAGTAAGAAGCTAGTTCGCGTACGAATACACACTTTTGCAAATTTGTAGCTAAATTGATGATGATTTAGGACAAAACGTGTGCGCGAAATTTTCTATACAGATCTTTGGGAATATGGATATCATTCTTAATTCTTTATTTTACACCAAACAAACAACATTACGTACATGCGATAATAAAGTGTATGTACAAAGGAGAGCTTAACTCAATGCTGAGTTCTCTAACAGCAAACCCTAGACTGACAAAGAAAGTTGTCAATTTTAGAGGGCAGGCATCCAGTGTACAATATTAAAATAACCTGTAACGAATTAAATTTAAACACAAATATACTTACACTAGCTGACCCTCGGGGCTTCGCTCCCGTCAATTGCCTACCTACCCTGGCTACCCTGCCTACCTTGCCTATCCTGCCTACCATGCCTACCCTGCCTACCATGCCTGCCCTGCCCCTACCCTACCTACCCTGCCTACCCTGCCCCTACCCTGGCTACCCTGCCTACCCTGCCTACCCTGCCTGCTCTGCTTACCATGCCTACCCTGCCTACCCAGCCTACCCTGCCTACCCTACCTATCCTGCCTTTCCTGCCTACCCTGCCTATCCTGCCTACCCTGCCTACCCTGCCTATCTTGCCTACCCTGCCTACCCTGCCTACCCTGCCTTTCCTGCCTACCCTGCCTATCCTGCCTACCCTGCCTATCCTGCCTATCCTGCCTACCCTGCCTACCCTGCCTTCCCTGCCTACCCTGCCTTTCCTGCCTACCCTGCCTACCCTGCCTACTCTGCTTACCATGCCTACCCTGCCTACCCAGCCTACCCTGCCTACCCTACCTATCCTGCCTACCCTGCCTTTCCTGCCTACCCTGCCTACCCTGCCTATCTTGCCTACCCTGCCTACCCTGCCTACCCTGCCTACCCTGCCTACCCTGCCTATCCTGCCTACCCTGCCTATCCTGCCTACCCTGCCTATCCTGCCTACCCTGCCTACCCTGCCTTTCCTGCCTACCCTGCCTTTCCTGCCTACCCTGCCTATCTTGCCTACCCTGCCTACTCTGCTTACCCTGCCTACCCTGCCTACTCTGCTTACCCTGCCTACCCTGCCTACCCTGCCTACCCTGCCTACCCTGCCTACCCTGCCTACCCTGCCTACCCTGCCTACCCTGCCTACCCTGCCTACCCTGCCTACCCTGCCTACCCTGCCTTCCCAGCCTACCCTGCCTACCCAGCCTATCCTGCCTACCCTACCTATCCTGCCTTTCCTGCCTACCCTGCCTATCCTGCCTACACTGCCTATCCTGCCTACCCTGCCTACCCTACCTACCCTGCCTACCCTGCCTACCCTGCCTTTCCTGCCTTTCCTGCCTACCCTGCCTATCTTGCCTACCCTGCCTGCCCTGCCTACTCTGCTTACCCGGCCTACCCTGCCTTTCCTGCCTTTCCTGCCTACCCTGCCTATCCTGCCTGCCCTGCCTATCTTGCCTACCCTGCCTTTCCTGCCTACCCTGCCTATCTTGCCTACCCTGCCTACCCTGCCTACTCTGCTTACCCGGCCTACCCTGCCTTTCCTGCCTACCCTGCCTATCCTGCCTACTCTGCTTACTATCCCTACCCTGCTTACCCTGCCTACCCTGCCTACTCTGCCTACTCTGCCTAACCTGCCTATCCTACCTACCCTACCTACTAATTTGTATCTATCATCAATAGTTTTCTCAGCGCACGCCACATAATGTATTTTACTGACAACATTTTGCTACCTTGGGTTACATTATTGCAATTTTCATAAGGATCTCTATTTTTTTTGAAAATATTTTATAGCCTATGACACTCAGGAATAATGTAGCTTTCTACCGGTGCAAGAATTTTCAAAATCGGTTCAGTAGATCCAGAGATTACCCCTTACAACGTCACAAACTCACAAACTCACAAACTTTACCTCTTTATAATATTAGTATAGATAAATACATATATACTCGTATATATACTAGCTGACCCGGCAAACTTTGTTTTGCCGTAAAAACACCAAACATTCATCTACCCTACCTAACACTATCTACCCAACTCTACCTACCCTACCCTACCTACCCTACCCTACCCTACCTACCCTACCCTACCTACCCTACCCTACCTACCCTACCTACCCTACCTACCCTACCCTACCCTACCTACCCTACCCTACCTACCCTACCCTACCTACCCTACCCTACCTACCCTACCCTACCTTCCCTACCTTCCCTACCCTACCTACCCTACCTACCCTAGGTAGGGTAGGTAGGGTAGGTACCCTACCTACCCTACCTACCCTACCCTACCTACCCTACCCTACCTACCCTACCCTACCTACCCTATCCTACCTACCCTACCCTACCTACCCTACCCTACCCTACCTACCCTACCCTACCTACCCTACCCTACCTACCCTACCCTACCTACCCTACCCTACCTACCCGACCCTACCCGAACCGCTAGCCCGTGCAGACACGTTTTTGCGAGCTCCGCACCTCAAAAATCGCTTCAGAAGTCTATCAATCGGAAAAAACGAAAGAGTTATATCAAACGTTGCGGGCAAGTGAGACCTATCGAATAGTGTATTCAGAAGAAAAATCGGATAATTCGGATAATAAACAACCAAATTGTGACGTAAAACGGTTAAATTCTAACCCTTAAAGTGCGGCAAATACACGAAAGTTTGGAAAGTTGCGTGCAGCGTCCGATTAGTCGGCGCGAGCCCTATTTTTTTAATCGATGTAAATAACAGCCACCTCAGTGAGTACACGACCTGGGAGTTCTAGATTTTTGGCCCCCGCTAAGCCTGGTCTACACAGCCTTTTCTAGAGCGCGGCAGTTAAAAGTCATAGAAAAAACAGTGACAAACGGAACCCTGAAGGGAAACGAGTGCAGTGCGTAAACGGTCGCGACGACAATATAGTGTTGTTTTGCTATCTTATAGACAATCTCAGTGGCTACACCCTATTCAAAATTTGGATTTTTTGTATAATTGTTGCCATTTTCGGCCCACTTTTTTCCGAAATCGAAGAGGAAAAAAGGTGAATTTTCTGCGGAAAACCCGCATCCTCCCCGAAATCGAGGAAAATCTGATTATCAAAGAGAGTGATCGTGAGTGACTGAGTGCCCCTGTCGTTCCTGGAACTCCGGAAAATTTCTTCCGTGAGTCCCCAGACCTCAACTTGCGGCTCAAGCCGCCCGGAAAAAAAATTCCGCGAGACCAGAACTCGTGGAAGTCAAACTGGGAGGTGCAATCTGCGAGATTTGAGGACCTGACAGCCTACCAAGAGCAGCTGGCAACCATCCTGAGAATTTTCATAGCGATCATAAGAGCGAAAGTGCAATAACAAGGTATTTGCTGTCCGATTTTTGTTTGTCTCTTTTAAAATAATTAATTTCTCATTCATATTTCCAAATTTCCCCCCTTTTATCTTAGCATCGAATAGTCAAATCAATTATTTATTATTGGGAAAATAACCAAAAAATTAAAATTAATATAACATGTCAAAATCGAAATAGTTAAAAATTTTAAATTGTTCTCACGCTACATTATTAACTTTGTTCATCTTGTTTACTAAATTTAGATTTTAAAAAGCTTAGAACTCGGTCTGGGATTATCCTAGCCGAAAAGTGAGACCGCTATAAAAGTTTTTGATACATAAAGTATCTTCTTGCACTTTTACATTTTGGAAAAGGGACGAAACAAAAAAGTAGTTTTTCAAACATACATCGGAAGTAATATCACGCCATACTCCACGTGTCGGGTGTGAAGATTCTTGTTATTAGGTTAAATGTGTAAATGTGTAAATTATTTTAATTTAGTTTTGGACTAAGTCTTTGGGACAGGGCAATTTACACCCGGAAAACGAGCAAAATTTTAGCTATAATTGCAGTCTTTTTGGACGATTTTAAATTATATTATATTATTGACAATAATTAAAATAATTTAAAAAAATCTAATATATCATTCTTTAAATATTCACTATACTACACTAGTATAGTATTTCAACAACTCGGGGATAACTAAGCTCGACAACCGCCCTTTTTTTTTTTTTTTTTTTTTTTTTTTTTTTTTTTTTTTTTTTTTTTTACACTGAAATAAGCATATTTTTGCTCATATTTATTTTTAAACATTTTTAACTGTTGACATATAGTAGCACTCTTGTGCTACTATATTTTAGTATAAGACAATTGTAGCATTTTATTGCGTACTAAATTTAGACATTTAAACTAGGACATATAGCAGTACTATTGTACGGCTATACTATAGGATAGGACAAAATTATTAAACTGCTGATCAGTACCCTACTTGATACGGAGAACATCAACAGTGACACATAAAGCGGGGTATCCTATACAATACCCCCTTTACAATTTACATATTAAATTGACAGTAAAATCTACTTTTGACACACACTTATAAGGCCTTTTACAACCTTATAAGTGTAATTTTACCAAGCGCTACCAAACCCCTCATAGCCAAGATGATGAGCAGGACACCAGCCCAAAACAAGGACAAAGACGATGCCATCCCCAAAAAAGCGGGCATTAACCCCACTCTGAACTCCACCTTCACCAGGACTACACCGGAGAAGACATCACCGGTGATTAAGTCAATAGTAAGGAAAAGTATCGGAGAGTGGGAAGCAGCAAAAACTGAAACCACAAGGAAGTCTCAAACAAAACCACAAACCCCTCCCGAGAAACCAAAAAGTGCCCTCTCTACCTCCGCCACTACCGCCACGCCACCCACCCTGGTTGAGCAAGCTAAGCCACGAGACAAAGTGACGGAAGCCAGGATCTGCCTAGCTAAAATTAAGACCCAGCTAGGCCTTTCGAGGAACACAAAAACCGAAATAAAGGTTGAAATCACTTTGGCCGCGGAAAAACTATACAATCTAGTAAAGGAGGCAGAGTTTACGACCAAAGGCAAAAAGTTGGAACTGCCTCAGAAATCGCCAAAACACCAAAGGGCGAACCTGGAAGGGATAGCGGAGGTGGAAAAAGAAATGGAGAGGGAGGCTTTCAGAAAAATGCTCGCTGACCATGCTGAATTAATCAAGCAGAACACCGAAAACATGGTGAAACTGCAGGATAGCCTGGAACAAGCCGAAAAGCAGACCTACGCGGGCGTAGCGTCTTCCGCTAGGAGATATCCTCCGGAGCGGACTGCGCTGCACTCGCTAGTGGTCACGGCGACAGACGAGCAGGAGACCGGTGAGATGGTATTTAACAGAATAAGAGAAGTGGTAAATCCGAAGGAGGGAGGAGTGGAAGTAGAAAGAATTAGAAAGGCCAAAGATAGGAAGGTAATAATGGGCTTTAGGAATCAGGAGGAAAGGGAGAAAGTAAAGGCCAGGCTGACAAAGTCAGATAACCTGAGAGCCGAAGACTTAACAAATAAAGACCCATTAGTTGTGCTCAAAGACGTGATGCAGTACAACAGCGACGAGGAAATTCTTGGTGCGCTGAAGAAACAAAATAGGGATTTGTTTAAAGGACTCGGCGAAGCCGATAGACTTGAGATCGCCTATAGGAAGCGCACGAGAAATCCGCACCAAAGCCATGTCATAGTGCGGGTGTCCCCCACAATTTGGCGGCGAATGACGGAGGCTGGGTCGGTACACATCGAATTCCAAAGGATTCGAGTGGTCGACCAGTCTCCGTTAGTCCAGTGCTCGCTATGTCTGGGATACGGACACGGCAGACGTTTCTGCCAGGAAAACCAGGCAAGGTGTAGCCATTGTGGGGGCGCCCACATGAAGGCAGACTGCCCAGACTGGCTTGAGGGAGCGGGCCCGTCATGCTGTAACTGCACGCGGGCAAAACTTGATAAAGTGGAGCACAACGCCTTCAGCCAAGAGTGCCCCATAAGAAGGAAATGGGATGCAATGGCCCGAAGCAAGACGGCGTATTGCTAAGGTGGTCACCGGCGGAATATCTGACTCAGTCACTAGGCCATACGTAGTAGCCCAAGCAAACTTGCAAAGAAAGGCACTGGCAACTAACGAATTAATGCTTGAGGCGAACAAAAGGAATATGGCCTTTGCACTGCTCCAGGAGCCGTACATCGGAGGCATAGGTAGAATGAAGGACTACCGAGGCGCTAGAATTTACCAGTGCGATAGAATGGAAGACGGTGCCGTCAAGACAGCAATCGCTGTCTTCGACGGTGACATAGACGTCGTCCAGTGCCCGGACTTCACCACACCTAACATCACGGTGGTGAAGATGAGGACAATTGCCTGGGAGATCGCGGTAGTCTCGTTCTACTTCGAACCAAAGCCAGAACCGATAGGGCCATACTTGGAGCAGCTTAAAAAGATTGAGCGGAACTTCGGCCGGCGGATCATTATGGGAGGCGACGTCAACGCGCAAAACTCTTGGTGGGGAAGCTATAAAGCAAATGAAAGAGGGAGAGAGGCGGCTGGTGCCCTGGACGAGATGGATTTGCAGGTGCTCAACGTCGGCAGCACTCCAACGTTCCACACAGTTCGTGGAACCAGACTCTACACGAGCATAGTCGATATAACGGTATGTACGACGGAGCTGCTCGGCCTGGTGGATGACTGGAAGGTTGTGGAGGGTTTGACGAGCTCAGACCACAATACCATCACCTTTAAGTTGGCCTTGGAGAAGGCAAGGGGTATACAAATAAGTAGAACAACACGCATATTTAATAGCAGAAAAGCAGACTGGGACCAATTTCGTGAGAAATTGGCCCAGTTGCTCACCGAACAAAAAATTAATCCTTCAGACATAGAAAAAATTAAAAACGAAACAGAATTAGAACACAAAATTAAAACATTTCAAAACTCCATAATAGAAGCAGCAAACACAAGTATACCCCTAATAAAGCCAAATAACAGGGTCAACTTACCATGGTGGTCAGAGGAGCTCGCCACGCTGAAGAGGGCAGTCGCCACCAAAAGGCGCAGGATCCGCTGTGCAGCACCTGTCAGGAGAGCGGCTGTCGTCGCTGAGTACCTGCAAATAAAAAACGAATATGAGACCAAAGCCAGAAATGCACAGACAGAAAGCTGGAAAGCATTCTGTGAGAGACAAGATGGGGAAGGGCTATGGGACGGCATATACCGCGTCATAAGCCGAACCAAAAAACGGCACGAGGACTTGCCCCTGACCGTGAACGGAAAGGTACTGGACAATCTCCACTCTGCCGAATTGCTGGCGGAAACATTTTACCCGGGGGACAGAAGGGATGAGGATAGCGAAGAACACAAGCGTGTTAGGATGTTAGCGGAAAAAGTGAACGTCATGGGTCATGGTGAAAAACATGACCCACCGTTCACTATCGAGGAGCTAAACTCCTCCATACGCACCTTCAACCCTAAGAAAGCCCCCGGGGCGGATGGCCTCACGGCCGACATCTGCCAGCGTTCGATTGACCACGATCCGGGAAATTTCCTAGCACTGGCTAACAAGTGCTTGGAGCTGGGCTACTTTCCCGGGACCTGGAAGGAAGCCACAGTTGTGATCCTCAGGAAACCCGGGAAGAAGAGTTATACAGCTCCAAAATCTTACAGACCAATTGGCCTGTTACCGGTACTGGGAAAAGTCTTGGAAAAAATGGTCATAAACAGAGTGAAATGGCACATTATACCGAAACTCAGTACTCGCCAGTACGGGTTCATGCCCCAGAAGAGCACGGAAGACTCCCTCTATGATCTAGTTGGGCACATACGCAGCAAGCTAGCAGAGCGCAAGCTGATAGTAATGGTGTCACTAGACATAGAGGGAGCTTTTGACAGCGCATGGTGGCCAGCTATAAGAACCAGACTGGCTGAGGAAAAATGCCCGGTAAATGTGAGGAGAATCATAGACAGCTACCTCAATAACCGAAGGGTCAGGGTCAGGTACGCAGGTGAAGAGGTAGTACGGGAGACGTCGAAGGGCTGTGTACAGGGATCGATTGGAGGACCGATTCTCTGGAACACCCTCCTGGACCCCCTACTAAAGGGGCTGGAGGAACGGGGAGACTACTGCCAAGCCTTTGCTGACGACGTGGTGCTAGTATTTGATGGCGACTCAGCGATCGAGATCGAGCGAAAGGCGAATGACGCCCTCGCCCATGTTTATCAGTGGGGTGTTAGTAGCAAGTTGAAATTCGCACCGCATAAAACAAATGCGATGGTAATAACGCGGAAACTGAAATACGACACTCCGCGACTAAGCATGGGAGGGGTAGCCATTGGCATGACGCAGGAAATTAAAATCCTGGGGCTAACGATCGACAACAAGCTTACATTCAACAAGCACGTAGTGAATGTGTGCCAAAAGGCGATTGGTTTTTACAAGCAGTTGTCGAGGGCTGCGAAGGTCAGCTGGGGACTCCACCCCGACGTCATCCGCACCATGTACACGGCAGTAGTCGAACCGATCATAATGTACGCAGCAAGTGCATGGGCACCCGCAGTCACCAAGCTGTGCGTAACGAAGAGGTTAAATGCGGTCCAAAGAGGATTTGCACAGAAATCGTGCAAATCCTATCGCACCGTATCCCTGAACTCGGCGCTAGTGCTAGCTGGGATACTTCCTCTTGATCTCCGAATACGAGAGGCAGCTGCCCTGTATGAGGCGAGGAGGGGGTTGCCCCGGTTGGAGCTAGGAGATAGGGACGTTGAGCGACGCACCGCATTTGCCTCGACACCCCACCCGGCGGAACATATGAGTCTGCAGTTCATATGCCTGGCAGACCAAGAACAACTCGCACACCACTGCACACAAGCAGTGCAGATATACACGGACGGCAGCAAAATTGATGGAAAGGTGGGGGCGGCATTGTCTCTCTGGAGCAATGGCGTCGAAACCAAATGCCAGAAGATGAAGCTGTCGTCTCACTGTACGGTCTACCAGGCGGAACTGCTGGCCATATGTAAAGCCACGCGGGAGATACAAAAGCACAATGCAGGGTCTTTTGGCATTTTCAGTGACTCACGATCGTCACTGGAAACGGTCGCAAACCACCGCTCTTCTCATCCCCTCGCAGTCGAAACCAGGGAGAACCTGCGAAAGTGCAGCATCCAAAACAAGCGTGTGTCTTTGTTTTGGATCAAGGCGCACGCGGGACTGGAGGGAAATGAGAGAGCCGACCACTTGGCCAAAGAAGCGGCATTATACCTTAAAAAGAGGCCAGATTACGACCAGTGTCCGGTGTCATTCGTCAAGCGACAAATCCGAAAGGATTCGCTTGTCGAATGGAACTTGAGGTACAGAATGGGTGAAACAGCCGCGACGACGAAACTTTTCTTCCCGGACGCTGTCGATGCTTATAAAATTGTCAGAAAAATTAGACCAACAGGGATAATAACCCAAGTAATGACTGGGCATGGTGGGTTTTCAGAATACCTGAACAGGTTCAAGTGTAAGGAAAGCCCATCATGCGTATGTGACCCTGACAAAGATGAGACAGCGATCCACGTACTGACCGACTGCCCGGTCTATGGCCCCGATAGGTATGAGCTTGAACAGAAAATAGGGACAGACATTACAACTGAGAATTTAAATAAACTTATCGCAGACAAAAAACACAGTACAGCTTTTATCGAATTCTGTGTTAAAACGGCACAAAGAACGATAGAAAGGAATAAAAATTAACAGCATTGCTCAAAACTCTATATGGATATATATATAGTAGGTAGTAAACAGTACGATAGAATACCTATAGATAAAATAGAAGTAAGATATCGTATAACATACTGTGCAAGTAGCTAATATAGTCTGTAAATATAAGTAAATTGAGAAACTCATTATGTAAATGGATATAGATTAAATAGAGTAAAGAACTATGTAAAGTGCAAAAGTTCTTAGAACAAATGAGTCCCCAAAGTCTCGGACTATGTCCGAGGGAGATCTGTGTAAGGCAGGAGGGGTTTTAGTCAGTTGGAGCCTGACACTATCCAGGCTGGCTCGTATTGTGAGGCAGCTTGGGTGTAAGTCCGACCGGATTTCCGCGCCTGCCAAATCAAAAAAAAAAAAAAAAAAAAAAAAACCCTACCTACCCTACCCTACCTACCCTACCCTACCTACCCTACCCTACCTACCCTACCCTACCTACCCTACCCTACCTACCCTACCCTACCTACCCTACCCTACCTACCCTACCCTACCTACCCTACCCTACCTACCCTACCCTACCTACCCTACCCTACCTACCCTACCCTACCTACCCTACCCTGTCCTATCTCTCAAGTTGGATCGAACTGCACATGGTGTGCGAATTTTATTATAGTCGGTTAAGTGGTTTAGGAGTCCATTGAGGACA